>CM052975.1:2893431-4340147 GCA_028554685.1 Agrotis ipsilon
ACTTTAACGAGGGTAGTTTACTAATTATTTACTTTATAGGTACCTACAATAAAAGGGCTACAATTTTGTTCCATAATTTAGATTGTTCACAACTGTGTAACTGCTAACACTAAAACTAAGTATTTGCTTTGCGACTATAAAATCTTAGAATGGAAAGTTTAATCACCAACTTAGACTTGTTTGTTCTTCTAAAAAGTGAGTGTCCTTCATTTAATCATGAAGTATTGTTTAGTGCAATTGTGTCTCGCATAGGCGATTGTCTTTCTGCCGAAGATCAAGTAACTCTCAAAGAATTTTGCCGTAGATTCACGCGATCTGCTTTAAACAGGTGGCAGAAATCTAAACGATTCTTTGATAATTTTAGAAATACGTACGGAGAGTGGCTGCAAGCAAATATTGATTGGCCGAGTTGCGTGCTTACTTTAATAAATCAAGAACCAACTGTTGATGAGATACCAAGAGCACGTTTAGTCTCTCCAGAACCTTCGACATCATCGACTGTTGGAACAATGACAAAAAGGTCCCGAAAACCATTCAAAGATCTGGGAAGCAAACAGAAAAAGAGAAGATCTAGTGAGCACATAGGCGAGGATTCCTGTGTCAAAGTCAAATCATTTATTTCAATTAGGCCATCAAGGAGGCACTTTTAAACGTCGATTATTAAAATTATAGGAATTGGGATAGGATGGGAATGATTCTACACCTGTGAATTGGCATATGCAGCTGCAGCGCGTTTAAAAGAAGAAGGGTATGAAGATATCGCATCTGTAATCGAATATATGATCAAAAATCCAGAAGCTGCCGTTAAAATCAATGAAAGCATTAAGAAACCAGTGAAAACAGTAATATTTACACCAGAGAAAGCACTTGGATTACTTCTTTCACTTAAGCTTTCAAAGTGGCAATATATTACGTTGCGAGAGACTGCCATTCGGGAAGGTGCTAAGGATATTTACCCATCATACTATAAACTGCAACAAACTAAGCTTGCATGCTACCCTCCTAATCTATCAGTGTCAGTTACTGATTCATCAGCTAGAATTACACTTCAAGCTTTACTTGACATCACGGTGAAGCGGATTCTTCAAAGTCTTTCTGATAATGTGGAAAATAAGCAGTTAAAGCTGATATCGAAGTGGGGATTTGATGGTGCTTCCAATCAAAGCCGATACAAGCAGAAAATGGACGGCGAGCATGATGATTCAAGCATTTTTATGACCTCCTTGGTGCCACTGAAACTTACAGATGGAGATAATACTATATGGACAAACCCGAAACCATGCTCAACTTTTTATTGTCGTCCGGTTCAGTTCACTTTTGTAAAAGAAAGCGATGCAGTTGTCATTGATAACAAAAGAAAAATGGATGAGGAAATTGAGGCCCTTAACCCCACAGAGTGCATTAATAGTAACAGGGTGACTCATAAACTAATGATGACAATGATCGACGCAAAAGTCTGCACGTACCTTTCTGAAGCTAGATCAAATGCATCATGCTACCTGTGCTTAGCAAAACCAACAGAAATGAACCACTTAGATGCTGTAACATCAAAAACTGTGTGTTCTGACATATACGAATTTGGCCTATCATCCCTACATGCCCGTATAAATTGCATGGAATGTCTGTTACACATTGCGTACAGACTTGACTTCAAACAGTGGGCAGCAAGAAGTAATGAGCATAAAGAAATGTTACAAAACAGAAAAAAAAACATTCAAAATAAATTTAAAGAGGAGCTCAATCTGTTGATTGATATAGTGAAACAAGGCTCGGGAACTACCAATGACGGGAATACCGCAAGGAAGTTTTTCGAGTTTCCCAATAAAACTGCAGCTATTACTGGGTTGGATCAAGACCTGATAAAAAGATTTTCTGTTATTTTGCAAGCAATAACATCTGGTGAGAAGATAGATGTCATCAAATTTAAAGATTTTGCTCGCAAAACAGCAGAAAAGTACGTGGAATTATACGACTGGTACTACATGTCATCAACCGTACATAAACTATTAATACACGGTGCTGACATAATCGAAAAAAAATGATATTGTCCCGATTGGGACTCTGTCGGAAGAAGCCTCAGAGTCTCGAAACAAAGATTTTAGGAGGTTTCGGGAACATCATTCGCGGAAAAGAAGCAGGCAAGATTCTAATCAAGATATCCTAAATATGCTTGTTGTTTCTTCGGATCCTTTCCTAAGTGCACAAAGGCCGAAGTTAGATGCCAAAAGGAAGACAACCTTTTTTGCTGAAACTCTCGACCTAATACAGTTTCCGGAAACTGAGTTCGCGTTTGTAGGTGTATCCAATCTGGATTCTGACTCGGAATTGGAGTCCGACAACGAAAGTTGTAAAGAAAATTTGTAAAATTCAATTATTTTTCTTTATGTTCTTTTGTAATTCATGTTAGTTTATTGTATCATATGTTTAGTTAATATTTTCATAAATTATTATGCACTTTGATATTATTTTTGTTACTTCTGTTTTATTTAAATTACCTTTCAATAAAAAGTATATATACAGTCCATTTTATTTATTAACCGACTTCAAAAAAAGGAGGAGGTTCTCCATTCGGTCGGTCGGTATTTTTTTTTATGTATGTACATCGATTACACCGAGTTTTCAAAAAAAATATAACCGCCTTCAAAAACAACCACAAAAAAGGGTACAATAACCTACAAAATAACTTTTCTTTCACCTCTGTCTAGTCCTTCAGGTCTATAGAGGTCATGCTATTTTATGTTAAGAGTTGTTAAAGCTCTGAAATCTTCAACTTAAACACTAAAAGGAACGTTTCATATGTAAAAATAAATGAAAATATTTTGACGATTTTTAAAAAAAAAACGGCATTCACAACCATTATGTAACTTATGTCAAAAAATCACAAATAATTAGTACTATAACCCCCTATAAGGATATTAGGGTTATCCCTGCCGTTTTCGAGATATTTCGATTTTTCATACTAGCTCCATACAAAATTTTCGTAAAAAAATTATAATTCCTTCGTTTTTGTGCAGAATCAATTCTGGTGTCATTTTTGTATATTGTTATAACTAATAGAAGTGATATCCGGCATAAAAAATGGCACTTGCAAAATAAAATGCCTAAGTCTATGAAAGCCGATTTTCGGCCCACCGTCCCGGCTTCGCACGGGTGGTGGACCCGGTGTAAAACCCGGTCCCGATGGTTACAAACACAACAAAAAAATAATTATCCGAATCGGTCAAGCCGTTTTCATGTTATGTCGTGACAACGGAAAACGGGTTTCATTTTTATATAAATAGATAATGCGTTTCAATATCTTAAATACCCCTTTTTAAACATGGTAAAATGATCCGATGAATGAGTTCATTAGTAAAGCTCATATTGAAATGTCTATGGAATTCTTAGTTGAATGTTTTACTAAAAGGGACATCTCTAAGTTACGGTTTTCAGTTGTATGTTTTAAAACACAGATGGCGCTACAAAAACCAATTTTCTCGCACAATAGTTAGTGGTAATGACTAATAGGTGGCGGTACTTGTTAGTAAATTCACGATTGCTAAAAGATTACCCGCACAATAGCATCGCGTAGAGGTGAGTTTTTGTTACTTCGTCTAGTTATCATTAGCATCAATCATCATCATATCAGCCATAAGTCGTCCACTGCTGAACATAGGCCTCCCTTATACAAGAATGATAATTCTCCCTAGCAGTACTTATTTTTTCTTTTTTTAACGACTTCAAAAAAGGAGTTTTCTTAAAAGTTACCCTACACTAGAAATCCCTTCCTGTATCGTGGGTGCGTTTACAAACATAGAAACTCACATACCTACACAAAAACCCAGACCCGGAACAACTTCTAGATCATACAAGTATTTTTACCGTTCGGGGATCGAAACACAACACGCTATGCAGCGTAAAATGTGTTATGTGACGCAGCAGCCGATAGTAATAAATAAATAAAATATGTGTAGAGCCGCGACAGTCGTTACTCATCATAATTACAAAATTCTAAAATAAATGGAATTATAGTACTTTTAATTATAATTTCTTACCGCGGACCTGAGAGTAGTGAGACGTAAAGCTGGAACGTAAAGCATGTGAAGTAACAGGAAGGTTTTTACTCAGTAACAGTCTGTCTCTTCCACTCCACCCAGCTCAGGAACAGTTTCTGCTGTATTGGGTTTGTTTACAAACATTTAAACTGACTTATACAAATATCCGGAATTTCAGATCAGAAAAAACTTTTTCTACTATTTAAAATTTTAAACACTTTTTTATTGTTTTGCAGTGACCTGCCGTGATTTAGTGTCGAGTTCCAGTAGTGCGCGTAGCATGAGGCAAAGAAAGAGGGTAGACAGATTTGTCTGCTCCTAACAATTTAGTTTCATCCATCCGCATTATCCAGTCAACCCGCGATCAAGCGCAAGCGCCATTGCAACAGCGTCGAAATATTGGGAGCTCAAAATAATAAATATTCACGGAAGATATCCCGTAAGTGACATTTTAAATTTTCTTTAAAAAGATTGTTCTGTGCGGGAACCAAACCCGCGACGCAATTGCTAGCCGCTGTCGACAAGATTTTGTGCTTGAACCACGAGATGGCGCTAGTAGTATGTAGTTTTTCGTTCGTTGATTTAAGCCTGTAGTTTAAGTTTAGTAATAGAGCCTTGTCTGACAACCAGTCTTACCATGGGGTATCGTATTACCCAGTAACTGGGTTGTGGAGGTCCGAAATGCAGCCGCTCCATGTAAAATACTGATATGCAGCTACATCTAGTTCGACTGGAAGCCGACCGCAATATAATTGGGAAATGGCTAGGGTCTAGGCAGATAATGAATAGAGCCTTGAGGCCGGAAATTAAGCGCCTTTGGGCCAAATCCGATATCGTTCGGATTTTTTTGCAAATTTTGTTTATGATGTTGGCCAAATATTCCAAGTTTGTGACCGGACTCAACTCTCAAAAATTAAAGAATCGCGAAAATTTTGTTTTATTTTTCAAATTTTGGCGATTATGTGTACTAAAACGCTTGATAGTATAACGGATAATACGGTCATGATAACAGGCAATAAATGGGATGATTAGTTTTTTTTTCTGGTTGGTCTTTTTAAACAAAAAACATTCACTAACGGACACTTATTAAAAAACCTTGCTACATCGTTCGCACATGATGTATTACTACATGATGGTACATTATGTAGGAACTGAAGATGAATGATGTAACAAAGGTTCTGTAATAATTTTGGCGACTGAAAAAAGTGACCATGGATTTTCTTACCCGTTCTCCATAGAGATCTAAGCTTTACGTACTTTCACAGTTATAATATCTTGTGACTGGGACTGTAGCACCATAATTATTTTAATTAAAAGTGCGTGTGATTGGTCTAGTTGAAATAAAATAAAGTACCTTATTAACAGCACCATTGGCGCAGTGACTGAGCAGTCGACTGCGGCATGTTGCGGGTTCGATCCCCGCAACATGCTGCCGTGGATTTTAGTCTGTACTAGTCTGGCAGCTACTTCCGACCCGTGCGGGGCGAGAGGACTCGTGTTATGAATTTACACGTAAAAACAAAGTCTAGATTTGATTTTTGTGTCCGAATTAAAACTGAACATTTTGCTTAATTTTTGTCATAAATTTCTGCAAAGTAACAGCTGATTTCGTTAACTTGTTGTGCGGACGCGTGGCATGTGACTTTTTTTCTTCTATCTGTATCGTAAGTTATTTATCACACAATGTTTCCATTAGTACGTTAAGTAAAGCACATAGAATTTTGTAGTACCTAATACAGATTAAATAAATGTTAACAAAATGTAAATACTTTCGTAGTAAACGCGATTGCACAATGCGAAGGTGTGAATAACAACAACTTGAGGAGATAAAGGTACAATATATTGTGTATTTATTTCAGAATTTTGTGAAATCAACATCGTAAAAATGTAACTGGAAAATATTTTAATGTTTTTAGTAATTTATAAATCCATTCATTTCGCGTAATTCGTTCACGTCATGATCTGGTCATCTGACTAGCATTTGACGATTTGGCCAGCGGGTACGAAACGGGGCACCAGTTAGAGGGCCCGCTTAGCGGGGCTCCTATTTCTGGGTGGTGTTGTCAAGAACTTCTGACCTGTTCTAAAGTGCCATAAATCGTTTTTACGACAAACGGCTGGTTGAAGACAAAAACACCAAACATGTCTTTAACCTTTTGTTTATGTATAAACTATAGGAGATAAACTATTACCATAATACACAATAGTAAGTGTGTAATAAGCTATAAAAAAAGATAAATAAAGTACCTACTAAATATTTACTGCATAAAGAAAAATTCGTCCGCATGCGGGATTTGAACCTGCGATCTCCGAATTCAGTACATCCGATCGACACTCTTGCGAACTCTCGAATTTAAATACTAATCCAACATAACTATAAAAATCTCGTGTCACGGTGCTTATGTATGTCTACTCCTCCGCTTTTCTAGTATTATTTGATAAGCATGAAAATAGAGCAATAGTTATAGGGGAAAATATACAAATCCGTAATTAGACCTGTCGTATTGATGGATCGGAATGCTGGGCTGTGAAAAAGAGGGATGAGAAACGATTGCATGTAGCGGAGATGAGGATGTTAAGGTGGATGTGTGGAGTGACAAGAATGGATAAAGTAAGGAAGAAGTTTATAAGGGCCACTCTGAAAAAAGTGAATGAAAATCGTCTATCTTAGTATGGACATGGATGGATGAGGAGGGATGACACTCATGTGACTAAGAGAGTGATGAGTATGAATATTGATGGATGGAGAGGAAGAGGAAGGCCAAAGAAAAGATGGATGGATTGTATAAGAAAGGATATGAAAGAAAAAGGAGTAAATGATACTATGACTTGTGATAGGGGAGAATGGAAGAAAGAAACGTGTTGCGCCGACCCCAAGTAAAATGGGATAAGGGCAGGAAGATGATGATGAGGCATGAAAATAGACAGTGAATATTATTTTACACAATTCTAAATTCAGACCGCATTAAAATAATGACCTCAGCTAAATGAGCAAAAGTCAGTTGGTAGGGACATAATAAAAGACCGGCAAATGCAAGTCGGACCTGCTCATACAGGGTTCCGTAGCAGCAAGTGACATTAGTATATGAGTCTTATAGTTGGTTGTAACTTTGAAAGGTAAATTGTGGTTCACGATTTATGACGTTTTAAAAAAACTAATTACTTGATCTCGTTGAAACCAATTTTCGCTGGAAGTTTGCATGGTAATGTATCATATACTTTTTTAGCTTTTTAAAAGTTACAGACACATTTTAACACTTTTCGAAGTGTCTCTCGCGCAAACCGTTCAGTTTAGAAAAAAAAAATGGTAGTAACATTATTATATAATATCATTTTTAAAGATAATAGAAGTGGATAGGCCACAGACACGTATGGGTTTGGTGAAGAATTTTTTTTTTTGTGTTTCAGTTCCAAGTATGGGGAACCCCCAAATTTGTTTATTTTTTTGTGTGTAAAACAATATCCGGTTCACATAATACATCTACTTACCAAGTTTCAACAGGATAGCTCATAAGTTTCGAAAAAAGTGGCTGTGACATACGGACGGGAAGACAGACAGACAGACAGACTGCTAGACAGATTTGATGAATCTATAAGGGTTCCGTTTTTGCCATTTGGCTACGGAATCCTAAAAGGGTAATTTATTTCTATTTAATACACAAAAACTGCCCTGTGGTTGCGACTTCTGTGAATGCCGTCTTAGGTTCGACTCCCAGGTTATACATAAGTGAGGATGTGTTTCTTAGTAGCAGCGAAACGGGCTGGATGGCAATAGGCGCGCACCCTTTATTACATGGAGGCCATACACGTTAGGGTTTGCATGATAGTTTTAACCGTGCATGCATAACCGACATAGCCCACCGGATTAGCAAGCTGAAGTGGCAATGGGCAGGCCATATTGCACTCAGAGCATCGCCGATGGGGTCGAAAAGTGCTAGAGTGGAGACCACGGACTAGCAAGAGCAGCGTAGGACGTCCACCAACAAGGTGGACAGACGACCTTATAAAGGTCGCCGGAAGACGCTGGATGCAGGTCGCTTCCAACCGGTATATGTGGAGATCTAAAGGGGAGGTCTATGTTCAGCAGTGGACGTCTTATGGCTGAGATGATGATGATGATGCATAACCGAACGCACACATAAATCGGTTATCGGTACATGCACTGAGAACTGTAGGTACAGTTTTATATTTTCGCTAGGGTTTGCCTGTCGGTTATGCATGCAAGGTTAAAACCATCATGAAACCCGTGTATGGCCTACGTAACTGGCGAAGGGTGTACATAAGAGTACATACACATTAAGAGTCGGCGTTTAGTGGCCGGTGCGGGCCACAAGAAGCGATCAGCGACGGTTAAAGCGTGTGGCAGCCACCGGCGTCAACCGTGTACGGCGAGTCCATATAAAATGTATGAAATTTACAGGAAATATGGCCGGTAGCGGCGTTTTCTGGTAATGGCGGTGGCTTGTGTGCGGGAGCCCTCTTTTTTTTTACGTGGTAAAATCATCAAATGAGTCCTCCCACCCCCTACTGTCAGACTCGTACTGACTAAAATCCACGGTGTCCTTCAATAGCCCTTTATGTTCTGAGGTCACAGTAATGGAATTAGTCCCGCGCCTCGGCAGGCTTTGGCCCTCTAGAGGGGGGCCCCGTCATCATGCTGACGCTCTTTGAGGCGCGCGTGGAACACAACGTGTCGTCGACCCGGGCATGGTCGGGCGGCGAGTTACCCTTTACTTGCCGCTCGCATACTTGCCCTCGCCTACGGTGGCCGGAGATCGTCTGCGGTGCGGGAGCCCTAAGATTTAAAATCGATTTCTGCTGAACTAATTTAAACGTAATCGCTCATTTCACCGTTTCAATACTTTTTCAAGTGGAAATTAATAGATTCGGTAACAAAAAGTCATCTATCATATCATAGTCATCAGTTTGCCGTATATGAAAGAAGAAAAGAATTTGTTCCCTATTAGCAACACTATAGATTAGTTGAATAATACAGGTGTGATTTTTATTTCCAAAATCAGTGGGTTCGATAACTGGCCAGGATTATTGATTTTTCTAAAATCCGATGATGCAGTTTTCGTTTTTATCAAAATCGGCCTCGTGACTGCATTCAACGTTTTTCGAGATTACTCATAGTTTCTAAGAAATTGGTTAAAAAGTGCACTTCTTGAAATTAAAAAAGATTTGATTTTGAAAAGTTGTGACATTTATTTGGTTCCGTATATTTACGTGTCGTGATGGCTCGGAGGTAGCTTGGAGTTGTTTCTCGCTTCTCATGCATGATGTTGAATCATTGAGGCATCGTATTCAATCCCTAGCAATCAATGTGTGTTTTTCAATTCATATGCATTTTCTGACTTTATCTTGGACATCACCGTAGTCGGTGACGGAAAATATAGTAAGGATATAATATATAAAGCTATGTTAAAGGCATGTTGTGATCCCAAGACGGCAATTAACTCTGATCTGCACGCGTACTATGGCGATTCTATCTCGATTCTACCAAGAAAAGACAAAGTTATTTCATCGTTATTTCTATACAAATCGACTGTTTTTTTGCATAAGTGTGATACGATTCTTACACCATTAAAGAATAGAAATATATCTTTTCTGTACTTTAAACATTGCTATGCTTAAATCGATAATAATATTTTACGTTCTGTCATTTTGTCTATTCTCCCGTCGACAAAACCCGTTTCTACAGCGCCATGCTACGCGTGTTGGTGGACCACTTCCTCACAGGAAACATAAAAATTTCCTCTTTCTTTGAATGTTGACGATGCTCAACGCGCTCACAAAGACAAAGCCTGGTTTTTTTAAACTTTGCCCCTCACGAGGAATTTCTCCTCTGTCGTGGGTGCGTTTACAAACATATAAACTCACATACACAATTCCCAGAACAACTACTTGTAGATCATACAAATATTTGCTCCAGTGCGGGAATCGAAACCACGACTTCGAATTCGCTGAACCACGATCGACCGTGCCATCTGATTTCCTGATGATTGGCTCTATATTGAAGGTCGTGAGACCGTCGTAAAAAGACAATGTTTCCCTGGAATACAAAGGGCAACTAGATGGAACTAGTTGCCCCTTGCATTCCAGGGAAACAGTGTGAACAGTGAGAAACAAAATAATCAAATGAGTCCTGGATGGATCCAGGGCGGAAGGACTCATTTGATGATTTTGTTAAATCATACAAAAAAAGCTCAAGGAATGACAAAGGGCGTAACGAGGCAGACTGGCTGACATGACTAACTAAAGTACGATTAATAATTGTAGTCAGTAAAATGACATTTGTTCAATATAGAAATGTACTAAATTTCATAGTATCAGTGACAGTTGCACTTGTCATTTTACTGACTACAATTAATAATCGTACTTTATAGTAACTTCGCTGTCACCCATGTTTGATTCGATATTTTTTCAAATATTGTTCTTTGGTACGGAACCCTTTGCAAGCGTGTTCGTCTTGAACTTAGCTTGTGAAAAAAACAATTCCCTATAATTTCTGTAAGAACATTTTAGGTTTTGCTATAAGTAGATATAATTTTTAACTTTTCAGACACCCTTTTTTCAGGATTTTCATATACCTATCATGTACTTAGGTATAAAACACCAAAAAAAACGTACTAGCCAACTATTTTCTCAGTTTCTACACTTTTCTACACTTATTTTGTTCTTGTTTTCTATATAATAGGGGGATATCCTGTTTGGAATATCTTCATAATTTATTTGTTATCTCTTAGTTCAGAAGTCAGCTATTTTTCACACTAACACACTATATTATAATTATGGTCATTATTCTTGTGATATATAAACTTTAAGCGTTAATTGATAAAGAATAGTATAAAAATATCACTTGCTTAAAAATATAGGTACGTCATAAAATAAACATTTTGATTGAAAGACAATATGTATTTTTTTTGTGATGATATAAATATTATAAGTGCAGTACAGATTTCTGGTTTATCAAATTAAGCTATGTATGCTTACAACTTTGTCTTATAAACTTTACAACTTTGTCATTGATGATGCATCGATTCCCCGAACTATATGTGCCGTCATGATCCATTATACTACATGGCCAAAACACGAGATCCACATTTTTTTATGACCGTACACTCTTATACCAGTTTTCGTGGCTGACGGTACCACGTTCGAGCTTTTTTGAAGACGTAAAGTGTATCGGGCTGCGGAGTCTAGATAGCAGTCGAGTGCCGCGCGTCAGTATCGCGCGAGTTACCGTCCGCGCCGGTCACGTTATGCCGCTCGACGAAGCCGGCCGAGCGCTCCGCAACACGCTCACGAAAATTCGCAGCCGGTAATTGTCCAACATGTGATCGGCAAACACAAAATACCATAGAGTAATAACCTCAAAGTATCACCAAAAACTTTCCGCGGCTTTCACTATTTGAGGTTAGGATTTTTCCGGTTAACGTTTTTCCGAACAACTTCGCGCGTTCGAAAACCTTAGCTTCGCGATTTGGCAGCCGGTCCGTTTTGCAATTGCATAACAATGCAGCGAAGGCCGGTCCGCGTGGAAAAGTTGATTTTATCTTTTCGCACAGGTGAAAATTAGTGTTTAGTGCCTAGGTGGTCTGTTTCCACGCGGCGTGCGTACGTGATCGGCGATTTGGGACGATTTGAGAGTAACGACTTGTGCCCCTCTTAGCCTGTTACGAAACGCTCGGGGCAAACACTTTCTTGCCGAAAAGAAAAACTTTTTTTCGTTTCATCTGACGACAGTTATCTGCTAATTGCTTGACAAAATCTCTTTTGGCACGGAGGCGCACTGTAAGTTTGCCCCTCAACATTGTTCGCGGCGGCTACGCACCAATTATTTGAGTAAACATATGCAGACTTATTCGTTTTATCGCGTCATTTATCGATTCTTTTAATTTTCTTATTGACAGTGTGGGGTTATTTTTAATTTGTTTGTTTTACACTTGCGTGACGCTACTGGCGTTTTTTTATTACTCTATGATATTTTAGTGCCGAAATTTTAAAAGTGTATTTTTAAGTGGTTAATGTGTTAGCTAATATTGTGCGTGATTTTCAGTTCGCAGAGTAACGTCGGTGGGAAATATTACTAGTATCAATTACCTTCCCTGTGTGATGTCTATTTGCACCAATAATACGAGTGTTGAGTTATTCGAGTTAGAGTTACAATAACCACAAGTGAACACGATCTGTTCGGAAACTGTACGAAAGTGACACGCCGTTGGGAAACTCACGCGGTTTTGAAAAACATCCATTTGTGTGAACTAACGTATTTCGAAAGTGTTACTTCGGTTTCAGGAGAAAAAGTGTAACAGTTTATTGGTTTAAAAATATTAAATGTGCAACATCTGTCTCCGGCAGTGTATAGACATTTGAACAGGTGAGTTTTATCTGATTACCAATTTTATAATTTCGGTGTGTACCTAGTAATTTTAATTTTATGACTTGTACTGTTTTCCAATTGAGAGAGCACTCGTATAGTGAGTTATAAAAATTAAAACAATTTTCTATTGAAGTTTTTAGCGGTTCGTAAACGATTAAAAGTGTTCTATGCTCCGACAAACTGACGTAAGTCGTAAAATGGTTATTTTGAGAAAAAAAAGTGAGAAAAGAGTGAGTGATGATTTAGAGAAAGTGAGTGCATCAGTCGTCGCAGTGAGTAATTATTAATCTGTTTGTATTTATAGTCGGTGCCATAGTTCATAAAAGATATAGATGATCATGTAGCAGTAAAAGGTAGGCGTTACTTCAGAAATAGTTCACTGGCACTACTAGACAAGCATTTCAGTGCAAACCTAATGGCACGTGGTCATTCTAATACACATTCTAGTTCGTATCTTCACGGCAGCTCTTTACAGTTTAGGTAGAGACTGATTAGTGTTGAATAATAATAAAAAATGCATTTTGACGAAAGTTTTCCAAATATTTTATGACTGAGAACAATCATTTTGATTTAATATTTAAGCATAGTGGAGAAGGTTTTATATTTGTGGCCAAAAAAATCTGCAAAATTATTTAGTGGTAAAAAGTTTATTATACTTTTAAAGCTTATGATATGATTATTGTTGATGCACTGGTATTATTATGAATTTACTTTTGGATTATGGATAGTCAGTTCAGATTTTGAAAAACACATAATTATTGCATAAAATGTTGTTCTAGTAGATTTTTAAATTAATTTTGCAATACCTACCTGTTTTTTTTTATCGACACCGATAGTGATTTTTGTGTTTTTTTTTCCTCTTACTCAGATACCTAAAAATTAAGTGTTTAGTTAGAAAACTTGGTAATTTTTTCATTTAAAAATTTGTGTCTAAGTTTTAATCGTGGAACAATTATAACTAAGTTGTTGAAAAATGAACACTTTCCTGATACCGGAGAAGCGATTTCACTTTCATTTTGAACTTGCAATGGCATTAATACTCTTCTATAATATAAAATACAGTTCTCACTCAGTAAAACATTTAAAAAAAACGTTGCACCACACTAAGAATTTCTCCTGTATGTTGGGTGCGTTTACAAACATATAAACTCACAAACACACACGCACAGACCCGAAACAACTGCTTTTAGGTTATACAAATATTTTCTCGGTGCGGGAATCGCACCCGCGACATGCAGCGCAGCAGTCCAATCGCTCATCCACTGTGCCAACCGTGCCGTCAAAAATCTGACTAGAGTAATTAATGCTATTTAATTTTGAGAAATTATTCCATCCTTTTGCTGGGCAAAAATCTCTCTTTTGGGCTTCCAAGCCTATCTGTATTATGCCATTTTTGCCCACAAATCATAAAAATAACCCAGTGGTATGTCCAATCACGGCGGCGATAGGCGGAGACCTCTCGCGCCCGGCATTGGTTTCGGCCATGCTGCGGAGCGAGACGGAGTGGGAAGCGGTCGCCGCCTTCTGCGAGGCAGTAATGCTCGTGAAGGAGGCGGCGGGCCGCGAGAGAGAGAGGACAGCGTCCTCCCTCCGCCCCAACCGCAGTGGTGTTCGCCCACGGCGCCGTACGTCGCAAGACGATCTCCGGCCACCGTAGGCGCGGGCATGCGGACAGCGAGTAAAGGGCAACTCGCTGTCCGACCATGGACCATGCCCGGGTCGACGGCGCGTCGTGTTCCACGCGCGCCTCAAAGAGCTGTCAGCAAAAATGACGGGGCCCCCTCTCAGAGGGCCAAAGCCTGCCGGGGTCGCGGGATTTATTTCTATTACCGTGACCCCGGAACATAAAGGGCTACTGAAGGACACCGTGGATTTTAGTCAGTACAAGTCTGACAGTACCTCCCGCCCTGCCCGGGGTTGGAGGTCTCATTTGATGATTTAACCACGCTATAAAAAAAAAAAAAAAAAGTGGTATGTCCAAAGAGCGTCAGCATGATGACGGGGCCTATAGAGGGCCGAAGCCTGCCGGGGTCGCGGGTCTTACTTCATTACCGTGACCCCGGAACATAAAGGGCTATTGAAGGACACCGTGGATTTTAGTCAGTACAAGTCTGACTGCCTCCCGCCCTGCCCGGGGTGGGAGGAGTCATTTGATGATTTTACCACAAAAAAAAAGTGGTATGTCCAGAGATGACTCAACTCTTAACTCAGATCTTAAAAGCTCAACGGTTTGCTGTTTACTAAAAGGGGTATTATACCTTCCTAAATTCAGGATCCGAACTTTAGGACACGATATAGGATAAGAAATTACGTCACTAAAGCTCGCGATTACACGTCCTAAATCGTGACCTAATTAGGATGCTACTCATTCTAAATGCAATTAAACTTTCCTAAATTCAGGACGTCCTAAATATGGGCTCCCAAATTTAGGAAGGTATTATACCCCTTTAAGTATCTGCCTTACTAAGAGTCTGGTAACACAAGAGGTGGGAGAGCGACCGAGGTGACCGTCACCCTGGGACGTAAAGGGATATTGAAGAAACACCGTGTATTTTAGTAAGGCCGAGCCTGACGGTCTCTTCCGCTCTACCCAGCGTGAGGATTAATGATTTTACCACGTACCTTTCATCTCTAAAACGTTCCAGAGGGAAACAAAATAAACGTTCATATCATAATAGATGGCGCTACGTGTACAATCCGAATTGTTTATCAAATCTAAACTAATATTGTATCTTAGAGGAAAAATTTCACATTTTTGCTTGTGTTTGTAATGAATAAACTTAAAAAGTGAGAAAGAAAGAAAGAAAGAAAACATTTATTTGGTGCAAAAGGGACCACGATAGACACAAACATTAAAAAAAAAAGAGAAAAAAACCTATATCTAACACAAGAAAAAGTAAAAGAATATTTTTTGTGTGTCTCACAGCTACGCCAAAAAGGCCCAGTTCAGCAAAATGTCGAGCAGCTAGTGCTCGACTAGTACTTTGCCGATTTCAAAAATTCAAAATTAGAAAGCTGCATTCACACTGAGTAAAATAGGCTATATATCGTGGCCCCCGTGTGAAGCCAGGACGGGCCGCTAATTCTAAATAAACCCGAGCAAAGCCGCTAGCAAAAGCTAGTCCTCCATAAAAGTAAAAAAAAAACTTTGTAATTGCCAATAGATGAAATCGTTGACAGTTTTTTTTTTTAAATTTAAATCCAGCCACTATGGCTCCGGTTTCTTTTATTACTAGAAACACATAATTTTGTTTTGATAGCTTATTTGCAACCACTAAGCATATGCATAATGGTTTACACTAAATAGCCATTCGATTATTTGATTGGTTGTATGATAACATGTATTTCTGATATTTATGTTTTAGCTCGTGGCTAAATAATTACAGCCGCAAAGGCCAGTCTTCCAGGTTAAGACGCGCTTGCCGAGGTTGGTCTGTGGATGGGCGACTGATGGGTGACCTGTCATAGCGAGTTTCTTCCGTGCCTCGGAGGCTCTTTGGTCGATTGACCCCACTCAGATGGGACCCGCGGGATGAATGAACCAATTCATGATTTTGATTATTTTTTCATTGGTCGATGGGACCCGCTGTTCGAAATGACATTTAATTTCAAGTTTCAGTACAGACGTGTAGAAATACGTAACGCGGAATGCATGTGGTGCAACAGGTTTAGCCCTTAGGGCGAACACAAAACTGCGATATGAATTTCTGCCATGCAAATTCGAGCAGCCTATCGTAAGGTTCAGAGGCCTTACCACTAGCTCTTAACGCGATCCAGTTTAGGCTGTGAGAAAGCGACAGAGCTATGCAAGTCGTCTCGCGGTAGGGTCTCTGGAGGCGCCGGGAGCCGACAGCAGCCTGGCCTCCGTCGCGGTGACATGCACCCGGAGGCCCCCGTCGATTCCCAGCGCCCGGTGGTTGACTGCCACCTTCGCCTTCGCGAACACGTCGCGGTACGTCACGCCCCTCTTGACCGCGTCAGCCGGACGCGCTATTACTACAGCCGCGGTCTTAGGAGCGCGTAGTTTCACCGCGACGGCTCGTTTGCGCTGCCTCTGTCGCTGACGCCACCTTCGCCTTCTCTGGGCCCTGCTCTCTCCCGCCACCTGCCATTCGGCATCGGTTGGGGGAGGCTGCGAGGGCTGCACAGGTCGGGCAGGTCGGGATGGCTGACTCGCCGCCGCCGCCTCCGTCCTCTTTCTCGTCGGTGGGGCTGCTTTAGCCGGCGCCGCCGCCGCCGAGGCAGCGCTCTTTGGGGCCTGTTTAGGCGGCGCCTGTGGCTTCGGCGGCTTCGCCGCGGCCCGCCTCTCCGGGGCAGGCACGGGCGGCGCGGAGGCCACCACAGCCGCGTATGACGCCGACTACGTCCAGCACCGCAAACTGCCGGTTGAACGCCGCCAGCTCCTGCCACACCGTCCTCCGTTGGTGCGGGCTTCGCCGGCGGCTGCTTCTTTTGGGCCGTCGCCGTAGCCTGCGGGACCTCCTCCCGGCGGCCTCCCTTCCTCAGCTCGGCCAGCTCAGTTTTTAGTTGCCGCCGTGAGCTTGGCGTCCTCCTCCCGCATTTGGGCCACCTCGTCCGACGCCGTCGATGCGGGCCCGCTCGGTTGTCGGTGCCGGTGTGGAGGACGTGCTGGCCAAGTCTCCTCCCCACGGGCACGTGAGCCACCCTGGCTCTCTGCGGTGACTGCCGGGGCTTTCGGGGTTTAGAGAGATATGGCTCACTTCTCCTATTTACTAAGGAATCCAGGCAGTCTCCGGATTTCAAATAGGTTGCCTGAAACTGTAGAAAAGAAAAAGAACCGGGCTCTTGGAATTGGGTATCAGATTTTTCAGATCTTCGATTTTGACGACCCAGTTGTCGCTGGCATCAGCAACAGGATCCGCGAACGAAGTCGCGGGCAGAAGATAGTACACTTAGTAGGACACTTTTCTATTTGCTAGTACAATTATCAGATTTTGAAAGCGGGTCCAAACGACCAATTCAAAAACGCATTTGGTCGTTTGGACCCGCGGGCCCCGCCAGAGCGGGGTCAAACGACCAAAGAGCCCCTCGGAAAGCACGTCAAACCGTTGGTCCCGGCTGTCGTTTGTAGATCTTTGACGTTACTGTTAGTCAGAAACTCCAAAAGTCTGACAACCAATCTGTCCGAGGGTTATCTTATTACCCACTTACTGGGTTGTGGAGGTTCGATAGTCAGTCGCTCGCTTATGCTTTGAGGTGCGCGTGGAACACAACGCACCGTCTACCTTGGCATGGTCCATGGTCGGACAGCGAGGCGCCCAGTGGTCATATATTACGACAAAAAATGAAAAGCATTTTTTTTTTGGCATTTTCACCCAAATGCCCGGCTTAACTGACCGTTACAAACAAACTCTCTTTCGCATTATAACATTAATTAGCATAGTTTAAAATCAAGATTATTTAACACTAACGATGTGCGAACTAACGTGGGTGGGTTTACTGATAGGATGTTGAAGAAATGCGGGTTTTTATCGCCCCTTCCGGGTAGAAGAAAAAAGGTGTTTAAGGCGAGTGGTACCGGGGAGTTTACAAAGTATAATTTCTCAAACAATATGTCCGCTGGCTGCATTGGGATGTTTTATGGCAATTATGTTTAAATCCTTTATAGGTAATTGGGGGCGCGCCATAGGCATTAATTAGGCACAAATCTAAGCTCAGTAGCTGCTACTGAGAAATCATCTATGACAAGCCCAACAACACCTCGCCTGGCCCGGAAACTCATGCAGTAATACTGCAATAAACATGCAAAATGACGTAAAGGCCATTGCATTATATGAATCGTTTCTGGGAGACAGCGTCTGCGCCCGCCTGTAAAACAATGACCTCGTAATGAAAATTTTCTTCGCAACTAAAAATAAATCGGCCATGATGATTTTTTGTCACAAAGCTTAGAATCGCACGGAATTTTTGCCACGATTCACGCGTACCGGTATCTGCTGGCACTGATTTGATTATGACGATAAACCGAAGAAAGTATACAATGAACGATAATGGCTGCGATATAAATTACTTATCAGTTGCTCCGTTTCGTGTTATCTGCACCGAAAATGAGGCGGTAGTCGCTGTTCAGTATGATTGATTACTTTTAAAATGGCTCGACAAAATTCCGGGATGAAAAAAGAATCATTTTTTTTTCTACGCTTATGTACCTACGCTGTGCACACTGGGAGACTTGTTGCGTATCAGAAACTGTATTGTGACGCGCTTTGCCCTTGACCACTTTCTCGTTTAATGTTAAGACAAATTGTAGAATTTAATTTAATAAGAAGCTTGGTACGGTTCAGGGCCAGCGAGGAACGCGCCAACGAAACAAAACGCAAGCTCGAAAATTCTGCCTCGAGACGTAGAGACTTTTTTCATCTTGGTAAAATGAGTCCTCCCGCCCAAGGCGGAACGGGACAGACTGTCAGACTCGTGCTGAGTAAATAAAATCTACGGCGTTCCTTCTATAGCTCTTTACGTTTCAGGGTCACTGTCACAAGTCTTCGAATTTTTGGTTCTAAGTGCAGCGGTTCCTTAACCGTATAATCCTTCACCGTTTTGAGTACTGTGCTGATGAAATAAGTTACACAAAGTAATGAATAAGGAGTAATATTCACTTAAAATTGTCAATGCGATATTAAAGTTTTGATTTGAATCGTATATACTTAGTTTCGATTAAAATATTTGTTAAATCTACTAGTTATTTCTGGACTCCTTTTGTGTATCAGAATAAGGTTTATAATCTGGAATGTTCTTTCTGTCTTCTGCTTCTTCTTCTGCCTCGCCACATCCAGTTATGCGTCGCCATTTACTGCAGTTTTCTGAATCCTCTTTCGCTAGGTTTAGCAACTTCATGTCCTTCTGGACAGTCGTTAGCCATGTTGCTAAAGGTCTCTCTCTCCCCCTCTTGCGTGTTGCGATGGAAAGGCACTTTTTGACTACATAGTCCTCAGGGCGCCTCATCACGTGACCGTACCAATGTTCGTACGAGTTTTCTTTCTGTTTGCATTTTTTAAATAAGAAATGAATAATTCGGACTTGCTGATAATGACTATGATGGCCGAGTTGGTAAAGGCGACGGAAGTCCTTAATCACTAGGTATAATGTCCTTCACGTACATTTTAACCATGTTACAACGTAAATACCCATCTTAAGCCCTAACTATTTTACTAACCATCCAAGAATGCTAGACTGAAATTGATAACACTACAGATACTCATAATGAATGGAGAACTATCTATCAGCTGCGTATCAGTCAGTAGTAAGTCAATACAAGAAATATAGGTCAGCCATGTTGTCCTAGGATACTTATCTTGGACATTAAATGTCTTTACATATGTGCAATTGTTCTCTCTAGTTTTCATAAATCATCTACAATGAAATGGGGTTTTTTTTGCAGAAAGGCGTTATGTATTTCTTAAAAAAAGTCAGGCTTTAAAAGAGTATTTTCCAAAAAAAAATACGGATTATAAAGTTTCATTGAAAAATTACTTCGTGTAAAACTAGTGCCAAGGGTAAGCGTAAAACATTTTATTCATGTAGGTTTATAAGTATAATTTATTTGTCAAATTTTATTTATACGTATAAGTACATAATATTAGGTATATATCTTCATAAATATTAGTATATATTTTTTTAATAGCTAAAATAATTAGATGTAGTAGTTTTAATTGTTTCAGTAGAATTGTTGTACCTATTCCAACTGCTTCTCCTTTTGACCCAAAGGTTGACTGGTAGATAATGCCTTGTGGCATTAAGTCCGCCTTATGTACCACAATTGTACATGAAAGTGTAAATAAATAAATAAAACCACACCAGTCGTTACTTGATAATTATATCTAATTAGTTAAAAAAATACAATTTCTACAACAAACTTCTACTTGCGTCTACAGAACCAGTTCCAAATCAATAAAATAGAAATAAAATTTAATAATAAACAAACAGATCCCAAAAACAAATAAAATAAATTTATTTTCCATGTCAAAAATGTACGTTTGCATACGCTTAACATCAACATGCAGAATTTTATTGGCCTAAACAACCGCATCCGAAAATTATACATATGCATACAGTCGTAATAGAAAAGATTGATACAGACAACACGATACTCTCAAAGTTGTATAGTTTATGTGTGAGAACCATCGCCCAGTCGCCATTAATACGCTATTCGGCTATTTTAACAAACAAATAGACAGTTCTAAAATCAATAACGTAAGACGAAAAGTCAATTAACCTTAATTTTGGGAAGACAGCTAAAATGACGCTGAACTTTAAAGAGAAAAAGCGTTTTAAAATTAAGAAGAGCGAAATACATTTTCAAGCGTACACACGGCTACACATCAATCTATACAAACCAGTTTGTCTTAGTCTCGCTTTGTACGATTTTTACACATAATAAACGGTCAGCTAATATTGCTTTTGTTTAGCTTGATGTGTAGCCGTGTGTACCTACAATTCTAGCAAGTTTTCTTTTAAACAAGAAACCATTTCAACATCTACAAATTATTGTGTCTTATTCTACTTATTTACACCAGTATGAAATATTAAACGTATGAATTTTAAATTTTATGGTGTATTGGGATAACAGGTTGCCGTTGCGAAAGTGTCAAATGGCTCGAACCAACACTAAAAATAGTAAAATGGCTTCCGAGTTCACGGATGTCATTAGCACTTGCACGTCACTAAAAGTTCTCATTTGCGTCAGTCAAATCATGTGTTTTAGGTACACGTGTTTTTTTAAGCTAAATTACTTAAATTTGATATTTTTTTTCCATCTGAAACATATTCTCTGACTCCTGCCATGGGCAGGCCCCATCGCTCGTAGAAGTGATAGCCGATTAGGAAGACAAGTTCTCGAGTGCCACAGTATAGGCAGGGGGCCGATTCTCGCTTTTAGAGATGGTGTCGAACTCGACAAAAAATTTTAATGACGTCATTTTTTCGACAAATTTTAAAAGTTGCTATGTCAAATTCACCATTTGTCGAAGGCTAACGTTAGAGTTCAGTAAAATTTGTCAAAATAATGACGTCATTAGAAATTTTTGTCAAGTTCGAAATCATCTCTAAAACCGAGAATCGGCCCCCAGGTCCTTCACTAGGTGGACGACGACATTTTGAGTCTTTTTAATCTTGTCAATGATCCTTTTAAAGTCTTTAGGGTTAAACTTGGTAAAACGCCCTAGTTGACAAAACGCCCCGTCCTCCCTCCGAGGGCCATGTCTGTACGAGTCTGACAGTCCCTGCCAAGGCGGGACGGGAGGACTCATTTGATGATTTTACCACGATAGTAAAAAAATCCACGATAAAAAAAGAAAAACAGGGGGCCATGTCGTACGCCAAGAGGGGCCATACTCATAAAGATTGAATGCTAGAGTGATGGGGCGTTTTGTCAACTAGGGCGTATTACTTAGTTTTACCCTAGTAGTGGACTCGGGTGGGTCTTTCAAAGTGCAAGTGGTCAGCACTTTGAAGCTCTGAAATCTGTTCATAGTGTTCATTGTCAGGTACTTATCTCTATATCAGACTGTTAGAAACCTTTGAATGAGAAATATAAACATACAAGGTCTAGTCGAGTCAAGCAAATAAATTCAAAGGCATTTTTGCTTCAAAATTGGAATGTCAACAACAGTTAAAATTGAACAAGGTATCGCGTCTCAAGTTCTTCTCATTATCTCTATACTGACAACAACAGTAAACATTTTCTTTAGTTTAATACGACTTGCGTGGGATTAGCAACTGATCCTTGTTTGCGTTCCTAGCAGAAAGTGTTAAGAAAAATATAAGATTATCGTAAAAGTGTTTACGGCTTTATTCAGGTGTAGCATAGACAAGTATTTATTTTTATTGACTTCGAATATATTTTGTATTAAGTTTGTTTTCTCACACTTTAATTTCCCTTTTAAGGATACTTGAGTTATTTGTGTCAATCGGTTAATGCTGTACATTAATGTTAAGGAGTTATTGACAATAATAATTGTCGAGAAACAACTATTTTCTTAGTTGTTTTTTCACCAACTTATTAGAAAAAAAATACATTATGATTATTATGGAACACTTAAAATAGTATACCTATTTATAAACACATATGCGCGAACATTGGCATGTTTCAAGGTTAGCATTAGCAATCATTTCTGAAATATCTTTTTATCAAATACTTATTCGATTCGACATTTGTCGTGAAAATCGTTGTCTGATTTCATGAGAAAAATATTTTCGTTTTTTTTTAAATCCTAAAATAATGTAAACCTTTGAATAGTACCTAGTGCTATTTTTTATGTCGTCCAAAGATTTTAAAATTCTAGTTATTCATTGTCAATTCGAAATTTAATTTTTTTTTTGAAAAATCAACATAAAATACAATTTTCGCTGCATATTTCTTCAAACTTCGTTTCGCGTAGCAACATTTTAGCTGCCAAAAAGCGGTAGAATGCGCTCGCGCATCCGAAAGTCAAGATAAAAACGTAGGAAAGTTACACAGACGACTGTTACTCGTATATAAAACTAAATAACCGGACCCCGATGAAGGGCTCAGTATACACTGTATAATTTAATGATTTATTCGGATTTTTTCCTAGACACGTGCTTAATAGTGTTAAGTGGAACAAAAACAATTTATTATGCATTCAAATAGACTTTTTTTTATCGTGGTAAAATCATCAAATGAGCCCTTCAATAGCCCTTTATGTTCCGGGGTCACGGTAATTAAATAATTCCCGCGACCCCGGCAGGCTTTGGCCCTCTAGAGAGGCCCTCGTGTTCATTTAACAGAACTTTAAGTTCCAAGGTCACGGTTACCTACCAGTTTAGAAAGTCCCGCGACCCAGGTACTTAGGTGCCTATTTTTTTTTTTTAACACATTAACACTTTTTTTTTTTTTTTTTTTACGTGGTAAAATCATCAAATGAGACCTCCCACCCCGGGCAGGGCGAGAGGTACTGTCAGACTTGTACTGACTAAAATCCACGGTGTCCTTCAATAGCCCTTTATGTTCCGGGGTCACGGTGATGGTATAAGACCCGCGACCCCGGCAGGCTTTAGCCCTCTGAGAGGGGGCCTCGTCATTATGCTGACGCTCTTTGAGGCGCGCGTGGAACACGACGCGCCGTCGACCCGGGCATGGTCCATGGTCGGGCGGCGAGTTGCCCTTTACTCGCCGCCCAACACATTAACAATTGGTCGCGATTTAAAAAGAGAAAGAACATGTTTTCAATTCCATTTTCCCGTAAAATGTGGTTCAGCAATAAATTAATTCTTGAATAAATTTATTTAATCAGTTGTAAATTATCTTGTAGTGAGATTGTATACCGTTATCGTACAACATTTAAGATACCAATTAATATCACCCACTTATTACTAGTAACTGTTTTGATAAACAAAAATTAAAAAAGAAAGTAAAAAAAATAAGCCGCGCGTGTATTTATTTAATTCATGATAGTTGAATGATTCAAAATGTTAATTTATATAGGTACTTGAACTGTTATTTTGGTGGATTTGAACCCAAGGTTTACTATATATGTATGCATAAATGTGAAAAACGCTTCTTGCAGACAAAATGATACTAACACTTGTATAAGCGTGCAAAAAGGAAAAAGATACCTTCTGAAACTGTTTTTTTTTAACATTTATCAAGAGGAAGTAAGCTGAAAATAAATAGTGGAAAAGAAGTAACTAGTGGAATCGTTAAATAAAAAACAAAATAAAAATCACCATCAAAAATATAAATCAATACAACGCGTTAAAAATTTAAAATAAAAATACCTAATAAATATTGAACGGTCTAAAATTTCGAACATAAAATAATGTGTCCATTGAATTCATATTCAAAATTTAAAAAGTTTTACAACATCAAGTGCGGTGCACACGAGTACCGATACATTTTGTCGATAAGCCGAAACGTTTTGTGAATTCGGTTTCGGTTTTTCGCGTATTTTGCCTTCAGGCAAATAAATTATTGTGAACTTTATTGTTTTACAATGTAAAGGAAGGCTACTGAGTTTTCGTTGTTGGGCATTTAAATATTATTTCACGGTTGAAAAAGATTTTAAAACAAAATGACAAGAAAACTGAAGCCTGATGATTGTTTTGGCAGCAACTAGAATCCATTCCTTCATTGCTGTTTTTCGTACGGAAAAAAATATTTAACCAAGCCATAATATAAGCAGGAAATAAGACCCTTTGCTTTTTATTGAGACGTTGCAACAAATCTCCTTAGCACGCTAAATACACGCGTAAGTCATTAAATGAATGAAAAAAAAAGTATCATTCCAATTTTAAAAAGTCGAGCACCAACCTGCCAGACCGGCTCCTGCCGGTTCCGGTTTGTATTTCGCGTAATTCTCGTCAAAAGTTGACCCCTAAAATGAGATCTCGTTACCGAAGGCTGACATTTTTTGATTTCAATATTGCATAAGTGTCGTCGAAAACGGTATTTTGTCCGTAAAAATTGTCTGTGGCAGAGTTTGAACTGGATTCGATATTTAAATTGGTTTTCGGATAATTTAGTTCTGGTTGCAATATCGCGAAAATTTTATCGAATTTTGAATCGAAATTGGAACGTTATTTTATGATTATACCCATATCTATTTAAAAATAAAATTGACTATTCAGAAATACCTCATGAAAAAACAAAACCCAAGAACAAATACGCTAACCCGGGAATAGAATTCATACCCCTCATAAATAACTAGCTGTTGCCAGCGGCTTCACCCGCTACAACTCCAAAATTATCCCACGGGAACATAAAATCGGGATAAAAACTATCCTATGTAATTAATCCAGGTTATAAACTATCTGTGTACCAAACAGCCAAATCCGTTCAGTAGTTTTTGTGTGAAAGAGTAACAAACATCCATCCACACATACAAACTTTCACGTTTATAATATTAGTAGGAAGTAGGATGAAATAAGCATTTTTTCTAATGTTTGTTTTGCAAGCAAGTCATTTTAGTTCACAAGGTTACTTACAACATCGTTCTCAATCGACCATCGTGTTTAACTAGTGACAACAGATCACAGTGGCGGGTATTTATAACTGGCTGTAAATAGTGCGTCTGATTGCAACACTAATCACTATCTCTTTCAATATATCATAGTGCAGATGAATACATAGGTCGCTGGTTCAGATCCGGCTCGAAGGACCATGTCCCTCAGAGATAAGTTAGTCTGGAATATAACTTATCTCTGTTACGTTTTTGACGTTTTTTTTTTGGTTTCATTTAACGTAATTTTAGTTTTTTTATTAACTTTGTCCCACACTAGGAATTTATTCTGTATCATGGGTACTCACTTACACGAATAGCTAATCCCGGAACCATAGGGCCATACTTATATTTATTACGTGTAGGAAACGAACTCGGAACATGCAACGTAGTACAGTAGTTCCCTCCACTGCGCCAGTTTTGACCACTGTTTTCCATCGCGGTCGTCTATTTGCCAAAGCCATGATTGCAGCTAATTGATAAATAAGTGCAATACAAGTAATGTAATAAATAAAAGTACAGGAATAATTTTAATATCAAACGTACCGCTATCAATGTGAATTTATTTCAAACACACATAACAGTAAATAACTAATTTACGACCGAGCATACAACTTCAAATTATCAAAAACTTTGGTTAATTTGACGATTAAACTTTAACTAGGCAATCGTATTTTATGACAACTTGTGTAGCATTGTATGTAGCTTACGCCACGTCAAGTTCTTGTCGTCATTATTTATAATAAGAAGTCATAAATAAGCCTACAATATTTCATTAATTAAAATTGACAGACTCGTGTTTTATGTCGCAAGTGTAACTGCGATCATAAGGTCCTGGGTTATTTCTGAACTAGGAATACATTCCCAGTTCAGATATCTGTTTGGAAAGCAATTTTTTTTAATTAGGAATTTCTGAGTTGTAGCCACGGAATCTAGATTTGGCAATAAGCTCGTTTTCTCTGAATAAAAAATATTTTCCTCTCGAAAACACCAGAGAATGACGTAAAATTGAATCGAATGCTAAAATTGTACTATTTAATATGTGACAGTTTGTGAGGATGGATGGATAATTTTCACTCTTTAACACAAAAACTACCTGGATAATTTATAACCTAAATGAATACATGGGATACTTCTCATCCCGACATGATGTTCCTGTGGGATACTCTTTGAGTTTAACGCGGACGAAGCCACTAACAACAGCTAGAAAAGTATAAAGATAAGAGCTGCTAAAACCCACGTAATAAGACGTGACGTAAAACAAATATGTTTTCTTAGAACTGGTATGCAAACTGCAGAGTGCGTTATCGTGGAAATTGAAATTTCTGTTATCAAACGCCAAAATGATCTTGTCGTGATAAAATTATTCAATGAAATAACGTTCGACATAACTTCATCTGATTTCGTAAATATTTTACCTACTGATTAACTTGTAGGCAGATTGAATTGAATTTTAGACTAAGGAGTCACTCTATGACAAAGAAAACTATGCTCTGAATTTTTTCCTTGATAAAATCCAGTTCGAGGATTTTCGCCGGAGTAACTCACCAACATAGCTCTTTTTTTATCGTGGTAAAATCATCAAATTAGTCCTCCCACCTCGGGCAGGGTTGTCAGACTTGTACTGACTAAAATCCACGGTGTCCTTCAATAGCCCTTTATGTTCCGGGATCACGGTGATGGAATAAGTCCCGCGACCCTGGCAGGCTCCGTCATTTTGCTGACGCTCTTTGAGGCGCGCGTGGAACACGACGCGCCGTCTATGCGGGCATGGTCCATGGTCAGACGGCGAGTTGCCCGACCAACATAGTTCTTAAAAATGTATGCAGCAATGAGGCCATATCGCTTTTAGGATAGATAAACGATGGGCAATAAAAAATCTCGAGTGGCGACCACGATTCGGAAGACGCACGCAGTGTTTGTGTTAAACAGGCGTCCCACTAGGCAGACCTACGACACCATGAGAGTCGCGGGCAACCGATGGATGTAAGTGGCGCTTTGTCGTTCAGAGTGGTGGTCTGAAAGGGAAGGCCTTTGTCATCATCAGTAGTGGACGTCTCCCGGCTAATGATGATAGCGATGCGATGTATAGCTTCAAGTAGTACCTACACCAATAAACATAGAACCTTTTCCCTGTAGCTGAAACTGCAGAACGTTAAATGCTGCAATCTTTACAATTCCATTTATTCATTGACATTATATTACTGGTAGTACATACTACATACACGCGGGTAACGAATAAAGTTACTACCAAAAAGGTAGTTGTCAACAACAAAATAAAACAAAACAACCTATAGATTATGAATCAACAGGACCACACATTTACATCTCCCACAAGATTTCTCTTAAACATTCGCAACAAGACAAACGGTTATCGAAAGTTCCTAACTCAATACTGCGACAAACGCCTTATTCTTACAAGCTCTCGAACATAATTTATAGACAACAATACTAAACGCGACAAGTGAAGTTGTCTCCAAGACTTCCCATGATCTTTAGTCCACGATTTGTCCGACAATATCTAAGTAACGGCACCACTAAACACATGCATCTGTCCACTGCTACATTGAATTCAATGGACTTTCTATGGTCAAGCCATAGGTTATGGGAACAAGTGTAGCCAAGCGGGACTGCTTTGTGGACATGGGTATTGAATGGGAAATTTATGGGTTTGCATGTTTTGAACCTTCACGGTAGGAGATTGCGGATAGCGCCATGCTTATGGGTTTTGTGATAAGTGGACTTGGGTGTTATACGTTTGATGTACTTTATCTGCGGATGCACTAATTTTCATGCAGTTTTTTTTCGTTTGAAAACTGACGTGTTCGCGAAAGTTCGTCTATAACTTGTGAACATCTGGTCTAGCGTTTTATACTCAACAATTCATGTGTCTTCTGTTACTTCAATCTTCTTTTCAGTCTCACAGCTGAGGCAAAGACTTGTCTTACTAGGTACTCTTTTCCTACCCAAAATAACTGGAAATATGGAAGAGATTTTAACCTCAATCGCGGCATTTTTATAATCAGGTTTGACTTTCAACTTTAATTTGAGTGGAAATTCACCGCTTGACTTTCTTATAAAGAAAATCCGGATTTTTGTAATGCTTGTATTAGCACCTGCATCCGAATTCATTGACACTAATCACGCGTTGTTGTCTTCTTTAAAACACGTTGGAATTCGGCATCCATTATCATTTTCTTGGAATTTTAATTAATCCGTCTCATCAGAAATAAAATCGCATATTTGTTTTATCTTAACAGCTTATTCACGACTTTGACGACGCATAAGACATGAGTTCCTTTGTATTTGGCAGTAGATCCTATTTAAAATTTGATTGGTTAGAGTGATCCCACGGTTTCATCCCATGAGTGGGCCAGTAGAGACTCGCCTTGCATGCGGAATTTAGTGGAGGTTATCCGTGGTTAAGACCGGAGAAGCGTGTGGCTAAATTATTACAGCTGCAAAGGCCGATCTTCCGGGATAATCCTATCATAGCGAGTTTCCTCTGTGCCTCGGAAAGCACGTTAGTCCCGGCTATCATTTGTAGAACTTTGACAGTCGTTACTATTCGTCAGCTCTAAAGTCTGACAACCACCTTTGTATTGCCTTGATACTGGGTTGTGGAGGTCTGGCAGGCAGTCGCTCCATGTAAAATATTCAGCTGCATCCGGTTTGACTGGAAGCCGACCCCAATATAGTTTGGAAAAGCCTAGGCAGATGATGACGATCTGTGGATAACACCCCTGTTCTTTATCAAACGGTCCATCAAGGTGTGGTTATAACCACCACGCTTGGCAATGTCTCATATACAGTAGCATTAAATCTTCTTGCTCACAAAGATTAATGTTTTATAAGACCTAGTTGGCAAGGACATCAGGTAACATTAGGATGTTGATAATTTCCGGTGACGTTCACCAATTTTACTTGAAGGGATGGTATAGCCATGCTAGCTTGTGACTCGCCGTCCAATCATGGAGCATAGTCGGGTCGATGGTGAGTCGTGTTCCATGCGCAACTCGAAGAGCTGTCAGCAGTTTGACGGGGCTCCAATGGATGGCCAAGTGCTTGCTGGGTTGTTGTAAATTCGCGACATAATTAATTCCCCACGAAAAAAAGTGTTGATCCTGTTCCCCTAGTACTTTCTGTTAGGATTCCACATTGTGCCCTCGTTTTCCGTAGTTTTGTGCTGGATTTTATTATTTAATTGTTCTGCTATTTGTGCGGAAAAAAGAAATGGGGCGTATTTACAATAATCAAAATTAAAAATACAAAAACGTTTGGCTCATTTATACATACTATTTTTGTGGGGATTTTTTTTTCTGGCTTTTCAATTCAACAACCCCGCCTGCCAGGGTTATGGAACTGTCTTAAAAGGTAACCGTGGCCCTATAGCCGTGGCCCTGAACTTATCCATACTATATTTTTTTACGAAACGCTTCCCCGTATATTTTTAACGTTGGCCTAGACTAGGAATTTCTCCTTTATCGTGGGTGCGTTAACAAACATTGAAACACACATGCACAAACGTCCAGAACCAGAACCTGCAGGTCATCCGTATAGGAATTGAACCTGCGACACGCTACACGGCAGTCGATCACTTAACAACTGCGTCAAAATAGTTTTACTCTGTTTACAAGAGATAATGAGTAAATACATAAAATTGTGTCTCTTTATTGTATGTAGTTTGTGTTAGTGGCCGGACGGTATGCGTGCGCGCCATTATTCAATTGTTATGTAAGGCGACGACCTAAAATCGAATCGGACTGCAAGTGCCGTGGGGCCGGCGGTCGCGCAGTGCAAGCGGGTAGCGTGGCGACAAGCGGACGCGGTTTTCTACACGTATTTTTAGGTTTGAAATTCTGTTGCATTGATTTTGTTCGCGTACGCTCGTTCGGGTATTATAGTGAGAAGGAGCTAGGGAATACAATCAAACTATTTCCATTTTACGATTTTATTCCCATCTGATATTATATTCCCTATTATAGTCGTTACTGTTAGTCAGAAGCTCTAAAGTCTAACGACCAGTCTTACCTTGGGGTATGGTATTGTCCAGTTACTGGGTTGTGGAGGTCCGACAGGCAGTCGCTCGATGTAAAATACTGATATCCAGCTGAATCTGGTTTGACTGGAAGCCGACCCCAATATAGTTGGGAAAAGGCTTGGCAGATGATGATGATTATATTCCCATCTGAGCATGTATTCTCGTATGATCAGTTTTTATTGACGCCGACCTTAACGCCAGTGTTGCAGTATGGTGATGCGCGACTGACGTATGCGATCAAGATCAGGGTAAAAGCGATACGAGATGGATGAATGGAAGTTTTTTTTTTGTTTGTTGGGAATTCTTTTACACAAAAACTATCGGATTTGGATCATATCTGGTACACCACAGATAGTTCATAATCTGGATTAAGAGGTATTCCACATAAGGCACCTGGCACCTGCGAAAAATTTTGACAGAAGCCTTATATATTATTTGGAATAAATAACGTGCCAGTAGCTCAGGTGTCATTGTCTGTGGGTGTGGAATACCTCTGGAATGAGGTATTCCACTTAGCATAAGATATTTTTAATCCCTGTATGACGTTCCCGTAGGATAATTAAGGTCCTAAAACTTGTTATTTTATATTAGACTCGTTTTGAAACTGTAATTCGCTACTGGCTCAACTTACCTTTTAAAATCGCTAGTATACTAGTCAGGGATAAACCTTATAGTTTGCTTTTGCTCTTTAACAATATTCACCCACAGATTTCAAGGACAATCTATTGTTATTTTTGTTAAACCAATCATCTGATACTAATGATATTGTAGATCTCAGTATTCAATCTCACGGAACTGTCTAAGCAGGTTAAGGCCCTGGAATGTAAAAGGCAACTGAAGTGGCAGGTGGACTTTTAGTCAGATAGTCTAGTAATCCCTTCCCCTCCACTGAGGGCAGCTGGATTAATTTGATGATTTTACTAACCGAATAGCAGCGACGATATATTACTAGACTCCGCATGCACGATCTAAGGAACAAAAACTATTCTGTCAACTCGCTGAGGTACTACGTAAGCGAGGGTACGGGGTGCTGCGTTGTGATTGGCTAACTCAAGGTCTGTTCTGTCTCAAGGTATGTTTACGGCTCACAGGAGTGGTCGAAATAAGACGGATATGACTTTTTTGCCTAATGTGTTGACAGACATCGGTTGCTTGTTATTAGGAGTCATATATCGTCGTTGCCGAATAGACTGCTGCGCTGCGTATCGCGGGTTCTACTCTCGCGCGGAAAAAATATTTGTATGATCTACAAGCAGTTGTTCCGGGTATGAGTGTCTGTGAATGTGAAATAAATTTTTTGAAGCCACGATACAGGATACATTCCTAGGATCAACGATTGGTCGCGGGACTTATTCCATTACCGTGACCCCGGAACATAAAGGGTTATTGAAGGACACGGGGATTTTAGTCAGTACAATTCTGACAGTCCCTCCCGCCCTGCCCGGGGAGGACTCATTTGATGATTTTACCACGATAAAAAAAAAGGAACAACGATTTAAAAAACAATGTTGGTTTTATCCAGAAAAATAACAGGAAAATATATCTGAAATAAGCAACAGCCACGCGTACTAAATTATCTTTATCTAGTTTTGTTTACTCACACATATGTTTTCAGATATAAAGGTGCATTGGCCGAGCGAAGGCGAATTTCGTAAAACATTTTAGTGTCTAGTTGTTACTAAGTATTAGCGCGTTTATAAAGTAAATACATTCTCAGTTCACGTTGCCCCAAGGTGTTCGCAATAAAAGATCAGAAGACAATGATTTAAAGCCTTAGAGTGACACTAACGTAGCAAAAAAATATTTATAGCAACGATATTTTAATAGTATTTTTTCGTTTATCGACATTCGAGATGTGCATTGGTCAAAATATAGATAAATATGCCCTTTTTTGGGGTTGTAGCATCACAAGAGTTCCTGAGGGGTGTGAAAAGTACTGCTTGTCAAACTCTTACTTAGTAAAAATTCACCCTGTCTGTTCCTGTGGTTGTCCTTTGTGTTCCAAGGCCACGGTGCCCTTTCATAAGATTGCTAGGTTGAACAAAGTAGAGCTTTTCTACAGGAATTTCGCAGTTTCAGCTGTCGTTGAGAATATGTTTATAACGAATTGTAGTTTTTCTATATAGAGACACTTCGTATTATTCTACAGATAATCATTCAGGTATACAACACCAATTTATCGTGGTCGCGCTTTACCTGATCTTTCCACACACTCAACGGTCGGCTTATACTGGTTTTGCATAGCTTGATGTGTCGCCGTGTGTACTAGTGTCGTCAGAGCGAGCACTTTTTCACGCTACCTAAGCGTAGCGAGTACATCTAACAATTTAAATCTTTGTTAGAGGATATATTGCAATCATTGAATCAGTACGCATGATGGATTGTTGATCTTGTGTTGTTTTAGACAGGAGGATGCTGTTCATTTTCTTGAAGCAATCTTGGTCGGATTTAAACGTCTGATGTTCGTTTGTATTGTGCTAAATCCCTAGTAACCAAACAATGAGTTGAAAAAAAAAATAAAAAAAACAAAACTGCTTTTTATTTTGGAGACCAAGTCAAACCACCGAGTTTTACGAATATTTTATTCCGTACGGGAATCGAACCCTTGACACACAACGGAACAGTCAGTGCAATGGACATGACAGATAATGTTTCTCAGAGAGGTCAAGTTCATTTCTCAAGATGTGCATGTGTGACCAGATCTAAGTGGAATTCCGTAGTTGCCAAGGAAAAAAGGAGTTTATGCCTTATACCTTGTGCATATTATCCAATGGAAATGAGCAGGATTACAGATATTACGAGAACATTGTACATCGGTACCAAATCGTGGAACATTAGTGAACCTAAACGTTTGGCCTAAAAACCTTTCGCTTATCTTTGCAAAGTGTCTTACGTCACGTTATCTAGATATTTCGTTGTTAAACCATATTCACATGTGACCAGAGAACGGTAGGACATTCTAAACGAGTCAGTAAGGTTGCCTGTTACATTTATATGCCCGACTCTATCTGCGGCGGTTCAGCGGTATTGGCTCCATCTTCCGAATATGTATTTGACTGGCCCGTTGGTCTAGTGGTTAGTGACCCTGACTGCTATGCCGGGGGTCGTGGGTTCGATTCCCACCCAGGACAAATGTTTGTGTAATGAGCAAGATCATTTGTTCTGGGTCTGGGTGTAATTTATCTATAATATGTATGTATTTAGAAATATATAGGTAAGTATGTTTATCAGTTGTCTAGTACCCATAACACAAGCTCTGCTTAGCTTGGGACTAGATGGCGTTGTGTGATAGTTGTGGAATATTATTATTATATTATTATCATCATCATCATTCAGCCGGAAGACGTCCACTGCTGAACATAGGCCTCCCCCTTAGACCGCCACGCCGAACGACAATTCGCCACTTGCATTCGGTTGCCCGCGACTCTCACGATGTCGTCGGTCCACCTAGTGGGAGGCCTGCCTACGCTGCGTCTTCCTCTTCTGCGAATTTTAAGAGCTATGTCGGTGACTCTGGTTCTTCGCCGAATATCCGTGTTCCGGATTTTATCCCGCAAAGAAACTCCTCTTTCCATTGCTCGTTGAGTGACTCTTAATCTCTCTACTTTCGAATTATGATGCGTTATATTATATTTGTAAATAAGCATTAATTCAGTAAAAGAAAAAATACGTGTCCATTAATTTTCTACTCTAGCTGATGAACTAATTCGATTTACAATTGATTGATGCTGTGTTGTTTATTTCATCACCAGTGCTCTCAAAGCGGAAACATCGTGAGGAAATCTCTGAACCAATGCGCACTGAGCTCGCGTGGTGGATTATGCCCTTTCCCAGAGGGGAGTCCTGTGTCTCAGCAGTAGGAACATTATAAGCTGATGATGAATAAATATATCTAAATCTCGCAAAATTTCAGATTGATCAGTTCAGGCGATTTCACATTTCGCCAGTTGTTGCCAGTACCGTGTAATACAGGGTGAGCCTTTTTCCATCAGGCACAAATCCACACTCCGTGCTGATGAGAAATTCCTAATGAAAAACCTGATAACATTTCAAAAGCTTTTTAAGCGAGCTACCGTAATGAGCGAAGAATTTTTTTTTAGGCACAACAAATTGTTCTGCCACTAATCTTTTTTTTTTCTCAAATAACCGTTTGCCGTAACCAGCTGTTTTTTGGTGACTGTGGATCAGACGGAATGACCTAAATATTTAAATATAGTAGTAAAAACCCACTAAGTAAGTGTTTTATTAAACACCAAGCGACGAAAATAATGAGCGACGTTTTAATAAAAACTTAAAAACAGCTTTGTTCAGGTGTGATGATCGCGTTTGATAGATAAAAAAAAACTTCACTAGCACCTCGCTCAGGCTTTTCACGGGTTGAAATTTTCGACCTAGCCGCTGGATTTCTCAAAATTTTCTGCTCAAATCTTGTCTTGATAATAACGAAACACTTAAAGACGAATTATCAAATTAGGTGCAGCCGTTGCATTCAGAAGTTTAGTAAGAGGAAATTGCAATAAGTATCAAAATAATAACATTGTTTTGACCGTCTCTAGGTTCCCATCGCTCTATGTCAATCGTCAAAATCATTTCAAGAATCGCCGGCGCTGGGTCACGGATGACCCTTTTAGTTTTTAGTGTCAAATATTACTTGATAGAATACTGCTAGGAATACCAACCCTACAGCTACAGGCCAATGGCCTGTTTGGCATACGGCAGCCAAACGCGAGCACACGTCGCCATCGCGCCGCCCAGTCAAAAAATATTCATAAGTAACGTAACGCATATCGTTTGCTGCATTACCTTAGATAATAGACTAACGAACGGTGTTTGACGCACTATCCTACTACAGTTTGTATGTGTGGATGGATGTTTGTTACTCTTTCACGCAAAAACTACTGAATGGATTTGGATGAAATTCGGTACACAGATAGTTTATAACCTGGATTAACACATAGGATAGTTTTAATCTCGATTATATGTTCCCGTGGGATAATTTTCGCGTTGTAGCGGGTGAAACTGCTAGTAGCAGCTAGTTTATTACGAAGAGGTGCTCTCACGACGTTTTAGGATTGTTCTTGTGGGCGCTTAAGATTTTAATCGGGAGTGGATTATGAAAGACCTTGTTGTGTACGCTTTGGGTGTTTGTTTTTCGCTTGTTATGCAAGTTTTTTGTGCTGTACGTCTTATTTGACAAATGATTAGTTTTTTTTTTATTAAAAAGAAAAGCGGTATTTGTGTACGTGAGTTTCCATGTTTGTAAAAGCACCCACGAGACAGGAGAAATTCAAAGTGTGGTGCAATGTTTCTTAGAGAAGAATAAAAATATAACCCTGTGACAGATAGACGGTCGCATTGACATTGGAGCCCCGGCCATTAGGGTCTCATCAACGACGATATATTACTAGACACCGCATGCACGATATAAGGAACAAAAACTATTCTGTCAACTCGCTGAGGTACTACGTAAGCGAGGGAGACGGGGTACTGCGTTGTGATTGGCCAACTCCAGGTCTGTTCTCAAGGTATGTTTACGGCTCACAGGAGTGGTCGAAATAAGACGGATATAAGACTTTTTTGCCTAATGTGTTGACAGATATCGGTCGCCTGTTATTAGGAGTCTAGTAATATATCGTCGTTAGGTCTCATTGACACCCTGCTTAAAGAGGGTAACCTAAAATATATCGACAAGTTTACTAGTCTGAATCGTTGCGAAATATAACATAATTTTTATGCAATAAAAACAATAGCTTAGCCGGAGTTATTCCACTCTGATCCCCAAAACCGATCCCCTAGAAAGTAAAAATATATGACAGGGGATCGGTTTGGGGATCGCTGCAGACACACACACAAAACACAACCGTATGTTTTCAAAAGATTTTACCGTCTAGATTAGAAGAATTGAACATTGAAAATTCAAGGTAAAGTCAGGCGTGAACAATAATAATACAATGTAAATCATGATTCAGATACATACAAAATGTTTCATAAATTATTCAACGAAAATTTTCAGTTTTGAATACGAATCATAAATATTCCGTCTCGATTTTTGTTTCAAAAAAGACAGACGGGTCTGTAGACGGTATTTGAATGACGTAACTTGTAACTTTTCTACTGACGGTATCATCCTATACAGGGTAGTTTGTAAAACATTATACAGCTATTATAACCTTGGGGTCTTCAAGTCAAGAGTGAACAGGTTATTTAGGCAAGCGTACTTCACGGTCGACCACATCTTCGCTTACCATCAGACGAGATAGTGGTCAATCGCGGGATTTTTACTTTAAATAAACACTAGCTGTTGCCAGCGGCTTCACCCGCTACAACTCGAAAATTATCCCACGGGAACATAAAATCGGGATAAAAACTATTCTATGTGTTAATCCAGGCTATAAACTATCTGTGTACCATATTTTAGCCAAATCCGTTCAGTGGTTTTTGCGTGAAAGAGTAACAAACATCCATCCACACATACAAACTTTCACGTTTATAATATTAGTAGGATAAACAAAGTAAAAATCTTGCACAGAGCAAATATAATTATGTACTTTTGTTCTACAAGTAGGTAGTTGTTCTGGGTATGTGTACTACCTATACGAGTTTGAATGTTTGTAAAAGCACATTTTTTACAAGAACTACAAAGGACAAGGCATTTCCTATTTTAATATCAAAAAAGCTGTTTGACTTAATTTCAACTTTATAACTTAACAAGCTTAGGTTGAACAAATATACCTACAATTATATGTATAGTAGGCAACTATTCCATAAATTGGTACTTTAATTTAATTCTGGCTGATTTAACGGTGGCGTGGCACACAGATTTACTACCACCTACACAGTTCTTATATGAAGTGTCCTGTACAAATAACGTACGCAGTAAATATTGCAGAGAAGTGTAGAGTATAGAATAAGTAGTAACGTATGCGATAAATACCGTTTATTGCTCGTAGTACTACGAGTAGTACAGGAAAAAAATCCTACCAAGTCATCTATTAGTATCACGGGAATTTTTGATTTACCCATCGTACTACTCATTTATTGTATATTATAGATAACTAGCGGCCCGTCTCGGCTTCGCACGGGGACCCGGTCCTCTAAAACCCGGTCCCGATGGTTACAAACACAACAAAAAATTAATTATCTGAATCTATCAAGCCGTTTTCGAGTTATGAGCTTAGCACATTTAGCGATCCATTTTTATATTATAGAAGATAGATACGGTATACACAGTTCTCTGTGTAATCTTCCGTATACCATCCTGAATACTTTTCGCACCAATTATTATTTTTTTATTTTGATATTCGTCAATTAAGGTTCTCGCCCTGTGTGGAGTAGAAACCCCTGTCGGACTTGTACTGACTAAAATCTTCCTTGTTCCTTAAATTTCCCTTTTCATGCCAGAGTCACAGTTAACTATGGGTAAATTAAAATTTCCCGTGGTACTACTAGATCACTTGGTCGTGCCACGTGTCTAACTTACAAAATATTGCCTGAAAAGAAAATGGCAAGTGCAAGTGTACGACGGGCCTTATTATATAGAGAACAACACGTGGTTCCGCGTCATTTAGCTACGAACAAATATAATTCCAGCCACACAACTCACGAGCCAGTACAATTTATTTTTGTCCCACATATTTATATTCTAGCTCGGAAACTATTTAGTGATATATCTTAACAAAGAGTCTGTAACAGGACAGGCGTTGGACCGCGCCCGTTTGATCTTACATCAATTAACGTTTAATCGGTTAAGCGTAAGTTGGAAACAAGTGATTTTGACAGGCGAGTGCAATTAGTCAGTTTTAAGGCTAGTAGAGTAGTCTGAGACAGTAGTCAGAATAAAGGCAAACAGGTCTTGTGCGCGACGATAATTGAGACATGACTATTGTTTGTTAGAATTGGCTATTTTTGCTGAAAAATTCTATTAGACGGATCCAAACCAAAATGGATCAACAATTCTTGCAATCCGCGATCCCGGAGCATATAATACGTCATCTTTCCTCGCTCCTCTATTGGTGTATTTTTATCACTTGGATCCCATAAGCATTTATGTTATGGATATTATACGACGATTATCAATTTTTTTCATAATGTGAAATCGCGCTCCACACTTGTCGTAATCGTCTTCTCCTACTACTACTACTACTAATACTCGCCGAGAGACTGAGGCACCCTGTGTGTTAGTAACAAAAACCAACAACTGACGGATCGCTCATCAAACGTTCCTATGGAGCCAACGACGATATATTACTAGACTCCGCATGCACGATCTAAAGAACAAAAACTATTCTGTCAACTCGCTCAGGTACTACGTAAGCGAGGGGGACGGGGTACTGCGTTGTGATTGGCTAATTCAAGGTCTGTTCTGTCTCAAGGTATGATTACGGCTTACAGGATTGGTCGAAATGAGACGGATATAAGACTTTTTTGCCTAATGTGTTGACAGACATCGGTCGCCTGTTATTAAGAGTCTAGTAATATATCGTCGTTGTATAGAGCGCACTCCTGCCGCTCGCGATTTGAACGCGTTGGATCGTCTGGTATGGATCCGGCTATTAATCAGTCAGTTAGATTATCAATAAATGTTTGATCCGTATTTTTGCCACATTACACCATGTGACATTAGTTTTATTTTCGCGTTCACTGACAGTGAAATGGGGTAACATTCTAACGATGAACCTGTTTTCTAAATTGCAATTTAGAGAGTCCCCCTGTAATTTGCAAATTGTGTCAATTTAAGATACGTCCTGCGTTTTTGACACCCCATTGTCTCTGCATTTGGTTCCTGCCAATTTTTATAACCGGTTTCTTTCTACGCTTTTCAGAGATCTTTGACATTGCTAATACTGTTTCGATTAGGAAACAGTATCAGCAAATATAAAAAAAAAGGATTACCTAACCGTAACTATTTTTGAACTAATTTATTTTACTTTGTCTTTGGACTGTTCAAAAAAGCTTGAAACTAGCCTACTTGAAATAAATGAATTGATTTGATTTGATAACTTAACATTGTAAAGAAGTAAAATTATGTTTTGTTACATTTTCGCACCTAAACCACTGAACCGATAATCCTGACTGATTTTTGAATAATATTACAATTCTTTTACAAGCAGAGTGCATCATCATCATCATCATCAGCCGGAAGACGTCCACTGCTGAACATAGGCCTCCCCCTTAGACCGCCACGCCGAACGACAATTCGCCACTTGCATCCATCGGTTGCCCGCGACTCTCACGATGTCGTCGGTCCACCTAGTGGGAGGCCTACCTACGCTGCGTTTTCCGGTCCGTGGTCGCCACTCGAGAACCTTTCTTCCCCATCGGTTGTCAGTTCTACGAGCGATGTGGCCTGCCCATTGCCACTTCAACTTGCAAATTTTACGAGCTATGTCGGTGACTCTGGTTCTTCGCCGAATATCCGTGTTCCGGATTTTATCCCGCAAAGAAACTCCGAGCATAGCTCTTTCCATTGCTCGTTGAGTGACTCTTAGTTTCTCTAAAAGGCCAGCAGTCAAAGACCACGTTTCAGAGCCATATGTAATCACTGGCAACACACACTGGTTAAACACCCTTGTTTTGAGACACTGCGGGATTTTCGATGAGAAGATATCACGTAGCTTCCCAAACGCTGCCCATCCTAGTTGGATTCTTCGGGCGACCTCTTTCTCGAAGTTGGACCTACCTAACTGAACAATCTGTCCAAGGTAAGTATAATGGTCTACAACTTCGAGAGTATCATTCCCAACAACAACCGGTACGGGCGCCACATGGACATTCGACATGACTTTCGTCTTGTCCATGTTCATTTTAAGGCCGACCCGTTGGGAAACGATACTGAGGTCGCTGAGCATAGCATTGAGGTGCTCCAACGATTCTGCCATGATGACTATATCATCGGCAAAACGAAGGTGAGTGATGTATTCGCCATTGATGTTGATGCCGAGTCCGTCCCATTCCAAGAGCTTGAAAACGTCCTCCAACGCGTTCGTGAACAGTTTCGGAGAAATAACGTCTCCCTGTCTCACGCCTTTCTGCAATTGGATTGGTTTCGTGCTCTCTTCCTGAAGTCGGATGGACATGGTGGCGTTACTATACAAACACTTCAATACTTGGATATACCTATAGTCGATATGACATCGTTGGAGGGACTGCAATACTGCCCAGGTTTCGATTGAATCGAAGGCTTTTTCATAGTCCACAAACGCTAAACATAATGGCCGATTATACTCCTCTGTCTTCTGTATAATCTGGCGGAGCGTGTGTATGTGGTCTATGGTGCTAAAGCCTTTTCGGAAACCGGCTTGTTCGGGAGGCTGGAAGTCATCAAACCTGCGTTCGAGACGGTTCGTAATGACTCTTGAGAACAGCTTGTAAACATGGCTCAGAAGTGAGATTGGCCTGTAGTTCTTCAACAAGGTGTTGTCACCCTTTTTGAAGAAAAGAACAACCACACTCCTGTGCCATGCTTCTGGCGTAGTGCCTTCGAGTATGACGGAATTAAATAACTTCTGGAGGACTAGAAGTACCGGTTTTCCACCCGCTCTCAAAAGTTCTGTTGTGATTCCGTCATCGCCCGGCGCCTTGTTATTTTTGAGCTGTTTAAGAGCCATTCTAATCTCGTACAGGCTGATGTCCGGGATATCCTCAGTGTAGTGCCGAGTCAGTTTAGCTCTTGCGTCTCGAGCTGTACCGACACTGGGTTGTCGTGTAGATGTGTATAACTGTCCGTAAAACCTCTCAAGCTCTCTTAGGATCTCTGGTTTCGTCGAAATGATGCTGCCGTCGTTAATCTTCAGCCTTGTCATTTGGCTTTGCCCAATAGACGAATTCTTTGCGAAGACTTTTGAGCCCTGGTTCCGCTCGATCGCCTCTTTGATCCGTGCTGCACTATAGGCACGCAGGTCACGTCGCATTGATTTCGAGATTCGTCTATTGAGTTTGCCATATTCCGACATATCAGCTGAAGATTGCAGCCTCATCTCAGTCCGGTCTTGCATCAACTTGATGGTTCCGTTCGAGAGCTTTTGAGGTTTATTGCGGCGTGGGGTCTTATAGAACTTAGACCCCACAGCTTGGACAGTTTCCACCAACCCATCGTTAATCTCGTCCACAGTTTCGCATTCGGTTAGGCACTGGAAGCGATTGTGCAGTTCGAGTTGGAAGTGTTCAACGTTTACCCGGCGTACGTTTACTGTTAGTCCTACCGGCATTACCCTACGAAGGACTCTGCTACGAACACTAACAGCCAACGTTTCCTAAACACGTTAGACATGTCCTTTCCAATCAGTTCACATCCAGAACCCCGAGCAGAGTGCAACATGCATCAATTGTCACATTCTGAAACCTGCAAATTGTATGTTGGTTCAACATAAATTGGGATATGGATTGGCTATAAATATGCAATAAATTTGCTGAAGACAAACTTCTCAAAATAATTATATAGGCAATAATTTTTTTTTGAAAAAAGTTTTTTATTTTACTCTTTTTAGTTTTAATATTCAACCCAAATTCTTGGCAAATACATCATTTTCTTACATGTGCATTAGAATTTTGTAATCCGTAGCACCGGTATTAACATCGCCCATGTTGTGTGCATAAAAGAAAGTTCCAATAAAATTCCCTATCTCACAAAATGCTGAACAGAGTTCGATGAAACTTGCAGTATTCCCTAAGGTGAACGATCCTTAATACAACAAAAAAACAATTTTCAAAATCGGTCCACAATTGGCGAAGTAATCGCGTAACAAACACGCAAAAAGTAAAGATCATCATGTCATCCAAGTAGGCGAAATTAATAAAAATGCTCACAAAATAAAAAGTACTGAACCAAATTTGATGAAATTTTTATGGGGCCACACTGCAAGTATCCTGCATCGAACAAAAAAAGAATCACACTAATCGGACTAGAAACTTCGGAGTAATCGATGTACATACATAAAAAAAAAAAAAAACATACCGACCGAATTGAGAACCTCCTCCTTTTTTTGAAGTCGGTTAAAAATAAAATTACAACATCAAGTCTATAAAAATATCCACAGTAAAATAAGACAGAAAGGTTTTGTGGAATTCGTCCCATTCTGAATTCGTCACACGATCGTAATTGATCACTGTCGCACTTTGTCCCATACGCACTTGGTCCTAAACGCGGTTCGTCCCATGTAAAGTTGGTCCCATTCGCAGTACGTCCCATGCAAGTAGTTTGCAAGCTATGAAAGTACCTAAATATAGCCGCAAAATCCACGTCTAGTGGGGTTGTACCACAAACATACACTACATATTATTTTCTATAACAGCAGGATACGGCTACCAGTTTCGATCACATATCGATAAGTCAGCGGGTACACTGGACCACACCCAGACTTTATCCGAGACGGTACAACTATCTAATGGTCTAAGAGACCGACGTACACGTGTTGACACGGATTTCATTTCTATTTTATAGTTTGTGCACTCAGGGGTCGATTCGGCCGTGTTTTTAGAGAACTTTTGACCTTTATAGCCCTTGTAAGATGAGTTTTCTTCGTTAATAGCAGATATGCATAATTCTTAAGACTCTTATCGCAGCTTTTGAGTAAAAGGTCATCGGTTTGAAACCTGGCAAAAGCAAATACTTAGCTTATATTATTTTTTCAACTCCGTGAGCAATGTCTCAAAACGGTGAAGGAAAACATTGCTAAAATATCTTTAAAATAATTATTGCCCTATTACGATGTTTTACAAAATATAACATTCATATTAATAACTAAACGGATCTAACTGCAATACTATAACAGTAAATACGTCTCAAAATGTAGACCAATTTAACGGACTATCTAGATTCTAGATCTCCAAATAAAGCCATACTTCCACTGTGATTCAGCAGCTATTTTTTATAACTGGAAGAAATTCCCGTATGGTATCACAATATTAATATAATTATCTTTGGGACAATTACTTTACTAAACGCATTTGCACCGCATTTAAAAGCTGTCAGTGGTGATCAGGCATTAGTTATCCATTGATTTGCTGATTTCATTCTTGTTCAGATTTAAATATATCCGATCTCGTCATTTTAGAGTTAAGTTTTGGAAACGCATCCGAAATACAGGAACCATTCATAGGGTAACATATCCCGCCCTTATTCCAATTTATTGAAGGATATTGACTGTCCATACTACACAATATTCATTATTTTATACAGTTTTATGATACACTAGCTGCTGCCAGCGGTTTCATCCGCTACAACTCGAAAATTATCCCACGGGAACATAAAATCGGGATAAAAACTGTGTTAATCCAGGTTATAAACTATCTATCTACCAAATTTTATCCAAATCCATTCAGTAGTTTTTGCGTGAAAGAGTAACAAACATCCATCCACACATACAAACTTTCACGTTTATAATATTAGTGGGATTTTCCTATCCGCTAAATACTTATATGTTATAGCAAACTATAGCTAGAGTTATAGCTCGGCACTGGAAGTAAGCCTTTTCTTTGACAGTAACAAGTAAAGAATAAGAAGTAGGTACGCATTTCACCTTCGCAAAAAATTGTTTCAAACTCAACAGTTATTGTTGTGACTTTAGTAATTAAGTTTCAATACTTCTTAACTTTTTTTTAAAGAAAGCTGAGATCAGTCTAGTCTTTTTACAGTTTTTTTTTAAATTTTATTTTTTATAGGTGTTTTAAAACATGGACAACAAATAATTCATTCTATTTGGTTAATCAGTTAAATGATACACAAGTTGCACACCATTAATAGTTTTTTGAATGTATTTATAAGTTTGTAGTAATAGACACAGTCTAAATTACCTACTTATGTCATAATTTATTTTAACAATTCAACTGAATGTCCGACTGTCAAAATTCGAACATAGATTAATGACATAATGCAGGAAAAGTCACCAGTCTTGGTTTTTATGCAAGTCTAAAAGAAAATAGAATAGTCTGTGGTCTAAAAAAATAAGAAAATTCTTACTTTTCAACACGATTTTTCAACCAATGCCAAACATTCTTCATGAAATGATGACCCTCATTTCCTGACTAGACAATAGCCAATAGGATGCCTGAATAGACTCGCCTTATGCCAAATTCAAAAAAAGAACAAGCTATTTGAAGGCTAGGCTGAATAACTACATTGCACCTTGCACTCGTAAAATAAACTGTGGAATAGAAAGATTAAAATAAAAACAAAATGGCGAACGTTCATCTTCGGATAACTTCGTCATTCGGACTCTAACGGAAAATGTTATTTAATTTTAATTAGAGGTGACAAGTGAAGAAATACTATCAATTCAGCGAATGTTATCTTAAAAGGCTTTTTATAGTAAATTAACATACCGTTTCTAACTGATTAATTAAAAATGGCTGTTAAATTGTTCTTTTTTTAAGCATTCATTTGACTTCCGTCAGCTAAAGCTATTTAAAAAAATGTTTGTTGGTGTAATAGAGAATGTAGAGGATAGTTGCAAATCTGTCGTCGGGTGTCTTTAATCAAGATACTGCTCTATTTTAACTGTCACTGCGTCGGCGACTGAATGCTATCTCATTAAATTATCTTTGTATAATTAATGTTGCCATAAAAACTGCCTACGTTTGCTGTTGCGTTATAAACATTGTTTTGATTAGAATTACTTTTATTGAGGTAAAAAATTCTAAATTACTTTTTTTAAGATTTAAGATTTAACTTAGGTTAACTACTAACCCTTAGTTGATAAGTTTTACTAACCATTGGGCCAATGTTGTCAAATTAATTAAATAAATTCTTATTATTATTATTAAAAAAAAAATATCTCGCCAAACTTTACAGTCTGATGGCGAGAAGCGCTCGTTTATCATACATTTCTTAAAATTATGGTCGTAGATACCAGGAAACAACGACTCCAACAGAGAATTCCACTTCTTATATCTGATCGCACAATTACAGTTTCATCTTTAAATCTTTCCACTGCTGGGACACAGGCCTTCTCTCTGTGAAAGGGAGTGGTTCATAATCCACAACGCAAGCCCAGTGCGAGTTGGTAGTAGATGTCAATGTCGTCGAATATTTGGTTTTAGAACATACCGGTTTCGTCACATGCAATGCTTTCCTTCAACGACGTACGACCTACCACTCGTAAGTCAGGGCCGATACCATTGGGTCAGTAATGCTCTACAATAAATAAAATTAAAGTATAATAAACTCAAACTACAATTTCCAAGGCTACTAAATCGATATTTTCCCACGCCATTTCTTCCCCGTCTCGCCCAGACTCGACTAAGCAGTCTATGCGTATGCGCCTGTGTGTTTACAGCAAACAAAAATAGTAATCAGACGTTAGTGCCACGGCTAATTGCCAACGGCTGAGTAACGAACCTGACGTAACCGAGTCGACAGCCGACAAACCAAGTGTGAATGTTCCAACATAGGCAATGTCACTTTCTATAGACAATGCTGAACGATGATAGAATTCCTAGTACAAGTGTTCACGTTTTGGTGACATAAAGAGGTTAAACGTTAACTTTGACGGATAGAATGAATTTTATAGGCATTTTTTTTATAAAATTTATATTTACTTATCATACTTCCGAGTTCATAAGGTCAAATATACAATTTTGTATACGAGGGCGGTCCGATAAGTACTTAGCCTCCTTGTCTGATGGCGCCATTATCGCATTTTTTTTTACTGTCGTGTAATACATTCTTGTCGATAGCTACCCTCTAAATTTCAGGTCAATCAGACTTGTCGTTTAGTTTTGACAGCTTATGGCAGCGAACGTGTTTGCAAATTTTAGAACAATGGAAAAAGAACAATATCGGTCGGTGATTCGATTCTTGTTTTTGGAAGGAAAATCGCGCAGTGAAATCAAAGAACGCTTGGATGCCGTATACGGTGACTCTTCTCCTTCGATGGTGACAGTTAAAAATTGGTTTAACGAATTTCAACGTGGTCGTACATCGGTTTTTGATGAGCCACGCCCAGGTGCCCCGAAAACGGCTACCACGCAGGACAATGTGACGAAAATCCACGATTTCGTATAAGCGGACCGCCGATTGAAGGTGCGTGAGATAGCTGAGACAGTGGGTATCTCAAAAGACCGCGTGGGTTACATCTTGCACGAAATTTTGGGCGTGAGGAAACTATCCGCGCGATGGGTGCCGCGTTTGCTCACGCCGGACAACAAACGCAACCGTGAGACCACTTCAGAGCAGTGTTTGACGTTATTTAAGCGCAATCCAAAGGAGTTTCTTCGTCGTTTTGTGACCGTCGACGAAACATGGATCCATTTTTACACACCAGAGACCAAGGAACAGTCGAAACAGTGGACTTTACCCGGTGAACGTGCTCCAAAGAAGGCAAAGACTGTTCAATCGGCCGGAAAGGTGATGGCCACCGTTTTCTGGGATGCACAGGGTGTGATCCACATCGATTACCTGGAGAAGGGCAGAACGATCACAGGGCTATATTATACCGAATTATTGGGCCGATTCGATGCCGAGTTGAAGAAAAAACGGCCTCATTTGGCAAAGAAAAAAGTGCTCTTTCACCAGGATAACGCACCGGTGCACACTTCCGCTATCGCCATGTCCAAATTGGTGGAATTGGGCTACGAAATGCTACCCCATCCACCGTTTTCTCCAGATTTGGCCCCGTGCGACTTCTTTTTATTTCCAAACTTGAAAAAATCGCTCGCCGGGCAAAAATTTGAGTCAAATGAGGAGGTTATCGCCGCCACGGAAGCCTATTTTACAGACCTCGAGAAAAAATTTTTTTCAGCCGTGTTAAAAAAGTTGGAGCATCGCTGGGTCAAGTGTATTGAGTTAAAAGAAGACTACGTTGAGAAATAAATAGCCATTTAAAAAAAAAAAACGTTTTTCTTTTGTAGGCTAAGTACTTATCGGACCACCCTCGTATACAATACGTGCTAGGCGTTTTCTATTACGATCCCAAATTATTCTGTGGGAACGTTGATAGAGTTTATAACAATCTAAAAATGTGTAGTTACTAATTAACGCAAGATTTTTTTGAAGTAAATCAATGGTTCGGACTACACTATTACTCCAAACGTATTAATATACAAACTCAATACGCATTATATCCATACAATACAAATCTAATATTGGTATAGAAATCATAGATACATGATGCAAAAATCAAAGCTTATAAACGAAAAAATGATGAAACATCTTTGCTTATAAAGCTTGCAGATAGATATGACAACAGAGACTAAATATGGAATTAATATTACCAAATGCTTTCGTTACTATTCAAGACGTTTTTGGCTAACCAACTGTTAATTCAAGGACAACAATAAGAGAAAAAATTTAAAAGAAGGCGCAAATTGACTTAGTCAATAAAGCAAAGTTCGAAGTAGGCAATGCTCGAAAACCACAACGACAGACGATGGCTAAGAAAGTCGACTACTGGTGATACAAAAAACTAGTTTTGAATACACATCACGGTTTTTTTGCAGAACGCTAACATCATACCGAATCAAAACAGCAATGTATAATGACATGTGTAAATTTTGACGTTCAATAGTGGATTGAGTAGACATACGGTAGACGAGGTGCGAGTAACGGGCGAAGATTATGAATTATTTGTCAAACCGGTTCCTCATTTTCGGTTTAGCGAGGTCGTATTAGAGAAATCTGTTGCTATGGATAGGATTGTGTCAAATTGTAATAACTGCAAGCTTTAATAATTTGACACAATCCTGTCCATTTTTAGGACATAAAAAATTTGAGCAGCATTATCATGAATAATAATGGCTTTCTACCTCATTGGAATTTAAGAGCCCATTCTTTTACACGAGGAAGAGGACATCCTCCACCTCACGACCTAGCCGTCGAGAGGGACCCTCCACGCGTACCTGAAGGATTTTTCAGTCTGACAGTCCCTTTCGCTCCAGTAATTTGACAATTTTACCACCAAACAAAAGTACCTACTATAGTTTTGACTTTAGAAAGAAAGAAATATGTATATTTGACCCAAGACCCAACCTTAGCCTTGAACTAAAAAATACAAATAGCCAAGATTATTGAAAGCCTTACTAAGAACAGGTTTATGATTTGACGGATTTCAAGCCAAACTATACAGAAATTTTAGGCCTTCGCAAAATGTTTGATTTTCTAATTGTCATACCAATAAAATATTTCTTCTCAGTGACTATGTTATTTGGGATATTAAACTTTATCCATGTCAGATAATAATTCATGAATAGCAGATGCCTCAAAAAGTTGAGTCTTTAAGGTTAAACTGTGCTCGCCAAGGTTGGTTTAAGGTGACCATCATGGGTTTTCTACGTGTCTCGAAAAGAACGTAAAACCGTTAGTCCCGGCTGACATTTGTGGATCTTTGACAGTCGTTATTTAGAAGCTAAATGTCTGTCAACCAGGGTATCGTATCAGTTATTGGGTTGTGGAGGTCAGATAGGCAACTGCTCCGTGTGAAATACTGATATTTAGCTACATTCGGTTCCACTGGAAGCCGCTCCAACAAAGTTGACTTTTGATTTTACGAATACCTTCACTTATATAAGTTTCTTTAAAATACTTCTTGATCCTAAATCCGAGTATACAATTCCAAATCAATATTCCATGGAATGTTTAGAATGTTGAAGAGCGCAATTATAACAGCAATTTCAAGGTGTTTCTAGTTTGTTATCAGTCCAGCCTAGAATCAGTTGTTCAAAGCTAAATTTAGTTTAACTAAACCTATAGATCTATTGATTTTTTTGCCTGGTTACGTTTCTCCATTCCAAACTAATTTATTAGAAAGCGTTTGGATACCAATTACGAATGTTGTTACTACAATTATTATTAATTACATGAACCGGAAAACATTCTTTACTAATGTTAAGTGGTGCTGGTATACTTTTTCTTGTGTTAACTTTTAATTATCGTTTGCTTACAGCAATGCCAAAACTCGTCAGTGGATTTTGTATGTCATCATATTCATTATTTGTGTCAACTTTTCTTTTAAGTATAGTATCTTTTTTATTTTATTTTTTACTGTACTAATTAAGTAATTTTTCTTATTGTTATGAAGTTTTATAAGCAAAATAAGCCTTAAAATCACGTATCCGCCCGCGCCGTTCACATGCTATTATGTGGCAGAGTCTAGACGCCTGATCACCAATTTTGTCGTTTTTTGTAAACAGGGACTTTGACGTTAATTTGGCGGTTATAATTAGTTTCTCGTTCGTGCACTAGAGGCACTTTTTCATTTACAATTTACAGCTTCAAGTACGCTGTACGGTCAAAGATTTGTAAGGTTTAGCGGAAAAAAAAACCATCGGATTTTCTTTCGACGTCTTTACTTTTACATTCACGTCTCTCATGCCCACATGTGTCACAGCACATGCTGAGGTAGGAGCCTTTTGGCCTCGCATAGGACTAAATTGTTTTATGTTTTGTTTTACCTTTGTTTTTCTTTTATTAATATTTGTTTTTCTCTGTTGTTTTTATTCATGTGTCCTGTGTGTCCCTATAAATCTCTTTTCTTTCTTTCTTTCATGCTATCGCCTCTATTCGTTGAGTATTTAGCGAGTTACTTTATCGCAGCAACATTTATAGTTGTAGCTGTGTGTATGCCCATTTAAAACCCTTCCTATTTCATCAGTTAGAACAACAGGCAGGTTCATAATTTCAGTTTAATCGACTATAACTTTAAGACTTGTCTGCAACTGCTGATTATAATCTATGTGTGTTTCTAACATTTCTTCGATAGGCTAGTTTGGTATTTTAAAATTGCTAGAGGCCCCCCTGTCGCTAATTGACATGTTTGTCTTTTTAATTACTTATTAGTTGTTTTTTTTTTATAGAGAGATAATAAAAAATAATTAGTAAAATGCTTTATACGTATAATATTTTGTTGGCACCGTTACACTAATTGAGCTTTTAAATTAATATCGTTATGTAATCAAATATCTGTTGTTAAACATTTTGTTCTATAACTCGTTTCTATACAACTTGTATTAAATTGATAAAATCTTAGAACAATAAATCTATTTGATGTCAATTAAATACAAATGCTAATTCGTTATATTATTTAAATATAATATCCGACTGCAACTTTATTCGTTTGCAATTGTATGTGAACTACTCGTAGTAATATGGTGTAGTGTATTCATTATGGTACATGTGAGAATATCATGTTGGTTATTTTAAAAAAAGGCTAGTGAACGGTCTTGTCGTCGTGTATTTCAAAGAAACTAATTATTTTACGAAAATACAATAAATTTTAATAGTTCTTTTTTTCCTGTCAAGTCAAGTCTTCTCTTTTTCGTTCTTGTCCTCAGTCATGTTATTTTTTTAGTCAGCCAGTCGGGTTGTCATAACTGTGGAGGTTGGACGTCCCCGACAGCTAGGCAGGTGATAAGTCTCTATTTTTACTCAGCTTTATTTTTTACTACAACCCTCACTTACCAGTGACGAATTTAGACATAATTTAAAACATGTGACGAATTAAATTATAATGTATCATACACAAAAATTGAATTCGTTACATGAATTTAACATATTTGTGAATTCGTCACAACCAGACTAGGATAACAGGAGCAATAAAAACACTTTTGTGGATTCGTCACAAACACATTTTGTGACGAATCCACAAATGACTAAATAACAAGAACTAGGTTCGGTGTCATTAACTGCCAAGATGTATTAATTATTATGTATGCAATGTAAACAATTTAAAGGGACAATAGTAGCCCTTTTGCATGTCAAGTTGCGTTATCTTCCGTACAACGTGTTGACAGCTCCCTAATTGGTATGCCCGACGTGTCTTAGACCTTTATAGTAATTGTTTTATTACTGCGTGCTACTATCAGTTAATTTTGTTATTGATTGATGTTCTTGACACCTCGTCTAGTGTGCTTGTGCATATGTAATATTTGTAGTTTAATGTTTATTTATAGCATTTCATTTTGTTTTGTTCATGGATGTGCTTAGAGTGATTCTCTTTTTCTATTTTTTTTTTCAATTGTATCATTGAATATTGTCTAAAGTTAAAACTTTAAAACGCAGTATTAATGATTATGTTTTCGATAAATTATGTAATTGACTAAATATTTTTGAAAAAAAAAGTTGTTTGGACTAGGAATTTATTTTCGTTTAAAAATATTTAAAGTCCTGTGCACAAACACCCAACAGAGAACAACTACTTGTGAGGAAACCGGCATGTCCTAGAACCAAAAATTCGAAGATATGTGATATCTACCAATCCGCACTGGGCCGGCGTGGTGGATTAAGGCCCACTCCCTCTCTCAGAGAGGAGGCCTGTGTCCCAGAAGTGGGAACATTATAGGATGATGATGATAGGTGAATGCTCGCGATGAGGGAGCGCCTTTACGCTATCTTACTATTTTTAATCCCAAGTAGTTGCAACTATGTAGTTCACAACCAATTATATCCAAAATATGAAGAACTTCACGTACTAAACGTGACGGAATTTTGTTTTACAACATTCAGAGAAGTTATCTGATTATCAGGAATCTCTTACCAATCTGCTGTAATGCGCCTTTATTATGAAGTTTAACTTACATAAAAAGAGATTTATCTAAAACTATTACTTTTATAATCACTGTGAGAACCGCAGATATTAATCCGTTCTTTTGGTCCACCATGAGTAACTTTAGTTCTAAGATTTTTTGAAGCCTAAAACCTATGTTTCAACCTTTTTTCACGTTAGGTTCTAAGGTTCTTTTGATGTTAGGCTCTAAGCTCTTTTTAAGTTATATTTCAAATTCAAATATTTAACCATTAAACATTTAACTGTTTTCTGACTAGGTTCCTCTTTAGAAATAATGGCAACCCATCTACAGACCGACTTTAACAAATGTAGTTTAACCTACGCTTAAACTCTCCGGCTGTTATAATTTAGCTATGAGACCTTGCAGTGCCGATGTTGAGAGCATAATACTAAGACTGCCGCAACGCGATCTGCAACACATGAGTAATGAAAACAATTAAATAAATGCTCACGCGGGGCATCGAAGTCCATTTTTTTGAATATTAAAGAAAATAGGTTAATTTCTACAATACTTCGTACATACCATAAATGTAATTCATTTCGCTGTTCCAGACGCATCGCAAATCGCTACCTAAAGCTGGGAACTCACTTAGCAGTGTTGCACCTATCAGATACTGTATCAACCTGCAAGTGGGTACGACTCGTCCGAGCGCACTGCAAGCCGCCTTTGTGTTTGTATGTCCCGCCGAGTGGCGGTGCCACTGCGAACTTACAGCTAGCGGTTCGCAGCGGGCTCGTGCCTACGTAATCACTTGATACCGTATCTGATACATTACATGCAACACTGCTGAGTACCGAGCTTAATGTAGCCTCACCCTAAATATCCCATAACATTTTAAAATCACTACATTAAACGTTGCTTAGCCTAGTAATTGTCAGAGAATTAATTCAAAAGGCGTTTGTCACCATTTTTATTGTTTTCAGTGTCTCACACAGTAAACTATTCGTTTATAGTTACGATGTCACTCGTTACTCGTAAAACTGAATCTGATGTTAATGGTTGCGCTTAGCTAAGTGAAGATACCTTTCATCGCTTGACTAGGGTTGCTACAGCAATAAAAATCAAGCATTTTATTAGGACTTTAATGTAGGAAGCCGTGAAAAGTAACGGGATTTGATTTATTTTGTGATAGAATATTGATGAAGGATAAAGAGAAAGAATATAAAAGAGGAGAAACTTTAAGAGATCGTAAGATTAAAATCTGGTTCATTCTTTGGATACATCGTATGTCCTAGAATCAAAAACCAACCCGCATAAGTCCCGGCGAGGTGACTTTCTGGCCTACACCCATAAGACATTATAAGAGCCTTATAAGTTGATAATGCTTTTTTGAGGTTAAAATCATCAGTAAATCCTCCCAACTCTGGGTGGAGTGGACGGGACTGCCTGATAAGCTGATTAATTTGTGCTGGTTATTGAAAAAAGAACCTTAAAAAACCTTTCTTTTGGTTAAATTCACTCTGTCATCGACTTTATCTAGAGCGACTGAAACTAGAGCTATAGTTAGAAAAATGTTAATTCTGAGCTTATGTCAGTATACGAGGACTTGTTAGGTAAAGGTCAATGACCGCTATTGACATCTTAACTGGCACCAACTATAAGAACTTACCCGTCATAAATAAAAAAAAGGATAAAATATTGATTGTATCTAGTCCAAGTAAAAGAACAATGTTTTTAATTCATGCAAAAGAATTAGTCATATATAAGTCATATAAACGTAAGCTGATTCCTAGGATAAAGAAAGATAATTTCATCGAACAACAATGATACAAATCGCTCTTATCAGTCTGTAATATTTAATTAAGGTTGATTGTCTGTTCCCAAATCGGCGCCGCGTAGGTACGCATGATCTAATGATAACCAACAATGCGTCAAAAGATAACAATATCTTCGTATCGTGCATATTTTACAATCATTTCAAGAATATGGCAACTTTCCTCAGACAGTAAGTCTCCTAATCCAAAAGTATACAAAAGAAATACTAACTGAACACGTCACGATGGGGATAGGGATCTTTCAATAGCTCTTTAAGTTTCAGGGCCTCGGTTAACCGATGAAACCGTGTACGCGACTCCGATATTTAAAGCTAGGACCGCGCTTTACCACCACATCGCCTGACGGTATGCGAAGACGTGGTTGACGGTAAAGCACGCTTGCCGGGAAGTATCCTATAAGTATCTCCATATAGTAGAAGATACAACTCTTAGCTTATTTATACAGTTGACAGCCCTAATCGACCGGCATCCGAAAACTCCTAACCATCTATTAGCAGAATAAACGGCTCGCGTATTGTATAACTTGCATTAGGGATAGCTCGATAAACAGAAATGAAAACTTGTAAACATGAGACGACTTTATTTGTATAGTTTTATGATACTGCTTACAGATCTAAACGAAGAAATTCCTTGGTAAATTTGTGTTGTATAAGGATTTTGTATGAGATACGACGAGAAATTTTGATTTGAAGACTACAGACGTTGGTAGTTGCAATATTTTGATACTCAACCGAGGTAAAGAAAACCTCAAACGTATTTTTAAACAACTTCACTTTATTTATTTATTATTATTTTTCCTGTACATATGACAAGTTAAAGCCTAAATACTTCACTCGATATGTTTTGGAATAACTGCAACTGCCGATAGTTACATTATTAACATAGACAATGGAAAACGATGACTTTCTTGCGAAGAAAGACGCCATTTCTAAAGCGGTTCATCAAAGTAACTTTTTCGGCACAAACTATCCAATTATGAGCTCAAACAATAAATATTTCAATAACAATAAAACACTCAAACGCACTAAATACTCGTAAATAAAGATACTAAAAGCATTTCAATAAAAAACACGTTATATATCAGTCCATTTGAATAACACTTAAATCGACAGATTTTCTTTAACAAAGATGAATTTCAATTTATAGACGAACGTATTTCATGGGACGTTTGAGTGCATAGCGAAGTTCGACATCGTTAGTTTTCTTCCGCAAGATTTATTATGATATCTAAATAATGCAAGGTTTTCTCAAGACATTTACAATCCAATTTATCTTGTCCCAGTCGACTAAATAAAGAATGCTATAAACTGCTGGCGGACGCAGTTTCTGGTAGAGACATTTCAAGTGTAGTTAATAATAATTTTAAATTAAGAGCTGTGATTAAGACAGAATTAGAAGACGGTAAAGTTCAGGATGAAAATTAAAATAGATAGTTTGTATGTCTAAGTATCATTGATGATATTTTTACTATTACTGATGTACTACATTCACTATCTGTAGTTATAATGAATGAAAAGATAATATCGATAGTCTACAAAACAGACTACAACTGCTGCAGTCTTTTAAACAAGTAAAATTCGGAAAAGGTATGTATCGGTAGGAATAATTCTCTTTGAAGTAAACAGTAAATTAAATACAACTGCTCAATATTCATGACTTGTATTTCAGTCATTAAAATGAACCTCTAAAGTGTGACTCCACTGACCTTACAACTGTCAGTTATTTTTAACTTCAGTACGGAATTAATTCAATCATTCATTGTAATTCGTATGAAAGTAGAAATAAAAATCTACGGTCAGCTATTTTTTTGTGGAATGTGGAATCCGGAAGACTAACAAACTTTAAATCTTTCTAAATCCGTTAAGATGAACACGATATCACTATTTTTAAAGACAACTATAATTTTGTAGGAGAAGACGGAGGACGCCACTTCTCTAAATTATAAGGGAAGACAGAAAAAAGGACATACAAACAAAATGTGACAACCTTAAATACACTTGATAATGAACTACATTTGAAGAAGACTTAATAAAGACTGAAAGGTGACACCAATGTATCAAGAATAGGATGATTCCCGTGGGATTCATAAGGTTTTAGTTTCATTGGAGCAACTAGTGATACTATTTTAAAACTAGTAACATCTGTAGATCATTTAGGACATTATAGCGACACTAAAATAAAGTAGCGATCGTAAAAAGTTTTTATTAAGGCATTCGAGGCACTTGACCACGCATTAAATTGGCGTAAATTAGGACTATTAGTAATTATCGCTTTTGGTCTAGCTAGTGCAATGCACTTATAAATTACAATTAGAATTATTGGAAACATGACAAGTTCTATAGAAGTTTATTGAGACAATTTGTAGACTTATGAGGATGATACTACAGATTTTCACAGTATTAAAACCGCGTGCTCCAATTTACTGTTGTACAGTCAATAGCAGCTTTATGTAAAAGTAGCAAGAGCGTTTTTCGTAGTGCAAGTGTTTCAAAAGATACCATGCTCTTGCTAACACTGATAGACAGTAAGCAGACGTTTATAATTGTAATGTTCATTATTATTCTGTATTCTGTATATGTATATTCTGTATATGATTTAGTAAATAATTCTGGTCTTCCCCATTACCGTATTGAGAGGAATAATTGTATTGTTATTTAGTTTATCTAATACAAGAACATAAGGCACCAACCACTTTTTCCTGTGTTCGTCCGATGAACAGAAGTTCCAGTTGCTTTCGGGTGAACCTGCTCCATCTTAGGCGTCCTCACCTCTGGGATAGATTAAGGTCACTACAGACCCACCAATCTTCTGGCCTTAACCCTGATTGTACGTTGGGTAGAAAACCATACCACTGAGAAAGTAGTGTAGAGCAATGCTAGTCCTTTATCCTCATCATCATTCTTATAGGATGACACTTTGTCTATGTTACTTCCGTCTATTGAACTAACATTTTCAATATGAAACAGCTCTGTGAAAGAGGATTGCGTAGGGAACCGTGTGGTAACACATTGTTTTTAGTTTCAAGTTTATTTTTACTAACGATAGTGTTTGTTTGACGTTTCTGTACGGTTTGTTTAGGTTTACACCTGCTTGGATCATGGCCGTCCAAGTACGAAATTCTTCAACGGTTAGCTTTTTGTCTTAGTATAAATATACTAAGTCAAAGTTGTAGTTAGATTCTGGGCTGAAATACTCAATATTTATGGTATCTTCCTAACGTGTCCATTAGACTTTTTAGGTAGAAAAGTACAAAATACTTAATTGTCATCTATATTCAGATTTGCTGCTTACTGTCTGTTTACAAGAAATCCTTTTCACGACATTGCAGTATTTTAATCATCAACATCTTCCTGTTCTTGTTCTAATTTGCCTGTGGTCGGCGCTACACGTTTTCTTTTTCTATACTCTCCTGTCAGACATCACAGTATCACTTACTCTTTTTTGTTTCAAGTCATTACTAATACAATCTATCCATCATTTCTGTAACCTCACTGCATTAGTTTAGTGAATAGTAGAATAAATCTTTTTCCAATACGGATTCTTTGAAGCTATTTGTTTGAATTTCAATTTAATGCTTGACGCAAAGCACGTTTTTCCCCATAGCAACTTTAGAACCGGATTTTTTTATTTAAAATCCACAACTGCATTACTCATCTATTCCAACAGTAATTTAGCTAGTAGTATTTACTACTATTTTTTCAATGATAAAGCAAAATGAACCGAGTAGGTAAGTCAACAGGGTCTATAACCTCGTAAAAATCTAGACAAAAAATCTAGGTCCGTTCTAACTGGCTTGCCTGAGTGCATTGTTAGGCATTCTAGATGTGTATGTAATCTCTTCCAAGGTTATATTTTAAGCTTTCTTTAGTTAATAAACTTGTTTTACTATTCACTGATCCGAGTTGACGACGCTTTTGCCCAAAAGGTGGCACAAAAATGGCTAACAGAAAAGAAAGTATACCTACTTTCTTAAAACCCTATAAGATTTGATATACTGGTACTGAAAATTTTCTCGGATTCAGACAGGGGCACTTTCATACTAATTGCTAATACTTAGTGAAATCCATAAGTGACTGTATCAGAAGCCGTTTCCGCACTTTGCACAAGTATAAACATGTACATATAAAATACTAATAAGTGCAATAAACTTTGCTTTCTACGAAACAGTATCGCCGAGATAATGTTGTGTTCACTGATTGCTAAGGGAGATTAAATGACATTTCAAATAAACCAAATTCGTTACGATTTAATCTTGAATTATCTTTCCAATCTATAGGTGTAAAAATGTAATGAAAATGTAGGTGTAAACATTTTGATTGCATGTATAAATTATTTCCTTATCTCATAGAGTGTGGGAAACGGGTTATCTGATGCAGATGATAGATGCACCTGTCGGGGTTGTTTGCAGTTGCAATCTGTATCAAATGTGTTACACTAGTATGAAGTTTGACAAAAAACCTTAACGCTGTTGTTTAGAGTTCAAGTTTTGTTAACGAAAATGTGTTTTCTATAATGGGAGAGACGCTATTAATAGAATTTGAAAATATATAAAAGCGATATCTATCTATCTAGCCGTAGGTTATTGTAGTAAATTTTGTTTGTAGGTACCATAAAATTAAATATTTGCGGACATCGGCCATTTTAGATAAGGTCATCAACCTCCGGATTTAAAAAATCACTGCGACTGAAAATCAATCACGAAATTTCTTTGTTCCACCAGAATTCTAGTGCCAATTATTTTAAGCCTCGTCGATTTAGCATTCCTCCCAGTTATGCTTAAAGATATGTTTATATTTTCAGCACAGTTTATCTATATATCTAAAACACGTGTAAAGATCACCGCCCACGAAGAAAACAGCATTATTTTTGTTACTAGCACTATGAGCTTTCAACTCCTGTAGATTATTACGAGAGCAAAAAATCATTACACACACAATACCACCCAAGAAGTGATAAAATCTCGAATTTATGAGTTATGGCAATTGTCAGAAATAAAAATAATAACTGCTTTCACTGTAGATATAGTAATAAAGAAAAATGCTTAAAAGCAAACCAATTCGAACCTACTAAACTAACCGCGCTAAACGAAAGAGTGAAATAAATGCATTAAGAATTAGAAAATATCAGAACAGATCCATAAGATACAAAAAACTTAATAGCAGCCAACGTAAAAACAACTAACAAACACGAAAGAAATAACTAGTTAAAAAAAGTTGTATTGAAACTCAAAACGTTGAAAGCTTATCAAAAACAAATCTGACTTATACTAAAAACTTAAGTGTTGATCAGTACTACACAGGCGCTACAAGTTACGTAACAAAATGTTTTACTCAATGAACCGTACCGGGAGAGGGTGAACTCATGATCTACTCTAGAATAGTTCCGATCATAGTAAAATAAACAACAGTAGACCAATTAGAGATGGCTACTAAAGAGCCTTGCTACAATCCAAATGTGACCACAAATTGTAAATGCCACATTTCAAAATCTGCCTATGAATGTCAACAATAACTAAAAAAAATAATCAAATGATGTAGATATTGGTAATTAGTCTGATTCAGCATGCCTCTCTAAGGCGTATTGGCATGGGTCATGGGACTGTGTAAACACGTAACCGTGACTCTAGAACGTTAAGGGTTGAAGAAAGACGGTGAAGTTTAGTCAGTCTGACAGTCCATTGCGCAGTAGGACTTATTTCAATGACATTACCAAATATACCAGGCATATTGGCGTTGAGAGAATAACCATGGTCAAGAAAGAAAGACTTGTGAACGTCGTGTAAGATTGTGAGATTTGCTGTGAGTTGATTTTATTTAGTACTCTGATTTATCTCTACAATGCAATCTGCGTGTTCTGCGTTTGTTAGTTGGCATTGTGAAGACTTGGTATTCTGTTCTTCTCACGTTTGTGGTTCCGATGCTGCGCGCTCGCAAAATATCGCTGCTAATTCTGTACACAGACCGAAGTTATGCATTGTCCGTTGTCGCTACCACTTCTGGTTTTCGGTCTAACGTTCGCTGGCTATTTTGATTCGTAACCTGTTTTTGAGCATCTTTCAGTGTTTTTCTATTTTTTATTGGAGTATTTAGAATTAGGTCTTCTAAATTGAATACAGATCTGATATTAGAATTATTCTTTTGTTTTTAGCTTGAAATTTATAAATGCAGCTGCATACATTATTGTATTTTTCTGTCTTACGTCAAAAACATCCTGGTGAACTTATTGATAGCCTTGATTCTAATGGAATTTGTCCATTTTATTTTGTTACAACACTGGTGTACCAACAACAAAACAAATTCTATCTTAATTGTACGGTCACATCTTATGCTGTAATTATTACGCGCAGTTGGTTTAACTGTAACACTGATGCCATATGAGAACTCGTACCAATAAATATACTAGCCCAGGCCATTGCCAATGCCATGGTCAGTAATTCTATGGGCTTAATTTCAAACCCTTCTTCCGCACAGGACATAATTTTCAAGTTCTGTGTGTCACTGTATTTTATTCTTACTTCTTTAATCTTATCATCTCTGTCTTCGTATGTTTCGTTTTTATTCCATATTCATTCTTTTTTCTGTAATTCTATATTTTCATTCCTATCGAATACTTTCTAAGTAACTATACTTTTTCTCTGATGGCCCGGCTTAAAATGAAATACTCAAGATTTCACTCAGAGTTACAAGTTCTAGGCCTCGGTTTTTAGTTATCGGAAAGTACATTTATTCATTTTCTAAGAAACATAAGAAACTACCAATACTTAAGATAACGCGAGTTCATTGACCCCGTTACGTCTTAGCCAGAAATAAGCGAAGGGAAACTAAACTTCGGTAATTAGAAGTGTGTACTATTTGCGTCTCTCATTTTTTAGCAACAGTTTTGGCAGCTGCGCAGTGCCCGTTATAGATGGTCGAGTAGCTTTGATCTATTGACATGGCCCGACATTTCTGGTGTTCCGCGATACTCATTCTTGCGATTTTAGGGAATTCAACTTGCAGTGGTGTTATGTTTGTTTAGTTGTTGTTACTTCTATTTCCTATTGCCAGTACGTCTTAAGTCTTTTTATCATTAACGAAGGGCCTTGTCGGTGCGGGCGAACATGCTCGCACGAAGGTTTGCGCGCTGTTCGAGGGAAGTGAAGATAACGCTCTTCAGGGCGTACTGCACGTCCCTCTACACGTGCAGCCTGTGGGCGAGGTACACGCGTGCATCATACGGGGCCCTTCGCGTCCAGTTCAACAACGCGCTCAGGGCTGTATTGCGTCTGCCTCGCTACTGCAGCGCCTCAGGTATGTTCGCTGAGGCGCGCACAGATTGCTTCTACGCGACTATACGCAAGAGGAGCGCGTCTCTAGTGCGTAGGGTGTGGGGCAGTACCAATACGGTCCTGGCGATGATCGCAGACCGGATGGACTGCCCGTATATACAGCACTGTTGTCACTGGCATGTTCCCGTCAAAATGGGTGGTTAAGTTTTATTTGTGATTTTATATGTGCCTATCTTTGTAAAAGTTGTGTGTAACGTATGTGAATTATTTATTTCGATTATTTATTGATATTATTTATTAAGAGGGTAATTTAATTCTTTTAATTAATTTAATTCTTTAATTTAATTTAATTCGTTTTCATCTAATTGTATTGTAATCTGAAGATTTAAATTTAAATGTTACATGCATTGTTTTATTAATTTTGTTTTTAATTGTCAATTTATTTAATTTAATTTTAATAACTAATTCCGCTTCAGTGTTAATAATTTTTATTTTTATTTTATTTTAATAATTTAATTGTATGTGTTTTTAAATTCACTTTATGGATCCAGTAATCTGAATTAAATGAATTTTATTTATTAACTAGACTATCAAGAAAATCATGCTTTACTTTAGCTCTCGTGCTATTCGCTTTGACTGGAACATCTTTCGTCTTCGTATTTGTTTTACTATTTCCAAAACTGCTTATCAAAAAATAGAGAAAGAGGTAGAAAAACAGTTCCAGATCCAGCATCAACAGTGTCAGTTTACCACTCAAGACCAAAAATACAGCATCTTTCGCAAGTGCACCAAATTCAAGTTACAGCAACAATTCGGTTGGTCGTAACTAACAAGTTACGTTTACACCGTCGTTGTCGTCGTTCCGTATGGCAGTAAAACCATACGCGTGCCTCTTAAACGTCGCCAACTCACAAATGGGCTCAAATCGGCATTCGCGATAAACTTTACGAGCTGCCTTTACGTTTCGGTTGAATTATTTTATTTTGTCACTTACATAGCTACTTGTGTTACTCGAAATAGTTTGTGTTACCCGTTTTGGTTAGTCTGGTTCAGTCTATTGTTTGTCGATTCTCTTCTACGTCTCAATTTAGGTCAACACTTCCTTGTCACCTCATTTTTCAATTTTATTATGGTCCCTGGGGATTTTCAATTTTATCATCATTTCTTGCCTTTATCCACACATATGATGTCGATATCACTCTTTTCTTCTACTCTTTAAAAACCATCCACGGAGTTTCTTGTCCGTTCCTTTCCATAGAGATCTACGTTTTGAAATGGGCAACTGCAGTATTATCACAGTTATTATGTCTTGTAACTAGGACTACAACACACTATTAATTTTTAACTTCTGACGATTGAAAAGTGCCTGTAACTGACCCACTCGAAATAAATTCTTTGATTTTGATGAAAGGAAAATTGCTAATTAAAATAAAATAAATACATCCCAGAAGTTGCTTTTATTTTGCAGGCTTCCGTTTTCTAAGTCCATAAATAGTTGGGACGTATGACGATCTCCATTCAACCGTAACTCTTCAGCCAATACTGGTCTGTCATTTTAATGGGCTAACTGCAAATAGACAAACCGTAGAAGACATTAGGGCTACCTGCCAGTCATGCCGAGCGAGACGCATGACTCAAGGGAGGCAAATTAGTTTATTAATATCTTGTCGACTCACATTAAAGAGTCTCTTGAGGGATTGTGGACTGAGATTAGCGCTTGTTTACTTTTAATCTTGTAAGTGTATTTATTTACATATTTTGTCTCATTTTCAAGACCTAAGTAAATCCTGAAAGTTTTTCAGTAGATCCTGAAATACTTTCTTACTTAGGTCTTGAAGAAAAAAAATTGAGTCTAAAAACATTGGGACCAAATAAGATGATAGAGTGGGGCAAAGATTTTTTTGGAAAGAACGAAAGAAAATAATTTATCTTTTCAGTTGATGAATGCATATACAAGTTTTACAACAGCTGTTAGAAGTAAAAAAATATAAAAGCAACAGATTTTAGGGGGCATTATCATATGAGCTGATTTAATAAAATAAGGGTAACCAGTAGATAAGAATAAATTCTAACCGCATCAACATTTGACAGTATAAAATATTCTAATAGGCTGTATTATGCACCTTTTGTGCCGTGAAACTCCAATGACCCAGTTTAACCGGCTCGTGAGCACTACAGTAACACATGTTAACAAGAAAGTAATACTGGCTCAGCTCATTGTTGACATTTCAACAAATAACACTTATGTATGTGTGATGATCTGCATCATTGATTCAGGTAGCAGGTTTACGGTATTTTCAAAGAATTGTGGGTGGTATTGGGATTATTTTTGTGTTCTCTCTCATCAGTCTTATGGCTTATTGGATTTCCTGACTTGTTCTCAACCTTCGACTTTGTCATTTGACTAGCCAGTCCTTTTATTCAGCAACTCTTCACCGATGATCGATTCATCAATGGACTGTTAAACAACAGGAGAATTCATTTCACCAACAGACTGTTTCACCGACAGATACTTTCATATTCGTCATTTTTAACTACAGCTCTTTCCATAATGTTTCTAATGTCGCCTGTCTTAATATTATTGGCGTATTTTCCGATAGTAAGATCTTTAACGAGTCATGAGTGAACCGTCGTGTCAGTGAAATATTATGTAGCTGAAAAGGCCTATCGTCGAATCTAATGGCTGTTAAAGAATCTGTCGATAAAAAGTCCATCAGTGAAAGAGTCTGTTGTTGAAACGGATCTATATGAATCGTCCTGTGGACGAACAGTCCAATGTTGAATCGTTGAACGTAACATCAGTATGGTCATCTACTATTTCAAACACTTCCAAGTTAAAGCTTATAATTTGCATACAAATTATATTTGTCACACATTTAAAAAAAAATAACCGTGATCATGAAAGGCCCTAAAAGCCTATAACAATATATTGGAGTAATAATCCTCAGTAAAACTTTAATAACATTAAACGAATATGTTTACGTTGGCTATAACACCTCTTTTTCCTGCATGTCTGAGATTTTTGAGGTACTTTAATGTTTCCTTCCTGGTATACCAAATTATACGCGCATTCATTTTAAATGTTTATTTAAATATTATAATATTATCGCATGTCGTCCGTATTGGCTGCAGTGATTTTTAATTTACCTTTCCCGCTACGTTTTGAAAATGTTCCATACCAAGATCATCTAAAATCAATCTTAATACTTTTGTTATCATCCGCAAAATTACATTAAATTCAATACTTTCAACTTTTTGCTCATCTTCGTCATCGCATCATCTTTTATAAGATTTTTTTACATTATTACTACTTATGATATCATTATCAATTTCTTTAACTCTATTTGCAAATCCATTTATTCATAAAATTCTATTTTTTAGATCATCCTTAATTTCACTTTCAATATCTTCATACACAACAGCAGTTACATCAAATAACAGATATTTCAATATCTCCCTACATTCGCATCCAATAAGGGCGCGTGGCAATTATTCAATAAGGTCATAGTTTATCTGTTGCCTGTCATTGTCATCTGACACCTCCTCGGAGATAACACTACGATTATTAAATTCATTCTTATTTGTTTATCGCTTAAGTCTGCGTTATATTGTTATTTTTTTTCCTTTCACATTCCCCTGTTTATCAATATCAATGTAGTGTGCTATAAACATAATTATTATTAGTTCGCTTTTTATGAATAACATCTGCTACCCTTTTCTTTCTTTTCTAAAATCCATGCTAGTTTTTAGATCAATTTCGGAATTAATAAAAGATTACTAGAAAATTTACTGTCATCTGTGTCATCTTATATTTTTGAATGTATCTTGTAAAAGGAATAAGATAATCGTCTATATAAAAGGCAAAATATTTTAAAGTGTTCAATTGATTTTAAACTTTGAATTGAAGTTTTATTTAATACTGTCTTGATATATTTCATCATTCTATTTGCCCATCAAATCACCACATTTGATGAACTGTGTTTCAAGATGCATTCGCACCAAACTGCGGCCACCCAGATTTACCAGCAAATTGATTTCAACAATTCCGTCTTTCTAATCAATAAAAAGACATCGAATATTTCAGGATTATATTGAATTAATTCTTAACTATAAATCGTTACGACCTTAAATATTTCATTTGTATGCATGTCAAGGTCATTCAAATAATATTAAATCAGCCATATGGAACCAGTCGAGGCTTTTGACATTATTAATCGTATGCTAATGCTCTTTCTAAGATTATACGAATGTTTATTCGATTGAAATGTGAGATTAATACATCGAAGAGGAAATTATTTAGCGAGTTCATTGAACTTTGCCTTATTGAAAAAAAAAAAATACATAGTGTATTCATATTATTATTATTATTTTTTTTTTTTTGTTCAGCCCACACTGTCCCACTGCTGGGCAAAGGCCTCCCCCAAGTCTTTCCAAGAGTCCTTGTCCAGCGCCACTTCGAACCAGCCCTCATGGTACGAGTCCAATTCGTCTCTCCACCTCTTTCTGGGCCGGCCTCGGCGGCGCCGTCCATCTCCAGGCACCCACTGTGTGGCGGCCTTCGCCCAGCGGTCAGCATATTATAAACTTTTTATTTATTTTCTTGATTAAAGCGATTCTAATAGGGTCAATACCAAACCAACATTAGTCAGATACAAACGTAATAATGAAAATCAATTGTAATTTCAGAAGACTGTTGCTTCATATTAAATTCTGGTATTTAGCTTACATTCTACTATATAGCCACATCTCTTTAAATTGGAAACAGACCACAATATTTTAAATAATCTAAAAGGATTGATAGACGATGCCGACGAAATAGCCACTTGTAAAACTAATTAAACTGCCAATTGTTTTTTTTAAAGCAAGTTGATATTAGCCTGATGACGTATCAAGCCAAGTCATCACCGACCGTATAAATGAAACAATCATCTCATCATCTCTTACTAACGACCGATATGTGTCCCAGTACCGCAGGGTTGGGCATTGAGCCAGGACAGTCACAAAACATACATAAGAATTTAATCCAACAAAACATAAAATTAAATTAAGATTCCAATAGACATGGAACTATCGAAAAAAGAGAACACAATGGACTTCTCAAATCGATAAGCAATTAGCAAATGCCTACAGCGGAAATCCAAAAGAGTTGTGTTGTAACATTGACTCCAAAGTTAAAATCAAACAATTATAATGCCGATCAATAGATTACACAGCAATAAAGATAGATTGCTCAGCTGGACCGCACTCTATCTTAAGATAAGAACGGGAATACGGGTGAAGGTGTGTAGAAAAGCTTTAATGGTTCCGTACATCGATTTATGCCGATGGAATTTACCGGTGCAAGTAGTTAGGTCGTGAGGGTCAGACGGGAGTCGATACGTGTAAAATACTGGTATTCTGCTAAATCTTGTGAGATTGGAACTCCGCCCCGACATAATTTGGAAAAGCTTGCTACTGCATCTTGACCTGGGTGTGTAATGGGTTACTGAAATGCTGTCAGATATGTTGGCTAAAGCTTCTAAAAGATGTTATCGAAATATTCAGCCATCATAACTTTTTAGAACAACATTATCATGTCAATCTATGAATTCAGATTCAGTTTAATAAATTTTGTATACTACTATGTAAGTGGAATCCCTACACGATCAAATTGCTCGCACAATCGCTTAAGCCTTTTTTCCAACGTTTTCTTGTTGTTTTCGGAGTTCCCGTACATGTGTGCTAAAGATACAAGTCCAAGGACCTCTAAAAATCTACAATTCAGATGCATAGAAAGCTTATTGTAATCGAATGTATCGAATGAATCTTTTCCTATCTTAACGCGGTTGTTGACGCAATAATGGCTTGAATATGTCGAGATAATAGTAAAGGTATTCTTTAAAACTAGTACCTATTAGGCGCAGACGAATATGTCAATGAAGTTGAGAGGGTATTTGTAGTAAAAATGATAATAGATTTACTTACTTCAGGATACAAAGAGATTCAGAATAAAGAGAATGAAAAAAGAAATCGTAGAACAAATGTTGCCAAAAATTCATAATTAGTTCAGGGTCATTAATCCTAAGTTAGTTCTGAAAAGTTACCGGTATTCTTCAATCGTACTAAAGAAAGAAAGTTAATGAACTGGTGAACGAACGGACGATCACGTTTTTTTCACAGTTTCATTAAATAATTTAGAAAAATCAGCTATTAGAAAGCCGTGATGCAGAAAAGATGCATTTCACTGGCATTCGTTTTGGAACTGTAATGAGAATCTAGGTTATATGGTCGATACTGAAAGATAAGGAAAATCTCCAAAATATTAAAGATCTTGATAGTACTGAAACATGAATAGATTAAAATGAAACTGCAATAATATCAGAGAGGCCGGTGGAAAAAAAAGTGCTACCTTTTAAACAATTATAATCGTGAAGACAATGACAGACAAATGAAACAGGCTTCAAACAATATCAACCTACCTTGTTCACATATTCGTATTACCGTCATCAAAACTGAAGCATGACACGATGATAAAATATGATTGACAGCAACAGAAGTAGAAAATGATGATTATTATCTGATATTCATAGCTAATACAGTAATATATGACAAAAACTATGATGATTAACTACTTAAATCAACTGATCTTATATTGATAAGATAGAAATGCGTATGAGAAGATATTAGAGCCATTGCAATGGTACTTAGAAGAAGCGGTCGTAAATCTTTCTATGGGATTCGCTTTGAAAGATGTTACGCTAGTTGTCAAGTGATGAGTACTGTAAATTCAATCATCTTTATAGATTCTTCTTATTTATCTGTTAACAAATACAGGTCAGTTTTTAATGACCTTGTAATACAGTTAATTTACACTCTGTTAGAAAATCAACCATTTTACTAAAAGGATCTTTGTAAAGTACACAAATCTAGAACAACATTTAATGCAATTTACTTATCAGAACATAATCTAAAATTGTTTAGCCAAGAGTTCTATGCAACCAATTAGAGTAAGTTGATAAAGTAAGGAATAGAATTTACACCATTTGCAATCTCAATCCATTGTCGGCGAGTTTCTCGCTCCTTTCAATTACATGGTACAGGTTGACAAATTGAGAACAGATTGTGTTACCGGATTGCCTGATACTATTACAAGAGGAGAAAGCTATTAAAGTTAAGAAGACTTTATTTAAGTCTATGAAGATAACAGGATAGTAGTATCAGAAATCTCAAAAAGATCACAATTTTGAATACGGACTACATTTTGAACTTAATTTCAAAGTCGTACGAAGATAATACAATTTTAAACCTGATCTTAACATTACATCAAGTAGATACGATTTCTAAAAATGATAATAATTCAGAATCAATTGCTTTTACATTTGCAAATAATGTTCCGATGAGTGGCCTACTTAGAGACATTGGAATCATGGACATTAACAATCAGATTCAATCATTATTCTACACGATTCGATCACGTCAAAAACTCAAGTGGTATGAATCAATAAAATCATCAAATAATTGAGGATGTGGAACAGAAACATCATTTAGACTGACAATATTGTTTCAGACTTGAATGATAAACGTTTTGTGTATACACTTAATGGTAAGAGTCAAAACGATAACTGATTTTAAACGACCAGTGTAGAGGTAGATACAAATTAGGTTAATTTAACACCTGTTCAAATGAAACCCGTTAATTAACGTAAAAAGAACAGAACGACAGTTATAGCCAATCAGCAAAGGTTATCTGCCCGCGAGAGTACTGATTTGTCGCTTTCTTTGAAATAAACCGACGAGAATGAAACGGAAGTAGAATTTTTGGAAAAATTTACAGTAACAGATCTTATTAATTCAGCATGATTGCATCGTAAAAGTAAAATGGTAATAAAAGAAATTACTGACCGTACCGTAGCCGATGCTTTCTTTCCAAGTAGTAAGTTCGAAAGTGACCAAGACTGAGTCCAGACTGAAACTAAGATAGCTTAGTTAGGAGTTAGAACCAGAGTTGGTCTACAAATAAAGACAGTTACTGGCTCCTTATCTTTGAGTGGTCGACCGTCGACTGCTTCACCGGCGATGCGATCGCATGTAAATGTTGAAAGTCGGACAGATTGTCGACCTACAATTTTACCGATTGGTAGCTATATGTACGTTATCGACTTTCCTTGGCAACCATCACCGAATAAATTGTATTTAAAAGTTGATTTTTTATTTTCGTCCAACCTCAAAGTGTTTGTTTTTAAATGCTGACACCGGACTGTTGTAAATATCTAATTCTACTTTTTTTTCAGCAATGTTTTGGATTAAATTTTGTAATGTCACATTTTATCATTCGGAGCTGATACGGAGTATTCTCTTATTATTATACTTGTACGCTGACATTCAATTTCTAACAAAAGACTACCGAGTATTCTGGTGTACAGTAGAGGATATTCTATCTATCTACGTATGCGGTATTGGGAATTCTAGCTTACAAAATGATCGTTATTATCATCATCATCATGATTATCACGTTTATTCTTAATTAACTGGGACCTATTATTACTTACAATAAAATTATTGTTTTTCTCATCAAACGTTCATAGTCCCTTGTTTGAAGACATTGTATTTATACAATGGCTGTTTGAATTTCGCACGTCGGCGTCGGTGCAAGATACATCGTCCTCAATACCGCCAACAGACATAATGATAGGCAGCATTTACGTTCAAGATCTTTCAGCAGTGTGTGCGATTACTTTTATTCCAAAAATATACATTTATGTACTAGGTGAAGACTAATGAAAATCTTGTGGTAAAGTTAAACTGACACAAAATTACATATTTGTGACATTCTTCACCACGAAACGTCTAGACTTTGTTAGTTCAAGTCTATTTGCTTTGTCTGTATTAAACAATTGTTCACGTGACGATGCGGTGTATCAGTTACCAATTTGTCCACCACACTCTATTATTAAACACAAAATTATTTTGTTTCAGATCGTGTGAACAACCCGGCTTGCGGCACTTGTAAACCGAGAAGCTGCCAATAATATGGTGCAATAAAAGTAATATGAGGGTGTTGGGTATGATGCGTGTGAGAGTCAACCGAACTGAGTTATAAATAAAGAAGGAAAAATCATTCAAACTGGGTGTTGGAAGCAGTGGAGGGTTGAGCGAGGTATGAGAAGCGGTGTTGTGCAGTGACGGCGTCCGGGCGGCTGCCATGGGCGCGGCGCGCCATGCGCTCGCGCACGCGCCCGCTGCGGCTGCTCCTGGCGGCGCTCGCACTGGCGTCCTGCGCCGCGGCCCCCGCGCCCGAGCCGCGCGCGCAGCGCTCCGCCAACCTGAGCCACATAACTGGCACCTCCCGCACCATACAGATGTTCCTCAAGAATCGCTATCTGCAGCTGCTGCCGGATGGCACAGTCAACGGCACCACAGATTACAACAGCGTTTACAGTGAGTACTATTTTTAAATTGATTAGCTCGTTACTAGTATTAAACCTGATGAATATTTTTCTTTTCAGTTACTTTTACAGTTACCACTAGCTTTATGCAGAAACGTCGAACAATAATGTTGACACATATCAAATCATCTTGACATCTGTAACAATCTGAACATTAGAATAAAACCCACACAATCTGAAGCTCTTGTGCTAAGTTTCCTTACAGAGATTTTTTTGTCTCTTTGATTTGGCTTGCTACAGTTACATGATAGGCTATTTCACAACACCTAAAAGCTTGTTGCTTGTGCTCCAAGGTTTTTTGTTCCACAACTGATCGGCACGTACTATCGAGATCACAGCGGTACATTGACAGTGCTCCCAATTATATCAATTGAATTTTTTATTCCTTCTTCACTGAACACTTTTATATCTATTTGCTCTATGGGTTTGCACGTGCGTACAAGTTTATTGCCAAGTGGTGTTTCCGCAAAAAAATCAATTGTTGCTTCGTAATTAGCAATATTCTCTATTTGTACGTCAGTATAGGGAACAGTAATTACGTTGGTAGGTATATGAAACATGTACTATTAGACGAATCGAGCGGTATTAACTGATTCAATTTTCTATGTTCTCATTTTGCGTGTCATTACTGTATTTACTTACCGTTCTATGGTTATGGTCAAAGATGAGTACCTACTTATCTGTTGCTAAGTTGTTGAGTAACAAACACTTTCTCATACTGTATACAATGTACTTTCATGCTACGTTGCAAGGAAATGTGCGTTTTCATACTTTTAAATATTGGTAATTTTGCGCATATTCTCTACAACCGCAAGCTCCTAAAACTAACTATGAAAATGATAGTAGATTCTTATTTATAAATTCTTTTGTATAAAAGACAAGCCTTGTATACAAAAAAATTTCGCATATTTTTAGCTTTACGCCTAACCAAAAATGTTTTGGTCTGCGCCCAGTCAATATTAGAATACAGCTGATAAATTTTGCGAGAGGCACTGTACCACTCGGTGTTACGCAATCATAGCCTTGACACAAGTCTTTGAAATTTTTAACTAACAATAACCAAGTCTAGTTCTAATAAGAATTGATTCTAAAAAGTTGAATTAGCTGCTCCGATAACCATATCAATCTTAATAGTGTTTTGGCATTTTGTCAACATTTTTGGCTGGACAAAAATGGGAAATTTTTTTTGCGCTAAATCTTTTATTTCTAGCAGATGTTGTAGTAGCAGCTATGCAGGATTCTGGATTTATACATATAAGATGGCAATAAGCACACCTGACAACGTTACTTGCAAAAATAAAAGCAAAGGAAAAGGCAAAAGAACATGAAAATAAATACCAAAGACACGTGAGGTGTTGCAATTATGTCATAAGACTTGTAACAGCGTAACATAGATATTACAATATGTCGTGAAAGTAAACGGGAAGATTCAGATTTTAACTGAAGGAGTTACGTTTTGTAATCCGTCAATATATAATCAATCACTTGATTTAAATTGTAAGTTTAACTTTTAAAGTGTGCAATGGTTCAGTTAAACTAAAGTGCCGTGTATATTTTTAAAGTATTTTTTGAAATTAATTTATTTTTTCCTCTGCTTATCTATTACATTTGTCTATGGCGGGCGTTAGACCCGCCATTTTGAGTCATTCTTTAATTAAACTCAAAACTCAGTTTAGCATTTATTTACTTTAAGGAACTATATAGAAATAAATCACTAAGCAATTTATGCAACAAATATTTATGCTATCATCTTCACCTATGACTTGTCTTATATGGTTCTAGGAATTACGAAAACTAAAAACTTCATTGAAAGCGCAATAAAACATTGAATGATTGAAATTCAATAGCAACATTACAAATGTTTTAACAGGCAACTGGCTTATTTTATTTCAGTACATTTTCTAAGGCCCCGGGCACACTGGCATGGTAACAGCGAAATACACTTTCGACTTGTGACAGTAGCTGTAATGCAAACGCATACAAAGTTATTTCGTACTTGTTACTTTTACTCGACCGGTGTGACTTCGTCCTAAGCGTATTGCTTTCAGCTAGCAGTCAATATAGGCTCAATTTGCCCAACATGCAAGAAATGAGTTACGTTTTTTACGAGGTATCTATGGAAGTTTTTTCCCAAACTTTTTGCTAACTCGTTCTTACTCACTATATTTACCTATGCAAACCAGACGACTCCTAGACGCGAGTTATATAACCAGAACTAGTTTTGGTCCAACGACATAAATCAGAGCGTGCCCTATTTTTTACAACGGGAAATAATAGAGACAGTTTAATTACATGTCCTCAAAGAGACTCAAAACAGTTCCTTAATAACACCATAGATGTTAATATCACTCTTTATCTAGTTCATAATTACATGTTTGGTATTCACAATCAGTTACACGGAATTGTGATAATGACTCAATAGGAAGACATGGAATGCCCGAAGCGTTAGCTGTGGTGGTCTCTTAGATTGAGATCATAAAAGTCTAATAACAACTTTATAGACTCCAAATGGAGATTTCGTACTTCGATAGCGGACAGTTTCTATCGAGTGGTCTGGTTGTGTTTTTTGTTTGTTTTTCTCGATAAGTGTGTCGATTTCGTAATATAATGCGTGGCCGAAATTAATGACGTGTGAAATTAATGTAAAGATTGAATGTTGACGTGTTCGCCAGGTTCTGAGATTAAGGCCGTTCTGAGACGGCTGATTGTAAAATATTACACACCTTTCAATCTGTTTATTGCATGAATACGTTTGATTAACCAAAAACCATTGATTTTATGGTAATCTAACGGAGATTACGGAGGCGGCAAGATCAACTCCAAATTCTTTGAATAAAATTATAAACTGAGAAACTAAAATATTTCATGCAAAAAGACAAACAAGACAAGTATTTAGCTTTGATCCAAAATCGAAACCAAATAAAGATCCTGTCAAGCAAGAAACATCAAAGGAATTTCGGCCATCGCATTATCTCCATTTCAACACGTAATACCGACCATGCGCGGACGCAATCAAGTTTTTTTTTTCGTGCAAAAACGAATCTCCATGAAATACTACAATAAAAATGTCTTAAGATGCATACGAATTAAGTTAAAAAATGAAACTTTAATTAATATTAAATTGCTTTTTCTTGATTGTCTTTATGTTCTACATATTTAATTATTTTGTGGGTGTCGTTAAGTATGATAAATACTGACTGTAGGTAAAGGCAATGTGAGCTTGAAATTCTAAGTAAAAATACCTTTTTTTTTGTTTTTAGGTGGTAAAATCATCAAATGAGTCCACCCGCCCTGGGTAGGGCGGAAGGGACTGTCATACTCTTACTGACTAAAATCCACCCGTGTTCCTTCGGATGCCCGTTACGTTCCGGGGCCGCGGTATCCTGGGTTAAGAAAAAACCCGCGACCCCAGCAGGCATTTGGCGCGAAACTTGACGCGCCACCGACCCGGGCTTGGTCCTCGGTTGGACGGCGAGCTACCCATTACTCACCGTCCGCGAGTAAAAAGACCTACTACATTTTAGCCGATAAAACTGATAACAAGTGATATTGTAACACTGTTTGTACCTAAGTACAGACACCTACCTAAGTACAAACAGCGTTTTGAAAGCCTTTACAATTACGACATAGTTATCAAAAATAGAATAATTGACTCAATAGGTAATTGCTTTTAAAGCTCCATTCATACAATAAAAAAATTGCATGCAGGTTGCACGTAAAAACTGCATTGCGGACTGTTAATGGAAAACTAATTCAGCTGATCAAACAAATACCGCAATAAAGTCAAATTTGCAAGCAAGTTCAACTTCTTCTTGTAACTTCTTGTAGTGTGCAAATGGGGCTTTAATATGACGTAAGCAAAAACAATTCTTAGACTGCTAGACTACTTCATCCCACTGCTGGACAAAGGCCTCCATGAACTCCAGTTTTCGCGATCCAGGGCCAAAGTGAACCACTGATCGTTGGTTTTATCCAGCTCATCTCGCCATCTTCTTCAAGATCTGTCGCGTCGTCTTTTGGATGTGTCAGCCTGTCAGGGCTCCAAATACTTGCTTAAAATCAACGACGATATATTACTAGACTCCGCATGCACGATCTAAGGAACAAAAACTATTCTGTCAACTCGCTGAGGTACTACGTAAGCGAGGGGGACGGGGTACTGCGTTGTGATTGGCTAACTCAAGGGCTGTTCTGTCTCAAGGTATGTTTACGGCTCACAGGAGTGGTCGAAATAAGACGGATATAATAAGACTTTTTTGCCTAATGTGTTGACAGACATCGGTCGCCTGTTATCAAGAGACTAGTAATATATCGTCGTTGCTTAAAATACTAGTCATTAACCGACTTCAAAAAAAAGAAGGAGCTTCTCAATTCGGTCGTTTTTTTTTTGAAGTACCTAATCAACCTCTCTCGAATAAACCTTAACTACCGTTATTCTACTAATTAAAACATGAATTTTCACGCCGACTCATTAAAAATAATAAAAATTCGGCGTTCTGATATAAATTTTGAAACCGTAGCAAATGGTTAGTTATTCAATAGCTTAATTGTTCAAAGGCCAATAAACTTGGATTTATTTTCATCACCGTGACCCCGGAACATAAAGGGCTATTGAAGGACGCCGTGGATTTTAGTCAGTACAAGTCTGACAGTCCGGCCCTGCCCGGGGTGGGAGGACTCATTTGATGATATTACCACGCAAAAAAAAAAGCCAATAAACTCGTTGGTTGTTATAGAAAACTTATTGATATAGTATCACTAGCTGTTGCATGCGGGTTGGCTTGTGTATATCTCGAAAATTATCTCACGGGAAGATATATAAAATCGTCCAGGTTATAAACTATCTTTGTACCAAATTTCATTCAAATCCGTTCAGTAGTTTTTGTGAGAAAGAGTAAAAACATCCAGACATCAAACAAACTTTCACGTTTATAAAATTAGTAGGTTAAGCTGGGTACTGACTTAGCAGTGTTGCATGTAATGTATCAGATACTGTATCAAGTGAATACGTAGGCACGAGATTCTATGCCTACGTACTCACTTGATACTGTATCTGATACGTCACATGCAACACTGCTAAGTGAGTGCAACACTGCTAAGTGAATGCCTTATATTCGCTTTATGGAAATGATGTGTGCCTCGCTTTATATCGTGTGAGAAAGAATTATATACGTACCATTTATGGAACATGGAGGACATGGAAGTGTTTCCAGTAGTTTATTATTGAGACTAAATCATAAAATGAGTCCGAGCCACCCCGGGCAGGGCGGGAGGGATTGTCAGACTTGTACTGACTAAAATCCACGGTGTCCTTCAATAGCCCTTTATGTTCCGGGGTCACGGTAATGAAATAAGTCCTGCGACCTTATTATTGAGACTTGTGACAAATAACTCAAAACTTTGCCTTTTTTATTTTTTCGGGAATTAGCATGGAGTTCTGTAGTTTGCCTGCCTGTAGTTTAACAGCCTGGCTCATTTTTTTCTTTTTTTTATCTCTGCGCTTAGGCGCGAGTTTGTGTTAGTGATAAGTAAGTTTACTTTAAAAAAATCTAGGTGTAAAAAAGCGACCCTAAATAAGTAAGGCAAAAAAAAATTCTAAAATAGTGAGTTTTGCTTTCTAAACTCCTCGATCCAAGAACAACTTCTCTTGCAGATCATACCAACATTATAATTCGGTGGGGTCAGCAGTGTCGTAGCCAGTATTATTTCAGTCTAGACTTGTTCCTGCATTAATATTACATTGCAATCAAACTATACTCTCTCTTAAAATCTTAAAAATAATTTTGTAAAATGAACGTTGAATAAAAAAATACAGATCAAGACATCAATAAAAATATTTTTATTACCACAAAAAATGTAGCCTACCTTTCTCAACTTCCCGGTAGCAATTTCCCCAGCTTGCAACATTTAAGTCCACACTCGCTATACATGGCCTCAAAACCAATTTACATTTACCGCTACCAAACTTCCAATCAATCTAAAATGGACTCTATTTCTTCGACGAAAGTAGGTGATGGAGAGAATCTGTGAAAAATTGTGAGCAGTTGTAAAGTTGTGGTGGTTAGGCCTTGTCTTGTAATCTACTGTTCTGATTACTTATATCAATTACTGCTTTATTGGTGGTGATTTGGCAGCGATCGTAGCGAAGAATGCAATTGTATTGTATCTGAGATCTCAATTCTATTATTTTGTAAAGAATAAATAGAAAGATTTCTTGGTCTTCTAAAGCGCCGGCACAAAGTTGCGACATCTTAAAATGGGGTTTTGTTCTCGAACAAGATTGTAATAAATACAAGAAGATTATTCTCCTTCTTTTTAATTATCTTTTTCGTTTGAGTTTTGTAATAATTGATGATTAATCTTTTCCGTGGTTCACTCATTGAGAAATGTTACGTTTTTGCCCCTTTCATTGTAACTAGCTGTACTGCTGTATTCTATGTCTAGACCATAGAATTTAGTTTTAGAATCACTTCTCACAATTCTTATTAAACGACTACTACAACCTACAGAATTATGTTAGTCTGAATTTTCTATAAAATATTAAAATCAAAGGTTTCAACCTAATGAATGCATTTTGACTTGATGCAACAGAAATTCGCGATGGAATTTCAAATGTAGTGGCCTTTTTATTTCAATTAATTTATGTGTTAACAAACATTTCAACTCACATACTAAAAACAGACGTTATTTTAGAAAAGATTCATCAATGAAGACAACATTAAAACATGTGCATTGCAATACGGGAAGCAAAGAAACACATTTCAAAAATGCCTAATATTTAATAGATAAACTATTAATAATACAGACATTGTAATAAATAAATGGCTTCCATGTGTCTTCAATTGTTTTTATAGTATGTCTTGACTATCTAGGTGATGACAGTTTTATTTTAAAGTTTACAAAAGAGTTCAAGGTTCCAGACTCATGGTTGAAACGCATTAGTTAATTAAAACAAAAAAAAATGTACCCGACATCAGCTTAAATTCTATGAGACAGAAGCTAACAAAAAATATATTATATTGTGACAGCCAAAATGTTACATTATGCAGGTCCCATCTGCAAAGCAGTGACGTACTTGGATCTCTTTTTTATCATGTTTAAATCAAATGAGACCTTCCACCCAGAGTGTGACGGGAAGGACCAAATCCACTTTGCTGACAGCTCTTTGAGGCGCGCGTGGAACACAACACGCCGTCCATGATCGGACATCGAGTAGACCGGGTCGTACCTAGGCTTGAATTTAAGATAGATAGTGCAGATATTAGTAAAGGCAGGGCAGGGTAAGAGATACGGACTGATTGTGACAGAGATGGTTCTGTCAGATGTCACTGGTACACACGGCTACACATCAAGCTATACAAAACCAGTATCAGCTGACCGTTTATTGTGCGTAAAAATCATACGAAGCGAGACCAAGACAAACTGGTTTGTATAGCTTGAAGTGTAGCCGTGTACACTAGGTGTATTCGTTGTTTGACATTTGTGGATTACTAAAATTTAGCATAATAATTGTATTTTTGTGTTATGTAGGTAGGGCCTGACTATGTCCCCTACCTACTGACCTGCTGAAAAGTTTCTCGAACAAAATTTATTTTAACTTTCAATCATCTTCTGCCTAATTAGTATAAACTGGAACTGCATTCCAATATATCATTCCAAACTGATTGCTAGTAGTCCGTCTGCTGTCGTATTGGCTCTTGCATTTGCAATGAAACTGATAAATGTTCCCTAAAATGAACTACCTATTCTAACGCTTTGAGGCACTCCACTTCTCAACTTAGCCTCATAACAGGTGTCAAGCCATCCAAGTTCAGTTGACAACTGCTGGTCAGTGACTATCATGTTAGCCAATAGCCCTGCTGGTCCCTAAGATTAGCTGATTATAAATAGGTAATAAATCAAAATCAATAATGTTTAAACTTTTTTGAAAAGATAAGAAAAAAATGTGGGACCATCTCTGTATAGTTCGTGTAGAACTTGATTTACTTGTTGGAATAACTGTTTACACTCAGAATCACGAAAACTGGTCACTGTTTATAACATTTTCGTTTGTTAATAATGATTTGTTACGTGGTCAGGTATTTTGAACGTTGCGCAAGACCATAATGTTGCGGTCACTTGTAGAAAAGTCATGGAACATTTTTTTTAATACATATCACTTTAAAAATGAGTAGTTAGTCAGTTTTGATTTAGGAGAAGAATATTCTCCAAAACAGATACGGAGAGAAAACGGGAAGAGAAGAAATGGGACAAAAACATAATAATATTAAATCGGATAAGTTACGGAGAGTTTAGTTTTAATACAAAGAGCTCTCTAACTGGTTACAAAGACTAAACATTTTTCTTCAAAATTTAAATAAAACTAAATAATTCAAAGCTAAACTGGGCTATCTTACAGAAGCAAGTTCTATCTCAAAATTCGAATCAACCGGCGCCATCTTTAACGTATAAATCAGTCATCAGATGCGCATGCGATTGGTATATGAGTATAATCGACCATCTTGGAGTGGGCAGAACAATACATGGTGTCAGTTTCTCCGTTTTGCTGTTTAACTTATTTCCTTTTGTTTTCGGGAGCTAAGAATGTTTTATGAGGTGTATGGAAGGATTTTTGATGTCATGTGTGATTTTGAAAAGGTTTGTTTATGGAATAAATAGAATCTGTTGGTATTCTTAGCAATTGTTTAAGCCTTTCTAAACTTTAGTAAGGGCCATTTCACTCTCAGAGGGCTAAAGCCTGCCGGGGTCGCGGGACTTATACAATCACCGTGACCCCGGAACATAAAGGGCTATTGAAGGACACCGTGGATTTTAGTCAGTACAAGTCTGACAGTCCCTCCCGCCCTGCCCGGGGTGGGAGGCCTCATCTGATGATTTTAACAAGTAAAAAAAAAAAGAGCCATTTCTCACCGAGATTGCACACAAAATTCAATAAGATCTAACTTCATTTCACCGAGGACGCGGCAAGATGCAGCATATTTTAATAGCGGCACAAAATTTATAATTTTTCTACACTAAAAGATACACATTTCCGGTATCGTCGCGTCGCGTCGCATCACCAGTTGAACATTATAGGCTGATGATGATCCATTAATAGGTGATCATCAGGTCAAAATCTCCTACATCCATCAGCTGCCCTGAAAATCGCGCTTAGCCAGAAATACTATGGGTAAAGTAGTTTTCAATAATAAGCACTATGGGTACTACTTTAAGTCCAAAATGGCAAAATCATCACTAGGACTTCCGACCTTGACCGACTTGAACCTGTTTGCACATTGAGTTCAGTAGTTCATACTAAAGAGCACATAAGTGGTTCTATTCAAGTTCAACTCTCGAACAGAGCATCTTAACTGGTTGAGTGTTCTCAATCACTTAGTCAATCAAGGCTTGTTGAAGAATTGTCACAGCTTCGTTGTATTATGCTTAGTCTTGATCGGATTAAGGTTTGATCATATAGGTAGTATGCATCAACGTGTACTGTTCACCCTGTTGGCCAGAAACTGACTAAAATAGAGAGGTTTTTTTTTTTTTTTGCGTGGTAAAATCCTCAAATGAGTCCTCCCACCCCGGGTAGGGACTGTCAGACTCTTACTGACTAAAATCCACCCGTGTTCCTTCGGATGCCCTTTACGTTCCGGGGCCACAGTATCCTGGGTTAAGAAAAACCCGCGACCCCAGCAGGCGACGCGAAACACTACGCGCCACCGACCCGGGCTTGGTCCTCGGTTGGACGGCGAGCTACCCATTACTCACCGTCCGCAAGCCCGCTCCGCCGCTGTGCCCTCTGCTGATCAGAGGGACACGCGTTGGAGCGTCCACACGACAGGCTATTCGCATACGGGCAAAGAGACCTCTTAGTCACACAGTGGCCTAAGGGAGAGTTTTTGCCCGCATCCCAGGGTGCACCGGCCCGAAAAACTAGTCTTCCCTCCGGACTTATCAAAGAGGGAACTCCAGTCCACGGGCGCACGTGGACGTTTCCTGTCTTAGCACCCCAGAATAGAGGGGTTTGGAAGGAAAAATTGGCGCATTTGCCCAGCAGTGGGACGCAGTTGTAAGCTATGTAAAAAATGATCCCACTACTGTTTTCTCTAACAATAAGAGTCTAACAATCCCTTCCGCTCTACTTAAAGCAGGAGGAGTCATTTCATGACATAAGAGTATTAATACTTTTCCAATCAAACCCTAAACACTGTATTAAATCTGGATCGCAAAATGTGTTGCTAAGCTTAACTCTAAAACGGCTGGAGCGATTCAGATAATTCTTTTTTTATTGTGTTTGTAACCATCGGGACCGGGTTTTAGAGGACTTCCACCCGTGCGAACCCGGGACGGGCCGCTAGTATTTAATATAGAAGCTAAAGAGTTTGGTTGAAAGCGCCAATCTCAGGAACTACTGTTTGAAATATAATATAATTTTTGTGTTGGATAGTCTATCTATCAAGGAAGGCTATAAAAATCACGTTATGACAAAACAAGCCAAGCAGCGGGTGACACCAGCTAGTTCCTTATTAAAGTTCAGACAAGCGAACCGTAATTCATATTAATATTGTTATTAATTAACGAGTTACGTCATGTTAGATTAACTAAACCGTTAATTTAAACCCGTTTTGGTTCCCACACGGGTCGAGAAAAGTTAATAATGTGGTCAACAAGAAAAATCTATTAATTAATAGTGTTGTGTTTTGGTGGAAGTTTGGCAAGTAGCAGATTAAGTGGTGATTTAGGGCGGAGATTCAGTTAATCCGTGATTTGAATGTGGTAATTTCACTTGTAGCCCTTTACGTTCCGGGGTCACGGTAATGAGATAAGTCTCGCGTCCCGCAAACTTTTTTTATTGTGTAAAATCATCAAATGAGTCCTCCCACCCCCATACTGTCAGACTTTTACTGACTAAAATCCACGTCCTTCAATAGCCCTTTATGTTCCGGGGTCACGGTGATGGAAATAAGTCCCGCGACCCCGGACGTCCAGCAAGCTTGGAAAATTTTATTATGCACGCATTTTCGGCATCATTATAAATCTATTATGCATGCATTTTTATCAATTTTTAGACAATTAATATGCATTAATTTTCTTCACGTTGGATTATTATAGACACATTCGTTCAACATTAGCGTCTTATCAGTTCTCGATTTCATTACAGATAAATTAATAATGTATTTATCTGGATTTATTTAGAATGTTCTTACCTTACGGATTTTAAGCCACGTTATGGTGTCCTAAGGAGCACTAACAAACAACACTATTATAATATAATATTACCAATACTGCAAATGTAAAGAAGCTAGTCAGAAATACAAAATCAGAGAAGAAGCTGGAATTGATTTTCATAATCCTATACACATAAAAATCTTATTCAAAAATCTGTATCTTAATTTCTTATTCCACAGCTTTGCCCGACATTATAATCCCTAATTTAAACCAAACTACATTTTGTCATCTTTATTCTAAAATCCCTTTTGCGCCAAAAAGTCCCGCCCGAAAAAAGGTCTCAAAATTTCCATACAAGTCTTGACAGCGGTATCATTACGCTACTAACAAACAGGGGTTGTCCGAAAACGCGATTCTCGTTATAAATGTTGAAACTTGTCGCGACGTTGACAGAAGATACAAAGTAACAAACTGACCGCTTTTTGTACGGAGGTGTGTTCCACTTGCGACTTTTGATAAAACAAAAAAAAACTTGCTACCTATCTAAAAACATAAAATGACAAAGATGAATTTGAACGCCTAAAAGACATGATACTATTTTTTTTACGTGGTAAAATAATCGAATGAGTCCTCCCATCCTGCCCCGGGTGGGAGGACTCATTCGATTATTTTGCACTGTCAGACTTTACTGACTTAAATCCAGGGTGTTCCGTTCCGGAGCCACGTTATAATAATCATCTAAATGAAAATTGGACAATGATACCAAAATACTCTTTAGAAAATTAGCAGCATCTCACATTATTCCAACTTGTGCGATATGGCCCTTAACTCGGCTAGAGAGAGAATGGCCTAAAATCCACCACGCCAGCCCAGTGAGGGTTTCTCTAATCGCCTTCTTGTTCAATGATTAAACAAAAACTAATTGCATTTACTTACGAATCGAAGTAATAAATGAGGCTATTTATTATTATATCAACACGCATATTCAATATATGACTGGACGCCATTAAAGCAACAATACAATTAATAAAAAAATATAATAAGAAAGATGACAGTGAAATATTGCCCACTACTCTTTGACCAATGAGTCATACCTATTTAAAAATGTTAAGAGGTAAAAAATCTAATGTGTTGGCCTAACCTAAAGCCTATTTCTGGCTATTATTATTATTTCAATAGCTTTTTGTTAAAGGTTAAATAAACAATACATTTAATAAACGGCTTTTTTTTTTGGAACTGTGATATTCATTTTTTTTTAATGTTAGGTACTTCCATTGTTGCTAGGAACCAAAAAGAATAAAAAAAACAAATTAAATTTAAAGAAACAAAATACCTAAAAACAACACATTAAATGAAAACAAAAAAAAAAACAAGGTTACATTCTAAGGATAAAATCGGCAAAACTTTTCGCGCGGCTAAACGACGCATCCATATGCATGCGACGTGCGCCTGCGCCGCCAGTGAAGACAGAAAGATTGATCGCGCACTTTTAATATAGCAATTTACACCTGTTATGCTCCCACAGCTTCCTTATACAACATCTTCATCATCCGAACGATTATCTCTGGTCTGAGAAAAAATCCAATTTGTGATTTGAATTTTAAATTCCAGTAAATTATTTGCTTGTTACATTATTCTTCCATGTATGTACAAGACTGTTGTAAATCTTTCCGATAACCATATTTGCTTGAATACTAACAGCCCTTTGATGTTGTTTGATTTATCTTTCATATTCTAATTTATTTCAAAATTGCTTGTTGATTTTATATGGAGATACGTTAAAGGTGATAATGGCTAGCAATTATTCAGTGTCTGACTTTGTAATTGTATGAGGATACTTAATTTGTATTTTTTTCCAACTTGCAATAAGGTGGATTGTTGACCACAGTTATTACTATTTTTTTTTTGGAAATTCTGTCTCAAATTATTTGTCATTAAGAAAAGTCATGAACAAGAATATTTACCGTAAGTGTCTACCCGCAGTTCTGGCTGGGTAACACTTTTTTTTTTACCTGGTAAAATCATCAAATGAGTCCTCCCACCCCGGGCAGGGCGGGAGGGACTGTCAGACTTGTACTGACTAAAATCCACGGTGTCGTTCAATAGCCCTTTATGTTCCGGGGTCACGGCGATGGAATGAGTCCCGCGACCCCGACAGGCTTTGGCCCTCTCAGAGGGGGCCCGGTCGTTTTGCTGACGCTCTTTGAGGCGTGCGTGGAACACGAAGCGCCGTCGACCTTGGGGCTGGTAACACTTGGGTCTAGAAACTTTAACCTTGTTACCCAAAAAATAATTTCCAATCTACAACAAACTAGCACCAATCTAAAAAGTAAAGTAACGAACAAATTGAACTACCTAACCGCATTCCACAAATTTTTACTCAAAATCGAAACTTAATCGAATAATCGTTGTATTTCAATTGGATTGGTTAATAGGCAGCAGTCTCCGACCATCGGACATCTTTATTTCGATTCAGTACCGAGTTCAATCGACGTAGTAATCGATTCTGACGTTTAAATGGTTGGCATTACTTTAAGTGACGAAATTGAGTTTAAAAGTAATGAGTTGATCGGTAAAGAAGATTTTGTAGAAAGTGAAGAGGTGACTGAGGTTGAAATTGCTTGTTTAAGAGATCTGATAAAGGAATTAGGTGACGTGGTAAAGTGAGGCAATACACGGATGATAATCAAAGCTGTGTCACTAACAATTACTACTACAATGGAACTCTCAAAGTTACTGTCTACTAAGTCACGTTTAACAATCTCTAAACTTCACCTGCAGACTGTAAAATGAAAGAAATATTACAAACGAAGATGCTGATTTCACTTGCAAAGTCGGAATGAATGTCCATCACGTTAATAAGGTGACGGCAACCACTTGTCCAATCCAAGCGACATGTTTCGTCAATCTAATAGCCCCATAATTATGTAAAACTAAAACCATAACCTAAATAGTTAAACGGCGCGTGCTTCCTACAAAATCAATTGGTATAATATCATTGGTAAGACCCATCAAGACACCGTTATTTTTTACACTGATATCACGTTTCACGAAAACGCAATCGTTTTCTATCTCATTAGGTGCTTATGAAGGTCATGTAAGTATTTATTTTAATTAGTTATTAGTTGCCATGACATTGATAATGTCAATGTATCGTATTGCTATGAATTTTAGTCATAGAGTAGGTCCGACAGATGGTTCGAGGTCAAATAAAGTTGATGATGCAGAAATTCACGCAGATTGTGGTTATAACGTTAAGTTACTAAAGAAAATTCTCGTTTATCAACCAAAAGACAAGCCAGGGTTAAAAAGTCTTATAACAAAAATAACTAAATTAAAGCAGAGCACTAAATTTTGTTGGTCGATGAGTCTCTTAAAAAAACATGACTTAGTACGAAGAAGCAGTGTTTAAACTACGAACAACTTAATTAAGTGGTAAAAAGGCAAAGCCATTTCATCCTTAAATCTTTAAACTAATACATGCCAACGATGCCTCACATGTTGAAACAACAAGGAAACATGAAAGTGAGATAAGAAAGTTCAGTAAACTTGGCGCCACACAGAATTTCACAACAGCCACGCTTCTGGAGACGGCAAATATTAATATGCACCATTGTAGCCCCAACTTAAGACATATTAAAGTGGAGGAAATGAATAGGGAGACCAGATTACTAGTCAGGGCTAGTATTGTACTGAAAAGGCCTACAATATACCCCGCGTGAGATACATACAAAGACTTTCTAAAGTAAACACGATTTGAACTCGTATAATAGATGGTGTCAACTTGAACAAATTTTGAACCATATTGTGTCTACAGGTATGAGTAATTGGTGCTGTGTGGTCTGCGGCTAATTGTGGACCACCAAAGTTCCAGTTGTATTAGGTGCGTTAGGTAATAAGCCAGATGAATGGACGAAACCAACTTGTGTTTTGTTAAAAGTTACGTCAGCATGTTATTATTAGCTAGGCTTGAAAAAATATGAAGATAAGAATGACCTTCGATTCTGTTTTAGTATTTTAGATATAAACGTGAGGAAATAGGCACGTCTACAAAGTCGTACTTGGCCCGTAAGGTAGACTGATAGACTACTGTTATTGAGTGAAAGTCGGAGTTCAGCAATGGATACATTATACGCTGATTGTGCTTGTCGTCTGCATTTTTGCTGTAGTCATAATGGAATTGTACCACATCGTTATTCTCCTGCCTTAAATCCAATTTATTTGGGGTCAATGTAGCATGCTTTCTTCTTCCATGCTCTATTACTTGTCATCCTAGCACTGAACTTCTTTGTAGCGCTATCTTATTTCAAATTTTCTTCCTTCTAAGTGTATTTGACTACCTATTCAGAAGCTCATCTATTCTTCCTATTTTCTTATGCAAAAAGTACGTCATTCCTTACATTGTAAAAGTAGGACAGTTTTTATCAGCTATCCGCAGATTTTAGTCACGAGGTAATTATTTGTCTAAGTGCACTATCGAATGTTTAATAGCTCTGTCGTATTTATCTTGTCCTCTAAATGTACGAGAAATAGAATTAGAATTGTATTCGGCGTTAATTTTACACAAAATTGGTGTCAGTCAGTTCTGAGCGGAAACAAAATGTGTGGGATTTATAGATTTTGCGCAGATAGATAATTTTGGTTTTTGGAGACAATTGAATGGAACAGAGGCATTGAAAACAGTGATAGTACGGATGTATGTATAATTAAGAAGTATTAACAGCAAATGCATTTGAACCAAGATCTCAATTAATGGATCATATACATAGGTAGTCTAAAGCTTATTGCCAGTAAGAACTGATCAGACACAGATACACGCATCGTAAACGTTTTACATCTTAACAGCTGGACGGATTTCAATAGAATTTAGCAAAACACACAGATGTAGCATGGTCTGGGTTAGGATTCGTATGTTTAATTCCGGTAGAGCATACGTTCCCGAGGGATTTATATGCAAATTCTACGCTCACGATTCTTAATGCTTGTCCGTAATATTTCCGATACGCTTCGAAGGCGCAGCTGGCAGTGCTTCCACACAAACTGCATTATTGATATTTTGCTAGCCCATTTCCAAATGATTTTCACAGAAGTCGACACACGGTTTTAAATGCATGTCTAAATGCGTAACATTACTGCCTACAGTGTAGTCACTGTCAGTCGTAATTTAGATTACGTATCGAATTCCGTACACACATTTAGATTATGAAATGTCGTAAGTCGATTTTTTCTACACGCCTATAGCAGAATTGCTTTTATGATAAGGGATCGTGTTTTTTTCTTAATTGTTCTAATTGCGGATGATTTATTTGGCATGCCTTTTTGAATATATTTCTTTTGATCTTTTGAAGAAGCTGCTTGATTTTCACTACGGTTTGCTGTTTCAGATGTGTGATTTCATAATGCTGGAATGTTTACCTCCTTCAAATTGGCATAATCTCCTATAGTCAGTGAAGTTTTGTTTTCCATAATTGATCTCTAGGTAAATGCTAATTGATCAATTGATGGTGTCATAGTTTCGGGACATAAGAATTTACTATGACTCAATGGAAAAGAATAATTAATAACAATCATGCGTCCATCCTTACAATCTTTTGCATTTATAATATTAGTTAGATTCACTAAACATTTCTGTCTCTCGAAAGTGAGAGTATTCTAATAATATCGCGAATTGTCCAGACACACAAATAAATTAGTGTCACAATTGATATGATTTGCTTGTAATTGAATATTACGTATATTTTTGCGGTAGGTTATCATTATTATCTCATTATATGTAATACATTGTACGTACGAGTTGAATGAATCTGTTTAAATGACATCTCTGTAATATTTTGTTGCTAACGAGTGCACGCGTTGTTATAATTTATTTTAGATTTATATTTATCATTGAAGATGTATACATATTTATTCTTAGCTTTGCCTTACAATGTTTTAAGCTTGATACCGTGGCTGTATTCTTTGATGTTTTGACCAGAAGCGAACACAATAGGGATTCCTAGTTTATAGAGTGCGTGCATATTTCAGGTGTATTGGCATATTTTCAGGTACAATCATAAGAAAAAAGAAAAAATACGTGTCAAATATTTTTTGATTATGTAACTGAAAGACTAATTATTTTTTTTCTGTCAATTACACTATTTTTATTAGCCAATTCAGCATGATATCATTACTATTTACTTATCCTTAAATGATTTATATTGTTAGATAGTTATCTACTTCAGAATCAACAAACATTGTGGTCTCAATACAACATGCGTTAGACTTGAAATACCAAACGTTTAACAAGTACCTACCTAAGTACAATCTCTTACATATTAACACAGGTGCATTGCGGCCAATCCTGTTATATATTTCAACAGTTAATAGGTACTTATTTCATTTTCATATTATCAAAGCTTTGCTTATTTGATCGCAGGTAGAAATGGACTTAAAAGAGCTACTAATCTTTAATTTGAAAATTAGAATAGTAACGGGAATTTTATTTTACAAGCTTTTTTTCTTTAGATTTCCAAAAAATATTAAACATTGTGAAATTATGAAACGTTGTGCAAATCTGATTGTAGACTGGTCATTGAAAAAGAAGGAGTTAAAACTACGAAAACATTGAAACCTTTAAATAAAATTAAAGTTTCACATTATAAAATATTGCTAATAAAATTACATTGTTAGTGCCATTTTAGTTTATTACCTACACGAGCATAATATAAATTATATCATAAGGAAGTCGCATGATCTCACCTATAAATAACAGTTAGGCAGAAAGTGAAAGCTTTGTCATAATATGTCGCGTCTAGACATAATAATCTTTGATACTTATTAGCATAGGTGCATGGTCCCGATATTAGTGCCAAGACCAGTTAATCGTGATCTCGCATTGTTTGATCTTTCTCCACATTTATCGCTTAGTTTATACTGGTTTTGCATAGCTTGTGTCCCATATTTTATCAAAATCATGTGCTTTGATAAAGGATACGCAGGAATGTGGGTTTTTCTGTGATAAAAATATGAAGAACTAAATATAAGATTCACGCATTTCTGAAATAGTGGGTTATTTAGTATAAACTTCTTTGCTTTATGTAAAAAATAGACGCGTGTGGGTCGCGCGGTCAAATCGTGGCTACTGACGCTGATGGTCACATTATGTACGCACTTATCAAGTTAATTAATAGGCCAGTTGCCCTAAAAATGTAATTAGTCCGTCTTTTAGATAATTCAAAAATAAGGGACACGTATTTTTTTATTTGTAAATTAGACCAAAACTGACAAAGATACAGCCTATTAAAGTTACGTGTGACGTCACGCCGCGTGGCATTTTTCGCGCGGAGTGACGTCACAAAGTTAATTTAATGGACTATATCTTTGTTATATTTTGTTTAACATACGTGTCCAATATTGACAAACTCTTATATTGACAGACTCTTTTTTTATAATCTAAAATACGGACTAAATAGAATGTAATTATTTGGCCCTGGAAACTACCCTATTGTTAAAATAATAATGCAAGTATAATGCGCGTACGTTTTAAATTCAAATTGCAGGGGTACTTACATAATTATAGACTTAACTAAAGCCCTTGAGCTAGTAATATAAAATGCCTATCGCGGATATAGAAGAAGATTTAAATGGACAAATGAGTTCTAGTTAATATAACAAATTACCTAACTAACAGACCAATTACAAACATTGCCAATGTTATTACTACATCATCTGTAAAAGTCAGAGAAGATTTCTTAACAAATTAAAATGGATGCACAAACAAATTATGTCGTTACGACAAATAAATAGTTCTAGAGCTGATGATTCAGGATTTTCCTTGCGTCTGAGAACATCGATCATCCAGCAGATATACCTACAACGTGTGACGTTAATAGCGTGGGGACTAAGGAGTTGTAGACAGTAGGTTAAAACCAGTCGCATTATGATGCGTTTACAAATATTTAAACTCATATACACAAACAACCAGAACCGGAACAACTACTTGCAGATCATACAAATATTTATTATTCCGTGCAGGGATCGAATCCGCGACACGCTGCTGCTCAGCCACTGCACCAACCGTGCCATATTGGGCATAGATAACTGTCAACCTGATCCAAATGACCCAACTACTCAGTAACCTTGGTTGTAATGACCTTCAGGCTTCTGTCACACGGGAAAGAGACCCACTCTCCAGAGATCGGTCCAGTTAGCAGGTCCGGATAGCAACCATCATCATCATCATCATCTGCCTAGCCTTTTCTCAACTCGGTATATTGGGGTCGGATTCTAGTAAAACCAGATGCAACTGGATATCAGTATTTTACTTGGAGCGACTGCCTGTTGGACCCCTACAACCCAGTAACTGGGTAATACTTACAATACCCAATGGTAAGACTGGTTGTCAGACTTTTAGAGCTTTTGACTAACAGTAAAAACTGTCAAAGATCTACAAATGACAGCCGAGACCAACGGCTTTTTATTTTTAGCGTGGAACTGGACTGTCAGACTTTGCACTGCCTAAAATCCACGTGCTTTACGAGACACGGAGGAAACCGGATAGCAACCCTAATAAAATAAATGATGTTACAGAACTAGCCGTCAAGGAACATCAATTAAAATTAAAAGATAGCAATCATTCTCCTACTGATTACAAGGACGATTCACGATACTTATCTTAGTTGAAAAATTATAAGCTACAACTGAAATTAACTTGTAAAACATGGATCTATTAGGATGATATAGTATTACTTGAGTTTCTATAATGACTTCCTTATCCATGTTATGGTGAATTTATGGGTTTATGTGAAGCTGGTGGTTTGACCTTGGATGTAGTAACGGATACTTCAGTTCTAGTACTTGAATAGTTAGTTTATAAATGTTATAATGTCATAAGTCGCGAGTTTCAAAGATTTTCAATGGGAAGAATTGAATGAAAAAAAAATTCCTTAACAAAAGAAAAACTCCGGATTCAGAATTTCCGGATTTCTAAAATATATTTTTTTGCCTTCAAAAAATCACTGCTGAGCAAAACTAATTTCAAGAACCTCATAAAATATTTTTTCAACCTTGACCTTGAGAATTTCAAGTTCGAAACTCTCTGATCTCTGTACAGATCGATAAATAATTCATGAGATCAAAGTATCACATTACAATGTTGTATGTGAATAATTAGTGTTTTTAATGAGAGGTATCGGTTTGGGAATTGTTATGCCAAATCAAATAAGATACTTTATACCACTACTGGTGGTGGTAATGCGTCTTCGCGTCCTTTTTTTATCGTGATAAAATCATAAAAAGAGTCCTCCTACCCAGGGCAGGACGGGAGGGACTTTCAGACTTGTGCTGACTTAAATCCACGGTGTCCTTCAATAGCCCTTTACGTTCCGGGGTCACGGTTACCAGATAAGACAGCCCCGCGACCCCAGAAACTAATACCTTAACAACGTGTGAGTAGAGATGTTTAGAAAATACTTATACGTAAGAAGTTTCATTAAACTCAGTTGTGTGATTTTGAAAAATAAGGACTTGAACCTATCACTATCCATCTTACTACAAAAAAGTTAAGCATCAGTTGAACAGTGGTCTGAAAAAACCGTCAACTGTAAAACGGTATTTTACGTTGACATAGGGGTCGTTTTGCTGTTAAACTTTTTTTTAGACAAGTGTTTAACAGATGTTTAACTTCTTGTAGTAAGACGGTTAACGTTCTTCCTACCATTGTTCCCTTCACTGATACCAACAACCAACTTCTTCAAAACCAATTGTTATTTACAATCTATACCGCTACCTCTGCCTTGGTTACTGGAACATTTGCACTAACAACTTGCTACATTATGACAGTTATGTAAAGTACATAAAGTACCCGGTAGCGAGCTAACGAACGACAGGGATCGGGACATCTCGGAGACACTCGGAAACACTCGGGTGTGGTACCACTGTGGGTGGTGTAAGCTAGAGATAGACTAGCGATTAGATCGCTGGTGATTGTTATCGTTTTATCGTTTTGTCGTCACGCTATTTTGTGTTGAGGGTTTCTGAACGAGAAAGTGTTTGTTCAAGTAGATTTTATTTATAGTAAGAATTTGTTGACGTTACAAGTCCTGATTTAAAGTGGCTTGGAAAGAGTTAGAAAGAGCTTTTGGAAAGAATTGAGGGAGGCCTATGTTCCGTATTAGGACGTTGTACGTTGTACGTCTTATAAATCAAGAAAAAAGAATTCATCGAATTCGTCTAAAAGTGAAACAGTTTTACATTTAAACAGTTTAACATTTCACTGTGTTCAAATGAACACAGTGAAAGGCTAACAACTACTCTTTTTTTAAGTCATTTTAATTATTTTTTTCTTTTATTTTCAGAAATTTTGTAAAGAATAAAAAATACTTCATTTAAATATTTACATATACCCTTTCACCATAAAACCTTAGTTTCATTGTTAAATTCTTGTACAATATGACCCTTATCTGTGTCATTATTTGAATACAATGTTCAATAAATAATTAATTTACACCAGTACCTACCAATATAGTGAATTGCGGAAACTCAATATTTGTAACTATACTAATATTACCGAATGAAGAGTTTGTTTTTTTTGCCGAAAGCGCTAATCTCAAGAACTAGGTTGAAAAAAAATATTGTATATTGTGTAGCGCCAAATAGCGGTCGTGAAATAACGAAGAACATTTAGTTTTTAAATAAACATGCAAAAAATGATTTTATGACTGATCGAATATTGATAGAATAAACTTGTTCGTGTAGTTCGATGTAGATCAATCGATAGATTGATACTGATTGCTACCAAAAAACAAAATTATCGTTATCGCAGATAGTAAACATTCAATAAGTCAAACCAATCACCCCAGTTTAATTAGGCTCATCATCGTCACCTCAGCTATAGGATGTCCACTGCTGAACATAGTGCACCCATTTAGATTTCCACATATTATACCGGCTGGAAGCGACAGCGTGTTCCGGCGACCTTTATAAGGTCTTCTGTCCATCATGTTGGTGGACGTCCTACTCTGCGCTTAGGACATCATATCAATTTGAAAATATTGTTCTGTTAACTACTGAATTATATAAAAAACTTTTCATTCTTTACAATCCTTCAAAAGAAAACAGTCAGAAGCGCCATCTTACTTGATTTTCCTTCATACTTCGAATAGATCCGGCTAGATAACTAGTTCCATTTTTAAATCCACTATCTAAACATCCGAGACAGAACAAAATCGGATACAATCGCAAAACTGAGCCGTAAATCAGATCTAGCGACAATCAGCGATACACCGGTATTCAGCACCCAGCCTTATCTAGCCTTAGAAGTTAAACCAGTCTATCTAGCTACATCTCTTTGTCGGTCTGTCAGTGCGTCCATAAAGTATAGTTTAAGTGTATTAGGAATATATTTAGCCGATTTGCATGCTCCGGGGTATAATGTGTTTGACGTAACGAGTTGGACGTACAATGATGATTTATGTTTCGAACGTAATTGTGGTCTTGTTTTGTGTTTAAGTGTAATATTGGTTCGGATTTATTACTTGGGTGAGTTGTGGGTGACTTTTTGAAGTAATTGCTTAGTGATGCAGAAAGTTGTAGGAGAAGAACATTTTAGTGGTCGCGGTACTGTCCGTTAAAAAAAACCGTAAACCAGGAACGTAAAGGGTAATTTTTTGGCCTTTCCTTTCCACCCAGGGCATTCCATGGTTGTAAAAACCAGTTTTAAGCAACGGCAGAGAACCAATGAATTGACATCAAGTTTTTTTCGAAATTATCGAATAAAAATTCATGCTGAAACATACAAAATAGTTTGATGTATGGCAAGTTACTCCCTAATGCTTAATTTGATGAGGTATGAAAAAAAAAAAACAGTTACGTCTTAATCTGTTTTAAGGTCAATAAGTTAAATTCTACAAACTCATAAATAAAATGAATAAGAAAAACACGTGTTTTAATTCGTAATAACCATACTATAAAACTAATTTAGTGTGATCGTTATGAGAATAATTTAATAAAATAATGCAAGATTACATACTGTCAATCAATCTTCATAGCGTCAGAATTAATTTGAGGATAATAAGCGTTGATATCAGATGTTATTACTGCTAATTATTCGGTCTAAGAAATATGTGTGAACTTAGGCAAAAACATGTTATAACTGCGGCCCTAGTGAAAAGGGGTACAAGTCCGATTTTGGCAAAAATGAGATAAGTATACCAAAATGAACAGAAAAAAAATGGTAGAAACGAATCCATCTCACCTGATGGTAAGCGAAGATGTGGTCGACGGTGAAGCACGCTTGCTTAGAAGTAACCTTTTCACTCTTGACTTGAAGACTCCAATGTTAGAGGTGTTTTTATAGTTTTCTTCATCAATTAAAAAAAAAGTCAAATAAATTCGATTTTATTTTACGGTAGTAACACACGCCACTCACTGTCAAGACTTGTCATCTAATCAACAACATTTACTATATGACCAGTTATACTTTGCAGTTGAAGGTGGCGCTGCTCGTCAAGATAAAGTACATGGAAATGTCAAACATAGTACATTTTATTTTAGTTCTGAGTTTTTCCGCCCGCACACATAAGTTGGTAGAAGTTTAAAGATAAGACGCATAATTACGCTACTGACAGTATAACTAGTTGGAAGATAATTATGTTATGTTATCTACAGGATAATTAAAACGGACGACATTTTCTTGATTATTTAATTAGGTTTTGATTTTATTGATTTATCTTGAGTGTAGATGTAGAGCATGTTTCGTGTCGTATCTAATTACAGTACCTACGGGGAATTTGTGTAGTAGAATAACAGTCAGAATCTCCATTAAAAGAGTTTTGTTTTACTGATAAAGTTATGGTAAAAAAATATGAAAATGACTACCCACTGTCAGACTCTTGCTTACTGATTAAAATACACCGCCCTTCACATTATTAATTAAAGTTATTATTAATAGATAAGGCATAGATGGGCATTACTGATGTAAGAGCAGAGCTCTTTGTACATATAAATACAAGTTACATCTTAAACTGTTATCTTTAATAAAGAAATTGGCTATAAAACCGCATTTTCCTGCAAGCTATACAACCAACCTTACCACAGAGCTTTTCGGTACAAGATTAAATTTACCATACTTACATAACTTCGTGGGCTGTACAGACACTCAAAATACGCATAAATCATGCTATTGGTAACACATCGATGCACTTATCAAAGTCTATTGTCATTTAACAAATGAACTATCTATTCAATGGCGGCATATCGATGAGAACAAAAATATTCAAAGAATGTCTTGCATCATTAGATAAATGAAAATTTGTATAATCTTAAACTTGATTTTGACTATGGGTTCCGTAGATGACTACGCAGTAATATTTTTAGACTTATGAAAAAAGTTACGTAATTTTCCAATTTTTTGAGTTAGTATTATTCGCTTGTGGGGGAGCGGTAAGGACGATAAGACTCGTAATGACTAAAAACTAGCCTATTACAATTTCCTTTCGCGTTTCAGGGCTGCGGTGATCTCTTAAAAACATTCTCTCGATGTAATTTGCTCCTTTTAGAAGTGTGAAATGTCTTGGGACAATTTTGTTGAGCTTTCCAATTTACTTACTTTGTGTCATTTTACAAACCTTTTTATTAAGAAATAAGTCTCTTTCCAAAGTTGTATATAATCGTAAAGGCCCATTTACACTATGCGATAAACTTCATGCAATTTGCTGAACTGGATCCATTTGGCGTAGCCGTGGGTCACACAATGTGTTATTTGCTGTTATATTTATTGTTTTTATGTTATATAATTTAATCTTTTACCCACTATTTTTTTCTTCTTTTATTTGTTGATGTTGTGTGTACTGGCTACTCAAATACGTTTTTTCTTTCTTCTTTCTTTCAATCATTCGACAAAATGAGGCTTTATTTCAATAAACAAACTCTTTTAAATAAAATTTACTAAGTGAATTCAAAATACAAATTGGCGATTATGTACTATACATTTATTCAGCAATAAATACGGGCTGTGTAATGATGTTATCATTTTTATAACCCATCTTCAAGCACATTTGCCTTTAAAGGACAGAAAATCTGCAAGCGGCATCTCGTCAAATGCATAATGCATAGAAATGATGGTCTTAGAGTGATCAAATTACTCGAATAGATTGTATGTATTCTCCTTTACTGCAGTTATTTTGTCTTGCGTCTTATACTGATAAGTTTAAACTTGCAATTTTTTTATATGAATGGAAAAGGAGTAAATGATGCTTTGACATCTAATAGAGGAATGGAAGAAATAACGAGTTGCGCCAACGCCAAGTAAAATAGGATAAGGGCAGGAAGATGATGATGGATATGAAAAGCTTAATTATATTGACTTCCCAACATTTAGGGGCTCTTTTAAGGGTTATATTTAACTAGAATTAGGCTTCATACAGTTGTGTCTCATTATCATCTGCGTAGATCAGCTTCCAGTAAAATCGGATGCAGCAGAATTTTTTGATCAATTGGATACTCAAAATGAACCCGCGGGATCACGAGATGCAATTACATTTTGAAGGGGTCGACTGGACCTACTGCACAATTTCATTTTTAGTACATACACAGAGTAAAGGAAAAATTGAATGTTTTAGATTTTCTTTGGAAAGAAAAAATCGAACAGCGGACAGGATTCGAACCTGCGATCTTCGGATTCAGTACATCTGACGCTCATTTCCAACCGAGCCACCGAGGATCGTAACCGCCATGTTTTAGTTTTGTGACTTTTCACTTCACTGTAATTTTGAAAGGACAGTTGGCGGACGGAGGTCATTAACGTTTTCGTTCTTATCGTGGTCGCATAGTGTAAGCTACCTTATCTATCAATACCGCACCAATTCTGCCAATGATTTGACAACACCGCCGCTCCTCGCATACGGTACCCCAAAAAATTAAACAATGCTCATTGATTCGAATCTATATCGTTTTCTGTTATCATATTAATGAATTATTCAAGTGCAGTGTGCCACTGCTCAAATCGATGGCAATGAGGCACTTTCTCCCGAACAATGGTGCGGCAGGTACAATGTAATGTAATGCAACGCACTGCATTACAGATGCATGCATGCATTACACTTACACGTGTCGAAGTTGCTCATATGGCCTTAATTTTAGGGTTGTGCATTTAATATTAAATTATTTTCATGGGTAAGGATACACAGTGATAAAAAAGGGTTAATTAAATACCAGCAATCACTTTGCACTGTGTTACTTATACAGTTTCATGTAGAAAAAACTTGATTGACGGTTTTCTGCTGAGTTTGTTTAACCTTTTTGCCTTAGAGTTCAGTTGTGCTTCTGGGTTAGATAAAAGCCAAGAGCAAATCCATAAAACACTTTTTCATCATCATCATCATCATCCTATAAATGTTCCCACTGTTGGGTCACTGACCTCCTCTCTGTGAGAGGGGGTGGGCCATAATCCACCACGCGGGCCCAGTGCGTGTTGGTGAAAACATATAACTTTGCGGTAAAGTTTTCTCTAAGGAATGAAAACCAAATGAAAACAAATATTTGCCGCTATCTATAAGGACCTAATAAATACGTATACAGCAACTTGAATAAAATAACACCAAAATATTCATTGAAATAAATTATAAAAAATAAATAAGATTTTCGACAACCCTACAAAATAATTCATTTAGATACTTATAGAAATGGGACATTATTTAAAATCTACGTAGTAACGACTTAATTTATGTAAATGGCGGGAAGTAAAGAACAATTATTTGTTCGGAGACGAAACAATACCATGTTCGGTATCGGCTCCCCGTGTTAGTTTCAATGATACCTCTAAAATTAATTCAAATAGCCACTGTTCTGAGATTTTTTTCTTGTATAACATATAATGTTACTTGATACTTTTATGAACAAAAGAATAATGCCCTAATCTTGAGTGCGCATACAATTTACTCTATTTATGCCATGTACTCAAGCTCAAAGCTTCAAAGCTCAAAGTCGCTCAGCGAGCTATGGAGATGGCGAGGGCTATGCTCGGTGTTTCTCTGCGTGATCGAATCCGAAATGAGGAGATCCGTAGACGAACTAAATAAAGCCAACGACATCCATCAACCCACCGGATCAGCAAGCTGAAGGGGCAATGGGCAGGCCATTTATTGCTCGCAGAGCAGATGGCCGATGGAGTCGAAAAGTGCTAGAGTGGAGACCATGGACTAGCAAGCACAGCATAGGACGTCCACCAACAAGGCGGACAGACGACCTTATAAAGGTCGCCGGAAGACGCTGGATGCAGGTCGCTTCCAACCGGTACATGTGGAGATCAAAAGGGGAGGCCTATGTTCAGCAGTGGACGTCCTATGGCCGAGATGATGATGCCATGTATTTGAGGTATACCAGTTTGAGCAATGATTGCTACGGCACCTATGTTTAGAGCAAGGGTTGTATACCCATTTAAGCACCGATAGTGGTGGGCCAATCGTGTCGACCCCGACATACTCGTGGGTCATAAGTTCGAACCAGGATAACGGATTATTTTTAGTAATAGAGATAATTATTAAATCACCGTTACAAACATTACTTAAAAATTATATTTACCATCTGTTATTATACACATGCACAAAAAAATATCTTCATTAAAAAAAATATATAAAATCGAACCGACAAGCAGTTTGACTACTTCGCTTGTTATAATATACTAGTTCTGTGCAGGAATCGAACCCGCGACATAGGGCGCAGAAATCAATAATTGAATCGTTGAAAAATTGACACGGTTCGCATTGGTCGTTTTCATAGAGAAGACCCTGCAAGAAACTCTATGGTTATTAGAAAAATATATACTTACAATGCTATTGTTATAGTTTGGTAATAATTTAAACACGAGGAACAGCGTAGGTTCGATAAGAGGGAACTTCGCAAAATCTTAAACAAAAATAATAAAATAAAAAAGTATATATTAATTGAGTCACTACTTACACCTGTTATAATTTAATTATAACATTCAGATTTCTCACATTAAAATAATTGGAACACAAAATAATAAATTAAACTACAATACGTTATCTTTTTTTATCTTTTATCATTCCATCTTTAATGGTGATAGTCTAATAAAAATAGTAGTCCAATTTGAGCCCAATTTATAGTCCGGTTTATATATCCAATAAAAATATTTATGTAATAAGACCTTATTTTTATTGTACTCGTTATTGGAATACAATATGTAACATAATTATTTTTTATTGTATGAAATTATTTATTTGGGGAATTATTTGTTTCGTATTGTATTGTTTTTTGTTATCATGAGAAACGAATTGTTTGAAAGGAAAAACAAATGCTTACGTTTGTTTATGTTTAAGAAAGCAGTTTTTGTTGTATTCGTAATTAAAAAAGAATTATATATTACGAAAGTTTTTTTTTAATACAACTATTTATTTATAACTAAACTTAAACTTAAATAAAAATCCTAATATAAAATAAAAAACAAAGACACAAAAAGGCAGAGAAACTTAGGCGTTTTTTATGTAAGTTGGATTGGAACCTACGATCTTTAAATTCAAAATCGAAGCACCTGGACCACGCAGGCACACGGACAGCGAGTATTGGGTGTCTCGCCGTCCTATCATGGACCATACCCGGGTCAAGACAATCTGACGAGGCCTCCGTACAGGGCCAAAGCCTACCGGGGTCCATACGTAAAATCGCGACACTGAACGTAAAGGCTATTGAAGAGTCACGGTAAATTTTACCAGGACTCATTTGATGATTTTAACACGGGGCCATCACTCACTAAGTATTAATAACGAAAACAAATTCAAAATTCACCTACTAGCTAAGTTCAATGTCGTAAAGGAAATGAAAACCGGATTTACATTATTTATTAATATTAATAGTATTAATACATGTACCTGTAGGTGATCAGGTTTTAAAATCAATAAGATTCAGTCAAACGAGTTTACATGTATTGTATTGTGTAAACGAGATCTTAGGGAATGAAGCTATAAAATATATTATTGGTATTGTTTGACAAAGAATCGAATACTTTATATGAACTATTCGATTCATAACGAATAGTTTTTCGGTTATTCGAATAAAGAAGTAGTGTTTGCTATGTTCACTTTATTAACACCAATTTTTAGTACTGAGTTACTTACAATAGAGCCAGAAGAATGTTAAAAAAGAATACCAAAATATACAGTAAGTTGGTTAGGTTAGCCTTCTATTTTTTTTTTATTGAGTGTCCTATTTGATGGATAAATCAGGCAATAAATAAATTGCCAACCGTCACCCGTATACAATAGAACCTAGGCTTTGACATTTCAAGATGAAGTAAATGCAATTCACACGTCAAATATATCATTTTCAATCAGAATTTAATGTGACTTTACATCTTATTTTAATTAAGTACTTCCACAACGCCGAAAACACCATAAAACGCAACATTAACTTTGAGTTATAACTGAAATCGTACTAATTGACGTTTGCTATCCGAATAAATTACTATTCGATTATGATGGCGATAAAATGCTGTTTCTATTCGATTAATCTTTTTAATAAGCTCCGAGAAGGCACTAAATGAGACTTTAACTGCAAAAGAATTTTGTTTTTGGAACAGAATCGAATAATTTTGTCTATGAATCTGTATACAGCGTGTAGTCAATTCTTATTATCGGGTGTATTACATTCAATCAAAGTGAACATCGATCTAATATGAGATTTAAATATATTTTCTCATTGACGATAGATATTGGTTGTCGTTCAGCGTGGTGGACGTAGCAGTCTAAAACCCCTGACATATTGAGCCAAGGCATTGGGCCAACATGTTGGGCTAAAATAATGAATTCCAAATGTCGCTGTTTATACATTGGGCCAACGTGTGAACACTGTATGCGAAGCACGCCAAGAACCATTGGTTGGCCGGCCAGTATTCCTGCCAACTACCAACAATCCGTCAAGTAGGTCTGTACACGCTGGCCCAATGCGTTGGTCCAATGTGTTAAGGAGGCCTATATTCAGCAGTAGACGTCTTCCGGCTGATGATGATGTGATGATGTTATTTCCTAAAAAAGAGTTGTTCCATATCCATGACTCTCTTTGAGATTAAGACTATATAAACATATGAATAAGTAGCAGATGATTTTTTGTTATATCATAGCTAAGCGCTCAGCGCTGTCCGTTCGGATGGTCTCAAAACCCACGTCTCGACGCGATGAGATTTCTTAAAAACAATGATGAAGATGTTAGCCTGTATCGCTAAATAAGTCGTCTCATTTCTGAAACACCCTGTATTCGACTATTTTCGTCAAGAAATACATCAATAGAAGTGTGACATGAGAAACTACTAATTAGTAAGATTTTGTTTTATATAAACCGATTCTAAAGGAATTAATGGTATTTTATCAACGTACATTTTCCTTGTTAACATCCTTTTAAATAATTATGTCGTTATACCTATGCTGCGGGGCGAGACGAAGAGCCTCAGCATGATGACGGGGCCCCCCTCTAGAGGGCCACAGCCTGCCGGGGTCGCGGGACTTATCTCATTACCGTGACCCCGGAACACAAAGTCTGACAGTCCCTCCCGCCCTGCCCGGGGTGGGAGGACTCATTTGATGATGATTTACCGTAATGGTAAAAAAAGAGTCACAATTACCTGTGACAGTCCCGCGACCCCTGCCTGGTTCTGCAAATATGCTGTGATATGCGTAATTAACCAGATCAATTAATCATAACCAACAGACATGTGACCTAATAACCAACTTAAAATAAGAAGGTAATGTGTTCAACATTGTCTCCTTGACACCTGCAGGTTACTTTATCTTATACGAGTTTATTTGCATAAACTTAACACGGGTATTATGAACGGTTATAAATACATTAGTGGACAATGTTTTAAGATTTTAACCTTCAGAGATTGGATATGCACTAAAACTTTGAATATGTTGGTTTATTATTTATGTACTAGCGGCCCGTCCCGGCTTCGCACGGGTGGAGGACCCGGTCTAAAACCCGGTCCCGATGGTTACAAACACAACAATAAAATAATTATCCGAATCGGTCAAGCCGTTTTCATGTTATGTCGTGACAACGGAAAACGGGTTTCATTTTTATATATATAGATGAATTACTGACCCGGCAAACTTCGTAACGCCATAGAATTTGATTTCTGAACGACTTTTAAATTTAATTGATTTCTGAACGATGAGACGAACATCAAATATTTGACAGGTAGGAATAGTTTCTAAGGGGAAACGAATTTGTTGCTTTTACTAGATTCCTACATTCACCTTTAAAACTTCCCTGGACATTAAAAAAAAAAACAAAATTAACCAAATCGCTTCAGCCGCCCAAAAAAAAAAACAAATAATATAATATTTATAATTTTTAAAAAAAATTGTGTTTATATTTAAATTAAAAAAAAGAAACATTCTTATAAGACTGAGACATTGTAAAATACTCAAGCTTGCCAGTACTCAAGCAAAAAAAAAATGTATAAACGTCATCTAGAAATAACTAGCTCATACAAACTGATAATTTAATAACACAGTACTTAACTGCCTTATCAATCTAGTTCTGCCCACCCCTTAGACGGTTACCCTTGATGATGATGACATTATAATTAAATGGATACTTCAGACCACCAAGCATAGCTATTTAATTTTAAATTACATGCCTTAAGCTAAATTTGCATTTTTTTTTGCTATGAAAATATTAACGAACGAGATGTTGTAGAGTCTAATTTAAAACAGTAGTTCTTACTTAAATTCATTTATTAATATAAATTCACAGTCAAAAACACGGTAAAAGTACCAAAACAAAAGGGATCATTAAAGAAATAAGACACTAAAATCCCAAAAAATCAAATACAAAAGGGGAAGTCAACTACAAAAAGCTACAAAATCATTTTACAATGAAATTTACTTAAAATTATTTATTTTTTACGTGGTAAAATCATCAGATGAGTCCTCCCCACCCCGGGCAGGGCGGGAGGGACTGTCAGACTTGTACTGACTAAAATCCACGGTGTCCTTCAATAGCCCTTTATGTTCCGGGGTCACGGTGATGGTATAAGTCCCGCGACCGCGGCAGGATTTATTTAGCCCTCTGAGAGCCCTCGTCATTATTATATAAAATTATCCCTAAAACAATTATTAGAGTCAAAGGTAACGGTTAGACAAGTTTACCCTTAATTTCTTGTATCATTTTTGTCTATGATAAATATAACACCTTAACTTGACCTTCTCTTAAACGGAAAGATAAATTAATTAATACAAATCTAAGTGGTAGGCTTATTAATATTCTTTTGATTTTACCTAATCGCTTTTGCAACATTATAATTTATGAAACACTCTACAATCAATACGTGAGGAGTTTTTAATCGAGGAGATTATGGAGGGGAACGACCTTTGTAGAAAACCATAGACCAAATAGATTTATGACAGGATTTTTTAAAGCTCCCAAATGTACCTATAAGTCAAGGATATTTGAAAGCATAGATTCTGTGGTTGTTATAGAACACAAAATCATTGTCTATGCTTATTTGACGTGTCAACATTAATCAAATATTAGGCAACAAACGTCAAAAATTCCCGCCATTTAGCACCACTATATTTGGATGCGTTCATAGTAAAGCTGTCTATTTAAGGTGCGTTCGAATTTAGCCAGATTAACGGGCGCTAAAAACGTTATTATTATTCAAATATTAGTTCTATGGAACAAGATTATTATAAAACATTTTTTAAATGTATATTTTGTGATTGTTAGAGGTTATAAAAAAACATAAGTCTTGTTTAGGTTAAAGGTATCTCAGCAATAAAATCATAGACTTTTTAAGCCGCTTGTGTCATTAACATATTTAAAACGATGCGATAGCCTAATAAATCGTTAAAATATCTTAATTATTTTTAACACTATCAATATTGTGCCCAATAAATTGATTGTTCATTTTTATAAGCCGATGATTGCGTTATCTTGTATAGATAATTGATTATAGTTTGGAGAAATAATATTCGAAAACCTATAATGAGAGATAGACAAAGTAAGATTACATAAATAAATGCACATAAACAAAACACAATCTGCAAAAAAAATGTTTTGCAGATTGTGTTTTGTTTAACAGATATGTCAAAATTGAAGTAGACGGATAAATAATAATTTTACGTGATTATTTAAATGTTGTTTTAATAAAAAAGAATAATTACCGAACGAAATACACGTTTAAAATGCGATTTCGATACGGAAAGCTGCATTACAAATTGAATTTTCCATCTTAGTTAATATAAAGTCTGCATTTGAATGTAAAGTCTGGCCACCCAGGCGATTCTCAGGCTGTCGCGAAGTACCTAATTGATAACATTGTCACCGTACTGATAACTATTATCTTGGTAACACAATTTCGGTCTGATTTTGCATAGACCACGTGGTTTAGTGTCAATTGAATCTACAGATAAAATGGGATCAATGAATCCATTATTGTTTTATTTTGTGTTTAAAATAAATTTTTAAAAATAAGAAAATAACCCTACGGGGCTGAGCGAGGGGCCACTCAAAACGTGGGGGCGTATATTATTTAAGGGGTTATTTCTAGAACATACTTACATGACGTGTATAGATCGTGGGTCTAACTTACAAAGACATGCCCCCAATAACGGAAACAAATCCATATATTATTAAAAAAATAAAAACCACGACAAAAACTGAACTGAAAAACTGAATAATTTCTCAAAAGCAGAAAACTATCACTTTTGCAGTCGGCGTAGAAATCCGTGACGAGACGATCTGCTATGCTATTCTCAAAGGTTCTATTTCTACGTCGACCACGTCGACGAGATTTTATTCATGTTCAACTTTATGATCGAGAACATAAAGTTTATTAAGATGATATGATCGAAAAAGGAGTAAATGATACGGTAACGTCTGTTAAGTGAGAATGGAAGAAAAAAACGTGTTGCGCCGACCCCAAGTAAAATGGGATAAGGGCAGGAAGATAATGATGAACATAAAGTTTATTCAGTTCTTATGGACATCTTTTACTACTGAATAAAACTACAAGGAATGTAAAATATCAGGACAGCTCATCGCTTCTCCTTGAACAACGATCTTAGACCCCAAAACACCTGTAAACCTGAACTTCCTTGTACGCTGATAACATTATACTGAGAACATCTTTTAGGGCTGCGCCTGCGACTGCAGAAAAATCTATGTGTGTTTGTTTGAAGAGATAGATTTATTAATTTTTTGTTAAAAGGAAAATTGAGGCAGCTTATTGGAAAACAAATTAAAATGGGTTATATTATATATAACAAAAAGTATTTTTTATTCACTTAAGTGTTTTATTTTTAATTTAAGAAAATATAAAATACGGGTAAAATGCTTTTGATAATTTTTATTTGGTTGGATTTTTAAGCGGATTATATTATTATATTATTATATTATAATATAATCATATATTATTATTATTATTTATATCTTTTTAGATCTCGGGATAATAGGATCCCGGACTTTTAGAGGGCATGCCAGGAGCCGAAGCCATCTTGCAGAGGCCCATTACGCAATTTAAATGAAATGAGGCCCCAACCGGCAGTTGTCCCTGTATGCACTATGCCAGTGTACCCAAGGACAGCCCCCGGTTGGAGTTGAACTGTTGCGGAATATGGAAATAAAAGATAGGGTTATGGTTTTTGGTGGGTTTGGTGGACTGGTTACTTATAACTATGGAAAAACTATGGCCCCTGCCTAATCAATGTTTAATATACATAGATACGCTGGCAGGGGGTGACTTGCACACTCAACAAATGGGCCCCCGAACATATCGCTAGCACTAGGTGACGTAGCGACAAGGGGCAAACATATCCTGAGGTGCTTGAGGAGTGGAGAGGTATTTCACGGTTCTCAGAATCGACCAGGAACCCGGAAGTATGGTCGATCCCTACAAACACTTACTGAAAGACTTCCTTCCTCCGAGCACGTTTGCTCTTGCGAATCTCCACTCTAGCCAGCCGGTTAAGGCAAGAAAGAGGTGGGAGGTCTGTTCCTCGTCAGTGTTCACTCTGACCGGCCAATAAAGGCAAGCCAGAGATGAGGAACAAGATATCTCCCGGGAGATCAGGTCCGTGTGGGTCGCAACTGCCCAACAGCTCGCCACAAGCTGCCCTGCGGGTATATTATTATTATTATTATTTTTTTTTTTTATTCAAGGAGTATTCCTCTCTCAAATCGAAAATCGATCGATTTTAAACATATAACTAGGCCGGTCGATCCGTACTGGATTCACGTGGTGGTTCCCATTTCCTGTCCCAGCATTGGGACCGTTAAAGACTACAAGTAGTACTAGTTCAGAATACTGGCCAAGACACACATTCTTATTTCCATAAATTAATGATGGATTGATGCCTGCATCTTAAAAATAGGTCAACGTTCTTTCAAAGCGTTCCATCATCTCGCTATGACTTTAAGAGGTAAGCAGATGTAATACCTCCGCAGACGCAAATACCTAGGCGGAGTATTCACGTCAAAATGTGAGATCTTAATAGGGTTGTCACGAAGGTAAAAAAGTCTTTAGAAAAATTAATGAGTGTCAGTCTGTAATACTTTTACTCGTAAACCACTGAAGACATTGTGATGAATAAGGTGAAGGAGGGAAGCAACACTGAATGAGGGTTACCTGGGGCTTGAAAAACGTAGGCTCTTTACGTCACAGATGTTGAATAATTTTGATTGAGACAAATGAGGAGTACTAGAAAATGGTTGACAAGAACTTCACACAGAAAGTTGAGGTCGAGTTGAGACGTTTGTGAAAGTAACTGAAAACGCAAAAATAATGACCATATTAATCCCGGAGACATTCAATCTTACATGCAGTGTAAAACCCGTCCCACATTTGTCACAACTATCTTTGCACCTTTCATTTCTTGTCACCACATAAGCAAGGCTTTCAATTACACAGACAGACAGCGAGACAAATCGTGACACAAGTGTCCCAGACCAATTTATGTCCCAACTTAAACATAGTCGAGAACTTTCTACAACAAATATGATTTCGGAAACAGGTCGTTTTGAATTTACACCGGAATTTGTCTTGTACTTCCCTGGTGCTAAATATAATCGTGGAACGTGTAACAAAATATATTTACGAGTTGCGTTTATCGAGACAGTTTTGACGATGGTGAAAGTCGCAGGTGACAACCCTAGCGTTGTAAATCGCGACCGTCGACGGATTATCTTTCGCCAAACAGAAGATAACGTGATGGATGTGTTACATTGTAGGCCGAGTAAGGTATAGACATCGAGGGTTTTAGAACATAGGAAGTGTTGGTTCGGTGATATTTTTAGAATTGTTATCTATATTTTTAGACTTGAAGGGAATTTTGTGTGGCTAATTTTAGTGTGAAAGTTTTATAAAAAAAGCTGATAGTCAATGTTTTACTATTATCGGCATTGTTTAAATTAATTTACTTTCTCTAAAAGACAATTTAAAAAAAAATGGCGTGTGTTTTTTTCATTGTATTAATGTAAAAGTTATATATGTACATATATAGATAACCTTGAACTAACATTTACTTAGATTTTACGTATTCCTCTTATCTAAATATTATTTTCTAATCATCTACATACTTAGTGTTCTTAATTTTATTGCTTGACAAAAATCTCTTATCTTACAAATTCCGTTAATTATACAAAAATGAAATGTGTTTATGGATTTTGAACAAATTGATTAGTTTCTATGGAAATCGTCTTATACATAATGTATGTTCTTATAGCTAAAAAGGTTATCAATGAAGTACATAGATATTTTTTTAAAAGACAATAAATTAACTTAAACTTGAAAAAACACCAACGTGTCTAAAAACGTTACTTGATAATTGTTCATCATCAATTATCTACTCTATTGCTTGAGCAATAGAACAGAATATTCTATTTTACAAATTTTTTTTTTTAGCACTTATTACTGCGAAAAAAACATTTTTATACAAACTATAAAATGTGAATTTTGTATTTTTCAAAATTATGTATTTTTATTAAACGATTAAAAATTATACCTGATATGAATACCAAACTCATTGATATTAACTAGAACGCAGAGATTGACTTTTTGATTGTTTTTTTGAAATTTTAATTCCTAAAATATATACATAATTTCTAAAATCTCGAATGTAAAATGGCTTTTATTCAAAAATGGAAAAAAAGATAAAATAAATTATATTCATTTACTTTGAGTCTTCCACCTTTTATTATATACTTTTGATAGTGACAGCCGTTTGAGGCCTACGCATGGATTGTAATTTATGAAGAAACATTCTTCTATGTCGGCCTATGGTCGTCGTTCGCAAATTTATGTGTTTCAACAATTAATCTTGATTTTTTTGTTAAAATGAATTAGTTAGACAAACTGAAAGGTGTGTTTAACATGTGTTACTGACTGTTGAGTGGTTTAGGAAAGATTTATCACCGATAAAGAAAATTTACATAATGTTAATATCTATAATTGACTGTTGTGAAACACAGTAGTAGTTTACAAGAAGAAACTTTCTTAGTATGAGAATAGTCTGAAGTTATCTATCCACGCTAAAATAAAAATATTTCTATCGACCTAAGGTTTGCTGTAAGAAAACCCAATTCTGGGTTAAGCTCCATCATCAGCCTACACTGAAAAACCGAATAGGTTGTTTTAACCTTTTTTCAACCTTTATTTTAGGTTAATATAGCACCTACCGACATGATTTGTTGAATTAACAAAATAAAAATAGTTGAACTATAAAGGTAAATTTAAACTGTGTTCAGTTTGGTTGTTTCAACATATTTAAAAAATAGTAAATTCAACATTGTATGAGAAAGTTAATATAGAACCTACCTAAGAATATAGTTTGTTTTACTGCCTAACATGTAAGTTAAACTTACAAATTTTGTATGTTGGATCTACCAGTGGTACTTTGTTAAAATACCTGAATCTTGCAGTAAGATCAACCTTCATTCATTACTATCCTCGATATAGCTATTATGTAGAATCAACTCTAGGCGTATTGTTAGATGTACCTACGCATTTCAGTAAAACTAACCTACATGAATTAGTATTCTTGACCTAACTATTACGTAGAATCAACTTGAGGCGTAATGTTAGACGTACCTAAATCTTGCAGTAAAATTAACCAACATTAGTTAGTATCCTTGACCTAGCTATTATGTAAAATCAACTTATGGCGTAATGTTAGATGTACCTAAATCTTGCAGTAAAATAAACCTACATTAATTAGTATCTTTGACCTAGCTATTATGTTGAACCAACTCGAAGCCTAATGTTAGATGTACCTAAATCTTGCAGTAAAATTAACCTACATTAAATAGTATCTTTGACCTAGCTATTATGTTGAATCAACTCGAAGCCTAATGTTAGATGTACCTAAATCTTGCAGTAAAATTAACCTACATTAAATAGTATCTTTGACCTAGCTATTATGTTGAATCAACTCGAAGCCTAATGTTAGATGTACTTAAATCTTGCAGTGAAATTAACCTACATTAAATAGTATCTTTGACCTATCTATTATGTTGAATCAACTCGAAGCCTAATGTTAGATGTACCTAAATCTTGCAGTAAAATTAACCTACATTAAATAGTATCTTTGACCTAGCTATTATGTTGAATCAACTCGAAGCCTAATGTTAGATGTACCTAAATCTTGCAGTAAAATTAACCTACATTAAATAGTATCTTTGACCTAGCTATTATGTTGAATCAACTCGAAGCCTAATGTTAGATGTACCTAAATCTTGCAGTAAAATTAACCTACATTAATTAGTATTCTTAACACGAGCTATTATGTATTATATAACTCGAGGCGCAATGTTAGATGTACAAAAGTCATGTGGTAAAATAAACCTACTTTTATAATTATTCATAGACGCGTTGTTACGAGAAATCAATGTATATAATAAGTTTTAAATTGCAACATAAATTGATTCACCATAATCGCATGTGACATGAATAATTATAAACTTAGGTTAAATTATCACAATTTTGATGCACATATTTCAAACATTACGCTACGAGTTTTAATAATAATAGCACGTGTCACGAATACTAAATGAATAAATATAAAATAACATTGCCACAAGATTTAATTAAATCTAACATTCTGACACAAATCGAAAAACTATACTTTGTCTTTTGACAATTCAAAAGTGCCTGTAATTGGCCTACTTGAAATAAATGCTTTGATTTTGATTGGACTAATATTAATTTTGATTTTAATAACAAACGTAATAATAATAGCTACTGATATCTGTGAGCGTGTGTGCTTAGGAAGATAGAGGTGATAATAAAAATATAGATGTATAAACAATCATTTATTTATCAGAAAACATTTTGAAGCAGTTATTGTACCGACTTACATTCTGCTAGAACGATAACTTATTTAAAGTACCTTATTACCTAATAAACTAATTTATTTATCAAAAATCATTTTAAAGCAGTAATTGTACAGACGCCTGCACATCAAACTACCCCAAACTGTTAAATTTTTCCAATCGAAATAATATATTTTGCTTTTGTAATCTCGAAAATCTAAAAAAAAATATTTGAAATAATTGACAAATTATTATTTTAAATATTTTTTTTAGATTAAAAAAATATATTTTTGATAAATAAATTAGTTTATTAGGTAATAAGGTACTTTGAGCAGACTTGTGCCGTTGTGCCTACTAGGCTCTTCCATTTCAATTTGTAACTCTTTCCGAGACAGTCGTGCGTGTGGTCGCGCGCGTCTGCTTTGTGGCAAACGCGTGTACATATATTCTGCTTGTCTTGCTATTCTAAGCTGCTAAGTGCTAGTGTTACTTCACAAATCAAAGAGATTGAAGGAATCAAAAATTAAGATACTGCTCATGGTGCTCTTGAATCAAATATTTTAAATAATTAATAGTTGGAAAGTCTATGGACAGGCATCATTACGATATCAATTATCGTTAACAAATTTAAAAACAAACTCCATATTCTGTCATCTTCAGGAATAAGATCACCTATAAGAAATGGCAAAATGCCTACAAAACATAACATTTCAGATGCACTCATCTTAAGATAATTAATTAATTAATAAATATTACAAACATAACAGCGATAGGAAAAATCCATTGTAACCAAAGCACGACAATGGACAATAAGGGCTTGAATACAGTTATCATAGTAACTATGAATCACATAATTATGATTAGACTTACCAGGAAGCTAAGCAATCACATTAATTCAGCGATCAAAGTAGCTACATTCGGTAACTTTCGATCTTGTGGTATTTGTAGCTCATAAAAATAATGCTGGATAAAAATCCACTGTTGCAGACACTCTTTAGGATATTCTACATCAAAAACTTGAAAGATTTTGAAACAGATGTCCACTGCTTGTAGGAGAGTTTCAACGTGATACGTTACGTCGTCAAAGTTGACGTAAAAGGCCTGTAAATTTTCGATGGTGGATCCGACACAAACCACGATTGGTTGGCAGGTCATTTTTTTTTCCAGGTGAATGGCACGCCGTTTTTCTAGGCTGGTAATAACATCAGTTTGAGTCTGAAAATAAAACAAAAACATGAGTACTATTGCTGAACTAAATAAGGAAGTGGCCCAGGTCGACCGGAGGGAAGTATTACCAGTATTACATAATTATCAAAGTAGAAATTCGTGATGAATTACCTTGACATGTAAAAGCAAACTGTCACGTGCCTCTAAAATTGTTGGTTTCGAAAAACCTTTCGACAACGAACTACGACGTCCTACCGCAGGAACGAGTTTACCACATAGCAGAGAAAGTATTGCAAACACTTTTGTATCTGAAATCACATTAATATTATTATTATGTGTCTATAACAATGTACTTATTAGGTATTTTATATTGTTTTATTGATTGTTTATTTTTAGCTTTGTTTACCTACATTTTTTCCATTAAGCTGACCCGGGACCCTAAAGCTCCACGGTCCTGAGCTTCAGGGCCCCGGATGTGTGTGGGCAGCCCTTAATAAAGATTCAAGTTTTCAAAGCCGCGTTTTGACTTGAGCAAATGTTTTATTTACGGAATATGATACCTACCTGGTTAAAGCTGGATTAACATTTGTCTGTCGTGTCACGTTGTGATGGTCTCTGACGAAATGGGTAGCGTTCATATCTATATGTCGCGTTCTGATGCTTTGTGACGATAACCATACAAAATGTATGAAACCCATACCATTCTATTCATCACAACACGACACGTGAGATAAATGTAAATCCGGCTTAAAGCTAGAAATAACAACATTTACCTTCATTGGAACTCTTCTCATAAATTTCCTTACAGTCTTTAAACACTTTGACATCAGTTTTAAAAATTTCAAATGCTTTTTGCATGAATAAATCGAACTTTTCGTAGAGAACTAGTTCTTTTCCGGGATGCATGTATTCGAAGTCAATTTCGATCTGTGAAATAAGAACATAGAAGATTATAAAAATATAAAACCAATTAATAGATTGATGTTGTACAGGCACAAAACTATGTTGTGCAACTAAGTGTACATATATTTACCAGTTTATATCCGATATTTTGTTTTAAAATGGGATATTTTTTTAGAATATCTTGAAGTTTGTTTTCCTTATTGGCATAATCTTTTGCTATTCTGAATGGCCTCGTTGCCAGCCATTTCTCTCGAATTTCTTGATATGGCTCTTTATTATATTTCAACCATGTTACTAAATCTTCATGTTCTGAAACAAACCGTATAAACGATCAAACTCTGGTCAAATCTGTCAACGCTACTAGCATGGGAGTAAATTTTGACAAAATATGATGAATTGAACCTATAGAACAAGCAAAAATTGTTTTTTCCTTCTCGAATCAGTCGGAAGTTGGAACATTTTAAAAAAAGTAGGTACAAAAAAATAAGACTGATTAAAATAATTTTTATCATACCAATGATATCGTCTTTTTCCGGTCCTTCAGTTTCGGTATCATTTATCTTCCTCTTTGTTGCAATGACACCTTCCTTTTTTAGTAAACGTCTTTGGTTGTTGTAACGATCAACAAGTTTTCCCCTGGCGGGTATTTGTTTATTTTTCGTTAACAATGCAGGAATGTAGTATGTTTCCTAAAAAAATATAGTTATTTACCACACTGACATTTAATTAGGACAATGGTTCTAATGTCAACGAATCCATCAAGGGCTTCACACACAGCAGCTATAATGTAAAGATGTATATTATAGCACGATACATCTCATTACATCTTTCCATAGAAATCGTCAGGAGACCACACACTGCAGCTATAATGTATATTTTTACATCTTCGAATCTCTATGGAAAGATGTAATGATATGTATGTACATCTTTACATTATAGCTACTGTGTGTGAAGCCCTTTAATCAAATATTAATCTCGAATTCAATATAATAAAAATATTCAAAGATAGACAAATACCTACCTAGGTTCCTATTCATATTACTAACAGATTAAGATTTACTGAAACCAGGTGTTTTACAGTTTACTGTAATTATTAAGAATAACTCAAAAAGGTAAGAACAACTTTTTACTGAAACAACTTTTTACTAAATACGACAAAGAGCAATTATAGACTATATTGTGTGTTGGTTGCTTGAATTCGTCAAAAACGCACCTAGAGATAACAATTTTTAAATTACCTGGTAACTCCGAATATATATATTATTTTTTTATATTCCTACTACTACCTACGTAGGTATGAAAAGTGAAGTATAGGTATACGTCATGTGATTGACTTCTGTACCAATTTGGCGCTCCAACCACTGAAGACGCGTCCCGCCGCGGTGCGCAGAGCGACAGAATAGATAACGCGCGCGGCGACGGAGGCGCAGATCTGCCTTACTAAGCGGTGTAATCTGCTCCCCCTCGCGATGCAGATTACGACGACCTCGCGCTAAATAAACTCATGTATTCACTGTATTGTTGATCGTCGTGGAGAATTGACGAACTTATTCAAATTCAAATGTTGCAGTTATTATTGTCATTTTGATTTTTGTATACAAGATTGGCAGAATCTGCCTTCCCGCGCGCAGTTTCTGCCAATTTAGCGCGGGGGCACGGGGCAGTGTGTTGTGCTAGGCGTGATTTCTATGCAAATTGAGATATTTCCATACAATAAAAAATCTGCCATCCCGCGCTACGCGAGCGACGGGGCGCGGTGCAGTGGGTGGAGCGCCTTTGTTTTGTGGTATTATGTTCGTTTCGTCGATGATACTAACTACTTATATTACTCATTCATACTACAAAATAAAAGCACACTAAATACCTACAATTCGTTATAAACAATTCTACGGCGACTACAGCCTTTTTTTTTAAAGAAAGAGGTAGATGATCATACAGTTGTTTTCTCTTTCTAGAGCGGATGGTATTACCTACTTAGCCGTACTTCCATAGGCAAACTGCCCCCGATGGGAACCTTAATCTAAACCTATGTTATAGACTTGACGTACTCTAACATATGAGATGTCGAAATAGAATATAATGAATAAAACTGATAATTGATGTGAATAAAATTTGTAAGCAAACTTACATACAACTTCTTGCCATCCTGTTGTTCCTCAACAGCATAGCTGGTAGAAGTAGAACTCTCTATACTTGATGCTGGACTACTCGGACCTGATATGGTAGTTTCAGAGGCTGTGTCCTGGAAAAATTGTAACAACTGATTTCTATAACGTTTTAAATCCTAAATACCATCTACATAGTTCTGCAATAAAAAGACCATGTCCAAAAATCAAGCCGAATTTCATACTGTTTCGGCAGAAAAAAAGACAATTTAATACAATTTAACAGTTGTCCTAAAATGTTTAAGTAGTTAAGTAAGGTCCTGGTGGTAGGACCGAAACACTAGCCTGCTAAGTTTCTCCCCGGTGCAACTAATATTTAAGAGTTTCCTGCAAATTTCCCCGGTGCTGCAACGCTAGGAAGGTATAAGTTTCGTAGATGGGTTGGTGTGTAAGTACTTACATGAGTAATCTTTTCTAGTTGTTCTAGACCAGATTTAAATAGAATCCGTTCTTTGATTCCAGGAATCAGTTCTTTCAACGCGAAATCTTTAATTTTCGGAAGATATTCTAATGACGTGATTTCGTTTTCTGAAACGCAAAACAAAACTTCAGTTATTTAGGTTATTTTATTTCTACAAAAAAAAATTGTTAAAAATAATAGGTTGAGAGGTTAATACAACACATTTCTGGAAGATGAACCACTGACCCGTTGTTCGCGCAAATGGTCAAATAAATTAATTATATGCTTATGAAGGCAACTTACCTATAAATTTCTTGCAAGTCTCTTCGCTCAGACCCCATTCGTTGAAGTATAGTTGTATAAGAGAAGTTTCGACACTTTCCTCGTTCATTGTGCAAAGACAAAGCTATATACCTACCTAGTTCTTTTAATTTAAATCTCTTTGATTTGTGAAGTAACACTAGCACTTAGCAGCTTAGAATAGCAAGACGAGCAGAATATACACGCGAGTTGTTTGCCACAAAGCAGACGCGCGCGACCACACGCACGACTGTCTCGGAAAGAGTTACAAATTGAAATGGAAGCGCCTAGTAGGCACAACGGCACAAGTCTGCTCAAACGCGCTAGAGATGTTCTCGCTCGCGGACATTTTGATTTATCGATTAATCATACTTAACTATAAAAATACGCATGATTCGAAAATGTAAATTATTTATGTAACCTTATCATTATTTATTTAGCTTTTTACACACATTATTACGTACTAGCTTCTCTTATAACTATTTACCATGTCAAGTTATAAAACCTTGAAAGTCGATTTTAACCGAGGTACCTAAGTACCTACTTCTTTTTCAGTAAGTAAATAAAGTGATTTGTATGTACAGCTTGGCAAAAAACAGTAGAAAACCGAAAGTCGCAACTGTGCTCTCGCTACCATTACTTTGATTGTTTTTTTTTTATTTATTTTTTCTATTACGTTAGTTTTATGGCACAATAATAAATCTAACAAACCTGCGTTCTTTGTTTACATCAACTATCAAAGATTTTAAAACGTTGTCAGCAAACAAAAAGATTAGTTCCGTTTCAATCCGTTCTGGCCAAGCCGTAAGTATCTGTTTTATTTTTGTTTTTATTAAAAACTGGACTATTTTTAGTTTTAGAAACCGATTTCAATATTTTTGCAAATAAAACAGTCAAGTTCAAAATAAAAGTAAATAAACAGGTCCCCACACAAATTACACCAACAAATCTCTATAAAGATAGTAGGGATTGTGGATTTGATTTGAAACTTGGCAATTTTGTTTAGTTCTGATAACACAACACGATAATAAACTAGTACATACCTACCATCGAATCGAACCGATTGGGTGATGGGTGCTCGAAGACGTGGATAGTGAAACTCCTCAATTACACAACACGGTTTTATAAATGTTCATTCCAGTTCGTTAGACCAACATTTACGTTCACACTTAAATGCAATAATAATAATACTAGTGCGGCCATGGAGGCCATAAAACATGCACTAAATAAAATGGATTAAAACCCTTCAAATGTCGGGTCGCTCGGCTATAAAACGCGTTTTACATGGTAGCAAAACCTAGCTCCAGACCACTGTCTACATGGTTCGAAACCAACCAAGGTCATCTGGACTTCAGGTCAATTTCCTACCGTGTAGAACGCGTTTAAATAATAATTATTGTCATAGGAATGTTTTTAATATCTCGATACTCAAGGTACAACGTGGTACAACTCTATCACACATTCTTGCCTATGCTTCAAAGATGCCGCTAAATTACGTACTGTTTTTTTAAGTATGCATCCTATAATATGTAGCAATAGAGTTCTATTTTGATTACGGTTACAACTTTTTTATCGTTTCTTTTTTAGTTGCCGACAGTCGGTAATAGAATGCTAAAACACATCTTATGGTAAGGGTACTAAGGTTAATTTTTGATTACGATTATAATACTTTTGAAGTTTTCAGCCTAAGAGGTTGCCGACTGCCTGTAAAAAATGCAAAAACACGTCCTATGGTCAGAGTGCTAAAGTTCGTTTTTGATAGCGGTTACATTTTTTTCAAATGGTACCAAATCAACGTGATTTTGAGGTAGGTAGGTACCGAATCGACGTGAGTACGTTTGGCGACCAGCTGAGAGACCAACATGATACCTACTCACTGGAAGTTTACCTACACAGTCGAAGGCAACCGTGTTCATATGCCATCATGACGGCATAGGTAGGTACTTAATATACCTATCCCTTGCCAATCGCTGCGGCCGCGCCCGTCGAAAGACGCTGTCCGCGAAAAATGTAGGTAGGTATGTGGCCGCGGCGGCGCGGACTCATGGCAAGAATATACGGTTGGCGGTCAACCAAGGCCAAATTGGACTTCAACTGTTTTAAGTAAATAAAAAAATTGAGTAGGTTTATATTTCTTACAGTCTACTACATTTGTTAATTACTTATTATAAATCAAATCCTGCCTCGACTGCCTCGTTGATCTAGGGTGGTCGTAAGCGCGACTACTGAGCATGGAGTTCTAGATTCGATTCCCAGGTCGGGCAGTTTTAGTGTTACCTACCTATTGGTTTTGACACATGGCATGGCATAACTCACGCCTTTTTCCCATGGGGGAAGGCAGAAACCACAAAGCGCCACCTGCTACGATCCTTACATACCTACTTCTTTCGCCTCTTCCACGTTCATAAAGGTATCTATCTGGTCATTCAAGCACTCCGGTTGCGAGTAGGTACTTTGCGAGTAGGACCTTTCTGAAGAACCTCACCTATAATGTCAGTGTAGATTACATCACATTATCACATTTGACACATCTACTAAGTAGGTAGTTAAAATAATGTTGTTTAAATGAGTTGATTTAACTTAAATATTTAGTTACTTACACAGTTGGTTGTCTCAATGGTTTCGTTTTCACGGGCTTGCAGACGGCGAGTAATGGGTAACTCGCCATCCGATCAAGGATCAGGCCTGGGTCGAGGGCACGTTTTGTTCCACGCGCGCCTCTAGGAGCTGTCAGCAAACTGACGGGGCCCCTAGAGAGCCAAACGCCTGCCGGGGTCGAGGGACTGTCTAAGCAGGATACCGTGGCCCTGGAACGCAAAGGGCATCCCAAGGAACAGGGTGGATTTTAGTCAGTAAGAGTCTGACAGTCCCTTCCGCCCAGGGCGGGAGGACTCGTTTGATGATTTTACCACTCAAAAGAATGGTTTCTTTTTGTTATTTCAAACATGTGTTAAATAGTACATTTAATATTCTTGATACTAGATTGTTTCTAATGAGATGTTTAGTTTCGTATAGGTTTTTAAAAATGCAAAGTGCTGGTAAAATGTTGTAATAATATGTTGTAACAGCATAAATGCTTGGTTGATTCGACTTAAGTTTTTGTAAACTTAACTAGGTATTTTGTCTAGTTGTTGAGTACATATTTAACCGTCTTCATTTTGTTTTGTTATTAATTAAAGCTCAAGTATTTGGTTGACTTGACTTTATCAGTTTTTAAACTTAACTATTTAATGTAACGATCTGACAAATCTAGTAAAAAGTTGTATAAATGGGTTCGTTTAACTTAATTTTAGTTAAGTTAATTTTTTCGTATAGGTATTTCAAAGTGCTGGTAAAATGTTGTAAGTACCTACCTATAATTTGTTGTGATAGCATAAATGATCGGTTGATTCGACTTTAAACTTTTGTAAACTTAACTGTTTTGTCTAGTTGTTGAGTAGACATTTTTGTTATGTAATTAATTATAGTTCAAGTAGGCACCTACTTGGTTGGATTGACTTTATCAGTTTTTAAACTCAACTATTTAATATAGGTAACTATCTGACACATCAAGTAATGTGTTAAAGTAAAGTTGTTTAAATGGGTTGGTTTAACTTACCTAATTGTTTAGTTAATTTAATTTACAAAGATGATTTCCTCAATTGCTTCGTTTTAGTACAATTAATATTCTTGAAACTAAATTGTTTCTAATGAGATGTTTAGTTGTTTCGACATTTTTCGTATAGGTATTTCAAAGTGCTGGTTAAATGTTGTATAAATTCTTGTAACAGCATAAATGCTTGGTTGATTCGACTTAAGTTTTTGTAAACTTAACTATTTTGTCTAGTTGTTGAACACATATTTTTTGTTTTGTATTTTTAACTGAAGTATTTGGTTGGCTTGGCTTTGTCGGTTTGTAAACTCAACTATTTAATGTAACTATCTGACCCATCTAGAAAGTTGTTAAAATAATGTTGTTTAAATGGATTGGTTTAACTTAAATGTTTAGTTAATTTAGTTTACACAGATGATTACCTCAATTGCTTCGTTTTAGTACAATTAATATTCTTGAAACTAAATTGTTTCTAATCAGATGTTTAGTTGTTTCAACGTTATGCAGTTAGTTAACTTTTTCGTATAGGTAGGTATTTCATAATTTCAAAGTGCTGGTAAAATGTTGTACTTACAATTTTTTGTGATAGCATAAATCACAGAAATATTGTGGCATAAATGCTTGGTTGTTTCGACTTAAGTTTTTGTAAACTTAACTATTTCGTCTAGTTGTTGATACATATTTTTTGTGTTTTGTAATTTTAAATCAAGTATTTGATTGTCTTGACTTTATCAGTTTTTAAACTCAACTATTTAATATAACTAACTGGCACATCTAGTAAGTTGTTAAAATAATGTTGTTTCAGTGGTTGATATAACTTACATGTTTAGTTAATTTAACTTATATAGTTGGTTACCTCAATTGTTTCGTTTTGTTATTTCAAACATGTATTAAATAGTAGAATTAATATTCTTGATGCTTAATCGTTTCTAATGAGATGTTTAGTTGTTTCGTCATCATGCAGTTTTAAAAAAAAACTTTATTGTATAGCTGTTTAAAGTTACTGGTACGAAGTTCTTTATCATGATGGATTAAGAAATGTGTTTAGTTGACTGAACTTGTATATTTGTTATGTTAACTTTTTCGTCTATTTGTTACAACCTTGTAATAAATAGTTGAATAAATATTCTTGTTATATTGTTGTATATATCAAATGCTTAGTTAAATGGACTTAATCAGTTTGTTAACTCAACTTTTATACGCAGTAATTTCAAATCTATGATAAATAATTCATCTGATTATATATATTTAACTTGTTTATTTTGTTGACTCTACTTCGTTAATATGTTGACTTGACTATATTATCAGTTAGATTCGAATATTGTGTCGTTTTAACCTCTTTTAGTGGTTGGTTTAACCTATTAATTTTTAACAATTTTATTTTTGTAGAAATAAATGTCATATAATACTTGCTTAAACATAATAAAAGGTTAACGCAACTTACATGAAATCAACATTATGGGATTCAACCTATTCGGTTTTTCAGTGTATAACGTTACCACTGCTGGGGCACAGGCCTCCTCTCTTGTGAGAGGGAGTGGGCCATAATCCACCACGCAGGCCCTGTGCGGGTTGGCAGACGTCACATGTCTTCGAATTTGATGGTTCTAGGACATGCCGGTTTCCTCACGATGTTTTCCTTCACCGTTTTGAGAGCAGTGGCGATGAAATAAATTACGCAAAGTAATGCGCCTAGCTGGGTTCGAACCTAAGACCTACAATTCGTAAGTCATGCAGGGCCGATACCACTGGGCCACCACTGCTTTAAAGGTGGCTCTGGGTTAAGCTCGCCTTTGTACATTATTTACCCTTTTATGAAATGTTACTTTAATTAGGTATGTGTGTACAATAAAGAATAATAAAAGTTACAAGGAATTTTGACTGGCCTGTTGGTCTTAGTGGGTCACGATCATTTGTTCTGTGTCTGGGTGTAATTTATATATAATATGTATGTATTTAGAAATATATAAGTATGTTTATTAGTTGTCTAGTACCCATAACACAAGCTCTGCTTAGCTTGGGACTAGATGGCGTTGTATGATAGTTGTGGAATATATATTATTATTATTAAATATAGCAAAATTATCTTATATTTATAGATCGACGAAGCAAAAAAGAGTGGTTGTGTTAGAACATACCATGACGAAAAGCTGTGACTACATAACAGTTATGTAATTAACTGATTAGGGTATTTCTTTCTGTGATCTAAATTTTCACTGTCTCATCTATTGTTGTTTGTATGTATGTAACCTAATTTGTGTTGTGTGTATAAATTAACGACGATATATTACTAGACTCCTAATAACAGGCGACCGATGTCTGTCAACACATTAGGCAAAAAAGTCTTATATCCGTCTCATTTTGACCACTTCTGTGAGCCGTAAACATACCTTGAGACAGCACAGACCTTGAGTTAGACAATCACAACGTAGTACCCCGTCCCCCTCGCTTACGTAGTACCTCAGCGAGTTGACAGAATAATTTTAGTTCCTTAGATCGTGCATGCGGAGTCTTGTAATATATCGTCGTTGGTATAAATAAATAAAAAATGATTCGACGAAAATTCGTCGACACTCAAGTGAGTGACAACCTTAAACGGTGGGCCATTATTACTGTGACATTTTTCTTAACGCAATATTTCACTAAATTCTTCTATGGTGGGCTTAATAAACCTGTCCCATCATTGTCACTTCAGACAAATTTGGACCACATACCTACTATGTTAATGTCTATTCTTATAAAATACACCTGTTTTACTGTTTCTGTGAGATATGCGAACTGTTTCCATAGAGGTGGTGATTAACACCCACGATGATGGAACTGAAGTGAGTTTGATGGGTTTCTTCTTTAGTTTATGGAAGCTCTATGGAAACTTGTTTTTTTTTTCATGTGCATATTTAATCACCTGTTGTAAAAATAGGTATGTTATTTAAGAGCAGTGGTGGCCCAGTGGTATCGGTCGAGACTTACGAGTCGTGGTCGTGGGTTAAAATTCGAACCCTGCCAGGCGCGTTACGTTGTGTTATTTATTTCATCACCGCTGCTCTCAAAACGGAATGAATCATCCTAGAAAGCATTCTGTTATGTGACATCTACCAATCCGCACTGGGCCCGCGTAGTCGATTATGACCACTCCCTCTCACAGAGAGGAGGCCTGTGTCCCAACAGTGGGAAAATTATAGGCTGATGATGATGATGTTATTTATGTCACATAATTTTAGCGTAGGTATATCAGATCAGTGTGGTTTTATTTTTCATGGTACAGACCAGCACATGAACCTACCCCAATCTGTCGAATTCCTTTAATAGTTTTTCAACTGTACCACAAAAGCAGAAAGTTCATATTCATTGTGACAATTTTACAAATCAAGGTAGGTCTATGTGCTGGCTTCTGTACGTTTGTAAGGATCTAAAAAATTGTCCCCATGGGACCAAAATCGTGGGTACAGTAGACTTCAAAGGGAATTTTCAGACAGTCAATGAGTGAGTTTAGTAGGGCATTAAAGTGATAATTAAATATACTGATACTGTTAGCCTACATCATCCTACTGCTGGGCAAAAGCCTCTCCCTATAATGATCTCCAGTTTTCACAATTCAGGGCCAAAGTGGACCACTCGTCATTGGTTTTGTCAAGCTCGTCCGCCATCTTCTACGAGGTCTGCCGCGATGCCTTCTTTCTGTGTCAGGGCTCCACAAACATCAACATAATTAAATATAAGAATCATAATTAAAAGTCGACAGCATAAGTCTAATTGACGGCACGGTTAGCGCAGTGGCTGAGAGATTGGACTGCTGCGCCGCGTGTCGCGGGTTCGATTCCCGCACGTAGCAAATATTTGTATGATCTACAAGTAGTTGTTTCAGGTCTGGGCGTTTGTGCCTGTGAGTTTATATGTTTGTAAACGCACCCACGACACAGGAGGAATTCCTAGCGTGGGGCAAAGATTAAAAAAAAAAAATGTACTAAACACTGAATTGGTCCAAAAATACCAATGACTAAAATCCATCTCAATTCGTTTTAAATCTGACGTAATATCGCGAAAAGAGGTGTTCTTAAATTAGGATTACACTTGATAAATCGTAAGGTAGTTCAAATAAATGGCACGATTAGTCTCTTCTTAGATTAGGTGTGAAATTGAGATCTTTTGGTAATTGCAGTGCTGATTGTAATTAATTTTAATTAAATTAACTTGTACTAATGTTTTGCTCTTTTTTTGTTGCAGGTAAGTACGGAATTTAAGGTGTTTTGGTGATTTGTAAGAAGAATATAAAACAGGTATTTTTGCTCATTGACATTTATTTTAGCTTCCAAATGCGTAAACATATTTTCTTCAAATCAAAACAGCAAGACAGTTAACGTTTCATTAATAAAAACTGTTACTTATCAAGCAAATCTGTTTCGAAGTTCAACAATGAACAAATTTATTTTATTAAAATTTTCTCTAGCTATAATTATTAAAATAGAAATTCAAATTCTTAACGCTTGATTTAATTATTTTTTTTATTCTGGTATAGCAGAAGGATCTCTCATACTCTTACTGACTGGTCCACCGTTTCCCTTCGGTTGCCATTTGCGTTCAATGACCACAGATCTTGCTTAGACAGTCCCACAACCAATTCGCCTACCTGTCATCAAAGACTACGAGTTAAAAACAAATCAATGTCAAAAACTTGCAATTTTATTGCAACATTTTCGCCAAATGACATCGGCAAATTCGTCGCCAAACATTGACACGCAAACTCAATTCGTGAAGACGGCAAACGGTAATAATATCGGATGGCGCAACCCGACTCGGCAAGTCTGCCGTCCGTCTACACGGTGACAGATGAGCCAACAATGTGACATTACCGGCACACCGTTATATCGCCATGATACCTTCTGATTGAAAGTTGAGACGTGGCTGATTTTATGGAATTGTTGCCGTTTCTGTGGACGTTTGTCAGTTCCGCGTTTCAGTGGAACTTATCAAAACATCAGTCATGCAACGCCAAAGGGTATATTTTGTAATGTTTTACTTAGTCCAATGAAATAACGTACGTGACTATTGATTATAATCTAGGCTCACATTCAGAGTCCAGAAAACCCTCAAAAATACTACCCGGCTCACAAATGACCTTAGTTTATTAGTATTAGTTACAACTATAAAAAGCAGACTAAACGTTAACTCTATTTCATTTATAACTGTAACCTTTCAATAACTTTATATATTAGGTACATAGTAAGATCAGAATTTGAATTAAGACAAAAAGTAGTACAGACGCTAGCATATCAAGGTAACAAAATCTATAAAAAATGGATTTTCCACTCTATCACAAGTGCAGAAGATTGGGGTGGATAGATGAGCTGGCTGGCGTCTGTACATTCCTCTGAAATAATTTCCGACAAGGATCCAGTCGAAACCGCAGGCAAAAGCGGCATTATAGCCATAAATCTAGTTAATCCGCTTCTAATAACTCTTCTAATAAACCATTAAATCAATCGTGAATCTGCAAAAGGAAGATAAGCCCCCACCAAGAGTTTGTTCAACTTAACCATGTAATAGGCTGTCGACATACCTATTTCCGGCGCAAAATTCACCGATACTCATCTATGCCGACGATAGGATGCGTGTTACCCTGGATGGGAAGTGAACTGCAGATAAATCTTGAAAGCTAATTTAGTAATCTGTTCACGTATCTCCCTTACATATATCAATGTTCGTGGACGTTGATTCAATTATAGAGTTGCTGTGCTGAAAGTAAGATGATAGCGGATATTTGGAATTCAAAAAAAGTAAAATATTTTGGCCAATGAAAGTATAATTATAAGATTCTCTTTATTTTACGAGTTTTTGTAAAAAGGGCTTTACAGTCATAGTCCGAATGCAGAAAATTGCAGAATAAATACCAATAACATAACTAAGTTTGAAATCTGCAAATCTCTGCGCAACTGAAAACAGAAGACTTTATTACTTCGTCATAACATAATTTAATTACATAAATTATTTGCAAATCAATAACATAAAATATTCTGACAGTACACATTTCCTCTATAAAAGTACCAACTTACGTACATATTTGGTCAAAATTTGCGATCTTCTGTCTTCTTCAAACCGCCCTTCGCTTTCAACATGGCGCCTTTCCTTCTATGATGCGTGGGCGCAGCTTCCTGCGCACTGACAGTTGACAGCCCACTGAGGCACCCGCCACCGGTGCAGCCGCTGCTAATACAGTGGTCCTTACTTAGGGTTATCACTACAAAACTAAAAAAAAAGTTTTAAAAAAAGTCCGCATCTGTTTTTCTTTCTTTTTCTTCAATTCTAAGCCATCCAGTTTTATGTTTCTTTGAAATCTTTACTTCTTGTGGTTTTGTTTCCAGTTTCTTCCAGCCACTTTAGTGAAATTATTTATTCTGTCCACCTAGTCAATTGTCTTCCCTTATTCTGTCTCCATTCCATCCTTCCTCTTAATAAGGCTTTTGCCTCAGGTAGTCAATTACTCATACTTATCATTTACTTCGACAATTTTTTGATAACGTATTCATATGTTAAGAATGGTCCTACCGAAGATGGGAACCCTACTATCCTTACTCTTGTAATAGGGATATTTGAACATGACGAACTGGAGTTATTTTGCGTATGATATAAATCGACAATAATGGATTGACACGGAAGAAGGAATTGATAGGAAAAGTGATATTGTAGATGGTTATAGATATAAGAATTAAGATGTAATAGTTTGAGATCTTAATAAAGATTGAAATAGATGTTTAGAAGAATCTTACTATGATACTATTCGTATACTATGGACGCTAGAAAAGAGTTAAGAATTATAGATGGATGATTTCATAAGACGTAATAAAAAAATATTATTGAATAGAAATGTGTATTTAAATAAAGAAAATATTAGCTAGGCATAATAAAAAAGGCTTTAAGAATGCCTAATAAAGACCAGCAAAGAAATAAGCCTATCGCTTCCAAAACGAAAAAAGGATATCTTAAAAATAAAGACAGACGGTAACCGACTTTTACGATCTACTTTAAATATTTAACTTTGAATAAGGAAAAAAGCAATTTGCTAAAGATATGAAAATCAATGGTTTCGTCGTATTTAGGCAATAGGAATGCTGTAGGCAGTTTTGTTATCTCAGCTTTACATATTATTGTAGGATTGGTGTAAAACCGTATTATGAATGTGGAACGAATGAGTGAAAGGGAAGAATGAAAGGAATGAAGAAAAGAACGGAAGAACGAGACTGGGGTTTTGGGTTTTTAAAAAAAAGGAGAGCTAACGGTGTGCACGCGGAAGACGATTATTTTAAAAAAGTAGTATTAATCAGATTGTACATATTTTAAATAAAAAAACAAGTTAAAAAGTGAAAGGAGTTTATTTGAGGAAGAAAACCCTTCGCCCACAATATCCCAAAATCTACATTTTGGGGGCTCGTCCGGGATCGTGGGCGAAACAAAAGACGACGTGTGGCCAGGGCTCTGAAAAAGGCGAAAACTACGAAAAACTGAAACGACGAAGACGATTTAAAGTGTTTTAGAAGGCGAAGGACGTGAACGAATTTTTTTTGAATTATTTTTTTCAAACAAACGGTGAAACAAAAGATGGCGGAGAGCAAGGACGGAGGATTTTTCGGCATGGACGATATTACGAAATTCAGTGGTGAAGATCATACTTATACGTCCACGAAATGGGCTCAAGATCTCGACGACAATGCAGAGATATTTAAATGGACTCCTCTGCAGCGACTGATTATAGCCCGCAGGTCTTTGACGGGTACGGCGGAGTTGTGGTTAAAAACGGAAAAGGTACACAAGTCATACGAAGAGTTGAAGGCAGCTGTTTTGAAAGAGTTCCCTGATGCAGTGAACATTAAAGAAATGCATGAACTCATGGCATCGCGCAAGAAACGCAGGGATGAATCATACTAACAGTATATGCTGATCATGAAGGAGATGGGTAAACGAGCTAAGTTTCCCGACTATGTAGCCATCCAATACATAGTAGATGGAATAATGGACCATGAAACCAACAAGGCGGTATTGTACGGCGCGACGACGTACCCAACGTTGAAAGAAAAGTTGGCTATGTACGAGACGATTAAGAAGAAAGCTGCTAAACAGCACGCTGAGCGACCTGCAAGGCAAGCTGGGATGGCATCAAACAAAGAGGCGGCGGCATCAGGTAGTGGTTCGGGTCAAGGATGCTATAAGTGTGGGGAGAAAAATCATCGAGCGAGTGAATGTCGTAATGGGCAGAAATGTTTTCGATGCAATCAATTCGGCCATATTAGTCCCCATTGCACGTTGAACGACGGAAAGTCACAACGGTCTGTGAATGAAGTGAAGCAGCCGCAGAAGGTGTCCGGGTCGTCCAATCAGCAAGCGCGGTCGTCGGTAAAACAGTACGAGTCGGATACGAAAAAACATTCGGCTATGTTCGGAACGACGTCGTCGGCCAATAACAGCACTTCGGGTGAACATATTGAACTGTGTAAGACGACATACGAGGAAGAAGTCAATGTCATGCAAAGTGTAAACAAACCTAGTAACCGGCGAAACAAAGCCATCAAACAAGTCAAAATAAGTGAAAAGTGTATAAATGCGTTATTCGATACGGGTAGTGACGTAAATTTAATATCTGAGGACTTGTGGCAGGAGTTAGAGGTGCCGTGTTGTGACGATAATACCATAATGTCGGGACTCGGTCTGTCTAGTGTGAGGTCTTGTGGAAAAATTATTGTAAGCTTAAACATTGATGGAAAATTATACCAAAACGTAGTGTTTCATATTGTACCTAAGGCGACAATGCCTTATAAGATAATTATAGGACAAGAGTTCCTTAATAGCGTAGTGATGGTAGTACGTGAGGGCGCTGTAGTGTTGTTGACACAAGATGATGGATGGTTGTCGAGGGTGAAATGTTGTGAAAATGAGATTTATTTTACAGATCATGTCACTGATAATGAATTAAAGGCGAAAGTTATGCGACTTGTTCAAGGATACAGGCCCGTTAAGACAAAAGAAGCTCCTATTAAAATGAAGATAACGTTAAAAGACGATATTCCAATAGCTCAAAGACCTCGCAGATTGTCGCTTATGGAACAAAGGATAGTTGAAGAACAGGTAAATGAATGGCTGCAGAAAGGAATAGTACGGGTGAGTTTTTCTGAGTATTCTAGTCCATTAGTTCTCGTCAAAAAGAAGGATGGATCAACTCGAATTTGTGTTGATTACCGGTTGTTAAACAAAAAGATTGTGAAAGATGAGTTTCCGCTGCCGATCATTGATGACTTCATTGACAAATTAAAAGATTCAAAGATTTTTAGTATTTTGGATTTAAAAAATGGTTTTTTTCATCTCCAAATAAGCGAAGAGTCGGTGCCCTACACTTCTTTTATAACTCATCATGGACAGTTTGAGTTTTTAAGAGCACCGTTCGGTTTGTCTACTTCACCTAAGTATTTTATGAGGTTTGTGACGATAATTTTTAGAGAATTGATTGCAAGCGGTATCATGGCCATATTTATTGATGATATTATTATTCCAGCGGATTCAGAAAGCCAAGCTCTGGAGAGACTGTCTTTGGTGTTGAATAAAGCTTCTGAATATGGGCTTGAGATCAACTGGAAAAAGGCGAAACTAATCAGTCGTGAGATAGAATACCTGGGTCATTTGATCAAGGAAGGGGAAGTTCGACCCAGCCCAGATAAAATTCAAGCAGTTTCAAGGTATCCTGAACCTAAAAATGTTAAACAAGTCATGGGTTTTATTGGATTAACTTCTTATTTTAGGAAATACATAAGAGACTATGCAATGGTTGCCAGACCTTTAACAAATCTGATGAAGAAAGATGTTCCGTTTAAGTTCGAAGATGAAGAATTATACGCTTTCAACATATTGAAGCAAAGGTTGACCAGTGACCCAGTGTTGAAAATATATAATCCCAGTTTACCCACAGAGTTGCACACTGATGCATCCAATCAAGCTTTGGCGGCGATACTTCTGCAGTTACATCCAGACAGTGAGTTGCATCCGGTGTATTATATGAGTCATAAGACAACTGATGCTGAAAGTAAATACTCTAGCTATGAACTTGAAGCTCTTGCGGTTGGCGAAGCGGTAAAGAAGTTTAGACATTACCTATATGGAATTCATTTCAAAATCGTTACTGACTGTAAAGCGTTTGAGCAGACATTGAAGAAGAAAGATTTGACACCAAAGGTGGCTAGATGGGTATTTTTGTTGGATGAGTATGATTATGAGATCGAGCACAGAGCTGGCAGTAAGTTGCAACATGCGGATGCTCTCAGCAGGAATCCATATGTGGCGACAGTGAGCCTACATGAAGATATAAGACGAGGTCAAGAAACAGATGAAGAACTCAATGCCATCAGACAGCTGATATTAAGGGACGGACAATACCAGGATTTCTGGATGGACAATGGCATTCTGTACAAAGGTGAAGAAAAAAGTTTAGTAGTTCCAAGGTTGATGGAGAAAGAAATAATAAAGAAAGTGCATCAGAATGGTCATTTTGCTCTGAGAAAGATGAAAGAAGCTATAGGAAAAGACTACTACATCAGAAACATGGATAAAAAAATAGAAGAAGTGGTTCTAAGTTGTATACCTTGTTTGTTAGCGACCAGGAAAAATGGGAAGCAGGAAGGATATTTATACCCTATAGATAAAGAAGGGATTCCGTTGCACACTGTGCATTTGGATCATATAGGACCTTTTACAGAGACGAGAAAACAGTATAACTATATACTCACAGTAATCGACGCATTCACAAAATTTACGTGGCTGTTTCCAACGAAGTCAACATCAAGTGCTGAAGTACTAAATAAATTACGAATTCATCAGCAGATTTTTGGTAATCCAACCAGGTTTATAACTGACAGAGGCACAGCTTTTACCAGTGGAGACTTTGAACAGTTTTGTAAAGATGAAGATATACAGCATGTGAAGATTACTACTGGAGTTCCTCGGGGGAATGGTCAGGTAGAGCGAATTCATCGTGTTTTAATTCCCATGATAACGAAGTTATGCATAGAAGATAGATCGCTGTGGTATAAGCATTTTAGTCGTGTCCAGAGGGCTTTAAACAGCACGTATCAGAGATCCATAGATACTTCCCCGTTTCAATTATTAACCGGAACGAAGATGAGATGTAAAGAGGACATTGAAGTGATGAATCTCCTTCAGGAAGAGACAATTAACACTTATAATGAAAATAGAGAAACGTTAAGGTTGAAGGCCAAGCAGCAAATTCAAAAAGTGCAAGACGAAAATACAAAAACATACAATGAAAAGAGGAAACCGAGTTCAACATATAAACTGAATGATGTAGTGGCTATCAAGAGAACTCAGTTTGGTCCAGGACTGAAGATTAAAGCTAAGTTCTTAGGACCCTATAAGATCAGTAAGATCAAGAGAAATGATAGATATGACGTTGAGAAGCTTTATGATAATACTGAAGGGCCCAAGAAGACTTCTTGCTCAGCAGATCATATGAAAAAATGGTCTGGTGACCATCAATGATGTTTTTGTTAAGAAGGTTGATTGTTTGAGTGTGTGTGTGGACTGTGTCAATAACGCTGCTCTCTTAGATCTCTCTGTCACTGTCCCACAGATACTATTAATGTGATTTATTCAGAACTGTATTGTGTATTAGTTGTTTATGTTACATTAGAAAAGGCATTGTTTGTTTTATTGTTAAATTGTTTTAAAGATGAATAGATTAAAGATTTAGTAATAAGATGTTTTGGTTTTGTAATGTAAAAGGCTGATGTGTGTGGATGCATATCTGGGGGCAGATATGTGTGCAGGACGGCCGAATGTAGGATTGGTGTAAAACCGTATTATGAATGTGGAACGAATGAGTGAAAGGGAAGAATGAAAGGAATGAAGAAAAGAACGGAAGAACGAGACTGGGGTTTTGGGTTTTTAAAAAAAAGGAGAGCTAACGGTGTGCACGCGGAAGACGATTATTTTAAAAAAGTAGTATTAATCAGATTGTACATATTTTAAATAAAAAAACAAGTTAAAAAGTGAAAGGAGTTTATTTGAGGAAGAAAACCCTTCGCCCACAATATCCCAAAATCTACATTATTATGAGTTTAGGCTTTTGCTAATCGTCTTATTAGGCAGGGTAGATAGGCTATTTAAATATGTTGACTTATGTAGCTTATATTCTATATTGTTTAGCCGTGACAGACACGCCTTCGACCTCATCGTTGGTAACGTCCGTTTAAGACATAGGCTTATCAACTTACAGATCACTCTGTCTAAGTCGTCAGTCGTGACAACTTGCAGGCTTTCTCTGTTTTCATCTGTATTTGGGTGAAGATGGTGTTTAACATGCTTTGTAGTTTTACCAGAAATTTTATCGACAATTACCTACTTTAAAATATAGGGTTAAAGTACATTTTATATTAACAATTCTATGCGTATGCATAAGCTTGTAATTTTACATTTTTCACCTCAGATTTTAATATTCCTATTGATGTTTTCTTTACCGTTTTGAGAACAAATTATTTTACTCATTCAGTGCTGCTTAACACAACTTGTACACTTGCATGATCTCTCCCTTAAACGTTTGACCACCGTGTTTATCACAACACTGAAAGCTTACACCAAGTCAACTATCTTCATTTATCTAATCAATGACCATCTATCAAGCACCATTTATATCAGTTTAAGAGCCTACTATCTCAAAACAGCCCCCAGACACGTCTGATTGAGACATAGATAACAAAATCTTTGTGTGGGCGATTTTTGCACCAGTCCCAGTCTATCCTGCACTTAATTGTTCCAGTCTTGTTATGAAGATATTATGGAACGGTAAGGGCTGCCCACGTTTAAATACCTGTTCCATTTGATACTTGATTGTAATTGTAACAAGACAATGATTAATATTGTTTGTTTGTTGGTGAAATCTTGCTTAATTTGTAACGGGTCTATGAACGGTATGGTTCAAATGGGCAACTTTAACGCAATGGTTTTCATATTGGTTAATGGAGTTTCCTTTATATTAATCATTTCCTGTATGAGTGCTTTCATTTCTACCTACTTGGATATTCAGGTCTGCTTAGTAGGTTGTCTCATTTTCAACTAAAGTCCTGAAGTTTTTCTACTGATATTAAAAGAAACATGCAGCCTTTGTGCCAATGGGTCATGCAGAAGCTGGTTGTCAGTACACACAAGGTTGGTACGGATCGGTACTGGTTGGTCCAGGCAAACTTTGTGTAAAAAAGCCGGAAAAACTGCCAAGTCCTGTGTCAAATTATCAAAGGATATCTAAATATTTCCATTTCAGGTTATAATTCCTCCTTCAATTCACCCAACTTCTACAAGAAGTTTCACGATCCTGTATTTTCATTACATTATCTACTGTCTATTTAAGATCGCGTGCCACTGAAGATAACACAAATACTCAAGAGGCAACCAAATCACAGTTTACCGTCAGTTTTCAATTATTTACAACTATACACTAGTTTCAGTCGACCCACATATTTTGCAATATTTGCTCAGAAACCACAGAGTATCTGTTTTGTTAATATACGTTATTTTGAGTTATTTGTAACTTTATTGATGCCACAAAGTCCTTGCGGTTTTATGAAACCACGATTTTTTTAACGTATTTCTGTAATTTCAACTTTTTGAATTGTTATTTAAATTATGAGAAAATATAACTGCTGAATGTGGTTATGGAATATTCGGAGCATGTCATTCATAATGGCAGTCATCGTTGAAATCCTATGATTATCTAACAACAGATGAATTTGTATGATAACGTCCAAAGTAAAAGAAATCATTTAAGCAAATTATTCAAACGGTTTCATCAGTTTTGCACTTAACCTGTTCGCCTTGGTGACATTACCAAACACACTTTTGTATATTGTGTGTTCAACTGTGTGCGTGTACACAGTATTGTGATGCGCGTACGCACGACCACGGCTGTTTGTCCACACGTTTCCTGTTCACAGATGTGGGTTTAGTAATATTTTGCTATTAGATATTCGTGTTAACCGGTTTTCTTTGCGGCATTCCGTAGATAAAGATAGCATATTTTAAAGATAAAGAAAAGACAGCTTGTAATTTAGGTAATTTAATTTTATTGCACCATTTTGGACCCGAACTAAGAGTAGGTGGAGCACGTTCAGCACTTAGTGCTGGAAAAGGTAACGCAGCACTGGGTAAAAGGGTCGCGGAACTGTCCAAACAGGTAACAGTGACCCAAGAACATAAGGGACAGTTGAAAGAATACAGTGGATTTGTACGAGTCTGACAGTCCCTTTCGCTCCATTCAGGGCTGAAGGACTCATTTGATGATTTAACCACCTAAGAAAAGCGTTACATAAATGAACAAATATTTAAAAACCAGATTTCACCAGCTTTAGTTTGGAAAGAATGATTGGACCTTGAAAATATTAACGGTGTAATTAATAAAGTTAGAATATACATAAAGTTAAAATATTAAAGAAACTGATACTAATCTAAAATTCTAAGTTCCAATAGACACAATCTTCGTACATCTAGATTCAGCCTGCCAATCAGAACCAGGAACAGCCCATACAAATGTTTGACAGCATCAGTTATCTCATGTATGATGTTTATAACGGTGTCCAAGGCCACAGTTATAGCCTTGACATACAGACCGACAAGGGAGAAAATGTTGACGCAGACGCTGCGTATGATGCCGATAAAATGAGGCTTTGAAATACGCGAGTAGTGAAGACGGATTTGTATTATGTTGAAGCTTTTAAAGATTTTGATAAGTATATCTATGGAAAAACGGACAGGTGAAATATTGTAGCAGCTGAAAATGTCGCCAATGATGTTGATGGAATGATGATTATGCTTTCATTGATGGAAGAATAAGTCATTATAGTGAATTAAAATTTGCTCAAGCCAAAAAGCCATCTAAAGTAAAATCCTACTTCCTTCTGTCCTACTAATATTATAAACGTGAAAGTTTGTATGTGTGGATGGATGTTTGTTACTCTTTCACGCAAAAACTACCTAATGGATTTGGTACACAGATTGTTTATAACCTGGATTAACACATAGGTTAGTTTTTATACCGATTTTATGTTCCTGTGGGATAATTTTCGGGTTGTAGAGGGTGAAACCGCTGGCAGCAGCTAGTATTACATACAATTGAGTAGTCTCGACATTGTGAAATTTATCTGCTTCTAAATTATATAAGATTTGCTTATTGATGCGTTTATTATAATTATTATCGACAGGAAGATTAACACAATAGTCGACTTACCTAAGTCAGGGATTTTTAAACATGTAACTTACGGAGACTTCCCATTAAAAAAATAGTTCCCAAAATCGCTTCCTTCGAAGCCATACAAGTTAACAAAGTAATAAAGAGTCATATAACTTAAGATTCCTTGAAACCTTCACTGACAAACGTTATGTCTACGAACAAAATGTGACATGTATTTAATTATCTATGGTACCCGGTGACTTTGATATGGTAATGTTGGTACCGTTGATGATTATGTTGGTGGCAGTGCTGGAATTGGTAACTTGATCTCTTTATGTTTTAATAACATTACCGTAAGATTGGGGGCTACTACGAACCGGATTGGGTGTCTAGATTTCGAGTTGGATGAATTTAAGTAAATTATTGTCCTTTTGGTGCATGCCTGCATGTGAGATCCGAATTCGGGTAATGTGTGTTTCTTTCTGTATATTTTCGAAAGAATAATTTTATCAAGCATTACGAGTTCGGCTCTTTAAATAAAGAAGACGATGTTCTGATATAGTTAATTATTGATGAGGATGTCGACATTTTCTTTTTACGTGGTAAAATCATCAAATGAGTCCTCGCACCCCGGGCAGGGCGTGAGGGACTGCCAGGCTTGCACTGACTAAAATCCACGGTGTCCTTCAATAGCCCTTTAGCACGGTGATGGAATAAGTCCCGCGACCGAGAATGCTGACATTTTATAAAGAGCCAGTTAATACGGATATTTTAAGTTCTTATTTAATTTTCACCTTCTTTTAATCTTGTCTCATTTCTTATAACGTTTCATGTATTCCTTTTACATTTACAATAACCCAGATTTAAAAAGGCACGTCTGTACTATTTGCTCATTTTGTTTGCTTTTTTACTTGTCTGCATTGTCAGGTCCTAATGAAGGGAGTTTTATGTTCAGTAACAAATATTTGTATGCGACTGTTTACATTATCTCATACGTCACGGCTTTGCTGAGCAAATAGTGGTCGTGAAGCCGTGAATGACATTCTTGTGACTCATCGCCAAACCATTTTAGATTCTGAGACGAATAAAGGGGTTATGAGGTCAGGTTTTTTGGAATTTGTAAATATTTAGCCGTAGAATGACTTTATTACTGGAATTTGATACTGCTACGAAGAATTGCCTATCATTAGGGAAAAATGTGTTTGTATGTTTTTCCTGTTTTACCTCCATCAATCACTGCCAGCGATAACCGAAAGAAGAATTAAGCAAAAATGTTACTCACTTTTAAATCTATGCTGCAATAAATTACATATGTAACCCATAGAACCCGTTAACATCGGCGTCGGATGGTAATTAATTAACCTATCATTACCATTCGACATCATTATTGCAAGGTTATACTCTTCTCCGTGATTGTGCTTGTTTCAAGTTTTGGAGTTAGTCTCATCTAAGGTGTAGCCACATATCAATTATCCACACATACTAGTGTGGCAGTCGTCTACGTCCCAATAGACGCTGCCGCAATAGATAGGGAGAACTTAGGTATGTCACTAAAATAAGTTGCCACTACATGGTTTTTAGTTCTCTTATTTTGTCTTCAAAGATGGAAGGTGGAAGGTGAGACCCTTTATCTGGGCAAATAATATTCCATTTAATTTTACAACAATAATAAATATTCTTTAAAACTTAAAGTTCTAGGAAGCACATGAAAACTAAATTTAGTTTAACACGTTGAAATTAGATAATATACCAGCACAGATGTAGCTGCAAGGCTTCGTAAAATTATAATGAATCAAAAGGAGTTGAGAAAGTCATAATGACAGAATGAATTCGAAATATGAATATTCAAATTTAGAAAATCAATAAATAATTCTAAAAGGAAAGAGATTGCGGCAACAGAGGAGGTAGAATACCCACTCTGTTACACTTTTTTTTTTTTTTTTTTTTTTATCGTGGTAAAATCATCAAATGAGACCTCCAACCCCGGGCAGGGCGGGAGGTACTGTCAGACTTGTACTGACTAAAATCCACGGTGTCCTTCAGTAGCCCTTTATGTTCCGGGGTCACGGTAATAGAAATAAATCCCGCGACCCCGGCAGGCTTTGGCCCTCTGAGAGGGGGCCCCGTCATTTTGCTGACAGCTCTTTGAGGCGCGCGTGGAACACGACGCGCCGTCGACCCGGGCATGGTCCATGGTCGGACAGCGAGTTGCCCTTTACTCGCTGTCCGCATGCCCCGCTGTCCGCATGCCCACTCTGTTACACTAGTATCACATGTTCTTAAAACTTTTTGTCTTTACAAAAACCACTTTCTCGTCATTACAATCGATTTCGGAGGTTAATGGAAATGATATCTTTCGCAAAGTTTGTAATGGCGGAGGTTGTCAGTTCCCTCCTGTCTTAAGTAAGTCCTCTGTTTAATGTATTGTTTGTGTTACTTGTGAGATCTGTGCAAGGAGTGAAAGATGAGCGAGAAATGGTTGATGGAAAGTAATTGTCTATTACCTGCCTGGCCTTTTCCAAACTACATTGGGGTCCGGCTTCCAGTCGAACCGGTTGCAGCTGACTATCAGTATTCTACATGGAGTGACTGCCTATCTATCTTCCGCAACCCAGTTACTGCGTTTTTCAATACCCCTTGGTAAGACTGGTTGTTAGACTTTCAAGCCTCTGTCTAACAGAAACGAATGCCAAGATTTATAAATGACAGCCGAGACTTTGTCTTACTGTCAAAGATGGTCACCCATCCATAGACCAAGGCAATTGGTAAGCGCGGCTTAATCTAGAATATTGGCCTGGCCAGCTGTAGTTATCTAGCCACAAGCTCTTCTATGGTTACCTTTATAAGTAAGCTAAAACCTTTATTCAATTTGTGATCATCAATGTTCTAGTGCAAGTCCTTCTTCTTTACTGCCAATTCTTCTATACTACCAAGTTTGATCCTCCGTAAATTTTAAACACATCCGACTGTATGACTTAAAAAAATAACAACAGAATCTTTATTTCTAAAAGCATAAGGTCGGCAGTGTATGAACTAACCAACCTAAAATACGTATAACTAGATGCGCAACTTATAAACTACGAGTAGATTCTATCATCGCCCATCACTTGCACCGAGCATAAAGTCGTCTATTTTGTATGTATTGTCCAATAGTCAATGGAGACTTGCGTCAGGGTTTCGTAAAACCTTGCCTTATGCACATCTTTATTAACCACTGTTTTATTGTAATGATTATTTATATCCACTTAATTACCATCAACAATGTTATCATTACCAATTCGCTGTGACAACGCCTCGAAGTGACCACATTATTTGGGGACACTAGGTATCTAGATGTTTTGATAAACATTTTTGGCCTATTTTTCAATAAGCCCAAAAAATCTTAAAAAAGGTTGTGGTGCATATCAAACCTGACACGTACTTCACTTTGCCTCCAATTAGTTCACATTTCGAACATATTGCGCGCTGCGATCGATTTCATAGTTCCCACTATCGTTTTTTTTATTGGGAAATATTCAAATGGGTCCTCCCACTCTGTGTGGAGCGGGACTGTCAGACTCTTACCGATTATTATATTGTCTTCTGGTTTTCTTTGCTTTTTAGGGTCATACAATTGTGCATTGACAGTTCTGCTATCTTCTTATCTTCATCTATTGTATTCTCACATAATTTATAATTGTAATTGTGTGCTTAAGGCTTGCCAAATAAACATATTTTCTTTCTTTCTTTCTGTCCGTGTGCAATGCAGTGTGCAGTGCAGTGACTGTTTTTCAATGAGTAACTTGGAATTATACGCGTGATATTGTATAATTATCAACTAACTCTTCACTGTCATATACCTATTACCTGTCATTCTTAAAAGCTATAAAAGACAAAGCCATAAAACCGATCTTCCATTAAGTAGCATTACTAATAACAAAACCCATCAATTAAAATACCGTTTACCTCTTAAGCAAGTTACGCAACACAACAATTAAAATTACAATTAAATTGAACATACAAGAATAATTACAAGTACCTAACCCTAACCAATTAAAATTCACTAATTACTATTGTAATTTATCGTACGTAACGGTGTTACAAATTATCTTCAATTATAATCGTAGCGATATTTTGATCTGCGCAAGAGCATTTTTTGTTGTCAAAGTTCAAAATGATTATATGGTGTAAACGTATGTTAATTATGGTTATTAGATGGTAAATAGTATATTGTTGGAGCGAAATGGATGCCTATGTGACAGGAAGATATTGTAATTGGGTTTAATTATGTTGGCTATTTATATTTATCTGCGCACGATTGTCTGAGGAGGCGGATTGAGCTGTAAAATTCATGCTCATATAATGCTGCTGTTTTGATAAAGGGATAAGCCACGTTAAAGAATGTATATTTTTGCTAAAACACAAAATAATTAGTGAAGCGTGGGTGTGCTCTAAGTAGTAACGTATTATACCTTTGCCTACCCCCCCTACTAGGAAATACATGCGTAATAATTTGATTGAAAAATACAATCGTACTAAAAATATCTCAGTCACATAAACATACATTTTGAAAAAGATAATAAATTTATTTGTAATAGAAAGTCAGCCATTTTGATTTATGAGACCAAAATGGCCGCCATAAATAATTAAATTTAATCCAAGCAAAGCGCGGAAGACGCATCTTTTCAACCTAAATCAAGAGTCAATATAAAGATTAAAGAGTTAGAGCCAGTGAACTTATCCCTAACGATATACCCCCATTAGTTGAAAAAACGCAGCCGGGGCGGAGCTCTCAGACTAATGAATGATGATAAATGGTATAAATAAGATGTCAGGTGTTATCGCAGACGCGATCTTCGGATATCTACTGAACTTATCTCGTATGTTCCTTGTTCGGACAGAATTTGTTGACTCCAAAAAAAAATGAACAAGAATTTTGATAGATCGGGTGATATTGATAATATGAAACTATGAGTTTTAGACACAAGGTTTAGGAGGTATTGGTTTTTTTTTTGTCTCTCTAATACCCTGTTCGTCGTAGTTAATCATCAATATATTTCATAAAATACTTTTACAATTTCAAGCTGTTTCTGCTGCTTGATTATACCTTTAACAACGTATTACATCGCAATTATATAAAAATAATGAGCAACATTTTCCACAACCTTATATTTTTTTTAAAGAACACTTAAAGGTTTTGGCCAATAATTTTTTTATTAAAGCACCTTTTCGAGTGGTCCAACTAAAATCAATTGTATGATAATGTAATGTCTAACTTACAATAGTGCCCTTTATTGGCGTAACTACACAATTTCATTTTACAAATTTTGCTCTCAAATCAGCATGTATGAGGACGTCATGTAAATAATAGTATTTACAGTAGTACAACACAGTTTACATCAGTTGGGAACAGACCTCTTTCGCGCCGAGATTGCGGCTCCACATATGGGAAGCGGGAGGAACAAAAGGATATATTTTATTAAGATTACGAGACAGACTCCGATGCTATCGGTAATCGTATGTTATTAGCAGACAAATATTATTCGATTATCTCGTCCATATTTAAAAGGTCGATTTTATATTATTAAGGATGTTGAATAAGGATGTGAAGTTGTTCTTTTTTTGTTGATAATTTTTAGGTGTTGTTACTAGTGGTGATCCTAATATTGATAAATAATGATAATTTGAGAGCTGAAGGATGTCTATAAGCCAATATTTTTAGAACATTAGAATACTACGTACACGATAAAAATTAAAGTTATATACTATGTAGAAAATTGTAAGTAAGGTCATAAAAATGCCAGTATCAATATTTTAGAAACAATATTTTTCACTTATAATTTAATTTTTTTATGAGAAAAAAAATTCATTCAAAGCAGAAATCAACTCACCTTAAACTGGACCAAAAAAACAATACTACAAATTAACTCATTGAAATTCAGTTTCAAGCGATGAAACGATCGATAAAACTGACTAAAAATACTTAACGGCCGCAAAGCAAACTGCAGGCAAGTATGAAAAGCAAATATTTGAGAATTAGCGACGTTCCACATACTAACAAACGTCGGGGTCAATGTACTCGTTGCATAAGCAATGTGCGTCAAAAGTCGATCAAGGTGATACGTCATGCCGGTGCCATATGCATCAGATGTTTTGGATTTGAGTGTTGAAATGCTAAGGACCAATTCCATCAATGAAAGTGAACGCTTTCAGCTCAACTGGCCTGTATTCAGTTGGCTTTTTGACACTGCTGGGAGATCTTAAATGCAGTTTAGATTGCATTAAGTTTTTCTTAGCAAAGTTCGACAGCTATGATTATAGAGATTATATTATTGACATTACATATGATAATCAAATAACGTAATGTACTCATCTTGTCACCAACGAAAAATCGATTTTCTATAGTCCTTGGATTTCACTCTTCATTTAGACTTGTAAGTGAGTTATTTAACAAACTATTATGGCTGTATGATTTTAACAACTACACTTAACAACACGAACATCCGTTTAATAGATTGAATGCGTTCGTTTTATTACACAGTAATCTTGTGCACTTAAATATCAATATGAATATTACTTTTACAGTCAGCTCTTGACTTACTCTTTATGTAAATGTTACGTAATACTAATTTTACGATTGTGAGATACATTTAATATTGCCTATTTGTTTGATAAGTATTAAAAGTTCATAATAATTTTATTTTAAAACTGGAATAACTGACCAATCGCGTGCCCCACATTCGTAAACTAAACTGGCATAACTCAAAATTTACTTTTAATATACTTAAAAGATAAAAAAAAAACTGAAATTATCCTAATACCTCTAAATTTCCGCTCATTAGATATCTAAAAACCGTAAAAAATGGAACATCGCCCCTTTTCTAAGGGATTAAACAAATATATTACCGTAATGCATCGGAACGAAGGTACCGACATATTAATCAAAATTCCTATTGATTTATCGGTTTTCTGTTTAATAACCTTTTATCACGCGATGGGGTGAACAATATTGAATGAATTTCGATAAATTGGTAGCTTTTGTTATTCTTTTTACGATTTTTTATTCATTTTTTGAGCCTTCTGTTCCGTTTTGTGTTTTTAATAAAGTCATATGACGTTTTAATTTTGTAATTTATTCTGTCCCTGCTAACGCCATGGGGTGTATAAAAATTAAGTTAGTGCTTCGGTATTATCATGTTAAAAATATCTGCATGTCTTAATTTAGGACAAAAATATGGTGAACATGTGTTAATAAAATATCTTTTTATAAAAAAGTCTCTTAAGATATAAAAAAAAACTGTTTAATAAGAGATCAAACGCATTAAGACGATCGTGACATACAAAAAAAAATATCTAGGTACTGAGTTACAATTAATTTAAAGAGAGGTGTTAAAATGGCAATCATCATATTCTAAAGGCATTAACGATAAAAAAAATGAATAGCACTCATCAGTGTCTATTCTCAAATGTGCAAAATTAAGACTTTCTGACATTACTATATAAAAACTTTTTATAAACTTTTTTGCTACTGGTATCATGTTTTTTGTTCAAATTAAACATACTCATGATTCTGATACACTCATCATGTTATTTCTTTGTATCATTATATTTTCTCGTGTTAGCTTCATTTTATTTAGATACTATAGCTTCTGCCTTCGTCTTTCTACGAAGCATGTGTATATATTTTATACAATCGGTAATATTATAGTTTTTCTTCGGAATAGTCTTTATTAGTTTTCATCACATAAAGTATAGAATAATGCACAGACAGGCATGTTTTCGCACATAAACACAACAACAAATATTTTACTGTTATGTAAACAACAAAGATTGCTCTCAAAGCCAATGAGTCCCCTTCTAAAGGAGAAAATATTACAGTAAAAATCTTTCCAAAAGTTACTCCACTGCTTCGTAAATCAATTCCTTACGACCCTAACATTCAATAACACTGATTGGTTCATTTCGTTCACGTATTTCACTTTAACGTTGAATGGGTGATACAATTTCTCCAAACTTTATTACTTTTATGGTGATCACGTATAAAAATATAGCATATAAAGTTTCAATAAATGGCCTCGATGACAAGAAATGGCCGACATTTGTAATTTGATCGACGATTTATCGATGAAACGTGGCGCATCACTACAGAAGTTGTGAGTGTTGTGACTTTAAGTGTCGATATTTTTGTGTTTATTGAAATATTTTTAATTGATTTCTATATTAGTTTGTGAGTGAATGAAAATGGTGGACTTGATGAGGATAATCAACTGGCTTAGAACTGTGTTAATGTCCTCTTAGTGATATAAAAATGTTTTGTTTATTATAATTTATTGAAAGTGAAATCCTAGGGACTGACTGTCTACAAGGGCATTTAATAACGATACGTACCTACTTAGTAAGAACGAATATACGAAGAGAAAATACGTTATTTATTTCCGATATAAATTATTTTAAATTTTTACTTATACCACGTTACTTGTAGACCAGATGATAGCAAACTTTACGAAGAGTCATCATTATTCCCCTTTTTTTTTATCGTGGTAAAATCATCAAATGAGGCATCCCACCCCGGGCAGGGCGGGAGGGACTGTCAGAGTTGTACTGACTAAAATCCACGGTGTCCTTCAATAGCCCTTTATGTTCCGGGGTCACGGTGATGGTATAAGACCAACGACCCCGGCAGGCTTTAGCCCTCTGAGAGGGGGCCTCGTCATTATGCTGACGCTCTTTGAGGCACGCGTGGAACACGACGCGCCGTCGACCTGGGCATGGTCCATGGTCGGGCAACGAGTTGCCCTTTACTCGCCGCCCGCATGCCCGCGCCTACGGTGGCCGGAGATCGTCTTGCGACGTCCGACGCCGTGGGCGTCCACCAATCATTATTCCCCTAAGTCCAATTTACTTGAAGTCTATGCAGCATGGACTTTTTCATCTTCTTTAATATCCCAAAAAAAATCCGGAATACGGGATTTTCCTTTCAATTTCTTCATCGTTTGTTTAGCCTCTCTACACTCTCAAAGCCATTGAACTCTCGAAATTTTCTATAAAACAATTTACTTAAAATAATTCTTAAACTTTCAGAGGCCTTATCATGTACGTAAACGTAAACTGGAACTTTGACATTAATTTAAAGGAAAAATTTAGTTCCTTCCTCGTACACCAGAGGCGCTGTTACATTTTTCCATACGAGAAACGCTGTAAATACTGGCAAGACCCTGTAAAGTAAAATACTTAAAACTCGTGATAAGGGCTCTGAACAAAAGCAGTACTAGTTATAGAGAAATCCTTTGCTATGAACAATCACTTTAACTTAACCAGTAGACGACAAACAGTATATTAAATCTTTCGCGACAGTTCCGCATGCGGTCCTCATATATTAATAATGCCGTTTTGTTCTGCGCACGAGCATGAAGATTGATGAATGAGCGCAGGAGGCGAAACCGACGCCTTTTATGTGTATACCCCGCCTGGTCATCGTTTTCCTGGATGAAATTGTATTCCTTGTTGGTTGTGACAGCGTTTTTAGCCATAGACTATTGTGATGGAGAAAAGACAAAGTCATAGCAGACTTTTAAGTAGACCTGTTACCACTTATTCAAATACAAGTTTCAAATATTCGTATTTTTATAAAAATGAACACTTTTACAACAAAGTAATAATAATAATATTCCACAACTATCACACAATGCCATCTAGTCCCAAGCTAAGCAGAGCTTGTGTTATGGGTACTAGACAACTGATAAACATACTTATATATTTCTAAATACATACATATTATAGATAAATTACACCCAGACACAGAACAAATGGTCGTGCTCATCACACAAACATTTGTCCTGGGTGGGAATCGAACCCACGACCCCGGCATAGTGGTCAGGGTCACTAACCACTAGACCAACAGGCCAAAGTATCTTAAAAATTAGAAGACAGCACTGTTGCAGATTCGCTAGGTGAAACCTGTGTCTTTATAGGGTTTACATTTAATAAATAATTTCTTATATAATCTTTAAATTGCCTTTGTAAAAAAATTACAAAATTAAATACATATTGGACAACATTTTTGTGTATGAGAGGACACCTGCTCGAGCAATAAAATAGAATAATCCATTCTACGAATAAAAACGAAAATAATTGAGTATTGAGTACGAATTTTATCTCAATTCATTTATGGTTCTTCGGACTTCGCACTCTTCCATTAAAATGCTGAATAAAGAGTTCGTGTCCTCCGTTCGCGGCTGGGGGTCTACTCTTTAAGTCCGCAAACGAACATACGGGTAGGGACGGGAGTAGGGATAACTGTCAAATCGTATTGTTTACATTTTAGTTCCTGTCATCTTCTTACTAATCTTATACCCGCAAGTAATACGGTAAAGAAGATGCCCAAAATGGTTCGTTCTAAAATAGTGATACCTCTGATTCAAAATGCGTCTTAGTCCTTCCCATTCTTTGTCATTCGTCTTTCAAAATTTGAAGTTACCTTTCTAGACCGTGCCCTTAGTTTTTTAAATAAGCTTTTCTTAATTAATTCATTGAAAAAATATAACTGTTTAAAATTAAACAATAATATTTTGTCCTACCATCTTTTTGAAAGCATGTTCAATGTAAACAAGTCCTTAGCTAAAGTGTTTTTACTTTGATGTAAACAAGCATATCGTAAACATTGTAACTTAGTGTCTTGAAACTTTTAAAAGCTTTATGAACACAGTTTCATTCATTTTTATATTTATTCTTGGACTTAACTGAAGTTTGACGGGTGTGTGAACCAATAAAATGCTATTTAACTGTGAAATATTGACATTTTGTTAGTTCCTGAACGCAGTTTAGACGCAAGTACTACCGGTCTGCTTGCCGGGGTCGCGGGTCTAACGTATTACCGTGACCCCGGAACGTAAAGGCCGTTAAGGACACCGTGGAATTTAGTCAGTACTAGTCTGACAGTCCCTCCCGCTCTGCCGTGAGTGGGGCAGACTCATTTGATGATTATACCAAGCTAAAAAAAAAGTACTGCCGGTCTAAAATCGCCACTCTACCAATGTTGTTTTATTAGAATTTCGAAAATTGTTCTTTGTCCATTATCTTCTCTTTTGCTTGAGAAATAGAATAGAATCTTCCATTTTACGAATTTTATCGCAATTTCGTTAGAAAAATATTGATAAAGAGGTCTTTTGAGACCTGCAGATCAAGTTTAGTAACATTAGAGATATTTAACATAAAACAACACAATGTCACAATGTGTCAAAATCATGGTCTTGCATTTGAAAATGTAATTTATAAATGTTTGAAAACCAATATTGCACAACTTCCCAAAAAGGAACTAAAAACGTTTGTATGCCAAAGTAAACGGAAGCCAATACAATAACTAATATCGATTCACACAAAGCTGCTAGATCCCGAACCACAGACAAAAACGTAACGAAAACAAATAATTCCGGAATTACGTGCGCAAACGCAACGTTTGAACATAACCAAATAGGGATGTACGATATTTGCATTTGTATCGATATTTTGGACCGGTAACTAAACGATACTTTTCTAGGATCTCATAGCATGACTTCGATCAAGGGGGGCTATTCTCAGTTTTAGAGATGGTGTCGAACTCGAGAAAAATTTCTAATGACGTCATTATTTCGACAAATTTTACTGAACTCTAACGTTAGCCTTCGACAAACAACGAATTTGACATAGCAACTTTTACAATTTGTCGAAAATCTATAATCAAAAATCATCTCTAAAACCGAGAATTGGCCCCCTGTTCTTCTAAAATCGAATAAAAGTCTTTTACCGTCCCTTGGAGTGAAAATAGTAACGTAGTTTAAAATTATGCAGTATAAGATACCGTCGATTAATTTCAATATGGGTACTTTTGTATCGATCTTCAAATTCATTTGTATCGATTGAAAATATTGGAGTATCGGACCTTTACCACAAAGTATCGTATCGGATCGTGCATCACTATTAACTAAAAGTGTCAGCACTGCAATATTTGCATTTTATTTCTCGATACCTATTTATTTTATGTGCATCATCTACCACCTGCTTAACCGGATGATTAACCACTTGCTTTCCTAGAGAAATTGTGTGTTTATAGTATGTCAACGGGCTGTAAATATTTTGTCTAACTGCGTTCCGTTTATTTTTGCTATACCAGGATTGATTGAAGTCAACGACCCTTTATTTTGAGTTGAACCAATTTAGATGTTGAGTAATAATTACGTGATTTGCGTATGCTTTTAGTTCAGTCATTTAGTTCATTCAATTGGAGCGATAGTTTTTTGTTTTCCATCTTTGATTGTTCCAATTGTTTTATAGATGTATCAAAGTTTATTGTTTAAAAGTTTCTCGGTGCCTTTAAAGGACTGTTATACGATGGTTAATTTCGATTTGTTTACGTCAAGCAGTAAAATCTTAAGTGCCTGTTTTCTATTGTTTTATTTTATGCGTCATAAAAAGAATAATAGTTGAAAAAAACTTTCCGTTGTCGAGTCAAGCCGCAAAAATAGACCAATTGATGGGGCGTTTTATCAAATTTTTCCCCTCATCAAATAGTTTATAGTCACTTATCGCTTTTCTCATAACAATAAAATAGAGATGAGGAACATTTCGATAAACACAACATAAAATTTGTCGACCAACATCCTTTATTTCGGCCGTCGTAAACATTTTTTAATACTTCTAAAGCTGCCTGTGGAATACGCGGTTTTTAAACGCGCGTTTAAATTTGGACTGGAATGTTTTTACGTTCACCATTAAAATATCAGGTGCTTTCGATTGTTGACAGGTTCTTAGCAATGTTTTTTAAATAATTATACAAAAATAATGTGGATTTACTGATACGTAGCTTCTGAAAAAATAAAGTTTATAAGAAAAAATTTCCTACTTAATATTAAGGAAAAGCAAATATAATTAACTTTCCCATTTCTTAACACCACGAATTAAACGCGCAACTTATATTGCGGATTTCCACACGATTTATTTATAAAAAAAAAACTCACTAAAAGAAATTATTGACAGCTGTCTATCAAAATCTTGTAGAAAAGAGAACGCTATGCTATTTTTTGTACCAATTTGCGGTTATGAAAAACCGTTTTTTAAAATTGTATTTGGCTATTAGTCTGAGTATTATACGCTGATAAAGATCATAATTTTGTACATAATACGACCTTTTTACAACCCCTGATTAGGTATTATTATAGCTTTTTGTGATACCTGACTTGTGTAAGTAGGTATCTTTTAACCCGTCAAAACCATTTTTTTGCAGAAATCTATAAATTTTACGATTAGACTAACAGGTTTGATAGCCTTCGTTTTATTATAAGTTTTTTTTACGATTCAACTATGTACGTGACAGGCTTTTAGTAAAAATATTAGTATGATGATAAATGTCTATTTTACGACTTCCAAATCATGTTTCTACTGATACTATGCTATTTGGAAAATATTTTACAATCTCTATTAAAGGCCCCCAAATTAACTATTTTGAAAGTTTTTGTTGGTAGCCCTAAAGCACAAAAGACTTAAGTTTTGAATCCATCATTCCTTTAGGTTAGAAAATCAAATAAGTCCTTCAACCTTGGGTTGAACTAAAGGGACTGGCAAACTTACTTGTTCTTTCACTTACCTTTTACGGTTTAAGGCCGCTGTCTTCTTTTAAGACAATCCTGCGATTCATCCGTAGAACGCCTTACAGCCACTGTTATTCCTAAAACTATTCAGAATTATTATTTTATTAATCATGGAAAACTTAGAGCTAAAATTGAAACTGAAATCCAAATAAAAGTCTTCATCTTCTAAAATCTTTATTTTTCAACACAATTAAAGAATAATGCCTGACTACTTTACGATCTTCAACCGCACCACGAATAGCCAGCTTTATACCACCCCGTGGTCAAAGAATTAAGGCGAATCCAGGCGAAAATTTAGATTAGACTGTAGTAAAAATTTTAAGTACTTACAGCTTCTTTTGATTGCCCAAACCCGCCTCAGGACGAGATAAATAAAGCAGTAAAATCCTTATCATTTTTGTCTGTCGGTATTTTTTAATATCCTGTATTTGTTGATATTGTTTTAATAGTATATTAATTGGTTTTTTATGTCCTGTAATGTAGTGTTTAATGGGTCTGCGAAAAGGATGTTGGGAGATACTTGCTGCGGTATGTATCAAAAACGGAAGATAGGGAGACTTGGGTCCTGTCATGTATGTAGATGAGAATCCCAATGTTCTTTGTTTTTTGAAATTTTCTACTTACATTTCTTAAAAAAAAAGTCTTTTGTATATATTCTTGAAAAAATAAATAAAAGAAACGTTGACCCACAGTAAGAATTACTCCTGTAGTGTGGACCATTTAATCTCGCATATACAAACACCCAGACCTGAAACAACTACTTATACATAATGCAAATATTTGTACTCTACGGGAATCGGTATCGCGACTCAACGTAACAGACACTCTTTCAGCCACTGCACCAATCAAGCCGTCGACCAAACCGTCGATGTTACAAAAGTTTAATTTCTAAATTAAATACATTGCAGTGGTAGACGCCTACGGGGCGTCGGACGTCAGACGACCTCCGGCCACCGTAGCGGGCATGCGGACAGCGAGTAAAGGGCAACTCGCTGTCCGATCATGGACCATGCACGGGTCGTGTTCCACGCTCGCCTCAAAGAGCGTCAGCAAAATGCCGTGGCCCCCTCTCAGAGGGCCAAAGCCTGCCGGGGTTGCGGGACTTATTTCATTACCGTGACCCCGGAACAAAAAGGGCTACTGAAGGACACCGTGGATTTTAGTCAGTACAAGTCTGACAGTCTCTCCCGGAGTCATTTGATGATTTTACCACGCAAAAAAAAAATACATAAGTCAAGATATAATTGTTGATTATCTAGAATTTATCTACTAAAATCAAACGTACAGTGATGAAGATATTTTCATAATTCCGCCATTTTACCATTAAAGTCGTCACGGCTACTTAACTTTGAAGACTAGGCAGCAATCCAAGTAGTATTAATTTCTTTGGCACCATACGCAGACACGTGAACCATTAAACGGTTGATGATCGTAACACCAAGTACTTTTCTCATGACATCATAATATTATAACGATTATAATTAACGGAAGGTTAAATTGAGATTGTATCATCTATTGCACCTCAAAGTAGTACATAATGATAGAGCCCTATTCAATTGTATATAATTTTAATGCGTAATAATGCAACATAGCATGTTTTTGTTTATAACAGTAATCATTTTTACTCATTATAGCTAAATTATATAACAGCTTTTATGAAAATAACGTATACGCATATACCTAATAATAAACTCTAATATATAAGGTCGCCGAAGTCCCGCTTAGCGGGGTTTCTTTATCCGTGTTCGTCAGGGTTTGCAGTAACCTAACATAAAGGGGATCGTCAGATAGCTTACTCGAACCCCTGTCTCTTCGAACCTAACCTGTTAGTGCTGAGGTGCAGAAATGTACCTAATAATAGGTACACCCGCAATTCGATGGCGCACCTATTACGGGTACAAATTCGGGCATGCGGATAGCGAATCGGGCATGCGAACGGCGATCACGGTGAATTTTTCAGTACGAGTTTAGAGGACTTATTTTGATGATTTTACAAAAAAACACTACACACTACAACTGGAATATTCCTTACTCAAAAACTCAATAACATTAATGCCCGACCTGGGAATGGACCTAGAAGTTCAAGGTCTATATTTAGGACCTACCTTAATCTTTTTCACAATAAATTGTTAAAAGGATAATGCAGATATTTTCGTATGTTTACAAGAGCTGTTAAAGTTTTACGACATGTCATTGTGGTCTATTTTGATATCGTCAATGTATTTTATGTTTCTTAGTCATCTGCTTCCACATTACTCCGTTTACCTGAAGGTAAATGTTTATCAGTACATTAAAAGTGCGTCTTCTAGTGTTGACAGGTACTTAAAATGCACTAGCTTTTAGTACTGACCTTGTTTATTGGATTATCTTTTTGGCATGAGATTTTCTTGTAGTATTTGAGCTGAAACAAGTTAATCTGGTGGTTATTATGTGAATTAAAAGCTTGTCATGCTGTCTTTTTCATTCTTTGTTTTATTATTTTCACAGTATTTCACTCAGCAATTCAAATAACATTTCATGTTTATAATTATTTGAAGCTATTCTTCGATTAAAGAAGCAAAACTAAATTTATCAAAACCCGCTAAGCTTCATTAAATACACAGATATCACATTTAAAGCTGTCAGAAGTTGAAAAACCTCGAGTAAAAGCTTATCGTACAACCCTAAAACTGTCGATATCTTCGCAAATTATCATAAAAATGCGAGGCTAATCCAAACAAAATCGTTTGCAATAAAAATCGAATTAAACAAGCAATTTAAATTAAAGTTTTTATAAAAATACTATACTCGTTCTCCCACTTATCAAAGTTCGTTTGTGATAAAGGGACCCATCTCAAGAAAGTGAGGCCCAAAATATTTAATTACACAAGGCGGCTTACGAGACTTTGGAAAAGGAGCGACAAAACTTTAGGTTTCGCGTGACACTTTTAATTAGGGTTGTCACACTTGCCATTGTTCTTTGTAGCAAAATATATCTACTTTTAAAAATTTAAAATGTGGTTTGCTCTTGGTATCAATCTAGAAGCGTATATAAGATCTAAGATAAAGCGAGCACGCCCAGAAAGAAATTCAACTCTAGCGCATCTACAGAACACGCTTTAAACTGTCTGGTATAAGACTCCGAGAGGGGCCAAGACAAACCATCGACTCGCATGCAGTTTACGTGCGGCCTATGGAATTTCTAAGTCGTCAGACCAAGTTACAGGCCTGTGATGCCATTGGTGGTGTGGACCGCTAGGAGATGGATCCCGACCGCCCCAAAAACAAAGCCTGCCGAGTATACCGAGACTCCCGTACATAAAGGGCTACTGAAGGACACCGTGGATTTTAGACAGTACAAGTCTGACAGCCCCCCTCCTGCTCTGCCCTGGGCGGGAGGACACATTTGATGATTTTACCACGATAAAAAACAACACTCCAAAAACTAGGAGTTTGGGTCAAATTGCACTTTCGTCTATTCATTTTCCTAAGATTTAATTAGGTGTTTCAGTAGGTATTTAACAAAGATTATGCTCTAAAATTGGATGTTTTTTTGGGGCGGGATCCGGGTGGGTATTTAGTTCCGGTAACGTTAAAAGTAGATATAAAACTGAATTTACATAGATATGATGTCAATATAGTTATTGACTGATAAGATTGTATCCCGCAAGTCATCGTGATTATGGTAGTTTTTTATGATACGAGTTTATGTGAATTTCGTGCCTACCTCAAATAACAGAATGTAAATACTTACCTACCATAATTCTTTCTGGGAATTCTATTTGGCGCCTCGAATATTATTGATACTTTTCAAATAGAACATAATAACTTTTCAAATAGCTGATAAAACATTTTTTTACACTGCATTAAATAGAACATAATTATACCATATTGTTTTTTTATTGTATCATTTTTTTGTTAATAGATAATAACGCTAACCAAAACCATTTTTTTTTACAAGTTCAATATCATTGAGTCGTCATATTATCGAAATAATTTAGTACACATTTTTTTTTAATTGTACTTAAACCTTTCCTAGTCCACTTACCACAAGGCGAAGACCTTCCACATAAGTTTATTCAGAGTTATTAATATCAAGTCTTTATCATAATGAAGTCGGTTAAAACGTTCTATTTTTTATTACATTACATTTCACACTTCGAGAAAACCTGAACAAATAGTTATATTACAAAAAAAAGTTCTCATTACCGTTCTAAAAAGTGACACCCCTATGAATAAAAGAAGGTTGGTTGGCAGACGGAGGTCCGTTGTTATCACCTGCTACAACTTTGGGCTGTAAACCACTCACACTCCAGTTGGCAAACAAATTTCGTAATAATATATTATGTTGGCATGCTGTGGATGTGATTGGGGGATCCACTCTTGCGCATCGTGTTACGTGGAAGGCGGGAAATAAGAATTACTCGTAGTAAAGTTTTAATAAAATATAGTAATTGTTCTATGTGCTATGGAAGCTAACTTTTGCCTCTGGCCAGCCCCATCCAACATCATATTCATCAGTCTTTATTTTTAATTAAATTAAATATATAATTAATATTATAACGAAAAAAAAATACCCAAAACTTAAGCCCCACAAAATAGTCACATGCATTTGATCCTTCCTTATCATATTAAATTACTTAATAAATATGTGTGTCAAACCATCTATTTAAGATTTACCTTCTGGTATGTCAATTTATTTATTTATTTTTACTTCATGCAACACAAAGGTGAGATGATCCCTGAGGCATTCTCTACCAGACAACCAAGGGTAGTAAATTAAAAAAAAAATGTCATAGTAAAAGTTGCTTTATGAAATAAAAATAAAACTTAAGAAAAGGCATATCCATACTTTTCTACGGTGTCTCCATTAACAAATCTGTTATCTTCCCCCCTCACCCCCTCACTTCCAGAAAGCTGCGCTAACGCACCGCGTTCATTAGGTACACATGTAACAGGTAGAAACACTGAATTATAAATCTTTGTTATTGATAACAATCGCCTTTTGTTGTTTTTTTTTACCTTGTTCTAATTTTAGAAGTTATTTTATTTTATTTTTGCCATATGGATATCTTTCTGTATTTTTAAAAGAACATCTGGGTTTAACGACTTCAGGGTTCATTAGAAAAATATTAAGCCTTTTGCTGACTTAAATGGTGTAATTGAAGATAGCAATTAAAGAGAAAAACAAAACCAATTTGTAGTTAATATATTTTTTTGTATTTGACCAAACAATATAATTACATTGCCAACAATTTCATACAAAATATGAGGTTTTATTTGAATTCGATATAGCATCTTAGAGATATCACTGCTTTTTGTTGCAATTTCCTTTATAATTATGAATCAAAGTTTCTGAACACATATATGTAAAACAAGAACAAAGCAAATAACAAAGCATTATGCTTTGAGATTTGCCATATATTATAATTTATATTACATATATGTTTAGCAACAAACAACCCGTTATCGGATTTAACTTAAACCTCATATTTATTGGAGCCGCTCTAAATTAGTTTTAAATCCCAAAACTTGTCATAACTCTTGTTATTTTAAGTTTGCTTGAGCTACGAGGCTTTTCCTTGTCATTGAGAACCACACGTGTATAAATAAAAAAAATATAATCAAAAAAATTAGTAATCTATCTAAAATCTTGGTCAAAAAACATGATACTCAAATGTAACATTGCATTTTTGTGACACATAGTATCCAAAGTTCCAAACAGGATCGTTTCATACTTTATCTATACACCTACGTCATCAAAAGCACCTACCATTTACGGAATACTTTTTAGATATCCTTAAGTAAGTACACCTTTCACCCACGACTTTAAGGATATCTTCCTTACTTTATAAATACCTGCCATTCTTCTTTAGGTTGAAAGGATATTCATGTTGGACTACCGGGTGGCCTCTGCTAAACACAGTAATACGACATTAACCCAAGTTTACGACAGCACCATAACTCACCCCAGATTGTGATGCTACTAATAAATACAAATATTTTCTTGTTATGTGATTTAATAGGGTGATTTCTTGAGGTAAGAATAGTGTGGATATGACGCGAGTCAGAAATTGGTAAGGTCCTTTATAAGTGACTTTTATTTCGAATAATAATATGTGTGTGGTCGTGTTTATAGCAGATAAAATTTAGATAATTTGGGAATTCAAAATGCCAGAATTTTAATTATGGATACTAAAATTAATGCAAATAAACTAAAGTGGGTCAAATTACTTGATCGGTTACGATAAGGAAAGGCGTCAAAAATGTACAGAATCTTGGAATTTATGGGTGAATTAATATTTTTTTAATTGCAGAGCAAAACATTTATGTGTAGCGATGTTTTATTATTTTACATCGGAATTCACAAAATATTTATATGACATGCATATTAAATTAAGCAAATATATAAATTTTATTGAATATTAAAATTACGACCAATTAAGCTTTTTTGCCAAATTGGTGGGATATTTTATTAATAGCGGTGATAATAATTTAAACAAGCTTCTTACACAATTATTATAAGATATAATTTAAACTTATTATAATGATGTCGTTAAAAAAATAAGCGTTATAAATTCATTGTTTTATTGGTTATGATTCTTCAAAAGCTTTAACGACATTCTTACCTGTTTATTAATGCAGTTTTGGTTCTGTCAAATGTAATAAAATAGCATGAGTGTGAATTCTCAAACCATTCGTTAAATGGAAGGAATATTTGCATTAAACCACCTGAGATATCATGTCAAATTTTGCGTTTTTATTTACGTTGATGTTTCAAACGAAACATCCATGTATTGCTACAAAAATAGCAAACAACCCTAAAGACTAATGTAAATATACACATTTAAATATAACATAATAGAATACATAAGTGAAATATCATACAGGACATACCTAATATCACAAATCATATCGCATATGACTACAAAGCACTTCCACCACACACCTTAACCAATTTACAAACCACAGAAGCGCATCCCTATTAATCCAACGACCAGCTGATACAAGTAGAAAATTAAAATCAGTTTAAGTTTGTTTATGGGCAGCCGCGGCACCGTTAGGGCGGGTGCACACAAATAACTACTAATCGATATTGGAATCAATGCGTGGCACGCCTGCACTATGCTTAGGGTGTTCTGTGATCCTAGTATTTATAGCTTTCACATGGGGGTTTGCTTGCAAGAAATGTGGATTTACGATACAAGAACCAAAGATGACGATAATTATCTATTTTGATACACCGTGAATTGTTTCTGCATCAAACTTTTTAATGGAGTGTCAAAATTGTCTAAACGACTAAACAATTGTTTATTTTCTTTTTTCATGTCTGCTAAAGTCCGCGTGTACCCCCACCTAATTAAATTTGTACTACATTATTTTGTGGTTAGCGGTGCTGGTTGCATAATAACATAATTGTATCGTATTCTGTATTAGATTTAAGACTTATAATGCAATTGTTTGCTGTCCTAAAGAAATAAAATAAAATAAAATCATTGACTGAATCCTCCCGTCCTGGGTGGAGTGGAAAGGACTTCTAAACTCTTACTGAATAAAAAGCACCGAAGCACTGAATCATCTATTTAACATAGTCCTGCGGCCCGAAGACCAAGGACTGACGTAAATATCACTAAAGTTGAAAAATTAATGAAAATGAAATCTACTCTTATTTGCCATTTTGTTTTGATTGAATTGATGTTAGATATTTTATAAAATTTTATTCTAATGCTTAATTGTAATAATTGATATTTTGAAACACGAATGATATTTCCTGTAAATAGGTATTTTTTCAAGGATACATGTAGGTATATTTTTATAATTAATACCTAGCTTTAATTCTTGTAAATTATTTAGAAAATACATATTTGTGTCATATAATTTTTTAACATTATGTCAATTAAGTTTATTCTGAAAAATAATAAAACATAATTACTTTTAAGAAAAAAAACCTGATGATTTTTTAAATCATACTGTATATAATCCAACCGTCTTTTATGTGATGCAGGAAAACAAACAGCCTATAACTAAAACAAATAGTTAACGTACGTACAGTTTATTGTTATTGGAAGGCCCAGGTTCGATGCCTGCGCAGGTGAAATAATTCAAATGCTTCATTTTGTAAGTAACTGACGTGGTTACTTTGTTTTTATTAAACATCAAACGCTTTTTTTCCCTTTTGAAGTGATTGGAAACTTCCGTAGATATTTTATTTTAGGAAAATGGCGGCAAGTTGACTGTCATTTGTTTACTTAAGAATTTACGGTCAATTACACCAAGGAACAAAATGTAATGATTGATTTCTGAAAAAAAAAATGTTAGTTATGTTTGATTTTATATCTGCACTAGCAGTTGCCAGTGGCTTTGCCCTTTCTAAGATTGCCCCACGGGAATTGAATACTGGGATTAAAAGTATCCTATCCTATTCTAGATCAACCCATATTTGTACCTGTATCAAAATCCGCTATGTTTATGTATGCAAAAGGAACGAACGTCCATGCATGAAATGTGAAAATTTGTAGCGATGGATGTATGGATGGACCATACATCCATCGCTACAAATTTTCACATTTAAATACTAACTTATTTAACCTCACTTATCTATCTTCAATTGAAGTGTTTGAATACTAGACTTTCAGAGTTGAGCTTTTGAGAATAAAACAAGTCACGTCTGTAGTTTTTTTGAAAGAAAGTAAAATACGTCTACAATGTCCCTAGCACGAGTTTTCAGTATTTTACTTTACAGAGTCTTCCCAGTATTTACAGCGTTTCTTGTAAAAAATGAAACAGCGCCTCTGGTGTGCGAAGGAACTAATATTTTCCTTGAACATTGTCAAACTGAAATTGTCAAAGTTCCAGTTTACTTTACGTCTCAAATTCTGAAAAATCGTGCTAAGGGTATGTAAGTCGATTTATAATAGACTAGCGGCCCGTCCCGGCTTCGCACGGGTGGAGGACCCGATCTAAAATTTGAGATTTAAACTATCCTATCTCTCAAGTTGAATCGAACTGCACACATCACATGGTGTGCGAATTTTATTATAATCGGTTAAGTGGTTTAGGAGTCTATTGAGGACAAACATTGTGACACGAGATTTATATATATTAAGATAATTACAAAACTAAAACTAAATCTAGTCTGTGACCCAAAAACGTAAATCATACTCGCAAAGATTCTGTACTTTATCTAAACTACAAAGTAATAATATTTACTAGCCAATATTGTGAGTAAGGATGCTAGAGTCTCGCATTTGTATCGATACTTTGGACGAATTATTAACGATACGATACAATCTCAAAGGTTTTTGTAACGATTCTCTTTGTTTCGTTATTTGTAAAGTATCCAAATGTCCTTTGAGAAACATGATGATTGAATTTAGAATCGACAGATTACTGAATTTGTCACCTTGCATAACAACAAGTTCAGTCTAGTTGTCTACTTTAGTAAATTTTGATATAAAGCAATATTTTATTTACAATTGTTTAATTAAATAACGTATGACTACGTGAAATAATCATTCATTTATTCTGATACCGATACTATTGGTATCGATCAAGCAACGTGTTATATTGTATCGATACAAAATATCAGAGTATCGAATCAAGTTAGTATCGATACTGTAAAGTATCGTATCGGATGGTACATCACTATTTGCGAGCTAATATTGTGACTATTCATTACAGAACCTTAAGCAATTATTATTATAACTAATATACGGTCCTTAGAACATAGATCAAGCCATACAGGCAATAAACTTAACTTAAACTTCATACATATTCAAACGGATATGTATGGAAAATCTATTGTTGTAATCCTATAGAGATTTTATTACTAACGTTTATATGCATAAGCTAATTATAATCAATGGGAGTTTTGTTGCTGGTGTTGTGGTCGAACGCTTTTGGCACCTGTCTTTGGGTTCGATTCCTGATGTGAAATGGGCTATTCCGATTTTTGAGTTAGTTCAGAATCAGGGTTTCTGTTTGATTGATGGAAATAGACTCCATCATGATATTCTAAGAATTAAATAAAACTGTCGTAACGATAATTCGTATAGTTGTATCTCTACTCACTAAAAGTCTTTCTCTATTGCCACAATGGTAGACTTAATTAATTCTGGATAAGCTGGGAAGAAGAAGATAAGAAGAGATAAGAAGTCAAGTGATAAGTCGACTTAACGCCTGATTGAACTCACTAACTAAAACTTAAAAACTACAAGGAAACTAAAACCCATTAATCAAAGATGATGTCATACATAACGAGCAACTAATAAATCTTTTATAACTTTTATAACACAATAATAATTCCGTACATAATGCTCTTAAACACACGAACATGCAACGAACATGTCCAACAGATGACTTAATAAGACCTAATAAAATTATACCGACGCACGAAAAGCAAACATGAACGAGGGCGAAAGTCAAAAACCCCACAATTTTCTGTTTCAAAATTTGATAACTTCATCTCACATAATAATAGTGTACAGAAAATAACGACCACCAATCACGTGCGTCAGTTTAAACCTCCCGCGTTTGAAATTCGAACGCACTCGTCAAACAACGACTGACCTCCGACGAAGGCAGACGTGTGTTTAGTCAGTAATTTGATGATAATTTGCAAAATGAGAACGTGTGCGGTATAAGAGTGGTAGGTTTATATTTTTTGCTGAATTTTCATATTAAAATGTCGGCGAACTTTAGGGTGAAAGTACTTCAGCGGGTAATTGAATATTTTATCAGGCAGGGTAATAGGCTCGTTGAGGGTTCATGAATATAAAAGCGGTGTTCCCGGGGTATCCGGCTTACTATCAATGATTTTCATTACGGCACAAAACTGCCTGTTGGTCGTTCAACTTTCGCTTTTACAGCGTTTTTACTTTTATAGCTTTTGTGGGTAGAGCAAACTTTAATACTGTTATTGTTTTTAGCTCTATTAAAATTTTATATAGAAGGAATATTTTTATCTTGAAAACCAGGCAAATTTTTTATTCTTTTTCTCCGTTAGCGTTGAATTTTTCTCATTTTATAAAACCGCGAAGGTTGTCTTTAAAATTTCGGTAGAAGTACATTTTTGTTTGAAAGTCATTGTAGCACTTAAACTATCTCAGAGTTTTACGATCAACTAATTAGCCTGGCAAAATTTATAGTGGTATTATCATGAAGTCAAAGCGAGTAAGTTTATGCGAGTTTTATAGGTGTCCAGTGATGTTATTACGTAGCTACCTAATTGTTTTGTAGTTAAATGATAACGAAATGTGTTGTACTAGTCAATAAAGGGAATAAGGAAGCTTGCTAAGGAATTCCTAATTAGTAAACTGGACCCTTGCCTTCTATTACGTGGCAATTTTAAACATGAATGGTGAAATGTGGGTGTACTGTATTAATCCCTTTATCTACTGCTTTGGGAAAAGACGTAATGGTATTATGAAATCAACGTTACTTTATCAATAGATAATTTTAAGATGTCATAATCATGTGGTGTATTAGGGAAGCAAATAGAATTATTTCTGTATACATAGGTTTATCCGAAACGGCGGAATTTTCGAGAAAATTAAGAAAACCTAAAAAGTCTTTCGGTTTTTAGTTTGGTAAATGGTGCGAGGTTCATTTATGGACTAAAATACTGTGCATAAAATGCGGCATCAATATACCTAACATCATTATTTCGTATCACGAAAGTAATTATTATTTTCTTAGATAATATCCAGATGGAAAAAAAATGATTTAAAAAAAAAAAACTTTATTTTCTCAAATACTAGACTTGGTAGCTTAATGGGGATACGAGATCTTGCATTAAAATCATCATTTCTGTCAAGTTTTGCAATAAAAATGGGATTTCCGAAAATTGGGCTTCATAAAACACTGTGGATCGCCATTAAGATTGAGGTAGAATATTAATTCCAAGCGCAAAAGAGCAAGACTTTCAGTCTTACAGTCAAAGATAGTCAATACTGACGGGGCCCCCCTATATGACGGGCCCCCCTATAGAGGGCCATAGCCTTGCCGGGGTTGTGGGACATACGTACACCGCGACTCCGGTATACAAAAGGCTACTGAAGGACACCGTGGAATTTAGTCTGTCATGTCTGACAGTCCCCAATACAGTTTTGCAAACAAATAAAAAAAAATACAGCAAATAAAAATCTATCTCGATCCACATTAATTCTCTACTTGCTAAAACACACGTCCGCAAATTGATAAAATACATTAAAGTCAAAAACTAGTACTAATTATATAACAATCTCATCTATCTATCTATCTATACATATAATAAAACTGTAGAAAAGTTATTTTTGTACATTAAAAAAAAACTCAAAAAATTTAGCCAGGGTATTAAAGGACAACCAATAGAACCCATTTCTAGCATTTTTAGAATTTTTGTCTGTTTGTCTGTTTGTCTGTTTGTCTGTTTGTATGTTTATTTGTCCAGGTATCACGTAAAATGTACGAAATTTATGTAGATAACTTTTATACACAACGATTAAGCGTAACTTGGAGAGGAATTTAGTTTTTGTTTCATTGGAATCGGTTCAGTCTATCAAAAGTTATTCGAATATAAAGTGTTTCAGAAGTAAAATTACGGTCAGTTCACACCAAGACGCGTAGTTCATAGCGCGATCTAGCTTCGATTCTGCTACATATTCAAATAAAAAAATTCATCTAATGATTATGATAGGATGGGATAGGATAGGATAGGATGGGATAGAATAGGATAGGATGGGATAGGATGGGATAGGATGGGATAGAATGGGATAGGATGGGATAGGACGCGACAGGACGGGACAGGACGGACAGGACGGGATAGGACGGGATAGGATGGGACAGGACGGGACAGGACGGGACAGAACGGGACAGGACAGGATAGGACGGGACAGGACGGGACAGAATGGGAGAGGACGGGACAGGGCGGGACAGGACGGGACAGGACGGACAGGACGGGACAGCTCGGGACAGGACGGGACTGGACGGGACAGGACGGGACAGTACGGGACAGGACGAGACAGGACGGAACAGGACGGGATAAGATGGGATAAGATGGGATAAGATGGGATAAGATGGGATAAGATGGGATAAGATGGGATAAGATGGGATAAGATGGGATAAGATGGGATAAGATGGGATAAGATGGGATAAGATGGGATAAGATGGGATAAGATGGGATACGATGGGATACGGTGGGATTTTGGAGGGAGACCTTTTTACCCGACGCTTCGCACAAAAAAATACATTGGTAATTTCCGACATCCACGCGAACGAAGTCGCGGGCACAGCTAGTCTTTATTAAATAGGTTACTTTATATTTATGTAAACACCAAAATCTAGTAACGATACTCAATCCATCTTTACCGATACCAATTCACCAAACTTAATGGTACCTTCACAAATTTTGAAGTACAATGCTTTTTAGTAGTGGACGTCTGATTTCCCTTATCATATACAGCTGGCAATGTACTACTTAGTAAGATATTTATCGCTGTATCAAGTGCAGTGTGGTAAGGTTAGGTTAATTGATGCTAAAGGGCAAGCAATAATTCTGTGGGTAATAAACAAAGATGATGGCTGGCGTTTTCATTTGACAAGCACCTCTGGTTCTTGATGTTTACTTAAAGATGGCGCCGTGTTTTAAGTCATTTATTTACTACTTAATATCAAGTAAACAAGTCTTATCCACGGTTGTTCAGTACCAGATTTTAATCATTTCTCTTTCGTGCTCCTGACGAGCAGAGGGCCTATAAAAAGTGGCATAACACAGATCTCTTTTAGCAAAACAATTGGGATTTTGAAAATAATCTAATGAAAACTTTGACATTGAGTGCTTATATCTCAGCCTATATGAAGATGCTGTCGGCGCAGGTAGGTCTAATTTTTAATGGTTTCTTAATTAATTAAGCAGTTTTAATAAATTGTTAAAAACACTTACCAATTTTTGAACATATCAGTTTTCTCCGGAATAGCTGTAATACTGTTTATTTTTATTTACATAAGTAGTGGAAACTGGTGGTGCTCCTCGATTTAATTTGATCACATAAAGTTTTCAAAAATAACCGTAACAAATATATACTTACACATTGTAAAACAAAAAATACCTGGTAGAACACGGTGGTTTAGAAAATGTATCTTCTTTACAGCTTCATCTAGTGTTAGGTTACATTCCGTAGCCTATGACACAGGACAAAAGCGGTAGCGATTTAAAATTTCTTCTATTTAAACCTATTGCTGAAACATTGTACCTTTTTGGATTGGATAACCATCTAATCAATCTTCCGCATCGGACAGAAGGGAATGTCGGACTCATATCGACTGGAAACCCTTTTATTTCTTCAATTACTCTAGTAGCCTGCCAGGGTCGCGAGATTTCCCGAATTGCCATGACCCTGGAACGTAAAGGGCTATAGAAGGACACCATGAATTTCAGTCAGCGCGAGTCGGACAGTCTCTCCCGCTTTGCCCTGGGAAGGAGGACTCCTCTATGATTTTGCCACGATAAAAAAAGCGTCCCAGGATTGTGGTAATCTCTGAAGATACTCCTGCGAATTTCTGACTTTATATTAAAACCACTTCGTCTCTTTAATTACCCTACGAGAACCAGGGCAGCGGTAAACTCCTAAGGCTACTACTCTAGCAGACATTTGACAAAAAATTATGTCAAATCGATTCTATTCCTATTTTAGTTCCGTGGCCACTTTACCCGTATCGATCAATTCACCTCAGAACACAATCATAACAGAGATAACCTTTCACTCAACAGCTCTGTAACTATTTATATTCAGTTAAACAGTATAAATTGAATTGTTACTGCTTTATGTTACACTTGTCAATTGATAATATATCTAACTTACTTTATATTTCACTCATATCAATATTGGATTCCAGTTGTAAGTTATGAATCTAAAAGTTATTATTAACTGTGTGTACGTTATTGAAAAATGTTATCACCTGGTTAGCTTTTTCACAATTAGGCTAGGGTTGGATTCGACTTGGTCGCGGGTCTTATACCATCACCGTGACCCCGGAACATAAAGGGCTATTGAAGGACACCGTGGATTTAAGTCAGTTCAAGTCTGACAGTCCCTCCCGCCCTGCCCGGGGTGGGAGGCCTTATTTGATAATATTACCAGGTAAAAAAAAAAAGAGGGTTGGATTCGACTCCCAGTCAAACCAAATGCAGCTGAAGATCAGTATTTTACATGGAGAGACTGCCTATCTGACGTCACAACACAGTAACTGAAAAATACGATATTGCTAAGGGGATTTTTTGTTGCAACTTAAACAAAATATGATTTGCGGCAATAAAAATTTGCGGCATAACTTTACATAATCAGAAAGATCAAAACATTCGCTCCATTCACTCTCACAATGATTTGGTCAAAGTTGATAAAAATTCCGAAATCTTATTAACAGATTTAAATTTAACAGACAGACAGAATTTAAATTTCGCGGGCTACTCCTGAGGCTGCGCCGTAATAAGATTGCTCGTTAGACCTCCGACCTTCGGACTAACAGTAACCAACGGAAATATTTTTGGGGTAATAGACATAAAAATATCATAACCAAACATGAGTTTTTTTCAGAGTCCGTGATATTTAAAAGGTTCTAAGGAAAAATATAAGGAAACGGTCCTAGTGGCAACGGCAGGCCATGTCTGTCATAAAAGTGTACTATTATCAGAATCAAAGGTATATGCAAAATTTAATGCACATTGAAATCAAAAAGAGAGAAAATAAGATAGTGTGCCTCACGGCTAATAAGCAATTTTGACAACAATTAAAGACGAAATGATATCTGAAGAGGTTATAGCTTCCGAAATAGACATGTTAGGTATGATACCGGATATAGATATTGAAAGACAAGATAAAGACTCTGATAGCGTATTCAGTGATAAGAGATAGATAGTTGATGTCGTTACCCATATTCTTGTTGCCGATACTCTTGATAATGAGACATAACCATTTAATATTACAGAATTTGCAATGAACGCGTTTGTTACGTTTGTTGAGCAGGTGGGTTTTATAAAGGACAAGTTTCTTCAGATTATGACAGAAAAGTATGTTAATGAATACTTTTTTTCTTAACACACTTATAAAAAAAGAGGAGACTGCTGAAAAAGAAATGCCAAAGTAGAAGACATGCTGAAAAAACCGACTGAATTGATATAAGAACAGAATGATAAGGCGAACGAAGTGTCAAATCTACTATCGCCTTATCATTCTGCTCCTATTCGGGTGGTTGTTTGGGGTGTGGGTTACGGGACCAGCTGTAAAGGTAACCTTGATCTTGGATCGCAAAGAGCGACTGAAAGCAGAGTGTATTTTAAGTTAGTAAGAGACTGACAATCTCCTTTGCCCAAGGTGGGAGGACTCTTTTTGATGAATTCACAAAAAAAAAATATGTTAAGAACAAATATTGACACTGATAGAAGTAAATTTTGATCAACGTTGTTTCATTGTAGATAATAAGCAATGACTAACAAATTAAAACCGCTTATCTTATTACTAAGCCCCATCCTATTCACATCATTGTAAAATAATACTCTCATGTGCGTAGACGCACGCAATCTTTGACACGATGCACGTGCAAACTTGGACTTTACGACAACATGGCTCTCGCAAATATAGGCTTCAGAACTAACATAGTGACATGTTTTAAATGTTAAATTCAATTTTGTATGTATTTTATGAGACTTACTTTTATTTGGGTCAGCATGTTAAGGTAGATAACCTCTGGGTTGCGGGACATAAGTATACCGCGACTCCGGTCCTCAAAGAGCTTCTGAAGGAAACCGTGGATTTTAGTAAGTACAAGTCTGACAGTAAGGGAAGGTAAAAAATGAAATAAAGCTGAATTTCTTACTGTCTGACTGTCTCAATAAAATAACAGTCCATGATTACACACGTAATGTGTCTGTTTCTGCACAGCACCATCACTTTTATTGATAACATAAAATTCTACACAGGCGTGTCGAGGGTTATAATCCTACACACAAAAAATATGTGTGATCTGCAAGTAAATGTTTGTGCGTGCATTTTGGTGGGTATGGAGAGCGATGTAATCATGAAAAAAACAAGAACTGCTTTCCCTATCCAGTATGCCTCAACTATCTTTTTAAGATTTTCGGCTTTCAGGCTAGTCTTTATATCTTATTTACGATGCTGTCGAGAAAAATCCATTCATCAAGAATCAAAATAGGATAGCTACACATTCCTAAATAGTAGTAAGTATGTCTAGACAACTGGAGTTGAAGCCGGTGGAGGAGGATTATCCATATCCACTGCAGATGCAACTCGAAGCTGACCACGAGCCTCAGATATAGAAGTGACAGAGAGACAAAGTGATATGTCAGAATTCTTCTTTTACATATGTATTATCGATAGAGTAAACTAAACTATATCCGCTACTTACACAGCTCAAAATTATCGGATTTGACATAAGCTACTCAAAAGATATTGTCAAACCTCTCGAAAATCTTTGGAAGTGAATTTCGCGTGTTTTAACTACTTAAGTGACTCTTTTATGATAGTCCAAATATCGGTAATGAAACGTGATTATATAACGAAGTGTTTGAGCTTATCATCTTTATGTTTTGGGTTCAAAATGAGCGCGACTTCATATATTTAGCAGTGTGGCCTACATTTACAATCAATGTTATTGCATAGATTCGGCTAATATCGCAACTGTTTAGTTTGAAAAGGAATTTATATGAAGTTTATTTTATATTCTAGAAGTATCTAATAAATAAGAAAGTGATCAATACAACAGATTAAATTCTATAAAAGGGAAAATTTTATCTGAACATCAAAAATCAAAACCTAATTTTAAGAACATGTAATTTACTTTTCAAATTAGATCACAAGATCTAGTTTAAACCGTACCATACCGAAAACACTTAGTCCTTAATTATTTAGTATGCAACGTCAAATTGATAACCTAATCACCCAGTTATCCAAGCGACACAAACAAACAAAACTTTGCTACTAAATTTGCACTAAATTCGTAAATTTCCAGCGATACTATCCATTATAGAGCGAATGGCCTTGAGACTGACGAGCGCAAAGCGAAATCAAATAATACTATCGCTATGTACGTTGCATATAGTGATATCTGAGAATTGTGATTACGTATTATATCGGGCCAGATTCGCGGAGTCAATGAACTTCTTATCAAAAGAAGACATGTGTTGTCTCCTTACAAAAAATACAGTAAGTGGTTGTGAGGACATCTCTTTTCTCACCGGATGTGAGATAGTAGAAGAATTGTTTATTGTCGGATTAAAATTCAACACTTTGAAGTTTAACTTTTATTAGTTCAGCGGCTTTTTGAATAGATGGTTTGTTTTTCGAAGGATGTGTTAGTTTTTCGATAATTTCCTTTCGAGATCCTTATGAATTCAAAATGATACGGACTTAGAATCATTATGAAAATGAATTCCAAATTGCGTTCTATAACAATCTAAAAAAGCGCACAATATCGACTGACCAACAGAATTAACGATTCAGGATGCCTCCCTTTAATTTAATCCCCTTACAATTTATTTTTATCTACTATGTCAATGTCAAAAATTACTTTATCTTAACCATCTATATCATAGATCTACATATATGCCTTAGTTTAAGTTTATTTAATAACTTTATCACCTTCATTCATCTCTAAACAAGAATTTACATAATCAATATTGATAAAGCGTTTGTGAATCTCACCTATGATCCAAACGGTATTTTGGCTTCTTGCCAGGATCTCCTTCAAATAAAGGAACCAGGAATGCTTTCATTGACAAGTGCATGGACAGTGCCATCACCACCACGCCCACTTTCGACCCAATTGCGACAAGAATAAGAAGAATCTTCAATACTGGAATGTATAACGACAGATGATTGTGGGGTTATTCATGTAGATACTCGTGGTCTGCTTCTGGACAGAGGCCAATCGTTGGTTATTTAGCTAGACCATCGGTCACTCTTATCCAGATACTGCCAGTTTGTCTATATTCACCGATCACAGATTTTCTTGCCTTCCATTTTTCCCAAGTTTACTTGCATGTGTATCTTTTATAACCTGTAATGTCCAACTGCCGCAGAATTATTGAATATCGAGAACGGCCGTAAGTTATCCCAGATGTTAGGTCATAAAATGGACATGTGTAAAACAGTTTTAGCATATTAATGTAGCAAATGGATAGACTAACTTTCAAATGAAAAATAGAATGGAATAGTCTCACTAGCAACAATGCCTCTGAAAGATTGATAAAGACGAGCGTGGTGAAGCATGAAACAGCAATGATTCTTTACAAGTCAATTGAAAACGCGCACTACCCCACATCTGTAGTTAAAAATGTTGTGACAAATTGGTCTGATGCCAATGTTTTTTTTAAATGGTTTCGGTCAAGCACCTCGTACGTAGACACGAAGTCTGCGACATATGCATGGAATTTTTTTCTATTCTCTATTCATATCTACGAATAGAGCTCGGAAATCGGAGCATCTATAAAAAACAGTAATGGCTTTACGTAAACGTCTTATTTTGTTTTTTTTTTCTCTTTGAAATACTTCGACGTTGCTCTTGAGTGAGAAAATAGAGTTCGATAAGTTTTCATTAAAAGTGTCAGGAAGATTGAATTGTTCAATTTTGTTACATTACCCACAGTTTCATTATTGTGTTCTTCGTTTTCGTTTTCTTACATTTTTCAAATTAGAGTTGTCAATTATATTTCAGAAGGTATGTTAGAATGTTGCTTTCAATTATAATCGACACATCTTATGGGATTCGGTTTCTTATACGTGCTGCATCTAATACCACATCATCATTTCATTAGACGAGTCACGTCTTAATACAGGCCTACTAGTGCAAAAAAATCTTCATCAATGTTGTCATGTTCTCTTGCTTTTTCAACGTCTGTCGGTCCGTGAGTCTTGCAACGTGGCCTGCCCATTTCCATTGCACAGGTCAAGGCATTTTTAGATCTTATTTTTGTGTGTTGTATTTTATCTATTTTCTTTACCTTGAGTATACTTTGCTCGATTCCCCGCTGACAGTTGGTAGTTTTCTGCTTGGCTTTTCCTGTGAATTTCCAAGTGAAATGAAATGAAAATGAAAATGAAAAATGAAAATGTTTTTATTTTTAACGACCTTAAGTCAAACACGATAAGAGGCTCGAGTCCATAATTCTGGTTTTTACTTACTTACTTATCGGTAAGTTACTCAATCAATATACATATGTTAGCCATTCTCAAAATCATTCTCACGCCAATTTGTTCGGAAACCATTATCCTACAATACATCTGTTAACAGTTCTTGCGTGAGTACTTATTTTTGTTCAACGCGTCATGGGCAGACAGTAACTTCAACAGTCGAATTTTCTAATATTGAACGTAGTTAGTAATGGATAACAATGGTTTTAATGAGCTAGTTACTCATGTCTTTTTTCGAAATAAAGAAATACCAATCATTTCCGTCGAATTCCAGAAATATCCACGTATGGGCAAAAGTAGTGGTTGGGCTGCAGCAAGATAGGTCGATGATTAGAAGAATGTGGATGGTAGCGGATGGATGCGGACTGCCCAGGACCAGGGTTGGCGGTCTTTGGGACAGGCTTGCGTTCAGCAATGGATCGCAATAGGCTGATCATATAATCATTTTCATAAAAAGACAGTTGGGTATAAAGAAGCATTCTTGTTCTACTTCGTCGTGTCAATGAATATATTTTAATAAAATTAGTTTTTGACAAGAACTCTGCTGTAGTTGGCTTCAGACAGGTTCCTTAATGTTCAGATGCGATTACACAATTTACAGGACAAAAGTCGAACGATTGTCATGTTTTTGGTGAGTCTAGAAACATTATGTCCTGTTTTACAAATTCTATCGTGTTTCCGAACGTTAAACCTAGACGAAACGTGAATCAGTGATGTATAAGATAAATATTTGAGATAGCATCCGGGCTAGATAAAAATAGCAGATTACCACGATGCCAGGCCAGTTAGTGTTATAACTACATGAATCACGAATTTAATATGGCTATCTAGTTAGTAAGTTTAGTGCCCTAGGACGCCTGTATCTCACCCCAATGGCTGGTACATCAAATTAAAACTTTGTGCCTAAACTACTGGACCGATTTTAATAAAACAGAGGAGCGGTGATAGGTTATACAGGGGGGGGGGGGGGTGAGTGCGAAACCACAATGAAAAATAAATTATGGAATCAGGCGTTACTTTGCGGAAATCCATGACATTAAAATGTTATGAAAAATATTTAGTTTTAATTCCGCGACAAAAATCCAGGCTTGTTGCAGGATGCAATCCCACCCTATGCAGTCATGCATATGCACATGCAGCAAAGGACCCACCCTCCCGCCCTCATGCATATGCACACATGCAACAAACGGAAAAGCAAGCCATGAAATCAAACCTATACTCGACACGTGTTTCGCCCCTCCACGGGGCATCCTCAGGAGATGTTGACTCGACAAGCGCTCGGCCTCGAATGAGCTAGTTTGACAGCTCTCGCCTCTTTATATAGCGTCGTGATGACGCATCGATAACGCAACGAAACGTTATCGATACAAACGTTATAAAGACGTTTGTATCGATCTACCTGCAATCATACTTAAAAGAGGTGATGTAATTAAGTTTGTTTGTTCATTCAACAGTGTATTATTATTATTATTATGTTTGGAGATTTCTAACTGCTCCAACACACACAACCGGAAATTTTTATTACAAACATGGAGAATTTTATACGTGTTATTGTCGCTCAAGGAATGGCCGGTATCGATTAAATGTTTTGCAAAATGTGATTTGTCTGGATGGCCATTCCTGTAAGCGGCAACATGCTCCCTAAACCTAACCTCGAAATTACGGCCTGTCTGACCCACATAGACCCCGTTGCAATCATTGCATACTAATTTATAAACACCGGATTTTTTTGAATTTTCTAATTTATCTTTACCGTTACAAAGATTACGTAAGTTGTGATCTGATCGAAAAGTTACGAAAACATTGTGTTTTTTAAGAATATTCGCGATTTTATCGGAAATGGGGCCTATGTAAGACAGACTACCGACATACTTGTCAATTCGTTCGGGGGTACATGCATAAAGTAGTGAGCGAACCCTGTCATTCTGTTTTTTCTGAATTATATTATCGATAACTTGTTTTGAATACCCGTTTGAAATCGCGATTTGATATATTATTTTAAGTTCTTTGACGTAATTATCTGTGGACAGTGGGACTGAAATTAAACGATGGACATAGCTGCGGAAGGCTGCTAGTTTGTGTTGTGATGGGTGACATGAGGAGGCGGGAATTGTTGTGTCGGTGTGAGTGGGTTTTCGATAAATTTGGAAATCGAGTTTGTTATTAACTCTAGTGATTGTTAGATCTAAAAAATTGAGGGATTGGTTGGATTCTAATTCTAATTTGAATTTAATTTTGGGATGGAAAGTGTTAAGTTTATTAACGAAAATGTCTAATTGACGAATAGTACCCGTCCAACAGATAATTACGTCATCCACGTATCTATAATAAAACAGAATGTTGGGTTCGCCCACCAAATATTTACATTCAAAGTAGTCCATAAATATTTCCGCCATTAAAGGACTTAAAGGTGATCCCATTGCTAACCCCTCTTTTTGGCGAAAATATTCGTTATTGAAACGAAAATAATTTTGTTGCATGCAAATACGCGTGAGGTCAAGAAGGTCTTGCATTTCTCCAGGATGTAAACGTTGTCTCTCCAAATGGTTCCCCAAAATACGTAAGCACTCTTCAAATGGAATATTCGTAAATAAACTGTCAACATCCAACGATAATAATTTTGAATTGTGAGGAATGTTGACATTTTTTATTTTTTCAATTAAATCTAAACTATTTTTTAAACTGTATTTTGGTGAAAAGGAAGACTTAGTTTTTAATAAATTGTTGAGATGTTTAGCCAAATCGTATGTTGGGGCACCAATGTAAGAGACAACGGGGCGAATTGGGATATTATCTTTATGAGTTTTGGGTAAGCCATACAAAAAAGGAGAACGCGGGTTCATAGGGATTTTATATTTTAATTGATCTGGAGAAATACATGACATGTTATTTATAGCATTCTTCAACTCTACGGTAAATTTTTTGGTGGGGTCGGAACTAAGACGTTCAAAATCCTCCCCCTGGATAACGTCGTTAACCTTCTGGTGGTAAGCAGTTTTATCCAAAATGACTACGGTATTGCCTTTGTCGGCTTTTGTAATTATTAAATTATCTTGATTAATTTTGGTTTGTAATGACCGATATATCTGTAATTCAGAATAATTTTGAGGAAAGGAGGGAGATGAAACTTTTTTAATCTGAGCTGCCACCTGATGTTTAACGGCGCTATCCGTTTTACTTCTAACACAAGCCATTTCTGAATCCACCACCAAAGTTTCGAGCGATTTCTGGGATAACCGTGTTCTGATGTTATATTTTAGGCCTTTCTCTAATAAAGAAATCTCAGAACAAGAGAATTGGATATTTGTATAATTTTTAACGCGTGGATAAAAAGAGTGAATTGTATCTAAATCATTATTTTCTGAACGGTTGATATTACTGTTCCGGTTATCCCGAGATAATCGCTCCAACTTCCTACTCTGTGTTATAAATTTATCATGCGCTACTTGGGAGGCAAAGTCCCGGGCTTTGTTATCTAAAATATCAAACTCCACGTTGTGTAGTTTGTAACTCAATTCTGAGTACAAAACTTTCAAGTGAAGCTTGATATTGTCCCTAACTGAAAACCAATGCCTACATTCCTCATTCAACCACACCTGTTTTGCCTTCACCAATGCTAAACTACTTGACCGGCTGTGTGTGTTGGTATGTATATTAATATAATGGGGAAATACTTTTAATTGTTTACACTGTTGATTGAACCAAACGTTCTGAGAAGCTAAGCGATGGAGTTTTGTCAACTTGATGTAAAGTTTTGCCTGCTCAGCTATACCTGCCGACTTAAGATAAATTATGGAATCAGGCGTTACTTTGCGGAAATCCATGACATTAAAATGTTATGAAAAATATTTAGTTTTAATTCCGCGACAAAAATCCAGGCTTGTTGCAGGATGCAATCCCACCCTATGCAGTCATGCATATGCACATGCAGCAAAGGACCCACCCTCCCGCCCTCATGCATATGCACACATGCAACAAACGGAAAAGCAAGCCATGAAATCAAACCTATACTCGACACGTGTTTCGCCCCTCCACGGGGCATCCTCAGGAGATGTTGACTCGACAAGCGCTCGGCCTCGAATGAGCTAGTTTGACAGCTCTCGCCTCTTTATATAGCGTCGTGATGACGCATCGATAACGCAACGAAACGTTATCGATACAAACGTTATAAAGACGTTTGTATCGATCTACCTGCAATCATACTTAAAAGAGGTGATGTAATTAAGTTTGTTTGTTCATTCAACAGTGTATTATTATTATTATTATGTTTGGAGATTTCTAACTGCTCCAACACACACAACCGGAAATTTTTATTACAAACATGGAGAATTTTATACGTGTTATTGTCGCTCAAGGAATGGCCGGTATCGATTAAATGTTTTGCAAAATGTGATTTGTCTGGATGGCCATTCCTGTAAGCGGCAACATGCTCCCTAAACCTAACCTCGAAATTACGGCCTGTCTGACCCACATAGACCCCGTTGCAATCATTGCATACTAATTTATAAACACCGGATTTTTTTGAATTTTCTAATTTATCTTTACCGTTACAAAGATTACGTAAGTTGTGATCTGATCGAAAAGTTACGAAAACATTGTGTTTTTTAAGAATATTCGCGATTTTATCGGAAATGGGGCCTATGTAAGACAGACTACCGACATACTTGTCAATTCGTTCGGGGGTACATGCATAAAGTAGTGAGCGAACCCTGTCATTCTGTTTTTTCTGAATTATATTATCGATAACTTGTTTTGAATACCCGTTTGAAATCGCGATTTGATATATTATTTTAAGTTCTTTGACGTAATTATCTGTGGACAGTGGGACTGAAATTAAACGATGGACATAGCTGCGGAAGGCTGCTAGTTTGTGTTGTGATGGGTGACATGAGGAGGCGGGAATTGTTGTGTCGGTGTGAGTGGGTTTTCGATAAATTTGGAAATCGAGTTTGTTATTAACTCTAGTGATTGTTAGATCTAAAAAATTGAGGGATTGGTTGGATTCTAATTCTAATTTGAATTTAATTTTGGGATGGAAAGTGTTAAGTTTATTAACGAAAATGTCTAATTGACGAATAGTACCCGTCCAACAGATAATTACGTCATCCACGTATCTATAATAAAACAGAATGTTGGGTTCGCCCACCAAATATTTACATTCAAAGTAGTCCATAAATATTTCCGCCATTAAAGGACTTAAAGGTGATCCCATTGCTAACCCCTCTTTTTGGCGAAAATATTCGTTATTGAAACGAAAATAATTTTGTTGCATGCAAATACGCGTGAGGTCAAGAAGGTCTTGCATTTCTCCAGGATGTAAACGTTGTCTCTCCAAATGGTTCCCCAAAATACGTAAGCACTCTTCAAATGGAATATTCGTAAATAAACTGTCAACATCCAACGATAATAATTTTGAATTGTGAGGAATGTTGACATTTTTTATTTTTTCAATTAAATCTAAACTATTTTTTAAACTGTATTTTGGTGAAAAGGAAGACTTAGTTTTTAATAAATTGTTGAGATGTTTAGCCAAATCGTATGTTGGGGCACCAATGTAAGAGACAACGGGGCGAATTGGGATATTATCTTTATGAGTTTTGGGTAAGCCATACAAAAAAGGAGAACGCGGGTTCATAGGGATTTTATATTTTAATTGATCTGGAGAAATACATGACATGTTATTTATAGCATTCTTCAACTCTACGGTAAATTTTTTGGTGGGGTCGGAACTAAGACGTTCAAAATCCTCCCCCTGGATAACGTCGTTAACCTTCTGGTGGTAAGCAGTTTTATCCAAAATGACTACGGTATTGCCTTTGTCGGCTTTTGTCTTTTTTTCAAAATTAATCAAGATAATTTAATAATTACAAAAGCCGACAAAGGCAATACCGTAGTCATTTTGGATAAAACTGCTTACCACCAGAAGGTTAACGACGTTATCCAGGGGGAGGATTTTGAACGTCTTAGTTCCGACCCCACCAAAAAATTTACCGTAGAGTTGAAGAATGCTATAAATAACATGTCATGTATTTCTCCAGATCAATTAAAATATAAAATCCCTATGAACCCGCGTTCTCCTTTTTTGTATGGCTTACCCAAAACTCATAAAGATAATATCCCAATTCGCCCCGTTGTCTCTTACATTGGTGCCCCAACATACGATTTGGCTAAACATCTCAACAATTTATTAAAAACTAAGTCTTCCTTTTCACCAAAATACAGTTTAAAAAATAGTTTAGATTTAATTGAAAAAATAAAAAATGTCAACATTCCTCACAATTCAAAATTATTATCGTTGGATGTTGACAGTTTATTTACGAATATTCCATTTGAAGAGTGCTTACGTATTTTGGGGAACCATTTGGAGAGACAACGTTTACATCCTGGAGAAATGCAAGACCTTCTTGACCTCACGCGTATTTGCATGCAACAAAATTATTTTCGTTTCAATAACGAATATTTTCGCCAAAAAGAGGGGTTAGCAATGGGATCACCTTTAAGTCCTTTAATGGCGGAAATATTTATGGACTACTTTGAATGTAAATATTTGGTGGGCGAACCCAACATTCTGTTTTATTATAGATACGTGGATGACGTAATTATCTGTTGGACGGGTACTATTCGTCAATTAGACATTTTCGTTAATAAACTTAACACTTTCCATCCCAAAATTAAATTCAAATTAGAATTAGAATCCAACCAATCCCTCAATTTTTTAGATCTAACAATCACTAGAGTTAATAACAAACTCGATTTCCAAATTTATCGAAAACCCACTCACACCGACACAACAATTCCGCCTCCTCATGTCACCCATCACAACACAAACTAGCAGCCTTCCGCAGCTATGTCCATCGTTTAATTTCAGTCCCACTGTCCACAGATAATTACGTCAAAGAACTTAAAATAATATATCAAATCGCGATTTCAAACGGGTATTCAAAACAAGTTATCGATAATATAATTCAGAAAAAACAGAATGACAGGGTTCGCTCACTACTTTATGCATGTACCCCCGAACGAATTGACAAGTATGTCGGTAGTCTGTCTTACATAGGCCCCATTTCCGATAAAATCGCGAATATTCTTAAAAAACACAATGTTTTCGTAACTTTTCGATCAGATCACAACTTACGTAATCTTTGTAACGGTAAAGATAAATTAGAAAATTCAAAAAAATCCGGTGTTTATAAATTAGTATGCAATGATTGCAACGGGGTCTATGTGGGTCAGACAGGCCGTAATTTCGAGGTTAGGTTTAGGGAGCATGTTGCCGCTTACAGGAATGGCCATCCAGACAAATCACATTTTGCAAAACATTTAATCGATACCGGCCATTCCTTGAGCGACAATAACACGTATAAAATTCTCCATGTTTGTAATAAAAATTTCCGGTTGTGTGTGTTGGAGCAGTTAGAAATCTCCAAACATAATAATAATAATAATACACTGTTGAATGAACAAACAAACTTAATTACATCACCTCTTTTAAGTATGATTGCAGGTAGATCGATACAAACGTCTTTATAACGTTTGTATCGATAACGTTTCGTTGCGTTATCGATGCGTCATCACGACGCTATATAAAGAGGCGAGAGCTGTCAAACTAGCTCATTCGAGGCCGAGCGCTTGTCGAGTCAACATCTCCTGAGGATGCCCCGTGGAGGGGCGAAACACGTGTCGAGTATAGGTTTGATTTCATGGCTTGCTTTTCCGTTTGTTGCATGTGTGCATATGCATGAGGGCGGGAGGGTGGGTCCTTTGCTGCATGTGCATATGCATGACTGCATAGGGTGGGATTGCATCCTGCAACAAGCCTGGATTTTTGTCGCGGAATTAAAACTAAATATTTTTCATAACATTTTAATGTCATGGATTTCCGCAAAGTAACGCCTGATTCCATAATTTATCTTAAGTCGGCAGGTATAGCTGAGCAGGCAAAACTTTACATCAAGTTGACAAAACTCCATCGCTTAGCTTCTCAGAACGTTTGGTTCAATCAACAGTGTAAACAATTAAAAGTATTTCCCCATTATATTAATATACATACCAACACACACAGCCGGTCAAGTAGTTTAGCATTGGTGAAGGCAAAACAGGTGTGGTTGAATGAGGAATGTAGGCATTGGTTTTCAGTTAGGGACAATATCAAGCTTCACTTGAAAGTTTTGTACTCAGAATTGAGTTACAAACTACACAACGTGGAGTTTGATATTTTAGATAACAAAGCCCGGGACTTTGCCTCCCAAGTAGCGCATGATAAATTTATAACACAGAGTAGGAAGTTGGAGCGATTATCTCGGGATAACCGGAACAGTAATATCAACCGTTCAGAAAATAATGATTTAGATACAATTCACTCTTTTTATCCACGCGTTAAAAATTATACAAATATCCAATTCTCTTGTTCTGAGATTTCTTTATTAGAGAAAGGCCTAAAATATAACATCAGACCACGGTTATCCCAGAAATCGCTCGAAACTTTGGTGGTGGATTCAGAAATGGCTTGTGTTAGAAGTAAAACGGATAGCGCCGTTAAACATCAGGTGGCAGCTCAGATTAAAAAAGTTTCATCTCCCTCCTTTCCTCAAAATTATTCTGAATTACAGATATATCGGTCATTACAAACCAAAATTAATCAAGATAATTTAATAATTACAAAAGCCGACAAAGGCAATACCGTAGTCATTTTGGATAAAACTGCTTACCACCAGAAGGTTAACGACGTTATCCAGGGGGAGGATTTTGAACGTCTTAGTTCCGACCCCACCAAAAAATTTACCGTAGAGTTGAAGAATGCTATAAATAACATGTCATGTATTTCTCCAGATCAATTAAAATATAAAATCCCTATGAACCCGCGTTCTCCTTTTTTGTATGGCTTACCCAAAACTCATAAAGATAATATCCCAATTCGCCCCGTTGTCTCTTACATTGGTGCCCCAACATACGATTTGGCTAAACATCTCAACAATTTATTAAAAACTAAGTCTTCCTTTTCACCAAAATACAGTTTAAAAAATAGTTTAGATTTAATTGAAAAAATAAAAAATGTCAACATTCCTCACAATTCAAAATTATTATCGTTGGATGTTGACAGTTTATTTACGAATATTCCATTTGAAGAGTGCTTACGTATTTTGGGGAACCATTTGGAGAGACAACGTTTACATCCTGGAGAAATGCAAGACCTTCTTGACCTCACGCGTATTTGCATGCAACAAAATTATTTTCGTTTCAATAACGAATATTTTCGCCAAAAAGAGGGGTTAGCAATGGGATCACCTTTAAGTCCTTTAATGGCGGAAATATTTATGGACTACTTTGAATGTAAATATTTGGTGGGCGAACCCAACATTCTGTTTTATTATAGATACGTGGATGACGTAATTATCTGTTGGACGGGTACTATTCGTCAATTAGACATTTTCGTTAATAAACTTAACACTTTCCATCCCAAAATTAAATTCAAATTAGAATTAGAATCCAACCAATCCCTCAATTTTTTAGATCTAACAATCACTAGAGTTAATAACAAACTCGATTTCCAAATTTATCGAAAACCCACTCACACCGACACAACAATTCCCGCCTCCTCATGTCACCCATCACAACACAAACTAGCAGCCTTCCGCAGCTATGTCCATCGTTTAATTTCAGTCCCACTGTCCACAGATAATTACGTCAAAGAACTAAAACTAAATATATCAAATCGCGATTTCAAACGGGTATTCAAAACAAGTTATCGATAATATAATTCAGAAAAAACAGAATGACAGGGTTCGCTCACTACTTTATGCATGTACCCCCGAACGAATTGACAAGTATGTCGGTAGTCTGTCTTACATAGGCCCCATTTCCGATAAAATCGCGAATATTCTTAAAAAACACAATGTTTTCGTAACTTTTCGATCAGATCACAACTTACGTAATCTTTGTAACGGTAAAGATAAATTAGAAAATTCAAAAAAATCCGGTGTTTATAAATTAGTATGCAATGATTGCAACGGGGTCTATGTGGGTCAGACAGGCCGTAATTTCGAGGTTAGGTTTAGGGAGCATGTTGCCGCTTACAGGAATGGCCATCCAGACAAATCACATTTTGCAAAACATTTAATCGATACCGGCCATTCCTTGAGCGACAATAACACGTATAAAATTCTCCATGTTTGTAATAAAAATTTCCGGTTGTGTGTGTTGGAGCAGTTAGAAATCTCCAAACATAATAATAATAATAATACACTGTTGAATGAACAAACAAACTTAATTACATCACCTCTTTTAAGTATGATTGCAGGTAGATCGATACAAACGTCTTTATAACGTTTGTATCGATAACGTTTCGTTGCGTTATCGATGCGTCATCACGACGCTATATAAAGAGGCGAGAGCTGTCAAACTAGCTCATTCGAGGCCGAGCGCTTGTCGAGTCAACATCTCCTGAGGATGCCCCGTGGAGGGGCGAAACACGTGTCGAGTATAGGTTTGATTTCATGGCTTGCTTTTCCGTTTGTTGCATGTGTGCATATGCATGAGGGCGGGAGGGTGGGTCCTTTGCTGCATGTGCATATGCATGACTGCATAGGGTGGGATTGCATCCTGCAACAAGCCTGGATTTTTGTCGCGGAATTAAAACTAAATATTTTTCATAACATTTTAACACAATGAAAAACTTAAAAAATATCTTCAAAACTTTAGAGTAGCTAGTACAGTCACTCACAACTTGACAAACAACCATCAATAAATGAAGAAATCAATAAATGTTGGAAAACACAAAACAAGAAACAAGAAAATTTGCAAAGAAAGAACAGCTGAAATCCTCGCCTGATGGAGCCACTTACGAACTACTAATGACGTACTGACAGGCAATTTCTTAATTTGCTGATCGGCAGCCATAAAGAAGTTAAAAGAGGTTAATCATCCCATTCGAATCGGCTGCCAAACATAATATAGTTGATTGATGAGCCGATTGACAGCTCCGAAAAGCGATCGTAAAAACCACAGAAATATTAAAAACAGGAGAAGTGGCAAGGGGGCGTGGCGGCAACCAAGCTGTGCTGAGCGTTACGCTCAGATATTGAAAAAATGGCCGTCACCGCGAGTTAGTCTGTTGTCAACCGCGATCGTGAAAAAAAACGATTATGCCGTCTTGTTCAGAGGTTTTGTGCAGAAATAGTAGCCAAAACAAAAACTTTTGAACCCATGGCATCATTTACCAAAGGTAAGTAAAAGTATTTTACAATATTTGTCTTAAAAATCACGAAAAACTGCAAGCCGTAAAATATACCTGACTTGTACTACTATACTTTTGTTTTCCGATATCTCTTCGACTGCATTATTTTTGTATTAAATACATTGCTCTTTTACAACCACCTCTGTCTATCACCGAGTGAACTGAACAAGCAATGTAAAACTGACATAACGATACCTCATCGAGCCGTAATGTCGCATGGTGCGTCCGCTGCTCCGGTCCGCCGTATTTGAGCACGAGTTAGTGTTGTGCTCGTGGAGGTCTGACAAAGTCTATCGACAAAAAGTCGACTTCTAATATTGTTTTATTACTCTTTTAGATTTTTCTTCAATTTGTTAACTTGTAATAACTTTGAAAGGTCGATTTTTATTGTTTTAAAGCGTAGTAGATAAATGCGTAACCAAGATCGTGAAGTAGGTAAGTTCATTAATGTTTAGTTTAGTAACCTATGTGCACTAAATTAAAAGATCTAATTTGGAACATTTTATACTAATAATTAAATCATGTTTTGTTGGTTTCATATCGTTTTTATTTACTATAATTCCAAACCTGTACAATTTCATCGATATATTTATCGAGAACTCTTCGATTTAGTCAAGCACTATGCCGTTCCGCCCCCGTGTCCCTACAACACACAATGATATTTTTTTGAGTGTGAGCGAATGATACGGAAAAAGCACGCTGCAGTTTAAAGAATAAGGTTTAAATTTAAATGACTGAGTTATCGTCGGCGCGTGTGTGCACTGGTTCGTAGTATTGTTTTGACCGAACTGTGTGTGCAATATTAGCGTTATGGAGGGGCAATCGTGGCTTCACCGGTTTTCTATACATTTTGAACTTCACGCCATATCTCCTTCTTTATTATATCTATGGTAAAAACCATAAGTGGTATCTTCCGTGAAAAATACGGTTTTTTTAGGGGTCACAGTTTTATGAGTTTTTAACAAATGTATAGATAATGTAAGAGCACTGGTGACCAAGTAATAACGGTCGCCATTTACAAGTAGGTCTTGATAAGCCAGTCAGGTGAATTACCTTTTATTTCGACTGGCCTGTTGGTCTCGTGGTTAGTGACCCGGACTGCTATGCCGGGTGTCGTGGGTTCGATTCTCACCCAGGACAAATGTTTGTGTGATGAGCATGATCATTTGTTCTGTGTCTGGGTGTAATCTATAATATGTATGTATTTAGAAATATATAAGTACCTATGTTTATCAGTTGTCCAGTACCCATAACACAAGCTCTGCTTAGCTTGGGACTAGATGGCGTTGTGTGATAGTTGTGGAATATGATTAATATTATTATATTTTCATATCTTGGTAAAATCATCAAATGAGTCTTCTCACGCAGGGCGTGACGGGAGGGTCTGTCAGATTTGTACTGACTAAAATCCACGGTGAACCTTGGATAGTACTTTACGTTCTAGGGTCACAGTTGCCTGATGGGACAGTCCCGCGACCAGGTGCATTACTTTGTGTAATTTATTTGACCACCTCTGCTCTCGCTGCTCTACGATGCTCCACGCATCCTAAACGATATTATAAATGCGTAGTAAGTTTGTTTCTTACCTTTTCACGCCTTTCCAAACTAGGTACTGAACCGATCATCCTAAAATTTGGCAAATATATCGCAGGTACAGAGAGGTGGATATAGGATATCTTTCATCCCAAATAGAGTAACATTCCCGAGAAAAGAAAAGTTCATACCTGTTCTAACGATAGTGACAAAGATTATAAAGATGGGACCACATGATTCCAATTGAATATAAGATTCGCGAAACGCGAGAGAGAAGCCACGGGCAAAATCTAGTCTCATAACGTTTATAATCCAGATGCTTCTTCTCGCCATCTTTGAAATCTCTCGCAGTTTCCATAACTCTTGTTATTGTTAGAAATATTTTCATACTTAAAATCATAGGCGGGGTATTCACCTTTTTGGCAAGGCCGTCTTTAGATAGAGACAGCGTTATAGGAGATTTATTGTGTTAGAGCAAGAGGAGTGGTTTGCTGAAATATACTCTCAATAACAGTTCTTCAACAGGTGCGTAACCCGTTGCGTTATGTTATTCCGATTCCATGCCAAATTATGTATTTATAGAGATTGTGTGTCGCGAAAATATATTGTTATCAGTAAGGCTGAGGCTACAGTAAGCCGCGACGCGATCTGCGATACATGAGCGATTCAGCGCTACCATGTATAACTCGTTTCACTCTTTCAGTCGCATCGCAAATCACTTAGGGTGTGGCCTAAGGATGCGACTGGAAGAGCGAAACAAGACAAATATGTTGAGTCTGCATTATAAGCGATAATTTGGTGAATATTAGGCGAGTTTTCGGCGATGAAGTAGTAACAGTACACAGTCATGCTACACATCATTCAATCAAATCAAAAAAGTAATGTTTGAAACACGCCAAGAGGCGCCGCATGTAGCGAATTCGCGTACTTCATCATATCAGCCGTAAGGCTGAAGCTACACTAGGCCGCGACGCGATCAGCGACACATGAGCGATTAAAACAAATAAATTAATGCTCACGTAAATGGCTACATTGTCCATCATTCAGCGATACCACGTGTAACCTGTATCGCTCTTACAGTCGCATCGCAAATCGCTGTCTAGTGTAGCCTCAGCCTAAGACGTCCACTGCTGAACATAGGCATCCCCTTTAGAATTCCAGTAGGACCGGTTGTAAGCGGCCTGTATCCAGCGTGGTCCTGTGGTCTTCATAAGATCGTCTGCCCACCTAGTGCGTGGACGTCCTACGCTGCGCTTGCCGGTGCGTGGTCTCCATTCGAGAACCTTACGGCCCCATCAGTTCTGCGTGCTATATGGCCTGCCCACTGCCATTTCAACTTGCTAATTCGTTGGGGTATGTCGGTTACTTTGGTTCTTCTACGAATCTCCTCATTACTGAGTCGATCGCGCAGAAAGACTTCGAGCATAGCCCTCTCCATAGCTCGTTGGACTATACTGAGATTACTAATGAGGCCCATAGTAGAGGACCACGTTTCGGCGCCATACGTCATCACTGGTAACACACATTGGTCGAAAATTCGCGTACTTACAAGTAAGTAATGTCGTATTCACTGTTAAACACTCACTGCTTAACGCTGAGGCAAAAGTTGTGAGCGTTCTGTGTAGCCTCAACCTTACCCTTTCTTTGAAGTTGCGAATGTGTGCTAAGATAATGGCCTCTTTTGCGGTATATTTAATCTTTGCTATTCTATTTCCGATAAACGTATGCTGGGTGTACTGCTTCATTCAGTAGTTATTTCTTATCTGTTTCGTAGTATTCTACTCTTAATATTTAGACATGTTTACGAATTCTTTAATGCTACAAAGAACTTACTGTTTCTAATTTTAGAGGTCATGAATGATATGTTTTGTCTGGTTTTACACGTGGTCATGTAATTATCAAGTTTACAATATTCAAGGCTCGTGAGCCTTGGAAAATTGAGTTCTACTGGAACTGAATATTATGTAGGACACGTATTATGTCAAACTAGGATAGGGTTACCAGATCCGAAAAATAAGTCTTCCTAAAAAACCCTTGTTTCAGCGATAATATTCTTGACATTTTGGCAGAAAATTATATTATTTTACAAAACTGCTGAAATATATATCCAGCAATAAACATGATTGTGAGGGTCCGATGAATACTTAATCATTAACTAATTGGTTGTTAATTATAACATTCTTGCTTTAAATTTCATTCATTCTTTGATTAAAAAATAAATAATAATATTTCCCTTTTTTTTATTCCTGAAAATTTCCAAGTTTTCCTGTTTCCCTGTCAGACAGCTGGAATCTGGACATGTCGGGAAATTCATGTAGGTAACCCTAAACTAGGAGGACTTTATCTACGTGATTTACAGCACATTCCATCGCGTCGCGGGATTGTCTCATCAGGTAACCGTGACCCTGGAACGTAAAGTACTATTGAATATATTTTTAACACCATATAATTAAGTAACATTTTATTTATTTAACATTATTTGTTCCAGGTAAGTTCGTAAGCAGTTCAGCTCCTTAAGAGACATCCTTTCAGTAAGTGAAATATTTATGAAATAAACAAATTAAAAATAATCGTATAGCTACGGCGAATAAAACCCTTCGTGACTGTGAAATATTTTGAAATAAAATAATCATAAAAATCTGTTATTTCTTATACATGATGTCCTCTGTCGCATATAATTTTAATTTTATTACGAAAAAAATATTTCAAACGCGCGTAGTACAAGAATAAAATGTTCCTATAAAATTTATATTTGGGAAAGCTAATATATTATGTTAAATAATGAGGTGATCCTATTGGGCGAGCGGTTTTTATTATTATTAATCTTGTCGCTAGTTATAACGTGTTTATCTAAAGTCAGCGTCGTTAACTTTTTAAAAATATTTATTTTACTAGCTGCTGCCAGCGGTTTCACCCGCTACAACTCGAAAATTATCCCACGGGAACATAAAATCGGGATAAAAACTATCCTATGAGTTAATCCAGGTTATAAACTATCTGTGTACCAAATTTCATAAAAAACCATTCAGTAGTTTTTGCGTAAAAGAGTAACAAACATCCATCCACACATACAAACTTTCACGTTTATAATATTAGTAGGATTCTCATATTTTTCTTTATATTAATATTTATGTACAGTCATAGATAGGCTATGGTACGGAATAACAGCTATACGTGTAACAGTTATACGTGAGCGAATCTGATAGTTGTCTATATTTATAAACCTTTTATATATAAACTTTCTAAAACAAAAAAAAAAATTGATGCTCAACAAAGATTCCTGAACTTTCACACCTCACTTCAAACTACATTCTCGAAATGAAAAAATACTGAAAAGAAGTTAAAAATAGAACAAATAAATCATTTCATTAGAACTTGCCTTCAAAAACTATGTAAGTGAGATCTCACTAACGGCCAAGCGGTTAAAATATCATAAGTATTTAGCGTTAATTTATTTGATCACGTGTCTCTGAATAAATTCTTTAATAGTGAGACCACACACAAGTTATTTAAGGTATAGACGATAATTTTGTGTAAAAACATAGATAATAGATATCGCCATTTTTTCTTTAACTGTTTTTTTTTTGCATTGAACCGGGTGTAGATGAAAACGTGATAAGTGTGTGTCAATTGTTTTTTTTTTTTGGTTTTTATATTTACTATTGACTTGTGTTACTAAAAAACACGCAATTTTATTAGGTTACACATAGATCCGTATTTTTTTAAACAAGAGGTCTCTTTAAATATAAATATACAAATCAATGCCACTTTTCGTTGTAATACAAAGTTACACTCAAGAACGGGCTCAGCTATCCAAACCAATGTTTAGGCTTTGTTCGGACATTTAGTAGATTATTTATGTGATTTTTGCACAAAATCGGTCGAACGGTTCTTCATTTATCACATTTTTTGTAACACGTAGCGAAGCACGGGGCGAGTATAAAAATATAGTACCTACTTATATTTTTTTATTTTAAATAGTGTATAAGACAAAATTCTAGCCTAGAAACTATCTGTGTGTGGCATCATTTTAGCCTCTCAAAGTGCCCGTAGTCTATTTGAAATAAATACTTTGAGATTGTGTAGAGAATTAGAGATGTACGAGTATAACTGTCATTATTGCCAAGATTTGTTTGATATCTTTGATCATCACAAATCGTTTTTTCTCAAACAAAAATCTACAAAGAAGCAAGTCTTAAGATACATGATCACACTGTGTTAAACAAACATTGGTATTTGATACTTCGCCTTAACTGACAGGCAAAAATTTTGGCATTTTGCCAAAACACAGAAAAGCAATAAAAAGTTGAAAAAAAAAACTTGTATTTTAAATACCGCTGTCTGGTGTGACTGTCATTAGTTGGAATCATGACGATGGTTGAGAAAAGAATTGAGGAAGTCTCCTAGACATAGACAACAGCAATTTAGGAATAAGTATGCAGTTTTCAAGAGCAGTGGTAGCCAATAGGTATTTGCCCAAGCTTACAACTTGTAGGTCGTGTACCGAAGCCAGCCAGGCGCAATACTTTGTGTAATTTTCATCACCACTGCTGTGAAAACGGTGAAGGAAAACATCGTGAGGAAACCGGCATACCAAGAACCAAAAATTCAATGGCATGGACCAACCAACCTGCACTGGGCCCGTGTGATGGTTTATAGCCCACTCCCTCTAACAGAGAGGAGACCTGTGTCCCAGCAGTGGAAACTTTATGGCCTGTTGATGACATGTAGTCGGGTGTTAGATATAATAATATGTTTTACTTATAAATGTTTTTTTATATACTATTCCACAACTACCACACAACGCCATCTAGTCCCAAGCTAAGCAGAGCTTGTAATCAAAAGTGGAACTAAAATGAGTTTTTTATATATATAATTTAAGTAAACAAAACTTGAAAGGCAAGTCTTGTGTGTCCATAGTGAAATATTGCAAAATAATTAGGTAAAATATACGAAATCGAGCCGTCAAATCAGACGTAATTGTGCAAAACATAGGCAAGCTCTCAATAAAGATAACGAATGACGGAATGTATAAATTGACAATAATTACCAAACAATTTATACAATTATAATTATGTCATGCTGCAACTTAGGTGTAGAAGAACAATTTTAAAATTCAGATGAGAAATATATGATTGAAAAGAGTGTCCATGGAACTTCTTGCCCATTTTTGTCCATAGAGATCTATAATAGGCAACTTTGTACAACTAAGTTAAGTTACTATATAGTACAACTTTCGCACGCACGTAGGTATCATGGCGCGGCGTTAACAGTCCTTTTACAAGTTGTTATGCTTTGTGACTGGGACTTTAGCTAATGCTTAGATTTTGAAAATCATAGACGTGCATCTGCCTAGCCTCTTCCCGATTATATCTGTAGATAGCAGACAACGACGATATATTACTAGACTCCTAATAACAGGCGACCGATGTCTGTCAACACATTAGGCAAAAAAGTCTTATATCCGTCTTATTTCGACCACTCCTGTGAGCCGTAAACATACCTTGAGACAGAACAGACCTTGAGTTAGCCAATCACAACGCAGTACCCCGTCCCCCTCGCTTACGTAGTACCTCAGCGAGTTGACAGTATAGTTTTTGTTCCTTAGATCGTGCACGCGGAGTCTAGTAATATATCGTCGTTGATAGCAGATCATAAACTGCCCAGTCTCTTCTCAGTACCACTCACTCACGTCACTTGTCTCATTCGGCCTTGACAACAATCATTACAGAAGTAAAGAGAGACTCAGTAGTCAAAAGCCTGAAAATCTAACAGCCATTCTTACCAGCTGATATTGTTTTATCCAGTGACTGGGTTGTGGTGGTAAGAGAAGCAGTCTTTCTATGTAAAATACTGATATCCAACTGCATCCAGTTGGACTGGAAGGCGAACCCAACTAAGTTAGAAAAGGATAGGCTGATGATGATAGCATTTGGAAAAGTAGCAAACTTCATGAAGCTTTTATTAAAAGCACTAAATCTTCTGATATGGTTGCTCAGTGGTACTAGCGGTTGATAAGTCGCGAGCCCCGGCGCCTGCGCACCGCAGTGCAATTGTGTCACCTAATTGTTCGCTTGTCGCTTGACAGGCATAGAGTCGCCTTGTCTATCGAAAAATTTCAGTTGCAGAAGAGAAATGTAATAAAAAATGCATAGAGTTTTTTTTTACAATTAGCTTTGACATTAATAATTGTATTTTTTTCTTTTTCTACCAATATGAGTACCTTATTTGCTTTATTGATAAAGAATCAATATTTATACCAAACATCTTAAGTACCTAGGTGTATCGAGTCTAAAATATGGCGAGATTCGGCACCGTTCCTAAATTTTTTCAAAGATTTTTAATCTTTCAATCCATACAGAATTATGAAGACACAAAGGCCACTCCATCCCCTTTTGTTACTACTTAGTCCTATCGGTGTACGATTCGAGTCGACCGCATGTTTGCGGCCGATCGCTCTAGTAACGATATGAGATTGGCGACACACCGCTATTAACAGGTTTTGTTCCTAACTATTAAACTTAGATATTTAATTTAAGTAACAAAAATAAATAGTTAGGAGCAGACAAATTTGTCTATCCTCTTTATATGTATCTTGCTTGGCGCACTACTGGAACTCAACTCTAAGTCTCCTAGAAAAAACAAACATCAGTAGTCAGTAGAGTCGTGGACAGCGTTGCCAGGCGTCCGGATAAAGCCGGACACAGTCAGGCTTTTTGATTGCGTGTCCGGCCAAATTAGACAGTGTCCAGCCTGTCCGGCTTTTGTTAGGCTTTAGGGAGGACGCTATCCTCTTCCTCTGGAGGCCCGGAAAAAAATTTAAGGCGTCCGGTTTTTTCACCTAAATGTCCGGCTAAACTGACTGCTCTGTCCGGCTTTTCGGTTTTAAGACCTCGCAACCCTAGTCGTGTACCTTTCGTGACCGAGTCCGACTCGCAATTAGCGGGTTTTATTAAAGTAATAACGATTCAATTAATAACTACAAATAAATAGGTGCAGCAGCTCATCTTGAACTTACTCAGTGACATTCCATGCATACTAATAAAACAATTAAAAGAGTTACGTAATCTCATCTCAAAAGTGATAAAATATGATAAAACGGCCATTACTTTACTTTAAAATGATAAACGGTTATGTTCTAGATTTCACGATACATTGCAGTGATTGTAATAATTGTGTTTGCTAATTAAAACTGACGCGGACCTAACCTTGGATGCAATTTGTGTTCAATGTACTTTAATTGAGGGTATACATTTCAATGACCACTTAATAAGGAATGTCGTCTATTTTCGAGATTGTTTCAAATTTTATAATGTTACATTATTACCCTAGGGGTGAAAGTAGGGCATGCAGGCGGCGAGTCAACTCGCTGTCCGACCATGGACCATGCCCGGGTCGCGCGTGGAACACGACGCACGGCTTGCGCGCGTCGTGTTCCACGCGCGCCTCAAAGAGCATCAGCATAATGACGGGGGCTCTCAGAGGGCTAAAGCCTGCTGGGGTCGTCCTCCCGCCCTGCCCGGGGTGGGAGGACTCATTTGCTGAATTGACCACGTAAAAAAAAAGGGGTGAAAGTAAGGGGTCACGGAAATGTCTAAACAGGTAACCGATGGAATAATTTATTCGAGTTTAAATGTTTCCACATGATACAGTGTAGGGTACCAACGTTATAAAGAATTACAAAAAGCTCAAACTAGTCGTATTTCTCAGAAAATTATATTAAAATGTTAAAACTGATAGCTGTATTAATCATATTTCCTTGACATCTCGTCAGCCTACTATTAAGATACCGCCAGTCTAACTAATATTTAACCCTACCTTGTTGAGAACTTAATAAACGACTGCAAAACCCATTTTGACACCACAAAGTAATTTGTACCGATTTGTAAGTTAATTGACAACAAATTGACCTGTTTCGCTTAAAGTTGGTTAATTAGATCTCGTTGGTAACCTTTTATAGTTAGGGTACTTAGTTAATTGTTTATTTTACGCCTTTTTTCCTATTATGGTGAGACGGAGAAGGAGTGTGAAGGGGTAGGATAACCCAATTTGGTTTAAAATGACAGGATTATTTTATAAATTGGTTGTTGTAGATACATTCGTCTCAAAGTTAATCCTACTAATATTATAAACGTGAAAGTTTGTATGTGTGGATGGATGTTTCTTACTCTTTCACGCAAAAACTACTGAATAGAATTGAATGAAATTTCGCACACAGATAGTTTATAACCTGGATTAACACATAGGATAGTTTTTATCCCGATTTTATGTTCCCGTGGGATAATTTTCGAGTTGTAGCGGGTGAAACCGCTGGCAGCAGCTAGTTCTTAATATTTTCATCTGACAATGCCCCATCGAATCGCATCTGCTTAGACTTTTCTGGAAAGGTTAGTAGTCCCTATCCTCTGATCTAATTTTAATTTGCGGGTACATCTCCCGTCAAGGCGACCGGGCCTTCCCTAAACCTCATGGCGACGCTAAGAAGCGGCTGGAGTAGATCGGGTCCAGTCAGCCTCAATGTGTTCGTTTCTCCAAATCATGACGAATATTTTAACATGAATATCGACGCCGAAATACCGGCCTGTCGGTTTTGGTGCGATGGACCTGCAGAATTTGATTCCGCTTGGCCAGTTCCATCATCGGGCCACAAAACGTATGATAATGAGCCATAGGAACTTGCTGAACATCCCACACTTACGTTAAAAGCGTTTTGAAAATATTGTCCTTTTTGCTAAAGACTAGAAATTCACTACCGGAGTCTTTTCTTTCCTGGTAGCTAGAAAATTATGGTCTTCAAGTCAAGAGTGAATAGGTTACTTCTAGGCAAGTGTACTTCACTGTCGACCACATCATTGCTTACCAGCAGCCAAGATAGTTGTCAAACGTGATCCTATAGCTGAATAAACGCAAAACCGAAGTTTGATATCATTTGACATGAATAGCTGTAGTTCATCATCATCATCTCAGCCATAGGACGTCCACTGCTGAACATAGGTCTCCCCTTTAGATCTCCACATATAACGGTTGGAAGTGACCTGCATCCAGCGTGTTCCGGCGACCTTTATAAGGTCGTCTGTCCCATTGTTGGTGGACGTCCTACGTTGCGCTTGCTAGTCCGTGGTCTCCATTCTAGCACTTTTCGACCCCATCGGCCATCTGCTCTGCGAGCAATATGGCCTGCCCACTGCCACTTCAGCTTGCTAATCCGGTGGGCTATATCGGTGACTTTTGGTCGTCTACGTAACGGATCTCCTCATTTCGGATTCCATCACGTAGAGAAACACCGAGCTTAGCCCTCTCCATAGCTCGCTGAGCGACTTTGAGCTTTGAGATGAGGCCGATAGTGAAGCCGTAAGTTGTATCTTCAAAATATTATCGAATTCCACTACTGACACGACCTTCTAATAAATGTATGGATTTCCCAAAGAATGATCTAGAATATCATAGATCAGATTCTAATTATGTTAACTGTAAACAGACATATCTAAAGAGATCAATTAATTAAAGACATTTTGTATCTGTCAATGTATCCTAAGCATTGCAACTTGATGCCGGCGGTTTTTAGTTTGGCCAGAAGCAGGTCATTGCGGTTGATTATTTGGTGTAGTGCAAGGTGTAAGCTCTAGTAACTATTTATATTAAAAACTAGCGACCCGTCCCGGCTTCGCACGGGTGGAGGACCCGGTCTAAAACCCGGTCCCGATGGATACAAACACAACAAAAAAATAATTATCCGAATCGGTCAAGCCGTTTTCATGTTATGTCGTGATAACGGAAAACGGGTTTCATTTTTATATATATAGATTAAGTGGAATAAAAACGGTTTTTCTGCGAATTTGAGGTTTTATGAATCATTTTTTTGCCCTCAAAGTGGGCGTTTCGTCAATATCTAAAACTTCAGTGAATGAACGCGTACCGTGTGGAGACGTATTTATTTTATATTTCAGCTATGCCACATACACATATTTTCCCAGCTTTTTATTTGCTTGCAGGACTGTTAAATAATTCTCCTGGATACGTCGAGCTTCATTGTCTTAGAGCTTTTCTGGTGGTCGCCACAGTTGATTCTGACTGTCAAGAGTTGCTGTTGCGATTAGTGCGGGTGAAAATGTACCAAAAACAAACCGTTGTTTGACAATAAACTTGTTTTCCATACAATCAAATGGACATAATTATGTACTACAGCGTCGAGCACTAGTTGCTCGACATTTTGCTGAACTGGGCCTTTTTGGCGCAGCCGTGAGACACACAACAATTCTTTGCTTATTTTTTTTTACTATTGTTTTAGATGTAAGTTTTTTTTTTGTGTTTATTTTTATTTTATATGTTGTGTGTATCGTGGTCTCTTTTGCGCCAAATAAATGTTTTTTCTTTCTTTCTTTCTTTCTTACTTTTATTATAAAGCTAAAGAGTTTATTAGCGTGGACGCGCATCTCGAGATCTACTGGTTATTTTTCCATTTATCAAGGAAGATTACATAACATCAAGTTATAATCAATAGGACCCGAGCAGCGACAAAGCATGGGGAACAGGCTTAAAAATATTGTAGCTATAGATTGCAAACACGCTTTAAACTTTTAACTTAAGCCTCAATTTTGCACTAGCTCTAAACACTACAAGTATGCGGTTATGTATAAATATAAAATTTAAATGTACAATATATATAATTGAGCAATAATATCAATTTACATGCCGCAGTAATGACAACTGTGCTTTACGATCTGTTTGCTTACTGTTTGAATTAATTAATTGTGGTCATCCTTGTGTGTGATAAGTGGTCAATAATGTGCTAAGATTATGGAAGGAAGGTTGATATGTAAAATGACTGCCTCCTTTAGCTCCGCCCACGACTACATCTTACTCATCGGAAGTCCACCATATATTGGTCTTTTTTTTATCGTGGTAAAATCATCAAATGAGTCCTCCCACCCCGGGCAGGGCAAGAGGGACTGTCAGACTTGCATTGGCTAAAATCCACGGTGTCCTTCAATAGCCCTTAATGTTCGTCCTTTATGTTGCACGGTGATGGTATAAGTCCCGCGACCATCATATATTGGTCTTAAAATTTCAAATGAAAATATCAATAATATCCAATGTATAAACGTCAATGTAGTCTTAGAATTTATGATTGAATTTGATTTGAATTTATGATACGTTGACGTTTACAAACCTACAATGGACTAATATGATCCCGAAATATTTCAGGCTGGTTATGCTTCGTAGAAAAAAACTTAGATCTCTATTAAAAGTTCTGAGAATTAAAAGAAATCAAAAGTTTTATTTGTGAGATAACTGGAATATATATATTTTTGTTATATCGTTGGTTTTCATTACTTTCTTAATTTAATAATATCTTTAAAAAACACAAAAGGAAATAAAAACATTTTAGAAATAATGAAAAACAATAGCCAAGTACCACATCTTTTATATTGTACAATCTACGCAATATACGAGTACCTACTCACCCGAGGTGTTAATAAAACAATAATAATTGTTATATTATTATAATAATATGCGGCGACAGTAGGATATTGTTTGCACAGAGGTATTAATGAACATAGTTGTCCGTTATTTTTATTAATAGTTTTTTATTAAATTGTTATCGTTTTTTTTGTCATATTGGGTAGGTATCATACCACGATACAGGAGAAATTGATAGAGTGGGGCAAAGTTAACAAAAATTTGGCGAAAAATAATCCACAGTTTTGTAACATCAAATTTTTTATGCCTTAGCATAAATTTTTTTTTTACCGAAACTTTACATAAATTTATTTAAGTGTTTTTTTGCTATTTTATTCAGAATAACCGCTATTTTAAAAATATCAGCCGGAATATGCTCGATCAACTTAGTAGGCTTTTGTCTCTACAAAAAACAAATAAAAAATATAAAAGAAGGTTGGCAAGCTGAAGTTAACGCGAGACGTTGACGAGGGCGGTGTTGCGAATTGCTTAATACATCGCATTGTGTGTGCTGAAGTATACATACAAGCATACTTTTATTGTGGTGGTTTGTTGTGGTGAATATGTGTTAGTAGCTTTATTTTTTTTCATGATACGGGAAGAAATTCCTAGCGTGGGGCAACATTTTATTTAAAGAAAAAAAAACAAAAAGAATAAAACACTAAATTAGCGTTCGAAAGGCATCATATAATAGGCTATAAGCTGAGAGTATGTAATTTATCCTTTAATTAGATTCTCAAATAAATTGTCACCCATTTTTTTTTTTGTTACTTAAGTCAAAATTGACGAAGATACGACGGTTTTGAAAATACACAATATGTCTCTTCTAGCTATAATTTTACATAGTTCTAACGTCATGACGTCATTCTGACGCTCGTTCCAAAATTCGTTATTTTCTTTATTTTTTTCAACAATTTGCACCCGATAGTCCAAAAGAACAGACAGTAGCAAGATAACTCCGAGGTATACCCAACTGTCATAAATTCTTACCCAAAGACCCAAGAATTGAACAGTCGAGTATATCAGTCACAGATGATTAGCTACAGCCACCTCCTCCTAACTCGATATTTATTTATAGTCAGCCCACAACTTCATAATGACGTGTCTATTTATTTTCCTATCTCCTCAGTTGTCGCCCACTTCAGTTTATTGTCCACGTAAACTGACTGGAGGTAATGCGAAGTGACAGTGGGATAGAGTGTCGAAGAAAGAGAATAATTTTATAAAGTGGTGTTAGTCATTGTTCTTTTTTTTTTCAAACTACAATTTTTTTGAGATACTAATAATCGTAATCCCACCGCACCACTATTCATAAACCACTACCACTCAACTGGTAAAATCATCAAATGAGTCCTTCCACCTAGGTTAGGACGGTCGTACTGTCTAAAATCCACGGTGTCCTTCAATAGCCCTTTAAGTTTCATGGTCATGCTGGTTACTGCGACAATGAAAGTCGAGTAAATCCAGGATAGTGAATAATGATGAACTGTCTTAAATGCTGCAAAGAAATTAATCTTATATATAAAAATCAATTGCTGTTCGTTAGTCTCGCTAAAACTCAAGAACGGCTGAACCGATTTGGTTAATTTAGGTAATGAATTATTCGTGAAAGTGCAGGGGAGGTTTTAAAGGTGTTTTTCGGGCGGTAGGAAGTTGACCGGGTCAGCTAGTTAGAAATAAATATCAGAGGAGTATGAAAATATTACATAGTTTCTCTCCTGTACTTACCGCAGATAAAAAAATATATCCGAGAACTGCTGAGAACGTTCAAAAGCTTTAAAACAAAACCTGAAGTACTACTCTACTGCTTCCGGATAAAAAAAAGTTACTTAAATCCTCCCACTACGAAACAAACAAATCAAAACTAGACCACTACCAAATACAGATAGAAATTAGGTCGAATACACGAACAGACAGACAAGCAATCCATCTTCCACTAACGACCGTGAAAAAACCAAATTAAAATATAGTTTCTCATTAATTCAGATGCGAGTGTTTTTCCGAACGTAATCTGAAGTAATCCGGGCTGTAATATCTGTGTGCGAAGATGTGGAATCGGCAAAAACGTTTTGTTATTGTGTAGAATAGTGTAGAAGGTTAAACGAGTTCGACTCGAAGTCGAATCCTAAATTCCATTTTTACAAACGTCACCATTTTTTTTTAAATGTTGAAATCATCAAATGAGCCCTACCGCGCTGTGTGGAGCGGGTGGGACTGTCCTGACTTGTACCAAATAAAATCCACCGTGTTTCATCAATTGCCCTTTACGTTCTAGGGTCATGACCAGGTTAGAAACTCCCGCAGACGTCATTTCAACACGTTAAGAATGCTATGAAGAATTCGACTTTGACAAGTAGTAGGCTTTCAAGCCTAGTTTGTAAAGTGTTCTATAGTACTTATCCAGAAGGACGCAATATCGAATTCTCCCAGTCGAATTTTTCTTTCCACAAAAAAACTGCACGAATTTCACCCGAAAATTAAAGTATAATTTTTTCTGACAGAGGAATTCACATAATATTTCCATGTACGTAGTTAGTAGTATATCTCCAAAAATCAATTATAATGTCAACTCCATAAATATACTTAAGAAAAAAAATACGACATATCATCAATGACACCATATTCCATAACTACTGATCAACTACCGATACATCACTCCAACACTAATCCCTAACCGATAAATATTTAAACTCCCAGTTAAACTACTGCGGTTAACTGTCACATGTCGTTAATCTGAGATTGAAACGTTAGCGGTAACGCTTTGATTGTTGCGCCCGCGCCTGATCTCTGTCAGATGTTATGATTGGTAGCGGTTTTTTGCTCGCCCTTGTAATGTGGGTTTAAGGCATGAGTGATGAGAGGATTACACCCGCGTGGTGGATCATGGCCCACTCCGTCTCCCAGAGAGCAGGCCTGATTACCAGCAGTGGGAACGTTGAAGTCTGAAAATGATCATACTATAGGGTTTTTTTTTTATTTTAATACAGCTGACTTGTAAAGAAGGATTAGGAATTGTGAAAGGATTAGTAAACATTATTTTAATATTATTTAAGCCCTGTAAAATATCTTGAAAAGACTGAAGTAGTTTCAGTCAGTACGAGTCTGATAGACCTAACTAGAGTGGAGCATCTACACTTTGATATTAAATCCTGGGCCCTTTCATATCTATGAGCTCTATGAGATTAGTCTGAGAAATTACTGCCGAAAACTGTCCATGTTTTGCCTTTATGAAATACTAGCTTTTGCGAGCGGCTCTGTCCACATATACTTTGAAATTATTTCATGGAATAGTAATAAAATGGGATAATATAACTATATAATTATATACGATTATTTGTTATTTTAGTCTAACTTAGTTTTGAGCCACATCAAGATCCATTCATCACATCTGACGTGAGTTACAAACCATATCCAATCCATCCATCCGGCTATATTCTTTTGCTATGTAAACATTGAAAGCAAAGCTTCTAGCTATGTTGAATTCAAGAGTTTTCTTTCTCTGGTCGCGGGACTAATGCCGGCCACACACGTTCCAGTATACTTGCGCAAGTCTGGACTTGCACAAACACAGGACAGTGAAAATGTTAGGAATTTGTACAAGTATCTTCCCACACACGTTACAGTATACTTGCGCAAGTATACTTATTGTACCGTGTATGACCCTGTGTGTGACCCCGGAGCATAAAGGGCTTTGAAAGACACCGTTGATTTTAGTCAGTACAAGTTCTAACAGTCCCTCCTGCCTTGTCCTGGGTGGGAGGACTCGTTTGATGATTATAACACGCTAAAAATATATACATAAAAAACAAAAAAAAACCAAATCGGTCCAGAGGCGTCTTCGAGAAATCTGGGAACATACATAAAAAAAGATTCCGACGAATTGAGAACCTCCTCCTTTTTTTGACGTCGGTTAAAAAGAGCTTTCTCTCCCTCTATCAGCTTAAAACTTGGCCCGTCCACAACTCAAGCCGCATTTTAATATCCCGACTGGTTATTGGTTATACGCTAATATGGCTCGCCATTTCAAGGCGCTAATTACCGGCCGTAAGTAAAAAACATTACTACATAATATTACTGAGAGAGTAGTAAAACAGGAACTTGTAAACTTGTTGTTAGAACGATTTGTTGGGCGTCAGTTTGATGATTATATGATGGATTAGGATTAGGAGTGATCGTAATTAGGACATTTGTAAATTAGTTTTAGTGTGTGATATAATTTATTTTTCACACTACTTGCTCGTAAATGTTAAATTATATGACAATCAAACCTACTGTAAAGTAAGTCATTGTTCCCTCTTGCTCGAGCCGGGCAATAATATATGTACTGAATTTCATTATTCCCGTGGGAATAATGTGATTTGAATTTGGAACCTCAAAGAAAACCGTATGAAAACGTTCACCAAGGAGTTGTATCAGTAATGGAGGCCGGTGGCCGCAACAGCTGATCGGTTGCAGTGGTGCCAACTTTACGTTCAAAGGTTGTCGTACCACATCAAATTTCAAAAATCGAATTGATTTCCTCGCAGTAGGTGTGAAAAGCAGAGTACTCTCCTCGGGAGTAAAGCTGCCTTGTCTTGGGCTAACTTGAATCCCTCGCTACACTAAGGATTCTGAACTTAATTCCCTCGTTTCACTCGGGAATTAACACTTGAACCTCCTCGCTGCGCTACGGAGGTTCACCCCCAGAATCCTTAGTGTCGCTTCGGGATTCAATACGCCCGTGACGTAAGGCAGTGCTTTACTCCCTTGTTGCGTAATCTACTATTTAATTTGTTTGTTTAATATCTTCAGCTTATTAGATTAGTCGTCGCGAGAACTGATATTAAGCATAAGGTCGATTCCCAAGCAAGGTAAATTGTTTTTTCGTTTTTTTTAATCTCAACACAAAAAGTCTGGATTTAGGTTGCGTGGGACTTCATAATACATAAATTGAAAAGTACCAAGTTAGAATTTTATTGATGTAATGTTATATTATTATTATTTATCAAGCAAAAGGAAAGTACATAGATATTTAAGGCTTAAAGTAACCTAAAAAAATATTCTTAACACTGCACTCTTCTTTTCTAACACATTTTTTTTTTCAAAAAGCCACAACACAAAGGAAAAAGTCTTATTTACACAATAATAAAAGCAAAGCCTTATTGGCCAATAAGTACTTTGTAACATACTCAGACAAGTTGCAAATAAGTTTGCAGTAATCCTTTTAAGGAGGGTACCTCAAGAGGCGATACTTAAGTACGTAAGTCTACCATGTCGGCTCTCCAATCTTTTCGACACGACATGACTTAATCTCGTAAAGCTTGTGCCGATATGAGACAAGAAAAACAAAACATGTAGTCTCTAGACTACTGGCTGGTTTTTAAATAGTACGAAATAAACCTTTTTTAAGACTAAAGATGTCGAAAAAGGTGGTAATTTTTACACACTTTTCAAACACTTTTAAAACTATTCCACGATGTATCAATTTTTATAATCCCCTGCTTTTTTTAGCTTGGAAAAATCATCAAATGAGTTCTCCCCAGTGCAGAGCAGGAGGGACTGTCAGACTTGTACTGACTAAAATCCACGATGTCTTTCAATAGCCCGTGTTTAGTCTCGCGACCCTGTCGGGCCTTGGCCCTATAAGGGGCCCTGTCATTGTATGAGGGGGCCTCGTCATTGATACCGTGCCCCATCATTAATAAACTCTTGCTTAATTATGCATATCTCGTTTTCACTCTAAGACAGACTTTTAGGCAGACTCTTATGCGCTGATGAATAAGAGCTACAATTATATTTATACACTGATTGGTAGCAGTGTTAATTTAATCATATTAAATGTTTCACTCTAAGGATACGGAACTCTAAATAAAAAATACAATTAACATAATCCAGTACTAATCTAAACATTATCATAATCACCATAACAGCAACAAACACTCCTTATTTAGGTAGACTCATGCGCACGCGCCGGTAATAAGGCTGATAAATAAGAGTTCAAATTATCTCGTCATTTCCACGTCTTGTTGATTTGACGCCGATAAATTCATAGTGAACGAGACTTGTTGGTTGTATTTGATGGATTTAAACAAAATAGCGTATAATCTAGTAAACGACTTATCATTTACTAGATTATATTATAATATTTATTTTGGCTATCTAATTTGTTTGGCGGTAATACTGCGATTAACTATAGCAAATGTGCGAATATGAATGAATTTATTTGAATTTTAGGAAACTTAAGAAAGCTTTTAGATCAATTTATTCCTCGGTAAGCTTTTCAAATCGTCACAATGTCATTATTTCTGACAACTATACATTTTTGCATTTTCATATTTTCTGTTTTGAAAATTCGTCATCAAGAAACCATTGGAGAAAAATAACACGAAGAACCCTAGAGCACGCCACAGAGCTGTCAAACAATTGAATAAACTTGTGCGCACACTCATTCTGGATGGGACATAGTGGTGATACCTACGTGGTGTCGTCTCTATACGTAGTAATAATAGCTCAATGACGAAGAATGTCATTTCACACACAATTTCAAACAGCAAACTCCATAAATTCTTAATTCAAATAACGAATCCAAAATTCTACACATCCTCTGTCTGACAATTACATTTATTAAAATGTACACCCTTAATTTGGTTATGATAATAAAACCGCAGTATTATTGCAGTTAATTCCTCAAATTCTCCACCCCCAAATTCTCCAATCCCCCAAAATTCGCCACGCAAACATCGCCACTGATACGTGACATTAGTATCGATGATTGCACAACGCAACTGAAATAGCCGAGAGCGCAATAGCGCGCCCCACTTAATGGCAGTTTGTTTAAATTCCGAAGCTTATTCACACATGTTATTTGCTAATTTGTTATACAGTGTCCAATTACAGCCCAGTTATTATTATTGGGGACTTGTTTCCTGGTTGCTGGCTTTTGTTTTGGCGCGAAAGTTTTAATTGTGGCGCCATTTTGGAGAATTTGGCGGGGGATTGGGCCAGTTTAAATTGAGCTATATCGAAACGTACTTATCTATCTATGGCCGTGAAGGTGAAAACATTAACATTTTTTAACAGCGCAGGTCAAATTCCGAATCAAATATTATTAAGTACTAGCTTCTGCCCGCGACTTCGTTCGCGGATCTTGTTGCTTATGCCAGCGACAATGGGGTCGGCAAAATCGAAGATCTGAAAAGTCTGATACCCAACTCCAAGAGCCCGGGTCAAAAATTCATGGGAGTTTGGCCAGTAGAATAAAAATTGTATTAATATATTAATCATCACCGAAAATCAGTCCGTGAAATTAGTGATAGCTTTGATTTCCACATCAGGTGTTCCAAATCTTATATTTTAATACATCAATAGATAATGCTCATTAGGCTGAACAGCTCTTTCTAAGACATCATTCCTATACAGGTTGAATTTTTCAACTGGGCGTTGAGTTGAACAAAAATAAGCATGATTTCAAAGAAGAAAAGGTTCGAATACAGTCATCGCCTTGAAGATTGATCAGTTTTTTTTCAATTATACGTTTTTCTTAAGTTTGCCGTATATAATTACTTCCCAGAATTGTTGAAAGGAGTCTTCAACATTTTTCGATATTCCTCATAGTTTCGAAGATAGCCATCCACGCCCAGTTGAAAAAAATCATGTTATAGTGTAGCTGGGCTCTTTTTTTTTCGTGGTAAATCATCAAACGAGTCCTCCCACCCCGGGCAGGGCGGGAGGGACTGTCAGACTTGTACTGACTAAAATCCACGGTGTCCTTCAATAGCCCTTTATGTTCCGGGGTAACGGTGATGGCATAAGTCCCGCGACCCCGGCAGGCTTTAGCCCTCTGAGAGGGGGGCCCCGTCATTATGCCGACGCTCTTTAAGGCGTGCGTGGAACACGACGCGCCGTCCATGGTCGGATGGCGAGTTGCCCTTTACTCGCCGCCCGCATGCCCGCGCCTACGGTGGCCGGAGATCGTCTTGTGACGTCCGACGCCGTGGGCGTCCACCACCGCGGGGTAGCTGGACTCTTGGAGTTCCACATTAGGTGTTCTAGATCTTCAATTTTAATACGTCAACAGAGAGTGCTCATCACGCTGAACAACTGTTGCTAAGACATCATTCCTGTATATGTTATAGTGTAGCTGGGCTCTTGGAGTTCCACATCAGGTGTTCCAGATCTTCAATTTTTATATGTCCACAAAGAGTGCTCATCAGGCCGAACAACTTTGCTGAGACGTTATTCCTGTATTATGTTATAGTGTAGCTGGGCTCTTGGAGTTCCACATCAGGTGTTCCAGATCTTCAAACTAATTCTCTCAGCAGAAAATGCTCATCACGTGGAACAATTTTTGCTATGGCACCGTTTTTGTATCTCTTATACACTTGAGAGCAATAAAATCGCACACCTCTTGTAATTTGGTTCTTAACTGTTTTTTTCTTAAATCTAAAGATATTGGGTATAAATAATTAGGCAAAATTAAAGAATACAGCTTTAAAAAAACACAAAATTAAAATCATTGACATTCACGTAATTTACAGAATCCAGCCGTACACCAAATTCCCCAAATTCACCCACTTTTTTCACGTTAGCATTGTCACTACTTGCACCCCTTATCAGCAGGTATACAAGGGTCGGTTTTTTAGGAATTCTAATCAGTTGCATACCTAAGGTAAACGTGATATCATCTCTACTGAAAACATACGGAAAAATATGGATACCACGCCCGCAGAAGCCGCTCAAGTTATTGCCTTGCTCGAAGAAGGCCTTAATCAAAGTGAAATTACTCGACGACTAAATTTGAGCCGCTACTCTGTTCGTCGTGTGTACCAGAGGTTTCAAGAGAGCGGTGGCTACATTCGGCGACCAGGATCTGGCTGGCAACGAAGAACATCAGAGCGTGATGACCGCTTTCTTGTCTCGAGGTCTTTGAGAAATCGGCATCAGAATGCGGTTCAACTGGGACCAGAGCTTCGAGAAGTTTGCAATGTCAGCATAAGTCGGTGGACAGTCAGAAGAAGACTTGGTGAAGCAGGACTGACTTCACATCGCCCAGCAAATGGTCCCAAATTGACCACAGCTCACCGACAAGCCCGACTACAATTTGCCAGGGAACATTTAAATTGGATGTATGACCAATGGCGGTCTGTTATGTTCTCTGATGAGTGCAGAATGACACTACATGGTCATGATGGACGCTCTAGGGTCTACAGAGTGTCATCAGAATGATTTTCATAATGCTGCATAAGCGAACGTGTGGCTTTTGGCGGTGGATCTTGTATGTTTTAGGGTGGCAAAATGTTGGACACTAAAACTGACATTGTATTCATCACTGGAGCGAATACCGGCCCAAGATCGAGAGGTTTGACGGCTGCACGATACGTAAAGAAGTTCTCGAAGGACATGTGAGGCCGCTTGCGTGGCTTATGGGAGAAGATTTCCTCCTATTGCACGACAACGCGAGACCGCATGTCGCTAGAACAGGTTGCGACTACATGGAAGACGTTGGAATCGCCGCGATGGAGTGGCCAGCTCGTAGTCCTGATCTCAATCCTATTGAACATGTCTGAGATGATTTAAAAAGAAGAGTTCGAGCAGGAAGCCTTGCTCCTACGCGCCTCCGAGAGCTCCAACTTACCATTGAAGAGGAGTGGAACCCTATACCGCAAGATTTCATGGTACAATTAATACGGTTCATGAAAAACCGATTAAGAGCTGTAATTAAGGCTAGAGGAGGGAAAAACAGCAAATAGACCTTATTAATAAACAATTTGATCAAGAATTTTGAGTTTGATTTTCATTTTATCTTAAGCGAAATTGAGTAATTTTACCCGTTTGTTGGGTTTTATGCCATAAATCCTCTTATGGGTATTTTTTACACTGGTATTTGATATCATTAGAAAGGTAATGAAGTAGACTTTCCATTGGTGTATGTGTTTTTTTAAATATTTATTCAGATCCATGAAAAAAAACTGTCTTATCAAAAAAAGTCAAGGTGTGCGATTTTATTGCTCTCAAGTGTAGTTTAGCTGGTCTGTTGCGGTTCTGCGCCAGTTGTTCAAGTTCTCAAAATAAATTATAGCCTATGTTTTGACCAGACTTAATACCTATACAACAAAAAAAAATCATTCAAATCCGTCCAATACTTTTTGAGTTTATCCCGGACATACATACAGACAAACAGACAAACAGATAAACAGACAAACAGACAAACAGATAAACAGACAAAAATTCTAAAAACTATATTTTTCGCTTCGGTATCGAGTGTAGATCACACCCCAAGTATTCTTTTAAAAAAATATTCAATGTACAGTTTTGACTTTCCTACTATTTTATTATATGTATAGATAATTTTGAGTAATTTTTTTCAACGTTGACAAGCAGGTGCTCAGTTCGGAAATCGGGTTGTTCGTTTTAATAGAGAAAAATCAGCTAGAAGCTCCATGGTTTCTCTATTAAAATATTAATTATGTTGTTAATTGGTAATATTACAGGAAAAGCTCTTTTACAATAGACTTGGAAACTCGCCTTGAACTCTCCGATAAAATCACCAAGTGCCAGGGTGTCAAATACAGGTTCAAAATCAACGTATTTATTTCATTAAATAAAATCAAGTCCACTACAGTTACATTCCTCGCAATTACTAATGTAATTACTTATTCCCTCGCAATGGAGAGACTGCTCGTCTATAATGACTGAAGATGTGTCTTAATGAATGTCCACAAAAAGGTTGGAATATTCAACTTTATCAAGATGGTTCAGTGCCAATCAATCGGTGCAATTAACAGAGTTGTCCCGTTCGATTCCCGACTCATTTCCTTATGCGAATACGGGAGTGCTCCCACACGCCATGCAAGACTTTTTACTTTTTTGTTTTATTTTTAAAGATGCTTCTCAATACATGTTTTATGCTCGTTAGTCGTTCTTTTTTTGAAAGTGAGTTTTCTTTTTTTGAATTCTTCCGATTCATTGGCGGGTTTCGTGATTGGTATGTTGTAGTGATGTCCGAAAATCGACAAAATGATTTTTATTTTGTAATTTTTTATTGTTTGTGGTCTGAAGCCTGACTTTTTTTCTCAGTATTAAAATAAGGTAGTAGACACGTCTATTTGGAAAGGACATGCCATTTGAAAACTCAGTTATTTTTGAAGTTATAGTTTAATTCTTAGATTAAAAATTATTCCTGCAGAGAGCTAATTTTGTAATTCACAAATTAATAACAACATTTGATTGTACTTTCTCAGGAAATATTATAGAAATTCAAATAACTGAAACCACCATAAACAAAATCCGTCTCCACCTATATTTTACGAGACGCCTTTATACCAATTATGTAAATATCTGATATAAATAATATAAACGGTGATATACATCATATTATTTGCCTAATGAGTCAACAAGGCTTGTATCCTACACGTGCGCAGTGTAACTTTACATAGTTGGCGCCAACTACAACAGTTTAAAGAGAATTATCATATTATTAATGTTATAAATATTATAACTTTATGTTATAGGCAAATTATTATAGTACTTGGTAATTGTCCCCATCGATCATATTGACTGGTGTCTATGACTATAATTGTAGGTGTTCAAGCTTCCGTATGTAAATTGATTTTGTTAAGTTGGCGACACTGTCACACTGTGTGGGTGGTACGCCATCGCCATCTTGAATTATGATAAAGGTGATGCAAATAGGGTTTAATGACTAAGACATCAGTGATCATAATATTGCATAATTTAATGAACAAACTGAAGGAAATAGAAACAATGTATTCTTTATGTGGTCGTATTCCTGTAAAAACTTATAAATTTATAAAAACTTTTGAGTTCAATTATGTTCCCATAAGTAGAATCCCAGAATTAACGATTTCAGCTTATTGTATTAGAATACATTTTGATGGAAGTAACGTCGTTTTTTAAAAGGAAACGGTCCGACTATATTACGAAGTTAGTTTTATTAATAGAACTTTCATGAGAAAATATGGTTTAGGTAAGTTATATTTCAGTTTATTTTAAATATTATCCGCATTAACGTATGCATCGTGACTTTCAAACGTTTACTTTGTAAAGAAAAAATCTACCGCAAGGAGTGACACACAGTGAGCACACAGTGCCTAAGGAAGAGTTTTTGCCCGCATCCCAGGGTGCACCGGCCCGAAAAACTGGTCTTCCCCCCGGACATATCCGAGAGGGAACTCCAGTCCACGAGCTCTAAATTTTTCTAGTACATCAAAAAAGTTAGAAAAACAATTGAACTGCTGTATTGTTTTATATTTTTTTACAGAAATGTAGCAAAACACCAGTTTCAATACTTTACAATTATTTATTTTAGATTACAACTTCAGTCACAATACTATAACATAATATTCCTCCAATAATCATTTACAATCGTCATCTTTTCGTCACCAGCCCATACCGCGCCAAACAAAAGAATCCCCTCGATCCAATTTCAAAATTCGAACATGCGCTATTCGTTTTTTTTATAAGACAAAATCATAGACAATTTATTACAAGCCGAGAAAATTAAAAATAAGTCATACATTTGTTTTGATAAAATATTAGATATTGAGAATTAAAATCTTTAACCTTACACTCGTCCATCCTGACCTCGTGTATGTCCTCATACACGGATCGAACAAATATTTTAATTATCCATACACTGAGCAGGAAAGAACATTATAATCAGCAATCGGAATAAAAAAAAACAAAACAAAAAAAAAATAACTTATTACATTTTTTTTTTTATAACACAATCAATAATTATGTAAACCCATCGAATTCTTACTGAATCACAAATTAAAACTAATATTTGCTAACCCATTTTATTCTAACAAGACTGGTCATCGTCAAAACATTGTGGTTTTGTCCATCCTGACCTCGTGTATGTCCTCATACACGGATCGAACAAACCTATTAATTATCCAGTTAAGCAAAAACAACTGACACTCATCAATAGCATGGTACAATTCATGCCAACCCATCCATTCTGACAGAATTGTACCATACCACAACCAAAATTAATTATCCATATAGAGCACAGTAGTTCCAAACCATCCGAGTCTGGCAACAACTGACACTCATCAATGGCATGGTACAATTCATGCCAACCCATCCATTCTGACAGAATTGTACCATACCACAACCAAAATTAATTATCCATATAGAGCACAGTAGTTCCAAACCATCCGAGTCTGGCAACAACTGACACTCATCAATGGCATGGTACAATTCATGCCAACCCATCCATTCTGACAGAATTGTACCATACCACAACCAAAATTAACTATCCATATAGAGCACAGTAGTTCCAAACCATCCGAGTCTGGCAACAACTGACACTCATCAATGGCATGGTACAATTCATGCCAACCCATCCATTCTGACAGAATTGTACCATACCACAACCAAAATTAATTATCCATATAGAGCACAGTAGCTCCAAACCATCCGAGTCTGGCAACAACTGACACTCATCAATGGCATGGTACAATTCATGCCAACCCATCCATTCTGACAGAATTGTACCATACCACAACCAAAATTAATTATCCATATAGAGCACAGTAGTTCCAAACCATCCGAGTCTGGCAACAACTGACACTCATCAATGGCATGGTACAATTCATGCCAACCCATCCATTCTGACAGAATTGTACCATACCACAACCAAAATTAATTATCCATATAGAACACAGTAGTTCCAAACCATCCGAGTCTGGCAACAACTGACACTCATCAATGGCATGGTACAATTCATGCCAACCCATCCATTCTGACAGAATTGTACCATACCACAACCAAAATTAATTATCCATATAGAGCACAGTAGTTCCAAACCATCCGAGTCTGGCAACAACTGACACTCATCAATAGCATGGTACAATTCATGCCAACCCATCCATTCTGACAGAATTGTACCATACCACAACCAAAGTTAACTATCCATATATCATTGATCCAATTCTTGCCAACCCATCCAAGTCCAGCAAGATTGAACACCTTTAAGCACAGTATTTGCCATCCATCCGCGTCTAGCAATAACCGACGCTCATCATTAGCATGGCACAATTCATGCCAAACCATCCATGCTGACAGAATTGCACCATAACTAAGATTCAAATGAAAAGTACATGCTTATCAATATATTATAATAATGAATTCGGATAATATAACAGAAAATGATAAATATGTTAAACACTCGTCGCAAAACATAAATAAAAGCCTACAGCTCATACATAATATAGTTACAGATTCTTCCAACATATTTTTTTTTTATGAACCGATTGCTATAAATTATAATAAATAACCATCTCAGCACTATTCACCATCATCAGAATCAGAGTACTTAATTCATTTCTTTATTAGAATTTGGAATTGCTATGATTATATTGATAATGTTGGTATGGTTCTTAAACATTTGGAACAAATCAATATTATGTAATTTATTTTTAATTATTTAAATAAATTCAAATTATCTTGTAATATTTCTTTTTTTATCTTAAATATTTAAAGGTAACGAGAAACACAAAGTAGTTATCGTTAGTAATTTTAACTGACACTGGAGCAATAATTATTTTTACCACAACACTAAATATGACTCGTAAATTGCTCAAAGTTGGTATAACTACTCCTTAGCTGGTTGTTGACCTAATCTATCTATCCCTAGTCTTGAGTATTATTTTTTTTTATTTATTTTTTTACAAAATTAAAGAATGGCAATCGTTCACAGTACTTAATAGGTACTAATCACATTAACTACCTAGTTTAACATTAATTAGATGCTCTTTGCAATTGTATCTAACAATATGACTCGGGGTTACCCGCTGTGGGTTTAATGTTAAATTAAAAACAAGCCGTGAACGTTAATCAAAATATCTAGTTGCCAGTGTTTGGCAGATCTTTTGTCTCCAAACAATATGGTCACTAGGAGGCGTTGTCATCACGCACACAGCGATTTATTTAACAAATTATAATGTAAAGTCACGCTCATCAACATGTTGGAACGTCCAGATTTCAAAAATATATGAACATCAAAATATTTAAGAATATTGTGACAACTACAAGCAACATTAAATTGTGATCAAGATTCTAATTCATTAATTATGTGAACACTGTTGCTACTGTTTCTCAATAACATCTAAATAGCCGAAGGGACATTTTATATGAACAACTTTAAAGATCATAATTATCTGGAAAGTGTAAGATTCACAATCATGTAATACAGTAATATCCTAGCAAGTACATAAATATAAATAAAATTTAACCTTATGAAAACGTCGTAAAGATGATTTTACTAGCAATCTTAAAATTGCGTGGTCAAGGAGTTTGCAACATTATTTAGGTATCACTGGCTAGTTTTGTATCAAGTGAAGTTATTAAAAATAAATAACTGACGCAGATGTCATTCATATAAAAAATATACTATGGCACTGAAATACTCATTTCAAAAGACCTAAACAGCCTTTGCGCGGAAAACAATTGAAATACTTTCATTTCTTTATCAATGTAAAAAAAACAAGATCCAGTATCTTGTTTTTTTTCGAGCAAATAATATACTTTCCTATGCATGTAGAGATAATTATGAAGCTTACCCTGCTCAGATATCATTAAAGCTTATACAGTATAGATATATTTTAATAAAAGGTGATCACATATTATTGCCTAATGCAAATTATATATTATTGAACCTTCACATGAAGACATATTTTTGATCGATAGATTTGTAGAATTTATTGAGTTTATCAACGCTCACAATATTTTGAATCATTGGCAATGCCAACATATTACTGAACTCGACTGTATTAATTATTATACCTACATTGGATCTTTAAAATCTTGTATCATTCATAATACTAATTTGAATTAGATCAAAAAACATCGATCGATTAATGTTTTCTATCACTTATTTTTCTTGAGGGTCCGAACGATCAATTCGAATCGGTTTACCCATAATCGAACTACTAACACGAATCAATCAATTTTCGTGCCTGATCTTCTAAATTACCGGCTTCGGTTCCTGTCGGCGCCACTGATGCCGCCAGCTGTCGCCCGCTCCTACAGCCGTCAGCGCTGCCGCTGCCGCCAGCTACGGCAGCCATCAGCGCTGCTGCTGCTGCCGTCAGCACCAGCTCCAACAGCCGTCAGCGCCAGCTACGGCAGCCATCAGCGCTGCTGCTGCCGCCGTCAGCACCAGCTCCAACAGCCGTCAGCGCTGCCGCCGCCGCCGTCAGCGCCAGCTACGGCAGCCATCAGCGCTGCTGCTGCCGCCGTCAGCGCCAGCTCCAACAGCCGTCAGCGCTGCTGCTGCCGCCGTCAGCGCCAGCTACGGCAGCCATCAGCGCTGCCGCTGCCGCCGTCAGCGCCAGCTCCAACAGCCGCCAGCGCTGCTCCCGCCGCTGTCAGCGCCAGCTACGGCAGCCATCAGCGCTGCTGCTGCCACCGTCAGCGCCATTTCCGGCAGCAGTCAGCGCTGCTGATGTCGCCCCGAGCGCCAGGTCCAGCAGCCGCCAGCGCTGCTGCTGCTGTCGTCAGCAGCCGGCGGCTTAGCCGCTTCCGTCTTGTCCCATTATCTATGACTCGAAAACGAAAGAAATGGTTTGAGTTTGTTCATTTAACAAATTAACAAAAACTGTGCATTATAGCGCAAAACTATACATTATAGTTCAACTAATCAAAATAAGAAAAGTAATGAGAAAAGGCGCGAACGCGCATAACAGCAAAAAGATTATAATTTTCACTAATTCTATTTTTAATTTATATGTATATGTATGAGTAATAAAAGATATACAAGAACGAGAAAACATATATAAAAATACATAAGCAGTCCATATCCTTGTCCTAGCTTGTAACTCATTTTCATCTATCTCAAAACGGCGCGAATAAGCGACTTCAACATAGGAAATTTTTAAAAGTGAGCATGAACTTACCACTTCTGAAATGTAGCAAAACACCAGTTTCAATACTTTACAATTATTTATTTTAGATTACAACTTCAGTCACAATACTATAACATAATATTCCTCCAATAATCATTTACAATCGTCATCTTTTCGTCACCAGCCCATACCGCGCCAAACAAAAGAATCCCCTCGATCCAATTTCAAAATTCGAACATGCGCTATTCGTTTTTTTTATAAGACAAAATCATAGACAATTTATTACAAGCCGAGAAAATTAAAAATAAGTCATACATTTGTTTTGATAAAATATTAGATATTGAGAATTAAAATCTTTAACCTTACAGAAAGAATCAATTTTTCGAAAGATTTCGATATTTCAAAGTCAACGCAAACTTTGTTTTGATGTGTGTGTGTGATTCACTTTACAGCATTCAGAATTTTGCATATACATATTTTATATTAAATTATAATGAGATGCAATGAAAGTATCATACATTGTCACCTTGTATGACTCGACCCCACCCCACCCCTTGTCACATATTTCATAAAACTTATAAAATAAATCGATGACAAACCATTTAAATTGTCACAAAGTGCAAGAAATTGTTTAAATATGAATTGCAAATATATCGATATCCGATAGCTTTATAAATAAGCCTGTAGTGTTTATACTAGGAACAATCGACTTATATTATCGATTAGATTTATCGATGTTTTGAAAATTATGATTATTAAACTGTTTCTTACATGAGATTGGAATAATGAAGTTATTAATTTTTAGAATTTATTGTTACAGGAAATAAGTCATCTTAGTTTGTTAGTATTAAAATTATTGATATAATGTAATTGTCTGTGCAAAGTTTATATTTTATACTTATCGTTTTATAGTAATAACTATGTTTTTATTTACTTGGAATAGACTATTTTCCAATAGACTAGAAGCTTCAGGGGGCTTATCACAAGATACTTATCTGTATTTTATTTACATCATACTTAAATTATTTACTGCTTTGATTGTATGGAACGAACGAGGAACTAATAAACGTCAATTCCAGTTTACGTGTCCAAAAACGTGAAAAGAAAAAAAAACATTTTATTTTAAAATGTCATCACCATTTTTCTATATTAAAACACAATATACGTGTATACGTATTATTTAATTAATGATCATTATATTATTAGTCATTTAATTAATTGTAAATTGTTACAGGTAAGTATGGAATCTAAAGGCCGCATGATTTGAACTTCGTAATCGTAAGTACTATTTTATCTATGGGTCATCCATGACAAATTGGAATGAGAATTACTGCATTCCGAAATACGTCTGATTTTATATATAAAATCTATTGAGCTATTATTACTACGTATAGAGACGACACCACGTATCACCACTATGTCCCATCCAGGATGAGTGCGCGCGCACAAGTTCATTAAATTTTTTGACAGCTCCGTGGCGTGCTCTAGGCGCGTGCACTCATCCTGGATGGGACACAGTGGTGATGCGTGGTATCGTGTCTATACAATGATAAAATCTTGCAGTTTGTATCGATCAATGCGTCCTCGATGAAAAGGTGTTCAACATATTTACGGCCTGTTTTTAGTTGGTAAAAGAATTACTCCTCTCAAGAGAGGAGTGAAAGATTCCATATTGGATGGAATGGAGAGGGTTATCAAGTTCAACTGACTAAATTCGAAAAAAATTCCTTCAGTATCCCCTTGCGGTAATTGACTATTACCTGCCAAGATCAAACTGACAGTTTATGACATTGAAATCTGTATAATTTACCTTTTCATCATAATTCAATTAAGTATTTTTCAACAACAATATTGTTTCAATTACTGCGTTACACGTTTGGACATATTTTTAAAGCATCAATTAATATGAGGGAAACCTACATTTAATAATTTATAATTATAAAAAAAATAGTGTAGCGTCTTGTTACAGGATTAATAGAATAAGACACCATTAATATAAGTATAATATCTCACATTTATATCAATGGTATAATAACGGGTCCGCCAAATAACTTTTTTTTTTTTTGAAAATGCTATGAAAAAAAAACTACTGAATATTTTTTCAAATTTCTTTTTTTATTTGAAAGTACAATCTTTCCGGTTAATGATGGAAGATAATTTCATTCATATGGAACATACCCTACAAGATCGAAATGAGCTTCATCTGAAAAGATGATTTTTTTGGCAAAATCGGCATCTTCTGCAAGTCGATCACAGGCCCACTTAGCGAAGCGAAAACGCATTGGATGGTCAGTTGGCTTCAACTCCTGAACCAATTGGATTTTGTACGGCGTCATACCAAGGTCTTTACGTAAAATTCGTCTCAGTGATGTCTCCGAAATGTCCAATTGTTGAGAACGACGGTGAACTGATGTTGATGGCGATTCACGCACACTTTCGGCCACAGCAGCAATATTCTCGGGTGTACGCACTGTTTTTGGCTTTTCACGCGTTGGTTTATCGATGAGGATGCCAGTTTCTTTCACTTTTTTCACAAGATAACGAACATACGGAGCTGACGGTGCTTCGTTTCTTCCAAAATCCGTACGCAATTTTCGTACACATTCTGCAACATTACCATGATTTTCAAAGTAATGTCGCAATATTTCCCAGCGTTGTTCAAGCGTATACACAACCATATTCGTTCAGCGGAAGGATATAACTAATTAACTGTCAAATCAGACATAAGCTAAGTGTTGCCATTCACGAAATAAGCACTAGTTGAAAAAAAAAACCTTAGATGGCGGACCCTGTACTAGCGCCATTTCTTATGAAAAGATAGATATCACCCATCATATTTTCCACTCAATCCCAAATAAAAATATTACGCACAAAAAAAAACATCAAAAGGTTACCGAACGAAACCATAACTACACCAAATTTTACCAGTTTACGGATAACTTCAACATCCTCATCATCAGCACTTAAAACTAACTGCTTCATCAGGCCACGTCATCACTTTAAACCATTTGTCTTAACTTTATGCCCAAACAAGTGTATTTAATGTTCTTCTCAGTTAACCAGAGATCGATACAAAAGGTGCCGCGTCAATTTTAACTCTTTATGACTACGAAAATGGTATCAGGTTCAATCAAGCGGTAAATGTGTGGCGCCGAAATCAGCGGGTCGTTATGAATGTTGAATACGCTGTTTTGGTCATAAAAATGGTAAAATATTTGTTGATAATCTGTTGTTTTTAATTGTACAAGTAGATAATAGTTGAATTTATATATTTTATGGGTTTGTTTACAAAACCTGATTGCATAATAGTCTACTATGAGACCTCATTTAAAGATAAAGATATTTTGGAAAAGCGTTACGTCCCGACGCTTTTAAATAAAAACAGTCATAAAAATAGCATTTGAAAAACATGGATGGATTGTATAAGTAAGGATATGAAAGAAAAAAGAGTAAATGATACTATGACTTGTGATAGGGGAGAATGGAAGAAAGAAACGTGTTGCGCTGACCTCAAGTAAAATGGGATAAGGGCAAGAAGATGATGATGAGTTATGAAAATAGCATCAACAAAAATAATTTGTAAAACATATTATACAAACTGTAAACCTCCTTTATGTAACGGTTTGTTTTTATTTCGTGATTTGAGTACAAGTTAGTCAGTTTTCGACTTACCATAAAACAACCAAAATTCGTGAAGCAAAACTACGTCTTAATTCGACCATCAAAATAATTATTATCATCGTTATCAAAATAAATACATTTCATAATTACCCTCCCTTTGACATTTCATTTATTTTCTCGATCTAAATGACAAACAGCCGTGTCGCCATCTGGCGGGATAAATACCGCCCTACATCATTAAATAATTTGTCATTATTTGGACGCGATCCAAAAGGAAAACTTTCAAAGGATATTCGCACGATTAAAGTACCATTTTGTCACAGAATTTTTTGACATATTAATGTCAACAAAATCTTTTTCACAAATTAACTGACATTTGAATTGGTTTGACATCTTTACAAATTGAGTTTCTGGGTTTTTGATATCTGTTCTGTGGTTAAAAATAATACTTTCTGACATATTTCTTTGTTAGCAGGATTGTCAATTTGGGATGTTAAATTGCTAACTGTTGATTTAAATCATGTTTTATTTGGACAGCAGCTTTGTAAAATCATTTATAAATCATCATTTTGATGCCTCGCAGTTTCTTTTAACCGAATTTTTCATTAACGGCCTGAATGTTTCTGTAGTCAACTTTTCATGAAGCTGTGATTTTCTAATTAAAAACCTCGTTCAATAAGACGTTGTTCTATAAGTACTTTTTAATTATGAAAATCATCAATTTACCCCCCTTCCGTGCACCTCGAACGGATCTCAAACGAATAAACTGGTTTAAACCACTATATTACTTCAATCGCGTATTGTGTTTCAGTTGATCTGCTTTTAAAACATTCCCACAGTCCTTGCCATTCTAATTCTAACTCTTAAAACAAGCACAAAACCCCATTTCCCTACCAATAACTCAAACACAAACATAGAAGCCACAAAACCAGCTTTCCCTAGAGAAATCACCTCCACGATAAGACAAAGCTGTGCCAAATCGCAATTAAATTAATTTAGCATTACCTCCGAGGAAATAATTTAATTAATTCGCACATTTAATGGCCGAACGCGCCGCTTCAACGGTTAATGGCCGGTTTGCATGCATTCGCGGAAGCTTATCAGCCGCGGCCTGCGAACCGGGGAAGTGTAAATGTGCCTTAAAGACGGGCTTATTATCACTTTTGGAAGTGTGAATGATTGATGATGGGCCATGTTGGTAATGCATTGGGATCGATGGGTCATAGTCGTCACGCTGTGGGTACTGGACGGGCGTCGTTGCCGAAGGAGGCCTAGAAAACGCGTGACGACTTGATGCAAGATTGGCCGGAGAACACTGCATAAAGGAAGGAGTGGAGGGCTGTAGTGGAGACCTTTCCCAAGCAGTGGGACATTAATGACGAGGCCTCCCTCTAGAGGGCCAAAGCCTGCCGGGGTCGCGGGACTTATCCCATTACCGTGACCCGGAACATAAAGGGCTATTGAAGGACACCGTGGATTTTAGTCAGTACGAGTCTCACAGTCACTCCCACCCTGCCCGAGGTGGGAGGACTCATCTGATGATTTGATCACGGACAAAAAAAACAGTGGGTTTAAAAAAAAAGATTGATGATTAAGTTATTACAGTAACTGCCTTTACAGGAGTCAAGTTCATAATTAAGTACTTTACAATGCGTGGAAGTCCAATTATGGTGCCGATTTTTATGGTACTGGATCGATACGTCAATTTGGATCAATTGCAGAACTAGGCCAAAAAAGACATTTATAAGAATGTAATGCTGTAAAACAAAATAACAGACAATGTCAATGATTGCTGGGAACAGTCAAGGTTTGTTTCACAATTAATAAAAAATCTGCACCTAATCGTGGTACATCTGATTGGGTAAGACTGATTGATGCCACAAGCTTTAGGCCCAAGCTTTCATAACGCGCTAAATCATCAAAATCGTTTCAGCTGTTTACGTGCTAAAGTGTAACAAACGTACAAACTGACTTTCACATTTCAAACAATTCGGTATTGACAAAATTGAGGTTTCACAGAGTATAATTATTTAACATTGACCTTCATGGACCTCGTATAACCTTTTCTACATTTTTATTTTCTGGACTTTAAAAGAGACTGTGACCTCTGAGCTTGTTTCGGATGTTTCTTCTCAAAGGTACGAATCACCGGCCTCTTCTAGTTTTATGAAAAGACGTGTAAAAGTGTTGATATTAACTTACATGCACAAATAAAAATCATTTCATTTCATAAAATTCTGCTCAAAACCTCAAAGTCTAGCCACACTTTTCTCACGAACTACTTAAACAAATGCAATGCCAAATAAATTGTCTTCATCTCCAGCCTATGAGCATAACTTTGAAAGTACAGTTTAATTCAATGGCACTTTAATAAACATGGCGGCTGCTATCGAGGTATCGGCGCGGCTTAATTTACAATCCTTTGCTACTCCTCGAGAAAGCGACAACTAACCAAGTATTAGATTTCATCCGAATAATTTATTATATTGAGTGTTGGTTTTCTTCTGATTGTTTATGTAAAATAAAAGAAAATTCGAATATTTTTAAATAATTGACGCCGCGCGCCGTTGTAAAACATCTCATCGTCATCAGCATGCATTTGTCATAGTTGGTCGACTGGCCTGTTTGTCTAGTGGTTAGTGACCCTGACTGCTATGCCGGAGGTCGTGGGTTCGATTCCCACCTAGAACAAATGTTTGTGTGATGAGCATGATCATTTGTTCTGTGTCCGGGTGTAATTTATCTATAATAATTATGTTTGTATTTAGAAATATATAAGTATGTTTGTCAGTTGTCTAGTACCCACAACACAAACTCTGCTTAGCTTGGGACTAGATGGTGTTGTGTCATAGTTGTGGAATATTATTATTATATAGGCTTCTCCTAATGTACGCTAATGACACCGGTCTTTAGCTTTCCTCATCCAGTCTCTGTCGGCTGCCTTTCGTATGTCATCGGTCCACCTGGACAGAAAAAACTATGATAAATAATCAAAGAAAGAAAGAAAAGAGATTTATTGACACACACAGGACAGAACAAACAGAATTACATTAATAAAATAACAAAGGAAAAAAAAAATATAAAGGAAAAACAAAAAAGGGTAAAAAAAAAAAAAAATAGTCCTGTGCGAAGCGAACAGGCACCTCTGCATGTGCTGCGACATTTAATTGTCACAGCGCTGGTTTTCTGGTAGGGCCCAAAGTAAATCATGTCTTCATATGTCCCAAGAATTTTCTATTTTATTAAAACCGTACCGGCTTGTACTAGGGATAGACACAACACATTTTCTTCTTCCATTCTCTCGTGTAAGACATCAAAACATGTCGATCATGGTCTGATTTCCTTACTTTTCTAAATTCCTTAGACAAGGCTTTTTTATACTTATACTGCTAGCCTAAATCATCCCACTGCTGGGCAGATGTCTCTTCCCATAACTTCCAGTTTTCACGCTTACAGGCTTCCTTATAAAAAAGTAAATAATCCTTCATCGTTTTCTGTATGAACACGATCAGTCTCACAGTAAACATTCCGCAATGTAATTAAAATTCAAAGTAGGTTTTGATATCATCTTACCACGCCACATTCACTCCATTGAACATCTTTTAGCACTGAGCTTTTCCATACAAATTAATGTGAGTTCCAATTAAATTGATGGCTTAAGCGAAGATGGACCTTGCTGCAGTTCACAGCTGGAATAGTTCCGTACGACATTTCATACAAATATGCAAGTCTCAAATTGTTGTCTTCTAAACTTTGAGAACTGTTCATCCAGCTAATGCCGCGGCCATACACGGTACAAGTATACTTGCGCAAATCCAGACTTGCGCAAGTATTCTGTAACGTGTGTTCTATCTTGCACAAATTCCTAACATTTTCGCTGTCCTGTGTTTGTGCAAGTCCAGACTTGAGCGAGTATACTGGAACGTGTGTGGCCGGCATTACTTGTGTGAAGTTTCCTTAAAACACAATCAGTCATTTTGAAAAATATGGACTTGAAGTTTTGCATGAAATGACTCGTTCGGTGATTTTACGAATGATACTACTGATGGAGATGTAATATGATACTAATGATAATATTGAAATCTGATTTAAGTGTAAATTAATGTAACCAGTTATCATATTACATAAACAGTGATTTTTCAGCCTATTCTATCTCACTGCTGAACATAAAGTGAAGCAACAGATAGGCCGGCCTTATTAAATTAAAACCAGGGAAAACTTAGACTTACAGCAAAAACATTTTACCAATAACCGACAGACACTTATTTTCTCTGCTATTTCTCCCACAATATTTTGTATGGAGAAGCCTCCAACACCTAATCACCTAAAACATAATTAACCTTAAACCTAGCCATACATAAACTGGATTAACGGTCTCCAATATACATCCGAACGTTTGCACTTAGAGTTGCAAGTTCAAATATATTGGGTTCAGATCAGGCCGATAGGATCGCGTTCCCAGCAGTAACCGTTAATGACTGGGATCTGTTCCGTGGCAGAGGTCTTGGGATGTGGTACCTGCTTACTGTGGAATGTGTTTTAATTGTCGGCTTATGGGAAAATTGTCTGGTTTAATGGTGCATTCAAATTGAAGTTACGGTACGTTAACATGTTTAGTTTTGGAATATCTTCTTTTACGGTTTTAGATTACTTAGTTTTAGAACACAATCCAGAATCTGTAACAGCTACAGAGTTTCATATAGAAAAATTCAATACCTGTTTTGCTCGACCTAAATATCGAATCCAGGTTCTCATACTTGACAGTCGTAAGTACGACTGTCAAGTATGAGAACCACTAAGGCCTCCAAAAACAACAAGCAACAAAAGAAACAAATAATACCTATCCTTAGCCCACTGACAAGATATCAGACTTTACAATCAGCTCGGCAAAAAGTTCGCTAAACCGCTCTCGTTTGATTGAGTTAATCACACCTTAAGAAAGTACCAAGGTTTAGCAGCTGAAACTGCAAAACAATGAACTTATCGAATGTTTTAACGTATTTGGTTCACAGTTCCTCATTGCCAGTGCCAATGCCTTTACTTTCATAGTTTTCCTAGAAAATAACGCTATTGCTGTAGGAAACCCCAGTAAAATTCGTAGAACAGAGGCAATTTTAGCTTTAGCGGTAGACGACTATTACCTACTACCACAGTGGAATAGGTGAAACGAATTCTCTTCTTAGATAGTACACAAACATAGGCAATAACAATCCTTACAAAGGTGAACCGACAGAGAACAAAGTTGGTCGACATGGCCCTTAGGATAAACATGTTCAGGTTGCAATGGACGAAACGGTTTTAGCCGTAGAAACGTTGTTAGACGAATTCTTGAGTGGAGACCGCGAATCGGCAATCGCAGGGTGGGAAACTCTTAGGGTAGGTCTTTGCATGGTGGTGGTAGCAGCTGGATGAGCATCTTTAACTTTGGACAGATTCGGGTTCTTATGTCTCCGTAAACACAGATGCAGAAAGAGATTTCCACTCTTAAGATTTGAATGGAATGCTGGAGTGGAAACTAAATGTAGAAGGTAATTAGTAGTACGTCCAAATGTCTCTTATTCAGGCGTTTAAATGTGTCTTTTGTCTTTGTTCGCATTCTACTTTTCACCAACAGTATTAATAGTCATACTTACCTTGACCTGATCATATCAAATAGCGAATTTGACATTTGAAACTGCTCTCAAGAAAATTTATGTCTACAGGTATAACCTCTCACCATTTTGTCTCAAACAAGGACCAATTCAATTCCCCAAGCTTTTACTCCTTATGCAAATCCTTTAAGCTCATCATATCTAAGATCTGGACTGGCTTGAACAGCAGCACTAACTCGATCATTACTGCCTACCCACCAGATGGGCAGATTGCATAATTTAACTACTCAATTGAACGAGGTTTATCTGTGTTGTATTGGGGACATTCGAGCTTTGTTGGATTGGCCAAGATGTTGGATGGTATCTGGTGTTTACGTTAGATTAGAATAGTAGTGCTAAGTCGCTGTGTGTACTATGACAGCACCGCCTGGTGGCCACATTATATCGGGACTTGAGATCTGTCAATTATTGGCAACTAGTGGAAACATTTTCGGCTTCAATTTCATTAAAACCAAATATAGGTATGTATTTAAAAATGTTCTGGTGCATTGTCACTCCCGAGCCCCGAATTACTCGTATTTCACATTCTGGCTTCGATCTATTTGACAGTTGCACATAGCAAATACGAATTGTAGAATGCATAATCTACATTTAAAGTCATTTCCTATGCAATTATTTACCAGAAAATATATTATAAATAAAAGTCCTTCAAGGTGCCACAAATTCACTTCCTAGTTTTAGCTGGTGAGGAATAATCTCCCCAGTAACAAACACTCCTTCTAGCTTCAAGGTTTAAAGAAGAATTCTCTATTTAATTTGCAAAACACTATTTGTGGATTACGACCATCAAATAGATCAAATAGTACCAATTGAATTTCTTTAAGTAAGCTTTTATTCCAAGACCTTTGACAGCCATTACGGATAGTTAAGATCATTCAGCGACCATCTTTGGTGGTGGCAATGGCTTTTTAATTGGTTCACAGCTTAATGCCTTTAAGATAAGGTTAGATCTGTCTCTGGATGTTTTTGGAGGGCATTTATGCTACTACCCCGTCAAGCAATTGCCTCCAATACGCTCTTTTATCGTAAGAGGGTTTACTATAGCTGTATTATTAAGTTTCTTACAACACTTTTCGAGTAGTTGAGTTTCTAAACCGCAATTTTTCAAGTAGTCAAGTTTCTAGCATCGATATTGTCAAAAGTTAAGTTTCTACCAACACTTTTTATGTACTAAGTTGAGTTTCAAAACAACAATTTTTCGAGTAGCTAGTCGAGTTTCTTACTTGAATATTGTCGAGAAGTTGAGTTTCTAGACAGCAATTTTTCAAGTAGTCGAGTTTCTAAGCAGCAATTCCCGAGTACCTAATTGAGTTTCTAGAAGAAAATTCACCTGACTTAAACAAATCGACTCTCTAACATTTACGACTGCTACTTATACAAAAACAGTAACAAGTGTATATTTATCAGGATCGCTGTCCACATTTACATTGCGCCAATTGGTTTTACTTAGGCTGATAAATAGCCCATAGCTGTCTTCAGAGCGAGTTCACAATTTATTGCTAAACGTACGGGTTTCCTTGCGCTTGCGCAGCTTCCTACACGCCTAACTTGTTACCCGGTTCCACTCGTGTACGGCAGGTAATTTAAATGGACTTTCCCAAATATTTACATATAGCTTGAAGGCTTTATTGATTGTTGAATAACAGGAATCTGGGCTGTCTAAACATAATGGTCTTGGTTATTTTTGAGCTGTTCGAGATTTCGTAATATTACGAAATCTTTTAGATCTATTTAAATCAGGTGGCCCTAAATGCATCAGAAGAAAAATATTTTGAGAAAATGATTCTGCAGTTTCTTTATAAGAATCGAATATCAGCAAGTTTAAATGTTAAGAAAAATCTGCTCAAGAACAAAGGTTTGTCAAACGTTCATTAACGACATTTGCTGATATTAACAGTACCAAAGTCATTAAATATATCATTACCAAAAACATTTTGCCCTTTCTTAAAATTTAACAAGATCCAAAAAAAAATTAATCTCTCACCAATATATTAATTATCACCACATTTTCCACTCAAAAGTTCCCATAGTCTTACTGAATTACCATAAAACCTCACCATCTTAGCGCCCTGACCCACATCTGCCCCAACTTTCTTCACACCGAATTAATTCAACAACCACAGTTTAACTAATTCGCAAACCTAATCCAACCAAAATTTACAACCGACCTACAGCTTTAACACCGCACTCACGACCGTTTCTACAAGAGACCGAAGAGCCTCTTCGTCACAATTAGCCACCTAGATGTTCTTCATTAACGCATCAGATTCCTGGCCTTGCCCCCAGTAACTTACCCTGGTTTAAACAGCACTTTCCAATGCTTTACAAGACTGTTTACTCTGAAACAAATTGTTGTTAATTGGCTGAGACTAATGAGAACATCGTTTGGGTACTCCTTATTTGTTAATTCTGTATTAATTAGGCGGATAGTGGATGAAGTAGAGAAGTTCGAAGATTTTCTTCGCTTAAGTAAATGATATTTATTCAGCAAATTGGTTTTTACACTCTTTTACACGTCAAAAAGACACTATTTTTACACTAGATGAGGCCGATGTTCCGTACCTGACTACTCTGAGAAGAAACATCCGGAACAAACTCAGAGGTCCCAGTCTCTTTTAGAGATTTTGGATTTTCATTTTAGAATCAGTTTTTTTTATTAAAGAATCTAAGAGGTACTACAGATTTTTTGCGCTATTATCACATACAATGCAAATCCCTGGAAAACTATTGTTTTATCTTTAATCCACTCTATGAATTTCTTCTCTATCGTGGGTGCGTTAACTCACATACACAAACACCCAGACCCAGAGCAACTACTTGTAGATCATACAAATTATTTTTTTCCGTAAGGAAATCGAACTCGCGATAGAGATTGCAGCTGTCAATCGATCAGCCACTGTGCAAGTAATGCCCTCAAGAAAATATGAGAAGACATTCTTAGATAATGGTATTTTTTCGATTTTGTCAACTGCGAATTTATGTTTAGCCCTGCCCACTAGTGTCTAATGTAGATAGATTGACTTTTTTATAGTGGTAAAATCATCAAATGAGGCCTCCCACCCCGGGCAGGGCGGGAGGGACTGTCAGACTTGTACTGACTAAAATCCATGGTGTTCTTCGATAGCCCTTTATGTTCCGGGGTCACGGTGATGGAAATAAGCCCCGCGACCAGATAGATTGACTTAGCGCACAAAAAATACTTACAGGACACTTTCTCCTTTTTCACACGAAAATTAAACTCCTATTAATATCGAAATAACCTATAAACTTTATCATGTAATGCACACTTTTTCAATAACAAATCAGACACCAAAGCAATCACTCCACTAACTTCCTCAAATCCATCCCGTCAACGTTCATAATCGTCTAACACACATCTTGAGAAGGCGTGAAGCCGATTCAAATAGACCCCCAGCGATCAGCGCTTAATTACTCACTTGCGCTATTAGTAGCGCAAGTGAGTAATTAAGCATAACAAGCACAGCATCCTGAAACTATTAAGTGCGAGTCGAGAGGAATTCATGCGTAGTTCTTCCTTATTTATGGGCCCCTACTACTTATCTGTACTGAGGGGCAAGCACCCCACACAATATCGGGAAGTATGGCAAAAATCTTAACCTAAAGTTCTCAATCAGGTAAAAATGGCACGCCAGTTGAAGATAAGATATGGTACACAGATGGTATAAATCCTGGATTAACAAATAAGATACATTTTATAGTGGTACTAGAGTATCGTGGAAGAATAAAGGAAATTATATTATATTACTAGCGGCCCGTCCCGGCTTCGCACGGGTGGAAGTCCTCTAAAACCCGGTCCCGATGGTTACAAACACAACACTAAAAGAATAATCCGAATCGGTCCAGCCGTTTTCGAGTTATGAGCTTAGCAACACATTTTGCGATCCATTTTTATATAATAGAAGATATAGATAGAAGAAGAAAGATTATATTCCATAGGGGAAAAGTGGCGGGCCACGAGCTAATATTGACTTATATTCGGATGCATTGATTTTTATTACTCAATCACGTCAAAACCGTTGAATAGAGATACGAAATGCATATTGAAATGAAAGCTTTTGAGCTTTCTAAAATCAGAGCTAAGACAATAATGTCAACAACAAACTACTGTTGATCTGTCATAACTGGAGAAATACCTGGATTAAACGGTGTTTCGGGCTTTAAAACACAAAGTTTATCTTTAGAAGCTAAATTTGTTCGTGGTAAATAGCAACAGCCCTATTCTTTACATTACATGGCACATTAAGTGCTTATCTAATTAAAAAAAAAGTAAAAGGCTTGTCTAATTTCAGGGCTTTTTAAAGTTCCTCCAAATTTCATTTTAGATCTTAGCTGCGAACCTCATGCTAAGCCCAGAGTAAAACAATTGCTGCAAAATTTACCTTTTCATATCATATTCCTAACAGAACCTATAACGATAAGCGTGAAAATTAACTATAATAACGGTTATTATTAAAACGTGATACCGCTTTCCATTAAAACAAATGTACGGCAACCATTGCATTTAATACTCCTTTTCAATTTCCTTGATACATTTCAAATGATAAAACAAATTACGATCATTAGGTCCTATGATCCAATTACGGTATAATCGCTTTATCTTAAACTGAAGTACTTTGTAATTCATGATATTGTAATTATACGGTTGGGTTTTATTTATAAATTATTTGCGGAAACCATAGAGTGGAGAAAGAAGATAGACGTGGCTACTTTCCTTAATTTTTTTATTATTAAATCTCATCATAATAATTATGAAATCATTTCCAAACAACGTTGGATATTAAGAAAAAAATGAGAACAAATGGGAAATGGAACCTTAAGTAGAAAATAATTAAGAAATAAAAACTATTTTCATGTAGCTTGAGAAAATGCTCAGTTGTCAGTACAATTAATACTTTTCATTTTCTGTAATTCTTTCCGTTCATCGCCAAACGTCCACCGTAGACACCTCTATCTTGTCGCAGAGCTGTCTTTAAAGGACACCGCATCTGTAATAATGCATGGTGGATTTTTAGCTAGTCAGAGTCTGACCCTTTCGCTCCACCCAGTCCTGAATTGTCCAAACGGGTAACCTTAACCCTATAAAGTAAAGGTTAATTGAAGAAACACGATGGACTTTAGTTAGTACAAGTCGGATAGACCGTTCAGCTCCGACGGAACAGGTGTTAAAGGCATTTGATGAATTTGGCAAATTCATCAAATGCCTTTAACACCTGTTCCGTCCTAAAAAAAGGGCGAGAGTGGGAGAGGGTCATTCGACACCTCTATCTTTTTCTGCGCTCTATGACGGAAACAAATAATCAGATAGAAATGTAATTGGTTGTTAACTTTGAGATGCTTTCGTAATTTTTAATGGCGTTAAATTTATTAATTGCGCAGGAGTGGATATTTCTCTAGCAATCAGTAAGGCTTGATTGGAAACATTTTTTCCCACAATTATGTGAGGTATGGACAGTTGCTTATTATGGCTTCTATTGATATGTCACCATTGATAAACGTTTAGAAATGATATTAGTTACTTACAGTATTTTTCCGATAGGGCCAATTTTCGTTTCCAAATGAAAAATATCAGTTGAAATGCAAATAAAATCGATTGGTATGAAAAGCAGTGGCTGAACAATTGCCAGTTATGATACGTTTAGCGAGTTCGAGTCCTGCTCGACACAAAATGTTTAGACCCTACAGGAAAATGCAGAAGAAATTGCTAGTGAAGGGAAAGAATAAAAAAAAAATAACCCTCCGAATTGAGAATAACCTCCTTTTTGAAGTTTTTAAAAATTTATTATCTAATTTTTTTTTCCGAAAATATAAATTATAGTCGGTATTAAAGATTTTTTACAAAATATATAAATATTATTCACATAAACAACTAGTAGGGGTTTCCTAACTGATACTGATGTGTTAAGAGCGGTGGATCGTCGCGGGCGCATCATAAGATCGCGGCAACAGATACCCGCATTCATTACCGCTTGCACCTTGTTGTTGTATCAACTTTGTGTATCTAGGGCGCAGTGGATTTCAAACTCGGGAAGTGTCCGGATATGGCAGATTAGGGCTTAATTGTTTACGCTATAAGGTTGATTATTCTTATTTTATTGTGACTGTTAACAGTTTGAAAGTTGAAAATGAAGCACTATCCTGAATACTGTTTCTATTTAGTTGTAAAATTTGGTGAAAAAAATGTTAGACGTTTGCAAAATAGTTATGTGTATCAAACAACTTTAAATACTTTTCACAGAGAATACGAATACTAAGTATTTAATGACTAACTTTGAAGCTTTTTCCTAATAATTCCATAAAATATATACACAACTAAACTAAAAAATTACAAATATTACGAACTAAATATTTACAACAAGTTACTAAACTAATATAATAATTTAAGAAAGAAACACAAAAACAGTTTTTTTCAAACTAGACTGAAAATTAGATTTATAGGACTCTATAGCGAGGCGCCCTCCTCTTTTATTTACTTTGTTCAATTCAATTACAGTTACTTCAATATATAGGCCCTTTCAAATGCTAGCAGATGTAACAAAGTGATAGTCACCATTAAATAATTATTTTACTATCAACTCCATCTATAACTTAAACTTAATTTGCCTCCATTTGCAAACACACGTTCACGAGAAAGATGTTACTTGTCATGTATGTATGTTTATGTTCGCTAAGCTACGAAACTGCTGTAACTTCCGCTAGCGCCCTGCAGTTAACTTAGACATAACTTATTTATAGTTATAAGCCGATTTACACGTTTTAGAACTGACTTAAGTTTTAAGTAATATGGCGCCCTGTGGAGATGCTCGCTGATTTAATTGGAAATTAGTTATTTATATTTGATTAGTTCATTAATTTCTATTAAGAGAATGTTATAAATTTAATATTGATTTGTATGTTTTAAGCAAATATTCTCATGAATTTAGAATGTAAGCATATGTATTATGCGTAATAGTGAAATATCTGCATGTAGGTAAATTTGGATCATATGGATTGGTTACAGACAAACAAAAAATCGGGATAAAGATTGCGACCGAGATAGATCATTCATTTCTAGCGTTAATATTACACTCACTTTCCTCCATTAAGGTTTAATATTTTAAATAAACACTACCCTATTAACATACCGCAGTGGTAGACGCCCAAGGCGTCGGACGTCGGCAGACGACCTCCGGCCACCGTAGGCGCCGGCATGCGGACAGCAAGTAAAGGGCAACTCGCTGTCCGACCATGGACCATGCCCGGGTCGACGGCGCGTCGTGTTCCACGCGCGCCTCAAAGAGCGTCAGCATAATGACGGGGCCCCCTCACAGAGGGCCAAAGCCTGCTGGGGTCGCGGGACTTATTTCCATCATCGTGACCCCGGAACATAAAGGGCTATTGAAGGACACCGTGGATTTTAGTCAGTACAAGTCTGACAGTCCCTCCTGCCCTGCCCGGGGTGGGAGGACTCATTTGATGATTTTAACACGATAAAAAAAAACCCTATAAACATAACCTTAAAAAAATTCAATTACGTTTTTCAGCGAAGCATAAAATCATTTTGACAGGCCGCCATTGTAAGATGGCGGCCGATTGAAAAGATAACGCGAACTAGGGATTAATATTATTAAGTCTCAACGTATTTACGTCTAGAAATGCTCGTTAAAATGTAAGCTTAAAAGATTATAAGTTGGATGAAAGGGTTATTAAGTGAAGAGTATGGTTAAATAAAGAAAATATTTAGGTACTTACTCTGTGACTGGCGGCGGTGTTGATTTTGCGTCTAAAACTTTTTTTATTAGATTACTGATGACTTTTAAGCAAACTTCAATTGAAAGAAAGAAAAACAAAATATTTTATTCGACAAAAAATTGCTATCTTTCAAGCGTGTAACTGTTTACAATTAATGAAATTATGTGAGAAAATATGCATGTTTATAGTCAAATTGAAAACTAATTTGTTTCAGTTTTGTATATCTATTTCATGCAAATATCAAAATTGATTGATTAAAATAAAGTATTTAGTCATTTAAGTTAATTTACAATTTAATTTATAGTAATTTTGAATAGCATTACATTTTTCAAATAGATTTTTGTAGGATAACCGGACTAATGAATTGAGGTTTTCCAAGAACCTAAGGATTTCAAAGTAAGGGTCAACAATGAATATTGATGAATCTGAATAAATTGACTGTGAAAATTGGTCTAGAAACTGACCAGAAACGAAACACGTGTTGAATATAGGTTTTAGTTGAAAATTGCATATATTATGATACCTTATGTTTGTGCGTTGTTGTACTGGCATACTATTCTTGTTTTTGTGGAATTTTTAGTTCACAAGTAAAATTATGTGAACTTTGAAATAGAAAAGTCTTTTTTTTAATTTATGTAACAACATACCTCTTGAATAGACCTTATGTACGACGATAAAAGGCACTGTACTGAAACAATGAAGCGAAAACACCTACTTAAATAAAATAATACTACTCTAAAAGCCTAAGTATACAGAGTGACTTTTTCAGCTGGGCGTGGATGGCTGTTTTCGAAACTATGAGGAATATCGAAAAACATTGAAAGGAGTCTCGGGCCGATTTTGACGAAAACTAAAACTGCATCATTGGATTTTAGAAAAATCAAAAATCTTGGCCAGGAATCGAACCCGCTGATTTTGGATCATAGCATTATTTTTAACTTTTTTTGATATTCCTCATAGTTTCGAAAATAGCCATCCACGCCCAGTCGAAAAATTCACCCTGTATAATTGGACCACGCACAACCACAAAATAAATCACAATAATTTTCTAAACAAGACACATTGACACCTTCATTTACAAGACAGTAATTCACAAAGACATTAATGCGATATTGCACATGAAAAATCCGCTGCTAATACAGACATACCCCGGAGGCGAGCCATATATCGTGTTACTAATACTCCAAGAGTCGACTTATGGCTTGAGTTATGAGAAGCATCAGTTATGTAGACTCTTAGCCTAAGGGATGGGCTGTGGTCGACCAAGGAAGGACTAAGGTAGACCATCGATCATGATTGGTGCAAGATTTGTGGTTTATAGAAGCATTATGGTTATTTTTACTTGGTTATGACCTTTCGATAGGAAGTCGAGCTGGAAAATATTATGTAGTACCTAGTGATATGCATAATTTTTCGGGGTCTATTCTTTGGAATATGTGAGGGAGAGGACCTCTTCCAACTCACCACCCAGCCGCAGCGGGAAACGCCCAAGTTGACGCGTATAGCGCGGTGATTCCGGACACTCCGGTCTTAGCATATAACCATGACCCTGGAAAACAAACGGCAACTGAAGAAATAGGGTGGGTGGTTTAATTGTATGACCTACAAATAGTTGTCCCGGGTCTGGGTGTTTGTGTATGGTAAAAGCAATCACAACTCATGAGAAAATCCTAGTGTGGTGTTCCTTTTTTTAATGAAAAAAAAATGTTTTTAACATCCACAACTATTATCACAGGCTTAGCTTAATACAATAGTGTAGTTATAGTTATGAGTATATAGGTATCTTAATATTCTAAACATGAAGCTACAATACAAAATTCAACAATATCTTAGGTTATATCTATACAAAATTTTATAAATATAACCTAGGATACTACTTTACATAACAGTTAAACCATAACAAAATTCTCTCACGTAAGTACACAATAGGTACATCTTAAACAAACAATATAACCTCTTTTTTTTTCGTGGTAAAATCATCAAATGAGTCCTGCCACCCCGGGCAGGGCGGAAGGGCTGTCAGACTTATACTGACTAAAATCCACGGTGCCCTTCAATAGTTTCCCTTATGTTCCGGGGTCACGGTGATGGAAATAAGTACCGCGACCAACTGTTAAACCATAACAAAATTCTCTCACGTAAGTACACCATAGGTACATCGTAAACAAACAATATAACCCTTCACAAAATGAAAAGAAAACCCATGTCTTTGACATCGCAAAGCTCTAAGCTAACTTGTAACCCACTTTAAGTTATTTCTATATCGGTAACAGCAACAGTACCGTATTTAGAATACCAAGCATTCCGATCTATACATGATCTGCTTACTCCGTTACTGTTAAAAGGATTATGTCACGTGCGGAAAGTATGCGGAATTCATGAATATTTCCCTCATTAAGTTAAATTTGCGGAGGACGGTAGGTAAATTAGTTGGGGTAACTGTTTATTGGTAATTAAAGGCAACAAAGGCTTTAGTTGTTGAACTATATTATGTCCTTTGATCCAAATCTTCGCATTTGTGATATTCGTTTGTTTTACCAAAAGAAGGAAAAAATGGCGGACCTGCACATGGACACACAAGTGATCTTGTGGGGGTTCCCTTTTTTCATTCGGACGTACACAGATGATAAGAAGGTATTCCACATTGGATACCTACCAATATTTTTCGCGTTGCGATTGCCCTGAGTAAAATAATAAAACAGTGAATTCATAACAGAATCTACCGTAACAAAAAAGATTTAGATTTTCAAGTGATTGCAAACGTTTTTGATATGTGTACCGAGCCCTGAAAATGCCGTAAAAATGAGCATCACATCTTAAACCACAAATTTTCCCAGTTACATTTTAAAATCTGTTTAAATATCGGTAAGTTACTTTCCAACTAACGAAAAAAAAACCTGACACAGTTCATACATCTAGGAAAAAAAGCTTCTGTAATTATATACTCATAGGATAAGGAATGGAAAGTACATACTTTCATCTTGAATCCCCTCTCAAAGTTCGGTAGATTAATACGTAACTATTAGCGGTACACAGTAGCTGTTAAGTTAAAATTATCTTTTGAGTGTTTCACCCACTCAGGACCACTCAACACCCCGTTTAAAAGAACGACTTACAATTTTGATACTTGCTTGATTTTTTAATGTTATTTTTTTGCTAGAATGTAATAATGTCTAATGACGTGGCAATCAGGCTCATCGGATAGCCGTGATCCTGGGATGTTGCTATTGGCGGACAATTAACGATTTTAGTGAGTACAAGTCTCACAGTTCCCGCCCTGGGTGGGAGGACTCATTTGGTAATTATACTTACCACGATAAAAAAGGATACCTTAATGGTAAATTAAAAATATATACTTGCAAACTAACAAATCAATTTCATATCAAATGAAAAGGTTAGATAATTCTTTTTTTATTTAATTCAATTTTTTTTTTCGGCTGTTACGCAACTTTGATCCATTTTCTTGCTTACCTACATTTTGATCGCCTACATATGATCATTATAAATTATTGCTGCATTTTTATCTTGTCAGGCTCTAATCTGAAGTGCTATGCAAATATCAGATAAAAATTTACAACTCGGAAGTAGGTAAAGAAAATAAATGTCAATTTATCTGATAAAAATGCAGTTCATTGCACTTTAAAAACTCAGATACTTAAGATAAGATTGTCGTAGTCATGCTGTAAATGTGAAATGCAGAACTGTTACAACAACATTCTTTAAAATTATTTATTTATTTAAGCTAAATAATCATTTACCTGACTTTATGTACGGCTACAGATAAAGCTATACAAAACCAGTATTAGCTGATCGTTTATTGTGTGTATAAATCGTACAAAGTGAGACCAAGACAAACTGGTTTTGTATAGCTTGACGTGTAGCCGTGTGAACTACTCAAAACAAAATAAAGACCTCTCGAAAAAGAAATACATTTATTCCCTATTTAGTAAAAAAGACTTTTGTTCCGCACATTGCTGTAAAAACACAAGTCTACTGAACAGCAGTTTAGTTTTTTTTTGCAATTTCACAGCGTGTCTCACAGTAAAAATACGTAATAATGATATCAACTACATGTTTAACAATATGTCATGAATGACACTTTATACTTTTTACAATTTTCTCCCAACTTTCAAGTATCAACTACATTCCGACGCAGTAGTCAGTCTGCGCCCGCGCACCCAAGCACGTGCCTCTAATATAAACTACGGAACCTACCAAATTAAATAATTCATAAATTAATTATAGACTCTAACGCGCATTACAAATATTATTACAAGTTACACCCTTTTAATTATTACTGTGATGATAGATGCTTTACCTGGCTACTAGTAACGATACAAGAGTTAATTTATATACTGTTTACAGGAGACAGAAGATATACATATATGTAGTAACAGTGCCGGTCCTACTAACATTTTCAACCGGTGCGAGGACTAAAAATGGCGCCCCTCTAAAAAAAATCTTTAAGCAGTATTTATTTTCAACCAGAAAAAGCAATGGGTTCAAATTATTATTAAAAGTTTGGTTAACCTAATCAAATCTAATGATTTTTTAGCAATAATATAAAAATAACCTTCAATAGCTACTTTCCTAGGGTTTTTTCAGAGGCACGGTGGCGGCGCGGTAGCGACCGTATACACAGCCTAGAGGCGCGGTGGCGACGCGTTAGCGACCGGGTACACAGCCTAGAGGCGCGGTGGCGACCGTATACACAGCCTAGAGGCGCGGTGGCGACACGTTAGCGACCGGGTACACAGCCTAGAGGCGCGGTGGCGACCGTATACACAGCCTAGAGGCGCGGTGACAACCGTATACACAGCCTAGAGGCGCGGTGGCGACCGTATACACAGCCTAGAGGCGCGGTGGCGGCGCGGTAGCGACCGTATGCACAGCCTAGAGGCGCGGTGGCGGCGCGGTAGCGACCGTATGCACCGCCTAGTAGTGTACATAAGCGCTTACGCGACTCGCACGTTCGATCGAGCGTCTTTTGTTTCAAGTTTTGGATCATTTTGGCGCCCCCCCTTAGAAGGCGCCCGGTGCGGTCGCACCGCTCGCACCGCCCTAGGACCGGCCCTGTGTAGTAACTTTATAACGTGTTTTTCAGCAATATATAAACTACACAACTTTATTTCTTGTGTAGGGTCCCCAATGTGTCAATTAAAATCATATTTAAAATTCCTAGATTAATCTATAGAGTCTTTGTTTATTATATTTTCATTGAAATAAACATGTTAATTACTAAATTGAATTATAGATAAAAATAACTGGATCTATCTCGAAGAATGTAAAAAAGATGAATTAACTTTTGTCTCAAAATAAGCTTGTTGTCAAATAGTCTAGCTTTATAATAATAGTCAAACTTATACTATACGGCTAGCTTTTGATACTCTAATCAACTAAGTTTATATAAATAACAAGTCTTTCATCATAAAATATCAATATTGATCTCGATCCACCGCCTATCAACCTTACACTCCAAGTTAGCAACCTGACGCTTCATCAATTGCTCTCAATCCAGTAATCAACAATCAGTATCCACTTTCCAACTACTCGTTATATAAAACCGTTACCTTTAACTTTATAACGTTAATTGTTGGAGAAATAACGTTTGAAATATAACTATATCGACTCAGGCGCCGATATTTACAATTATGGAAACAATAACACTCAATTCCCAGTACTATATAGCGCCTCGATTCTATAATAAAATAAGTTTCCTGCAACTGTAGTGTTGTACCTCTTGACCTATATCGATATCGATATTTTGTCGCGTAATTTTACTCTAGGGACGGTAATTTTATTGTGTTATCGTGGTAATGTCAAGTGTAAACAATTGTACAAAGACGTTACGTACCTTAGCACACATTTACAACCTTGTTCGATCTGTTTTTCAATTGTTTTCTGTTTGTACTCGAGAAATTATGTCTCTCTTACAATTTCCTTTCACTTTTACCAATTTCTTGAACAGATTTCACTGGCTATACATAATTAAGTATTTGCGAATCTTGACTAACTGTTGTCTTTGTTGTCATCTTATTACTATTCATTGTTGTCCAAACATCAATGAATAGTAATAAGATGAAGTTATCAAAATTTTATGCGTATGGTAAACAAACACCGTGTGTACACATATTCATCGAAAATTATTAAAATATCAGCGATTTACACTTGCACTCACGCGAAATTGAAAGTGATTGTAAATTATACAAACAAAGTTTATGATTCTGTTTGAAATGCATAAAAAGTTTAGGTATGAATTAATTTTAACAGAAACGTTCAATACTTCAATCAAACTCGAAATCAAATGCTTTGGAAGCGATGAAACGACCGCTTAAAGATAAATTTAATTTAAACTAAGGTTTGCCCGCGTTTTTACTTTTGTTATTGTTGTTTTTCATGAATTTAATTTAATCTACAGGGTTATTAAATACCTGTAAATTTAAACGTTTCCATAAATTTTTTACTCGTATTTAAGACAGATCTTAATTTAAAACTGCTAAAAGAAATGGTAAAATATTTGTAAATTACTAGGAAAGTGCATTAATCCTTATCAATTAAGTCGGTTTTCCGTTACTCAATAACAAAACAAACATACAAAATCCGAAATTTTAAACATCATTTAGAAGATAAAAGAAATAAATTAGCCGATCCGTATCTTCAGTGATTATATCGCGTGAAGTTCGACATCGACAGATTTATCGATATTTATTTGCACAACACTGTTTGTTTTCTTTCACCGGTTCGATATTTTCAAATGCATTTTGGAAAATGTACTTGCTTTATATTTTTAAACCGAATCATAATGCGATTTTTAACAAACATCTTTGTTTTGATGGTATAAAAATAAAATTGGAATCTTTTATTGACTTATTTTTGTTAAGTTATTCCGGAAAATTGCGCCATTATAGACTTTTGCGCTTTAAAATTACAATATAATAACTTATGCCCGCGGTTTTGACCGAGTAAAGTTGAGTCATTTGCTCACTTTTTTTTTTGTAAAATCATCAAATGCGTAAAATCCACGGTGTCCTTCAATAGCCCTTTATGTTCCGGGGTCACGGTGATGGAAATAAGTCCCGCGTCCCCGGCAGGCTCCCGTCATTTGTCATTTGCTCACGGGATCGCACTTCCGAGAATGTGTTAATCTATTTTATGAACTGCGTGTGCGCCTTCCATGCAAATCGATCCAGCCGTTTTTGAGCTAGTAACGAGCATGCAAACTTATACATATATATAAATAAACGGCAAACTTACTCACAATTTCATGAATGGCCGGTTATTACAAGAACAGTTACAAACTGTCATCTCAAGTTTGCGCGTTGGCGTACGAATTGCCTTCAACATTTCATTCGTGAATGAAACACTGAATGAAACGCTACACCTTCATTCATTCATTCAAGGTAGATCGCTATTTCAACACCTACGGAAATTATGTCTCTTACTTCCTCTAGTTGATTTGTGAGTAAAACTGTAATGGCTTGGATATAGGGCTAAAGGTTGGGGTCAAATTGTTGTCATAAAATTATTAAGAGTAATTTGTTGGAGTTACCAGTGTGAGTGATGTCTTTAGCTTAGTTATCATAATAAAGCCCGGTTTCACTAACACTAAGTGTCACTTAAACTAATGCCTATGCAGACTAGTACAGCTGGTAGTACCAACCTATTTTTTTTACTTTGCTCCGCACTAGGAAAGGAATTATTCCCATATCGTAGGTGTGTTAACAAACATTTAAACACACATACACACACAACCAGACTCAGAACAAGTGCTTGCAAATCAACAATTATATTATTTCATGAGGGAATCGAACCCGCGCCACGCTATGCAGCAGCCAATCAATCGCTCAGCCACAACACCAATTGTATCGTCAAATTAATCACTGGTCTATCTGCACTGTAGTTACTATGACTTTAGATCTATAAAAGCCCCATCCCTATTAGCTAACACACATTTTTTCATACAATAATGTACAGTAATTTAATAAAATAGTTGTAAGTAACTATGTAAGGCGAGGAGCGGTCAATTTCAATGAGAAGCCGCCAGAGGTCGCCACACGTCCTACAAATATTCGAAGCTCTAGAATAAATAATATTTAACATATTCACAGGATCATTGACGTAGGATTAGTTTACTTGGTGCTGAATAGGGTTGCCACGTTATAGTCATAAAAATAAAATGTTTTTTTATGTGGATGAAAATTTTGAGTTTCTAAAACGGCTATTTATCTATTAAATCATTCAAATAACAAGTTAAACAAACTAGTTATACTAACCTTAAAAAGTAAATGATTTAAGTACCACCATTTAATTACAAAAAAAAAGTTTTTAGGTAAAAATTATTATTACTTAGCTGTACAAACCAATAAAAGAGACACTCACTTAAAATTGGGTACAAGTAATGAGAAATTAAATGAAAATCTGTAGCGTTTGTGAGTTATAGCTTGTATCTATATGACTCTACGATTTTATAGTTACTCAGTAGTACAAAATCATTTTCTGTTTGACTTATTTCATTATATGGCACTTATATTGAAAACTTCATTGCTTCGACACATCTTTGTACTATTGCTTGATTTTGGATCTCGTAGAAGTAGAGCAGCTCTTTTTATTTTTGAAATTATATAAATAGTTTTCCAGTAAAAAAAATATTCATATTTTATGTTCAAGAAAAATCAAACATAAATAAGTGTTAAAAAAAAAAAGAAAACTATTTTTTAATAGTTTCCCACGTTAAAAAAAATAATAGTAACTGCATAATATAATAATATTATATTTTCCTTGTTCCACTTACACGTTTGTGAAAGTGACAACCCTATAAGGACATAACAAGGGGTGACAAGTTCACAGTTTAAAATTATATCCTTAAAAATTCATCTGATAAGTTCGGTGTCCACAAAGAGAGCCTGTTACTGACATAAATAACACAAAATATTATACACAGCATCTGTAGTGAAAGATCTTAATTTATTAAGATGTTAGAAGTGATACAAGCAATTTATGAAGTCGGGACCTCTGCCCATTACGAAGATAATGATATGAGATAGATTTTTTTTCTTTTTTGTGTAATATGATGGTGTTACAACCCTATTTTGGGGTTACCAAGTTATTTTGATTGGTTATTGTTGGTTTTTGTTGTTGTGTGTGGAAATTATGTTGTTTAAAAAGTTATACTACTAATAATAAAAAAATATATAAGTAATTAGGAACGCATATTTTAGTATTAATATTAAGATGTAATAATCACATCCTTAAATAACGGTGCATACTCTTAGATCCTGGCTTTTAGGAAGACTCTGCAATTTATACTCTTCAGTGCTCGTTAAAAGTTTACTTGATGGCCAACTGTCGCAATTGAAATTCCAAGTTTTTCAGTACACTCTGTAAGCCTTACCTTAGGCTGTTTATAACCAGAGAAAAGTTGGAAAAGATAAAATACCGGACAAGTAAAAAGATCGTCGATTTAATGAAATTTTTTTTTTTCATTTTCTTGCCTTTCGGTAATAGTAAAGTATCACATCTATAAAAACACACTTTATTGAGTAAACAACTCAGTTTACCCATTTACAATATTTAAAATGTCACGGGATATCTTCCGTGTTTATTAATTGTTTTGAGTTCCCGATATTTCGACGCTGTTGCAAGCGCCATGATCGCGGAATGACAGTCATCGACATTTTAAATTGTGAAATAAACCGTGATAGCCTAAAACAGTATTTACATTATTTTGGTAAGTATTAACCAGAAAATGGTGACAGAAATAATCTAGTGAAAACGTACAAAAATCTTATACCAGACCGTTTCTCCGTCCCGTATTTTCGACACAAGTATTTGTCGCAACGAATATTTTACATAATTTTAAAGGGGACAAGTGGGAACTATCAGAGCTTTATCTAAAAAGCGTTTGTCTCGGTCGAGAAGTCGTATCTCGTACTAACGAGTACCTAAACGACGATTTATCGTAGGAAAGTCACTTGTACCAGTAACCAATTTGTTTTACCGACATATTTTGTGGGCAAAACTTCGCGAATGGAAACAAGGAAGCTTTAAAATAAAGGACACGGTAGGATTCTTATTTTTTTTTTGGTATTTTTGCTAATGGTCATCATGATCATCAATCCTGCCCTTAACATACATGAAATTTTGGAAAAAAATCCAAATATATTGCTTTCAAACTACCTAAATACTTACCCAGAACATACCCACAACACGTGGATTTTAGTCAGTACAAGTTTGACAGTCCCTTCCGCCCTGCCTGGGGTGGGATAAAAATTATCAAATGAGTCCTTCATTTGATGATTTTACCACGATAAAAAAGTACTTAAAAATGGTAAAAAAATCGTAAAAAAAATGTTACAAACATCAAGAGAAGTAAATAATGCAATAATCAATTGAATTTCCTGAGGTATTGAGATATACCTCGAAAGAATCGTGCGGACAAACAGGCGTAATTGTATTTTTCTTTTTGCCCAAATCAAATACAATCATATATTTTTTATTAAGTAGCCGCACGGCAGTTCCAAATAAAAATCCAACATGCAGCCTGTCGATCATTGTTAAATAAAAGATCAATTTTGTCCGAATTCGACAAAAAATTTCGTGACAATGCGAAAAATTTAATCGATACCATCGGACAAGCACGAAATACTGATGTTTTAACTACAACTTAATAAACTGCACGACAGATTGTGTATTTAAGAAAAAATAATAAAAAAGTGTCATAAAAAATACATAATAAAATAATCCAAAAAGGAGCCAGAAAATTATGAAAATAACTCGTAATTTTAAATTACATTTATTATCGAATGATAATAAAAGAAGATGAATGATGATCGATGCAAGCGAACCCGCGTCGCGGTCGCTAGTTCAATACAAACATGTCATTTTAAATTACCCGATCGATTCTTTGTAGACATTTTTATTGGCTTGCAATAATTTAATGTATCACTTAACGAGAATATAAAATTATTTATAGTCGGCATCTTGGTGTGAGGTTATATTTTTGTTGCGATAAATATTAAATCGACATTGTTCTTTTTTTCAGTTTTATTTTTATGCTATTTAGAACGTTTGCGTCAATTGGATGGGGATTTACAGACCACCATAAATCATACACAAATAAATAACACATCGTAAAGATGTCATTAATTTTTGTAGCAATATATAATTCTGCTTTTGAACATTAATGACATTACCGCCCACTGTGTAAGTACTTTTGTGTAAATTGAGTCATTTACAACACATAAATAAATAAATAAAAACATGCCACAGACTTCGTCGCCCAAAAAAAATCATTGTCATTGAATCGGTTGGTAATAAATCCAACAATATCAAATAAACATACAAAACAAACTATCAATTACAGGACCTATTAATTTATATAAAAACAAAAAAAAAACTCGGCGCGTACAAACACACATGACAGATGTCAAAATGAAAAAAAAACAACACGTCAAAACGAACTCCGATTCAAACATAAAAACAATTGAAATTGAACCGACCGTGAAAAGGGATACTGGAACACTTGCCCTCCTTGTGGGGCCTTATTAATACGGATTTGACAGGCGTGATAGTGACAGTTGACGGTCCCCCTGTCAACTTGTTTCATAATAATTGGACAAGTGACAGCCCTAAGTTGATTGATACTACTGACTTCTGTCCCTTTATTTGTTCGGTCTTGATTTTATTAATTTTGGTATTCTGAGTTTGATTTATTTTTGAAGAGGCTATAAAAGGGAAGGAAAGGGAGCCAGTTTTTTTATTTATTTTTTGTTCAATAGGTTTTACTCAAAATGATAGGTAGGTGCGGGTGCTAAGTAGCAATTTGATTTTGAATAAGATTTTCGAGACATTCCAAAAAAAAATTGTTTCGCGATTGTCGGAATTACTTACACGTATGATAATGTAGTCCTTAAAAATATGTAGTGCGAACTATACCGGACATTTTTAACTAAATTAGTAGATAACCTAAAAGCATAGAAATGGTTATTGCCATAGAAATACCACACTTATAAAAAGCCCTTATAATAACGCTTAATAAAAAGGGTCACTTTCACATAAAACTAAACATTTTAATCCACTGCCGTCTACTAGTTGTAATTCCGTGTAAAGTTATAGGTGTAATCTTATAATAGAGAAATATATTTGATCCATCCTATTACGTGACTGGTCGTAAACCGTTTACTGCCGATATATTGATGATCGGTCGTTGATCGTCGGTTAACGCTACCGTTTTCTATCGACATCGTTTAACTGGAATTAAGGATATTACTTACATACATTAACGTTATACAATGGTTAAGACCTGAGCTGCGTAATTTAATTAAGTAATTAAGCGATGATACATTATTTGAGCCTATTGCAGTACTGTCGTCTACTAGACCATACCATACTAGACCATATGGTCACGACGATAGCTCGTGGAGAGAATAAATGAAAATTGTTAGCGGACTGTATATAAACTTGTAATAACTTGAATTTAAAATTAACAAATAATATCATTAAAATTAAGATGAATAAGATGCGCAAGCGCAGCCGTGCTTGAAGACGCGCAACAGCTGACGTTAATGTGTGCTAGTGCTGGACATAGGCCTGTCCCAGGGAGCGCCACAGCGCACGATCTCCTGCTTTTTTCATCATTTCATTTCATTTCTCCACCAATCGTCGGTTCTGCGGCAGACATGACCAGCCCGTTGCCACTTCAGCTTGCTACAGATTTGGACAATATCTGTAACTTGGCGATGATTAAATCTAGTTAATTAAACGACATTAGAACGATATGTTTTGTATGGTACCACCTAATTTGCTTCAGCTTGGGTAGCTCCCAGTTTCATCATCATCATCATCACTCCGGGCATACGCGTCCCCCTTTTTCTGACATAATTCTCGTTTCTCTGCGTCCCTCATGAATAGCAAAACTTCCAGTTGATGTATTTTTTTCCGAAATTTTCTGATATTATGGAGGATTGTGTTTCATAATATTTAGTTATTGATGCATGTATTTGCTCTTGTCACCTAGAAGCCTGTCGGGGTCGCGGGACACACGCATACCGCGGCTCAGGTACATAAAGGGCCACCGAATAACACTGGATTATTTTAGTCAGTACGAGTCTGACAGTCAGGCAGTGGAAAGACTCATTTGATGATTTTACCACGATAAAAAAGCTCACCTACAAGGAACTGGAACTCTGGCGCCGACCGGAACATAGTAAAAACTATTTGGCGCCAGACTCCGGCAAGAATGTGGTCGCGAGCCATGCGGCCCTGATGAGGCCTACAGAAACGAAAACGAAAATACAGGTGGTCTGTGGTACCATTGCTAGGGGTAGACCACTAGGAGGTGCATCCCACCCACCCCAGAATTTCCTTAGGAAAGAACAGAAGAATTTTTAATACTTTTACGCCGCTAGCATTTCCTACTTATTATTAATTATATTACCGATTACAGGAGCGGTTTAATAACACGCGGAAACGTATTACAAACCGTAAAATAAACTAGTTTCACACCTATTATGAAGGAAGCTTACTAACTTATTTATAAAGCTCGGACACACTAAAAACAGTACGGCTAAAACATTGCGTTCATTTACTTATAAAAAATAAAGCCCGGACACACTGAAAACAGTACGGCTAAAACACTGCGTTCATTTACAAGAAAATCAATGATGTTTTTGGAAAAATATGAAAACTGCTACATACAAATGAACGGCATACAATATGTAATTCCAGGCTACAAACCGGTAAACAGTGAAGGGGACTATCAGACTTTTGTTGACTCAAAATCACCCCTGTTTCATCAATTCACATTTCCAAAGTCACGGTAACCTGCTTATATAGACAGTTTTTTTTTAAATCATCAAATGAGTCCTCCCACCCCGGGCAGGGCGGGAGGGACTGTCAGATTTGTACTGACTAAAATCCACGGTGTCTTTCAATAGCCCTTTATGTTCCGAGGTCACGGTAAAGAATTAAATCCCGCGACCCCGGCAAGCTTTGGCCCTCTAGAGGGGGGCCCCGTCATCATGCTGACGCTCTTTGAGGCGCGCGTGGAACACAACACGCAGTCGACCCGGGCATGGTCCATGGTCGGTCAGCGAGTTGCCCTTTACTCACCGCCCGCATGCCTGCGAGTTCCGCGACCCTGGCAGGCGTTTAGCTCTATGAGAGTTCCACCAGTTTGCTAACAGCTCATTGAAGCGCGCGTGGAACATGGCGCGCCGTCGCCTCGGGCATTGTCCTTGATCAGACGGCGAGTTATCCATAGAAATCCGCAAGCTCGTGCCTTTGTAGCCCAGTCTTAACCTCATTTTTGTCAGACTCATGTTAAAACCAGAAACTTTAACATAAATTTTCTAACAGAATTAAATTTGCAAGTCATCCGTTATTGGCTTGTATTGGCAACTGGCAACACTCAATAAGTGTCCCATAAATAATGTTTTATATTCTTGTTAATTTATGGGATTTACTGGTTCTGCAAGCAGTTATTACTTGTTATTAGGTTCCTTTAAGTTAGGATTGTGATTACTAAGTTCTACTGTAGATGTGTAGGTGTAAAACTTTCTAGTACGACTGTACTCATGACTAAGATGTATTTAATATGGAGTAAAACAGTTTATGCAACACCAATGGTAGATAGGCGGATTAAATACCTGAAGCATTTTCTACCAAATGTAGTCAATATGGCAGATGCATGAAATAGAAAAAAAAAAGAACATAATCTAAGTATATTCCTGCAAACTTCTGAATAATTAATAATTTTATAGGTAAATGTCGAAAATTGTTATATATCTAAATAAAGATGAGAAATAGTTATTGACCTTTCCACCAAAATTGGACTGAACAACTTACTAATTATATGCTTTTTTTTTATGTAAGTAGTAGGTAAAAACATCAAATCAGTCGTCCCACCCAGCGCACGGCGAGAGGGACTGCAGACTCGTACTAAATAATTCCACGGTATCCTTCAACAGCCCTTTACGTTCCAGAGTCACGGTAATGATATAAGTCCCGCGACCAACTAACGATATGCTTTTTTTTTTACGTGGAAAAATCATCAAATGAGTGCTCCCATCCCGACTGTCAGACTTGTACTGACTAAAATCCACGGTATCCTTCAAAAGCCCTTTATGTTCCGAGGTCACTGTGATGGAATAAGTCCCGCAACTCCGGCAGACTAACGATATGCTTAGCGATTCTTGTAAATTGACGCGTATTTACTTGACAGTCGTTCGACAGACATGTTGGCGAAGCAACCAAACCCTATAATTTAGTAAAAGGCAATAAATAAATGAGTATGTAATAGAAATCATAATATTATGTCTCAATCTATAAACGTAAGAGAATCGTAAAATTTTAACGATTTGATTGCCTCCGTCTCGACGAGACGATTGAATTATGTATTGAGAAACTTTCATGGGTATTTATAGGCTATTTATTAACTTACGTAATGTTATAATTGCGTAAATATAAATGAAATACTATACAAGGTCATTCTTTTTTATGGAAAAAACTTTCTTTGAAACCTTTAGCTCTTTTTTGATGTTAGACATTTTGGAAAATTTGGCCAAGTGTGAAGTTGTCCACAAAAATCAGCGAAATTGTCTAATTTAAATAAATTGACATTAATTTTTTGCCGTCCGGGAGAGGACACCCTAGGAAAACCTACGCTGACCTCATTGTTGCAGTACTTAAAAAAGGTAGGGTGCGTAGTACTCTCAATCTGCGTGCTTTTACATCCAGATGTATGAATGTGGATGAGGCGAAAGGAGTATGTAAGGATCATAACGCTCACTCTGTAGTTTCTGCTTACACCCTTTTTTTTTATCGTGGTAAAATCATCAAATGAGTCCTCCCACCCCGGGCAGGGCGGGAGGGACTGTCAGGCTTTTACTGACTAAAATCCACGGTGTCCTTCAATAGCCCTTTATGTTCCGGGATCACGGTGATGGAAATGAGTCCCGCGACTCCGGCAGGCTTTGGCCCTCTGAGAGAGAGAGAGTTGTCAGCAAATGAAGGGGCCCCCCCTTCATTTGCTGACAGCTCTTTAAGGCGCGCGTGGAACACGACGCGCCGTCGACCCTTGGGAAAAAGGCGTAAGTTTGTAAATAGATTTTTTTCGCAATAAAATTTTCTATAGGGAACTATGCTATCAAAAATTACAAACACGATATACATCTAATTCTTCCATGGAATTCCCATCACGATACAAAAACAACAAGTAAGAACGAATGAAAAGAACTAATTTACTATAAGCTGTCCATAACATTGACACGATGACCCACAAATTCTACTAACCTTATCTCCGAAGCGACCCTGATATTATCTTAATTATTCAATTAAACACACAGTTCAATGTATTAATAATTACGGAAATGATAAATGTTTGATAATGTTTCATTATTTTCGCCTACCTTGACCTGCGGGTCAATATTTATGAATATCTCTTAGTTATGTAAGTTTGTGTAAATTGAGAGTTATGACGATTTTATTTTAGAATGGATTGGCTTAGTTGTCAGTCCTTATGTTCCGCAATGCCGAACATAGCTCTTTGCAATGCATACAAAGAATCTCCGAACAGGGGGGCAATTCTCGGTTTTATAGATGGTGTCGAACTCGACAAAAATTTCTAATAACGTCATTATTTCGAAAAATTTTACTGAACTATAACGTTAGCCTTTGACAAACGGCGAATTTGACATACTTATCAACTTTGTAAATTTGTCGAAAAAAGGACGTCATTAGAAATTTTTGTCGAGTTCGAGACCATCTCTAAAACCGAGAATTGGCCCCCAGCTCTTTCCATTGCTCGTGGTGTGACCGAAACAAAGTTACACAGTTTTAATATTAGTTAGAAGTAAGACTCAAAGAACAATCTGTATATATAAAAATGAAACCCGTTTTCCGTTGTCACGACATAACATGAAAACGGCTTGACCGATTCGGATAATTATTTTTTTGTTGTGTTTGTAACCATCGGGCCCGGGTTTAAGACCGGGTCCTCCACCCGTGCGAAGCCGGGACGGGCCGCTAGTAAAGAGATAAAATTATGCAAACTTCCTAAATCGTTTCACAATCTATACACATTTATCTAGACACTAGTAAATCCACTTTATTTTTTTTCTTTCTATTAGTTTTAAAACATTTTTTGCTCCAGGCAATCCAATTAGTTACGGCTCAAGATACATTGAACCTGATTTTTTATAACTTCACAGTTTACACAATCTAAGTTTGATTTGCCACTCAAGATATGCTATGCAGCTGTGTTGCGATAATGTGAAGTCTAAGCTACGAAACTATCTGACTGTTTCCACTGATCCTAAGCTATGTAGCGGAGCGAGTAAATACACCTCAAGCAAGATAGCTGAGCGAGGAAGACACACAGTTTGAGCTATGCGATATATGGCCGTTTACAGCCTATAGCCTACACCACTCGCCGCCATCCATAGCACGCAGCCATAGCTCACATCTTTCTTTTTAAAAACGTAGCTTTGTTAAACCGGTTTCCACCAGTTTTATGTGGACCGCAGAATATGATTGGTGGATTATCAAACGCATAGCAACGTAGCATAGCACATCTTGGTGGAAAAGCACCCTAACTGAGATAGAATACCTATACCTCTGCTGAGTGCCTAGAAACAGGCATTAACCTAGCATAATTTGATGTTACTAATTAGTGTGACATTGACAAAGTCATTTTATACCGTTTTTTCGTCAAGGTTCGAGTCCCAGGTCAGTCAAGGTGTTATTGGGTTTTTCCTTGTGGAATTTTTAGTAGCAGATATTGAATTTTCATTTTTCATCACCACATTTTTTCATAAACGTGTAGGTATAACCGCAATTTCCTAAAATCAAAAATTGGATGCCACGTGTCATCCACGAACCTGATTGGCCCGCGTGACAACGAAACGATAATAAACGAAAAATAATTCTTATTCAATCTATCTATAAGCTTCCTAACCTATAAGCACATATTCCTTGATTAGCCATACGTCAATATATCTACACCAGCCATACTCAAAGTGTGCTCCGCGTAGCCCCGGGGCTCCACGAGAATAATATTAGTCTCTAACTCTTTTCAATTAAGTCCAGTATCAAACGATGGATGAAGAAGTCATTTAAAATTACGAAACAGTTTCAAGAATCTCATTAGATTTACTTTTTTTAAATATAGTATGTTTTAACTTATATTGTAACATGTATACCTATTTTATTAAAGAATACACCGAACAGATTCTTTAATTTTGGAGTTCCGTCAAAAATTTCGCTTTTCAAAAGGGTTCCGCCACCAAAAATCTTTGAGAACCGCTGATCTACATGATACCCCACGTAAGCTTCCCGATCATATAATATATCTCCTCTATCTACTCCCGGAATAAATCATCTATTTCCACCAGACCTAACAATAAATATTCGCGCCTAACGAACTCAGGCGCAGCTTATGATTTTCCCAGGAAATCGCGATTAGTGCCGCCTGTCACGGTCCTCTCGACCGATGCTGAGTTGATACAGTATTCGATTTGCTCCAGCTATGACAGGTCAGGCGGGCCACGGGAAATTGAAGCGGATAAGTGAAATTGTGGGTTGGTTGTGGACGGTCGTTTTCGGTTGGACCGTGGAGGGGGGGGACTATTTTTTGTGTACTGAATTTTGTAGGATTTTTGAGTAGAAATAGGTTTTTCAATGGAGTGATTTTGTGGGTTGGTCCTATTAGTATTTAGGCCTATGTTCAGCAGTGGACGTCTTCCGGCTGATGATGAAGATGATGTAGGTTGGTATTCAATTGTCGTTTTTGGTTGGACCGTGGAGAGGTGCACTAATTGACGTGTATTAATATTCTTTTAGTAATTTGTGGGTGGAGTAATCAATTGAAGGAATTTTGGTTGAATTAAATGGCGTTTTTGGTTGGACCGTGGAACGCTGCACTAACTGATGTGTGCTGAATTTGATTTAGTAAATTGTGAATAGGTTTCAAATTGTTTTGTTAGAATAGTTCGACGTTTAGTCTTTTCTGAGTTATTGACTGCTGTGCTTCAATTCGCGGCTCACGGGTTCAATTCTCACATGAAACAAATATTTGTATATCAACTAGTTGTTCCGGATCTGTGTGTTTGTGAGTTTAAATGTTTGTAAAAGCAGCCACAATAAAGGGACACAAGGTTATTATTTTGTTTAACTTATGTTCTGTTTTAAGGTAAATCTTACATACTGCTGCCCGTGGGTATGCTTGTACAAAACTTAAGTTTACGACGACACCAAAGTTAATAGGGGAGAGAACGCACTGGGTAGTTTAGGCGCGACGGTTTCTGAGCTTTTAACAACACGGTTGAAAAAGCAACGAATTAATTTGATATCATATAATATACGTCATAGCTTTCTATGTATCGTACACTTGTCACCTTGTTGATCAATCTTTTTTTCTGTTTTTTTTTTATATACAGGGTTACTGGTTAAGTCGACCTAGTCCCTTTGAGAGGTTAAAGTAGACCTCATTCTTGACTGATTTTACTATGGGAACCCCTATCCTAAACCTTACCGTTTTTGAGTTATTAGACTTTTGATTTGTTTCAAAAATATTCCACCTCCACGTCATAAACTGGTTATAGTAAGAATTTTACGACATTTAGGACGCTATAGTGATACTTTTTCGATAGCTTACGAATGACATATTCTATTGAAACCAGTTTAAATGATAAATTACTCAAAGCTTGGGAAACAAATAGCTGTTAAGTTCAAATATTGATTTATTTTTGGAGTTATCCTTGTCTTTCAGGCCAAATTTCTCAAAATAAGTGTACGATACTAGATGTGCAGATTGCAGCAAAAACACTGCTGTCTCATTAGCTTTTTAAAATGGTACCACAATATCCAATTTTAGTAAGATTATGGCCAAAAAATAAGGGTCGATACTGACAAGGTGGTTTTTTAACCAAACTCATCAATACACTTTTAACCGATTTCATTAGAAGAAGGAGGTTCTAATTCGAATTTACATTTCTATTTGTCAATCGACTGCCTCCACTTGCAGTTCGATTTTTGTTACTTACTGTGTTGCGGATTTTTTTGTTAACTATCGCTATTTTATTCTTGTTCCGTCTTTCGGTGTATAAGTACATGACTCTACCTAATTCCGACCCATGGTTGTGACAAAACACAACCAATTGGCCTGATCTCATTGACCATGCGAGGTATTGAGTCAAAAAGCTAAGACCACATATTGATATCAAGAAAAAATCGTAACGAAGAAGATACAGCAAATAAAAAAAAACAGTCTAAAATCAGTGGAGAAGATCATCAACATTAAAATAAAACAGATGAATTTAGAATATGCTCCTTTTTTTAAAAATCGACGATAACTGATGAAACGAAAACTTGTTCGCACAGAACAAGTTTTGTTAAAATACCTGCCACCTTGTCAGTATTAACCCTTATTTTTTGGCCATATTCTTACTAAAAGTGGGTATTGTGGTACCATTTTAAAAACCTAATGAGACAGCAGTGTTTTTGCTGCAATCTGCACATCGAGTATCGTACACTTATTTTGAGAAATTTGGCCAGAAAGACCAGGGTAGATCCAAAAAAAAAACAATATTTGAACTTTACAGCCATTTATTTCCCAAGGTTTGAATAATTTATCAAATTAACTGGTTTCAATAGAATGTGTCGTTCGTAAGCTATCGAAAAAGTATCACTTTAGTGTCCTAAACGTCGTAAAATTCTTACTTTAACCAGTTTATTTCGCGGAGGTGGAATATTTTTGAAAAAAATCAAAAGTCTAATAACTCATAAACGGTAAGGATTAGGATAGGGGTTCCCATAGTAAAATCAGTCAAGAATGAGGTCTACTTTAACCCCTTAAAGGGACTAGGTCGACTTAACCAGTAACCCTGTATATATTTAATACTTAAAAAAACAAAAAAAAAAGTCCTCATTGCTGTCAGCTGTTAATGTGCTAAAGAGAATGAATGAAAGAAAGAAAAGCGTTGCGTTTATTGGAACTTGTGCCAAAACTTAAAACAATACAAACTTAATTAAAATTAATGCCAAAGTGCAAAGCTCAGCATAATGAGGCAAATTATAAAAAGGTAAATTAGGAATTATAAAATCATGGCTGACTTACAGGCTGTTACTTCTAGGAGCTTGATAAAGCAATTCCTACGACATTCAAAATAGCCGCAGCAATAGACGCCGTAGTTTTTGAACCTAGTGCGTTTCCCCACACTTTCATATTATGAGATATGTTTTCCCCTAAACAAAGTTTCAAATAAACAGATCTTATTTGTCTTCGAATTTCCTTAGAAGGGGTTTAGCCCTACTTGTGAAATGGAGTTGTACTTACAAGAACAACATGATACCATAATGTTTAGCTTGTGAAATGAGATTTACATTCAGTGTAAAATATAGGGTGTTCTCTATGGAAACTTTAATACTTTCACTATTCGCTTAACATGTATTTGTAGTTTATTGTTTAGCAGTAGTGGCCCAGTGGTATCTGCCCCGACTTACGAGTTTGTAGGTCTTCGGTTCGAATCCAGCCAGACGATTACTTTGTGTAATTTATTTCATCGCCACTGCTCTCAAAACGGTGAAGGGAAACATCGTGAGAAAACCAGCATGTCCTAGAAACAAAAACTCGAGGAAATGTGACATCTACCAAACCGCGTGGTGGATTATGGCCCATTCCCTCAGACAAGAGGCCTGTGTACCAGCAGTGGGAACATACCTATATAGGCTTATGATTTTTTTTATCGTAGTAAAATCATCAAATGAGTCTCCCACCCCGAGCAGGGCGGGAGGGACTGTCAGACTTGTACTGTTGTACTGACTTGTGTGTTGTGCCCTTTACTCGCTACCCCGGCTGCCCGCATGCAGCGCCTACGGTGGCCGGAGATCGTCTGCCGACGTCCGACACCATGGGCGACTACCACTGCGGTTGGGGCGGAGGGAGGACGCTGTCCTCTCCCTGGCGCGGCCCGCCTCCTATATAGACTTATGATGATGATTGTTTAGCAATCACCTTATAAGAATGTTTTTGTTTTTATCGTGGTAAAATCTTTTTTACTTGATGAGGCAGTCCCGCGAAGTATCTTAACCCTGATTTAAAAACACTCAATTCTGTTAGTGCAAATAAATATGCGGTTTTAACGGAATAAAGGCAATATCTACTAAAACAGTTTTTATTGACCTATTTTACGAATATCAACAAGTTGATCTTAGTATTGATAAGAACATACCTAGTAGAAGATCAGCAACATTATGGTTCTGATCATAAACTCGGTATGTGATTGAATTGTAAAAATGCTATAAAGAGAACCAAGAATACTCTTATAATTGTGTTTATTCTTGTAACTATAGATTGTAGACAAGATATGAGTTTAATTAACAAGTAACTATTCAACTCGCTGTCCGACCATGGACCATGCCTGTGTCGACGGCGCGTTGTGTTCCACGCGCGCCTCAAAGAGCGTCAGCATGTTGACGGGGCCCCCCTCTAGAGGGCCAAAGCCTGCCGGGGTCGCGGGACTTATTTCATTACCGTGGCCCCGGAACATAAAGGGCTATTGAAGGACACCGTGGATTTTAGTCAGTACAAGTCCACACAGTCCCTCCCGCCCTGCCCGGGGTGGGAGGACTCATTTGATGATTTTACCACGTAAAAAAAAAAGTAACTACTAACATACTTATGTAGTGAAATATCTACTTATTTCGAAAAAACTAAAACCAAAACGTGAATCGGACCAAGTATCAATATGTCTGAAGTTAAGGACATCCAGTTGGCGCAGTGACTGAAAATTCGACTGCTGCGCAGTTTGTCGCGGGTGCCGTCCCATAAAATGAAATATTTGTATGATCTACATGTAGTTGTTTCGGTATGTGTGTTTATGTATGTGTATGTAAGTTTCTATGTTTATAAACACACCCACGATACAGAATACTAACGGATATGGATAAAAAAAAAAAAAAAAAATTGGCAGCCTATATGCCATACATTGAGTTTACGAGATTAACACTTAGACCTTTCATCCCATATTTTAATATTTTCGTATGACACATTTTCGATTACCACGTAGGAGAAGTCGCAGCAAAAGACGTAACATTTGTGGAAGATAATACAACAGGTAACATTAATTAATTGAATTAAGTAGGTAGCATGTAATAAGTGCAACAGACGAACAAAAAAATAAGAAAATGTTCAATTCACTAACTAACTTAAGGCTTTGCCAAACTGAGCTTGACGCGACGCTAGCGTGTCGTGTCATTAGCGAGCTAACTGACGTTAAACGCCAAAAACACGCCCCGTTAGAATTACGCCACGCCACTCCGAGCTGATCATCAACATATCAGTCGTAGATGTCCACTGTTGAACATAGGACTCACCTATAGATTTTTAATAGGACCGGTTGGAAGCGGCTTATATCCAGCATGATCTTGCCGTCTTCATCAGCTATGCTATTCTCTATAAAAAAAAATGTCATCGCTGGACTCTACGATACGCTCTTGGATGTAGCGGTTTTAACATCATCGGTGTGCAGCGCAAGTGGTGAGCGCTAGTGTAGCTATCAGTAGCTTAATGAATAGCAGACTTTAGTCTCAGCTTGCTTGTGGGTGACTCCATGTGCCACTCCGACTCTCGCTGTTTATCAAAGCCTTAATTCTGAAGAATTAGTCTACCAACTAATTTAGAACGACTAAATTGACATTAATTGCTTAACAATGATCAAAAGAATTATAGTCCAGGTGTTAAGAGAAACAACATGTTTAATGGGTATTATTTAACATTTATTTATCATTAATTAAAACACAATAAATCTTCGAAAGACAGCACATAAGAGATTAACAAAACGAAATTGAATTTAATTAACAATTTGCATATTTTGGTAGGGAAACATATGGTTGTTAATTGGCTATTTTAATGAAAAATTCTAATTAGTCCGTCAATTAGCTTATCAAATAATATTCGACCCGTATTTTTTTATTTTGATTTTGTAACGTCTACCAAATTTTACGGAGATACGACACTTATAAATTTAGCAATGCGTCACAATTTAGTACAATATTATTATTGAATTCTGACGTGACTCTTGAGTTTTCATGCGTTTTAATCTTATAATGTTAACCAAGATTTACTGTCAGATTCGTACTGACTAAATTCCACGGTGTCCTTCAATAGTGCTTCCGGGGTTTCGGTTAACTGAAAATACAGTTCCGCAACCCCGGTAGGCTAGACAATGGACATGCTGCTGATGATAATGAGGATGACTACTAAAAACGCACGGTTATCGCAGTGGCTGAGCGATTGGACTGCTGCGCTGCCTGTCACGGGTTCGATCCCAGCACGGAACAAATATTTGCATGATCTACAAGTAGTTGTTTCGGGTCTGTGTATGTGAGTTTATAAATTTGTAAATACAACACGACACAGGAGAAATTCCTAGTTTGGGGCAACATTTATTAATAAAGAAAAAATAACATTGAATTTAGGACATTAATGTTGTCACGGGACAGCTATAGCAAAAAGTGTACTTTCCTCTGTATCGAATCGTGGGTGCGTACAAAGATTTAAACTCATGCACAAACACCCAGACCCGGAACAACTACTTCGATCAAATTTGATCTGTGTTATAATCGAACCTTCGTCTCCCAGCACAGCAAATGAAAGTCTTATGGACTGATCTCACAACCAGAATTCGAAACCGTTAATAAACTAAACTAAAGAGCGACCTTCTGGGCACTCAATATTTAAGTATTATGTATTACAGCTATGTAAATAAGTACATAACGTTCTTATATACATAGGAACTGATGTAATTGTCTCAGAGCATAGCACGTGTTGAAATGACGTGAAACATTTGTTTAGTGATGTCATCCTATTTTATCGATATTTTGGTCTAGTCATGTCTGTAATTTGAACACAGGGTTTTATGTTCTGCAAAAAGACCTTACTATAAAAATCAGGGTCCAAAATTAGGACCGAGGAACCATCTAAAAAAGGCACTATCCTGTTACGCAAAGGGCAACCGAAATAACAGGGCAGATTTTAAGTCAGAGGGGGCAGTTGTTCCCCCCAGGGCTCCCGAGAAATTGATATTTCTCCAAAAAAAATCATTTTAGACTGTAAAACCTTTAAAGGAACCTCCCGGGACTCATCCTTATAAATACAGAAAAAAAAACACTTTCTATTTATAAATCTGCATAAAATTTACACTATCAGCCATGTCTACAGAGTCTGGGTCAAGATTCCACACATTTAAATAATTCAAACCACACACAGAAATCTTGTATGACGTTAATATGTAAACGCAAACCGCTTCTCATTTACATAATTTAATAATTCACACTGCAAAAAATATTCAGCAATGAATAAATTACTCAGTCATAGAAATAACTTTTTGTCAAAACTATCAAGTCAGAAAAACTTTAGTGATGGGACAACAAAGACCGAGTTAATCACGAATATCGATAAACATCGTCCTACGCATGTCCGCGAAATATTATATGACGCGTAAATACAACTAATTGTGAATCATCTGGCGTTCACGATTACAAACGACATTTTGTCTCGGGCTCGTGTTAAAATAGATCTAACGGCGCTATTCTTATCAAACCGACGCTGTATAACTGTCCTAGACATCTACTAATCGCACTGTCATGTAATAAACTCTTTGATTAGTGCTGGGCGTCTAGTGATTTCATGTAGTTAATTTTATAGTAAAACTTTACAAACATATTTTAATTATATTTGTTTTTTAGTTGAAAAGAACCAAACAGATGTTTCTTAATAACGACACTGACTTTTTTCATTTTCATTCACAGAAGGCTATTTTTTCATAACACTAATTTCTAAATAAATTACACATATACCATAAAAATATAGAACGTAATAATTGAAACTGCAACCATCTCATCACTTACAACGATCACGAGAAAATCAATTGTTTTACAGTTAAACATACACGTGACGAAACCTTGAACAAACATTAACCGTTCCGCTTTTATCGATATTTACGCTAGCGTACGTCACTAGTGGGTGCCATACGTGCGCGAGAGCACGTCGTCGCACTTCTAGTGACGTCACACCAGAACCCGCGCGAAAATCGCCGAACAAGGCCGAACATCGACCTCGGAACCTACAAACTGACAGAATCGTGAGAGTATCACGTGCTTTCCCTTGTGATGTGTTTGTGGGCGTATTAATATGTGATTCATAGACTGAGTAGTCGATAATGTGTTTATAATCATGTTTGGAATGTTATGAGATGCATTTGGCAAACTTTTCGCAAATAGATAAACAGAAATGTAAACGGGCACTTGACTTCTATAGAATTTGTACTAACTACACTTAATTTAATCTGAATGAAATCATTAGTAATGCAAATCGTGTTAAACATATTCCTATCTATTCATAAATGCAGTTATTTTTCTAATAACATATTCAGTACAATCTCGAGATAAGATCTTATTTAATTAAACTCATAAACAATGTTGGCATTCCAATTACGTTTGCGAGTTAAAAAGTACCACCTCACACTATTTTTTAAAATATCAACTAAAAGTTTCCAGTGTCAATATTTTCATTGCCAAATGTAGCTTATTGAATTTTTTAAATAATCCAGAATTGCATGATTTATGTGAACAATTGAAACGGGAAGGAATTGATAGCCAGTTTCAATTTGCGGTCTATCTGTCACGGTCAATGAACATAAATCAATTAATTGCGGACATTAGCGGTTTGATGAGGACAATCTAGTAGAAGCTGTCGCGACAATGTCACGAAGAATATTAGGCAATGTTTTATAGCTAGACTTTTACAGTTTTGTAAGTGATTCATATGTCTAGAATGGTTTTTATGGCAACGCGCTATTAATGGTATAGATCATATAGATGTACGTTAGGATAACTATGACATAATGACACAAAACTGGAAAGATTTGGAAGAGATACACTCTACATATGGGTGGTCAAAGATTGAAGATGTTGAAAAATATCATTAAAATTGTTAGAACGCTAAAATCATTGTATAATATGCAAGTTAACTACGAGTATGTACCTTATTTCTAACACAGATATAAATAAAAATATACACAGGATAAGATTTAACATATCCTAATGATGTTAAACTCCCTCTAATAGCCGCCGGTACAAATCAAGAAATATCGCCGTCACGCCTCGATACTCCAAAGGGTAATACAGAAGTGATAATTACGAAAGAATCTATTAAACAGCAGTACATTACCAGCTTTCTAACCAAGCCTGCTATTAAACCAACCGCTTCCCACTTTCTTACAACTAATTAAGGATCATAAACCTGCTACAGTCCATTTTTTGTCGTTCCCAGAGGCATATCATTTACTGTCTGAGATGTCCCAGTATCTGTAGATATGGGAGCTATAATCTCTGATCCCAATGACAAACTACTTAATAAAGCATCTGACCAAATATTTTCAGTCATAATCTAATCGTCGCTACGGTGGGCCCAAACCGGCCTCAGTACACCTCAATGCTACCAACTTTCTCTATAATTATTATTTATACCAGCTTTGGTTTTATCTTACACTTAATAATTTCATTACTTGACATGTCTTGATGCATTATTATCTATCTTTGTTAACCTGGCATTAAGTTGCTTAATGTTTTTCGTCTGCAGGGTAATGAGACTTTTGACGTTGTTTCTTACGTAGATGGTGCGATGACTCAGATTTGCGGGAGCATTGATCGATTGGGTTTGGAATTGTTTCAACTATTTTTCTTGTTTTGTTTTGCGGTGGAGTGTTATATAATTTTGACGTCGGAAAACTCTTCTAAATCATTTAGAAAGGCGGTATCATCCGTCTAACCTTGCCTTTCAACTATATTGGGGTCTGAGTCTAGCCTGGTACATAGTTTAGATTAGTTGAAAACGGGATGCAGTTCAATAGAAAATTTTACATGCAACCCATCAGACTTCCACACCCCAATGGGAAGCACTCGGCAATATGAGCCTACTTGGTAAAATTGGTTGTTATTAACTACCAATCCAAGCCATATCAAACATAGCTATTTCAAAACACCATTCAACCATTGCCATCCTATCTATCAAATATCCACTCCAGGTCAAAACACCCATCACCTCATAATTGAATTCTTACCAAAATAATCTCACTCTTAACATTTCTACACAAATAATTCCGAAGACGGACAGATATCTTAAGATAAATGCAGTAAAAATGAGACAGTAATCTTACGTCACAGTCACTGATAAACGGAGGTGAAAGGTGACTAGCTGATAAAAACTTACCGTTATATTTACACTGGCTACTTTAGATTCCACAGAAGATTAACCAAAGGAAATAAGATCTCGGGTATGGACATTCGAATCTATTAATCTTCGTATAATTATAAGATATAATGGGTTCTTGATAGTTTCAATGTGTTGCTTAATCTGATTGAAATATTGTTCGTAAACAACTGATACACGTTTTTTAGTTTTATAGTTGTGATTGGCTTTAGACATGTAATCAAAACAAATGATAAAGAAATCAAAATCTTTTGCATTGAATTTATATTCCGGTTGTCTATTTCAAGAGCTTATAATCTCTTGAAAAGATAGACAACCGCTAAAGATAATTCCCCAGTTTGTCTTAAAAGATGCAGATATTGTCAGTTTTCCAAGAAAAGTGAAGAATTTGATTATGTGGTGATCGGCTACATCCACGACATAGCAGTTTTTTTCACAGTATATTTTATTTTGTGGGTCCCATTGATAATCAAAATAATTATCAATAGCTTATATTTCGTAACTGGTGCTAAATAAGCGTCCATAAATAAGCTGAATCTTCGCGACCGACTTATTGCTTGAACACAACTGTCCAAAGAAGATGTAAATCTTTGCCTAACTATACACACAGTAAAAAATAAACCAACCTATCTTCTCCAAGTAAGTCATTCATTACCTACTTCCACCCTACAATAATGAAAAACACTCGTGCCCGTTTTATCCCAGCGTTAATTAGATAAATAACAGTGATTGCTCCGCTCTTGACACGTCCGCGCTCGTGTGTGGTCGTTGCGTGACTGACCGCTATTACGCGCTTGCGCAACTAGCGTCATCTAGTGGCCGTGATCTATGATTAAGTTTTTTACAATTATTGACTGTGAAATCGTCTTTTATAGTTAGTTTTACGGTGCATCAATGAAGTGTGTTAAAACTTTCTCTTCCTTTATTATTTAAAATAGGTTATTAAAAATATGAATTTATAGATATTTTATTCATTCTGAAGATCTATTTATAAATATCTGTCCGATAAAAAGACTTATATAAAAAAGGAGGTCTGTCCTGTCTGGGTTTTAGCCAACTAGTCTTACCATGTTATCTATACAACTATAGTCTTACCATGTTAGTAATGGAGGTCAGATAGATATTCGCTCTTTTGTCATCCTAAGGCTTATCTTCCTTAGGCTGGAAGGCGACCTCAAAATGGATGGGTTAAGGTGAGTCAGATGATGATAACGTACATCGAACTTACCTATTCCAACATTGGTTATACCACAAAGATCAGGCCCCAATCCACATTTTTTAATGCGAAGTCATTACAGTAACCTCTTAGAATCTGCCCTAATATTAAATCAACTCCGAACCACATTTTATTTTCACTTAACATCGACTAAAGTCTGTTATTTAGTCGACTAGCATCGTTTAGTGACGATCGTATGTATTTAAGGGCGATTTTGAATCAATTTAGCGATTTACACCTGGAGGGCAAATTGTATGCAAAGCTTTAGTTGTGCCAGTTATCGATAAATTGAAATTATCGTTACTTTCACTATACTATATCGTAAAATTATTTTGCGTCGTTCCCCATAGAATTCTCATAATTCATCCACGAAGTTTCCATTCAATTAGTATTAAATCAGTAACTTTCTCTTATTATATCTTCAAAACTGCATTTTAAATGTCATCAGCTTATCCTAACGACATCTTTGTCCCTTTAACCTAATTTCAGCGTCATAAAATCAAGTTGAGATTAATTAATCGATATCTTTGCTGCAATTATCGACTACATCCCCGCACTAGCCGTCAATCGCTCTCATTACTATCTTGGCGGCCGCTCACTGCCGCTCAGTGTCCGCAAATTGCACAAGACACCCCATTCACGGCTATTTAACGTGAATTAGCTCTGGTTGTCGATAGTCTATGTTTATCGACTAGGGTACATGACTATTTTTGTTCGAAAAAGGATAAATGTATTTATGTTTAAGAATGTCCTTTTTGTGATTAGTGTAATATGATTTCTTGTAACAAATTAAAAATTAAACAATGAGATGAGGTTTTGATTGTTTTTGTTTTTTAAACGAGATCCACTCTAATGTCACTCTATAAGTTATTCTTGTATCGTGCACTAACAAACATTCTATCTCATATACACAGACACCCAGAACCTGGAACAACTACTTGTAGATTATACTTTAGAAAAATATTTGTTCTTTGCGTGAATCGTACACGTGACCCGCAGAGCAGGAGTCAGGCGGTCACCCACTGCACTACACCGTCGTGAATTAAAAACTTCTTTTGCATAATATAAATATCAAAAATATCCTTGATAAATAAGTATACCAAACAGTAGCATCATTGGGGGCCCCCCCTATAGAGGGCCATAGCCTTGCCGGGGTTGCGGGACATACGTATATCGCGACTCCGGTACACAAAGGGCTACCGAAGGACACCGTGGATTTTAGTCAATCAAGTCTGACAGTCCCTCCAGCCCTGCCCGGGGAGGGAGAACTCATTTACCACGTAAAAAAACAGTAGCATCAGAGACTTCATTCTGTACTAGATTTCATCAAATAATTATGATGACTAATAAATTATATTGTTTAAAAACCAACCACTAAAAAAGGGTAAAATAACCTACAAAATAACTTTTCTTTCGGAAGTCGGTGTTTTTTTTTTTAATTGTCTTTTTTGCCACCGACTTCCGAAAGAAAAGTTATTTTGTAGGTTATTTTACCCTTTTTTAGTGGTTGGTTTTGAAGGCGGTTACATTTTTTTTTGAAAAAGCTTTTATTTTACTCTTTTTAGTTTAAATATTCAACCCAAATTCTTGTCAAATAGGTACATCATTTTCTTACATGTGCACTAGAATTTTGTAATCCGTGGCACCGGTAATAACATCGCTCATGTACAAAATTAGCTAATAAAATTCCCTATCTCAAAAACGACTGAACCGATTTTGATGAAACTTGCAGTGTTCCCTCGGTTGAACGATACCTAGTATAACAAAAAAAGAATGACCTAAATCGGACTTGTACTTCCGGAGATAAGCGAACACAAACTAAATCAGTCGATGCCTACTCATTACTGTTAAGGAGTTGTACCTTCCATCATCAGCTCAGCTACATGAGATTATGATTACCACACGCAAATACTTAAATTACTTCATAATATTTGCGAAAAACTATATGTGGGCCTATAAAATTTGAGGGTTGCCCTCGATTTCTCCAGGATCCAATCATCAGATCTTGACTTGGTGAATATGGGACCACTCCGAAAGCATCTCCTTTCGAACAAAAAAAGAATTTTGAAAATCGGTCCACAATCGCCGGAGAAATCGCGTAACAAACACACAAAAAAAAAAAAAAAAAAACATACAGTCGAATTGATAACCTCCTTCTTTTTGAAGTCGGTTAAAAATGAAGCTAAATCAAACGTACTGACCGACATCATTCAATTGTCCTCAAATTAAATATCATTGAACAAAAACTTCAAACCGGTATCTTTTTTTAAACCCAAATTAATTTAATTTATTAAAGATCATAATACTATGTGTACATTTAATTAAGGATAACATGTCCGACAAATTCTGTGATATTGCATCGTCACCATAACGATAAATGGTACGATAAAAATGAATGACAGTGTTTTAGGTTCTTTTTTTTATATGGCAAGAATGACAGTATTATAAGTTTTTATTATATGGCAACTTTTTAGGGTTCCATGCCCAAAGGACTCTGTTACTAAGACTATCCGTCTGTCACCAGGTATCTCATGAACCGTGATAGACAGTTGAAATTTTCAAAGATGATGTATATTTATGTTACCGTTACCTATAAAAATGTATACTAAAAAACAGAATGAATTAATTTTTTAAGGTGACCCTGGAACGTAAAGTACATCTGACAGTCCTTCCCGCCTTGCCTTGGGTGGGAGGACTCATTTGATGATTTTACTATGATAAAAATAAATGGGCTCCTAATTAACAGACATGATTTTTTACCTTCGTGCGCAATTCCGACTCGTACTTGACCATTTTTTTTATACGGCAACCTTTAAACAACAGTACTTACTAACTTGCTTGTATAGTAATGGTGTAATGTAATGGAATTCTCGGTAAGATCGTTAAAGTTGAAATAAAATTACAGATTAATACTTCTGAACTTAAAATTCCTCATTGCAATTTTCTCACCATTTTCGTATCCTTACATGGAGATTTTCATTGACGTAATTATTATGACATGATAATAAAATTTTAAACGGATCCTTAAATTGTTCCGTGAAAACTTGATTATCTTTACCAAATAGTTAAACACAACGCTTCCTTTAATATTCGTATTTTCAAAAATTTCGTATAAAAAATTGACGTTTGACTACATTCACCTTTATGGTAGAAAACATGGTCTCTGTAAAGCAACAAAACAATTTTTAAATTTACCAAACATAAAAAAAAACTCGTTTTGTTATACGTACCAACATCAGACAATCAAGCAAAGATTTACAAATAACAAATAAAAGAAAAACTTTGGAATCGACCTTAATTTAAGTATTAAAAAAGCGTTTTGAAATTAACCTTCTACCTCTTTCTTGCATTATCAGCGGCGCCCGCGCATCTAAAGAAAGCCGCGGGCGCCGATACGTTAACGATACACTCTCATCTTTTATAAACCGGAGTCGCGGCAACGAAAGTAAGTGCTGCGATTCATAAAACTTCAATATGAATGAAGACATTCATCTTACCGGGACATGGTAAGACCAGTACCCCTAGCACGAGTTTTCACTATTTTACTTTACAGAGTCTTTCCAGTATTTACAGCGTTTCTTGTATGAAAAAATGGAACAGCGCCTCTGGTGTGCGAAGAAGGTACTAATTTTTCCTTGAAAATGGTCAATATAAAAGTGTCAAAGTTCCAGTTTACTTTACGTCTCACTTACTGAAAACTCGTGCTAAGGGTACTGGTAGAAATTAAACAGAAATCGCAGACATTTTTAGTTCTCGACTGTCACGTGGCCTAGGTGGCCGAGATGGCGCTATACAACTAGTATTAGCTGTCTCTTTCCCACAATAAAACTACTCTCATTTTAAAATGTCATGGTAGGCCCCCAATTCTACAGTTACTTTTCTGTTACTTTGTAACCTGTAACAAACCTGTCAACTATGCAACTGGAAAACTGCAACAAGAAGACAGGAACTGCGTTTTCGCTTGCACGAGATTGCAAGACTCGTAGACGACTGGAGAACATAAACTTTGTGGTTTTTGGTTTACTCGCGAGTCTAGTCTATGTCAGAGGTGACAGAGACAAAGTCTACGATGGAGCGAGCTTACCCAGAAGAAGCCTGTTCACTCCTACTTTGAAGAGATTAGGGTTGTATGTGTTCAGGAATACGCCGGTAGTGAATTCCTCTCCTTCGTATTGATCATTATAAATGATACTTAGAAGAGCTTAGTGCAAATTGGTGTTGGTAATGCCTTTTCTACATTCAAGACATCCCCTTGCTTAAGACTATTACATCTTTCTACTTCTGTCTTTTTGTCTATTCTTCTGTTGACAACACCGGTTTCTAAGGTGTCAAACCTCGCGTTTCCATAAATTTACGCTACAAGTTTCCGAATTCTGCTCCCATTTCATAGTTCAAAGTTGAGTTGACTTTAGACTTTCAACTCATCATTTATGAATATTAATATGTTCTAGTCTTCAAATATCCGCTCGATTGTTTTAAATGGCGTTAGTGAGGTCATTTCATTTGATTCCGAGATGTTTTCTGTGTGGTCTTGCTATGAATATTAATGGTATTGTATATTTGTATACTGCTTTTACTCAATGAAAAGTTTTACTGCCGGAAAATTTCATAATCAGCATTAGCTCACAAACATTCCACTTTTCGCCATTCTTCTTCATGTCATGTTGAATTTTCTCTAACACATGTGTAGATTCACGTTGGAAATAATAGTATGCAAACTTTAACAATGAACCGACGGCTAAGGGCATTTAAAAGCGAATTCCCCTTGTCGAAATACTCTTATTTATTTCAATAGACATACAATCATACATATATAAATCAACCATAATCATACATACGCCAAAGGAGGGAAAAAGGTGTACCTTTTTCCCTCCTTTGGCGTAGTCCAGATTCATACAGCAGTACATACAAGCGCGCCTTTACGAGTATATGCACACGGCCTTACTGAAGAATGGTCGAATTAGTGCATTATTAATAAATGTTAATAGAGCAGGCTGGTGATGATGATCTTGAATGAAGACATTAATTACCTCATTAGGAAGACGTTACTAAAAGAACAAAAGCTGGTAATGAAGACACTACTAATAAGTCAGCTGTATGAATATTCAATAAATATTCAGCGTGTTGAAAACCTGACATGAATGACCCTCGTTTATTGCTATGACAGATTAATGCAGGCCATAAGACCGTAGCTAAACGTTAGGTAAATAAAACTAGAGGTTAAAAAAGAATGGGACATGATAAGTCTTAGGATAGCGTTGGAGAAATAGAATGGAATGAGGTATTCGACTAGACATAAGTACTGAAGTTGCTCTACTTGACCATTTTCTTCACAACAAACATAAAATATAAAGACCGGAACATAATCAACATTAAACGGACACTAATAGTTACAAATCGTCCTATATCTCTCTAACAAAGATATTATCACTAGTCTAACACAATACACTTCCTCCCCTACATAGTTTATCGACTAGATTTGAATTCCGATAGCAGTTACGACTTCGGTCACTTACATCAGCATGTTAATAACAATTAAATTAAACATCCCTTGGAGCTATCTCTTGATCTCTTACTATGTAAAGGTTTTAAAAGTTCCACTCAATACAATGCTGTTTATCGAATGGTTTCTAACTTGCAGTTTTGACATACATGCTCCGTAGGTAAACGACTATTTGCCTTTTTTCCACCACTGCTCTTTATACTGAACTAACGTTATACTTTGTAGTGGCTCTGCCTCTACCTCCTTCATTATCATAGACAACGACATTTCACAGTTTATTTCAATCCTTGCCAATTTCATCTATCGCCTTACTTACCTCAGCTAAACTTCTATGTCCATTCAACATCTTTTCTCTTCAACATCTACATTCTTTCATCTTCAACAGCGACCAATTCTACGGCTATAGGCAGTCTTAATGTCAAATTTAGCCTACCTTTTACTAAGCGGAATTGGCGTGGCCAAATTCCACTATTTATAATTTTCAGTTTCCCCAAGCAACTGCTACTCCTATTCTCGCACATCCTTCAATCAACAGATGATTTCAGACACAATCAAACTTCCTTGCAAAGCTCTCTATTTTCGTTTCGTCCAGCGGCAGGCGCCAAAGCGTTAAAAGCTCCCGAACTCATCACATGTGTGAGTTTTGAGTAAAACTTCTGTATGTTTTGTCTTGTTTCTCTGCCGAGATTGCCAAGTAGAGATTAGCCGATGCATCTTTATTACAAAATGAAGTCTTGTTTATTTTCCCTTGCGTTAATTACTACAGTTCCTGTTTGTGGCTTTGGTCTATTTTCAGATGTCTAGACCAAATGTTGAGGACTGAGTTATGGAAGATTTGTTTGATTTTAAGTCTACCGTACTTCAGAGATGTTGGGAGGTAATAGTTAGCGTCTATTAGTTTCTGCATATAGTTCTGTAGTAATTGTTTTACTCATTCTTAGCGAGTAGCATTTAGGTCTAAATATAAACAATATGGCAGTTAAACTTAGCTGTAATGGGGGTGTACTGCAAGGTACATACACCCCTATGTTTAGAGATAACTGACTTGGTCTTTTGTTAAATTGGTTAGTTTTTATCATCGTTTAGTATCAGATGATATAGTGGGCTCATCCTACGCATAAGCAAAATAAATAGGTTTATAACATTTCAAAAAGCAGTGGTTTACAGCCAATTTAGGCTGATTACAAATTTCCCATAGAAATTGAGCTTTGCAAAAGTTGGAACATTTTGAAAATCTTAGGTAATGCAGCAAATAACTTCATAGTTTCATATCAAGACATATAAAACGAAGACCTGTTACAAAACCCATGTAATCTTCCTCAGATTCTACAACAAATATAGTTCCCTTTATGATTTCTAATACAGTGAACAAAGTCACAATGGCTCGGTAGCCGCGGACGCTCGTTTAGAGTAACGTCTTCACATACTGGCTAATAATGCATTGTTGAGACGCCATTTTGGGATAAAACTGTTGCATTTAAACTTGAAAGCACAGTGTATGAGATAAGGGGAAGATTGAGACTTCTAAGCTAATCGTAGGATTTCTCAACGTGGTAAAATTATCAAAAGAGTCCTCTCACCCAGGTCGGGGCCGGAGGGACTGTCAGACTTGTACCTACTGGATAAAATCCACGGTGTCCTTCAATAGCCCTTCCCGTTCCGGCTACACGGTTACTCGATAGTCCCGCGACCCCGGAAGCTAATCTTAGGATGCCGATTTGTAATGATTTTATTCTCAGATCTATCTAATACCGGAAATTAATAACGTATCTGCAATCTTGATCCAAATCTTTTTCTGTAACCAATCAACGGCCGAATTTGCCAATTTTACTAAGGATGTCATATCGTAAGCAGCCGTCAATGAATAATTATGAATTGGATTGAGATACAAGAACTTAATTTGGGCAGTTCCATCAGGATTTATTTTGTTGTCTTATATCCATAATACAAATAAGCTCGCTTTTTGTAAAATGGGACATGGTGAATTCATAGATCTGTTTTAGGTGAAAAACTGCTTGCAGGAATGTTTAAACAAGTAAAATGAACTTGGATTGTAAAGGGCATTTGAAAGAATATGGTGGATTTTAGTCAGTACGAGTATAACAGCCGTTTACATTGCAACCAGAGTGAAGGACTTATTTTATCATTTTAACAAATAAACATGGGAGAAAATAGAGAGGCGATGACTAAGAGTGAAAAATAAAAGAAGATATTGAAAAGCAGGAAAGTCATAAAAAACGATGGTTTAGGCGGATTAGGGCTAAATCTCATTTCGGCAACCAATGGACTACTTCTCATTATGGCCACTACTCATTTTGGCTACTTCTCACCGATATTGAAGCGTCTATCTGCCATCAAACCGGTTAAATATTGACAGGACTCAATCACAGTATATTTTACTTACGTAAACAGAAATACTGCCGTCCATACCACTCTATAATTAATAAATATTTATACTAATTAACAATCATCTTAACCTTCATTTTCACACATCACTGTTACAACAGTTTACGCCGCGTTTAAACCAACGTCAAAGATGCACCGAAACCGGTTCAGTAGTTTCGGGGATTAACAATGGAATACAAACAAACACATACTCCCAAGATGATTGACAAATATTACTCACAGTTAGATTTGAAAGCTAATATTTGACTCGAAACGGAACTGCAGGTGTTTGGCGTTAGTTTAAGACATGATCGAAATGATCATAAATCTTGAATTATCCATGCTTATATTTCAGTAGGATAGTACGAAACTGTTTTTTTTTACGGATTTTTTTTTCTGGATAGCGTTGCTAAATACATAAATGTCAGCTTAGGAAAAATAACAATATAAATAGGTACATTGATTACAGACAAGCCTTACAGTGGGTACGCAAATTAGGGATGAAATAAGGGAGTTACTTATTTCATCCCTAATTTGCAGACCTTTGAAAATGGAAATGGGTTTTTTAGGCTAAAACATAAGGCTTTAAAGAAATAAAAGGAAATTAAGGTGACGTTTCTTCGTGAAAGACGTTGCTTATTTTATAATACTTGAAATTATTATCCACATGATCCAATCATGGGGACATACATTACAGTGAGTGTTATGTAAAATATTCCCTACCAGTCTTGACCTTAACATATTTTTCATTTTCCCCATTTAAACCTACCATATTTACGGAGAACACTTTGAAACACGTTGAATTTGTTACTGGCAACATTAGTCGCATGAATAGTGTTGTCATGCAAATAGAAAACTATTAAGATCGCCATTTTAGTCGACTCAATGAGTGTGGAACGCACTTTATTTAAACTTGTGATTATCTTGCATTTAGAGATGTGAAAGATGTTCCGATTTGTTTTTAGTCGATTGTGTAAAGTGACAGTTACGGTTTTTCATAATGAGCTCTTTCAAGTTATCTGTGGTTGAAGTGTCGGAGAGTTTACTTCCTCGTTGTAAATGCGCTTTTAATATTTATTATGAGGAAATGTTTTGAATGTCGGATGGTCGTTCTCCGTGAGAAATAAAACGGGACTCAGTCGCTTCTTTGACAATCAGATATCTTTGAACGACCGTGAATAAATGTATTTGAAATTATATTAGCGTAAGTGCTGATTGTTGGAGAGATATTGCGCGCTTACTCAAGTTTACCGTTTTAAAACAGCTTGAAATTGCTTGTAGGTGTGTGAAAACTCATTTTATTATTTTTTACAAATATCTGATCATTCTTTAAATTTCTTAAAAATGAGTACCTAGATTCTGAGTCTATGAATACACACGATTGTGTTTTTTACGAGCCCTTTAGAGCTATGATTTTAATTTATAAAAAAGCGGTATTTTATGTCATTTTATTAGTCTTAAATATTCCGTAATAATATTTTTAAAAATTAACAATTTATTTCTTTTAATAAGATTTTTATGCATTCATCAAGCCAAAAATCGATTTGATTCAATTCGATAGATAAAATCGGTATATTTTCATATTTTTCTTAAAACTCAATATGATAAGAACCAGTAACTAATTAGTCCGTCTGTTTGTCCACAGCGATACTTCAGCGTGCGACATACAAGGTCGGCCTCCTGACGATCCAGGGGGTGTCCACCTGCCTCTACCTCTGTATGGATGCTTGCGGGTTCCAGTACGCTCATGTGAGTACTATGTTACTATTTATATCTCTAATACACATTTCACACTTACAATAATGTATCACAATAACTCTAATACACATTTTTTTTTCACACTTACAATCATGTATCACAATCCCCATAAAACTAAACCATCGATTAAACGGAACCAATTTTTTTTTTACAATTGCTTTCGGCAAACCTTTGGAGTATGGAGCCACAATATATAGTTTTTTTCATAGCTTATTAAATGTATAGAAACTCTTTTTACCTATCGACAATTTATATCACATACCAGTGTCATAGTTTTTACGCAAAAAAAATATCCAGAACCTACACGACGGCCAAAAAAAAGGATACAACTGAAAACACCGTAAAACATTTCAACGCTCCTTTGAAATCTACGTTACCGCTGTTAACAACATAATATTTTGAGTTTATTTTAATATCGTCAGCGAAGACAGACTAAACGGTGTAAAAATTAATGAAACATCATGTTATGAAGATTTTTTAGGGTTCAGTTTAAAGGGTGCGGCTAGGAACCTATTATAAAGGGTTCGATGTCTGTCCGTCCGCGTCCGGTGGTCTGCCATAGCTTAGGGATCTGTCATTGAACCCACAAATAAGGCTTGTGGCCGCAACGGTTAAGGTAAAATAGAATTCCTTAAATAATGTTACGTTTTTCTGCTCGATCTTTTTAAATGGCAATTACTTACAAAATAATGTGTAACTGTAACTTTTATAGAATCAATTTTTAATCAATTAGTATTTACCCTTTTTTATCATGGTAAAACTATCAAATGAGTCCTCCTATCCAGGGCAGGGCGGGAGGGACTGTATTGACTAAAATCCACGGTGTCCTTCAATAGCCCTTTACGTTCCGGGGTCACGGAAATTCGTTAGTCGTGCGACCAAATATTTACTCTTACAACTACTATTTCAAAATTACAATTACGGTACAATTATACAATTCTTATTAAAATTATTGTACAGTAATACGGAACCTCTCCCGTGTTTGACTTGCTCTAGGCCGGTTTTTCTAGTCCAGACAGATGCCGTATCAAAATACACAGCATTTTGTTGATAGATCATGAAAACAAACGATGTTTCTATCAACGCGGCTTGGTCGCCGCTTGTCGACGCTTGCGCAACACGCGTCGGTAATGTTGCCAGCTGCTGGCAAAATGTGGGACTTCTATAGGTACAGATTTTGGGCAAATGTGTGTGTGTGTATTTTGAATTGGCAAATATTTTTTTTTATGTTGTAGAAATCAGTTTTAACTCTGTGCTGATAAATTAATTGTGACATAGTTTTTTTTTTATGAACAGTCAACCGCACACCAGGTAATAGTTATTTATGATACTAGTGCGGTAAGTTGGTTTTTACAAACGAGTAGACGAACGTACGCCCGAGCGAAGCCGAGGGCGTACCGTAGTCACGAGTTTGTAAAAACCAATTTCCGCACGTGTGTCATACAATGTTTTTCAACACATTTTTTCATATTAATATCAGATTCCTCGCTCGAACTCAGATTAGTCGCAACAATTTTTGAAGTTCCTAATATGAAAATGGCGCGACTTTGAAAATGGCGCCACATGCACGTGGTGAAAATTAGAACTACATCTTTCATCTCATTTATTCTTTAGTATTAAAGTGAGACAACGTATTAAGCAAAAGCTCTTCCAAGGAGGTTCGATCAGTCAGGTTGTTTATTCTCATAATGTGAAACTCTTTGGTGGAATTCTTTTTTTTTTTTTGGTAATTAAAAAAAAACCGTAAAGAAAACGCACGCTGCTATACAAGGGGGCGTGCGGTAAAATAGGTACTTAGGTGTATTTTACCGCACGCTGCGTTGTCTGGTCCGTAATTTTTAACTTTCGAACACTGTATACAGGCTTTGTAAATGCATTTTACGAGCAAATGTGTTGAAAAAAAATAAAGCTTGCGATATGAATATCGCTACTAATATAAGGAGATTTCAAAGTCAATGTGTTACGGCTACGCTGTTAACTGTCGAAGGTATTTCATAATTTATACTGGTTAGTTAGACTAAATGAGAAGAGCCGTGCAAAAACGAAGAAGTTCAAACAAGGGCAAACTAATCAATTAAATCATCACTTTTTGAGAAGTAAACCTACTTATATAACAAAAGAACTGGCAACACCATCATCATCATCATATCAGCCGTTAGACGTCCACTGCTGAACATAGGCCTCTCCTATAGACTTCCAGTAGGACCGGTTGGGAGCGGCTTGTACCTATCCAGCGTGATTCTGTGGCCTTCAAAAGATCGTCTGTCCAACTTGTGGCTGGTCGCAATGCGCTGCGCTTGCCGGTGCGTGGTCATACGGCCCCATCAGTCATTAGTTCTGCGTACTAAATTGGCTACCCAGTGCCATTTTAACTTGCTGGCAACATAACACCACTTTAATGAGATCAGCGCCATCTACCGTTAAGTAGCGTAATTGCGTTTATAACACAGGAAATTAGACAAAATGGTTCCGATTACCCGGAGAGATTTGTTACTAATCAACGTTATTACTAAGATTAGTGCAATCACGATTAATTGTAATCATAAATCTGGACTAATTATGGGAAAATGGAAGATTTATTAGAAATAAAGGTATAATGTTTGGGTAATTCAATTAATTGAGTACCTGAAGATATGTGGTGTGGTAGATATAAAAGTGTTAATTGGTTCGTAATGTTTATGTGCCTTTTTATTACTCTTATTTACTTTATTACATACTTTCTTAGTACTTTATTACATTTATTAATGTTAACTTAATTTAGACAACTACGTTTCTATTTATCCCTTTATTTCTCAGTAAGCGAGACTTTTCACAAATCGAAACGGTTCGTGTAAATGATGCACGCTGTGCACGGATGCGCGCTCGCGTACTTTTGCTAGAACTTACCTTGGGCACTGCCGTGCGTTTAGATTATAGGAAAAAAACTAACCTGTGATATGTTCGAAAAAAAAGATTTTATTTACTGTAAAGCGTCATTGGTTAAAAAAAAACTATAATTAATTATGTACGCTACGTGCCGCGGATGGTCAAGCAGGAAAATATGTTTCCTATCTTATCAGCCTCCGCATAAACTGTTGCAATAATACCTCCAATTTCATAACGTCTAATTAGATAGACAGATAAGTGTATATATATAGCTTTCAAACAATAAGACCGGACCTAACCCAGCTTTTTACGAGGTTCAATTCTTCGAACTTTAATTCTCTGACCAAAGTGTGTTAATAGTACTAGGTACTATTATTAACAAGACAATTAAAATAGATTATTTGACCCAAAAAAGTCTAATCTTTACCTAATAAAGTTTGTAATCCGTGTCGCCTTTTCTATGCCAAAGAAATTATCTTCAACAAACACTAAGAAAGAAAGTTCATCAATTCATTTACCGATTTGTAATTAAAGACGGCCCCCAAAGAAACACGGGAAAGTGCATTTTATTTATCTAATTATTTAGTTGGAAATAAACTTTTAACAGGTATCAATCAGATACTGCAGTTTTCTCTGCTACTACTTGTTTAAGGTTAAAAGGAATAGAAAATGAACTTTGCATAAATTTAAATGAAATAACATGGCTTTTCTGTTAATTTATTTCTGTTTTACTTTTCGAACTTGAGTTAGAACTTTGCAAGCTTAATAACTAAATAGAAGGAAAAGCCGCTTAGCGACAAAGAAAATAATGGATTGTTTGAAAATATAAAACTGATATAATAAGAACATTTAGATGGTAGTTTAGATGTGGTATGTAGGTAGTCTCCGAAACTGCTAATTCAATTTCAAAAATCTTTCATTGTTAGAAAGCTACGCTGTGGCTGCGCTATGACGGCATGCATTATGATTTGTTTCTTTGACACGAACGAAGGTATCAACAGTTAGTTAGTATTCAACATTAATTGAACTAGAAACAATATGTCCTATCAAGTCAAAATAAAATAAACGAATTAATTAATGAAAAAAATGACTCAGGTGGAACAAGAATAAAGTACGCTAAAACGAATAATTATATCGAAGAAATATGTAAGTTATGCAAGTACATATTTTTTCACACAAGCAGTAAATATTTTTTAAATAAATTGTATTAGTTTTTGTAATTAATGAGCTATTTTCCCCTCACTTATTTCACAGTACTAGAAGAAATTGCATTTAGTGCTCTTATACTTCACCGCAGTGGTGTACGCCCACGGCGTCGGACGTCGCAAGAGCGAGACGATCTCCGGCCACCGTAGACGCGGGCATGCGGACAGCGAGTAAAGGGCAACAAACTGTCCGACCATGGACCATGCCCGGGTCGACGGCGCGTCGTGTTCCACGCGCGCCTCAAAGAGCTGTCAGCAAATGACGGGGCCCCCTCACAGAAGGCCAAAGCCTGCCGGGGTCGCGGGATTTATTTCCTCACCGTGACCCCGGAACATAAACGGCTAATGAAGAACACCGTGGATTTTAGTCAGTAGAAGTCTGACAGTACCTCTCGCCCTGCCCGGGGTGGGAGGTCTCATTTGATGATTTTACCACGTAAAAAAAAAAAAAAAGTGCTCTCATACTTACTACTGATAAAAGCCTCTTCCTGTTAAAAGGTACAATTGTCCACACAATATGTTGAGGCGCTCATCACCGGTAGCGGTCGCGTTTAACGTAACATTATGGATTTGACTTTGAGCATTACATTACAATACTACCTCTTACTGACGCATTCGCGTACACTTAGTATAGATTTGATACAAAGGTGTCCATTGTGATGCTCGATTGTCTTCCCGCACTGATGAAATGTTCGAATCTGTAAAGTTTTTGGCGCAGCCGTGAGACACACAATAACAATTCTTTTATTTTTTCTTGTGTTTGACATAGGTTTTTTTTTTAATTTTTCGTTTTTTCTGTGCTTGTTTTTTTTTATTTTGAATGTGTGTGTCTATCGTGGTCCCCTTGCGCCAAATAAATGTTTTTTCTTTCTTTCTTTATTAAAGTTACATTACTGGTGAATGCTCGCGGTGAGGGAACATCTATAAGCTTTATTGGCGTTTAGGATAAATGGGCATATTGGGCACCTTATAATGTTATTCTACTCTCGTACTTAGTTCGATAGAGCGGTAAAATCCTACCACTATAATTAATGTTTGCGCTTACCGCCATTTTATTGTATTAATAAAACACATTTATATTGCTCTTTACCTAGATAGATTACGCCTCATTAATTGTGATTTACACCTGTGATGTCACCTTATAAACTAAGCTGTGTACGTGATTCCTCTTGTTAATGCACTTAATGAATATTCACTAGCAATATTATTGTGATTATTAATTTTTAAATCATGAATATGTTCGGATTATAACTGTTATTGAGCCAAGGAATGCTTAGACGTTGTTTAAATTATTTCAAAAGGAAACTTTGAAATAATTTAAATTTAAATGGTCTAGTGGTTAGTGACCCTGACTGGTATGCCGGGGGTTGTGGGTTCGAATCCCACCCAGGACAAATGTTTGTGTGATGAGCATGATCATTTGTTCTGTGTCTGGGTGTAATATCTATAATATGTATGTATTTAGAAATATATAAGTATGTTTATCAGTTGTCTAGTACCCATAACACAAGCTCTGCTTAGCTTGGGACTAGATGGCGTTGTGTGATAGTTGTGGAATATTTATTTATTTTATTTATTATTAACATGGTTACAAAAAGAGTCTTTCACACCGTACATTCGAGTATTAATTAATTAAAGAAGGCTAGTGTTTCTTTTGTTAAAACCACATGTCCGAACGCCAGCAGGTCTATCTACCCAAGTCAGTTTACAATTTAACATTAAACTTACACTATTATGATAAGGTTGAGAATTTGTCAATTTGTTCTACAAAGAAATGATGAATAGCTCGATTCAATATTTAGGTCAATCGCCGCCCAATAATAAAGTCGCATCTGTAATCTTGATTCATAATTAATATCGACTCAAGATTCTGATCTACACTTGTAAAGGCGGTTGAATAACAAAGATCCATTGCATACTTTCACCTGCGCCAGGATAGCGATCAATCAAACATATTGATCGATAGATCGATAAAAAATCCCTTTCACGAACATATTTATTGACTTCACACAAAAGTTTTGGTTCATAATATTACGGGTAATGAATGACACCTACACTTGTAGCTTACAAAATTATTTTTTGAAACGTCAAAATCATTTGACAGCTTTATGGTAATGGGATAGGATTCAAAATAGTATGGCACAATTTTTTGTATGAGTTTTTATATCAATGCTAAGGGCTATTGTTAATTGAAATGTTTCGATGTTTGATCTATTTAGTCGGGAGTACGTTTTTGTTTGTGGGTGGCATTTCGGATGTCCCGTAGGTGTTTTGTATTGTTGTGGTGACACTATCGGTTTGTACGTCATTTTTAGTTTGTATGAGGCTATAAATGACATTATTTCCGACGTCACTCTATGAATAAAACGTAAGTTCGGTTTCTAATATGGAGCGGATATTAAATTTAATGGCTCATTCAACTATAAGCCATCGCCTTAATCCTGTAAATTATAAAGGCTTTTGAATACATTATTTTTTTTTTTACAGAAAATTATGTTGAAATAACACGAAATACCTAATAGAAAAACATTTAAAGCTCAAAACAAAGTCTTGTTTATTTTCTTGTATTGTGACATTGTTCTATTTTCGAGAAAATAATCTGTTTACTATTTAAACCGTATGCAAATCGCCAAAATTATGTCCAAGATTACCATAAATGTTATTTTTTTTTAAGAACTCATCATGTCTTATTACCTGAACTTACATTTTAACAGAACAATATGATAATTCCTTTAGCAAATCTTCGTAAAATCCCATAAGATATTGGTTGCTGAGAAACGATCATAAATTTTGTAAACGACCACTCGTACCCGTGTTTTGCTTAAGTGTTGCCTCCAAATTGGATTTATGACTCAATATTTAAGTTTTTACTTTAGTGGCAACCCCAATGTGTCAAGGAGATGGATGTAAGTCGGTGATCTATGAGTTTGCATATATTAATAAGGACCTGTGTTTAACAAGATTAGTTAGGTTATGAGTAGGTAATAGTAATAACTGTCTTTCTTGATTGTTTTATGATCTTAAATACGTACTGCTTTTAACGTAGTAAGCTAAGTAACAAGGAATATTGTAGATTATATACAGGTGTTTCTTTTAAATTGGCCAAAAGGGAGAAATCCGAATCCATAAGAGATACAGGAAAACTTTCTTAGGAACTTTTAGCTCTTTTCTGATGTTGTCAATTTTGGCGTTTCTTATTTTTTGGTCAAGTGTGAGTTGTTCTTAGAAATGGGTGAAATTGACCAAAATTTGACCGACCTGCCGTCCTGGTTTTTTTCTTCCGATACAATGAAATTATCCCTACATGAAACTGTGTAAAAGGGCATTAAAAAAAAATTGGACAATTTCACCCATTTCTGAGGACAACTCACACTTGGCCAAAAAATAAAAAAAACGCCAAAATGATCAACATCAAAAAAGAGGCAAAGTTTTCCTGTATCTCTTATGGATTCGGATTGCTCCCTTTTGGCTAATTTAAAAGAAACACCCTGTATAGAAACTTAATAATGCTCAGTTAAGCGTCATCTTAAATATTTTCTTAAAATATAATTAAAAAGTAACACATATCATGCCTATCTTACTAGCTTTTTCTTGAGGGAGTAAAATCTTACATGATTTTACTCCCTCAAAAGAATACAAAGTAAAGTGACATGACCAAATGATTTCATTCACTTTTACGCAATACAAACGATACATATCATCGAACAGCAAACAGTTCACTTAGTAAGATATTGACACGTATCGTTAAACGTCATCTGTCACAATTTGCACATTTTTCACTCGCGCCCCTTTTCATGGGGAGCGTCAACAACTCAATATGGACTAACGAATGACAAATGATTTGTTTTTCGACAGCTTACTCCCAGTAAAGTATTGAAATATTTTTATTTATTGAAATGTTGATGAGGTTTAAATATGGGTGAATAATTTGAGAGAACTGATTCGAATTCTGACTCTTATCAAATCATACATAGGTACTTAACAAAAAAAAAATAACAAAATATTCTTAAAACATATAAATAAAACTTAATTTTCCCAAAAGCTTAATACGTCAATCCTGTTGAACAATGTAGTAATACAAAATATTGTTAAGCGATTCCCTCTAATGTTTTGGTCCTCCGATCTATATTTTAATACAAAAAGGATTTTCATCACCAGAAGAATTTATTACAGTTAGTTCTAGAACACTCAAACGTTACGTCAACGAATCTCAAACGTTATCACTCAAAAGGAGTCGCTTTGAAAAATGGAACGCGATTCAAAAATCGAATACGACACCCGCTAATCGAGGAGGCGAGGACATTTTAGGATATGGCTTAGACATAAGCGTAGCGGAGATTGAACATGGAGAAAAGTTTATAGCTCAATCGCGGACTCAAGTACGAATAAGCATTAGTGGAAAAACTATTCTTGCATTACTCCAAAGTAATTAATACAGCAGCAAAATTATTATATTGTTGAACAACGACTTACTAACTTGGCTTGTAATGAAAACACAATCTTCGCACAAAATCGATACCAAAAGAAGATACCTACTTATTACTGAATAAATAACCGACTTTTTAGCAGAACATCACTTCATTCATTCAACTAATCAAATTGCTTAACCAGTCTAACAAAATCTTGACTTATATTCTGTAATACCTACAGACTTACAGTACCATATTCAAATCCGCTCATTCCCCATCGTGACACCGCCCTTAACCTCGCACCCAATTTAAATTGAGAACAATAAAGGATACGAATAGCTAATCGATAGCTCATTTTTCTACTCGACTAACGCCCGGGTGATCCCATTAAGGAGGCACAACACTAACATAGGGCGCGATAAGGATGTAGTGACACCATTAATCAGCGACTTCTCGATTCATTAACGCGAGCGGCGAGCATCGATTTGTCATAGGGATGCGCGTTAGATACGGGGCAAATTGTTTTGGTGCGATAGCTCTGCTTGTCTATGATGGAATAGGGATGGAATTGTTTGTTGCACTTAGGGATGCAGGGAATATCCGAGGAAAAATATTGCTGAGTTTAGTAGAAGCTTGTGATGGATCACTTGTTTATGGAGCTAGAAGTAATATGATTTTGCTAGAATACCAGCTTAAAGTGAAATTATGAAGCTCATCCATCAAGGACAGAATGTTTGCTAGACGGGATAGTATTATAACTTGAATAAATCTAGTTTAATTCTCCAACAAAGTTAGTAAGATCGATTCGACGAAAAGTTTAGCCTTTATAGGCAATTAAATTAAAATGGAAATTCTTCCCAAAGTTTTGGAGTTCCTCCTAAAATTAAGTTTAACTTGAGCAATTTTTAATTTACAACTCAGTTGTTTTATTACCCTTAACCTCTAAAAGCGTTCCACCTTGAACCCTTAACTATGTACGGAACGCGAGACAGTCTTGAAGTAAATGCTCACGAATTTAAAGTGCCCGACTTTACGACGAAAGACAGACAAAGATAATGTTAAAAATGGATGAGAAACCTCTTAAATGTGTTTAATTAGATGTTGAATGTTATTAGGTGCTGGTAATTAGGCGTTTCCGTCATTAAGTGTGTCCCTGATGTTTTGGTAAATGGGATTATGGGATGCTTTTCCTCTTTTGTCGGAGATATGGAGCTTACACTTAGAGATGCCTTGACAAGCAAAGTAATAAATGTTGGCAATGTTGGCATAGCAAAGTTATTTGGTTAAACCACACTATAAATCATTTGGAAAGGTAAGTGTATACAGAGTAGTGATACAGAGAAAATTACATTAATAAAGAAACTCTTCTAAAAATGAGATGATGATGAAGATGCGAGAAAATACAGAAAAGGACATACTTTAGGCGATGAACCAGATAAAAACAAATTACAAAACTATCCAGAACATTATTCATCTACGCAAAGTCTACAACGCGAGAATTGGAAAATACTTGAAATAGTTCAGTACCTTCAGGAATTGTGCGAGTATTTCAATGGTAATTTACTTTCACTACAAAGGAAAAGGGTTAGGACGACTTTTGAATAATTCATTAAAACAGACTGAAATAGTTAGCATTGCTGAAAACAATTCGAATAGAATTTAGGTAGACTTAAATCTCCTATAGACTGGATTCTCTGACAAAATGACTCGGATTTTCGTCAGTTCTGCAAATAAATTGGGTATTCGGCTTGCCACTACGCAATAGCGACAAACAAATTTTAAAGTATGATACATGGTTATTAGTGAACAAGAAGTAAACTTATGCACATTCTAAACCTTGTTAAATGTGTGGCAAATCAGTATGTAATTTTATTCCGAGTTACATAGTTATGGAAAGTTATCGGCTATACTTTGCGTATGTAACATACCTACATTAGTACAACACAATTCTGCAATGGATAAGCGATCGGTTGCTGGATTGCGTGTCGCGGGTTCAATTTCTGCCAGGTATTTGTATGGCCTACAGATAGTTGTTCCTGGTCTGACTGTTTCTATATATGAGTTTTCAAATGTTTATAAACGCGCCTACCAGACAGGAGAAAATCATAGAGCGGCAACGTATTTTAAAACACTAAAATCTTCATCAGATACACAATCTTCGGAATTTCAATTAGTTACTTATTTCTATTTAAAACGGACGAAAGCAAGCCCATTACATACCATCTAACTGTTTTCCCAAATCGGAAGACAGGCAGCCGATAATATATCAAACGTATGTCCAGCTTTCACGCTACCGAATCCAAAATTAATTGGAGTCCAATAGAATGCTTTGATAGCTATTAAAACAAACGATATGAACGAAGAGAGGGGCATCCATCATGTATATCTAGCGGCTTTCAATAAGGTAACTTTCTCAGAGTTAGTGTCGGGAATCCATTGCCTTAGTAATCAGGTGGATTTTATTAATAAAAGGAATGTTCCATATCTGTAGGGATTAATCTTTGAGCTATGAGTTGAGTACAATTTTTCCTATCGTCATGTCCACGTAAGTTGTTTTACGGATGCAGGATTAACCAGTAAAACGTTTTCTATTACTACTATTATAGTTAGGATAGGAATTCGTATTGAATTCATATTTGAGAGTAAAACTTGGAATTTACACTTCACAACATTAAAATTTTGTAGTCAAGTAGAGCCTACAGATAATTCAGCGAAATATGATCAATTTTAAATTCAATTTGATGATCAGTCACTTCGCAAAATTGAGAATAAGTACAACCTAGTTATGGGTGGATCATATGAAAGTTCAACATAACTATAAAGTCATACATATCACCGCATCAGAATTAGTAACAACCATATCGAAAATTAAACTATAACTTGCCCCCACTGGTAACTCGACTGTGATTCAACACTAAATGACTATTCAATATTAATAAAGCAAAATCATACTAAATTCAGTTCACCAGTCAACTCAGGTTAAGTTCAGTTTACCATCTAATCCAATTACAGATACTCGTCGTGAGAATCATTAGCCAGTCAGGATTATAGCTGCATATCAAACCTGTCTAACTATTTCCTTCTTGGTCGGTTTCAACCGTTTTCAATGGATTATGACATGAATAGCCGATAGATATTACAACTGCCATAGTGACAGTTTGAAATGCTATTGCGTAAACGGATAAGGCGTTTGATGATGTCAGTATCTCGTTTGCCTGAAATAAATACAGGAATCGGTTTGTTTTGAATAGATACGGATAAAATATGTGAAGAAACATTGTGACTAGATCTTAAAGCAAGGAGTTTGAAGAATTTTCCAAAACTTTTTGGGTTTCTCCTAGGAACGATTGTAGGTCTCATTCCCTTGCATTTTTTTAGTACAAAATAGGATTTATTCTGTTATTACGATAGCAGTATTATGCAATAAAAAAAGGGGATAAGAGAGTTATTTTATTGAATTACATCTTTGGAAATCTTACGTAGTATTTGCGGATATTTCCTGTTTTACATACTCGTAGCAGCTTGCATTGTAAACCTAAATTGTTCTAATGTACGCATAAATAATTGGTATTGCCCAATGGCATCCAGACTAACAAGATGCCGCTTTAATAAGCATCCATATAAAATATGACTACACGATATTAATATAATTACCAAATAATTTTATTATAAGTGCTGTGCTTTGCAACCGTCTCTTATCACACAACCGGAAATAAGTAATAATAAGCCCATCACTCGGTGTCGTTTTGTAACTTTTTAATTTATAACCTGTCATAATGCAATGCAATACACTCGATACAGCCTTGTACGGTCACTTGATGCATTATTAAAATATTATTGTAATTATACAAGATGTTTAACTACAGATCATATTTTAAGATAATTTGAAACAAAATATTCAACGTATGTTGTTCTTAGTTTAATGATTCTTATGTGTAATTTTACTGTTGATGTATGTTTTATAGATAATCATGCAGATTGGCTGTTGAACAAATATTCTAAATAACCTTTGACGAATTTAGCAACATTAGATTATGTAGATATGCTATCGAATACGTAATCTCAAGTAGAGTTACCAATTAATTCAAGCCTCGACGTTTTTGGAGACTTTAATGTCGTTTAAACTGTCCAAAAGGCAAATTGCGACCGACACCCGGGACAGTAAGCTAAGAATTTATGGCTCCATTACAGGACACAAAACGAATCGACTAAAACGGACAATAGGCACCGCTTAACGAAATAAAGCGTTCTCAGATAATGACTAGAAGAGTATTAATAACCCGCTTAGAAGATAGCAACACCAAATAGCCTTTATAAAAAGACATTTTGTAAATAAAACTTGTTCCATTTTTAAATTTGGACTAAAGGGTTTCGCCGCGCCACAGGCGCCGCTCGTGTTGCCACTACAAAAAACCCAAGGACAACAGAAAAAAGTGTTACACGGACCACAAAATAGACATAATTTATATTTGAATTAACGATCCCATTGTGTGTTTTCGTTGTAATTTTTATTTACGATTGTTTACCCTATTTTATGTTTTAATATGACGCCATATTTATGGCTCCTTGATTCTGTCTTTTGGAATTTGATTTTTTTCTTAAGGGTTGTTTTAATTTATAGGGTAGTTTGTATCGACATTTTGGTGCGACTGGGTTGTTTTAAAACTCTTTTAAGTGCTGAAGATTCCTTCTGATAGCCAGTTGTTTCTCAGCAGTATATCAAACTAAATTTATGTCTACTTCGTCATAAATATCTCTATTGTTAGGGTGTAATTTTTATTGGTATTAATTATTTTTAAATGTATATACTCGTTTGCGGGCATAAAACTATATGAATCGTAAAGTATTTTTATTACAATAGGCACAACTATTAATACTAACATCATACGCTAAAAATAAATACTTCAAAAAAAAAACATTCGAATGCGTTTTGAAAAGCTATTAAAATGTTTACTTCAACGTTCGGAAACAAATTCAAAACATTTCACACGCCGTTCATGTAGTTCCTTATTTGAATAAAACTTAAAATAGTTTGAAAACATGGCGGTACCTGAATTAGATCACACGGTGTCTCGCTACGCTCGTAAATAATTAGGAAATAGCTTGTTTTAAATAAAACCACTAAAAATCTGTGTATACATATCGACAATCACATATTTTACTGCTTTTTTAGTATCAATGGAATGTCCGAAAGGACGACTAGGGGCGGTTTACGAGTCCAACTAGATTGGGAGATTATAATTCGATATAAATTTAATAATGATTAATATAGATATCGAGTTTTGGAGTATCGAATTAGATTTAGATTTTTAGTACCGTGGAGCTGGTTGATTACAAATTATTTGAAACGGTTCGGTTATTGTTAATCTGTGATGAAAGCACAGAAATCAGATGGAGCCGAGTTGAGACTATAAATATTTGTTTGTTATAAATCGATTAAGTACGTCTTATTGACCAAAATCTGGAATTACACAAAGATAACTTCTGCTCAATATTAAATAACGTATTTTTTGTCTTCTTTTAATCTTGTACGCAATAAGTGCGTCTTAGTAAGTGCGATTTATAATGGTTAAGTGTAAAACATCACACATGATTAAAATCAACCGCAAACACACCAAAGAAGGCAATTCATGATGAAATACTTAAGCAATTGCAGTTGTAATTGTGACAACAATAAATTCTGCAACTTAAAAACTTTAGCTCACCTATTTTCCCTTCGAAAATGGCTCCCGCCCTGCCTCACTCTACAAATTAGTACACTATTCTTATTGTTATGAACCAAAACATAAAAAGAGGACATAACATCACGCCTATTTCGCTAGTCCCATGTCAATATGGGGCAACCTATTGCCATATAAACGACCTATAAAATATAACCCACGCATAACGGCTCCCCATATCCCTTGTTCTCACATCGCAACCTAATATGGGAGTTCTTAAATCCCTATAAACTGAAGACGACAATGAGGTAACGGATCGTAAACTTTTTATCTCTTCATTCCCCTTCATTTTATTTCTTTTCTTTTATAAACCCTTTGTTTTAACGCGAACACGATCAATATAAACCGTTTGGCTAAGTGTTCCATTCAATCGTAATGGCTTTCAAGTGAGAGCATTCGTCGAGCAGTTAAATCGATTTCGAATTAGTCGATTTTGTGAGTAGGGAAGAGTTGGTTTGATTAGGGTGTTTGTGTGTTGTCCTGTGCCATTAAAATTACATTTCTGATTTATATTTTTTGTGTTAATGTTGGTACAAGCATTGCAGTGTTGCATTTTAAAAATTGACATTATTCACACCTCTATTGATTATGATTTATAGTAGAAAGTCATAAAAAGCTTAAAACAGAGGATAATCATAGACCTTGTAACATTAAGTTTTGTATTAGGTCAGTTGAAATTGTGAAAACAGCTAATACGATTAATCTAATTACAAATCTTATTAGTCGTGTATAAATACAGAAAATTCTAACTCTATTATAAGAAATATAATATTGCGATAAAAAATTGAAAGTGATCATTATGTCTTAAATAAAAGACGATAAATTCAAAATGTCGTATTATAGAACGCTCAACGCATTAATAAATTAGGTCAACTAGCCAAGACTGATGGCCGATTTTATTTTTACGAGCTTTTTAACGATCTTTAATATTGGTATTATAAGTTTTCTTGTCTGTTTATATTGTTTCAGAGATATTTCAAGCGATTTTTATCTTGGAAATTATTTTTATGGCTGCGTGACCGAGGCATGGGAAATAAACACTATGGAATATTTTTATAGAGCTAATCTCAAGAGGGAATTTTTCGTCACGCATCGGATTTAATAACACTATTCTATGCATATCTATTAACAGAAAAAGCAAGATTGGCCATTTTAGTACTTATAAATAAATAAATACTAGAATGCCATTTGTAGTACAAAGTTTATACTTACGTCTTTTTCCAATACACCCATTTAGTAGACGTTACCTGCTGCAATACTTACATATCTACTCCTGATGCCTCGTCCACACTCATACATTTTAAATTTTCAAGCCGTAAAGTTAATGGCCTTTTCTGAAAATAAATTGATTAATATAAACGTCTTAGTGATAGTCATTTTACTTTTAGATTAGCTCTTATTATTGTTACAGTCTCCTTCAAAAGTTTAATCTTTTTCACATTCAAAGTACATTTACACATATAAGGTGGCTAGTTAATAAAACTTCTAAAATATAGCGGACATAAAAGTCAAGAACAAAAATAAAAATTGGTCCATAAAATCATTGGATTTTGTGGACCAATTTGCAAATCTCACACATAAATAATGATTATACTATAAAAATGGACATTTTGTCAAAAAAAATCTTAAATCAATAAATAATCAGTTGAAAACTCGAGACTCATAGCAAAAACATTTCAAAACGAAACCTACCATTAAACCATAATAATTATATTAACAGAACATCATTAACTTTTATAAATAAATAAAAAAAAACAGTAAGGAACTGTATGCAAATGTCAGTGAAACTAATTTGGTATGATTTAAAAAATAAAATACCACGATCTATGGTAGACTCTGTATTGGTCTAGGTTTCATTCTTGACATTTCATTAGATTTTAATTATAGAACGTTGATTTAAAATGAGGTACTTGTTTAATCTAGAATAGAATCGCCCGTTTGATCGTGAGAATCGACTAGTTTTTATTGAGATTATTTATATTTACTAATTAATTATTTATTATTAGACATCGGATTATATGCATTTGCATGTTTGCATATGCAAATGCATATTATGCTATTATTTTAGCGTTATTGCATATTTTGGTACTTTTTCATTGATAGCGCTTATTTCAGTATTTATACGTGTTAGACGTGTTATACTACGCCATCCCACACCACACGTCAACACTTCTGCCTGGCACGCACTGAGGAGAGTAGGGAATTTTCCTTCCCATACAATGAAATGGTCTTTACAAGACACTAAATAACACGGCATCATAAAAAAATGTATTTTTTTTCGTTCTTAAAAGGACCACGGGCAGAAATATATGGAGACTGGCCCATCGTTCAACAGTGATAGAACCTATGCCAAATGAAAACTTTGAGGATGTGATGCATTTCTTATTATGGCAGCTAAGTCGAATTCGAGCGCCAACAAGGTGATTTCGAGCATTGAAAACATATGCCCTTACCTAACCTAACATGTGGCAACATTCTCCTACTGATTTGAAACAGGTGTCATTCGAAGCGTGTAGTAGATACGATATACTTTTACTATGGCGACATTCTTCAAATGTGTAAGGTTCACCTGGAATATCTGAAAATGTCAACCTAACCTAACCTGTGGCAACAATCTCCTACTGATTTGAAACAGATGTCAATCGAAGCGTGTGGTAGATACGATATACTTTTAGTATGGCGACATTCTTCAAATGTGTAAGGTTCACCTGGAATATCTGAGAATGTCAACCTAACCTAACTGTGGCAACATTCTCCTACTGATTTGAAACAGATGTCATTCGATGCGTGTGGTAGATACGATATACTTTTACTATGGCGACATTCTTCAAATGTGTAAGGTTCACCTGGAATATCTGAAAATGTCAACCTAACCTAACTGTGGCAACATTCTCCTACTGATTTGAAACAGATGTCATTCGATGCGTGTGGTAGATACGATATACTTTTAGTATGGCGACTTTCTTCAAATGTGTAAGGTACACCTGGAATATCTGAAAATCTAACCTAACCTAACCTAACCTGTGGAAACATTCTCCTACTGAATTGCAGTATGGAACACCGAGTGGTTTTAGTCAGTCGAGTCTGACATGCCTCTTCCGTGTTCTCCACGCTGACAACACAACAAGCCCATGAGGGTTTCCACACTTAAAAATAGGTGGGTTAGTTAGGTTCGTTTAAAAAAAGCCTAGGAATCCCAGGTAAAACCCACACGTCTGAAGATGTAGCGATCATAAAAATATGTCTTATCCACTACACGCTTCGAATAACACGTGTTTCAAATCAGTTTTTTTTTTATCGTGGTAAAATCATCAAATGAGGCCTCCCACCCCGGGCAGGGCAGAAGGGTCTGTCAAACTTGTACTGACTAAAATCCACGGTGTCCTTCAATAGTCCTTTATGTTCCGGGGTCACGGTGATTAAAATAGGTCCATGGCAGGCTTCGGCCCTCCGTGAGGGGGCCTCGTCATTGTGCTGACTATCTTTGAGTCGTCGACCCGGGCATGGTCCACGGTCGGACAGCGAGTTGCCCTTTACTCGCTGTCCGCATGCCCACGCCTACTGTGTCCTCCGGGCGATCTTCACAGGTGGCACCCAGGCGTATCTTTCTTCCCTATCCGACACAGGTACCTCCTGAACGAAGCCACGTCTTTCCAGCCACTCCTCAAAGAGGGGTCTTACCGTCGCGATTGCGGTGTGCCCGAACCTCGGTTGTTTCAAATCAGTTGGAGAATATTGCTACAGCCTTCTTAGGTTAGGTTGACATTTTTAGATATTCCAGGTGAACCTTACACATTTGAAGAATGTCGCCATACTAAAAGTATATCGTATCTACCTCACGCTTCGAATGACACCTGTTTCAAATCATTAGGAGAATGTTGCCACAGTTAGGTTAGGTTGACATTTTCAGATATTCCAGATGAACCTTACACATTTGAAGAATGTCGCCATACTAAAAGTATATCGTATCTACCACACGCTTCGAATGACACCTGTTTCAAATCAGTAGGAGATTGTTGCCACAGGTTAGGTTAGGTTGACATTTTCAGATATTCCAGGTGAACCTTACACATTTGAAGAATGTCGCCATAGTAATAGTATATCGTATCTAACACACGCTTCGAATGACACCTGTTTCAAATCAGTAGGAGATTGTTGCCACAGGTTAGGTTAGGTTGACATTTTCAGATATTCCAGGTGAACCTTACACATTTGAAGAATGTTGCCATAGTAAAAGTATATCGTATCTACCACACGCTTCGAATGACACCTGTTTCAAATCAGTAGGAGAATGTTGTCACAGTTAGGTTAGGTTGACATTTTCAGATATTCCAGGTGAACCTTACACATTTGAAGAATGTCGCCATAGTAAAAGTATATCGTATCCACTACACGCTTCGAATGACACCTGTTTCAAATCAGTAGGAGAATGTTGCCACATGTTAGGTTAGGTAAGTGCATATGTTTTCAATGCTCGAAATCACCTTGTTGGCGCTCGAATTCGACTTAGCTGCCATAATAAGAAATGCATAACATCCTCAAAGCTTTCATTTGGCATAGTTTTCATCGCTGTTGAGCGATGGGCCAAAATGCGCATGGTCCTTTGTATGAAAAAATATTTTGCTAAATTTGACTAAATTCCGCCGTCCCGATTTTTTTCTTCCAATACAATTAAACGATCCTTATACGACAGAGAGTCGAACAACATTAAAAAAAATTTTGGTAAATTTCACTCATTTCTGTGGACAGCTCACACTTGACCAAAAAAATAAAAACGCCAAAATTTTTAGTATCAAAAAAGAGCTAAAGTTTCCTAAGAAAGTTTTCCCGCATCTCTTATGGATAAGGATTTCTCCCTTTTAGCCCATTTAAAAGAAACACTCTGTATACGTTGTGAAAATAAAAGTTAATTCTAATAGTGGTTTTTTAATTGTGCATATTATGTGCATATTTCGCTCTTTTTTAGTGCATATTTGCATGCATATTTTGGCATTTTGATAGTGCATATAATCCGATGTCTATTTATTATCTTAAGTTTATGTAGCGAGTTATAAAGGAACAGCATATTTTATAGTTGTATAAAGGTTACTAGTCAAATCCAGGTGTGCTAGGATTCAAGACAAAATCCTTGAAATAAAATAAAAAGAGGATCGACCTAAAGCTCCCTTTGTAGGTATCCAATAAATAAAGCCAATTAAAGAAACAATCGAAATCAGTTCAAATATTAATTCACTAAAAAAGGACATTCAAAATCCCAAAGATATTCATCAGTCCCATTTTATGCTAGTCCATTCCAAAGATTAGGCATTATAAAACAGAAAGAATGAAGCGATTAATTCTAAAGACCTCGATCCGGTGGTCTATGATACCTATTCCAAAAATTATGAATGAAATTTTAACTACTTCAAGACGTCCTATTCGTAAACACACCATTAAATTTTATTAGAGGCGCCGCCATCGCATAAATTAACACTAGATTCACAGACGACAGGTAAGGCCACAAATAATTCAGAAACGTTGAAAAAGCCCTAGTTTTCTGGCCCCGGCTGACGGAATCCCATCAAAATACCTGGAAGTGATGTATTCTGACCGCATCCATCTTGTTATTGATCGCGATCATCGATTTCGGGGAAACGACTAACGATTGCTGGCAACCCTACGATGTGTCACGTTCGTGTTTTTCGGAGCCGACCATCGCCAATTAGGAATTGTTTTTTTTTTGTGTTGTAAAGTTGGCTAGAAGTCGGATCTCTTTCGATATAATCACAGGATATAATTTTTAAAATGAAGAATAGTTTTCCTGTTTACTTTTCCTTTAGCTATCATCTTAAATCCTTTTTGAGTTAACTGTTTAAACTGCAACAGAGAGCTATATTTGTTAACAATAAGATCCTAAACATGTCTCTTCCCATACAAATATCGGTAAATTCAGCGGTTGCATTCATGAAACTATCTACATACCGCGAATGCATCGCGTGGCGCGCATTCTCTTGACTGACATTCGATTATTGAATTTGCATTCGAAATATAAATTGTTGATGTTTATCTTTAATACAAATGTGGGAACATTAGGTTTATGTGTTGTCAACCTCTTTGGCCTTTTACATAGTTTATTGACGAGTAATATAGAAGCAGGTCGCATTGGAGAAATACTATGATTCCTTTGCCCGGTGGTCTTGGCGACGATAAGACCACCCCATCACTACAACTTTATGTTGGTATTATTTCAGCCTAAAGGCTTTGAGTATTCATCTGATATAGGTATTAGAAACCGTTTCGTTGCGATAGAACATTTAAGTATAGGCATGTCTACGGTTGGTTCGCAAGTTATGAGTAACATAAAATATGTCAAATAGAGAATAATAATAAAATTAGGTTAGATAGCATGATGAAATTGCAAATCAAGATCATGTGAGAGTTACCACTGGTAGGTAACTAAATTAAATATGATGACGGTCAAGATCACCGCACCTTTCATTCAGAAACTTCAATAACTCATCGAAAAGCCATAAATCAAACAATTTAGGTCACCGGCCATATTAATTTGCAATGTAACTGTCGCACATAACTTGTTCATAATTGAGAGTACTATTTATTGTTGAAACAAATGTCAAATGACGTCGTTACCTATGGCAGGTCGCCAGTGTGTTCGGTTATTCAAATTTCGAAGTCCATTGAGTGTGTGGAATTGATTGTTTATGTTGCCTTGATGCATTTTAGTTTTGTGTTGTTACCGCTATTGTGTCAAGTTCAAATGTCAAACGAGGATTGAGTGAAAATACGTGTTGAGATATAAGGCGACGTTTTTTAGCTAATTTTCGGCTATTAAAGTTTCGGTTAACAAACATAAAATTACACCATTATTATAAAGGTTGGTAAGGAGTCTATGTGTAAATAGTAGCAAAACTTTATTATTACCTATTGCCTAATCAATTATGCATAAACTAGCGAGCGCCTTTTCACATGGTGGTAAGCAGAAAAGACAGAATATCATCTTTCGCCTCGTCCAAGTTCATACAGAACAGTTAGGTCAGGGCAAAAACGTAGGGTCATGGGACTGTCTAAACAGGATATCATGGCCCTAGAACCTCAGGGGCATCTGAAATTGGGAACAAGGTGACCTATTTATTGGTCAGAAAGAGTTTGGCAGTCTCTTTCGCACCATACAGAACATTCTTTCTATGGGTTTCAAAAAAAGACATTTTAATTTTTTTCTGTATACCGCTAGATTCTAATTGACATTATGCCTGACAGTAAAACCTGATAGTAAACGTTACCATCTGACGTGACGTAGCAGTGCTAACAGCGTTCTGAGCACTGTTCCTTTTAAAAAGCTACCTACGCTGACGAATTTTTAATCTTCCCTGTTAATGAGTTGGTGTTACCAAATTGGCACAGTGGTCATGAATGGGTTAAATTAATATCATATTGTACTATTATTGGTACAAATGAGGTTCCAATGCTCTAATGTAGACAAATTTGGCCCATTTTATCTGGCATGCAGGCATGCAACATACATGGCCGGCCCAGTTCTACTTTGGTTTGGCAGCCTTGTTTATTTTCACTTATTTTGTATGTAACATAAGGGTTGGCAAGGAACATATCACAATACTTTTAAACAAAGAGAATACCTACTATGCCTTTGAACAGAATTTCAGCTTGTAATGTCTTTTGAAAACCATCCCAGTCTATAAATGCTTTCTTTTATCCGATGTGGACCAGGGTGGGACGGTGGAGACTGTCATACTTGTACTGACAAAAATCCGCGGTGATTCTTCAATAGCCCTTTACGTTCCAGGGTCACGGTTACCTGATGAGACTATCCCGCGGCCCATCCCAGTTAATACTTACTGTTTGACACTTCAGTTGACATTTTCATTCCTCCTCTACGATTTCTGTTTGACTTTTTTCCATATCCATTGGAGCTTTCTTGACTTTTAATTTAACTGGATACACAACCCAGTAACTGTTTTGATCATTGACATATTTGACCCAATAAGTAAGACAACGTCTTCAGACGTCCAGACTTGTGACTAACGACTTACAAAAGCTCCATCTAGATTTAAAAACATCTGACAACTGTATTTCTTATTTCTAACCAGCTAACTATAAGCAGAGACCATTCTTCAAAGCAACTCAAAGATGACTAACCACTCTCGCCCTAACCTCAAACTCCTAAATCCCTTTTAACTCCACCGTCTCTAAAAAAGGTCGTAACGCAAAAGTCTTTATTTTAAAACACGAGTGACACCCCTGTATAAATCTGTCTCGGCTAGACTACTGTAATTGACATATTTATTGCTGTATAAATAACTCTAGAGACGCGTAAATTAGGATACAGTGCTTTCTAATTTAGCATTTACATTGCCGTTTACTGTTATCCGATTTCAGAGAAGATTTTCCTACGGTGTTGGGTATCGTCCTTTTTTTGGTTGTGGGTTTCTGGGTGGCGTATGCAGGTTATGGTAGTTAGAGGTATGCTACTTTAAGATGGACAAGTATGCATGTTGGAAACTTTGATAGAGCCCATTGATGATAGCGCATATCGAGACGAGATTCTAAGACTATAGTTGAAAATGAAGTTGGGCTTGTGACTTGAAGTTATATAAAATAAAGGTAAGAGGATCATAAAAGGAATCAGTGGGTTATTCGTCCTTTTGAACAGTACCGTCACAAATAAAAGGATTACCTTTACAATGTTGCCAACACCCTAATAACCCACATAGTGGGTGTCAAGGATGAAAGGACGCTGTCACGTACAATAAAAAAGTAAAAGCCATAGATTTTATTTTATTTCTTCGTAAGTGACATACGAAGGAACATGTCAATAAGGCCACTAAAATTTAATTTCGTCATATTATATCCTTTACAAGAAACACGAATCGACGTATCTTCTTTGGCGATTGTTTCTGGTCCATAAAGATCGTACGCGATAACCCTATCTATGCTAGTGTCGTGTCGCCTATTCACTATCGATAGTCGATCATCGGTATCGATAAATTCACGATCGTAAAATGTTTGACCCTCGAGGTTGGCACGATTTATCGATTAGAAAATGTATGTAAATATTATGAGTATCGATATTTACATGTTGCAGGGAATCATTGAATTAGAATAATCTTGTTAGTCTTGTTTGAAAGGGCGTAAGTTAAGTTTGAAATATTAAATTGCATGTGTGCATGCATGTATTATGCATGCTTTCACATAAACTTCTGGTTAGGAACTTACTTTTATTCAGTCAAATTGCATAACTTACGAATCTTTTCATAAACGGACAGCAAGTAAAGTTATCAAACGCATGACTGGTTATTTTATGATCAAATTGTGTACAGTAAGTGCGGTGTATTTACTACTAACACAAGTGTATTTTTATGTCTTTTTCATACGGTCCGCAACGCTATAAACTTCACTGTATTAGCGGATGCAACTTTATGTTATCGTAACTAACGACTGTCATTTAATAAAAACTTTAAAGCCATGGCCACAGTAATTTCTCTTATGAGACTTTCTATTTTAATTGACGTTATCTTTTGAATTAAATTTTATCGATATCCAAATTGCTACCGATCAATCTCTAGAGTGTCCTTATCTATGCCTACTTCTCACACCATTTGCCCTATGCTCCAATTCTCTAAACGAATCCTGATAATATTATTGGGAATGGGTCCCACTAGCGATAAGACAGCATATATTATGACGGTTGCCACGTAGGCGCGATTTAATTGATAATAACGTGTGCCTCCTGCCTTAATTGTACTATTAGTAACGGTTAATATTTATCTGTGGTCGATAGTGATGTGATTGGGGGGATAAAAATCGGTTTTTCGTTAAAGGACTTCGATGCAAGAGATTGCTTAATTAAATGTTGTGTAAGTAACTGTCATTTGTTTTAAACGTTTTAAAGACAATTAGATGAAGTATTTATTACAGTTGGTTTCTTATCAACATGTTGAAGGATAAGCAAGTCCAATCGAGTCTTCGAATTGAAACACTCCGTTATAACTTACTTACATTTAATGTGAGGAGAAACCATTACCATGTTTCGCATTTTGACTGGCCTGTTGGTCTAGTGGTTAGTGACCCTGACTGCTATGCCGGAGGTCGTGGGTTCGATTCCCACCCAGGACAAATGTTTGTGTGATGAGCATGATCATTTGTTCTGTGTCTGGGTGTGATATATCTATAATATGTATGTATTTAGAAATATATAAGTATGTTTATCAGTTGTCTAGTACCCATAACACAAGCTCTGCTTAGCTTGGGACTAGGTGGCGTTGTGTGATAGTTGTAGAATATTTTATATTTATTTATTTATTCGATCCTTCAACTCACAGTTATTAGACTGAAACTTCCCTATTATTAAATAAATATAATTTAAAGTTTCTACGGTGCTAAAATGAATCCTGGCCGGCCACACTCAGAAACTGCTAGAAAGCTATTAGGCAACTGAGGCAAACCTAATTAAATTAGAAACTATAGCAATATCTCTCAACAAGTAAATTTCCAAATCGTTCCAATACAAACTATACCCATTCTCTTTAATAGGCACCGGTAATAATTTTCAAAGCTCATAATTAAAAGCCTTAGGCCCATTTTACACGCAATTATACGTCTTTTACGATTAACAGTTAAACAGTAACCGCATACGGTGCCTAGAGACGATATTAATATCATCTAGTAAAGCTTCGGGGTAAGTGGCGACCTCTAGTGGCCCATTATGAGGTTACAATGTGCAGTGCTGCCAACTTTATGGTTTGCGCGCCAATATGGTGCTGGAAATTGGCGCGAATATTTTTGGCGCGGGATTTTGAACGCCATTTTGTGGAAAATTATGATTTACTAGCTTGGACTTGCGGAGTTTCACGCCTGGAATTCCGTAATTGTCCCACAGGATCGTACTACTGGGCTAAGTAACAAGTAACAGTGATAAAGTACTTGTGTACCAGATTTCATATTTTAATCTAGTTCATTACCTGTTTAGTAATATTATCGTGAATGTTCGGATTTTGCTACACGATTTAGTTATTTCTCGAACATAATATTAAGTGCGTTTAAAAGTGTTTGCTTGATTAATAAAAATAATCATAATCACAGAAGATGAACCTACATTCTGATCATTGAGTTTAGAATAATTGCACAATCATCACAAAACAATCAATAATGCAAGAATGAAAACTCGTTTTAGAAACGTTTCCCGTTTTTCATAATACCAACCACACTATTTAAACCTAATACGCACTTAATTACGACAAACTGAGCAGCACACCTCCTGGAACTTCGAACTCCATGGGTGGTATACATTACACACCGAACGGACTATTTAAGACCGACTCCATCAAACTGATCGCATTCCATTGCGGATTTAGTACTCCGCCACCGAGCAATCAGTTACAAAACCCCCGCTTCCTATATCAAACAGGTTGTAATTGTCGAGTGCGCCAGTAAAATTTAATATAGACCATTTGTTTAGTTAACCATGCTGGGATTTAAATGTGTTGTGTTGTGTGAGCAGTTACTAAACGGAACTGTCTTTGATGAAGTATTTAGAGCAGGAGTTTTCGTTTAGTTACATGTGTCACGTAATTTGTATGACTATAGGTAGCAGCTGCCGGTAAAATAAGGAGTAGGAAGTCTTAATTTGGGCCTTGTTGGGTTGTTTCTTTGACAAGTACTGTTAGCGGTATGACTTTTCCTACCTGACTTTGGCAAACTTTGAGAATTCCGGCTTGGACTCAATTAAACCTTTTTGGTGAAAGTTTTGAAAGTTGCTGAAAGTTAAGAAGTGTTAGTCCTTCACGAAGTTCATGAAAAAATGGAAGAAATAAACGAAAAAATCCATTAACGGCCATACGAAATGACATCTGGAATACGCAAAGTATTAGACATAAGGACCCTCAACCTAGAACTCTAATAAATTGTGTATAGTATAATACTAATGTGCCTATCAATACAATCAGTCTTCTATTTATCATTGTGGAGCACAAAGATCTTCCTTTTGGGTAAATAAGAGGTATTCTGTAGGTAGCTACATAAACTTTTGTCTGACTACTTTGATTATTTTTCATCTACACTTAAACATAATATGCATGACCACAACTTCAATGTCGTTAGTCAAGTACCGCCCAGGAAACCAAGAGTTTCTACTACATGTCCAATGAAAGGAAAGTTCGTAAAAAATGATTTATTCGCGCAAGAACACCGTTCATAATTGAATACGCATATTCATAAACTATCAGATAGCTGTCCAGTGGGAGTGTCACATCGACCAGTTACATGTTAGAAAAGTAACCGAGTGCGCAATACTGGACACAGCTACGGAATATCACGACGAACAAAATATTTGTCCATTAACATACCTGAACATCTAGTTCACTAGTAAATTATGACATTAATAGCTACTCCATAAACTATAAGCCAATGCTGGTCGGTATGGAAACGGCTTTTACTAAAGAACTTCCGATAGGACAAATTGCTAACACCATAAATCCAAGGGGCAATAATTCTCACCCACCGGCCGCAGTAACCCGCAAACCATCACAGATTGAATTTAATGTCCTCGATATTATGTGTCTTGGGACAATTTAAGAGGCATTAGTATACCCTACAGCGATTCACTTATACATATTTATGAATAAAACAACCAATTTGTATCGCCTCGTGCACCCGACTGCTGCAGCCGTAACGGCACAACAACCGGGGGGTAATACGGTTATCCTAAAAGGATAGCCCCAATTTGTTGAAATTGTCAAACCAATTCCTTGTATGCCATTTTGTGCCCCGAACCGCACATAAAAGGGAGTTTATAGCGGATTTATAGAGTGATAAATTGTGTTCTGATAGTATAATTGTAGAGTACGGTTACGGATTCTTAAATCAATTCACAATACAAATTAATGTGGCTCCATTCCAAGCAGTGGTCACGGTAACAATGCTGACCTAGTTTGCAAATATGTTACTCTGTAACACACTCCAACAGACCCTATGATCACGCCTACTTTGACAACTAATCGCATCTTTTTCATTGTTTCAGAAGGATCTCTCGGACGATTGCGTGTTCGAGGAACATATAGAGGAGAACAACTACAACACATACTCGCGGTTACGCAACGGGAAGAAAACCTTCTTGGCGCTAGACAACAGGGGGAGAGCGCGACGGACGCAGATCCCCGTAAGTCGGCCGCTCGGCAACCTGTCGCCGTACGCGCTGACGTTGACGCGGCGCTGGGACGGGCCCAAGCAGACTCACTGCCCGCCGCGCCGCCATCGTGGCAAGCTGAAGCGGCCTCCGCCGCGCCACAGAAACTGCCACATACGCCTCCAGAAAGCGAACTTGAGGCATAAGAGGAAGCACAAGAAGGCTAACAATCCCAAGAAAAAGCAGCGGCATCCGAAGTCGAGGAGAAAACACGAGAACGGGACGACGACCACGACCGAAGTGACGTGGGACGAGTCGACGATGTCGACCATGTCTACGACGGACGCCGAGTTTTTTCGGTCGGCGACCGCGCAGGAGGCGGTCGCACGCGCGTGAGTCGGGCGCTGGTCGCGGTCGGGGCAGCCGTCGCGCTCGCACACTAGCACCGTTCCACACTTACACGTGCAAGAATCTCTGTATCATTCCTATTTAGTGCCGTTCCGATTGATACACGGAACGGCTCGTGAAATATTACGACAAAGTAGCATTGCTCTCTTACGAATGGCGCTCCAATTTAACTATCGAGAAAGTTGAACCCGTGACGCGTTCATAACGAATGTTTGTCGAAACTTGAACTTCGTTTTCCTTTACTAGTAGTACGTACGAAACATAATACTCACTGGTGAGTTAGGCGGTGTTGCCGCCAAAGTCGATACATGTTAACAATAAAACGAATGATATTATTCTACCAAAGCTACTGAAATTATCTATCTCAATTTATATTCCTAGTTCGCTTTAAAACGTAGGTTTATCGGCAAGATTCCAGTTGTTAGTTACTGTTACTTATCAAGAAATTAACGTAGATGATAAATTAACTTTATTCGATAATGACTAAAACATTGATTGTTTTTGACGTCGAGATTATCGTTTGGTAAGGTGGAACTGTGTTAGGAGAAGGCAAAAGATTCCTGTCAATTAAAATTTAGCCTAAATACTTACCGTTTCGGAATCACTCTCTCGCACGGACCATCATCCTCATCCTCGTTCATATTCAATGTCCACTTCTAATATTTCTTTAATTGGTATATCTTCAAAAAGTCATTAAGTAGCATTCATGTAATATGTTTTCTTAATTAAGCTTAAGTTATTCGTTAATGGATTTGATCGGAGCTCGTTCGGCTCCTCTATGAACAGAACATTTATAGCGACAGATATCTTAAATGCTCGTAATTTTCCACATTAACAAAGTGCTTTAAAAGCTTAGGTATTCAAATTAAGAAATTAACGCTCTATTCCTTTTCTAAGTCAATCGTAAACGCGGCTAAAGCATGTTATCATCGAAATTAAACCATCGTTGGCGGCTCACTATTTACCTCCGAAGCTTCAATAACACGAAGAGAAGAAATTCCGAAACGTTTTTGTACTTAGATACGTGTGTTGAGGTGTAATTTCATAAGAAATTGACTGAAAATTGGACTGAGTAATGTAGTTTATGTTGGTTTCGGCCTAGGCTATGATAGGATAACGTAGTGCGGCGGACGGCATGCTTCTGTATTCTATTCTAAGTTATATTCGAGCGTCTGAGGCGAGCGGTCCTGTATTTAATGTCTTCGAAATTATAATGGACATGGATAATGTTCCCACGCGTGCCCGGGCTTGGTGACACTCCCTAACACTCCCCGCAGTGAGGACTAAACCAGTTCGAGTGTCGAACTGGTAAATATGAAAAAAGCTATTAAAATTATAATTGCGCAACGCGCATCACTAGTACAGGCCCGCTCGCTTCAACTCGTCCAAAAATGTAGTGATAAACATTAACGACGACGAAGTGACTATTAGTAAGTAGTTCTAAAACGTGTATCTAATTTGTAAATTTATTTATTTTCCATAGAGAAAGTCGTATTTTGTTAACGTTTTAGTTGATGTTTTTTATTCTCTCGTCCCTTTTAGTTCCAACCGATTGTAGATGTGTAGGATGTCATACGCTTGTACTTTTAGTGAGCCAATATTATTTGTATTATATTTTTAAGTCCGTTCAGTAACAATATGTGCTCTGTATGCAGTTTTGTATAGTGTGTAATGGATGCATTTGCAAATATTGTGATTGAATGGATTTTACACGATTACATTCTCTTTAGTGATGTCCCTCGCATTCTGATTATGTGCGCAGATTTTGTAGCAGATGTATAATATCTTGTACTTCGCCATCGAACATTTTTTTGCACTGGCAATTTTATATTCCGTGTCACAATAAGCATACTGTCAGACAAAGGTTAAGTAAAGGTTCATTTTGTTCATGAATTATGCAAAACGGGTGTCCCACTTTCAGTTTTAGTTCATAATTAGCGTCTATCTATTTCGAATTTCTCTTGAATTCCAAAGGTTTGATAAGATCGATTGAACAGGTTCCTAGCACCGGTACAACTTAACCATAGACTAAACACGGAAATGAAATGTGTCAAGTACAAAATAAATGTTCGGTGACCAAGATTTTCAGGAGTTTTTTGTGAATATATGCAGCAAGCTTTATGAATGTACCTACGTATGTTATACGAATGATATTTTGAATTTATTTATATTATGTATGTATAATATTTTAGGTATCACATGAAAGCGACATGGAATACGTACATAACGAAGCATTTACTCATCTTATAAACATTTTTATATAAAATAATCACGATCGTACCGATTCCTTGTCGTTTTCGTACAAGTCAATAAATTATTCGATTCTCGGATTCGTTATACTTGACTCGTTATTGTAAATGAATACCAATCGATCTTTATGTTAGTGTAGAAGCAGTATTTCGGTATTGTAAAAAATGGTTCTCCGTTACAGTATCTAGTTTTTGTAGTTTTATATTGAATAGAGATTGTAAGAGACTTCAGCAGATGTCAACAATTATTGGTTTTTTATATTGTTCTCCTATACGTAATGTTACTGGCAAGCTGTACAGTGCCGTGTTTACAAACTCTGTCTCGCTCTACAAAAAAAAAAGGAAAAAAGAAACCATAGACAGTTATTTTTTTTAATAGTACCAGGTAAGAGTCATATTCAGTCTAATAAGTAGTAAAATATAAATAAATATAATTTATCAGTCTGTTATAATAAATTATGCGAGAATCTGTGAGTTTGCATAACAATGTGCCGATGATGGTGTAAAAATATGAGTGTTATGTTAATTTAATGCCCATGTGCCATAATATAATACTGCCCCCTGGGTTAGCCTACCGATTCAATAAACACTGTTAATTTTCAGTTGCTATACTCAAGTACATAATGTCATTAAATAGTTAAGAAATAAGGGGAATATTCACTTCAAGGCCAATAAAGGACAATATATAAAATTGTAGATAAAATATAATTAATAACTTTTTCTTAACGTGGTGTAAATACCCCTTGTTTCTCGAAAATTGTAATTATATAGGAATGTCAAGAGGAGTCAAACAGTATTACTTACTTAATTATTTCGATACCTTTTTACAATAATTAAATACTTTAAAAAAAGTACGTGTTTGCTTAGTGCATTTATATATGTACGATTTAAAAAATAATTCTGGATAATTTAAAAAGTTTTTGAATGTAAAATATCTTTAGATGTTTTTTCTGAAGTAGATGTTTAAAAATTTTACCTATTTACCTACTTAGTACTACCAAAAGAAAGATTGATCGAAACTTTTAGACAATAAACTTTTTACAGCCTCTTATACCGACAAATAAATAAAAATGATTCTATAATCTCTGCGTTTTCTTTGCGACTACCCATCTTCAAACACATATCATCAGTCTTTAATGTTCCCACTGCTGGGACACAGGCCTTCTCTCTGTATAAGGCCCAGTACAGAATGAATGACGTCAAATGTCATCGAATTTTTAGTTCTAAGACATGCCGATTTCCTCACAATGCTTTCCTTCACCGTTTTGGGAGCAATGGTGATGAAATAAATTACACAAAATTACCTGACTAGTAAGTCGGGCACACAAACACTCAATCACAATACCTACATAACGTACTACGACGTATCTATGTAAGAAATCACTTAAACCTAGCCAAGATTTCGCCATGGTTGGCGCAGTGGCTCAGCAATCGACTGCTGCAACACGTGTCGCGGGTTCGATTCCTGCACGGAACAAATAAAGTTGCCGACATAAGGCCACAGGGCGCCGGGCTTAAAAATCATCATCATCAGCCGGAAGCCGTCCACTGCTGAAATTAGGCCTAAAACATAGGCTTAAAAATAAAACATATTAAATTGGAATTATCATAAGTCTACTCTACCAAAGACTAGATTGATTGTTCAGCTGAAAAACGATTCGATTGTCTATTCTATTGGAAAATGTGAACGATAGCGGTTCATTCAATTGATTGCACATTTCAATATGGTAGCCATATCACCCGTGAAGGAAATGCTTATCAATGTATAAAGGGAGGCAAAATTGGAAAATCTTGCTGAGTTCCCAAGAAAAAATGGAAAGGGTTTTACCGACATCAGAAAAGTTGAATTATTCTACCACTACCCAAAAACTAAATTCCTTGAGAGAAAGTAGGGTATAGTTAGCACGGGGTCGCGGGTTTATCTAAACAGGTGACAATTAGTCTGGAACGTAAAAGGCTGTAGAAAGAACACCGCGTGGATTTTAGTCTAAGATCATTTTTTTACGTGGTAAAATCATCAAATGAGTCCTCCCACCCCGGGCAGGGCGGGAGGGACTGTCAGACTTGTACTGACTAAAATCCATGGAGTCCTTCAATAGCCGTTTATGTTACGTGGTCACGGCAAGCATACATAGGGACAAACAGCGGGAAACGACTTTCTTTTATACTAAGGACCTAGTAAAGTGAAGGGGGTAACTGGGTAGGTAACCTATGTCTATGACCAATACGGTTGCAGCAAAATGGATGGGCGATCAGCTAATGCACAAACGATCGCGGGTTGAATCCAGTGAACGTCAATAATTCTGTGGAAAAGAAAAAGTATTATGTAAGTATAAAGTTAAGTATGAATAAAAAAAAATAAAAAAGTGAAGATGGATGGACCGATGGATAGTTGGATGGACTGAATTTCTTAAAAACTACTCAAAAAATGTTGAAGAACATTCACACCCACATCATACCTATGGGGGTAGGCAGAAACCATAGAGCGCACCTACTACGACCTTTAGGTAATGTTTGCATACACCGTTTCACCATGGCTTCATCCTCATCCACATTTATAACTCTGGTCATACAAATTACAAACACGCCGACTGCGAGTACCACGCGCCCGACCTTTTCGAAGTACTCCACCAATAAGGTCAGGGTGGGTAGGTCTTCCTAAAGCCCGCTGTACCTACACATTAGGCCAGCATGTTGGGCTGGCTTTAAATGTCGCTGTTTACACATTGGGCCAACGTTGAAATAACTCATATACAAATTCAGCTCAATCTCTGCTTGTATCTTTGCAATAAAACGCGTTATGTTTATCGCTAGGCTCCAACAGCTATACGATAATTTCAACAGTCTCAGTAAGTCTTCGGTAGTATAGTGGTAAGTATCCCCGCCTGTCACGCGGGAGACCGGGGTTCGATTCCCCGCCGGAGAGAATCTTTTTGCGTTTTTTTTTCCTTTTTCATCAATACAAAAATAAAAATAACCATTTATTTGGTGCTTTTACTTTAAAAAAACTATATAATATGCATTTTTTTGTAATTTATTTATTGGGTATCAAGACCAATTTTAGTGACGTTAAAATACCACTAAAGAATAAGTGTGTAGTACTGGTAGTATTTATTTTTACTTGATGATTAACGTATGTATTTACTTACTTTGTATTTACTTTTTTTTTTTAGATTGTATGTGTGAATGTTAGAAAGTATTTTCAAACCCACTTCCTTCAATCCAGCTGGGTTGATCCATGTAAGTACAATGAACATAGTAGGTACGTACATGATTATGGTTTAACAGTATTAATATTCATTTTAGATTACTTTCTGTCCCTCAATATTCAATAGCGATAAATAAAATAATTAACTGAGACGCAATTAAATTTAAATTGTACTCAGCGCGAAATGAATGAAATACCTACGAACCCCGTCAATGGAACGCGCTAGCCATTGATCGCTCTCGCTCCTATTTTTTTACAAAGTTGGTATTCGTACTGACTGACGTACCGGTGGTGGCCAATGAGAATAAGTGTGAAACGGACGGATAGAGAGCCATTTTCAATATGAGTGAAAGAGATAGGTAGTAAACGAAGATCACGTGGACAAACTACAAACTTATTTTATGCTGTCGTGTTGGTCTTAATTTTTCAGTCATAGGACTTAATATTGAATGGTACAACTGTATAAAATATTAGTACATTTATTTGTTGAAGTGGTGGCGTCACTGCGTATCGAATGAAGGTCGCTCGCTCGCTTTGTCGCTCGATGTTTCATTCGATCGCCATTTTGTATAGGTGTTTCAACTCGTAATACTTTTGATTCGATTCCGAGGCCTATAATCGGTTTCGTCGATTGAATATCCAGCTGATTTTCGGCGGCAAATTGACTATCAATCTAGTATCGATACAAGATGAAGAAATGTTCTTCGGTTGTGTGGAGGTTCTTTGATCGCCTTGAAGAAAACAAAAGATGCGTTGCAGTGTTGTGTAAATTATGTGAAACTCAGTATAAATACTTCGGAAATACGACGAATCTTAGGGCTCACCTGATAAACAAACATCCAATTCAGTGGGAGCTATCGCAAAATGGAACATTGGACGAAAGCCATTTCAGAATTGAAGATGATGATACGAATCAATCCACATCTACGCCTAAACGAAGAAAATATACGCCGAGGGCTCGCAAAGATAAAAACGTACGTTATTCAGTATCAGTTAATAAGGAAGATTCGGCTGGATTGGGTGCTATGCCAAAAATCGAAATACAACGGGTACCTACATTATTATAATTAGGTTATAGTTTCCTTATCAGTTATCAAACCGAGTCCGCTATCGACAAATTACATTATCGATTAGCGGTCGCCGGCACGGTGAAGAGTAGCGATGTTGATAAAAATTCATATTTAGAATCGATTGAAGAGTCTCGATCGATAAAGCTTATGACGTAACTGATAATCGAATCGATTTTTGTTGTTGTGTTGATGTAAATGTTGTGATTGCGCATGAATTTTAAAAAATATTTTAGTTAAATAGTTTGTGAAAGTGTACTTATTAAAAGTATCGCGGTAAGATTATAATCGGTTTGGTTCTAGGAATAAATGAGTTCCTCGTGTTTCAAGATTTTAAAGGTTATGAGTCTGACGCTACTTTCATGTTTACAAATTGTTGTTTGTGGCAATCATTTTTTTGCTGAAAAGTTGTCGAATTTCAGCCCGTTATGATATTGCACGACACAAAAAATATGAATTTTAATTAGTTGCTATTGGATAAAATCATTGATGATTTGTTTTTTGTCACTTTAGTATTGTTAGGTTATGTTATGAACCGCCAAAAACAAGAGAATTAACCTCAGATTACTTAAATAGGAATAAGATGACCATCCGACCAATGAATGAATTTTATTGTTAGTTGCAAGAATTCTTTTATTCTAAATGAACTTAGGGTTATTTTGATGGTTTTTGTTATTGCATTTCAGTTTTTTTACAAACAATATACAACTAAAGCACTCATTTTATATTAAAACAATGTTGTTTGTTGATGTTTTAAATGTCTTATGTTGTCATCAAATCCATTTGTCTCATAATTCCTTTATTTTCAGGTTGATGTGTTAGAAAACACAGATTCAGAAGCAGACAGAGAGGAAGGTAATGACGCTACCATAAACTTGGTCCGACAAATGCATGCCGGAGGGAACACCGATGAAGAGTGGCTGGAGGATGACCCATACCAAATCACACATATAGAGACATATGAACCTAAACGTAAGAAAATGAAATATAGGAAGATAAAACGGGAAGTGGCCTCACCGACCGGCCTACCAGGGTTCTACGTTGCACCAAAAGCTGAGAAGACTGTCATCTATGAAGACACACAGAGGAATGACGAGTACTCAGTGTTCGGAGAATACGTTGCCAACAAACTAAGAAAATTCAAGACTCCGCGGACTCGAGGGAACTTACAACAATTAATCACAACTATTTTATGGCAAGCGGAGTATGGACTTTATGACAATGCTGAAGCGGTCAAAAGGGTACTTATGTACTCCATACAGACTCCTGAACCAGAACCTACTGTACCGGAAACAGTAGATTTTGAATCACAAATACAAACGGTACAGACGGAAGAAATTATAGAGCATAGAGAAGATCCTATACAAAATACTGAGGGTGATTTAGGTGTAATAAATTAAAGGTATAATGTTATATTAATTAGGTTATATTCGTGGTTACATAATACAATACAAATTTTATTAAATCTTGGTCAACATCATTGTTTTGTAGTTATTTGTGCCAGTTTCATACATTAATTCTCTGAAACATGATAAAGTTGATACTATTAATTAAAATTTGTTCACTCTTTTTGCTATTTTTACAGTCTTTCTTAGGGTAACTCATCAGTCTTATTTATGCAGACATTCCATGTTGTCCATATAAATGAACAACATTGAATGTCTGTCATGTGTTATGTAAGGCCATCTAGCCGGGTCGTCAGACTGACTTAGCAGGTAACTGTGATACCGGAACGTAAAGAGCTAATTGAAGGATCACCATGACTTTTAGCTATGAGTCTCAAAGTCATTCTCACTCAAGGGAGGACACCCTCAGTCTTGGTGGAGCAACTGACCCCACAGGATGGCCGGAAAGTTGCTGAGGATCCAGCCTACCCTGGGTGAAGGTAGGGACTGTCTAACTTACTAAGTCTTCCTTCGGCCACGGTATGTCGCGACCCTGGCAAGCGTTTCTAAGCCTAGTCAATTTCACAAGGAGCCCTTGAAGCACGTGTGGAACACATTGCGCCGACGATCCGGACGTGGTCCGTCATCGAGCTACCCATTACTCGCCGCTCGCAGGCGCGCCTACGACGCTCTTCCGCAGCGGTTGGGTACCGAGGTGAAGGATGTCCTCCCTAACATGTGCCGTGGGGCGACCTCACGTTTACTGTTTCACAGTGTACTCGAGAATACATTTCAACAGTCATCGATTCTTTGGGAACCTCATCACTCACCGCCCACAGGCACGTGCCGGGCGTCTTCCGCGGTTGGGTCATGAGATGGAGGACGTCCTCTCCCTCATAATATGTTCCGTGGGGCGTCCCACCTCACGTTTACTGTTTCATGATCTTCTCAAGAAGACATTTCAACAGTCATCGATTCTTTGGGAACCTCATCACTCGCCGCCCGCAGGTACGGGCTGGGCATCTTCCGCGGTTGTGTCGTGAGATGGAGGATGTCCTCTCCCTCATATGCTCCGTGGGGCGTCCAACCTCACGTTTACTGTTTTATAATCTTCTCAAGAAGACATTTACAACAGTTATCAGTTCCTATAAGTGCCTATTAATAACAAACCCTAGATACTTACGTAAAGAAAAAGTTTCATCGACTCAATACGTGATACGTGACCAAACCTACGCTTTTCTAAATCACGTGGAAATACGTAAAGAAACAGTCTCGAGCTATTTTTAAAATCACACTAACGGAGTCATCGCACTGATAATGTTTCTGTTGCAGACTGAGATACTATTGATTGTAATTTATTTATGTTTTACCCAATATAATATTAACACGTTCATATATTTTTATAAAAACGTTAGGAATTTCTCCTGTTCCGTTGGTGCATTTATAAAGATTTTTTTAACTCACACGCAGACGCGGCACAACTACCTATTGACCATACTACAAATATTTGTTCTGTGCGGGAATCGAACCCGCTACTCAGCACAACTCCTTTTGGAAAGACTGTAGGCCAGCCCATCCGATAGCACCGACTCGATGCACTCCAATCGATGTAGCATTGTATTCAGGTTAGACGAAGGGTCGTTCTTTAGCAGATTACTAGCATGTTTATCGCATACCTATTGTTTGACGTCACGTGTTAAGCGACGCTATAAAACAGCTCTTTCTGATCTATCCAAGGCGATTCCTCGTCTGTAGGTCTAATAACCCGCGGCGCGGCGCGTATAGTAAGCAAGCGCATACCCATACATGTTCATATAAAGAATACTAGCCGCAGGAGGTGATGCGGTGCGGTGTGGGTGCAGGGCAGGGTAGCTGTGTCTTTAGCACATTCTGCCTCCTCCTTCACTAACACTACTGCTTCGCAGAAGGAAGGGACTGCTTCCCATGCCCTTCGCTCCGTGACATGACCTGAACCAAGGTGGGCGTGAGAGGTTCATGAGGACACGGCTTACGCTACGACCGTTAGGAGCCTAGCAGCGGGGGTGAAGCCGCGGTGAAAAGCTTGTATGGAGTACTTACCTAATAATAGTATTAATTGACTCCACGGTCCTCACCCATAAATTATTACAGAACATCAAATCTCAGTGATCCTCCCACAAAACGGTCTAAAAGATGAACTATCGTTTCATACAATTAAACACAGCAGTAGTCCCAACATTACGACGCATAACACCCATAAACGAGGCAAGCAGAATCGCAGGTCAAATGCGGTTCGTCCCTCTAATTAACTGCTAGGATCTCATAAATTGATCATCGTAGTTCATGGTCTTAATGACTAGGCCGATAGTTCTAAATAATATTGTAAATGTGTATGTGAGTATGTTTGTTTGTCATATCACATTTATTAGTCATGTCTTCACTACTTAACGACTGAACGAATATTGATGTGCATTCTTTAGACTTTATCTCAATCGAAAATGAATATTCTACCTTTTTGATAAAGTTGAAAATCTATAAAATAAAGTCATATTGGGCTTAGGTTGATGTATTGGCGTTTGTGCCCCCATTTGCGGTTAAAATAAGGTTCTAACTCAGGTTAAGATGATCTATCCAATCTTACATGATTCATCCGGCATGAGATGAATTGAACTACCGTATCCTAATTCTGAGTGTGTAATGGTGGCCCAAAGGTATCGGCACGAACTTAGGAGTAGTTCGAACTCAGCTAGTTAATTTGTAACTCCTGCTCTCATAACTGTGAAGGAAAACATCGTGAAGAAACTGGCATTTCCTAGAACCAAAAATTAGAAGACATGTGATTGTACCAATCCACGCTGGGCCCGCGTGGTTCTTTATGACCCACTCTCTAAAGAGGAGCCCTGTGTCCCAGCTGTGGGATTTGTAGATACGCTGGTGATGATCATGTCTCAACATAGAAGACTTTTAATCCCAATAAGATTGAAAGCCCAATTTTCCTGCCTGTAGGATAATAAATCCGACCTCTATGCGAGCAGACCCAGGAGTAAAGCTAGTACTTAATTATTCCATGCCAAACTGTTTGTGAATTGCATAGAGTCATAGAGCAGAGTGCGCATGACGTGACCAGAGACAAATAGATGGTGTGAAGAATTTGGGTCGGGTGTTCAACTCAAACCAGGATGCAACTTAATTGTGCAACTAAATAGATGGAATGGACGCGGTAAACTGGTATATAAGGTAATTTAGATGGGAATGTTTTAACAAGAATAAGAATAAGAATAATTTATTTGCATAAAATATAGGTACTACCAGCTGTTATAATTGGTGGTTTAGGCACAAACCATATTTTGCCTGTTTAGGGCATGCAAATGTTTTAAATTAGTATTTAGCATACAACAAGGTGTTCTTAAGCTAATGTTGAGTTTCTTAAGTAAGTACAATACAATGTCATTAAATTCTATGTTGTAAAAATTCCTGTAAACTGTAGAAACAATTTTCAATTAACCAGATACGAAGTTTATTTCTAAAGTATTTAAAAGGTAGTTCTCTGATGTTTCTGGGTAACTTATTAAAAATAGTGATACACATATGAAATACATTTTTTTTACTTAACGTAGTATTACAAAATGGTACTAAAATTTTGGTAGGATCTCTCGGTCTTTGCTTGGTATAATTGTCACCTTTAAATCTAAAAAATTCACTATGTTTTCTTACAAATACCGATACCTCAAACAAATACATACCAGTTAGTGTTAACAATTTAAGCTTTTTGAATAAAGGCCGGCAAGATTCAAGTGGACCTACGCCACAAATAGCCCTAACACACTTTTTTTGTACAACAAAAGCTTTATCATAGTCGGTTGAGTTGCCCCACATTATCAAGCCGTATCTCAAAATTGATTCAACGTATCCACTATATGCAATTCGAGCAGTCTTTTCATCTGACACTATACGAAGTTTCCTTAAAGCATACACAAATCGATTTAGTCTGCTGCATACGTTGTAAATATGTGGTTTCCAATTACAAAAATTATCTAAAGTTATACCTAAAAACTTGATACTATCTGTTTCTTCTATAATCTTATCTTTTATTTTAATGTTAATAATATCACTGCTTTTACTCTTGTATGTTCTAAATTTTACAAATTTTGTTTTGTTTATATTTACACATAGGTTATTAGATTCAAGCCAATTTATAACAGACTGTACAGCGTCTTTTATTTTAATTTCATGTGTTGTATTTTTTGTTTTATTGGGTACTATGACAGAAATATCATCGGCAAATAAGATACAATCGTAGTCTATCGAATCGGGTAAGTCATTTAAATACAGCAAGAATAACAAGGGGCCCAAGACGCTCCCTTGTGGTACACCATACTTATTTGATGAAGTAGAAGATCTAAAGTTAGTGGATTCAAGATTTTCGTTTAATTTTGTAACTTCAACACATTGTTCACGGCCTGTTAAAAAACTTCTTATCCAATCTAAGGCGATACCCCGAATTCCATATTTTTCACACTTATTTAGTAATATCCTATGATCCACAAAATCAAAGGCTTTACTCATATCAAAGAATATAACTGCTACTGGATTTTTTTCATCTATATATTCCGTAATTTTTTTAAGTAAAGTAAATGCCGCTAAAGAAGTTGATTTGTTATGCTGGAATCCGTTTTGCTCTTGTTTTAGAATGTTATGCTTATTAAGAAAATCTGTTAATCGACTGTGAAATATTTTTTCAAATATTTTAGATAGTATGGGAACAAGAGTAATTGGGCGATAATTATTTGGGTCCTTTCGATCTCCTTTTTTAAATAACGGTTTAACTATGGACTGCTTTAAATTCTCTGGAAATATTCCTTGCTCTAGTGAATTGTTTATTATATGATTAAGAACAGGGGCTATCACGAAAGCACTAGCCTTTATTACACGTGTGGAGATGGCGTCATATCCTACGGCTTTGGTATCATTTAAAGATTTTATTATATTTATAATTTCTTGCTCCGTGGTCGGTGTTAGGAAAATTGATTCATCACTATGTGTTTGAAATTGGCATTGTGTGCGTGGTAAACTTGCATTTTGTTCATTGGCAATATTTATGAAAAAGTCATTAAATGTTGATGCTATTTTGTAAGGGTCTTGGATAATTTCCCCATTGTTCTGCAGCGAATTTATACTATTTATTGTTTTAATACTATCATTTTTATCTTTTATTACACTCCAAGTGGCTTTGCCTTTGTTACTAGCTTGATTAATTAGTTTTTTATTAATGTTTTTTTTCGACCATATTATGCATTTTTTAAGTATTTTTTCATAATTATTATATTTATTTTGGGTGTCTTTGGTTTTATATTTATAATAAGAAAATCTCAATTTCCTTCCATTCTCACTGGATTTTTTCAGTCCTTTCGTCAACCATTTTGGTGATTGTAAATTAGCAGTCATTTTAATTTTGTGAAAGGGAAAACATAGTTTATAGAACAGTATTAGTTCTTGGTGAAAGTAATTAAAAGCTTTATTAAAATCAGGTTCTGTGTAAACTTCTTGCCACGACAACTGTGATAGGTAATATGTAAATTTTTCTATGTTTTCATTACTAAGATCTTGTTTTTGGCAATACCAGTATCGTTCAGTTTTCTTTAGTTTTCCAGGAAATTCTAGTATTTGAGCGGTATTATGATCTGATAAATACAAAGGATGAATTTTACCCGTAACAGTGTTAGTGTCATAGTTGCTTGCTATGAGATCTATACAGTTGTTTTGACGTGTTGGTTCTGTTATATGTAGTGATAAGTTATAGTTAGCTAGAATATTTTTTAAGTTTATCGTGTTGTTGTTGTTTACTAATATGTTAATGTTAAAATCCCCTGTAATGATAACTTTTTTATTTAAAATTTTGTATAATAATTTATGTAATAATATTTCTAATTTATTGAAAAACGAATTTAAGCTTGATGATGGGATTCGATATATACAAATAACAATAGTGTTCATACTAGGAATTTCGATTCCACAACATTCAAAAATATTATCACATGAATATTCCTTACAAATTTCTATTTTTTTACACTCAATTCCACTATAAGTCAGAATGCATGTACCGCCACGTTTCTGTTTTTTTCTTGAATAATGACTACCTAATTAAACAATACGTGACAATATTAATTGTGGGCATTTGTATCATCTGGGCTTAGCACCAACTTTACTGGGTAACTGGGGCTCAATCAGTTTTGCCCCGATTACCCAGTATTTTTTTTTGTACGTAGTAAAATCATCGAATCAGCCCTCCCACCCAGGGCAAGGCAAGGGGAACTGTCAGACTTGTATCGATTAAAATCTACGGTGTCCTTCAATATTCCTTAACGTTCCGGGGCCACGATAACTCGTCAGTCCCACGACCTCGGCAGGCATTGGTCTCTTCATTTTGCTGTCAGCTCTTTGAGGCGCGTTAGGAATACAACGCGCCGACGACCCGGGCAATGTCCATGACCGGACAGCGAGTCGCCTATTACTCGCCATCCGCATGCCCGCGCTTTAAGTGATATAAGGACTTCTTAAAGCGGTGATAATCGACTGCCTGACCAGTCAGCGTAAGCTTATTTTTTCAGTACCTAGTAAAAACTTATGAAATAGTAGGTACTCCTGTATTGGGTGGAGCGGAATTTTTAATGACTAAGAAATCTACCCTGTTTGTTCAAATTCCTATAGCGTTCCGGGGCCGCGGTAACTTGCTTGAACAGTCTCGCAACCTACCGTGAAGGCCTGGCGACATGCTTCTCCACGCAAACCGTCGGGAGATAGATAACTAGAAACTATTAGGTAGGTATTATAGGTTTTTGAAAATAATGGCGTTTTTTTATTTAGATATTTACTTTTATTTCTACCAGAAACAAGAGCCAGTAATGTTATCAGCAAACTTCCAAAATTGAGAAAGAATGTGATACTTTTGGAATGAACAGTCTAAACACTTATGTTATAAGAAATAAGGTTTATTTTAGATTGTGCTTCTCATATCAAACTTGGATAGAACACGCGCATGCGTTACTTGACTTTTCGCGCTGTTTCCCTCTTATTGTATCCTTGTCTCGCTCGCACACGTCAATCCGCCGTTCTGCCAACATGGCCACGCTAAGCCGTACTTCGACTAAATTATTAAGAAAAATACAGTTTTCACCTGTTTTTACGCGTAATTTTAGCAATGTGAAAAGTGATAACCCGTTAAAAAAGGTCTTGACGACTTGTGTGTGCGTTGTGGGCGGTGGAGTGGCGTTTTATGCCTTAAATAAATATGGGAGGAAGAACACAGTCTACGCTCTCAAGGCGAAGGTTAGTCGTATTTTGATCAATTATTCATAGATTTCTGCACTTATCGATCCACTATAACGTCCGAGCATACCTTTTCTTTCATACCTGATAGATAATGGCTATTTAAAGGTTAGTTTAAGTCATTATTTTTTATATTCACACGAAATCAGGAGGTTGTTTATAAATAGCACCACCGAAATTTGACGTTTCTGCGCACGTTCCGAAATACGTAATGATGTAAACAGGTTTTAACACGGTGTTATCAAACGAGTTTTATTGCAAATATTTAGTTGTATGTTTTAAATTAGTTAATTACCTAAGCAAAATAATTTGAGTATTTTAAAAGTGGGTACGTTGTTGTATATTATCACCGTGAATTAATTTATTGGAATCGAGTGATACCGATAATCCAGTTGAGTTCGCGATGGAGCGTTCTGTATGCAGCTGTAGCCGGTGTCGGTCATCATCATGAGGAAAAGCTGTAAACTATCAGTAACTTTATATCTTTGTACACACACACACACACGCACACATGGGCATGACATTCATTACCTACTTATTATCATTGCTAGTGTTTACCTTCCTTATCCTCGCTGAATGCTGAATCACTAGAGGATATGACTAGTGAAGTAGTAATATGGTTTACATTTTTATTTCAATACAAGTACGCCTTCTGAGTACGAAGGTCTGTCTTCGCTTCCCAGGTGTTACTAGGTTTTTCTCAGTATGAATTACTCAGGAGCAGTCATGGAGTCTGAATTTGTATCTGGTTGTGGCATTGGCCATAAATGGCTTAATCCAAGTGTACTTTTCGATGATTAAAACGTGATTTTATGACGTGAGGGTGCGAAGCCATTGATCCTAAATAATAGCGTTAAGTCTGATGAATTATCATTATCTCAGTCTTAATACTCCATAGTAGTAGGTACCTACTTACTTCGTTCGCATTCTTACCGCGCCTCCCAAGCACCACCGCGACGACCGATCCAACGTTGCCGATTCCAGGGAATTTCCCTGACCATTCTATCTTCCAAGGCAATGTATTTCCTGTCGGGGTCGCCGTCATCGGTAAACGTGACCCTCGAACGTAAAGGGCTATTGTAGGAACATCGTGGATTTTAGTCAGTATGAGTCTGACTGTCCCTTCCTTCCCGCCCTGGGAACTCATTTGTAGATTTTACCACGATAAATGAAATTTACAAAGTAGATGATTATGACTGGCATCGCCACGGGGCCCTCGAATGTCATATACCGCGAAGTACTTTAGCGTGCGAATATGCGCAGATGTATAATAGTGAAGGACGCGAATGGAGTATTCAGGTGGCATTTAACGAAGTTTCCGCCTGCGTTTATGTTGGGTTCCCATGGGAAAACGCGCAGATTTTTCCTATCCTTCAGATTTTATGTGAAGCTTTCAACGTCAGAATCAACCTTGGTTGAATGCCTTCACTCGAAGTACCCACAGGATTTTACAATTAAGCAGTACACAACCTCATCTAGGTTGACCTTTTAGGGTGCGTAGGATTCAACTCCTAGCGGTCCACCCTGAGCAACGGCACCATTGGCTACCTGTAACCACGGCTGAGTGACCCCATAAGCGCGTATAATAAGCGTAAAGGGTTATTGTAGGAGACCGTGAATTTTAGTCAGTACAAGTCTGAGTCCCTTCCGTCCTGCGCGGGGTAAGACTCACTTGATAATTTTACTTTTTAGAAAAAAGAACAAAAGGCCTCAACAGGGCTGCCTGGCTCGCGACCATCCATCCTGTCGGTTTTTACTGTTTCATTGATGTGCAGGATTTTTAGTTGCTTCTGAGTGTGCTCGCACAGCTTAATCCTCATCTTTCCGTCTGGGCTAGACTAAAAACAAGGGCATTTTTCAAATCCTACCTTGAAAAAATACTATCAGAAGTAGCGGAATCTGAAAAAATACAAACAGCATGTCTTCAACAAACTGTAAACAGCTCGCAACTACCCACATTTGTCGCTCAGTTCTCACCCTTATAACTCGAGTAATCATCGATGATAAATAATTCTAAATTCCTAAGTTTCGATACTAATGGAATCGATTAATATCAGGCATCGGCATGAGAACTCAGTAGGCGAGTTTGATGTTTTTTTTCCATTTTTTTTACTTGCAACACGTGTTAAAAGAGTTAATGAGCTTCCCGGGGTGGTGTTAAACTGTTAATAAGACAGGAGAGTAATTGCTGCCATCGTTTAAGGGTTCCCGGGTTTAAGTGATGATCTTTTTTTTTTTAATTTTGTTGCGTGATGTGTTCAGAAATTATCGAGCTTTTTTGGTGTGTTTAAAAAAGGGGTTAGGTTAGCGCTGTCTGGGGTCGCGGGACTGATTTCAATACCGTGACTCCGGAACATAAAGGGCTATTGAAGGACATCGTGGATTTTAGCCAGTACAAGTCTGACAGTCCTCCCGCCCTGCCCGGGGTGGGTGGACTCATTTGATGATTTTACAACGTAAAAAAAAAGGCTAGCGCTGTACTGGCACTGATTGGAATGGCGAAAATATATTTTGCCTACTTAGACATAAGTGTTGGACACCCACATTTCACCAATTCAGGCACTTACTTTAGTTAGGTATATTACAGTTCCTTGTAAAAGTGGACGACCCAAAGAAACTTCAAGCCGAAAACCCCAAAAAACATGTATTTTATTACAAGATACCTAACAAAAACAACTTAATATTCAAGAGCTTCATTTTCCTAATAATCTGGCTTTCTGCAATGCCAAATGCCCCGAGTACAAACATCCTTATTAAGGACTTGCTATGCGCAGCGGTTTCGCCCGCTTTTTCTTATTAAATTTGACCTAGCACCTGAAAGTTCTAGCGTAGGGTCGCGGGACCATCTGTAAAGATAACTGTGACCCTGGACAGTTCAACTGAAGGAACTGGGTAGATTTTTAGACCGCCACGCCAAACTACAATTCGCCACTTGCATCCATCGGTTGCCCGAGACTCTCAGGTTGTCGATCCACCTCGTGGGCGTTCCTACGCTGCTTCTTCTGGGGCCTTAGTCAAACCGCAGACGACAGCAGACGACAATCGTTATCGTTCATCAGTCACCAATACATTTTCAACTTTATAGCCCAGCGCGTAAAGTTGAAAATCTATTAAACACTGCTGATCTATAACGAACGAAACAAACGAAAACGATCTGTGAACTTTAATAGATTTTCAAAGGATGATGCCAGGGCTTCTATGAAATCTGGTCCCACCCTCCAATAGCAGCATGTCATACGTCATTGGATAAGTGATACGTATGTGATGGATGCGAAATAAAAACACAGCGGTCCGGTATAGAGTTGGTTTATTACTGACACACGCGGCGGGCACCGCCGGCGGACGCGCCGCGAGCGAGCGGGGAGGGGCGCGCGGGCTGGCGGGGGCAGCTCCCCTCTCACAACGCGGGAAGAGGACAACATATACATCAATAAGGCTCCTGATCCGTGGTCGCCACTCGAGAACATTTTCCCCCATTTGAGCTATCAAAAGATTATTTTGGAATCCGACGAGTAGATCCGGAGATTTGCGCGTAAACAAACAAGCTGTAAACCTACATAGTAGAATATAAATCGATGATAACGGCAAATTGTCATACATTTACTTAGGAACACCCTCATGCCTCGTCCACACGAGTAAATTCTGATAAATAGATATGTTACAGGTCCTTAGGCCTTAAAGATATGTTTGATGGAACCAACAGGCTTAAGACGAAACACTATTTCCTTTACAAATTTTGTAAACAGTTATATGTGCTAGTGCTGCACGATCCGATACTTTAGTTAAGGTATCGATATATAAAGTACCGGTATCGGAATTAATGGATCGCGCCACAATGCACTGTCATACACATATTGTATGATTAGTCTATTTAAAATTATGTCAGAGAAATAAAATATGTCATAAAAAAATACTTAAATTTTGCGACTCAGATTGAAGACATTCGTTTTGGGGCTGTGAAATCATCGTATGAGTCCTCCATCCCACGGCGGATTTTCAGACTCGAACTGACGAAAAATCACCCTGTTTTCCTTTAATATGCAGTTTGCGTTCCAGAACTACAAAACCCTGTTAAGGTAGCCCCGCGACTTTAGACAGTTCTGCTACGGATCGATGGCATTCGATACAATGTAAGGAATTAGAATCGTCGTATCGGTTGCGATCCGGATCGATCCAAAGTACCTATCGATACAAGAATCATGCATCCTTATATGTCGCGTCTCTGTCTAATAATCTAAATCTTATCATTTATTGAATACTGGTTATTTCTATTGGGGTGTGTTTATGATTATTTTATGTTTTGGCAAGAAACGAGGTTTATTTTATTTTAAGATTAAGACTTACCTCGAATCACAACAACAACTTATACTTTACTAGTTTGATATGCCGTTTGTTACTTCCAATCACATGTTTCTATGTCCTGCGTCAAATTTTGCAACTGATTTCTAATCCAGTTCCTTCTAACCCAAAGACGATAATATATTACTAGACTCCTAATAAATAACAGGCGACCGATGTCTGTCAACACATTAGACAAAAAAGTCTTATATCCGTCGTATTTCGACCACTCCTGTGAGCCGTAAACCCCCCTTGAGACAGCAGACCTTGAGTTAGCCAATCACAACGCAGTACCCCGTCCCCTTCGCTTACGTAGTACCTCAGCGAGTTGACAGAATAGTTTTTGTTCCTTAGATCGTGCATGCGGAGTCTAGTAATATATCGTCGCTGTTCTTACCAATTGAGTTAAAATTTTGCACAGGTTTTTGGCTCTGGTAGTCTATTTTTCCGAAGGGAATTTCCTTCTCCTGCAGCCAAGACGTCTCCTGATAAGAGAACTCCTCAGCGGAGAAATAAAGAAAATTAATCGCATGATCACACTGGAGAAAAATAGGAGTATTGCGTAATATGTAATATACTCATAGGAATCACGGGGCCTTAAATAAGTCCCGTATACGTATAGTTTTTTAATTTATTTGGCTCTCAGACCAACAAAAAAAGAAAGACGGCGCGCCGCGAACATCATAAGTGAATCCACCGAAACCGTGCTCCTGCAAGTAAACATACACGCTCACGCACACACCTACACTAAAACCATGCTCATCGCTCTTAGTTCGTCACGAGTCGTCGTCAAGTAAACTTAGATTTAAAACATAGAATTATGCCTTCCTGTGTAGTGAAAAGTTACAAAAACAACAGCAAATCACATAAAAAGTCTCACGGAATCACTTTTCACTTGTAAGCACATGAAATAACATCGATTCTCTATTAATAAACTGTGAATTTTAGGTTACTTGGAACAAAAAACCTCAACGAACGAAAGCAGTGACATACAGTGTGAGGGTTGCCATAATACGATTTAAAATTTCCCCATTCGGTTAATAATGGGTTAATATAAATATGATTGCAGGTAAGGAGTATAAAGGCAATTTAATTAAATGTGTCATTGAAAAATACTTAAATGTACGATTTCACCACTTGTATTGTCAAACGGGCTGGTATCCGCAACTCCACGTCAGATGCTCGTATTTTGCGTGATTTCACCACTTTTCCAAACAAGAAACTATTTCACTAACAATAAAATCTAAAAGGCAGCAATTTAAAAAAAATCGTTTTCGTTACCATTTATTTCTAAAGGTATTACTTTTTCTTTAGAGTCAGTGATTTGTTATGGTGATATTTTTGAATTTAATAAAGTTGATTGAAAATATAAGTTTTTTTTTTGGAGTAGAATCCTTCGCAACAATTGAGGCACAATACCATACTTACAACAATATTTTATTCGTATAGTCAATATAATATAATATTACTAGTTCATACCCTCAAAAATATCCCCAGATTATAGGGAAAAAATTTAACAAATGGCAACCCATCGATACACACATAGATAAAAAGGTGGCTTCACTTTTGATGTTCGCGGCGCGCCGTCTTTCTTTTTTTGTTGGTCTGAGATTTGGCTCTATTGTCACTCAGCGTTTAATGTTTTCAGTTGTAGTTGTAGATAGATATAAATTGAAAGTAAATGCCTTCTGTACTCAAACATATTAGGTAGTATGGTTATAGGGTTGTAGAAGTAGCAAATGTTCTGACGCAACCCTTATAACACAATGCCAGACGTCACTTCTACGGTATTTGCTGTACCCCTTGATTTACTCTCGCTACTCGGCTCTTACAGGTCGTAGCGTGATGTTTTGAAGACTTTTCAAAAAGAACTATCAACCAAACAAACAGCTTATTATAAAGTATAGATAGCTATTTTATCTATACTTATAGGTCACTACCCTTCCACTCCACATAAAAAATGCAGCGTCCATACTTAATAGCTTTTCAAGTGACAATTAACCACATAAAACATTAACCATGTAGGCAATGATAACCTAAATAAAAGACCTAAGCTTTTACAAATATAATGTCTCGACTAGCTCGCATAGATAGCGATAATTCAGGCTTTGTTACAGGCCGCCCTATGCCCACTTAGCCTACATATGAGCAGGCAAACGCTTTATATCGGGGTGGCTAGATCAAGATTTGATATTTCCCCACTTGTATTTTCCAGCTAAAATTGTATAGGGATTTTCCAGTTGTAATGTCTCAGTAGCTACCAAAGAGTCTGGATAAGGATTTGTGTGATTTGGTTGATGGCAATAGGCACGCCCTCTATGACATGGATCTCTGCCTAAAGCACTTCGTACACAAGACGCAAGTATACGATATCTTACGACTTCGGCAATATAGACGCGAGCCTCTGTACGAACCTCTATGGACTTGAATTGCGATAGTCGCTTGGATACTAAAGTCGTAAGGTATCGGAGACTTGCGTCGCTTTTTTAAGAAGAGGCTTACTCTTCTGCATGTTTTTCCACAAAAACGCGTGATAAGTATTAGTAGATTTTGCACCATACAATACATATAGTTTGTGAAAATAATTCAATAATAAAATGCCGGAGGTTACGTATGCCAAAATTAATAAGGCTTAAATTCTTCCAATCACCTTTACATTTTGGTGGTTTTCATTTCTTTAAAATTTACCCCAGAACGTCATTTTTTTCCATAAAAAGGGAAAAATATCCCCGATCTACCAACACCATGCGTTATAAACACTAGGACGATAATACCATAATGTACACGTTACAACGTTGCTAAGCCGATTAGCGAGCGCGTGATGTACGCGAACCCAGGACCTGCGTGAATGTAGCCTCTTTACCTTGTTCCCACTGATATTATGTACACGACCATTAAGTGGGATAATAGGCTAACACCTGCTTTCTGAAAGCCTATTGAGGTGGAGGGAAGTGGAAGGTATGTTTTTCCTAACAGCTTCGATATTGTTTTTTAATTAATGTCGTTGCGGAATCCAAAACAGATTCATCTGATTAAGATTCGAGGCATATTCAGTCTGGTCGCGGGACTTATTCCATCACCGTGACCCCGGAACATAAAAAGCTATTAGAAGGACACCGTGGATTTTAGTCAGTACAAGTCTGACAGTTCCTCCCGTCCTGCCCCGGGTGGGAGGACTCGTTTAACTATTTTACCAGGTAAAAAAAAAAGACATATTCAGTCTCCGGAACCTCGCCATTGTTAATTTAGATTATGAGGATTAGGAGATCAACTTTTTGAAATAACCATAGCATACGTCTCAACTCTGTGTTATTAGGTCATTTTTGTGTTAACTCTGTGATGAAAATGTCGAAATATTCATAAGTGCCACTATGACCCTATCTGAATATTTTTCGGGTGGACGCATAATATCTTCTTTCATAATATCATAGTTCTCTATTACCCGTCATCGTTTTCTCGGGTACATTTTAATGGTCATACCATAAATGCATCCATATTACATATCGCAGTCCACTTGTAAGTACACAAAGCTGTCTTCGCCTCCCTTGAATTGTCTTACATTATATGTTCATGTTTGCATCATCTATCTTTATACGGATTATCTCTTCCTTCTATATCTTACAGTTCCACAATTTTATTCAAAGTTTTTTGATCTGTCCAGATATTTCTATCACTAATAAGTATAAGTTTTCAGATGGGAATACAATCGTTGCTCTAAACATTTCATTTGACCTGAAAAAAAATAACGCTAAAGTGCTTGATCAAATATCGATCTCCGATCAACTTTTAATAAACAAAGCTCATAAAAAATCAATGTGTAATTGTGCACCAACACTTGATACTCCATTTAACAATGAATGACAAAGTTTAAATAAAGGCCATATTAATCGGATCAATCGGTCGCGTTTCGCTGGTCCACTCAGGCGCAGTAGACGATCTATATCGCAATGATCGACTGGATGGGGATGACTTTTTACATTGCTGGACTCAAATCCAGCGTTGGTAATTGGACAATTAATTGTAAAAATGTTATTTTGGTCATACTGTGATGTTTGGACTGTTTCAAATATAACATCTAGCTTGTAATGAAACCCCAAAAGGTTAAGCAGAGGTGTCCCCAATAGTACAGACGCCAGCACATCAACTGACCACAATCTGTCTTTGTTTAATAGATTTTCAACCTTATCACAATAGTGGCAGGTAATATTAGATTGGTGAAATTTGACAGTTTTAGTTGGATTAACCTGCTGGCGTCTGTACATCCACATTCCCTCATGTAATAGGAAGCGAGCCTTTTCCAGTCGCGACCACTAGAAAGGTAAAGTAATAAAAAGTTAACCAATCACATGGATCTGGAACTGATATAGGCGTAAACTTCAAAATTCCTGTCTCAACATAACTTAATTACTTGATACTTTGACTGTCCAGTTACTGAAGACTTGGTCACCATTTCAAGCTGTTTGTAGGCAGTTCAATGAATTGGTTAACTGTGCGGGTCTTCGGCAGTTGTCCATGAAAAGTTCGGCTCCATATCTGTAAAAAAATATCAAGTCAATAAATGTTACGAAATTAATTGGTTGAGGAAATCGGAATTGCAATAAGAATCAAATCATAAGATTCTGTATGTTATCGGTAGGTACTATAATGTCAACGTACTCACAAATGAGTAATATGCTAGTACCGGCGCCATCTTTATCCGCAAATCCTATCATTATCCCTGCGCACACGCCGATATTGCTGCGAAGCGGAGTATAATTAACATCGATAAACGCTTTATCATGTCGATTAAGAGAAAGTATGTCAAAATGAGGGGTTTTTTAAATAAATGTGTAAAAGATTGATGCTTTTGTTGTCTGCTGAGGACCACACAATGGGGCACTCGACACGGTTTGGGAATTACTTGGCACTATCCGCGTCAATACTTGTATCAATTTATTAATTTGGGTGTCTTCAAGTGCAGTATAGAAGTTTTGCATAAGCTCGATATCTTTGGGAATTATTAAGTCGTTAAAAATGTAAAAAAGAAGGAAGAATCTGTAGTAAATGAAAACAATGATTTTCTGTAGGTGTTCCAAAAATATCGAATTTTCTCTCTGCATAATGAACCCTCTCAGGATTTTTTAGTGTACCATAAGATATCCGCATTATTTTAAGCTTAGATCCACCGATTTTAGCATCGGATTCTGTCAAATTTAAAACCGGCCGCAATCTTCCTAAATCGAATCAACCAAAAGATTAACACATACCCAAAAACGAAATACTTTACAAACTTCGACAAATCCAGTCCCAACACTACAGTCGGGTAATAAGAGCCTTGTGGTTTAAAGCAAATCCCTTGCATCGTCGCCGCTCTTCAGAATCCACTCATACGCACCTCGTAATGTGACAGAACTGACAGGCGTAGCTTAAATACAACGTTTATTTTCATCTTATTGGCTCTTAATGACCGACCGCCAGGGAGATCGTTTTCTGAATGTATTTTTGGCGTTTTGGAAGGAAAGGTTACTGCCAGTTATGAAATCGTCGTAATAACGGGTCCTTTTGGAAAAAAAAAAGTTAAGAATACTATCTCATTTTACTTGGGGTCGGCGTAACACATTTTGTTCTTCCATTCGCCCTTTTCAGACGTCGTCTGTCGTCTTTTTCTTTCAAATCATTATCATTCCTTACACAATTCATCCATCTTTTCTTTGGGCCTCCTCGTCGTCTCAATTCATCCACATTCATACCCATCACTCTCGTAACCACATTCGTGTCATCTCTTTACCAAAGCAGATAACACGGGTACATATATCATAACATTCATAACTTGAATGGACTTGTAGTCAGAAGACTGTAATTCTACATATACATGATCAGCCTATAATGTTCTCAAATAGGAGACAAGCCACCTTTCTGTGAGAAGAGGCGAGCCATAACATACCAGCAGGGCAGGAGCAGGGTACATATAATGTCATGTCAGTTCCCTACTACGTTTTCCATCACCGGTTTGAGAGTGGTAGTGAATTCTCTACTTACATGATACGCTACGGCTACGCTAAAACCTGTAAGGATAAAAGGCTGACAACTTTTGAAAATACGAAGAAACGTTTCTAATACTCCTTTCCCAGAAAATGTCACTGATAACCATAATTTTCCCATACAAGAATAACCATGATGAATTTAACAATAGATTTCCTGATAACTTTTACTCATACATCAAATCAGCCATGTACAAAGTGTGAACAGGAAAGTCTTCAAATAATATCATTTGTCACTCTAATAAATAATTCAGTTTGAATGCCTCTGCGGTGACCTAACCCAGATCTAAAGTTGATCGGCGTACAAATTGATTGAATGAACTAGGACAATACTATGACACTAGTAGGACAGAGCAGATAGATGCAGAAGGTCCACTCCTATTCAAAACAAGTTTTAGGGTTTCACCGTCTTCATCATCACCGCTTACGATCAGGCGAGATTGTAATCAAACGCGAGCTTATCGCAAAAATGAGTATAAAAACGTGGGAAAATAAATGATAAGACAACGTGCTGATTCATTTTGAGCACAGACATGCTGTAGCACAGTTGCTAGAGGCGGTAGCAGTTGTACAAGGCCCAACAAATTCCACTCAAACTTGGATCGTAAATGTTTTCTTCCAAAACGGTAAGTTTATCAAAAGTTATTTATACAAATGACTTATGGAAACTGATGGCTTTGTATGTGGTCCGTGACCCTGACTCTCATAGCATTTCAAGCGTCAGGAATTACATCGTTTCAATCTTATCCAGTTACTGCCAGGAATTACTCTTAATCCTTGTTCAATTGCTGCCGGTTCCGCATTTCAGTCATCTATACGTGACATGAGTGCAAGCGCACTTGCAACTTTACTATCATTATTTTGAGACACCCACAAATATGTCCCCGCCTGGTTTCGATCATTACCTCGAGCTGGAGTTTCTCTTCGCCTTCTACTGCTGCTCGTATTTATCTGTACCAAGCTGTTCTTCTGTACTTATCTATTTTGTTTGCAATATGAATTATGAGCCACCGGCGCCGTTTCATGATTCATGGTCGATTGAAGCCACTGCAGCAGGATTTCCTATTAAAACAAAAAGTGTAGAAAATGCAAATTTTCGGCATTGTTCTATTGTTTCTTCGGTGATTTGTGGGCAATAGTAATGAGGTTATTTTCGATTTTTGGCGTTTTATCGAAAATCTTTATGTATGACTCTTGGTTTTAGATTTGCATGTCTGCACAGGATATTTTTGACACACAATGCAGTTCTATTTCGGTATTTTAAAAATGAGACACCAACCAAAATTGAACAGCAAGAAGCGACTTCAAAAATGGAAAATCTGATGAAATCACTAAACATCGAAACTTTAAATGCGAAATTAACTCCTTACCTTTCCTCTATATCGATCATAGAGATTAACCATAAGGGACTGGGTTAGGACAAAGAATACTATTTACTTTCATAGCACGTTGCTGTCGGATATTTACTAAATCTCAAGCGAGTAAAATTCCGAAAAAAACTAGTGTATCCATATTCAGGGGCCTAAGTCTACTAATTTATATACGTCACAATGGTCTCTCAATGGTAAGTTTTTGATAGATTTGCCATACAAAAACTGTCAAAAACACACCATTGAGAGACCATTGTAACGTTTATAAATTAGTAGACTTAGGCCCCAGATTGCGTCTAAGGACACCTATCCTACCTAACCACAATAAAGGTTCAATTTATAACAATCAATCCATAACTAGATTCGGAAGATCCTCCTTTGTCCAACAGAAGATTCCATCGTCTCTGATGACACAATATGTATATCAGATAGTAGTCACGTAGGCAATACAAAATTCATACCCAGCACGGAATATATATCGTCACAGTACCAAAAAATTGACAGTCTGTGGTCTAATTCCAATCGTTTTCGTATAATCAATACTTAGTATTGCCTCCATGCGTAACCACAGACAAGAAAAGGTAATGGGATTGTCCCCTGGCCTTTAGTTTATATCCTAGATGCGTCACCTGTCATAATTTGACGCAATTTCTTCATGTCACGTATATCAGGTTTCTGTCTTTGGCATGAATGATTGTTCTAAGCCTATTTAATCATGAAGTGAAACTATTCGTTTATGAGTCAGCCTAGGGAAATAGGTTGGTTTCGTGGGCGATGGTTTATTAACTTATCACTGAGCAATATTGCAAAGTTCCTTAATAGATTACCTACCTACGTTTAGTCTTACTTCAGTGTCTCCAATTGCACGCTAATCAAGGCCCTTAGGCATGACAATATTGGATTGGTTAAGATAAGAAATGTCAGTATTATGTATGGGTAATGACAATTAAGGATCAAGTGATAGATTTAAGATATTACAGGTGTTGAATTATGTAATAGCCTCTATGAAACAACTTAATTATTTACTCAAATAAGCAGTAACTGCTGACGTAATTTAAGTCAGCGAATGAAAGAAGAAAGACGTGTTGTGTCTTACCCAGGGTAGAATAGTATAGGTAGATGACCATGATAATGAAACGACAAACTCACCTCACACCAACATAACAAGATTGTTCCTTCAAAATATATAAAAAAAAACACTGTCCATAATATCTGAAAACAAACAAAAACCTAGTAGCTTAGACGGGGCAACATTAACGGTAACTTTAATGGAAATATCGAAAATGAAGACTTACCATCATCAACGGGAAGATGTCCATTGCTGAACATAGGCCTCCCTGTGAGACCGCCACGCCAAACAACTCTCACAATGTCGTTGCAATTATTTTTATGAAAACTTTATGTCAATGCTGTTGCAAGTAATTGGAGAGTCAAAATGCTTGGAAACCTAATACTGTCTAAACTACTAGACCCTCGGAACTTGTAACTAGAAAATAACAAAGATTAGACTAATATCGGTCAGTGGTGTTGAAGAAACCCTATCGTGTTCTACCTTAGCATAGAATATAAAAGAAAAAAGACTGAAACAAGACAGTCCGTGGCTACAAACAGCGCACCTACAAAGCGATCTAGCGAAATTGTATACATGAAGATTTTTTTTCTCTATGAGAAAGTTGTACATCAAACGTTTTGTTTTGTAGCAGACGAGACCCATGTTTCTCAGTCGACTACTTTTTTCTTGTCGAAGTAACACAATCCACTGTGTCGCACTAAACTGTCCGACGCTTCTACTATTGGTTATTTTATAACTAAACCTTTTTGTGTACGATTTAAGATGATAGAGATTTTCTTCGTCTGTGTCGTTATCATAAACAACATCATCATCGTGTCCCGCTTTTGTTCTAATATGTTTGGGATCGGCAAAGCATTTTTTTCCTTTCATACTTCTGTCATATACTCTTCATCTCGGCTAGCATTCTTTATATCCATTCATCCATTTGTATATTCATCCTTATATGTATGAATTTGGTTTTTTGTAGTTTCAGCAATGTTATTAAATGGGGTTTAAGTTGTAAATCCATGACTTAAAATTATTCTCACGAATGCTCTAAAAGTAATTCCTGCATTCATCACAGTCCAAGCTTATACCAACCAAGTCAATTGTAACAAATACTCGAAAACTTATCACGCACCATCTCACGACCGCCAGCGATCAATCAGGCAGCAAACAGGAACAAATGGTAGGGCACACAGGCCTGCCCGTAAGAAAACACTTGAATGGCGCGCGATAATATCAAACTCACGATTAAAAGTAAATCAGTCGATGCTATTCAACGGTTTAGCCCTAAATTGTAGCAACCCCCTATAAACGGGACCGTATTATTGTCCGAAGCCCATTAAGTAAAGGGTGATTCTGGGAAGAGACCACCTGCATCGCCATTGATCCAGTTCCAAATACTTCTAAATATTGGTCAGTGTATCAAGTATTTTTTGTCAACCTTTATGATAGTCGTTGTCTAGTGATATAATGAGATAATTTGTTGTCGAAACCTTTTGTAGCTTTGTTAGCTGCGTGTAAAGAATGGGACGTAGATTTTGGTAATTTATCGAAAGTTCAAGTTATTTTGACATTATGGGAGAACGAAAAGGATGTGTTGAATAAAAAAAGAGTTGGCGCCTTTTTATCCACACTATCTAGTAGTATATCAGGAATATGAGAAGGAATGAATAGGAAAACCAAGGGCCGCATGAGTTATTAAAAAAGAATAAACAAAATATCACCCCTATAGCCTTACAGTGCTTCTATAATAGCTAGTTATATTAAGTCTTATTAAATAGGTACAGGTTAAGCCTATTGCCATTGACCCAGCATAAAGTCACTACTAATAAAAAAAAATATCTTCTAATAATAATAGCTACTCAGATTAGTTGAGGAATCACTCTTTATTAGGCAACACCCAAAGACCACATGAATGAGTCAACAGGCCTAACCGAAAACAATTCTGGTCAAGTAGCAAAAAATAACAAAGATATTTTTCTTATGGCGTTTGTGAACAAATACTACTACATATCAAGTATGACAGCTAAGCTATTGAAGTCATAAATACAAAGAGCCGTAGGAAGAGGGTTATTAAAACTTGATTAAGTTATGATTTGTAATGAACAGCTTCATTATTACTAATTAAAATAACTATGGAACCAATCTATGTGGTGTCGCATAACATAGACGAATCTTTGAGAAGAGTACCTTTCCCCATTGTAGAAAATGACAGGTTAAAGAGTCGCAACATATGAAAATCGCCATCAAATCGCACTGTGTGACAATGTTAAATACTTGGCAAATCTTTCATTTCAAATTCACTCTGATAAAATATAGCGAGGCCGTCAGTGTTGATTTCTATCATTTCTGTAGCTGTGTCTACTACTTCCTCTCTTGATACGATTTTTTCATTTTCATCATTGTTTTTGCATTTTACTGACTGCTTATCTTGACTATCAGGCTCTTTTGTTCACCTCAGCATATCCATTTCTGTATAATACTGAATCGGATGTTACTGACTAAAATCCAACCTGTTAATTCAGTAGTCCCGCGATCCTGGCAGTATTTCTTAATTATGCTAAATCGGAACTAAAAACTCTCCCGGAACTATTTAAATCCATGTTGGTCACAATTTCATTGAAAGTGGTGGTACCTGACAAGTCGTTTACAAATGTTAAGACATTATTCCACTTTAACGAGATGTGGGAAGGTAAGAAGCTGGTATTATGGTCAGACGGGAAAATCCGCGATTGTATGTTGATACTGATTGTGCTAACATACTGATTTCTTGCCTCGTAAATTCACTGTGGCACCTGCTGACTCCTATTAAGACGCGTTATTGTGTAACTAGCGTCAAGTAAGTTGTTGGGAGAGAGATCTTTATAATCGAATCGAGAAATGTGTTCGACGAAAGCAGACTCAAATGTTGAATTCATTCTTATATCTAACTCTATCTGCCAGTTCGTTTATTACTTTTTTAACACTATGACTACACGGCTATAGACCTATCACAGCGATAGACTATGCAACGGGTAGAACATAGAATATTTCGGCCCCAGTACGTTTAAATAACTAAGCAGGCACGAACAAAAACAATTTTTAAAAACATCAATACGCATCAAACGGGATAGATGTTGTTAAAATTGTCCATCTATACAATAATTTTAACAATTCCCTACGCCGGATCCTATCTCCGGATTCCTCCGGTCCTAAAAAGCTCTCGAACTTTCGACAACCCTCATTTCACTTTCATTATCACCTCCGTTAACGTCTATATCAACAATACCTCCGGAAATCTCTCCCTAATCTTTTCATTAATCTATCGTCGGTAATAAACAAACGTTCTCGACATTCCCCTCTAGTAGTTCGGTTCCCCATCAGTGCCAGTGTCTCCGCTAATTTAGCCTTCGTTTCGCAGACGATTAGAGCTCCGGGTCGAGTGTAATTGATTGTTTCTGCACGTCTGCTGTTGAGGGTCCCCTACTGTCTGTACGTCGTTAATTATTTACCTATCTGTTGAGCTTTGTTTTGGGTAGTTGTGTTTTTGTTTTGGAATATTCTTCAATAAGTTTTCTGATTAATATTATTGTATGATGTTTAAGATCTTCATCTTCTTTAATTTTGACTTGTTCAAATAATTTTAAATGATGTTCTAAAAAAAGGGATTGAAAGAATTTTGTAATGTAGAATGGTTTTATTTCGTAATATTATCATTATCACCTAAAAATAAAAATTAAGTGTTTGCTCAGTAGTATTTATAACGTTAAATGATTAAGTTATGGGGCGTTTAAATTTACTATACCGTACCGGTCCATTCTTAAAATGGCTTTATTGTTGTTTTAACTATTAGCTATAACTGTAAAAACAACTAAAATAACAAGCATTGTTTGGCTACGTTCCGGCCGGTAGTTCGTGAAATTAGAATAACATTCGACAATTTTAGCAAAGCTTATCCAAGAATGCATTTTGGCATCGACACAGAACAAACGCGGTCACGTATTCAGAAAAAATCTGAAAATAGTTTCTGTAGTACAAAATCCCCATTACCGGAAATAGCTCAAGACATAAATCGCAAGGGGCCACAATCCCCTAGAACTGTCACTGACAAAACAAAACGTTCAAGTTAATCCCCTCTTTTTGGAATTTTTCAATCAACCACAAACATGTGACTTCATAATTCGTTTCACAGTGGGACCGCTTGAGAACCCCGATGATAAAGATCTTGCTGGGTAACATTGAACTTTGTATCTTGCTCCCTTGGGTTGAAATTCTTATGAGGTTGTAGAGGAAGGTGGAAAAAAGTGAAATGGCGCGTACAATAGGTTATGGCGGTCATTGAAACAAATCTGTTAGGGGCGTTGTCGAGGGTAAACAGATCCTTAACAAGGTTGAAGAGTTAAGAAGGATGGATAAGGGCGACAAGGAATTTAAACTTAATAGTTTTGATAATAGAGTAAGCGTAATGCAAGATGCATGAGAATATAACCCTGACTTAATTAATATATTCTGAGCTGTAAAATCGTAAAATCATAGTAACATCGTGTTATTGAAACAGTTATTCCCTAATGAAATAACCATTCATTTTACGATACTATAATATTTCTTCCCGTTAGAACCGGTGACTTCCGGATGCAGTTGTGATTGTGGAATCTGTGCTTATATCTGCTGCTCTAGATAATGGTTAAGAAACTGATATTACGAAACATTTTAGTTGGGAAGTCTTTATCTGTGATTAATGAATTGACTCTTATCGCAACCACTTCTACATCGTACATTATCTTAATCAGTAGATGCTTCCTTTATTTCTATATTTACCTAAAGAGTTCGTGTTTTCTATCCAGTTCTTAAAATGGTATATTTGTTTGCTCCAAATTCTTCAAATGGAGCTTAATGATGATGTTTGTTTTGTTTTGGAACTGATTTGTTCTTCCGTGTTCCGTTGCTTCCGATGCGAAGCACGTTTTCTAGAAATGGCTAGATATTTTAGATCTGACTTAAGCGTTCGACATTGTAAAAGTATCATTAAAGTTGCGAATTTGACCTGTAATTACTATCATATTTTCTGCCCATTTGTTTGTTAGGATTATCTAGTGTTCGTCCTCCTTTTTCCCATCGTGTAGAAATAAAAATGAAATGAAATCGTACCTATAGGTAAATGTTTTACATAAAAATCTGTAGAATTAAAAAATCGGCCATCTTGCGTTCCAAAAATATACCCGTGTGACAGTTCTCACACATTCATATGCATTGTCAAATCAGTTCATACATCGATACTTCAAATTTAGAACACGTTGACCTGCGCGGGCGCAGCCACACGCATTGTTCACAGATAAACATCTTGTTCGTCAATCACTACCACGACCTACCCTCATAAAAGGACTTGAGCTATGCACATGAATATAAACTCTATTGATATTCTAGTAAAGGTATAAATGTTTTGACCAGGAAAATTAATTTATGGCTAATAATGGGAAAATAGACCATTGAGTGGCGAAGTGTTTAAGGGTTTAACATAATTTTTGAATAGTTGGGCGTTGTCTACCGGTGTAATAGATACTCATTTCGTTAGCTTTAACATAGTTTAAAAAATAACTATGCATAATGTTTGTAAATTACTTACCTACTTCTTATTGCAAACCATGAAGACGTCATGAAACCATAACCATGGCGATCACTGTTCTTATCTGCGCAAGATACCATTTCTACTGCTCGAATGAAACAGACACTATTTATTATTCTATGCATCGAATTTGCTAGCACCAGTATACCATACTCGATTTTCCATTAAAATGTTTTTGAAAACACATCAAATATTAACAAGCATTATTGAACTCGAGTAATCTTGGATTAACCTACCATAATGTTGGTATCAAAAGTATTCCAGTAGCAATAAAATGTAATGTTGAGTCTAGACTAAAAGTATTAATAAAAATCTATTTTGGTCTCTAGAACTACACACAATACTATATCTCTATACTCAATTGAATGCTGAGCATGCTATGGACAATGCCTACAATTGCTTGACCAAAATCAGGATAGATAGATACAGACCTTGAACAAAATCGTCCTGATCTGACTTAAAGCTTTTAGATTTTATGATGAACAAAGTCAAAGGCTTTGGTGTGATCTTAAAGCTAGCTATAATTTAAAAGATTAATTTTATCAGTATCTCACCCATTATTATCTTCCTTTACTAATCTTATGTGACTTGGGTCGGTTTTCGGGTTAATTGCTTTGCCAAAGCAGAAATCGCGAGTCCTTGACAAAAATATCGTCCTTTAAAAGTAGAACGCAGTTAAACGACCACACAAATTAAGGTAAGGACAAGAAGCGCTAACGAATGGTCAAAACAAATCATCCGAAGATTCGATTCCTAAACCGGAAAGATTGGCTCCATTACGGATGGACAACAAAGCAGTTGCAGTTGGCAAAATTAAAATAACGTACAAAGACTAAGGAAAAAGGGATGCTATAGGAAGAATCAGAAAGAATGATGAGTGTGATGAACCGCAAAATAAAGTTTGTAAAGGAATAAAGGCTGATTTATATAGAGCAAGCCGACTCTGAGAAGATGTGACTAATAAATCTCAATCAAGATGGGAGATACGATATGATTGGTCGGTCGTCTGTCGGCGGAGATGCCGATGATAGCTTACATAACTAGATTTGCGGTGGTAATGAACCTATCCTTTTATTTTAGAATTAGCCCTTTGAAGAAGATTTGAAAGTGTTTTGTAATGGCTTGTTTATAGTAGCGCTTATTGCTGAGCCTTCTGATATAGCAGAGTACAATTATATTGCTGTGTTATAACTTTCAAGAAATTCGTAGTGATGTCAGAAATTTCTTAGTTTTAATTAGTGATTTAATACAACTGTTCTCTGACATTCTTAATTGAGATTTCATACTATCCATCATATTGTTTCTGGACCCATCAACTTCTACAATTATGATTCCAAGAATATGCTTACGATGACATTACAAATTTTCGTATTCCATAACTAAATACCACGAAAAACTAGTCTATTTTTTGCGGTGTTCTTTAAATTAATGAAATATTTAGTCTGTCAGAAGCTAGTTAGCTTGTCAACTGAGACAAATTGGACATTGACGAGCTCGTAAGTAACGAGCAATCCGTCACTATTAATCCTATTTACTTGCAAACCAGCTCAATATGTCAGTGGCCTTACTATGTTCCTAGTTCAAGTGACAGCACTTAGTTATCATCGGGTTTGACAGCCGAATTTGTGTCTATAGCATCAAAGTGTTGCTAACGTCTAAACTTGAAAAGTGATATTTATTTTTAGATTACAACGATATGGTCATGAATTCTGTGAAGTTAAATGTCTAAAGATTAGGAAGACAATTGATTATTTTCAGTTTAACACTTAGTAATGGTATCGATCTATCCAAAAATTACAATGAAATTATCATGGCAATGGAAACTAAGCTTTGTCGAAGCCTTGGTTTCGCACAAGTGCAATTTAAAATGAAATGTCGCACGGTTCTCGTTGATAATGATGTTTTTAAAGTTGAAAGAATTTTGAATATTGCTCCTATACTTTTTGATTCATTACAATGTACCCTTCCTTCCTTTGTAGATTTGAATCCAATAACCATACCAGTTAAGAACAGCAAATCTCTGATTATGATAAAATAGATACAAAATATTAAAACTCTCGTAGACAAGCCTTTAGTCTAAGAAGCATAGCCTATCGTACGGTTGCAATCTCAGTATCATAGTCGGCTAGTCGATCTAGATCTTTTTTGTAGCGATCCCTTTCTTTGTCCTTATCGGTAGACGCTAGAGATTTGTTCCCGTCGTTTGCTCTTTTTGAAATATACTACATATCTGCAAATGGATAATGTGTATTTATTTTACTAGGTCTAAGGTTATACGTAGCTTGTACTTAAGGATGATAAGCTCAAAACCTTTGCAATCACTACCGATGTTTGCCTACTGCCCGATTTCTTGAGATATTATGATTGTTTTTTTAAATTATACATTTTCTTTTATTTGGTCTACAGTGTTCCCTCCTGAGTATTTTGTGAGAGGCACTAGCCTCGCCCAAATTGTTTCGGATATTCCTCTTCTGAACCATTTGCAATAACGCTTTTTCTGTTCGAAATTCAAAATAAGTACGACAGATTAACTAACGTTAGATTACAGATTAACCTCACCATTAAACGAATCTTTTGACATAACCAGCAGATTATCACCTCACACGCAGATACGTTTACTAAGTGCACGTACGCTAAAAATGCTGATATACTTGAACATTCACTTGTAAAAGAACATCAAATATTCACCTTTTTAATTTTGTAATCTGTGATTTTGTTGAACTGAACTACAAACGCAGTGGTATCGGCCTCGACTTACGAGTTGTAGGTCGTGGGTTCAAACCCAGCCAGGCGATTTAATTTGTGTAATTTATTTAATCACCACTGCTCTCAAAATGGTGAAGGAAAACATCCTTAGGAAACCGGCTAGAACCAAAAATTCGTAGACATGTGACATTTACCAACTCGCCCTGGGCCGCGTGGTGGATTAAGGCCCACTCCCTCTCACAGAGAGGAGGCATGTGTCCCAACAGTGGGAACATTAATAGGCTGATAATGATGAAACTACGAACAGGAGCCAAATATCGCTACGAAAGTTTTCTATCGAATGTAGAGCGTTGATGGCTCAGCAAAAAAGTCATTAAAATGTTCTTGTTAGTTTTTCTGTAATGTAACATTCTTAAGAATGCTCATTACAAGTCAATGCTCAAGTTTATAAGCACCTTTACACAACATACACTTCCACATAATTACTATAATCCCTTCAGTCGAGACCTCCTCGGGTTTAATCCGTGAAACACCGCCCGTCATTGTACGCGGTAAGTGTTTCACGCTAAACATTCTGATATAATCGTGATTCAATTTGCATACAGTTAGTTCTGTCTCGGAGATAATGTGGGCAAGACAGTTAAACACATGCTTAAACGCTGCTCTTGTTTGTAACTAGGTTTTGCCCGCGGCTATGATTGTTTGAAGAAGTTTAATTTTTCGATTTGTTTTTTTTAAGTATTATTTGCCACCGATTCGTGTTGCTATTTGTGAAGTATCTTTTATTTATTATCTACTAATTCGATTGACTTGGTAATTAGAAAATCATCAAATAGTGGATGTGCAATGAAGTCTATGATTAAAAATTCACTTACATGTATTGTATGGTTTAAAATGTGTATACCTACTCTTAATTATCATTTTGTGTTCTTTTACAGGTAAGCTGAATTTCGAATTAATTATACAAACATACGTAAACCACAGGTAAGTGTAAAGTTTTTTTTTATTTGAATGTTAAATAGTGAGACTAAGTATTTACAAAATGTAACAGTCGATCTTATGAACTGACAGAGGAATAAAAAAAAAGACAACTAATACTGCATTGCTGTTACAAAAGACACAATGAAACAATGTTCAGCGAATTGATTAAGATTTATGTAATTCAAAAAAGATGTGTAAGCTACAAGTATAAATAAAAGAATTGACCAAAACATGAGTCAAAATGCTCTAAAAGCAAATTGTTCAACCTTGTCTTCCTTATACAACATCCCAGATATAATCGACTATTAAAAACCAACTTCCCAAAAGTTCTCATGCTCAGATATCGTACAAAAAGACCAAAAACTAGAACTTGACAATACAGCCGAACAAATGATGTATAGGTCGATAGGATCGATATTTGTGGCATAAATCACCCAGCTCCTAAAGTAATGCAGCTTTTCTATCAGTGTTATCATGGTTTGACTGCTTATAATTTATTTTAAGGCGTCAATGCGACAGGGCAACGAGTTTAAGGATGTTTTATTGTTAGGAGAAAAGGATACACGAATTTAACCAATGTACGGTATGTAGTGGGTTTCTAATTAGTAAATGGTTAATACGACTCAGTTAACGAAGTGGCTGAGTGACTCACTGTTGCGCTGCGTGTCGTGAGATCGATTCCTGTACAGAACTAATATTTGTAAGACCTATAAATAGGGTTTTTGTAGCGTGGTAAAATCATCAAATGTGTTCTCCCACCCACGGCAAGGCAGGAAGGACTGTCAGACTTGTACTTACTAAAATCCACGGTGTCCTTCAATCGCCCTTTACGTTTCGGGGTCATGGTATCTCGTTACTCAGGGGTATTAGAGGGTACTGAGTTTGGGTTTTCATGCAAGTGAGTTTCAACACAGTCATCCACGGCACAGCAGAAACACCGAATGAGGAGCGAAGTTTAAATAAAAAGTACATTTAATAATAAATTAAACATCGCCAACTATTTCAAATGTACAGTAAAATATTTAAAACAGCCTCTAATCGCGGCCAATCATGTCTAAACACTAAGGCCAGACATAAATGAACAGTCCTCTATTAAAACTACTTGTCTTGTAAAACTTCAGGGTTTAAATTCTCGTCTCCAGCCAATAAATCTGGCGTGGCGTGCACATAAGTCGGCGAAATCAGGGCATTCAGGGATAACCGGTTCACCACGATGATTTAATTCGATCACTTGGCCAAGTTCAAGATTATTGGATGAGACTGTATTTTGTCTTGTGGCGTTCTTTATATTTGCCGTACTTAAAAGTTATAAGTTTGTTAAGTTAGGTTGTTTTAAGTAGTCTCGATAAGTAATTGTGGCTTTTTGTTTGCGAAGGACTATTTTATGTTTATCTTATAGCTGCTTTATGTGTTCAGTTTCATTCGGTTGGTTTAAAGGACACCAACAAACACTTATCTGGTTGGGCAGCATAAATTGCTTTTAGTAAGATTAAGACTCGACTATGACTGCTCTATGACTGCTGAGTTTCTTTCAACTAGTTTTTTTTAAGTGTTTAAACGAAATTACCGTGACCCCGGAACGTATAGGGTTATTGAAAGACACCGTGATTTTCCCCCGCTCTGCCCTGGGTGGGCCTTAAAGTCCTTCATTTGATGACATTACCACGTAATAAAAAATCATACACTTAGGATAGTCGCAGAGCGGATGGCCGATGGGGTCGAAAAGTGCTAGAGTGGAGACCACGGACTAGCAAGCGCAGCGTAGGACGTCCACCAACAAGGTGGACAGACGACCTTAGGTCGCCGGAAGACGCTGGATGCAGGTCGCTTCCAACCGGTACATGTGGAGATCAAAAGGGGAGGCCTATGTTCAGCAGTGGACGTCCTATGGCTGAGATGATGATGATGATGATGAAGGATAGTCAGCACTTGCTTTAAGAAGATTAAATCTTATGACCGCTCTATGACTGCTTAGTTTCTTTTGGCTGTTCCTTCACAGAGAGTTGAAACACCTACCTCATCTAGTTTTTTTTGACAAGTTTAAGTCATCTACTTCATAAGTAAAGTACCTTTTAAAACTGCTGTCATTTAGATTTTTTTATTTATTAATTGCTCTTAGCTCATCTGTGTTCGCAACTCCGTAATAATACCCAATACCGTTTTGTTCCTACTCATCCCGTTACTTGGATCTACCGTGAAAATGGAGTTAAATAATTAATATGGAAGCGACACGTTGATAGCTCTGCCTGTCGGCTTGTTTAGAGGTCCGTGATAATTGCCTAAGCTCTTGTTACATAACAGTTATATGCAGATTGACCGAAGAAAATCGGCGTTTAACTATTAAGTAGGATGGAACTATGTAGGCAATATTATACAGGGTGAATTTTCCAACTGTCCGTGGATGGCCAGCTCCGAAACAGGTTGAGGAATAGCAAAAAATACTGGAAGGAATCTTGATGCCTATTTTCACGAAAACTAATACACACATGGACAACTGCACAAATGGATTGTTGAAAATTAAAATATCTCTGGCAAAGACTATAAAAAGAAAAAAAAAAGGCTATATAATTAAACCATCTGATAGTGTAGATACCAGGATCAAATTTTGGAAAGTAATGAAATATGGTCAGTATTCTAGGTTAAGCCGTGCTTATCGAGGTTGTCCTGTAGATGGTTGACCAGTGACCATCTATCACAACGAAGTTCCTCCGTGACTTAGAAAGAAACTAAAAACGCTGATCCTGGCTGTCAGTTGTGGATTTTTAACAGTCACTAATTTGATGATTTTCCACCGAAAAAAGAGAGTAATCACTTTTCTATCAACGTACTTACACAACATGAATACATTGTTCTCACATATTTTGCGTTTTTTGATAAAGTCAAAGTCAAAGTCAAATCATTTATTTCTATTAGGCCATCAAAGAGGCACTTTTAAACGTCGAATTAAAATTAAGGAAATGGGATGGGATGGGATTGATTCTACACGATAAGTAGTACTAGTACTGTAGTTTTATTCAGTCTGCCACACTGCAGTTATAGTTATTATATTTTCCATAACATTGTTGTTTATTTCTTTTTTCAAAAGAAAAGCATTAGATATTGCCATGATATTGCACACTGTTTTATTACGTTTTAAGTGCTGTGGGAGTACCATAATAGCCAAAAATATAAATAATTTCGTGTAACCCTGGTTTCTTTCTACATTATGAATCGCTAATCTAAACACGTTAGGTTTATTTTCCTTTTTAATTTAATTAACACACTCAGTGATGTTTGTAAATCAGCCCACACTTTTCCTCAATTGATTATCACGGTTCAAATACACATAAAGTAGCTTATATATTAATCAGTACTGTACACATGTTTAAAGTAAAACGGTAATTTTTACTTTCTGTTTTCATTAGCTAGCGAACTATGTCCACATATTTTTTGTACATACACAATAACTCTCGTGTCTAAACAATCACAGCCACACAGGCCGATCTTCCGTGTTAACCCGCGCTTGTCGAGGTTGGTCTGTGGATGGGGGACCATCACCATTTGTCATAGCGAGTTTCCTCCGCGACTCGACAAGCACGTAAAGCCGTTGGTCACGGCTGTCATTTTTAGATCTTCAGTCTTTTAGTCGTTAGACAACCAATCTTACTAAGTTGTATCTTATTACCCAGTTACTGGGTTGAGGAGATCCGAGAGGCATCTCTTAATAAGTATACCATCGTTATACCAGGATATAGACATAAAATACTCCTTAATCTCCAAAAGTTCACATATAAATTTCTACCTGCTTCTCTTTTTCTAGGCTTTTTCGATGCTTAAAACAAAGACTTAATCACACTCAAAAGAGTAAATCAAAATAAACTCAAAGCAAAACAAGCTTAAGCAATCTTCGTTTAAAAATAACCTTTTAAAATTAATACATTAAAGGTACCGATTATAATTATAAGAAGACAGGTAACGATCCCCGAGCAATCGAAAGTGATATTTTTTCCTACATTACTATCAGCGCACCCATATACAACTGTGTCGTATTAAATCCTCGCGCATGCGCTCTACCCGTCGAGGATAGGGTTGTCAAATGTCCGGAATTTCAATAATCCAGTGTCCGGATTGCAAAATAGTCCGGATTTTCCAAAAATTTGGAAATCAAAACAGTATAAAAATATTCATAAACGAACAAATTACTAGAATTTGCGGATATTTCTTTGTAACGGATACATCTAGGACCTAGGTACTCAAAATATAATTTATACGGTTAATATATTTCACCTAAAGATATATAATTGGCAAATGTTAAAATAAAAATATTTTTATGACCAACCCAAGTATTACTAGTATAAGTATTTTTATGATTTAAAAGTTATAATGTACTTACAAACAAACCTTTCCATATCAAAATTAAAATATCGTATCATAAATTAAAAATGACAAATAATTTCAAGGTTTTGATTTATTTGAAATATCCGTAATCACATCCGGAAAACTTACTTAATCTATAAGTAAGTGGGAACCCTAGTCGAAAGTGAAACAATGGCGCGCGGTCTGCGCAGGCGCACCAAGACGGACGGTCACGCGCACATCTGTCATGTCTTCCCCAACAGGACCCCCGTGTGAGACCTTTATAATATAGTCTTGTATCTAGTTTTTAATATTTAGATCGAAGTTCACCTGTTATTATGGGAGAATTTGCAGTTTAAATTCAGTTGAAGTTTGTGGATGACCGGACCTTCATCATCTGCTTAGCCTTTTCCCAACTATATTGTCAGATCCAGTCGAACCAGTCAGATCACAGTATTTTACCTGGAACGCCTGCCTGCCGGACTTCCAAAACCCAGTAACTAGGTAAATGATACCTCGACTCGTTGTCAGACTTTGGAGCTTCTGATTAACAGTAACGACTGTCATTTGTCGCAAGCTGTCACGCTTTACGTGTTTTCTGAGGCACGGAGGAAACTCGCTATGACAGATGCTCACCCATCCACAGACCAACCTCGGCAAGCGTCGTCTCCACCTAGGGAACACTCATTTGATGATTTTACCACCCAAAAAAGGACTAATACTTTAGTCCTTAACAGTACTAAATGCCTGTGTCTTATGCATTGGGAATCGAATAATTTAGGTTATCGTAACTAAGCGTTTTATCACAAGGAGCCTGAGCATTATAGAATAGTGAAAACCAAAGACACTTAAGACAAAATATTTGAAATAACCGGTTCTCTGCTAACCCCAACATCCATCAACGGCCAACAGCAGTCACAATAGACATGAATAAGACAACAACTGTCAGTTGTAACACCCAAAAACTCATCGAGGTATATCAAGTGACGTACTGAAAGGTGACATTTACTGCGTCCCGGAGCTAACATAATAAAAAGCATACCTTTTTAATAACAAGGAGGACCATTGTGCGTCTGTCACCACAAATCATGTCCGAAACGACGTTGAGCTCATTTGGAAATTGGCAGCGGGACTGTGAGAACTAATGAAACGCCAAAATTGCTTTTTAGAAAGGTTTCGTTTTTAATTGAAAAACAGACCGTTGAAAAATTCAACAAAACTGACAAAATAAATAATTACAGCTGAACAATTATATCGTTTACAAACAATTACATGAATCCCGCTAAATTGATATCTCAAGACTTCTTTAAATCTTTGATTAAAAAAACCAAGACATTAGAAGACAAAATTGGGTAAAACATAAAAAAAAAATATATCATTCTTCTAATTGTTGTGGGAAAAAGTCAAGCAGACAAACGGAATGCATTCGTGGTGGAACACGAATTTTGACAGGTTGCATCGCGCCAAATTCGGCAGATGCGGCCGCGCATGGGAACACTCTGTCGCCCTCAATCATTGGCCCGTGACAGACGGGCGTTTTTGATCGATCGCCATCATTGTGACAGCGGGACAAAGACAGTGTTTTGCCGTGTTGGTATATGAACTGTTCTTGTGGTTATGGATCCAGATGAACTTGTAGCTGCTGTTGGCTTTGTATTAGCCATTTTTATGAGGGCTCCTCTGTTTATGACGTTTCGTGATGGAACAATAGTGGTTAGTGTGTGGCCTGATCCGATCAATCATATAGAAAACCCAATTCTGAACAGATTTTGGATGTTACAAAATTTCGATCAAAAGATGTCATACAGATTTGGTGTCGATTTATTCATATCGATTCCAAGAGAAGCTTGTGAAACAAGTGAAATGTCGTAATATTTCAACAAATAAAAGAAAATGAGACTCGAACACCAGTCAATTCCAGTTGTGTGGGCGAAAAGAATTCATTTAATACCAAATAGCTTTCACTGGTAGAATGGGAGTATGCAAATGGACCGGTTAAGGTATCTATTAACAAACTAAGTACATGTCTGAATTGATGTTGACTTCAAAGGAATCCATTTTTTACTTATCTCAAACTTTACAGTTACACCGATAAAGAGTCACCAAACATGTACAAATGTATTTATAACTCTTCGAGGAGTATCAACATGTATAGTACCTTCGCCTCGGCTCCCTAGATCAGATAATCGTTCCATATACTCTAAGCACAATAGGGTATCGTTGGAATGTCACAACATGTCGAACGAAGATCTTTTTGTGTCCATTCAAAACACGGACGCTCCAAAATTAGACAGCAATTTATTTATCAGAAGCTATAAAACAATTTTACAATGCGGTCTACTACAAAAGGCGACGAATCCCACGTATGTTGGTCGCACAATCATGCCATTACGACCCTCCTTGAACTGTGTTTGGGGATTGAATGCTCATCATTCGAATTGTTGCAATTTGGAGTGGAACATTACAATGACTTAGGGACTATTGGCTCTCAGGTCAATTTGAAGGTTGAGACGAAAAACAAATCTTGGTTTGTCATATTTGAAGATGGATGAGACTGTTAACTGGTTCAGTAAACAATATTGCATGATTCTCAAACAAATAATAATCCAGTTCTGTAATCGAAACGATTTTCATACATACATGTTAAAACTCGTTTGCTCTAGATGAGTGACTTTAGAATTGATTGAAAGGTTACCTAAAGTTTGCATACGTAGTTGTTGATAAAACAAAATAAATAAAAACGACAGCTTCATAGAGATATTCACAGCATCAAATAAACACTTCGTTGCTATTTAGGCTACTGGGTGTTGAAGTGTTAAAATTGGCTCAGAAACCAGGCTCGGGTGAAACAACAAAAAATATCTTAGCTTCGGTCCACTGCGCTAGTACTTAAATATAGGTACAGAAAACGAGATACCGTTAGATGTAGGAGTCGTTATAGTTCACGATACTTAGTAAGTTAGCATTGACATCTATGGACTAAGTACACCCTTTTTTCACGCGCGTTTGTCATTATCATCCTCAGCCCAACCTTTGTTACTGTTGGGTATAAAAGTATACCTTCTTTGCTAGTCTCCACATTCTTGGGCCAGCCTCATCCAGGATATAATAGCAGTAGCCACACGACGGCACAAAGTCAGTGCAGTGCTAGTGAAGTGTTACTAATATAGGTTTATGTTTTATTTACTAACACTTATTATATTGAAAATGTATTAATTTTTTATTACTTATAACATTATATCTGTGTATTTTATCTATGCCTTCGTTGCCTGAAGACAAATAAATAAATAAATAAAAGTAACAGAAAATATCGTCTGCTCATCTACTCTATTGCCTCTTCTACATTCAGAGATTTCTTATTGTAAAGTAAATATTCATAAAGAAAACCCTGCTTTATTACGAAGAATCTGTAATCAGACTTTCATTTCTAGTAATAAAGCAGGGTTTACGGTAATCGACCACACAGCTTCCTCACGACTCCGTCACAACAAAATCGTATCGCAAGCACTAAATGGCCTACTTGCCGAAATGAATTAGTAAATCGGAGTCGACATTCCCGATGCGTCCCGTCTCACGACTAAAAAGAGCGGCGACAATGTCTAATTTATTTATGAGAATCGGTAGCCCCTCACAATGGAACTTAGAAAAGATCTTCAAATGGGCAAACAAAGATAGCGTCAATCCTTTGAAGGGAGAACCATTTTAATTAATATAGGGTGCGTAGACAATAAGGTAGTGAATGCCCTGCAAAATTGGATGGATGAATTATTGATAGAGCTCGGAAGGAAGAGTGTTTATAATCATTGATTATTTGATAGTCCTTAGATCCCTCTGTTCTTGTTCAAAGTCATTAAATCTCAAGGGAAAGTCAGCTTCATGTAGATTACGAAGTTAATTATAAAGACAGTGTACAGAATTAGTTTTGGCTTGGTTGATATACGTATTTTACGAGGTAGAGGTAATGAAACCATGGTCGTAACATTTAATGACGAGATGGAAAGTTGGTGTCCACTCTCCTGATTATGATCTGTATGTCTTTTCTCATTAACCATGCAAAGTGACAGGCTTAGTTCCATGTATTTATAATAATTTCCGTTGTCTACACCACACAATGTTTTACACCACTTTAATAACTATTTGATCTGCTAGCATATAATTTCTTTACTATAAATGGCACGTATTCACTAACTTATTTCTGAAATCATCAATCTTTGTATGTATAAATATGCACCTCTTTGTATTGTAGTCATTATTTTCATGGCCAGACATGTGTCACTGCGTGTTATTTCGCCTTGTTCCAACTTAATCTCAGCTTATTAAAAAGTCAATGAGACGGCTCCGTAGACGGCTCGTTACATCATCTCCCCTGATTTCCTGTCAAAATTATTAATCTACTCGATTTCTCTCATCATAAGCTTTTGTCTTGAGAGTGTCATATTTATTTCCCACAATGACGCAACTAGACCGCATACTTGAATAACCACAGCATGTTAACACATTCTCGATACCACAGCATCGGGTGTACGTGATAATTCATTAGCCGATACACACGTCATTCATATGATTACTAATACTAATGTTGCTTTACCAACGTTTGTTTTAGCTTCATCATTAGCAATCAACACTTCATTTCCAAACTTACGTCCTAGACTTAAAGCTGCTATTTAATTTTAATTAGCTGCAAACACATCTATGCATGGACCAGATAAAATAATTAGTTCGTCAGAATCTACTTGCCCGTTACTTCAGGTTTGCGTCCTATCTTATTAGACGTCAACGCATCGTTCTCTAACTAATGTATTTTTGCAAATGATCCACCCACTCATTTGGTTATGTTAATTGATTTAATTGGAGCCCATAATTCAGCTTTTGAAATGGATTTGAATAATCGGTCATTAAAATTGCATGAGCATGATATTTACTACATCTGTCTTCTTATAAGTGGATGGAGATTTAAGTAGATCTGTTGAATCGCTTAGGGGCTCGTTCGCATTGCATTGAATGTTTCCTATACCGCTTTCGGTCACAGTAATTGGATTTATGGACTTAAGTATTTAAATTCTCGCGTACATGAACAGAATTGGAGCACTTCCCTTGTTATATTCTAAACGCTAACAACTTGGAAGTTTCTCTAATACTGCGTTTAACTTTAACTGCTTGTCTACCTACACGCACACAGCTATATGAATTATAGATTGGTTTTTCAACGTCTTCTTAACAAAATTATAGTTATTAGACATGTTAATTGGGTTCCTAATAACGTCGAAACCTACCTCTACAAATATTAGCATTCGTCGGCTAAACATAGCCTTTGCTAATATTTGGGTTTCAGCAAAAAATAAAAGCAACGCGAAATTAAATCGTGTAGATGAATTTAATGGTAGAACAGAGATATTATGTTAATTCAGTCATTAAGTCAATGGGCTTCTACAGAAATTACCGGTGGTCCTACTATATCATTATCATGTTTTTTGTGAACCACTTCATTACCTGTTGTTTGTTCAGCGCGGCTTTTTAACATAATCATGGCGGCGACGATGTGTTCAATCTTGTATTTTAGTTCGTTTGATGACTTTATCAGTGAAAATTGATAGTTACAGTCTCGCTTCCAGATTTTTTGCTGCAATAAAGCCGTCTCATTGTTTAAATTGCCATCATTTTGGTCAATCGACGTGATTGCCTCTGCCACCCAGTTTTCTATTATTATACTGTTGTCAGCTATTAGCTACCGTTTAAGGATCAGCAAAGAAGTTTATATCATCATTACGTCCGTAGACAGTTTACAAGGATTATTAATAGACATGACAAATCATTTTACAGCCTTTGGAAGCTTCTAAGAAATCTATGCCTAATAAAAAACTATTGTTATAATCGCAAATGGCTATCAATATTCACATGTGTAATAAAAGTTTTTGCGAACTTGTCAATAGCTATTGAACCATATCGAAGATATGAGATGTTGGTTTCGATAACAAAAAAAGCTATAATGAGCAAATTCGTTTGATGTGTTTCGCTCGGGGCTGTACATCGTTTCTTAATGAGAGCTTCGGATATAACTTACAAGCTGACAATATGTTGTATGATTTCGAAGGTCGTATATTTATAATCAATTTGTTCCAATAAATTCTTTTTGGGTGGCATTTGGAGCATTTTGATTTGTGTACCCATTTGTTTAAAATTATCATCACCAAAGCTGTTACAGCTATCAATATTTTTAATGCCTTTGCTTATTTTGATTTTAATTTTATGGATGTTAAGTCTGATGTTGATAAAGGTTTTATTTATAGTCAATATTGCACAATACAATATAGGTGTATTCGTGACATTTTAACGCTAAGTTTTTTTTTCGACAACATTTTCAGCTAATTTATTGATACTTATAGAGATGGCTAGCGCGATTGCTTAATATGAAGTTCTATGTACAGTTCACAAGTCGGGCATACTGTTTGGGATTGTTCATCCTGAGCTTCTCGCTTGATGTCACGAACTCTGCATAAATGCGAGTGTAGACCCACTCCTTATTATTGATACTGATTTACTGCACAAGCCCACTGCTCGGCAAAGGCCCCTTCCAATGACTTCCCGTTTCGTCGATCCAGGGCCGAAGTGGACCGATCGCGGGACTAACGAGCTACCGTGACCCCGGAACGTAAAGGGCTATTGAAGAACACCGTGGATTTTCGTCGGACAAGCCGCTTCTGCCCTGCCCTAGAAGGGAGGACTCATTTGATGATATAAACACGCAAAAAAAAAGACCAAAGTGGACCAGTGATCGTTGAATTTGTTTAGGTCGTTCTGCCATCTTTCACGAGGTCTGTAACGCTGCCTTATTACATGGGACTTAATCGGTGAAATCGGATGACTACCTAACCTACACCGCTAAATTTCTCTCCGGCGATTACACTCATTATTAGTTTCTATGAGTGTGATAGGTACTTATGTTATCTTCCACAATTACTTCCTATCATAAAACTGATAACTTATACAATCCTCTGACGCCGTTACAATGCCATCAATAAATATAATTGACGAGTCCATTGCTCTCTTCTAATTTGCATTGACAATGTTAAGTAACACAGTATTAATGTATGGAATAGATTGAAATTTACGGCATGCCAAATTATTATTTGAACTCCTTTGAAGGCCGATTCAATGTTTGTTTAGTACAGTGTGACAACTTTAAGTTTGCAGCTGAAGATGGCGCTGTTTGTCAAGGAAAAAATCATCGGTATGTTAAACTTAGTACATTAACTTTAGTTCTATGTTTTCCCGACTGCAAAGCTAAGTTGGTTGAAGTGACTGACGTGGCATGTCGTAAAAGGTTACTGGGTTTTATTACACTTGACCCGATTTGAAATGGAAATACGTTTGTTATGTTATCATCAGCGTTTGTATAAGGTATGATCAGTTTGATGACTAAGTTTGCATGAATGGCAGCCATGCTTGTCAAGGTTATTGATGATTATTTCGTGAATCATAGCAATCTTACAGGCCTGATTATTTAGGCCTGTAGGAATTAGGCTGATATCTATCAATATAGCCTATCGCAGTCCACTGCTTAACATAGGTCCCTCCGAGGATACGTCACATCACCCTGTGCTCTGCCTTCGTCATCTAGTTTATCCCAGCTGTTACCTTAAGGTCGTGTGTCCGTCTAGCTAGTACCTGTGCTTCTTATATCCCAAAATATCTTGTCTTGATAATTCCAAAAAAAAAGCTAAGTAGTTGCAGCCGTTCTCAAGTTTTCCGCTTGGCAACACATTTAGCAATTCATTTTTTTAAATAGATAGATGTCATTCAATTCGTCTACTACTACTTATGTCGGCTTTATTGTTAATTAGATCTTATTCTTTTTCCCCATTTTATATTGAATATATCTTGCCAAAAATCGCCATTTTATTTAATGCTATGCGAATATTTATTCTTAGAATCTTCATTGTATAGCTCGGAGCAAACGGCCCGGTTCTTTGAAATGATCAGAGAAAAAACATTGGAACACCGTGAAATTAAAATCAGGTGTGCGAAAGAGAGAGTGAGCTACATCCTATCGCTGTCTTTTTCTTAATTAAGGAAGTGAAAAGCTACGGTCACGTGCGACTCGAAGCCGTACATGAGGAGTTCCGTACATTATAAATAACGAAATACATAAAATACAGGAAAAGAAAAACCCGTTGAAATAAAAAATATCACAATATTAAAGAGGGAATGGCCCTATGGATGGCGACAATTCCAGAAAAAATAAAAGGGAACCGTCTGTCTTGATATAGACATGTGATGAGGATGGATGACACTCATGTGACTAACAGAGCGATAAGTATGATTGTGGATGGATGGATTTTCTAAGTAATGATATGAAAGAAAACGGAGTAAATGATACTGTGTCATCTGACAAGGGAGAAACGAAGAAAAAAACGTGTTGCGCCGACCCCATGTCGGTCAAGACGGACAAACAACGGAAGTACAGTATCCCGGTGGTAGCCTTTAAATGTTGCGGGGGTCGCGGGACTTATTTTCATCACCGTGACCCCGGAACATAAAGGGCTATTGAAGGACACCGTGGTTTTTAGTCAGTACAAGTCTGACAGTCCCCGCCCTGTCCGGGGTGGGAGGACTCATTTGATGATTTTACCACGCCTAAAAAACCTTTAAATACAGAACCCTAAAACAGCAGTGTGTAAAAGAGAACATTACGTATAAACGCATGATTTGCAATCACGGATGATTGCAGTGTTAAAACCAAAATAATTGAGCCTGATTGTTTTATTTTGGCGGCCTCATTAGTGTTTGGCAAGATTTTTATGGGCACAATGATATCTTGGCAATATACTAGTTGATACTTATGATTGTTTTTCTCTGGAGCTAGAATGTTTGTGGAGTCGTAAAATAAATTAGGGTCATGAAAATCACGTGATATATATTGTGCTTGGATGTCATTGACATTATGTCCTACTGCATAGTTACTACATCGAGGAGCTCGTGGCTCGGCAACTCAACAGCACAGGTCGATCTTCAAGGTTAAGCTGCGTTTCCCGAGTTTGGTTCGTGGATGGGCGATCTATTATCATAGCGAGTTACGAAGGGAACTCCTTCGTAACTCAAAAAGCCCGTAAAACCGTTGGTCTGATAGGCATTCTCTCCATGTAAAATATTAATATTCAGTTGCATCCGGTTCTAATGAAGGCCGACCCCAACATATTAGGAAAAAGGACCAATGGGCTAGTCCTAAGGACCAATGCTGAATATGGGTTTTAGGTTCTATTCTGTCAGATTTGCTCCTAGGTTTTTGTATTCTAGGTTACCACATAGGATAGTATTTATCCCGATTTATCCTAGCTGTGGGATAATTTCAGAGTTGCTAAACTTGCAAAGCCGCTGTCAATATCTACTGTCATAATGTATCGGCGTATGCGGCCACCTTTAACATATAGGTATTAAAATTGTCTCTATCACCTTTTTTTTTATAAAGTTGCCCTGCACTAGGAATTTCCCCTCTGTCGTAAGTGCGTTTACAAACATAGAAACACATACACCAACACCCAAACCCGGAACAACTACTTACAGATCATACAAATATTTGGATATGATGAATATGGGATCGAACCAGCAACACGTTGTGCAGCAGTCAATCGCTTAGCCACTGCGCCAATGCCGTCAAACTACTACCTGAATGCGCAAACGTGAAAAGCTCTCTAAAAGAGAACAAAACGGTAATTCTCCGCACAGTCACCAACTTCCTTCAAAGAAAATTTATTCGTTTAGAAATTGTAGAGAAACCAGCTCTGTCTTTGTTGTATCCAATCAATTCGTTTGCTAATTAGTTAGCCACGCGAACTGATAATCACGGCTTTCGCGGTACCCTCTAAATCATCAAGCTCTGACGTCTGGTTTGTGGGCGGGGGACCACACAGCTTTTGAAATGTTCGCTCCTAAGGTAGTGACCACACTTTTGGTATAATCAGTTGGTATAGGGTAATGATTCCAATGCTGGGACACAAGGCCTCTTTCTATTAGTGGGAGTAGGCTGTAATCTTCCACGTTTATATGCGTACTAGCTTCTGCCCGCGGTTTCACCCGCGTCATGTTAGGAGTTTGATCCTATAGTCCCGTCTCCATCAGTTCCCTTGAAGAGCGCTATTTCCGACGTCGTGGGTTTCTTCAGTGGTGGCTGGGGCGAGAGGTAGAAGATGTCTTTTCCCTCACGCATTCCGACTGCTAACCATTCCCCATTTAATTGCCACTGAATCTTGAGGTACCTCCCGAAACGAAAACCGGTAGGACTGCGTCAGACTGAAGGTGAGGACGCAGCCCGTAGCCTTTCCAAACGATCCTTAAAGTAGGCCGGTCAATAAAAACAAACATTGCACACGCGCATGTAACTACGTTTCTTTTATATGTTGTTAGGTCCCTTTAGAGTTTAGAGTATTTAACACCCAAGTTTGCAACCCTGATAACCCTGTTCTGTCAATGTCAATGTCGAATCAAAATCGCACTTAACCAGTTTTTAGTATTTGTTGTTACAGTGGACACACATCATCTGTGAAAATGTAACCTATCTAACTATCACGGTTCGTGAGAAACAGCCTCCGAAACATTACATTACTTTATAATATCTACAAAAACCAGTAGCAAAACCACGTTTTTTGTATGGGAGCCCCCCTTTTTTTGAGCCCTCCCACCCCGGGCTGGGTGCGCCTAAGTGCTTTTTTTCTTTTTTTTATCGTGGTAAAATCATCAATTAAGTCCTCCCACCCCGGGCAGGGCGGGAGGGACTGTCAGACTTGTACTGACTAAAATCCATTGTGTCCTTCAATAGCTCTTTATGTTCGGGGTCACGGTAATGAAATAAGTCCCGCGACCAATGAGAGCCCCCCTTAATATTTATTGTATTCTGTTTTTTAGTATGTTTTGTTATAGCAGCAACAGATGTACATCACCTGTGACAATTTCAAATCTCTAGCTATCACGGTTCATGAGATACACACGAAAAAACTACTGAATTGACAGCACAGGGTATTCAAGGTAGCAAATTATAACAAAATGGTAGTTACATGCGCGTTTGCAATATTTGATGTGGATATTGACCGGCCTAAAGAGGGATTTTATCGACGCAATTGTGCCAGCCCGTCATTATTTTGTCGCGATATTATTTTGAAACTGTGATATCTCCTAAGATATTCATTGAAATCAAATGATGTAAAGGGCAATTTCGTTCAAAATTAAATGCTTGTGATGATTAACGTATTTATTTGGATAAGGATTAATATCATGTTAATGAAAACACCTTCGCAAATAACGCATTACTCTAAAACAAATTTGGTTCCCATAAAAATGGTTATAGTGACTTAACCTTTAAAGATAGATATATGCTCTCGCGGACTTTATTTTAGAAAATTTTATGAGGAATAATTCCGTAGTACATAATTTTTGCGAAACTCTAACCGTTTACGCAGCGCACGCAACGGAAGCTCCAAAAAAGGAATACATTTTCCCGATTTTGAAACATTTCTCATTACTGCTCCGCTCCTATATGTGATAGCGTGATGTTATATAGCCTATAGCCTTCCTCGATAAATGGACTATCCAACACAAAAAGAATTTTTCAATTCCAACCAGTAGATCCTGAGATTAGCGCGTTCAAACAAACAAACAAACAAACAAACAAACAAACAAACAAACTCTTCAGCTTTATAATATTAGTATAGATTAGTAGATGCCATGAATTACAATATTATTTATTAAACTTGGTGATTTCATCTTTCTGTTTTTGAGAGTATTAGTGATAACACAGTAACACGTCTGTATAAGCTTAAACATACTACCCGTACATCAAGGTATGCCGATAGTAATGCGCCTATATAAGTTCGAACCCACGTCCTATGGTTTTTAGTCCAGGGCCCTTGCAAAAAGGCCGTGAAAGCTCATTCGTAGTCGCCTTCAGCCTATCAAAAAGTGCCCTAACTCCAATCAAAACTAAAAAGCTACCATTATTTTCGGTTCAGCGATCAACAATTCGCTTTTATTGCATAGACATGATGTAGGTATAGTTCTGTCTTCTCGAGCCGAGAAGTGTGGTCACTCCCTTAATAGACCAATCTTACGGTGTCTGTATCTTAATTACTATTATCTATGAGGCTAAAGAGTTAAGCCTATAATTTGTGGAGCAGGAAAAAAGTTATTAAGAAATCGTTTTGCAAAAGTAAATGATTAGTTTAGGTATCTGTAGTGTAAAAACTGGAGCAAGGAACTTCTAACCTTGTGCAGTATGGTAATCTTAATGATATAGCCCGCTGGCTATACAGTATCATCATCAGCAGTTGGAAGACCTACCTTTAGTAGACCATCATACGGAACTAGAATATAATATGCCACTTGCATCCATCAGATGCCCGCGACTCTCACGATGTCGGCAGTTCACCTAGACGCGTGGCTACGCTGCGTCTTCCTGTTCAAAGTCTCCATTCTAAAACTTTTGTCACCCATCCGTTGTCAGTTCTACAAACGATGAGGCCTGCCCATTGCTATAACCTCATCTAGCAAAAAGATATGTCGATGACTTTGGTTCTGGCTGACGAATTTTATACCATACATATTTTATCGCGCAAGGAAACTCCAAGCATGGCGCTTTCCATTTCTCATTGGGTCATTTTTAGTCCGTCTAAAAGGCCAGTAGTTAAATACTGCGTCTCAGTATCATCACTGGCAATGCATACTGCCAGTGATTATACTGAGACGCAATATTAACCAGTGCGCCTTTTAAATGTTTTTTTCTTTCCTTTTATCAGTTCTACCAATGTAACACAAAATCTCTCTTCATAAACTCTCTCCAAAGATCAGTGAAAACCATATGAAAAACTGTTCAGTAGTTTTTGAGTCAATCGCGTAAATGCGCGTGCGTGCTACACACACACACGCCGAGAAGAATTTGTTTTATAATACGTATCGAAATTGCATCATAGGCGGTCCCTTAGCCACCTGTCAAGGCGAAATATAACAAACCTTTGATCAACCTGCTAAACGCCTTTACAATATTAATATCGCTCCAGGCTCTGTTTACCCCATAAGGGATAAACGTGAGCGATATATCAAAGGCAGTTCATTGGCTAGACATAAATCTTGAGATAGATATGTACCGCCAAGTTCCAGTTGGAATTGGAATGGGAATTCGAAGTAATGATATGTAGCGAGGCGTTATAGTAGATTTTCATGTGTAGAATATAACGTTTTTGGCAACTTTTCAATAATAATAATAATAAAGTAGTGAAAATGAATAAACGAAATAATGATAATATTCCACAACTATCACAACGCCATCTATAGTCCCAAGCTAAGCAGAGCTTATATTATGGGTACTAGACAACTAATAAACACTTATATATTTCTAAATACATAAATATCATAGATCAATTACACCCAGACACAAAACAAATGATCGTGCTCATCCCACAAACGTTTGTCCTGGGTGGGAATCGAACCCACGACCTGCGGCATAGCAGTCAGGGTCACTAAACACTGGACCAACAGGCCCGTCGAACTATACGTTATTTGGACGTGACAAAAAAAAACTGTGTACAATAGTATGGATTTTATGGAATTATTTTTTATACCACTTATTACTGGTCTACAAATTTTATTGACAGCGAAATAGAAACAGGTTTTATATGATGCGAATATTCGGTTTCCGAAAACATTCTTACGTACAAACTTTCTTTTTAGTATTTCAGTTATAAACAGCCTACAATACACAGTGTAAGTACGTATGTAAAACAGTACAGCAGGCACCAAAGGAACCCTAACTTTTACGTAAATAAAGAATTGCCTACATTTCAGAATAAAACACAATTCATCAAAACATAAACAATTCTCTTAGCTCTAGTTTGGTCAAAACACGTCACTGATCAATGATCATAGACAAACGCTATAGCAATAAATCGATGGTTATGGCTCGCCCCCATGCCCCATAGAGGCATAGACAACACTATGATAACAAACAACACAATTGTTCCACTTTGAATGGCCCATACCGAATCACCATTGCCTATGGAATAATTCAAAGAGCATATTATATAATACTAATAAAATAAAGTTGACGTGTCTGTTTGTCCGAACGCGATGATTTCTGGAACTGCGAGTTAGATTTTGAAAAAATTGTATTTGCTCTTGATAGACAAATATTTGAAAAAGGCTCCGGGATCGCGGATACCAATGTATAGGTAAACGTGAAGCCTGGAACGCAAAAGGTCTTACATCGTCTTCCGGTTAACCCAGGACAGGACTCATTTAACAATTTTGCCAACCAAAAATACTTACTAATTTCCGGCTGCCTTGGCTGAAATTAGTAGTTTTTTGGGTGGGAGATAACAAACATCTATACATCCTTATAAACTTTTCTTTTTATATGTGAGAAAGTAACATTTTGTAAGATAAGATAAGATTTAACATCATGCTACGACTCTTTAGGAGCTGATTAAAATTAAATACATGTGGGTCAAACCGCGGGGCACAGCTAGTGCCGAATAACCATAGTCCATAGAATAATTCAAATATAATGTGACCAATCTGATGACATGAATGTTTTTCTTTCTTTTATATTTTGTTAGTGGCTCAGCAGGGGGGAAATTGGACTAATATTATATGGAGAATTATTGAATTTAAGTAAATAAACGTACATTTTCGTTGATTATTATCTTATTGAATATTAAATGTAATAAAGGAGTAAATTACATAATTAAAGTATAAATTGTATAATTTATGTAGATATACAATGTATAAAATTGTGTCTTCAACCGCCTGACGCAAGTCCTCACCGTACACAGAAGTTTCGGGAGGTTGAGTGGACCTTTGTCGGATAAGGAAGTAAGATACGCCTGGGTGTCACCACTGCGAAGATCGCCTGAGGGACACGGTGGAGCATACGGTGCAGGACTGCCCCGCTTGGGCAGAGCACCGCCGTTTCCTCACGATGGCATATAGTTGGGACAGAAGAGACTGTCAGACTCGTACAGACTAAATTACACGGTGTTCCTTCAATGGCCTTTTACTTTCCAGGTCACGGTTTGCTGTTGAGACAGTCCCTCGATCCAGATCAGCTTGCCTGCCAACTCTTTTTTGTCCGGCTAAGGCTTCATATCGTGACAAAAACTTTCATGTATTCATCATCTGCCTAGCCTTTTCCCAACTATATTGGGGTCGACTTCCAGTCGAACCACATCTGCATCCAGCAGATCATCATGTTTTTTACAAGGAGCGACTGCCTATTGGACCTTCACAACTCAGTAACTGGGTAATACGATACGCCGTGGTAAGACTGGTTGTCAGACTTTTAGAGCTTCTGACTAATAGTGACGACTGTCAAAGATCTCCGAATGACAGCCGGAACCAACGGCTTTACGTGCTTTCGTAACGAAACTCGCTATGAAAGATGGTCAGTTTTATGTTTCTAATTATTTGTATTTAAAGCTTCCTTATAATCTTAAAGTATCTCCAAAAGATGTTCTCACTCTCTCAGTTGTCGCATTTAGAGAAAGTGCTTTCAATCAAACTTATCGTAATTTAAATCAAAGGGAGGCGTTGATATAGAAACTTAAGGCGTATTGTTTTTATCTCATCGAGAATCAAAAGAATTTCATCATTATATGCTTTGTTATGGTCTAAGTAAAGGTATTTAAAGGCAAGTAATGGGTGACTCGCCGTCTGGTCATGGACCATACCCGGGCCGACGGTGCGTTGTGTTCGAAGAGAAAGAGCTGTCAGCAAGCTGGCGGCCCCCGTTAATTATGTCCTTGGAACGTAACGTAAAAAGTTATTGAAGAATCACCGTGTAGTTTGGTCCCTCCTGTCTCGACCAGTCTGGGACTAAGAGGACTCATTTGATGAGACAAGGTTCTAACTTAGTCAATAATTGCACATTAAAATAACTGCGAGTAATGCCTTTGCCTTTTCCTTTAAATAAAGGCCTCCCCCCAAGAATCCAGCCAGCAATTACTTATTTAAAAATGGAAAACCCATTCACAACTCTCGTCCTCATTCTCAACTACCCACAAAACGACGTTCAAGTACAATTTGTTCATGTTATATTTTAAATAATGCGTCCATAACTCTCTTACGCCCGGGGCGAGCCGTCACACAAACATCACTTGTCAACCATTTACATTTTAATAAAATAATAAAGCTATCATATAAAAACGCTTTATGTTCCGTTATGGCTGTCTGTACACCCCCTAACTAATGCCACTAGAAATTTCCATGCACAGAAGTTCCAGTTTTCTAGACGATTCTTGAAGAGAGAGGAGATGACGGCATGGTTGGCAGAGTGGTTGAGTTATCGACTGCTGCGCGGTGTATCGCGGGTTCGATTCGGCACTATACAAATATTTGTGTGGCCTGCGGATAGTTGTTCCGGGTCTGGGTGTATGTGAGTTTAGTTTGTAAATGCACCCACGACACAGAAAAAAATCCTAGTGTGGTTGTTTTCTTTAAAAAAGGGTGCACTTTTTTGTATATAAAGAAATAGTGTTTTACGATGTGATTCCTGTTGACTTAAATGAATCAGTCGACTATGTCAATCAGTTTTTCGTATCCTTCTCAAAATGTGATCTCCGGCCACCGTAGGCGCGGGCATCGGGCAGTGAGTAAAGGGCAACTCGCTGCCCGACCATGGACCATGCCCGGGTCGACGGCGCGTTGTGTTCCACGTGCGCCTCAAAGAGCGTCAGCATGATGACGGGGTGAGAGTGCCAAAGCCTGCCGGGGTCGTGGGACTTATTTCTTTACCGTGACCCCGGAACATAAAGGGCTATTGGATTTTAGTCAGTACATGTCTGACAGACCCTCTCACCCTGCCCGGGGTGGGAGGACTCATTTGATGATTTACCACGAAAAAAAAACCTTCTCATAATGCTGTTATGGGTGGACCTTCTGGTGGCTGTTGTATGGTGTACCTATAGCGTGATGGCTCTTCCTTTTTTTGTTCTAACAGATTGAGACATTTGAATTTAGATGTGATTTTATTCAAATCTCGGATATGGCGGGATTATTTAGATTTGATGCGCTTGCCTAATATTGAATGGCTAGGTTATTGTTGTTATTGTAAATTGTTATTTTAGGCAAAAGTATTTATTACGATTGTCAATTTTCTTTTTCAATAGATGGTTGAAAAGTTTGGAATTCGATAAATGTTTATTAAACTCAAGTTACGTCACTTGAATAGAAATTCAGCTTCATGCTATTGCAAAACACAAACATAAAGATTTCAATAAAAATAATTAATAATCTCCATGCAATAATTATTATTTTTCAATCAATTCAATAGTAAATAAAACTATACATTTACAACTAAACTAAACACAAAAAGGCAGAGACACTTAGGCGTCAAAGTACTCCTAATAATTTTATTTTTTTTGTCTTTGGTGAAAACGCGTTGAAACAGTCATATTCAATGAAAAAGGGTTATTGAAAATTCCAGTAGAAAACTACATTTTTCCTGAACAACTTAGCTTTATATATTTTTTTCGAATCCGTGCGGTTGACATCGCGGACGGAGTGCTATTCATGACTAAAGTAAAACTTATATAAGTAAGTAAATCTTATGTTACCAAGTTACTTTATCCGGATAACAAAACCGCGTCTTTAAATAACCATATGCAATAAGGAAACAGTGGCATATCTAAAGTTATCTTAACTGTGTCGGTCGCAACTCCTCGTTTAACTGACAAAGTGCCGACAATGCCTCACTAAAGATTTTATGGGCGATATCAGAGTGATGAATGTATTCAGCTTTAAGAGATTTGATTGGCAAAGCGAGACGACGCAGACTGACATATTTTTGTGGGCAAAGCTTAATAAGAACATGACTGAAGATCTAGGCAGTGACATTTTATCAGTGATAGCGATAAGTGAAAAGTCTAATTTATTATATCTATTTTCAATGGATTTACTCTTGACCTCAGTCTAGCCTAAAACCAAGGATGAGACCTAAAATGGAGTGAGTTCACCCAGAAGAAACTGAAACTCATGTGCACCGACGAAAGGCAGTAAAACCGATGGTGGCGTTGTCGAGGATAGACTGGTGGAAGGTGGATCCCCCAAACATGCCCATCGGCATAGGCTACAGAAAAGCGTATATCCTGTGGAAAGTTGTTTTTAGAAGTAATAAAAGCTTTGTACTCAATTAGTTGAATCCCTCTGTCTGGTCATAGCTGGTGGAGCGACTTGTAGCCATAAGATCCATTGAAAGTCATGTCCAAAGACAAAAACAAAAACCAAAAATCCCCCTTGAACCTCGAAAATAGCGCTGAGTCGTCGTTTTTCATAGACCTTTGACTTTATGGGTGCTCAAGCCTGAAAATCTGCCGATTAGTCTTACCAAGACGCATGCCAGATATAGCCAAGATTATGCAAGAGATAGCCAGTCACTAGATGTTAAACACAGGCATTTGTATGCATCGGGTTGGAAGCCGACCCCAATATGGCTAAAAAAAGGCTCGACAGATCACGATGAACAAAACTAGTAGCAAAACTTAAATATAATACTCCTACGCTCGTCATTATCATCTGCCTAACCGCAATTATGTTGGGGTCGGCTACCAGTGTTACTTGATGTGGTTAAATGAATACCTAACAATATTTAATATGCTTTGACTCATCTGACCTCTCTAACTCTCAAACGGAATCGGCTCTATAACATACATACTCACGTTTTTCTCGCAGAGAATAAAACTACAGAATGTTCACAATCCTATAACGATCTTAAAATTCTTATTACTGAACTCTAACGTTAGCCTTCGACAAATGGCGAATTTGACATAGCAACTTTTAAAATTTGTCGAAAAAATGACGTCATTAGAAATTTTTGTTGAGTTCAACACCATCTCTAAAACCGACCACCGAACAACCTTCTTCTTTCTCTTCTTTTGATTAGCTTTCGACATCTTTAGGTTTCTGAATTGCTGAATGTCTACCATAATATTGACACTATAAAAATGGCGACTTTGAAAAAGGTAGAACGCTGCGGTATCATTTTAATTAATTTCAACATAATCAAGCCTATACACATAAACTACTACCCGATACGTGCTTCGCTATGTATACAAAAAATGTGATAAATGAAGAACCGCTGCACCGATTTTCTGCAATCTTCACATAAATCATCTGTAAAATAGTCCGAACAAAGCCTAAACATTTGGTTTGGATGGGTAAGCCCGTTCTTGGGTTATAAAATTACAACGAGAAGTGCCATTGATTTTTATATACATTGATAAGATTCCTTTCTTTCGTGATCAATGCGCTTGTAGACATTTGAGAATAAGACCGACTCATCCCACCATATCCTTCTGGTCTTGCCGCGTTATCGTTTACCGCTAGTTGGGATCACTAAGTGGTCATTGTCACCCATTGCTTTTCCGACATGCGGCTGATATGACCAGCCTAGTTCCACTATCTACCTGTCTAATACACTACCCAAACACTATTTTTACTTGTAATGCCTACAGCACAGTCTAAAAAAAATCTAATTAACGTAACCCGGACACCTGATATTCTGCTGAGCGCCGTCACAACAGGCTTGTCCCGAAGCCTGTGGTCGCCACTCGCCTCTCATTCATCATATGCGCAGCAGATAATAAAGTGACTGGCCGTGTCTCCTCGCCTAATCGAATCGTTTTCCACGCTGTGGGATCCGAAGAGAACAGGGACATGCATAGAGTAACCTTATGTGTATATTTTTTTTGCTTTCTTAGTTTTACTATTGTAATTTGATGAAACATCAAAACATTTGGTATATATTAAAAGTGCGTTTCTTGAGATGAATAAAATAAATGCCAACGATAGACCAGCACTGTTTATGCCAACTTGACTATTCTTATTAAATAATGAGAACTCCACTTACTTGATTTATTTTATTTTTAGAAGTATCTAGTGACTAGTGCCTAATGTTCCCGTCTATTACTTCAAATCAGTACTAGTTACTTACTTTTTTATAAATACATATTTATATAATCATTTTTGTGAAGATCACATCATCGATGTTTGATTGTAATCATGATTACGCCACTACCTTTTTGTAGTTGAGAGAATCATCAAATAAGTTCCGACCCTGCACGGAGCAGAAGGCCCTTGTCAGATTCGAACTGTTTTTCAATTGCCCTTTCGATTGCAGGATAACCTGCTTAGACACATGCGGCGACTTTTAAAAAAAACGTTTCGCTACACTAGGAATTTCTCCTGTATCGTGGTTTCGTTTACAAACATAGAAATTCACATACACAAACATCCTTGCAGTTCATACAAATATTTGTTCCGTGCGGGGATCGAACCCGCGACACACAGCGCAGCAGTCCAATTGCTCAGCCACTGCGCCAAACGTGGCGCCAAACATGTCGACTTACTACGCCACTGCCTTAAATAATGTTGAACGAAATCAACTCCATTCCTGTCCCTGTCCATATTGTCTATGACTTTCACTATTATTATTTCTATTACGTTAATATCGTCAAGTGCCATTATTGTCACATCCATGTGCGTCCGAGGCACTGGATCATTAACCTGCGATCTTGTGTTATGTCTTGATGCCACCATGCTTAAGTCTATCACTTTTACTTGTTTTGTGACTAAAATGTTATTGCTAACATGCTTAGATAAAGAATAGCCATATTAGAAATATAAATAATTGTAAACCCGTATTGGATCCGGTGGATTATATTTTTTTAAATAGTGGATTTGAGAGGCTTTCATATTGTTACTACTCCTTTTCTGCTACCTTTCTATCTGTCAGACCAACCTTGGATCTCATTGTCATATTTTCAAGTTTCAGTGCTGCTGCACAATGTATCAAAAACTACTGCTGGTAGTCTTTAAAATCGATTCACATATAGGCTCGACCTATAACTTTCCTCGCCTTCCATACTAATTCAATTAATTACAACATAAGTATAAGTGAAAACTTTCAACACCTAATTATTTATTAAAACGCCTCCCAATAAATGTTAGTAACATTTTAATTTACGTTCAAACAATTTTTTAATTATGGTAATACCGAACATTGATAGGCGAGTTTTCGATATTTAAATTGTTTTATCGACAATCTGTCGATGCGTGGGCGCAGCATCGGACTTATTACAAAGTTACGTAACAGATATTTAGTTGGTGACATTTCTGATGAATGGAGTTTGAAGTTGCGTTGAATAAATGTATTACGTTCCAATGAATAAGATAGAAGAGAAATAAAGCATGAGAAAGACTGAAGAAATCATGCATATCAAAATATTTCTACAGAAACAAAAATGGTTTAGGCGCAAAAGCCTAATTCGCAAAATGGCAACCCAGTCGCATAGAGACAAGTTCTCAAAATGGCAAATTCTCTAAAAGCCTAATTTAATTCGCAATTTGGACAATTTTGTAAAAGCCTAATTTAATTCGCAAAATGGACAATTCTCTAAAAGCCTGATTCTCAAAATGGTAAATATATTTAAATGGATTCTTTTCTTTTGGGAGTAACTCTTCTAAATCTAAGAATTCTTCGCATAGTTCTGTGTATCAAATATCCTGTAATTTTAATTAGCTTTACTTGTATAATTCAATCAATATAAATATGTAGTGCAAGTTGTGCTTACCTGTAAGACATTGATACTCTATATCCGAATTGATTCAATGTAACCCATAATTTTTTGAGTGTACTCAATTGTTGGTGAGCCAAATAAATAAATAAAGTAAAATGCTGGTTACGTTGGAATTTTGGAAACCTCACAAAAGCTGCGCATTACGACTACTTACCAACTTTCATTAGAGTCACCCTTACAAACTTAAACAAAGCATTTAAAAAAAAATACTTAACCGTACGATTATGAAACCCATTTCGATTGGAACAACAAAACAGTAATTAGGTCGAATGCTCAAATCGATTCGAACCTTAAAAAGTGGCTAAGTGCGAGTGGGACTTGCAGATGAAGGAGGTACCTTTCAGTTCCATAAACTTTTATTTCTTATTATTATGACCAAAGTTCTGTTGTGTGTGTCTATCTATCTATATCTATATCTATACATATAATAAAACTGTAGAAAAGTTATTTTTGTACATTAAAAGAAAACTCAAAAAATGTAGCCACGGTATTAAAGGACAACCAATAGAACCCATTTCTAGCATTTTTAGAATTTTTGTCTGTTTATCTGTTTGTCTGTGTATTTGTCCAGATATCACGTAAAATTTACGAAATTAATGTAGATAACTTTTATACACAACGATTAAGCGTAACTTGGAGAGGAATTTGGTTTTTGTTTCATTGGAATCGGTTCAGTCTATCAAAAGATATTTGAATTTAAAGTGTTTTAGAAGTAAAATTACGGGTGCACTTTGGTCTCACAATTTGATTTCGTACGTCAGTCGCGCGATCTAACTTCGAATTCGAATAGCAAAACTACAGTGGAGTGGTGTGGTGTGGTGTGGTGTGGTGTGATGTGGTGTGGTGGTGTGGTGTGGTGTGGTGGCCTGAATTAATCGCTAGCAACTAAAAAATACATTGTTAAATTCCGACATCCACGCGAACGAAGTTGCGGGCACAGCTAGTATCAAATAAAATTCCTATCTCGAAAACTGCTGAACTGATTTTGATGAAACTTGCATTATTCCATAAGGTGAACGATCCCTAGTACAATAAAAAAAATCGGTCCACAATTGGCGAAGTAATCGCGTAACAAACACGCAAAAAGTAAAGATCATCATATCATCCAAGTAGGCAAAATTAATAAAAATGCTCACAAAATTAAAAATCCTGAACCAAATTGGATGAAATTTTTATGGGACCAAACTGCAAGCATCCTGCATCGAACAAAAAGTAGAAAGAATCACACTAATCGGACTAGAAACCTCGGAGTAATCGATGTACATACATAAAAAAAAAACATATCGACCGAATTGAGAACCTCCTCCTTTTTGAGAAGTCGCCACTTAAAAAACGTCGAAAATAAATTGTTTTGAGGTCAGATAGACAGACACTCCCATTAAAATACTAGCATAAGGCTGCATCCGATTATAGTAGAAACCAACCCCAAAATAGTTCATAAAAGGCTGAGATGATAACTACACGAAGTTTGTATAACCTTCAAAAGAAACTTCCCTGTGACGGTCACGGACAGACAGTGGTCCCTAGTAATAATTATGGTCCTTTCGGTACTTTTCAACTACGGAACCCTCAAAACTTAATCGATATCTTCTAAAAAGCCCGGTGCATCAGTAAAGGCTTCGTCGGCAAGCCGTCAAAGGTGATTAATTACTGTGACTTGTGAACTGCCTAATTTTTATAGGCTGCTAATTTGTGTGAACGTATCGCGGATTCGTTACAGGGATTCACACGTTAGGTTTTTATTAATGGTTTGAGTAGCGTGATTAACTTTTTAAATAGAAAAGGATTAAAAAGAGTAATGTGTGACCAGATTAACTTACTGTAATCGTATATCCATCATACCTTTTGTCTATGCACGAACCCTAATTTTTGATTCAATTATGATTCTGTAATTAGAATTTCCGCGTTTGGAAAAAAAGAAAGCCATAAAAGAAAGTCTAGTGAATTTTTATCATTGACATTGATTCAATGTAACAGAGAAAAAAATAACCAAATCTAACTCTAATATACTCTCTAAGGAAATATCTTTTTATACACCTAGTACTACGTTATATAGACACCTGAAAAATAACGGTATCAAAGCCTTAAATGTTGATTTTAACGTCAACTCTTCAGACCTACTCATTATCACCATAATAAAAATAATAACACAATCAAAGAGTAGACCGCTTGCAAAAACTTCTTCCTATATAGAACTAACCATTATCCATACGACAACATACAGGCAATCACAGGAAAACGAAACGAAAAACTGAATATACGACCATACATCAAAGTGAAGCAAGCGTGTTATTTGCACCACCGCACCGTGCCTCATATGGGACATGTAGGGTTGTCAGATAAAATAATGAACTCGAGCTTTTAATCGCTTGACCAATTTGAATGGATACTGTAACCAAGTAGATAATGTTTTGTCTTCTACAGTTTTGCTAATAGGCAGTTTTGTTAAACCGGCTAGTTTACTATTTATTCGTTCGGAAAGTGTGAGTTTCAATGTGGAAAATGACAGTTATCTGCAATAACGTTGAATAAAATTACAGAAATGCTGGATAAAGGAATAAGATTCCGAACAAAAAAAAAACAGTTTGAAGCATTGAGCTACTATTACTACGTATAGAGACGACACCACGCATCAAAACTGTGTCCCATCCAGGATGAGCGCGCGCGCCTCGAGCACGCTACAGAGCTGTCAATCAACCACAGACTACTTAGAGATACTACGTATCAGACTGCCAACTTCGGAACAAAAATTTTCGCCGTAGGCTTTTGACAGCTTTTGAGTTTTAATGGTGTATGACGTTTGTTTTTTTTTTTAAATCACTGTTGCTCAATGGCAAAGGAATAATCGTATACAGCCTAAACGCCGTATTCGATATTGCTATATTACTGAAACTTTTCTAAAAATTAATTTTGGGAAAAAAAAAATAAAAAACAATTACATATTAATACATTTATTTTTCAATTTCCTTTAAAATTTTTTGAATGCTTGATTTTGCATCGTAGGCAAATAACGAAAATCATTAAATAAATGTAAAATTATCATAGTAACAGTTCATTGTTGTAAACCTTTTGACGCAACATTATTTTTAAGAGCTACTATCACTGTACCGAAACACCTCACTGCACCTTTGGATGGGTAATTTAGTATTTTGTTACTGCCGTATATTGATGGTTTTATCAATCGCCTTTTTCCAAAACGATGGTGAGCTGATTTTTCTACAACTGCTATTCTCTAGATTTTCACATGTCTTCCATCTGCATAATGAGCTGGAAAAGAAGAAACACAATGTTTATTATAAAAAAATATTATGAACCTCGGACCCACTCCAATGAATGAGGTGGGTGCTTTATGTAGTCACATAGTGTAAATCAGTTGAGTTTTATGAAAACATTATATTATTATGTATTCAGTAAACATATTATTTTATCATGTAACTGTATAATAAATTATCTTAAAAAGATCTATTAAACTAAAGGAACAATATATCTCTGCCTCCTACCACGGTGGCGCTGTTTAAATTTAGCAACCATACTAAATAACAATTTAGGATTCAAAACATATATTTTATACTAGCCATCGCCAGCGGCTTCACCCGCGTTTATGATAAAAATTAGACAGGAATTTAATCCTGGGATAAAAGTATCCTATTATGTTATAATAATCTGAGTAACAAACATCCATCTATCCTAACAAATTTTGTTAGAAGTAAGATTAAGAAAGCAAGAAGTAATGATAGCTGATGTTTTATCATAATATTTACCTTTTATACTGTCGAGTTGTTGTTCCACTCAAAATCTCATCTTCAGTAAACAGGAAAGGATAGGCACTGCCGAGACTTGGACGAGATTTAGACGTAATGAACTTCTTTTCGAAGTGCTTTGACAAAAAACCGCTTCGGAAGTTTTTCAGGTGATAACGATTGCAGTCTTGCAGATCATCACGGTTTAGTTTAGACACTTTAACCACACAGCGAGTCTTTTCTTATTACACGGGAAATGATGCCAAATAGCGTCCTGTCGCGAAAATTTACAAACAGAGCACTCGTAATACATTTTGCAAATAGTAAAAGTAATAGTAGACACACTGGGGATTTATTATTACAGAAAAAGCGGACAGGATAAACATTAGAGATCAATATTAGCAAATGTCAGACACACGTCATATGAAAGAAAAACATATGGCGGCCTACCAGCGCCTGCGACGGCCAATCAGAGACGACCACAAACGTCAGTCATCATTAAAACAATATGGCGCTACGTCGAGCGTTTCGTTGTATGAAGATTATCAGCCGTGCAATCAACTGAATGAACTTGTGCGCGTTGTCTCATCCTGTATGGGACACAGTGGTGATACGTGGTGTCGTCTCTATACGTAGTAATAATAGCTCGCTCGCATAATAGTAGCAATGGTTTAAAGTTGTAGAACGCTCTGAAAGCGAGTGCCGAAGCCGGGGATAAAGTAAAAGAAAAAGATCTCATAGCTGGTGAACATCGGAACTCTCGAGATTAGTTTCACAATCTTAATTTGGAAAAAATACAGTAGCCTTATCACAATTTTTCTCATTTAACCCAGTTATCTAGATTTGTGCATACGTGCGCACTATTCGAAGGTTCCATCTCCATATATTTGTGGCAACCCTGATCCATCCCATCACTGTGCCATATAAGTCACACTACCACACAGTGGTCGATAATTGAGACGTTTTCACGATAAACGCCCTCTAATTGACCACGCCATAGAGTTGAGCCTTAATCGCCGCCCCAAGCGTGTAATTCCATACTCGATTATGTACACTTTTTTGTTGATGTTGTTCTAGTTTTCATATGATTAATTGTGTTCCATTTATGGGCAGTGTTGTCTTCGTTTCTTATGTGATTCTGTATCCGTGTGTTGTGAGGGATCTGAGATGAGGATTTGTTTACAGTGGTAATTTTTATAAATTACAAAAAGTAAAAAAAAATGTAAATTCGGTTACAACAACTCATAGCCGTTACTGGATCTTAGCCAGTGAATTACCAAGTTAATTATTTTACTAACGATCATGGCGCTTCTAAGAGCCTGTGCAGATCACGTTTTTTAAACGCTGATGCACATTTTGAACACGGGCGTCGACGGCGCGTTTTTGTGAAACAGAGCGGTTTGTTTTCGCGATACAAATTTTCAAACGCGTGTCAACGGTGCGTTTAATAAACGTGGTGTTCATATGCTCTAATATAGTGATCAAAACAATTTATATACTTTTTTATACTTAGTACTGTACTTTTATTAGAAGAAAAATTTAAGAGCAGTCAACAGTGACTATCCAATTAAATCAAGAAAGCAGACACCGAGAAAATTATGAGAAAATTATGCTACCAGACTGTAGAACCCCAAGTAGGTTGTAATTTTCATGCATTTCCAAATCAGTACTAAATTATGCTAAGAAAATAATAACAACTGAAACTATAAAGAACACAAAAGAACGAAATAACAAAGACTTGTGATACCAATGCAAATAAAGCGACTGGCGCCGCAGTTAAATCTCCTTAAAATATTGGTCCTTACTGCGAAAATCCACGAGTTCCGCATTTTTATAAAACGACGATTCAGAGGGTTAGTTCCGCAGTTTGTGAGTAAAACAATACATTATGAAAGTAACGGGGGAGTGTGGAACAATGTCAGCAAATAAATTTAATAGATACACAAATAAAAGTTTCTTGTACGGTCTTAAGTTGGAAACAGTACCATTCTTTGTTTTGTTTGTCTAAGGAAAAGATACTGAAAAAGGGGATTAAATGTTTTATTCAGTATTATTGAAAATGGAAATCACTGTAATACTTGTGTTGATTTTCAGTTTGTAACCCTCCTTATCCAGCAAATGCGAGTCCCTTTTTAGTCCACTTTTGACACCCCACGATCTTTACCGCTATCCTTCCGTGCTGATATTTTAAATGCGAAAGTTTATCTTATTTAATGTTGTCCTTTTTCATGCCAAAATGGCTGAGTCGATCTTGTTGAATTTAGATACAGAGATAGATGGTTCACTGGAGAAGGTTATAGTCTATACAGGACGAGAGTCAAGCCACAGACAACAGCTAGGTGTGGTGTCTTTACACTAAAAAAAAAAAAAAAACATCTTTTTGAAGTGGCAATAGGCAAGCCACATCGCTCGTAGAACAGACAATCGATTGCGCAGAAAAGTCCTCGAGATCACGGATCGGAAGACGAAGCGTAGTATGCAGGCCTTCCACTAGGTGGAACAACTACATATTGAGAGACGGGAGATGGATGCAAGTGGCGGATTGTCCGTCGGCATGTCATTCAAGGAAGGTTCATATCTGACGTAAAATACGTCGAGCGTATCATAACGTATGTATCATAAAATATTTTTAACGTATCATCGGTTGAGTGTGAACGGCCAAGCGCTTTTTTAAACATTTGTCTGTTCTGGCGTAACGCGACCGATAAAACGCGACGCATGTTCTGTCAGATATGAACCTTCCCGATAGGCCTTTTTATTGTTGTAAAATCATCAAATGAGTTCTCCCACCCAGGGCTGGACAAGAGGCACTGTCAAAGTTGTACTGACTAAAATCCCCGGTGATCATTCTACCCTTTCCGTTTCAGGCTCACGGTTACCTAATGAGACAGTTCCGCGACCCCGTTAAAAATAGGCTTTTGTTCAGCAGTGGACGTCTTCCTGTTAATGATGATGATGATTACTGGCTTAGATAAAAAAAAGGCCTTACTTTCGATAGCGTCTTAGGGTTTGTCCACACTGGAAGCCTAGCGCGTCGGCGGTGGCGGGCGCTGCGGCGGGCGCGATACGTGTCCACACTGCCGATCAAGCGTTTGTTTTTGTCGCGGCGACTTCAGGTGTTGCACACCGGTGGTACCTAGTAGAATCTATAAAACTTGTTTAAAGAAATTAATATTATTATTTTGTACAGGTTATTTAGGATTGAATACAACTCAATTATTAATCATTCTACATTTTTCTACTCAAGTACGGTAAAAATAATTTAAATATGTACAAAAACATCCAACGGTAGTATTTTAGTGCATGTTCTGGTAACTATATGGTGCTACTAAAAGACCGAAAAGGTTTGTTACACCTGCCACCCGCCCGTTATATCGGTTGTTGCCTAGCAACGCCTAGGCTCGCAAAATCGCTTGTAACCACCGCGCTAGGCTCCCTGCCTAGTCACTTCAATGTGGCCACAAGCGGCGATTTCATACATTCATTATTATCGCGCCAGCCGCCGCCACCGCGCTAGGCTCGCAGTGTGTTTGAGCACTTAGTGTCTTACTTATTAAGCCCGCTGTACACATTGGGCCAGCGTGTACAGACCTATTTGGCGGTACGTTGGTAGTGGGCGGCAGTATTGGCTGGCCAACCGAGTTGTCGGTTTTTCGTGCACAAATCAAAGGATCTTGGTGTGCTTCGCAAACAGTGTTCACATGTTGGCCCAATGTGTTAACACCGACATTTGGAATTCATTATTTTGGCCCAATGCCTTGGCCCAACTTGTACAGCGGCCTTTAGAGCGTGACTTCTCTCTATGAGCCAATAAGGCTTAAAGCTTAGGAGTTTTAATAGGCATACTACTATCATTTTATGATTTCCGTTTGACCGACAACAGTGTATCACAAAGTATGGATGTAATTACATACCGCATAATTGGTCTCGTAAAGTTAAATCTCTCCTTACAAATAGTAGGTTTAGTGAGAGAAAATTGTTTAGGAGAAATAAATGCAATTGCCAACTGAGTGGCCTGGAAATGTAAATATTATAGGTAACTTAAATTTAGTATAGTTTCTGAAAGAAGTAAGAGGAAGTTCTTACAGATTAAGAAAACACAATATGGGTACAATTTTAACTAATTACAAAAACTGGATCCAAATACAGAAGACACGCAGAAAAATATAATGATTTTCAACAATTATTTTAATGCAGTAACTTGGTCGTCTGAATGTACAGGCGAGTCTGGGTTAAATCGGATACTTCAGAGTTTTTGCAGATTTGATTATAGTGTTTGCCCAAAATATTGCCAAAAATTCTGAACTGGATAAACTTTTGCTAGGCTTTATCTCGGAAACTATTTAGTCTACAAAGATCTATAGTCTCATATTGTTGTAGCATAAACTTGCCTTGTATTTTTTTACGTCGTAAAACATCAAATGTGTCCTTCCACCCAGGGCAGGACGGGAGGGACTGTCAGACTTGTACTACTAAAATCCACGGTGTCCTTCAATATGCCCTTTACCTTTCGGGGCCACGGTTACCCGATAGGCCCGCGACCTCGACTGGCTGTAGGCCTTTTATGGGGAATCCGTCAAAATGCTGATTTCTCACACCTCTTTGAGTGGCAATACGCGTTGAGTCACATTTGAAGTTTTCGCCATCGATAATAGAAAGAAGATCCATCACCAATTAACGATTAAGCCGCGTTGTCACCCAAGAGCTACCTGCGATTCTTCGCTATTGCTCCGTCAGCATGATATAGTTACCTACATTACATAAAGTTGACATAATGCCATACTAACACCCATTTCGTTCCGTGACGTAAGACCGACCGAACAATGCATTATCGCACACAATGGTAACTCGTCAATGAATCGAATCGCAATCTTTACGCTCGTGTATCGAATGAACTCATCACTTGCACTATCATGCCCGAGTCAAAACGAGTAGTTACGACTCGATACTGTTGATGTTTGATTTAACGATTGTTTGTATCGAGAATCGATTAGGAGTGATCTGGAAAATGGTAGGCTGGAAATCTTGGTTAGTTAAAAGCCGGAAATACGTCACTATCAACTATAATGCACAAATGCGATAGGTTGTGATGGATGGAAAGTTAATTTTAATCCCGGAATTACATTACTGTAGGATAATTTTTGAGTTAACCACGGGCAAACATCATCATCATCATCTCAGCCATAGGACGTCCACTGCTGAACATAGGCCTCCCTTTTAGATCTCCACATACCGGTTGGAAGCGACCTGCATCCAGCGTCTTCCTGCAACCTTAACTTTATATTTTTTTCTTCGGGCAAACCTACTGTTAACAAAATAATTAGATGAAGAAATTGAAACGACCTTTTCGTTCATAGGAAGAAGACGCACAGTAACATTTTATTGAGAAGCACATAGACAATCATAGAGTAGGAAGCATGCATAGAGTTACATCCATAGAGTTAGAGTAGGAAGTGTCCATAGAGTCACATGATCGGTACCATAAACAATATTCATTGGTTTATTTAATGATTACCAGATTATTTCCAAAACAACTAGTGGAAAAATATACTCGATCGAAATGCAACATCTCCAAATGTCTACTGTCAAACTATCACAGTTCATGAGATACGGCCTGATGACGGGCGGACAGCAGGGTCTTAGGATCCCATTTTGGTGCGTAACCCTAAAAATGATGACGCAATATAAAATCTCACTATAAAAGTTATTAGTGTGGTCAAACATGGTTAACCTAAGCCTTTGTTGGAGACCTAGCGCAGAATAAATTAAGATAGATGAATATTCAGAACACGGCCTGTTGGTTTAGAGTGCCTCAAAGCATTTGAACTTTTAACTTGACCTGACCCGATTAATTTCCATTTTGATTCTGGTTCCAGTGTGGGAACGAGATGGCGCTAGACGACTTATAGCTCTGTCTCTTTCCTGCACTGGCATTTCACTCGCTTTAAGACGTCATAAGCCTCTTACGTCATAAGGTCTTACGAGAAATTTGTTTATCAGCGGATACGGAAATGCAGTGTCAAGATCTATTCGCTGTGTGCGCGATGACAGCACCACCTAGTGACCGCATTATTTCATGACTTGATCATCATCAGCCTATAAATGGTCCCACTCTTGGGCCATAATCCACCACGCGGATCCAGTGCGGTTTGGTAAACATCACATATTTACGAATTTCTGGTTCTAGGACATGACGGTTTCCACAAAAGTTTTCATTCGCCGTTTTGAGAGCAGTGGTGATGAAAAAATTACACAAAGTACTGCGCCTGGATTCGAACCTATTACTTGTAAATGGAGGCCGATACCACTGGGCCACCACTGCTCTCAGTACTTATAAAATCTGTCAATTCTTGGCAACTAGTTATTTTGACTAACCTAACACTAACACTAATTAATCCGAGTCGGGGTGCCCCAAGTACTGAGCTCGCTTCGCTCGCTCTTGTCGCTTGCACTTCTAGTCGGATTTGAATGCTGTATACCAATAATTATTGAGGAAGATACGAGCAAAAGCAACGGCGACAAGTGATACCGTGAGTTAATAACATTAAAATAGTATATTTTAGTTTAATAATAATTCTAGTTAAAACAACCATTGTTCATAATGTTTCATTCATACATTATCTCTGTATCTGCCAAGGTCTTGCTACTAACTAAGCATTCATCTACATAATAATACTTATGGTATTCTTGGAAACATAATTATATCCTTGAAAATATTCTTCCCATAATTATTCATTGTAATACGCATGGTGCAGAGGTTGAGCGATCGACTGCTGCACAGCGTGTCGCGGGTACGATCCCCGTACGGAACAAATATTATATTTGATTATTATGACCTGCAGTTAGTTGTTCTGGGTCTGGTTTTTGTGTTTGAGATTTTCTGTTTGTAAACGCACCCACGATACAGGAGAAATTCCTAGTGTTTGGCAACATTTTATTAAAAGAGAAGAGAAAAAAGAAATACATTTTTTTTACAGGATTTTGTTTAATAACTTAAATATTAATTCCATTCGGTAAAATCCGCTACCCGCTATCTTTATGACCTAGCGCCGTTGATAACACATGTCACATTTTGTACTTTAAACTACTTATCCTGAAAACTGCCTTACAAATATTTCTTTTATTAACGTTTTCACCTAATATGTTATGGCTACAGACTGGAAAAAAAATGATTTTAGCTATCATCGTCGCCATCAGCCTATATTGATCCCAATGCTGGGAAAAGCCTCCTTTCCGTAAAAATGTATGTCTCCAAAAAATCAAAGTCTCTAGAAAATGAATTAGCCAAATAGATCAGAAAAGAACAGCTATTCTGAAGTAAAACGCTTAAAAACATTCAGCAATTTGTATAGATCCTTTGAATGTCAAAAATCCGCTACCCGCTCTCAACGCGACCTAGCACTAAAAAGGACCTATCTCCTGACTTAAGGCACCGTTGCAGCACCGCCATACCTAAAGGGGGCACCAGATAACCTAACCCATGATACGCGTACTCATGAATGTAAATTACGCTCAACTAGTCTCGGGACCCTTAATGTAGATTACCGTTGGTGTTGGAACCAGTATTTCAGAGGTAATGAGGTGTTTTAGGATCGGTCATGACTCTGACCTGCGTTAACACCTTGTTTGAAGATAAAGGATGGACTCACGCGATTTTGAGGAGATTGTTCTCGGACACGCACTTGAGTTTGATGTTCTTATGGTAAAACTGGGATAGGTGCCCCGGCGGTATAGTTGCCTTGATTCTGTTAGGGAATTTGATTTAAAAAATCGAATTAGTCCGTTTATTACTTGGTTACATATTTTTTCTTTTGTTACGTAAATCAAAAATTAGATACGTCACTTTTAAAGTTGTCAATACGTCACAAGTAAGTTCAGTTTTTACTCTCGAATTTTGATGCGTTATATCTTTGTAAATATGAATTTATCAAAAGAAAAACACGTGTCCATTATTTTTCAAAAACTCTAGCTGACGGACGAATAAAATTTTCAACTTATTGATGTTGTCACAACATGCCTAATATTCTAGTTTGGCTGATGAATCATATGTTATTTTATTTATCTTTAAAGAGTCTCTAAAACTGCCACTAAATAAGCCATTTTTCAGGTCTCTGCAAAAGTGGCCATACAGTCTGCAGCATTTGCGTTAAAAAATGCTACTATTCGTTCATTTAACCAACTTGATGAAAAAAATTAAAAATGCTTTAAAGTTATGGCGTAGGATTAATTATTTCAGACCTTTAGACCTCCCATAGGGTCTTAGGTCACAAATAAGACAAGGGAAAAATTATTGCGTTTAATTTCATGCACGCTATTTAATTATTTTTAATGAGCTAAGTTATTGAAAAAAGTTGATTCATTTCTGCAATTTATTGTTTCGTATTTTCATCATTTATCTGGCAAAGTAAAGGTTGGGTCTTAATGTCACGGAGAAATTGGGAACGTAGCTCAGAAGAACGGATGTTGAAAATCACTTTAATATCAACATCATCATCCACATCCTGAATTAGCTCACTACTGTCTATAAAGCTTTGTTTTTTTGTGACAATCCTTCAGGATATACAGATACAGATGTGCTGGTAAAGATAGACCAACTAAAATGGGGATTAACGGGCCATATACTGCGTAGAACCCAAGATAAATGGAGCAAAATCAGTACTGACTGGTACCCCCCTAGAGATGGTAAAAGGAACAGAGGAAGGCAAGGGGAGAGATGGGAGGATAAGTCAAAGTTAACAGCTTGTCCCAACTCTCCTGAAGAGAAGCCAGAGATAAAAAAAACAATGGAAGATGAGAGGAGGCCTATGTCAGAAGTCACACTGAACTAAGAAAAAAAACGTTAAATAGTTCAGGATAAAAGGCTCATTGATTGATTCAGGATCTTATACCGGTCGTCGAAAAATTTTTCACCATAGTATTTCACTTAAGCATTCGTCAAAATTCGGTCCCCGCAACCATTTCACAATTCGTCCATAACAAGACCGTACCTTAACAATCTCAATTTTCATAATCGTTGCACGGTGCGACAATAATTGTTTTCGATTTCATGTTTCTAGATAAAGCTGCCATGACACAAAATATTCGCAATTATACGCCCACTCTTATGTCCATTTAGTTTCTCTTATTGAAATTATCAACACAGCAAGATGCAATGTGCATAATGCTCAGATCGTGGAATAGCGATGGTTATAATATGCAATTTGTAAAATAATTTCAAATTGCTATTATTCTTCGAAAAAGAAAAGGAGAAAACAGAATAGATCTTTAGGCCTTTATAAAACATACAGTGGTACTGTAATATTAATAAAAACGTGAAAGATATTTGTATTTCTCCTTAATTTTTGTACTATTTTAATGTGTAGAAGTCTAATTAGGAAATAAACATTATTTATTATTAAGATTTCTTACCCCAACTTTCGACTACATGTAAAAAATGCATGGAATGGAAGTCATCTTAATCCTTACCTCCGCATCTGTTTTTAATCTTGGTGTGTTATGTCATATTTTACACCCGGATATAGTAATTATTTTCATAAACGAAAAATAATCTTCGTCTCACTCTTCGCATGATATTTTTACCGATTGAGCTCCACATCAAAAGGCTCATGGGTGCCCTAGATGCTCTAAAAATGCTCAAACCGGAACACCTCGATCCAAAAACCAAAATTCTCTCCAAACAACAGCCAATGTCCTCCAACACGGAAATAGGTTACCATTGTCGTTCGTATATCAAAGACTACATCAATGGCTAGTCTGCACCGAACCTCGAAATTTCCTTATCTTAATACCGAAATTTATAGGTACTACATGGCATACATGGTGTCATAAGTCCCCGATTCCGTGCTCATGTTCCTGTCAGGTTCTTGAGCAAGTTTGCGGCTCAATCCTGTGCACTTTCCACCGTGGTACCGCCCACGTTCCTCCTTGATGGTATCTAGCGAGTTATGGGCTCGAAGAAGATGTTGGTCGTGTTAACGATCATGTGTGTGTATGGGGATTTTCTTTGATGTTGGATGCGGTATTGTGTTTTGGTGCTACTTGGATTTGGTGGGTTTGGATATATGTGAAGCGTGTTGAGAAATTCAGGGAGTGATTTAAATTAGTGTTGGTGCTTTCTTGCAAGCCTTAAAGCTTACAGCTTGTCTTTATACGTAATCGGCGTAATTTGACTGTTTTTGGACACGATAATGTATCGGATGACATCTAGACACTAGTGAATTTGATATTGAAGTTTCAATCGTTTTAGGAGAAACATTGACATATTCTAGTGATATGGACAATGAAAGATATTATATTTATGTTGCTATGCTTTTATCAGTTTCACTTACTCATCATCTGCCTAGCCTTTTCCCAATTATATTAGGGTCGGCTTCCAGTCAAACCAGATGCAGCTGGATACAAGTTTTACTTACTACTTAATTAAAATAACGTGGCATGTTTTCAAATTTCATAATGCATACTGTCATTATCTGGACATTTTTTCTGTACATTATTATGTTCTCCTTTTGGGGACTAATTTAAAAATCCTCTAGCTTAGCATTCCAAAATGAAACACTTATTTCGATCCCGCCATAAAATCTGACTCATCTATATCATTAATCTGCATCGAGTAGTTTTGCCGTATCCTTCCTTTCCTTCCTCAAAGTAAACTACAAGTCTAATGGCGCGGGAATAGTTCTAATATCGAGAGTATCTCGCGTGTATTTTGTTAAACGGACGTATCCGAGAGGATCCCTAGAGATACAGTGTTTAGATGAAATTCATGCGTATGTTTCTTGGCGTAAGAATATTTTGCTCTGATTTTTTCTTCGGTTAAATCGAGTTTAAAGTTGTGTGGTCTTTCGTTTTGCGGGGTATTGGCTCTACTTTCTTTGCTTAGAGGTGAATGATCCGTAGAATAACCCTCAATAGAGTCCATATCAATGTAACATCATATCTTCAACCCCAGAGTTTCGCAATATGATCCTGAATATTTTTCTAGTTATGTTTATGTTCTAGATGACACCCATGTGGCAGAGAGTGATGTCTATGAATGTTGATGGATGGAGAAGAAGAGGAAAGCCAAAGAAAAGATTGATAGATTGTCTAAGGAATGACATGAAAGAAAAAGGAGTTAGTTACACTGACGTCTGATAGGAGGGAATGGACGAAGAAAACGTGTTGCGCCGGCCCCAAGTAGAATGGGATAAAGGCAGGAAGAAGATGTTTATGTTCTATGACATTAAGGGCGTCAGTGCTACAGAATAGCACTGACGCACTGACTATTGTTTAGCTGGAGCCTATAGAGAAGATATGAAACTCATTTATTATCATCATTATCTATGTTGGGGTAAGCTTCCAGTGTATACACCATTTTCCGAATAGAGCTGAAAAAAAAAACAACCAATTTTAACAGCAGCCTAGCACATCCTGAGCGTCATTTTATCACGAAAAATTGTGTAACTGGAACCACTGTTAGGCAGCCCTAGAACTTTAAATTATTATTTTAAAACGAATGTGTTAACACCGAACTATTTCTTGTTGATCATCGCTTTATCCGTAACAAGCGGGCTCACGTGTGTACATCTGATAGATGCTCTTGTTAATCACCTCCTGCTGTGACGCTCCTTTGCCGTTAGTTCAGGACATAGAACACGGAATTGACTAGAGGCGCTGACTTTGATAGGCTACTGTCGCAATACAAACAAAAGAGGTTCGTGCACTGACACGCGTCAATAGATACCAAAGTCGAAAGTATCGGAGACCTGCGTCGCGAAGGCCTGAAACCAGGCCAGAAATGTATAGGACTATTATTGAAAAATTTATTAAATTTAAATCTATATATCCATAGATTTTAGTCAGTACAAGTCTGACAGCACCTCCTGCCCCGCCCCGGGTTGGAGGACTCATTTGATGATTTGACCACAATAGAAAAAACGCATTTGTGGCATAAATTCATTTAAGGCCACAAATGCCTTATTTTATAGGAAGAAGGAAAAAGAAAATTGACCACTGCCAACCTGTATTTTCGGAATGTGAATTTATTTCAAGTTATCTATTTCTTTGTCTACTAAAACTATAGCCATTTCTACATTGCCACATCTGCCTTACTCTGTGGTCCAGGATAAATCCAACGCGTTACATTTCTGTAGTTACAGTCGTAACGGGTTCCAAGTCATAATATTGTGAGCAGTAATTGTGTTCTGTTTATTTGTTGTCCATTATTGTGCAGTCACAGCATGCCAATGTCGTCCATGTTTTACTAAGCAACTGTTGTGTCAATGTTTTGAAGGAATTCTATTCGAAGCTAAGTACCTTGTTTGATCTGTCATGTGACCTAGAAAGGAATTGGAACTGTAGATGTAACACAATGTAATGTCAGGCCTGTAATTGTATGTTTATAGGAGCGTGGTAAAATCATGAAATTAGACCTCCCACCTAAGGCAAGGCAGGGTGACTGTCAGACTTGTACTGACTAAAATGCACGATGTCCTTTTATAGCCCTTTATTTTCCAGGGGCCCAGTTCGGCTCGTTAGTCTCGAGACCCGGCAGGCTTTAGCCCTATAAGCGGGTTCCCTCAATGTGCTGAAAACTCTGTAAGGGATCATGTCGCGCCGTAGTCGACCTGGCGTCCATAGGATCTTATGCCTAAATAAATAGTCGTACCTAAGCGATAGCCATTTCGGCCTTAGGCTTAACACTTGTGTCGACGGCGCGTCGTGTTCCACGCGCGCCTCAAAGAGCTGTCAGCAAAATGACGGGGCCCCCTCTCAGAGGGCCAAAGCCTGCCGGGGTTGCGGGACTCATACCATCACCGTGACCCCGGAACATAAAGGGCTACTGAAGAACACCGTGGATTTTAGTCAGTACAAGTCTGACAGTACCTCTCGCCCTGCCCGGGGTGGGAGGTCTCATTTGATGATTTTACCACGTAAAAAAAAAAAAAAAAAAGGCTTAACACTTGGGTAAAGATCAATCAATCTAAAAGAATGTTACACTTTCTACTGCAATTATATTATTATACATTGTACGATTTGCTACTGTGCTGCGTGTCGCGGATTTGATTCTGGCTTGGATTAAAATGTTCTTATTGCCGTTTTGGAGTAACAGGCAAAACTATGTGACCGCTTTCCATCAGGCGGGCCGCCTTTTTGCTTGTCACCTATAAGGTGCAAAAAAAGGGACAAAAGCGGCTTTTTTAGATATCTGACGAAATACTCGTTACATTCCTTCATCGAATTTTATGGTACCTAATAAAAATGATTTGAATCTTTACGATTCACATGACAATCTACAAACAAGCCTGCGAAGGCACGGACTCGCACTTTCACCTCTATTGTGTTTACAATAGTTTCCCATTGTTCGTTATTATTGAAATGTAGTGAAACCTAAACGTTATTTGATTGAAATAAGATTTAGATGTTGCATAAAATGGCTACATACAGACACATTCATCACTTTCCCGTTTCATCAACTAAACAAAATAGCATCACAAAAGTGACGTTTGAGCACTATTTTCACATATTGAGACTCGTTTCTTCAACATTACTTCATCTCTTCTAACTTAGGTTTTTTCATCAAAGATAATAGGCAATGTGAAGTTCCAACATTGCCAATGTACCTAAATGGATCGAAGGCGCGTCGTTTTCCAAGCGTCGTTTACCTCAAAGAGCTATGAGCGAAATGACGGAGCCCCTTTAGAGGGCCAAAACCTGCCGGGGTCGCGGGACTAACGAGCTACCGTGACCCCGAAACGTAAAGGGCTATTGAAAGACACTGTGGATTTTAGCCAGTTCAAGTCTTACAGTCCCTCCTGCCCTGAGGTTTTGTGGGATGGAAGAGGACTCATTTTATGATTTAGCTACGCTAAAAAAAAGGGTTTCGGAGACTTGCGTCGCGTTGTGTACGAAGAGTCATACAATTACAATTATAAATAAGACCATTTTATGTGCTAGCTAGAACATTAAATAACTAATACAGCCTCCAAAAACCCATCAAACGGATCCTTAAACCCGTGAACCGGCTTGTAATTCGGTCAAGTGCGAGCCCCGCGCCAGCCTCGACATCTAATCTCGATCAGTTATCTATGGCGCCGGCGCAATCATAGCGGCGCCTGACTCGTAATGTGTTTTAATATAATGAGAGCTAATTGACAAGTTGTTTGGTACTTATTGAGTTATTAAATTGGCTATCGGAAAGATGTGATGGACAAAGGATAATTTGGCACATCATGAGAGCTTTGTGGAGATTCTGGGCGACACGGTTCTAACCGCAAAGAACAGATATTTCTATGGTCTATTTGTAGTTATTCTTCCTGGAAAACATTCGTATATATAATAAACATATAAGTTAGAAGGTAGACTAGATAGGTGCCTTTAATGCCTGTAAATTTGAACTCATTTTAACTCATTATATTGCTCTGAAATTATTCTTCTTTCTCTGGTATTTCGTTTTTATAAGTACTTATTAATCAATCAATCGAAGAATTTCTTGAAGTAGACCAGTTACGGGCACATAATAACTGTCAACATACGTTGATGCCCATTCCATGGCGTATATCTCTTTGAAGAAGGACAGGTAAGAAACTCCATAGATTTATATTTATACCTACGGCCTCTACACTAACCACCATCTTAATCGACTGGCCTGTTGGTATAGTGGTTAGTGACCCTGACTGCTATGCCGGGGGTCGTGGGTTCGATTCCCACCCAGGACAAATGTTTGTGTGATGAGCATGATTATTTGTTCTGTGTCTGGGTGTAATTTATCTATGATATGTATGTATTTAAAAATATATAAGTATGTTTATCAGTTGTCTAGTACCCATAACACAAGCTCTGCTTAGCTTGGGACTAGATGGCGTTGTGTGATAGGTGTGGAATATTTATTTATTTATTTAATCACCAGAATTCATTCATACTAGCATCAACAAATATTTTTCCTTGCAACCCTGATGCAAATCGGTCAAGTGCGAGCGGGGCGTGTTGAAGCCTCGGCTTGTAATCTAGATCTGTATTATACAGGGCGCCGGCGTCTCTACTTGCCACGTTGTAATCGTATATCTTTACTTTGTTTGGAAAGATACAGCCTTTGGGAGTAATTGAGTTATTGACGGGTTTCATTTCCTTGATTATAATTATTTGGTGAATTCTAAGAGTTCTCTGATCATGTGTAATTTAGCAAATTTTTCCGATTAATCAATTGTAATCAATTCTGTTTTTTTGCACTAACTTTGGTAGGAATTTTCCAAGTTACGTCAATAATATACAGTAAAGTATGATTTTGATGATATGTCTGTTTTCTTCGAATAGTTGGACAAACACGAAACAAGTACAAAACACCTATTTGTATTATTCCATTAAATCTAACAACCACGCCTACCAAAAGAGGTATCGTTTAACTTTCTAATTGGGTTGTGGAGCTCACATAGTTATTTGCTATGTAATAAGAATCAAAGTAACCCCAAGATAGTTAGCAATAGACTCGACTAGAAATTGTTTCTTAAACATCTTCTACCGATTCTTAAAAACACAAAAGTCTTGCCAGAAAATGTCTTAGGCCCGGTATCCACCAAAGCGGATTAGAGAGGAGACGTGTTTGAATAACCAATCAGATGTCAACTGAAGTCAACTGAAGCTAAGCGGAGAGGAGATGTGGACATCTGATTGGTTATTCAAACACATCTCCTCTCCGCTTTGGTGGATTACGGGCCTTATTCAAGGTCGACAGCATCTCATGTTGAACCAGTTATATTTTTTTCTAAAGAACCGATTATAAAATTACAGTGTATACAATTGACATAAATCCTTCACAGAACTGAAAACCACCTTTATTCATATCAAAAACAATAAACACAAAATCACTTTTCCCCAACACTAGACCCATTAATTGCGCGTCTCGACGCAGGCGCAGCTAATCTTAGATCGACACCCAATCGTTTACAGTCAACAAGAAACCTAAACTGCGGTTGTGTAAACGAAACGAATTAATTTAAGTTTTATCTGGAGGATAATCGAGCACCACGTTGTTTGTCAACGACTTCTTGAACGCAGTTAGTGAGGAAAATCGTTTCATTACCGATTCTTAACTAACAGATAACTTGTGTGCGTAGTTGAGGACTTTGCAGTAGATCAACATGTTTAAAAAAAAACTTATGTATAGTAAAATTCACGGAATGTACACAATAATGCGAAATGAGTCACCAAGCTAGCATTTGTTAATATAAATTTGTAAACGCGCCATGATACTGGAAATGATAGAAAAATATTCGTGTCAAATATAAAAAAAAATATTATGGACTTAATTGGGTTATTGGATGATTCGCAAGATTATGAATAATAATTCACCTTAAATTATGGGATTGCAACACGCACTGCGAATAAAAAATTGCGCTCTAATTATACAACATATCATAGAATCCCAGAATTAAAACCGCAGAAGAGCGCACTGCGATTTTAGTTAATGTGGAAATCAAAATATTTGAGTAACAAAAGCTTTCGTCTATTATTTTTTCATCATATGGACTGTATGTTCTCTTATTTTAAGCCATTATCTTTTAGTATCTAAACAATAAATAGAAAAAGTAGCAGTCGCTAACTCGATTACACGCAGCCATTTACCAAGACAATTCACACTCGTCCTTTAAACTGAGTTTTATTGTTCTACATCATTATCCACCTTGTGATCACGACGTAACAAAGAAAAAGAAACGGAATTTTGATTTAACTTTGACCAGGAACACATCGTTCGGGGGCAGAATGTCTATTTTTTTCAAAATGTGCAGCGGTCCCAAAATGATTAAAAATCGTCGAGATTTTGGTTAATTGGTTCACAAACTCATTTTGAGACTTGGTAATTTTGGGATTTGCACATTTTTGACAAAAAATTGGAAATTCTGCCCCTGAACGGAACACGCTCGTAACCATGCAAACGCATTCTGCTAAACGCCACAATAAATCCTTATTTTCGTATTAATATTGTAAACGTGAAATATTACGTGGATAGATGGTCAATAGCAGCATCAATAAAGTGTAAATAAATAAGGGCTGATTTTTCAAAAGTCGGATAATTTTTATCTGAGGAATAAAAATGACGGTTTGACAGAAAATATGTCAAACCGCTATTTTTATTCCTCAAATAAAAGTTATCTGGGTATTTAAAAATCAGGCCTAAATCTAGTGAAATTCAATATGGATGATTTTTGCATGTTGAATTTTAATTGATAGAGCAACTGATATGATTCGTTAAGATAGCTTGTTTAAAATTAACTCAATAAGTACAAAGGATTTTTTTTTTTGTCTCTACGTGATAATTTTAACACTTATTTCAAAATCTTGACAAAATTTTAGAGAGGCATACGGACTTGTACCTCTGCGCCCAATACACTGTGACAGGATAAATTTCCCGGGTGATGTCCGATAGAGCACCGCAGCCGGTTCCTGACAGCCGTCACTGTCAGTTCAGACTTTCACTCCACAGGTGCCGGTCGATAGTCCTGCCAATGAATGGGTAATGAAAGTTAGGGTTGCTGGCTCCTGCACTATATTGTGGGTGATTTTGATGTTATTGAAGTTACCGTGCACTATGCGGCCACTATAAGAGCATAAACGTCAAAGACAGATGACAGATGTCAACTGCAATTTAAAAAAAAAGTTTAGCAAAAAATACTTTGTGAAAATTCATTTCTACAATTTTCTCTTTGTTAGGTACTATCTTATTAATGTTATGTTTATATAATTATTGTTTATTTAAGGGTGTGCAGTGTAAGAAAAGCGTGTGTGTGTTATGGCGCCAAAACAGATCCGTTCTTAGTCGCATAGTATCTATGTTTTAAATGTGCATCATCGGGTGTTGGTTTGACGTTCTTTGCATGAGCGTTTCAACACCTGATTCTATGATTTTCTCTTGTTTTTATCCATGTACTCATGAAATATCTCTTTCTTTTACAGGTAAATATCTTCAGTCACTTCTTCAAAAGTAAACAAACAGGGAGGTATGAAATTCTGTTATATTATAATTGCAAATCTATTAGGTACTAGCTGTTGCCAGCGGCTTCACCCGCTACAACTCCAAAATTATCCCACGGGAACATAAAACGGGATAAAAACTATGTGTTAATCCAGGTTATAAACTATCTGTGTACCAAATTTGAGCCAAATCCGTTCAGTAGTTTTTGCGTGAAAGAGTAACAAACATCCATCCACACATAAAAACTTTCACATCTATATTCTATTCTATATCTTCTATACATCTATCTATCTATTCTATTCTATATTCTATACATATAATAAAACTGTAGAAAAGTTATTTTTGTACATTAAAAAAAAACTCAAAAAATATAGCCAGGGTATTAAAGGACAACCAATAGGACCCATTTCTAGCATTTTTAGAATTTTTGTCTGTTTATCTGTTTGTCTGTTTGTATGTTTATTTGTCCAGGTATCACGTAAAATGTACGAAATTAATGTAGATAACTTTTATACACAACGAGTAAGCGTAACTTGGAGAGGAATTTAGTTTTTGTTTCATTGGAATCGGTTCAGTCTATCAAAAGATATTTGAATTTAAAGTGTTTTAGAAGTAAAATTACGGGTGCACTCTGGTCTCACAATTTGATTTCGTACGCCAGTCACGCGATCTAACTTCGAATTCGAATAGCAAAACTACAACGCACGGCAGATGGCGTTAAAAAAAAACCTGGAATAGACGTGTTTAAATTGAAGTAACATTATGTATTTTGTTTCATCGTAATCGGTTCACATAATATAAAAAATATAAATTAATTAAAGCATTAATTAAAGGAATCATAGAGTAGAACAGAATGGAATGGAATGGAATAGTGTGGTGTGGTGTGGTGTGGTGTGGTGTGGTGTGGTGTGGTGTGGTGTGGTGTAGTGTGGTGTGGTGTGGTGTAGTGTGGTGTAGTGTGGTGTGGTGTGGTGTGTAGTGGAGTGGTGTGGTGTGGTGTGGTGAGAGCGGGCATTAGGAAAATAGTCCTACATAAACCTGGAATAAAGTCCTGCAAGTGTCAAATATTTTTGATTAATCTAAGAAAATTCTAAATACACGGTTTATATGAAAAACGTGGCCTGAACTAAGCTCATGCAATTAAAAAATTCTGTTAAATTTCGACATCCACGCGAACGAAGTTGCGGGCACAGCTAGTTTATAATATAAGTAGGATTTTTTTATTTACAGTGCTATGTCCATTTTCCAACTTATAAAACTTATATTTTATCAAAGAAAAATGAAAATCATGACTTATGCCTGCTGTAGTCTCGGGTCTATCTGAGCGTGACTCCGGAACGCAAAGGTCAATTGACGGAACAGGGTCAACTTGTAGTCAGGAAGCTCCATCAAGGGTAGGGAGGACACATTTGATGATTGTGTGTCACCCTAAAAAAAATCCTTATAAAAAGGCAAACTCCCCTTAAATCTTTTTATACTTAAACAACCTTATCACTGAACAAAATAGTCTATTTTCTTTAATACCCAGTAATCAACGACACAGTAGCGAGGAAGTGATTAGAATACTCAGCAAACTACCATCAGTGGGCGGTAGACAGGAATTTTGATTGAGTTAGCTGGGCCGGTGGCTCTGACGGCTGCCCGTGCGCAGACGCATTCGACGCCATCTACGATTTATCGATAGTGTCCGACCGCAACTTCGGCTTCGGCCTACTTTGGTTACTAAAAATGCCTTTAGATCTTCGGTTTCAGAAAATTTTGGCCGAATTTTTTGCCGAAATCGAAGAAGTCCTAGCACGTTTTTAACTAGTGTCCCACACCTGGGCAAGGGGTTTCCTATTCCTCCCACTCTTTCCTTTATGCAGTTTTCTCCGGCTAATCTAGCATCAAAATCATATCTCGTGGTTTATATGTAGTCAAAAATATTGTAATACAGTTTTAAAAGAGTAAAGCATGGATTTGCTTGCCCGTTCTTCTCCACGCACTTATCTTTGCGAATGAGTGTAGAATCAATCCCATCCCACTTCCTTTAATTTTAATATTCGATGTTCACAAGTGTCTCTTTGTTCACCAAATTTTATAAATGATTTGACTTTGCATTTGAAAAATTTAAAAACTTTTATTCCAGTAGAGGCTCTCTCATAGGGCATAGTAAGAAAAATAATCATTTAAATTACACATTCACCTATAGGCCGAAAATGTGGCGATAACTGTCTGTCCTTTGGTCAAACACTATTTATCGACAGTCGAGTGACGTAACAACTAATAGATCGTCGATACACTTCGATAGTGTTGTAACCGCCTTGTTTGTAATTTAATAAAAACGTGGGCAGTTTAAATAGTATGTATCACGAGATTTATTGTGATGCCATCACAAAAATATGGATCGGATAAGTTATGTGCAAGAAAATTAAAGGTGTTTTGTAACAATACAAAATGGTTGTGTTTTTATGGTTTTTAATATAATAGCATGAAGGCATTCCATATTATGTTATAATAACTTCGTGGTAATTGTTTATCTCTACAAACACTATTTAACATAAGTTCCATGTAATATAGGGCATGCTTGTTGCCATTAACCATGGCGTTTCTTGCCGGTCCTTCTCCGACCAAATGGAAACGATCAACTCGAACTGTGGCATTTTATCGACTATTAAAGTTTTGCCAGACACGAGACAAAAAAAAAACAAAATATTTTAGTTCACATGAGCCTCAAAGGGCCCATGTGAAATAAAATATTTTGATTTTCTCTTTGAACCGAGAATAAATCGAACGTGGCTCATAAATTAGTTCCCCTGATTGCAACATTGTCATATTATGTCCATCTCGTAACCATGCAATCACCACTGTTATTTAAATTTTACCCTTTTACATATTATAAATACCGAAAAATTAATAAACTCTGACTAAACCCTAAAAGATGCGTAAAAGAAAATGATAATAATGGAGTAATGCGTGAAACTGTCGCGTTCTCCCCGTGTCGTGCGCTCGCGCATCCGACGCGACTTTGAGTGATTTACCGCGAACACAGCAACATTAATACAAGTCTAGCAATTAATATTTACTTGTACAAAGTTAAATGAAGTATGTGATTCTTTGTGGGTTAAACTGGATTAGTTATATTCGTAATTTGTCTTGGAGTGAAGTTCCTTTGGTTTGCTGTATGGGGTATTTGCCCAGTAGTGGGATGATACAGTCTGAGATTAACTGCAAATAAACACAAGACTAGGACCGTGTTTTTTGTATTTTACTGGATCAAAAAGTTTATTTTCAGGGTCACATTTATTGATCCAAAATAACAGTTTACACGGACTGCACCATTTGTTTAAGTGTTTAAACTTAAATGCAAACATACCCTAGTACTTACTGATGACTTGCCTTTGAGCGACGATCTGCGAAAGACAGAAAAAACTGAAAGATCAAGAGCGGCGAGCCAAGTGGCATACCTACATTGGGAGAGGCCTATCATCAGCCTGTGTTCATCAAACGACGAAGGACGTCGACTTCGACGAATACAGTAACGATGATGATACAGGTGGATGCATTATGTCCAGGGCTGGGATTGTTGGCGTTCTTTGGGGGAGACTTACGTCCGCAGTGGATGGCAATTGGCTGAGAAATAGAGGCTGATGATAATGATAACTTGTTTTTTTAAATATTTAATTAAAACCTCTTTTTTACTAGCTTACTCTGCCCCACTCCTGAGCATAAGCCTCCCCCGATTCCTGCCACTTCTCTCGACGGAGTGCCTCCTCTTGCTTCCTTGTGACTTGGCGTGAGGTGGCACACCATAAAAAAAAACATAATAATAATAAAGATTTATTTAACAGACCAGCAAAATTCTATCACTCTCCTCCAAACTAGGATTCCTTGTGTCGTGGAGACTAATTTCTTACGTCTTACAAATTTATAACAGGCAAATACATAATTAACATTAATTTTAGTAAGAAGGATTTGTACTTAATTTTTTTTTGTTTTTTTTTTTTTGTTCAGCGTACACTGTCCCACTGCTGGGCAAAGGCCTCCTCCAAGTCTTTCCAAATGTCCTTGTCCTAAAATTAATATTATTTTAATTAAATATTACGTAATCAGTAGATAAAACCACGTAATTAAATTAATACATTTCTCTCTATTTACGTAAGTTTCGTAACAGGCAATCTAGGAATTACATCAGATAGATGGAAAACATCATTTTCGCAATACTATTTGACACCTCTATCTATTCTGGAAATGTTCTTCGTTATCAAAATGACATAATCGTAATGAGAATCAAAGTACTTAGGAGCTATTTAGTTCAAAAGGATCAATAGTGTCGCAACAGTAACTTGTACCAGAGTTCCTATTTAGGTATTACGATTATGATCGAAGAGAAATTAGCTAAGAGTCTAATTAATGTGTTCATTACCATTGCTCTCAAAACGGTGAAGAAAAACATCGTGAGGAAACAGGCATGTCATAGAAACAAAAATTCAAAAGCATAACTAGCACGCAAGCACATCTAGGCTAGGTACTTACCATCGCGGGCATGCGGACAGGGAGTAAAGGGCAACTCGCTGTCCGACCATGGACCATGCCCGTGTCGACGGCGCGTCGTGTTCCACACGCGCCTCAAAGAGCGTCAGCAAAATGACGGGGCCCCCTCACAGAGAGTCAAAGCCTGCCAGGGTCGCGGGACTTATTTCCATCACCGTGACCGCGGAACATAAAGGGCTATTGAAGGACACCGTGGATTTTCGTCAGTACAAGTCTGACACTCCCTCCCGCCCTGCCCGGGGTAGGAGGACTCATTTGATGATTTTACCACGATAAAAAAAAATAAAAAAAGGTACTACCATTCCGCACTGGGCCCTCGTGGTGGATGAGAGCCCGTGAGAGGGGAAGCCTGTGGGTACGTTTGCACCAAGTCAATAAGTAGTTGGAATATTCCTGAATCGGATTCGGAAATATTCAAAATATCTTTAAAAAAGTTTAAAACACTTTTTATTCAAGTTTCTTTGATCTAGCTAGTAAAAGTGACAGTTTTGCTCTCTGATTATTTTATAAATCTATCTTACAGATTCATTTTTTATTTCCTCGGTGTTATAATGAAAATGACCGTAATTGTTGAAGTGGACATAATGCAGGTAATATTTGCTATTTTCAAGTTCTATTGGTGCTCCTAGATTAGTAGTGCTTCAAAAAATTAGAAACTACGAAATAACACCGACCGACCATACTTACCTACTACTACTTCGAAAGGCCTACGCGTCCAAACAAATTGTCTATGATTGGAACACGATGTGTAAAAGTGTTTATTACTAAAACATAAATATCATTTCATTTTTATTTAACAACAATCAATAAAAAAAGAAACAATAACATAGACAATACCAGAAGCACCACTAACCAGTTGTTTACACTACGTCTGTCATACGTCAGATATGTTGACACATCTTTCACCACTATGTCGCGTTATTTATACCGGCTCATCGCGCCACTCCGTATTTCATGTTAGAAGTTTGTAGCAAGATTTAGGGCGGGTGGTTTCAAAGCTATTTGTATGTATGTGTCAGGAATGTATGAATTTGATTTGGTTACAGTACCGTAACTATAGCTATTTATACGCCCAGTGGCAGCTTCCTTAACTGAGCCCTGGTCTGGCCCATTATATTTTCGTATGTTGCGTACTACGTAAGCCAAAAAATTGAAAAAAGGTTTTTAATGAACACGTATTTTTTTCTTTTGTAAAATTTAATCAGTGAATTTTGTTTTATAACGTTGCCCCACACTAGCAATTTCTCCAGTGTCGTGAGTGCGTTTACAAACATATAAACTCACATACACAAACGCCCAGATCCGAAGCAACTACTTGTGGATCACACAAATATTTGCTCCGTGCGGGAATCGAACCCACGACACGCAGCGCAGCAATCCAATGGCTCAGCCACTGCGCTAACCGTGTCGTAAATATTGACAACGTAGGTATTAAAACTTAAAGAGTGCTTGTGACCTCGGAATTCAATAAAAATTGTTCGAAATTTCAATGTATTGCCAATTTTGAAAGCATCGTTACTTCGTCAATTTTAGTTATAACAAAAGAAAAAATACAGGTTGAATATTTTTTGATAATCCAACTGCAGGGCTAATTATAATTTTTCGGTCAAATATCAATAACTTAGGTCAATAGCATTTCTTCTTATTAGCCTACGTGAAACTTTTTAGTCCTTCTTTATAATTCTCACGGTACAATGATTTCTACCTACTTCGATGAAGAGTAATTCAAATATGAATCTGTCTAGTGCTTGTTATTTCACACATACATTGCTAATATTTGCTTTTGCAGTTTATACGGTCACGCATATATCCCGTAAAGAATCAAGCAGGCATTGTATGACATGCTTAAACAAAATCAATGATGACATCAAACCAATCAAAGCCTTGCTATTCAAACCACAATTGAAGGATATTTTATGCATTAATACGGTATTAATTCTGTAGGTACCTTCTTTTTTTTTCTTTGGTAAAATTATCATATGAGTCTTCCCACTCTGCGTAGCGCCAAAGTAGGCTATCAGACCCGTGCTGACTAAAATCCACCGTGTTCCTTCAATTGCCTTTTACGTTTACAGGATCACAGTTACCAGTATGGTATTGCGCAGTTACTGGGATGTGGAGGTCCGACAGGCAGTCGCTCTATGTAAAATACTGATATCCAACTGAATCTGGTTTGACTGGAAGCCGACCCTAATATAGTAGGGAAAAGGCTAGGCAGATGATGATGATGATCACAGTTACCTGCTTACACAGTGCCAGAAACTGGATGAAATCAAGCCTAAAAATTGCAAATTAATGCAACCATAGAGTGCTGTAAAAGTCAAGATTATTTTTTTGAAAACGTTGGCCCATTCTTGGAATATCTCATGTGACCTAGGTATGTTTTACAAACATCGTTCATTTCATCCATATCCGTTTCCTCATTATCAAATCTACTCCCGAAGAAGTAGCGATCGCAGTACCAACAGGAATCCAACTTCCTCCATTAAAGACAAATATCTTAAATTAGCTGATCCATAAAGCTGGAATCTCCATGTTTGTGTAAACATCGGAACAATATCTGCTTATCCTTCAACCTCGTCCCACTTTGATACAATATCTCATTGTTTGGCGCCATAGCTGAAGAACTTGACAGGCGTAGCAGATGAATATGGAGGGAGGTTCCGTAGTTGTACTTTTGGGGTTTGAAAGTTCGAATTAAAATTTGTTCGATATAAATAGCATTTGTATGATGTTTATTCGTACTACACAAAATATCATAACCAATTACTCTAAAGTAATAAGACTGTTTTCAGATAATTTCATGACTATATTATGGTTCAAAACATGCTTAACACGCTTTATAATGTTTGAAATTTTTCCCTAGGATTTATAGCATTTTTTTTTTAAATAAGCTTTAAAGACACGTTCAAAAGTATGAGAAAATCAATTTTCAAAATGCCATGGCCTGAAACCCTATAGTTTGGGGCCCTATTGAATCGGGTCCATAACCTGAAGCTCATTTATGTCGCATCGTTATTACACGAAGATAAAAAAAGAAAAAATATTTATTTTGCTTCCTAGACTGCACACAGTAAAAAAACTTGCTTAATCAAAAGAATTAAAAAAATATATATAATTTTGTGTCTTACTCACAGCTGCACTAAATTGGCTCTGGACCTCTGGTTAGCAAAATGCCCGACATTGGTTTTCATCTAGACCAGAAAGCAATTCAGGGGGTTCACCAACATGTCTACGGAACTCTAAAAATCCTGTTTGTCTATCCATTCCGCCGGTCAAATGCTAATTGAACTTAAAAGGATCACAAATTGGCACGTAGTTGCGAATAATTGTCCGTTTTGTTACTGTGTTTAAGCAAATTGCTTCAATCTATATCCCGGCGCCATTTTCCACATTCTTTATGTTACGAATCTTAATTCGTTTCGGAGGAATTCCTTTTGTGTTAGTTACTGTTTGTTACTTCTTGTGATATTTATGAGAATTTTAGGAATTGTAGCATTTCGGGTGAGAGATCACATTCTCGACACAACGAAAAAGGGACTTTTGTATTTCAGGAATGTTATATTGGAAATTGAACTTGACACCCAGAAAAGCAATAAATTTAATGAAAAAAATCTGACTTAAGTACTTATTCTGATATTGCTTGTGGTTATCATCCCATCAAAATCCCAATGCTGGGCAAAAACCCCCATGACTGCCAGTTTTTTTTGGTCTAGGACCAAAGTAGACCACTGCAATGATTGCTGTTTTATCAAGCTCCTCCTACAAGAAGCAGAATCTTGAAAAAATCAAGGATATTAAGTATACGAGGTCTGTCGAGATTCCTTTTTCAGTCGTTGCCGAGGTCTGTGTTTAAGTGGTTAATTAGGCCCACAACTAAAGTTTCATAATTTTAATGAGTTAGTAGACTTGAAATAACTAGGAATTCGTTTTGAAAATTTACACGAATGATGCCAGAACATTTTTGTAATTTGTTATTTGCACCGTCACATCGTAAAAACATAAAACAATTACGAATACCTTAAATTGTAAAACACGAAATACAATTATATAATGAAAACCTATCCAAATCCCTCATGACAAACAAATAATCCACATAAACGTACCCTCAAGTGCTCTTCACATGGTGTATGCTCCAACAGAGTGCTAACCCCTCGAAGACGGATCTAATTACAGAAATAATCCCACAAGTCGAACTTTAACGAAAGGGTGTATCTTCAAGATTAACGTACGTGACAATTACGGTAAAAGCCCTTAGTACTTTAACCCCAGTTGGCTTACAGACGTCATTTATTTATTTGTATATTGGTGGTTTCACTCCCCACTGAGACCCGAGCTCCCAAGGGACTTGCCTAATTGTACGCTGTCAGATGTCACAAACGTTGGCCCAATAAAGTTGGCTTTAAGTGCTATCAACTTGTATCCAATGGGGTTGAATGTGGTTGCCAGATTAGTCTTTTGTTTTTGCGACTGTCGCTTGTTTTCATATCGATTTTGCGATATTGCTCTTTTATTCTTGTTTTCCATTGAGTGCCATATTCAAGTATTGATTGATTGGTGCTCTAAGAATAGGTTGCTCTATCGAATGCTTCCTCATTTTTTTGTCCTAATATCGTTATTACTCTAATTTATCAGACAGCATCAAAACTTATTAACTTTCTCAAAATAATATATTCAAATTCTCGGACATTTATTTGAGACAAATCAGACCGAATTTCCGTATACAACTTCGATTCTAAATCGAAACAACAGAACTCAAAGGATTCCCCATTTTACAACCCCACAATTTACAGACCTTGCAATAAAGACCGCATAATCAAAACATTCAGAACTTTCAAGTTTCTGTGCGAAAGTCTAATGCGGTGCAACTGTTTAGATAACGCGAAGTGTTCTGTAATATCAGCATTAGCGAGTGTTACTTGTAACTTCAAAGGTGAGGAAATAAACACGATATAAATAAGGGTTTTATAAACACTTTCTACTGTTATCTTAATATTTAATACGTAAACGGAGAGCACCTTTGGAACAGTTAACCTGTTTTGGTAATTTCTGATGTTACAGAAGGACGATTTGGTGGGATGATTTTATCTTTCGTGTGAACTTTGTGAAGTAATCTTACAAGTCGCTGATACTTACTAGCAGGCTTCAGTTTTGTCTTAATTTTAATAAACTGGTAAATGACTCTGTCAGCCAATAAATATATCGCCATTTTTGATCTCATATCAGACTTTTGCTTATCAATGCAATAACGTTGCATTTTTTTAAATATAAACTGAGGGGTTAAAGTACGATTATTAATTTGAGTCAGTAATATGACAAGTGCAACAGTCACTGATACAATGAAATTTAAATGATTTTTAGTGTGTAAATCTCTTTACACGGTTACTAAATTATGTCATTGCCGTTATCCATATAACTGGCACAGTTTTCGGTAAGGCGCTGATAACTTAGGTACCTAATTCGCAATCGAAAATGTCCTTTCATTTTGAAGTTCAGTTGCGCAAAAGAGCTTAGCTGCTACCACCTTAGAAATGCAAAATCAACGAAACACACACTCGCACGCATTTCCCTAAGAAAGGCGAAATGCGTCAGCTACTCAAAATACAAAGACGCAGATTCCACTAAGATAGTGCACGTTCCGTTTCCTTCGGGTGAACTCTCAAAGAACGCACGTGTTTAAACGGACCTGTGACGCATATACTTGAAACCTAGAATTGACTATTGGGAAAAATATATCTGCGGATGAGCTGAGAAGTAGGTACATTGGAAAAGTTTACTATGATTTAGATCCGTCAACCTGAATCTGTAGATCCACTGTGAGATGATCACTGCTGGTAAATGCTATCCTGGTAACACCAATAGATATATTTTTTTGAAATAAAAAACAAAAGATTTTGAAGACGACATCAAAGCCACAAAAATGGAGACACTAGATGATATTATATTATGTTAAACTAATATTTTTTCTTTTGCCATGCAGCAATCTCTGCGCCACTTCTAATAAACAAAAAAATATTGGGAAAGAAAAATCATCCCTCACTCGTTCTCTCGCCAAAATACAATAACACACTAGAAAAGATTCTTAAACCTATTTCTGCCATACTAATTCTTCATCGGCAAAGTATTAATATTCACACATGGTCAAGTGTTTACCATAGATTAGGAGCTGGTAAACTGCTGGGCTGGTGACCAACATATCTTAATGACAACGGCTATCTAAATGATGATTGGCTAAACCTGTCTCGTTTGAATCTACTCCACCTTACTACGGAAACTCGGGGAGAATTGAAATTAGTTTTTTTAAGCCTGGAAGAAAATTGTTTTGATGCTTAGCAAGCCATGTCATGATGAAAAATTTGTGAATGATGTTGTCAGGAATTTTGATATAGAGAAGCTTGATATAAAAGCTCAGAAACAGTATTCAGCAGTACAATTTCCGAACGAGATAGCTATAACAGATTTCTCTTCCATAATCCAAAGGTTATCTCTAATAGCGGTGTAAAATAAAACGAAGAAAAAGCTAAAATACCAGATACACTGCCACCTTCATTAATTAAAGACAATATTTTCTAATACAACGAAAGTAATCTATAATCCAGACTTACCTGATAGCCATCCTAACTAATTACAAACTAGTTCCCTCGAGTTTATTCTAGGCGAGAATCGAGCGAACATAAATGGTACAACCAGAGATAATGGTGGTTCGCGCCAAACGTGGCTCAGTTGAAACAGAGATTGATTGTAATGGCTGGTTACTCCATGATTGAGGATCTATGGTCTTGACATCAATGAGGCTGGATTGGAGGCTGGACGCCGATTACAGGTGATAAACGGTTTAGATTAGACAAATTTTACCCGGCATAGCGTGTTATAACAACCTGTTAATGCTATACACATTAAAATTAACGGAGAGGTGGCGTGTCAAATATCATGTGATTATTGCGACATGACGCCTATCGAAGAGTCGTTTCCATACTCGAATTTAGAAAATGAAGTTAATTTACGAATAATTTATGAGGCTACCTAAATTAAAGATACCGATTTTGACCATATAAAAAGATATTTAACAGAACTTGTTGTTAAAACGAAAGAATATTAACTGTTGGCGACAAAAGCTTCTTTAGAAAAGCAATGACAAAAATAAAGAAAAAGTGCGTTAAACAGAATTCAGTAACTTAGAAAAGCAACAAACATTGTAGAACCCAGAGTTGAAATAACCACCTGTCACAAATTGCATCGTATTTTGCAATTTTAATATTCCATAATTATGTAAATTTTATAGCTGCGAAGCTTTCATCTGCGACACATTTTGTAATGGTGGGACTCCTTCCATCTATTTATTAGAAGAGGGCATCGTGAACGATATATTTAATGTGTAATATTAACTCATCTACATGTAAAACAGACTCATATACATTATTGTTGACTGTAGGTACTATGGCTTTGACTACCCAAAGCTTAATTATGTCTTTCGTTTTTCATAGCTTCATGGTACTCGTAGCTTTATGGTTATATGGTTGCCTTCAAGCCAAGACATCGGCCACTACAGCACCGGAATTGAAAAGGATTCTAGAAACTGATGTTGTAGCTTAATCCATTTTAAGATAAGTATAATTGTGTTTGCTTGGGTTTAAAGATTCTTTATTTATTCTAAAAGAACATACATTGTTCTCTTATTGAATAAATACATAATTAAGGCAAAGTATGGTCCAGTAGTAAACAGTTATGTTATTTTTTTTCATATAGGTAGGTAGGATGTCGACATAATTATAATTGTGTGAAAGACAGTTTCTAACATTATTTTTAACTTAGTAATTTTATGTTGTTAGTGACGTACTGTTTGAGTTTAGACTTAAATGAATTGAAAGAAGATGTGTTCCTTATAATGAATAATGTGTGCTTGAATGTATAAGGTCTTTTCCTGGTCTATTAGTTGTATCCTTTCTACGAATAAAACTATGTTCTACCTATTGATGTGTCCCAGGCATTTGTTCTTGTCAAAATCAATATCGATTTATTCCGCAGACATTTTTAAAATCAATTCCCGTGCAAAGATGTAACAAAAGGATATGAATCACGAAATAATGTCTACCATTAATCTATTGCTCATCTACGAAACAACAAAATTCCTTCCTCATTCAATATCCATCACTTTCGCAGAAGCAGCTTGATACATTCCTGTGCTCCTTTAGCATATGACTATCTATAACTGTAGGCGCCATCTATTCCTAAACTCATTCATATTGCTCTTCAAATATTCGCGTGCAGTTCCGTTGACTACACTGGCGGCCGAGATTAATTACCTATTTCATTATATCTATAGTTTCATCAGTTTTTGTTTTAAACTTATTGACTTTATGAATAGTATTTGTTTCCGTCATGTCGATGACTCACATTTTATCCGATCCATTTAAAGCTTGCAGTTATATTCTTCTAAGGATGCAAGCCTTGTGTGCAGCAGATGCAGCAGTTCACTAAGTTACCGTCAGAAACGTATATCGTCAATTGCGACACTATCACAAGGCCTTTATTTCGACGATGAGTTTTAGAGAATAACATAGCTGATAGCTCTGCTGTAAGAAGTGCACCAAAAGTAAATGCTACAGTTAGGTAAATAATAGGCACTACAGTTACATTGTAGGTAAAGTAGATGAGAGATTGTATTTGTAAACATAGAATATATTCAAACTGATACAACATTGCATAAAAGATACTAACTAGTACAGTATTCCCTATTAACGCTGACTTTCAATTTTACAACAGGATACTGAAGCTTAGCAATCATCTAATAAGTTACTATACAATAAACGTCAACTCCGAGATAACTTATTATTATTAAAAATCATAAAATCTTAATAAGCCGGACATTTTCCATAATCAGCAACAACCAATTTGTATCTCAACTGTCCATATTTGCTCTTCAAGACTTAATGATTCTTGTACACTGTCGAGCAAGATAAATCACCTGCTTCATAACTACAGCAGTGTCACGTACTAATACGTCCATTACACTTGGTGGTAGTGCTAATGGTAGGCAAGCGGCAGTAGTTAGCTATTCGTCTTATTAACAAGGTATAGTTAGCGCCGGCCTATGTAGGGTAATGGGGAGATAACTGATCGTTTACGATAGATTTGCATTATCTGAAGGTGGAGCGGTTTTTTTGCAATGAAGTGTAATTGTAAATTCTTGGTTTGATTGGTGCTAGTATTTCTTTGGGTTGTAAAAGCTTATGTACCTGTGCTTCTGAATCTACGTAAATTATATTATTACTGTTTGTATCATCGTGCAATCAGTAGCAATCAGTTTAGTATTTGTACATGCAACATTCATTAACTTGCAAATAAAAGTAGCTGCAGTTAGTAGCATCAACTATCTGCCAATGAAAGTCCTGTGAAAATCTCAATGCCAGTTCCCGAGAAATTATGAGACAAAATAAAATGTTTCAAGCACCGTACAATATTTTATGTGCATTTTAATAAAAAGCTAGTATTGTAACATTACAAACAGACAATTTAAAAGTCTTTGTATGGATTTATAATAAAAAGAAAAATCACGTCATTCCACCACAGTTTGCCCAACGAAACACAAATTCCTGCCATTCGCCATCCCAGTACAATCACCATAAACTAACTACCTCATTCCACAAGGAATTCTCAAAGAAATTCACCACATCCACTTTCATTTTCGATATATTTATAGCAAAATGTGTGCTGCGCCGGCGCCGGTAATCTACCATTATCCCATCCTGTAATCGCGATGAGAAATTTATCGTATATCGACCAGTTTGTACCTAGGGATATGATGAAGATGCTGTTCAGGTAATATCTTGATAAGTAAGCTATCGAGAGGTGTTCGTTATTACCTTGATAGATCGGTAAGGAGGGGAAAGAAAGTGAATTGCTTGTTTGGATTTTTCTGTTGAAGATTTTGTCATTGTACCAACAGGATATACTGTTTAAATGTGTCATTTAATTGTTTCTTTGGGAGGTACTCCTCAACTGTATCTTGATTAATCTCTTTTAATATAAGGTGATATCTCCGGGTGTCGTCAAGTTTCTTTTGTAAAAAGCTTGTCGGTTCTAGCTTTCAAGAGTCGCAAGTTGTTGAAAATAATAGAATATGTACGAACCAAGAAAACACTAATACCTATCGCTTACTATCAGACGAAATAGTGGCGTATCGCTAAATAAAAAAAAATATAAGAAACTACTTGAGAAAACAGAAGTATGATTTTTGACACAATGACCCTAGCCGAGGCTGAAATAGAAAAGAAAATTTATTTGTCAACGACATTCTTCTTAACCAAACAAAATAAGCCTATAAATAGCATACGAATGAAATATCAATTAAATCAACAGCCATTCCTAATGAAACAACAATAAGTACCTGAAGACAGCCAGGCTCGTTTCTCTATGTCAGGTATATTTACAAATTTCCAGCTACTGGGACACGTCAGTCCAAACAAAACGATGTGACTCCGACCTTTAGCCCACTTTACTGAGAACCAAACAAAGCGCTGTCTTCAAAACATTCTCTAGTAAACAAATGTCCAAATGTCCGACACAAATGTGCAGGGCTGTCACCTCAGAATGTAGAACGCGTTGCATTCAACTTGATGTCACAACCTTGAATGCGGAAATATGTCGAATAAAACTAAGAACGCGAAGGGCGCCGGCGCAGAGTTGAGAATGGAGGGGGATGTTCCAATGAAATCGGATGAAGAACAATGGACATTGGATGAACTAAGTGCAACTTAGACAGATTTAAAAACAGGTGTGAACATAGCGAGACTACCATTAAAAGAAACGTATCTCTGGAATACACAGGGCTAAAGAAGGAACAGAGTCGATTTTTATTAAATAACTAATTGGCAGTCTCTTCTGCTCCATCCAGGGAGACATTATGATGATTTAACACACAAAAAGTTATATGGCTAAAAATAAGATCGTTGCTAAACTAACAAAAGAAAACAAAAAAGATGAAGTTCCAATGCAATCCTTTACAACTGTACTTACTCATCCTAGTCGTGCATCAATTAGTAAGCGTCAAATGTTTTTTTGTGAAATTCAGCCTCAACTAGAAGAGCGTCTCAATTCAATAATTAAGTTGGGAAACCATGACTACCATAAATCGTAAGACCAAGTTGAAGACTTGAGACCACAAAAGTGGAAACTATGACTTCCTTTGAAAATAAAACTAATTCACTCCTTTTGTCTTCAGTTTCTAAAACTCCAATTATTTTAGCAACTTAGATCCCACATGTTATTGAGATGAGTGAAACATGTTGCCCTCAGTACCATTCCTAACTTCTTAACACACCACATCCACTTTACTTCCTAGATCTTCCATCTCAGAGTAGTCACACTATTTTAAGGGAATGTCCCCCACTGGCTGCCTGATAGGATCATAAATTGCCTCCAGTTTCCCAGTAACTGTGCTGACGAAAATATAACGTCTAACTAGTCAAACTGTAACTGTTTAACTTTGTATTAAGCTACATTTATGGCCGATAAAGTACTGGTAGCAATTGTTATCAATATTGGAGGGTATTCCAAGTATGATTGTGAAGTAACTGTTCTTGAAGTACTCGTAACTGTTCCTAAAATAATGATCGTATGCAAATCAGTTGTTTACTTGCTTTAGTGTCTTTGCTGTAGGTCTGCTTGTTTGGCGTTTTGTGAATGGCCGCCATTTGACTTAGATGCTATTGCAACTACTTGTATAACTGTTTCTTTGGATTCTAGATTTCCATGTGAACTGTTATCTTCATTCATCTTCATTCCATTCTCCCCTGTGAACAATTCTTTATCATTTTATCATTGCGCAATCAATCTATATAAAATAGGTTCTAAAAGTGCTGTATTTAAAGTAAAACAGTCTCATTTACCTAATTCATCGACGACTATTATATGAAAGATTTCCTTCAGGGCTGTCTTTGTAATAATTTAAAGTCTAAGTAACGATACATTTGAAAGAATTGTACTATCGACTGCATGCATTTAGCAGTATTGATGCCGACAACTTTCGTGCGGTCTACCGTACGTGGCGCCAAGTATTCTGCGTATAGATGTGTGAAAGAGATGATTCAATGGAACAACTCACTCACACATCAGTCAATCCAACTATACGCCCTGTTCACAACCTCAACCGATGCGCTTTGGAATGCCACGACTTTAAGCAAAACCATATTTGTCATTTGTTTCTTGCCCATATTAGGAAGTATGAGGAACAGGGTGAAACTTGAAACTCTAATGAAAAACAAAGAACTTTCGACCATCTGGGTGTCTACTGTCCAACAGTTGTTGGATTTTTTCTATATATTCTTATCTCGCGTGGAACTCAAACATAGCGATAGAAAAGAAAATGAAGATGGTAATCTTCGTTTTGTTTTTTCGCTAATGTTATTTATATGACTGAATTATTTCTGCGACTGCGTGAATAGTAAATGCCAACGTCAACCAAACCACTTCGCGCAGTAACTCATAGCATCCTCTACGCAATTTCTTCCATGTCTTCCTCCCGGTGGGAGGACTCATCTGATGATTTTACCACGTAAAAAAAAGTCTTTCACAGCCACGGTCGCAACATATTTGTCGTTTGAGTTCTATCTCGTGGCCAAGCACTTATTAATCTCCAAGTAATACGTATTGCTATCTCGGTCTAATCGGCGTGTATTTAGCAAGTATTCCGATAATCTGACGCCTCGTTGTGAAGCCGCAAACAAACAGATACGCCACAGAAGCATCCGGAAACATTCGGACTTCTGAATAAGACTAACAAACATACACTAGTTGATTTTAGATGTACGGGCTTATGATACTAATGAAATATTTTCGGCAATTGCGCCTTTTTTGAGAGCAGTGGTGGCCCAGTGGTATCGGCCCCGACTTACGAGTTGTAGGTCGTGGGTTCGAACCCAGCCTGGCGCATTACTTTGTGTAATTTCTTTCATCACCACTGCTCTCAAAACGGTGAAGGAAAACATCGTGAGGAAACCGGCATGTCCTAGAACCATCAAATTCGAAGACATGTGACATCAGCCAACCCGCACTGGGCCCGCTTGGTGGATTATGGCCCACAACCTCTCACAAGAGAGGAGGCCTGTGTCCCAGCAGTGGGAACGTTATAGGCTGATAATGATAAATGATGAGCCTTTTTTGCGTAAAAACGTTGTAAAACTAGGAATTTCTCTTGTGTCGAGGAACCGCGCTGTTTACAGACATTTAAAGTCACAAACAGCCAGACCAGGAATCTGTGAGTCATACAAATGTATATTACGTTACGTGTGAAGATCGAACTCGCGACACTCAGTTGCTCAGCAATGCGGCAAGTATGCGAAGAAATCTCCTCAGTTCCAATTTCACATTTCTACTTTTTGGAAAACCTGACATTTCTGCTAATGTAGATTCTCCTATAAAAGTAATTGAATCGTCAACTACTAAGATTATGTATAAAACATGAATACCATCAAGGAACCCAAAATATTGCCATCTAACGTGTCAATGCTGCCAGTCTTTGGACACTTTTTAAGGATGAGAATGATTTTTTATAGCTCTATAATTCGTTTTGATTTTTTGACATTTATTACGATTAAACTTGTGAATTGAGCAACCAAAATACTACTGTTACTGTTAAAGATGGCGCTCAAACCACTTGACCCCAGTTAAAAGCCACATTTTATGCAAAGTTACCAATAAAAATACACAATAAATAAGTAACGTAATAAAGTCATACCGGCCGCATTCCTATCATAACTAGTCTAAATAAAATATTGGAATACCAACCGATCGATTGTGAAATGAAATTATCGAATAAAATTAAATACAAACATGCCCTGTATCGAATTTGTATGAAAACGTAGCAAATGCGACCAGTTTAAGTAGACACTTCACCGCGGCGCTACTGATCAAGGCAGAGTTTGTTTTTTATTCGTGTTAGGACATGGCAATCTTCTGTGGTGTCAGTTAATTAAACCGCCTCTGGCAACACCACAGCTCTCAGACATGGCTTTAAACTTTGGACTTTTAAAACTACGGGCCATCACGACCAAAGAGTAACAGCAATGAAATATTTCGTTCATTTTTGTATTTCTACTTTTCGCCACGGGTCAAGTTATGTTGGTTATTGAATCTTTGTGAGTCGTTATCTATAATCGATTAGGTTTTATTGCCTTTATTGCTGGAGTGGAAAGTGTGATTGATGTGAACACGTATTAAAGTGTTTAGAAATAGTTTTTGTGGTGCGATTTTGCGTTAATTGAAGTAAATGGTGGTGACAGCTCTATATTTGTAAGACTTGTTGTTTACAAAAGGATTTAGATTGTAATATTCGTTCCTTTTTTTCTTAATTATTAATAGCTCCGTTCAACAACCGTTTCGTTGACAGTGAATTTTTTATAATCATTTATTCATTCACTAATTCATTTACTTCACTCTTTTATCATGACATAACACACCGAATTTTCACATTCTGCATTCCGTATACTCTATTCAAATCTCGCCAAGTCTTCAAGTCTTTGAGTAGAAACGATAAGGTGAATCTCTATTTTAAATCCATGAACATGAACACATTTTCACCCCAATCTAAAAAAGCGTAGTGAGGGCCCATCAAACGCTTCAAATTTTCGGTATTTGAAAAGTGCATAAATAATCATGTGATATTAGATTTATTGGTTCATCACAGTATCGATGTTATATGAGGAAAATATTTGTCTAAAACCTCTGGTATTTCCCCGTTTGTGGATTCAATACTAAGAACTTGACACATTTCACACCAAACGCTAAAAATTTTGAGATCTGACCACTGATAGTAGAAATAAATGTTTCATAAATATGTAATGTAAGAAAACATTACGAATTTCTGTTTGAAATTAACGATTTCCATTAAAAAAATAAATTTGTTTGATTCTAAAAGTTCTCCTGTTTTAACAAATTGTTTACAAGCGATAAAGGTAAATTATTTAAAGGTACGTATCGTATAGTTATCGTAAAGTCAGGTGATAAAATAATCAGCAGTGATAGACAAGGAGAGGAATTATTGTTGTACGTGTTTAGTATCTGATTGTACTTCTAAACATTAGTGCTTAATATACCACTGTTTGTGTGTGAGTTTAAATTGTAAACGCACCCACAAAAGGGTAGAAATTCCTAAGGGCAAAGTTAAAAAAAAAAGTAACATCTTTGGTGTAGTGGTAGCAACCGCCGAGTAAGAGGTACTTCCCAGGTCGGGCAAAGTATTTTTGAATTTTTCAGTAACATACACCCAGTAAGCCATCTAGTTTTAATGTATGCCCATTTAAAAGCAGTAACCTCGCTACCTATTACAAAGTACTTTTTAAAACGACATAACTTTCGAATTTTGGATGTACTCTTAAGGACACATTTGATATATAGATATAATTCTCTTTATAATGCTCACCATACGAATTACAAATATTATAAGATAGAACTTACAACTAGGGTGACGTAATGGCCTGTTTTATTGCTACTATAGCGATGTTTTCAAGACAAACTTAGGATGGGTAAGAGGAAGTAGCCTAACCCTTTGGGCATTACAGGCGTGATTTTACGTTTGTTTTTTTTTTAGCAATAATATCAGCTTTCATACAATCATTCCATTTTTTATTGTGTCTTCCACACCATCGTAAAAAAGCCCTAAAACAGACCACACAACTCGAATTTTCACTAACACGCAATCGAAAACTAATTTATAATTTCCAATAAAATCATATCAATAACATTTGCTTAACAAAAAACGTATTGCACAAGATACACACGGACGCTTAACCCCGCGCACAATGCGTGTCAGAGGTAGGTGACACACGGCCAGTAAATCACGCGAGCCGAGCCATTAAGCTCGGACGTGTTCAACTAATACGATACAAATGTTTGTACAATAGAGTGTTTAAAACTGTCGCTTCACGATTTATGGGGGACGGCGAGGAACGAGGGACAGGGGTGGACTTGGGTGATAATGATAAAGAAAGGTTCGGTGAAGAAAACTCTAAAATCGACGTTGCTGGAATCGATTAAGACGCATTATTCGTTGTTAGTGATGACTAGACGGCTAAAATTTCACATAATATCCCAAAAAAAATCGGTGATAGAAGAAGTTACTGAAACTTCAAACACTCCACAATAGATACTAGTGCATGACGCAGTATGCACTGTTCTTTCTATTCCATTTCCCAATAAACTTCATAAAGATGAGAAATAAAAACTCAAAGCAGTTGATTGAAATAGGTTACTTTTGAATTGTCGTAAACAAAAGAAATAAGCTGCAGTCAATGCTAGCAGTTTTATCTATTGAAAACACCGTAGTTGCCCATTCCTAAGATGTCTCTGAAGAAACACTAGCAAGAAATTACACCAAATCCACGGCCTGGCCTCACTCACAGCTGGCCTAAGCCTTTTTCAGTCTGTGTCATCCTCCAGTCCACCATTTCTTCAATGCTCCTAAAATAATGTAGTAAATTAGTCCCTGTAGCTCGGTCGGTTCTCACAAATCCATCTCGTGGTTGCGCGTCAGTACCGGCGCCTGCGCACCTACGAGGCGACGCGCTGTTTATGTTAATGTATACAATTTCATATTATTTCCCGGCTGGTTTACGTCCTGAACAACTTTAGTAGACGTGTAGAAGGAATTAATTATAATATCAGAGTGAATTTAAATTTCAATAAGTTTATCATATCAAGATGCAAGGTCTTGTTTATTTCAGATATAATTGGATTTTATGGAAAGGAGGATGATAATTTGTTATAATTTGTAGAAGTATGGAAGAAAAAAAGCAACGCTGACCTCAAATTAATTTAGAAGAAAAATATGCGCATGATTTTAAGATTTTATGAAAATGAGACATAATATGACTGTCTTACTGCCAATCTAACCAATCTGAGATTTTAATGCCGTAGCATGCGGCATCAGCAATATCTATTCTTAAATTGAAACACTCTTCTCTGCCATACAAACTTCAATCACATTATCAGAAGCCTCTATCTCGTGCCCAACTTCTCTGGTCTTATAAATTAGGCACTTTCTACATTTACCATCATGGCCAGTATCATTTTTATGCTCCACTTTCCTTAAACATGACGCTTCTCCAATGTCTTTTTAATATTCCTTGTCGCCACTCCGTATGCGTCAACCCGGAAAAGTTCCATCCCAAGCGTTAAATGTTCGCCAATGAAGATTGACTCCTATTCAATTTATTTATCGTCAGAATGATTTATTTGAGTTTTACTGTCTGTCTGTCTGTCTTTACGGTTTACCTCATGGTTAGCATTTGATGCTGGTTTTAATAGCGTTAAGGCGGGTCCACACGACAATGATAAAACTGCGTCGTCCGTTGTCGCAGATTTTTTGGTTGGAGCAAGCAATCGGCAGTTACAAAAGATATAAATTCGAATCTTTGATCCTTCGATCTCTTAAAAGAAGGGTGTTCTACCTGCAATGACTTATTGAACAGAAATATGGACACTCACCACAAATTCATGGTTGTTTAGCCAGCAACGGAAAGAGAAATGTTCGGGGTTCTGCCAGGTACTTCAAGTACCCAGGACCGGGATGGTTGGCGTTCTTTGGGGGAGGCTTACGTCCAGCAGTGGACGTACTTGGCTGAAGAGCAGGGTAATCGTGTGGAAACACTTTGGCCGTTCGATAAACTACACCAGATATATTAAAACCACCTGCACAGTCGAATCGGTATAACGTTGTCGTGTAAACCCGCCATTATGGAAGGTGAACTGTGTTAGGTATTTCTATAAAGAGCTGTTGAAAATTTATTTTGCCTTTGTCCATGTATTTAATTGTCCGTTTTGGTTTTGTAGTCTTGTGCTACATAATATTTGCAAAGATGTTCACTGCCCGCCTCGACTTTCCAAAGATGTGATTTCTGCCTAAGAATTTCTGTTGTTTCGTGGGTACGTTTTCAAACACATAAACTCAAATACAGAAATAATCAGAACTGGAACAACTACTGTCTAGATCATGAAAACACCGCACCAAATGTGCTGTCCCTGTAATGCAAAAAAACCTACAACTGCCCTGTAATTCAAACATCCTTCCTTATATCGCTTTATACTACGTACGAAAATACCTTTGAATGTCATCTAAAACCAAATTTAAGATTACTCGACGATCAAATAGGCAACTATAACTTTATGAATACCCACAGTCATATCTACAGCGGTATCGTCCAATATAAATTGACCCATGACAAAATGTGGCATTGAGTCAAAGATGTTTCTTCATTTGAAAGGTATTTTGTAGGCCGCTATTTTCTGGGTGACTCGCCGTCTGATCATAGACCATGCTCAAGTCGATGGCGCGTCGCTCGTGTCTGTGGGCAATCTGACGGGGACCCTTTAGGCCCACTATCGGCATCGGCACGGCTGAGGATTTTATGTAATAAAAGCATTATACATAAACTTCATTGCACTAAAGTAGAAATTAACGATGCAATAGCGTCTTGATATCGAAGCGATATTTTTGTTACTACGATCATAAATCATGAAAATTACTACTGTATTGCCATGAAGTTAAGGTCTATGCTTTTTATCACCTAAAATCCTCAGGCGTGCCGATGTTGATAGAGGGCGCCGGGCCTTTTAGAGCGCCAAAAGGTCAGGATTACCGTGGATTTTAGTCAGTACAAGTCTGACAGTCCCTCCCGCCCCTTTCTGGGTAGGAGGATTCATTTTATTATTTATTTTACCACGAAAAAAATGGTCATAGTATTTATTTAAGACGGTCCCGCAAAAATCCCTGCCTAGCCCATCGGGGATTATAGAGGTTATATTTTTGGTCTTCAAAATCAGCGTTTTCCTCAGATTCCAAGTTATACTGGTCGCTCTATAAATACGACCAATTTTATATTGCGCTGGTTGCACTGACATTTACTGAAATAAATGGGTGATACAGTAATTTAATGTTGTTGTTTTTTTGTCGGATATGTCTAGTTTTAGAATGTGGTCTACTTTTGGCGGTTCCGTGTTGTAATTCGTTAAGTCAGTAATCGTTTGATATGTTGAATTAGTCGTGGGTAAGCTTGAAATGATAATTGTGTGGTTGGGATTAAGAAATGTGGTCAAGGAATTAAAATTATCTGTTTTGAGAGTTGTGTCTGGGGAAGTACAGGGGAGATTTCTAAACGAATATTTTGAAAATAGGAACCCCTAAGACGAAACCCACCGACCGAAAAATCCAATTTGATTGATTTTTTGTCAAAAGTCTAGTGATCTAGTCTAATCATTTATTTCAATTAGGCCATCAAAGAGGCACTTTTAAGCGTCGAATTAAAATTAAGGAAATGGGATGGGATGGGATTGATTCTACACCCATTCGCAAAGGTAGGTTGTATAAAGAAGAATGGGCAAGAAAGTGCATACTTGTCTCACTGTCATCATGTTTTTAGTATAACAAATATTGATTTTCAACAGTATTTGGTTTATTTCAAGATAAGGATACTTGTCGCTATGGTTTGACGGAAGTTGTGACGATGATTAGTTTATTGTATCGTCATTCAAGAAACTCAATACATGTTACTGGTGAAATCATTTTACATAGGTATTGCAAACAAGGCATTTCTAAAAAATCAATATTTCAAGTATGACTGCGTCCTTGATATGTCGAGTTATACCAAAGGTATGACGCTATCTATGTCTCTTCCAATCGATAAACGCATTATAAGTTTGCGGAATATTAGTATTAGAACAACTGTCAAAGATCTACAAATAAAACTTTTTTTTTTTAATTTTCAAGTAGTGCCTTGTGCTGTTAGTTTTGTAATAACAAAACTACGCCCGATAAATGGGACCTTAAATACGGTTATCTGTCATATAAAGGGGGGGTTTGGAATGCCTCATATGGCAGATAACCGTATTTAAGGTCCCATTTATCGCTACTAAAATTCATCAAAAGCGTATCAGCCGTTTTGACTTAAAACATACATAAAAACAAACAAACTCACCTTCGCATTAACAGTTAATACAAGGATATTTCGTCACACCCCGTTCTTAGTAAACCATTAACACTTCTAAGGACTATTACAAAACAACAACTACCCACATTTAAAGCCGGAATGTCCCAACACTATGGCACTACAAAGTCTATCATTCATACTTTCATTCACTCAGATGAAGTGATAGAAACAATATTTACTGAGTCGGGTAAAATTGAAAGCTGAGCCGGTAGTCTTAAAGGCTAACTAGGGCTGCTGAATGGTTGCGGGCCTTATTCCATCACCGTGACCCCGGAACATAAAGGGCTATTGAAGGACACTGTGGATTTTAGTCAGTATAAGTCTGACAGTATGGGTCATCAGCATCCTGCCCGGGGTGGGACTCATTTGATGATTGTACCACGCAAAAAAAAGGGCTGCTGAATGAGCTAAACAAAACGGTAGATCATAAAGATATCCGAGGGAGGGTACGTTAAATGAAGGAAAATAAATTCTAAGAAGTTTTTTTTTTTTACTTTGTTCCATACGAGCAAGGTCTCCTTTGTAGTTCGTAGGTGTCTTCTATCTTACATAGAAACTCACACTTCATCCAGACACGGAACAAATGCTTAAAAATCGTGAATTCGAATTGGTTCGGGTTTAATCTCACACTTTAAATCCACAGAAATATTAAAAACAGGAGAAGTGGCAAGGGGGCGTGGCGGCAACCTAGCGGTGCTGAGCGTTACGCTCAGATATTGAAAAAATGGCCGTCACCGCGAGTTAGTCTGTTGTCAACCGCGATCGTGAAAAAAACGATTATGCCGTCTTATTCAGAGGTTTTGTGCAGAAATAGTAGTCAAAACAAAAACTTTAGAATCCATGGCATCAGTTACCATAGGTAAATAGAAGTATTTTACAATATTTGTCTTAAAAATCACGAAAAACTGCAAGCCGTAAAATATACCTGACTTGTACTACTATACTTTTGTTTTCCTATATCTCTTCGACTGCATTATTTTTGTATTAAATACATTGCTCTTTTACGACCACCTCAGTCTATCACCGAGTGAACTGAACAAGCAATGTAAAACTGACATAACGATACCTCATCGAGCCGTAATGTCGCATGGTGCGTCCGCTGCTCCGGTCCGCCGTATTTGAGCACGAGTTAGTGTTGTGCTCGTGGAGGTCTGACAAAGTCTATCGACAAAAAGTCGACTTCTAATTTTGTTTTATTACTATTTTAGATTTTTCTTCAATTTGTTAACTTGTAATTAGTTTGAAAGGTCGATTTTTATTGTTTTAAAGCGTAGTAGATAAATGCATAACCAAGATCGTGAAGTAGGTAAGTTCATTAATGTTTAATTTAGTAACCTATGTGCACTAAATTAAAAGATCTAATTTGGAACATTTTATACATTAATTATATAATGTTTTGTTGGTTTCATATCGTTTTTATTTACTTTAATTCCAAACCTGTACAATTTCATCGATATATTTATCGAAAACTCTTCGATTTAGTCAGGCACTATGCCGTTCCGCCCCCGTGTCCCTACAACACACAATGATATTTTTTTGAGTGTGAGCAAATGATACGGAAAAAGCACGCTGCAGTTTAAAGAATAAGGTTTATATTTAAATGACTGAGTTATCGTCGGCGCGTGTGTGCACTTGTTCGTAGTATTGTTTTGACCGAACTGTGTGTGCAATATTAGCGTTATGGAGGGGCAATCGTGGCTTCACCGGTTTTCTATACATTTTGAACTTCACGCCATATCTCCTTCTTTATTATATCTATGTTTAAATCCCATCATGACTTGCGCTGAAATCTTCGAAGGAAAAATGTTTTAAATACATCACAGATCAATCTGGTTCTTATTTTTTTTTTTTTTATTGAAAATGTGGCGCCTCTTACAGAAATAATACAGTTTAATTGAGAAACTTCTCCTATTTTTGAAGGCGGTTAAAAAATAAAAGAGAACCGTCTGTCTTGGTATGGACAAATTGGACATGTGATAAGGAGAGATGACACTCATGTGACTAAGAGAGTGCATGATGAGTATGAATGTTAATGTATGGAGAGGAAGGCCTAAGAAAAGATGAATAGATTGTCGAAGAATGTGTTGCAGGAGTAAATGAAACCGTGACAACTGACAGGGAAAACCGTGTTGCGCCGACTCCAAGTTTTTTTTTTTGCGTGGTTATTTCGTCAAATGAGTCCTAAGACTCCGGGCAGGGCAGGATGGATGTCAGATTTGTACTGACTAAAATCCACGGTGTCCTTCAATAGCCCTTTATGGATCGGTTCATATCTGACGGAACATCCGTCGCGTATTATCACGGAACGCCAGAGCAGACAAATGTATAGAAAAACACTCGACCGTTCACACTCAACCGATGATACGTTAGTGCGTCAAAGAACATTCGATGATACACTTGACGGATGTTCCGTTAGATATGAACCGACCCTATGTTCCGGGGTCACGGTGATGGAATAAGTCCCGCGACCCCGGCAGGCTAAGAAAATGGGATAAATGCAGAAAGATGATGAATTAAATCAATTACCAAGTCAAACACCGGACGAGCAGCCCTAGAGCCGTCAGGTAAATGAAATGCTACAGAGCACAGATATCAGCCCGTTAAGGCGCAACTACAGGCTTACAAAGCAACTATTTGATAGATAACGTTGTCAATTTTAATTGGAGCCCCGTTAGAACATTGACGCTTTTACTCCATTGAAGAGTTGATGGCAGGGACTAGGTACCACTTTTATGAATGAATTTTATGGTTTTAATAGTAGTTTATACAAACTTAATCTACATAAACAGGCCTGCTAGTCTAGTGGTTAGTGACCCATGACTTGACCGCTTCGATGCTTCGATTCCGAGCACGATCATTTGTTCTGTGTCTGGGTGTAATTTTTCTATAATATTTATGTATTTAGAAATTGTATAAGTATGTTTAAAAGTTGTATAGTATCCATAACATAGGCTTTGCTTAGCTTGGGACTAGATGGCGTTGTGTGATAGTTGTGGAATATTAGGCATATTAAACAACATGCATATTTCATAGCATAGTGTTTATTTGCTACAGCAGGTCTAAAAATGCCATTTTTATTGATAACTAGCTTCTGCCAGCGGCGGCGCCTTATTTCCAGCTTTGTCACTCAGGACTGAAGCTGTTTTCAATTGGTGGAAGAATTTTTGAAATCGGCACATTCGTTTTTGAGTTTATTAATACAAACATACACACACACAAAAATACGAATATTTCCTCTTTATAATATGCATTAGTGTAGTTAAGAGCAGATAAATTTATGAGGACCAATTTTGACCATCGCCAAATCGTGTCGCCGAAGCGGATCACGCTCTGTGCGTAAAGGCCTTTCCGTTCTCGCTCAATTCATATCGCGCCCTTAATAACATATCTGTAAACAAAACTCAAAATTATGCTAGCTAACGGTGAAACCAGAACTAACCTGTCCTTAGTAAAATATACATATACAGCGTAATGACGATTTCTATCGAAGCTGCGCGCGCGCCGATTAATCAGTGTAGCGCGTAACATTAGTACATGGAATACTAGACTTCATAGTTGGTGCCAGCCAATGAGCGTGAGAAATACTTGCATATATTAGTGTAAATTTTAAATATTTTATGCGCTTGCGTCGTGAATTTAAGAAAAATAATTGTGCGCGATGGCCTAGTTGGTAAGGCGTCTGGTATAATGAATCAGAATAACGCAGGTTTAAGTTCTGCTCGCAGTCGATTTAAAATTTTCCACAAAAAAGTTTTTATTTGTCTATTCTAAATCTAGCTAATTGATTTGGTGAAGGAAATTGGAATATTGAAGAGTTTAGCTAATTTTTTTTTCAAATTTTCGTCCATGCTTGCATCTGTACCTGTAGGTTGCAAAAATATACTCAGAAACAAACGAGTACAAAAAGTGAGATAAATCGACCAAATTCTTTTTTCTTTTGACATTTTGCATTTCACCAAAAAATTTAATTGACCACTGTGTAATGCAATGTTATCTTTAAAAATGTTTTTATATTTTCATCTTAGGAGTTCAATTAATTAGTAGTCACAGCCAAAGTGACAAATGTCCACATAACATGATACTTGAAAAGGTTATACAGATATCTTCGATTTATAACTTCTATATTAATTACAAAATTCCTACGACATACCAACCGTTTACTTAAGCAATTTGCAGAATCCGACGTTGCAAGTGAGAAAATAACCAGCAAGCAAATTATCCTGAACCTTAATCACATAGCAATAAAATGCTAAATATGTCCATTGTGATTCTAATTGATTACATTTGTACACCATCATTTTCGGAAACTGAAACTATCGTACCAAATAATCTTAAGAATTGGTATTTTTTTTGAACTTAGTGAGTTCAAAGACTTTTTTGGGGTGTAAAAAACGTCCGATGAGTCTTTCCACCTTAGGTGAAGTGGAAGGGAAAGCCAGACTCTTAGGATGAAGCCAAACGAGCGTAATATTTAAGTGTGGAGTCGCAGAATTTCGGTCACTTTCGTAGATTGCGTCGCGTCTTTTGTTTTGTATGAAAGCGACCGAAATTCTGTGACTCACGACTCAAAAATTACGCTCGTTTGATCTCACTCTTACTGACTGAAAACCACCATTTTCATGCATGTCATGGGCATTCTAGGGCCGCGGTACTCTTTTAAGGCAGTCCTACGAGCCATTGAATTATTAGATGCAATTCAAACAAAGTTGTAAAATATGTGCTGATTAGACTGAAAACAAATCACCCATGCTACTAATTCCCACCCTTACACGAGAGAGGCAGAAACTATCATCAACAAAACCTTGTCAGATTACAAGATACACTATTACAGGTCTCTAGGTTAGGAACACACATAGCTAGTACTTCTAGAGAGAAATCTGAAGAAAGATCCCCTTATTCATACTCGCCGGATACCCCCTAACATCAGGGATGGCGAACCAGTGGCGCGCGCTATTTATAACAAGCATGACATTGAGGGCACGTGACAAAATTTTTTGTGCACGCGTTCAAATCCGTGTGGTTCTTTCTTCAAAAGACCGTCTCAGACACCCGCATGGTCCTCGTATGACCTGAACAATGTCTGGACTTTAAAAGAGACTGTGACCTCTGAGTTTGTTTCGGTTGTTTCTTCTCAGAGTAGTCAGGTACGAAACACCGGTCTCATCTAGCTTTAAAAATATTGGTTATGACGTGTAAAAATGTTTTTTTTTATAACCAACTTACTAAATAAATATCATTTATCATATATACCTTACCATACCATACCATCAGGCGACATATTGGTGAAATGCGAGCCTATGTCTAAATAAATGAAAATGTTCATATTGTTTTATTATTTTCCCAATATTTAGTTAGGTACTTACTCAAAATTGATGGCACATCCCTGGCCTCATTAAACTCTACAAAACATCCCACGTTGATCCATACAGGTTCGCCACCCCTACCTTACACCATGATCCGTATCACATGGAAGTTCTCATCATATATCAATGATGTTTTCTTCCATGTTTCCACCAGAACAATTACAGGTTGCAGGCTATCGCGATGGCCTCCCTCATAAATATCTCATTAGCTTTGGTTACCACAATTATCGTCTTTCAACCTGTTGCTACAAGCTCCTATGTATGTATGTGACCTTATGTCAAATTAACTACATGTTCAATAGCATGCAAATTGGTGTTATCAGTTTGTATGACGTTCTGTATTTTATGGAGAGAAAGAAGAAAGTTATGGAGATAGAAATTCTTCTTTGATTAATTAAACAAATTGCAAAAGGTTTTTTTTTTATAAATAGCAGAATGTTTTCTTATCAATTGCAAATGTTTTGATGGATGGATGGATGTTTGTTACCCAATGACGAAGCAGCCTTAATGAAATCTGTTTCTGTCTGGATCTGGAATAACGCATTTTAAATCCTCGAATGCCTATTCCCTTTATTTCTATCCTCCTAAAGCACCCTGCGGCAACCGATGACACCAAATTGCCGTTCAGCGTAGCGGTTCAGCAGTCGTCTGACGATGGTGATGATTGTGAAGCACCCTATGGAGCCTAGTCCCAATCCACGGCTCCTTTGCTACACGCTCTTTGTGCAACTCATCTGCAGTTTAAGGGGCCTGTTCGAAGTCCATATGGTTGAATTTTGAAACTGAGACAAGCATGTCAATTGGAAATTTCGATACGATGAATAAAAATTTCTGTCCCTTGGAAAGGAATGAGGTCTTAATGCAAATGCAAAACAAAGAACACCATCATGTCATTGTGTTAGCGAATGTTATTTTACTAATGCTACAGATATTAAGTCTTCAACCAACAATTTCCATTGCAAATTCACAACCGAACGGTACCACTACTTTATCTAAGTACAGCATCTTACTACCCACCTACAGCTTTAAAACTATATTATTAAATCGACCATCGACATTAAATCCACACAGCTTCACACAACGACGATATATTACTAGACTCCCAATAACAGGCGACCGATGTCTGTCAACTCATTAGGCAAAAAAGTCTTATATTCGTCTTATTTCGACCACTCCTGTGAGCCATAAACATACCTTGAGACAGAGCAGACCTTGAGTTAACCAATCACAACGCAGTACCCCGTCCCCCTCGCTTACGTAGTTCCTCAGCGAGTTGACAGAATAGTTCTTTAGATCGTGCATGCGGAGTCTAGTAATATATCGTCGTTGGCTTCACATTATTACTAACTACACGACAGGAGCCGGGGCGCGCAGCTAGTTCAAAACAAACAGAATTTATTAATGTCCGCGACGTATAATATGCCTTTAAATTGTTCCTAATGGCTACCAGTTTATATAGAATTAATATTGTGTAGTATCTGATACATGGAAACGGTGATTTAATATCAACATCGGAGGAAACATTTAATATTAGAGAAAGTTGTTTGTATGTTGGTATTGTGTTGGTCTCGTGATAAGGGGAAAAGTTTTCTAGGAAAATGCCAAAGTTGGGGGCAATTGAGATGCGCTACTAACTTCAATAATACTAAGTTTGTGTTGAATGGTCCATTTGGTTGGTCTTCTAAGTGGTCTTAAGTAGGTCGTTACTTCGGTCCTTGTATAATTTGTCACAGAAAGTTCTATTTTAGTGCATTTTGAAAGAAAACTTTTCTTCTTTATATTTCTTGTATCTTACTGTATAGAAAATTTTCGACGTAAAAGCAGAAAGACGTTTTGAATGGCCAATTTGAGAGACAACACTTGCCCTATATTTTCAGAATACACGCTGATTAGTTTCATTCATTAGTTCACTTGTTCGAGGTTTTAAAGACCAAAAGCGGCTCAACCCTTTGACGGTTAACTATCTCACCTATTTCCAGGAATTCCGCTATTGTCCCCAATACCGACAAATGTCAAAAAAATAGCCCTTTCAGAACATAAATTGTTTAAACACACATTTACCTCATTTGTTACGATTTATAACTCCTTTCTAGGGTGGTTTTGTAAAATTTATTGCTATATTTGTGACAAAACGACTATTAACTAGGGTTTGGGTTATAACAACCCTGATTTATTAGGGCGATAAGAGAATTATTTGCTTAAAGATTTAGGGAACGTGTTGTGATTTTAAGGGTGGATTTTGTTTTTGGTGTTTGACCGATAAATCGGAAATGGTCAGCTGGATTAGCTTTAAATGCTTTTTTAGGATCTGTGTGACCTAAAGTAGAGCCCTTAACGCTATTCGCTTCGATCATTACATACAAGCACGCCTGTTGCAAGCACTACACACCTTTCCTTTCATAAACATCTGCCTAGCCTTTTCCTAAGTATTTTCTGTCATATCAGTAGGTATTTCACTTGGAGCAACTCCCTATCTGACTTCTACATCTACAACCCAGTAATTGGGTTAAACGATACGCCTTCGTAAGACTGACGATCTTCTAACAGTAGCGACTATCAAAGATCAACAAATGACAGCCGGGTCTAAAAGCTTTATTTATGTGCTTTCCAAGCACGGAGGAACCTCGTAGTAGGTAGATGATCATCCATCCACAGACCAACCTTGGTAAGCGCGACTTATCTGAAAGATCGGCCTGTGCGACTGTAACTATTGTCACGAGGTCCATGTTACATCGTAATGTACTGAAAAATATGTCGTAGGTGCCTTAATTTAGAGTAGGAGAAAGCCGTTTTCTCGTATCTACTGTTTTAATGTTCGCTCTCCGTAGCAGTAGCCGTAACGTGCTAGTTTTAGCTTCCCAATTGGAAGTAAACATAACAATCGGACCTGGAAATCACATATCTTCCGTTATTTTACTGATTTCTATTCTTATCGACACTTTTCCTTCCGATATATGGAAACTAGTCCCGGAATAAGATACAAACAATGTTTACTGACAATGCCTGGCATGTTATCTCTGCTGGTGACTTTTCGAAACTCCAGTAAAATGCTGAAACTATTTTATCTGTCGTGTCACCTGAACAAAGCTCCTATATTACGTGTTGTCTGGTGAACATTGCTATCAGCGATACTATCGCTATTGTAGTATTTAAATTAACGTTGTTATGCGCTGTTACAATTTTGGTTTAGATATCTAACGTTTGTTCTAAAGACCACGGTCCTAAGTTTCATGTCTCCCTTAAATTGACATGATGAATTCTAAAATTTAGATAATTACCATTATTTACATTTTATTATCAGCAAATGAAAAGGTCGAATCCCGTTATGAATTCTGGTGATAGCCGAGTGGGATTATCATCAACCTCATCGGATACAGCTAAATACCATTATTTTACATGAAGCGACTGCCTAGCTGACTTTCATCACCCAGTTACCTAGTACTAGCGTGGCTCGACGCTTATGTTCATTCGGTAAAGCGAAATTTTCCAAAGCACATACCCTGGTTGGTAGTATCAAAACCAGTCTGGCTTTACCGTATCCTCGCTTTAACAAAAAAAAAAGTAAAAACGGTTCTATACGAGCAATGTCACAAGATATCCATATATTGTTATATATTAAAACATTCCCCAGAAAGTAACAAACACTTTTCTGAAAACTTCACCAAAATCGGTACAGCCAAACGCGAGATAATCGCGGACAAACATACAGGTCGAACTGAGAACCTACTTTTTTTTGAAGTTGGTTAATAAAGAAACCTGCATTCCTATTATTTTTTCTCAGGCAACATTGTCAAAACAAACACTATATTTAGTGGTAATATGTCACCACCATTCAACACCCAATTTAGAAAAACACTGCATTAAGATAGATAATACGCTGTCACGTAATCCAAAGACATTTTCACTATTTTTGACCAAAAAAATCGTAACCAGTTTATTTTGACACGCGTACCGAAATGGGAATAAATTGTGTCTAGCTTTATGGGATATCCAGATAAGTTTTCCAGCTACAATTGAGATTCTTTTTTGTTTCGTGGTGAAACATCATAGATACCGAATTATGAAGTGGCACAAGGGCAGATTTGCTAATTCTTCGTAAATAAAAAGCTAAACGCTACACGACTCATATAAAAATCGTCTTTGTGGAGGAGAATAAGAGGCTGTCTTCCTCTCACTGAATAAGAACCACCCTGTGGCATTCACTTGGCGATTTAGAGCTCCGGTGTCCCGTTTAGACAGTCCCATGACCCCAGCAGGCGATTGGCCTCTTTAAGGGCCCCGTCAATTTGCCGACTGCTCCTTAATTTGCTGACGTCTTAGTAGTTTGCTGCTATCCATTCTAGAGTTTTACTCATTTTTCTCTAACATGCCAAGAAACACTGGTCACATTAGGCTTGCGGGTAGACCAAACAAAAATAGTGAGGCCGAATTTAGCGAAAGTCGCCATCGCTTTTCGCCTTACAACAACGCATTATCGAAAATATTATTTTAAGCCCGTAGGGACGGGGGAAAATACTTTTGTTCCGCGTATCTTATTACTAGTTTCCACTACATTTATTTTTGGATTTCCTCACTTTGGCGTTGATTGTGTTGTTAGTTGGGTGTTGTAGACGTGCGACTTTTTTGTCGCAAGTTTTGGTACTTGTTTCATGATTACTTGTACTGTTTCTGTTACACGTTTTTTCATTTGATCACGTAATAGATATTGCGCTTTTTATTTCTCGACTCTCGTTTTAACCAAATAAAAGTTTGTTTCCATTTCATCAACATTATGTTAATTTTTTTCCTTAATATGTTCAATAAATGTACTGAATGCATGGAGATGACCCATATTCTTCTGTCTCAGTAGCACCAAGTTTTGTCATTTTGATCTAGAGTTGACGATACTATAATTTAAATCGATAGCTTAAACCGATAATTTTCACAGCAACTAAATTATACAACAACTGACACCGGATCTACAAATTACTTAATGCTTTCGAACTAAAATTTGTAATGTCACTGTAGAGATAAATTCCTGCCTGTCTGTTGGTAGAAATCCGTTTTATGTAAGATTTCTGGATGATAAAACTAGGTTTGATTGGTGAATTACGACTAGTTACTTACGTATATTTCGGAATAAGGATGTACAATACTTGTATTTGTTATCGATACTTTTTATCGCTAGCGCAACTAGGCGATACGATTATTGGGTTAAATCGACTAACTTCGATCTGATTCTTCAAATTATGTTGTGTCGTCCTCTGAGATGCTTCGTTTCATAAAAAATCGAGCATAATTATTTCGAATATTTTTTTTAGTTTTAGAAAAGATTCAGGATAAAATTCCTCACGAGCCTGGCGGGCCGCGGGACTGTCTCACCTGGTAACCGTGACCCTAAAACGTAAAGGGCTATTGAAGGATCACCGTGGACTTTACTCTTTAGTCAGTGCAAGTCGTCCCGCCCTGGTTGAGAGAACTCATTTGATGATTTTACCACGATAAAAAAAGCATCGTATTATTTATTTATTTTATCGTAGTAATACAAACTTATAAATCAAGCTCAACAAAACCGTATATTCGTTTGAATCTATTCAAAAATTTCATCCAGTTGTATCGATACTAAAAGAGTATCGGATCGGATCGTGCACCACTGTCTCAGTCTGGCGTATCATGGGGCCAGAAATGTTAGGATACCTATCTTTGTTGATTAACTGTTTAGTTTTATGACTTATAAACAGGTGAATGTAGAAATGCTTAATTGCCACTATTCTGTAAGAATAGTTCCTGTATATTTGAATGGCACTTTCTATTCAATCAATAAATTCTTATTACCGTAGTCAATTGCTAAACTCTCTTAACTTTTTTATTTGATTTGTTTTTTTTTTCTCACCCTGAAAATTTCGCCTACATCGAGTATCAAACAATCAGATCCGGAACAACTACATGTAGATCATACATGTAGATCAGATTATTATGTTCTAAGAGAGAATCGAACCTAAACACGCAGCGCGGGTGTCAATCGGTCAGTCACTAAGACAACCATGCGTCACTTCCTGTCCAAGATATGAAACATGGCAGCGGATTAGTTGATACTAACGTTTATCAGCTTTCAAGAACTGACGACTTTTTAGTCGCAAGTCTGCAACTTAACTCAAGTTCATAGATAAAAATTATGTATCGATTGATAGAAACATCGAGTACATTGACCCGAACTATGAAACATACCGACCACATAACTCACTCATCGACCGCGCCAAAACATATAACAGATGAATTCCACAGTTTCCATACTAGTAAGGCGCGTGAGTCACACGTGAGATGACGTATTAGTAACTTTTAGTCTAACATATTATTCATCATCATCAGCCGAATGACGTCGACCATCGAACAATAGCTCCTTAGCCCTTTCGTACACAACGCGACGCCAGTCTCCGATACCTTACGACGTTGATATTCAGGCGATTATCACTATACAAATCCATAGAGGTTCGTAAACAAGCACGTGAAAATGGATACCAAAGCCATAAGGTGCTGGAGACTTGCGTCGCGTTGTGTACGAAGGGCCTTTGACTACCTCGCCGAACGACAATCCGCCACTTGCATCCAACGACGGTATATTACTAGACTCCTAATAACAGGCGACCGATGCCTGTCAACACATTAGGCAAAAATGTCTTATATCCGTCTTATTTCGACTACTCCTGTGAGCTGTAAACCTACCTTGAGACAGAACAGACCTTGAGTTAGCCAATCACAACGCAGTACCCCGTCCACTTCGCTTACGTAGTACCTCAGCGAGTTGACAGAATAGTTTTTGTTCCTTTGATCGTGCATGCGGAGTCTAGTATATATCGTCGTTGCTTGCATCCATCGGTTGCCCGGGACTCTCACGATCGTCATCGGTCCATCTTGCATATAGGTCGGTCGCAATTAAGTCATCATTTGTGGAGGCAAAATTATTTGATTAAACGATAAACAGGTAGATTTTTTTTTTCATTATAGTCAGTTGTAAAATAGCGTAGATGAACACAATAAAATCGCCCGTCATATTAAGCTCCTAAGAATTAAGGACTAGCAAGGAACATTATTTTTTTGGGTCGGTCAAACTTCAATCCCGGGTGGAGGGGACTCTGACTAAAATCCACCTTGTTCCTTCAATAGCCTTTTACGTTCCAGGGTCACGGTAACTTGCTTAGGTAGTTCTGCGACCAACTTAAAACGCCTTACTTACTTCTTAGAGCAATGCAAGAATTTGTCGAGTAAGACTCATTCGTTTCTTACAGGATTGTGGATTTCAATTTGTTGAAAGTTTTTGTAACAATATTAGTATACTGGCGCTCCCTCACTTCGAGCATTCACCTGTAATGTAACGTTACAGATTTGAACATTCGAAACAATAGACAATAGAGCATCAAATAGCGCACTTTTATGTTACATTACAGGTGAATGCTCGCGGTGAGGGAGTGCCTTTATGATTTAAAGGAGACTCTGGTAAGTTCCATGCTAGGTCGCTGTACTGTCTAAACAGGTAAACGTTATCCTGGAACGTAAAAGGCAATTGAAGGAACAAGGTGGATTTTAGAGTCCCCTCCACCCGGGATTGGAAGTTAACCAATCCAAAAAAATAATGTTCCTTGCTAGTCGTTATTAATTCTTAGGAGCCTCCTCGTTTGAATTACTTTCTTTAACAAAACAACTGCAATTTGCAGTTGTTGCCTGTCAGGGTCGCGGGACTGTCTCATCAGGTAACCGTGGCCCTGGAACGTAAAGGGCTATTGAAGGATCACCGGTGATTTAAGCCAGCCCATCCCATCCCATTTCTTTAATTTTAATTATTTGACATTTTAAAGTGCCTCTTTGCTGGCCTAATTGAAATAAAAGATTTGACTTTGTCTGACAGTACCGCCAGTCCGCCAGCCCCGCCCTGGGTAGGAGGACTCATATGATGATTTTACCAAGATAAAAAAAAAAGTTTCAGCTGTTGCTGTGAAATATACGATTCTGTTTTATTACAATGATAACATAAATAATTTAGTACCCTTTCTCAAAACAATCGTCTTATCTTTCGCAGCCGGACGAGCTTGCCAAGTCAGTAAAGCTGACATCCCGAGAGCGGCGGTTCATCAAGTTTGCGAGCGTGGAGTACGGTGGACAGCTGTACATGACGCCCCAGGACTTCTTGGAGTCCGTGGTGGAACAGGAACCGAGACGTGAGTATATCTGACTGGAGGTCCTGTTGAGATCTTGTGTTATGGGTACTAGACAACTGATAAACATACTTATATGTATATTTCTAAATACATAAATGTTATAAAAGCGCAAAACCTCTCATGGGGTAACTCAGCCCATGTTACTGAACAGTGTTTGCTCTAAGACTTTTGGATATTCGCAAAATAAAAAATCATACATAAAATGAGAAATCGATCGAGCCCATCAGTATGAAAAATCTTTTTTTTTTTTGCGAATTTCCAAAAGTCTTAGAGCAAACATTGTTCAGTAACATGTGCTGAGTTACCCCACGAGAGGTTTTGCGCTTGTAACGTTACACATTGTAGATAAATTACACCCAGACACAGATCAAATAATCATGCTCATCACAGAACATTTGTCCTGGGAGAGAATCGAACCACTAACCACTAGACCAACAGGTCAGTCGAGATATGAGGAACAGGGTGGAAAGTTCCTCAATCTTAATTGAAAAGGATCATAGGCCGATCTTCCGATTTAAGCCACGCTTGCCGAGGTTGATCTGTGGATGAGTGACAGTATCTGTCATAGCGAGTTTCCCCCGTGCCTCAGAAAGCACGTAAAGCCGTTGGTCCCTGCTATCATTTGTAGATCTTTCACCATCGTAACTATTAGTCAAAAGCTCTAAAAGTCTGACAACCAGGCTTACCATGAGATATCGTATTACTCATTTACTGGGTATCGCTCCATGTAAAATACTGATATACAGCTGCATTTGGTTTGACTGAAAGCCGACCCCAATATAGTTGGGAAACCTCCTGCAATAGTTTTCGAAATAAACACTGGTGAAGTCGCTGACATCAGGTATTATAATTTTTGACTGGCCTGTTGGTCTTCCCACTCAGGACAAATGTTTGTGTGATGAGTATGATCATTTGTTCTGTGTCTGGGTGTAATTTATCTATAATGTATTTAGAAATATATAATTCTGTCTATCAGTTGTCTAGTACCTACCCATAACACAAGCTTGGGACTAGATGGCGTTGTGTGATAGTTTTGGAATATTATTATTATTATATTAATATATTTCAACGCAGCTCGTCTGAAGCGGCGCATGCTGACCACAAAGGAGATCGAGTACCTGCGGGACCACACACCTCCACTCAAAAAGGGTTCCTCCCAGATGTTCCGCAATATGAGGGACAAAGGTATACCTTCATACACTGTGTTAATAGTCATTCTTCCCAATATTTATAACGGCATAGTTTAGTTTATTTTGTACCTCTTTTATAAATCTGCATCCAGCTCTTTCAATAACACGAGTGAGGAAAAGAAAATGTCTATATTCTAAACTATCAAATGATTAGTTGAGCATTGGGGATCCCAACTTTTCAACTGTTCGCAGTTGAGATAGGGAAAAGCGGACACGTACACACGGCTACACACCAAGCTATACAAAACCAGTATTAGCTGACCGTTTATTGTGTGTAAAATCGTACAAAGCGAGACCAAGACAAAATGGTTTTGTACAGCTTGATGTGTAGCCGTGTGTACATGGTTGGAGCAGTGACTGAGCGATCGACTGCTGCTCAGCGTGTCGCGGGTTCGATCCCAGCACGGAACAAATATTTGTATGGTCTGCAAGTAGTTGTTCCTGGTCTTGATGTTTGTAATATGTGTGTTTCTATGTTTGTTAGCGCACCTACGATACAGGAAGAAATTCTTAGTGTTGGGCAAAGTTTATTAAAATAAAATAAAAATAACTGCAATCAGAATGAATTAAAACACATCACCTGGATGTCTGGTGTTTCTAAAGACCTACAGATCTATTCTGTTATTAAATAAACACCACAGTACACTAAAAGTTCGGTTTAAAGAAATTTATTTATGAAAAAGAACATGTTGGTTACAGTTCACTTAAATATGAGAAACTTTTTTTTTTATCGTGGTAAAATCATCAAATGAGTCCTACCACCCAAGGCAGAGCGGAAGAGACTATCAGACTCGTACTGACTAAAATCCACGGTGTCCTTCAATAGCCCTTTACGTTCCAGGGTCACGGTAATTCCGTAAGTCTTGCGACTCGAAATATGAGAAACTTAGCATAAAAAACTTTAGTTATAAATTATTTCTCGATCGAACAATCGTGTACAAAATGTAGGTAGTGGTATAATTATTGTTTGTGGTTGGCCTAATATAACTTTAACCTATTTTTTTAACATATTATTGATTTACGAGTGTATTTTGCTCGTAAGATTTAAATTAATTAGTATGCATGTATGTGATGTGTATAATTTTTGTAGGTTACTCTAGTTTTAGCATAAAGTTCTTTTGTAAGTTTTCATGTATGTAACCTATTTTCTATGCTTTCAGGCATCATCTCGTACACGGAGTACCTGTTTCTGCTCTCGATTTTAACGAGTAAGTACTTGTTTTTATTCAATAGCTATATAAAAGAGAGAAAAAGCATATAAGCACACACGAACTCAAAAAGGAGGATCTTTTCTAAAACCCTAAAAACGGAAATGGTACAGGATTTGTCGAATCAATAAGGGCGCCCTATTTGCTATTTTTTTTTTATTTGGTATTGCAAAGACATGCAATTTCAACAAAATATCACTGGAAAAATGCAAAAAATTACCAGTTATGATACTTGCCATTGGATTTAAAAGAAATGTTTCCAGTTTTAGTACTCCGTATACTGAAATTAACAAGAACAAATTAATAACTTGTCTAAAATATGTGGGCAACTAAAAGTATTATTTTTATACTTCTTTTTACAATTATATATTGCATATTTTGGCGACTTTGTTGCATATTTCGCCAATTTTGAATTACCTAGATAAATAATCCAGTTTCTATTTATGTCAAATGTTAAACATTATAATGCGACTACAGTAAACTCTCGCTTATTTTTTGCTAAAAATATTTTAGAGATCGATTGACCTACTTCAAAACGAACATTCTACTATCACGTATTTCTTCAAAAAATCAAACTGAACATTAAAAAAACGCTAGTAATTTGTTTACAAAAGCACCATTAAATCGTCCCATCTGCCAGGTATCTTTACCACATTACTTCGTATTTCAGAGCCGGCTTCAGGCTTCCGGATCGCGTTCAACATGTTTGATACGGACGGCAACCAGCGTGTTGATAAGAACGAGTTTCTAGTCGTGAGTATACGTGCATACGTGGGGTAAGGTGCGAGTGACGAGCGGTGAGCGATTTGAAAAATTATTTGAGTAAATACGAATCTATGCTTAATGAACGAAGGAACAGCGGGAAGTTGATGATTAACTATGATTAATTATTTTATTCGAATTACACAGTCTCCCCATCGATGGGTAAAAATGTAATTGGGAAAGCGGGCTTACATCCTTTTGAATTGACAAAAGACAAAAAATAAGAATAGTTAGTACAAAAATGTGGTGCTACACTCCTAGTAACAAGACATAATTACTGAAAGTACTGTGGGTAAATAGAGAAAAAAGCTCATGGCTAAATAAAAACAGCCGAACGATCTTCAGGATTGAGATGCGCTTAAAAAAGTGGGTTGCCGTGGAAGGATGACCAGTGACCATCTGTCAATACCGAGTTTCACGCCGTAAATACGAGACTTGAATCATGGCAGTTACTTGTTTTTTTTTTAATTTCCTCTCAGCCACTACACCAACCTTATCCTCATTCTATCAGATAAAAATTAGAGGCCACATAAGCTAAAATGATTTCGAAAATCAGATTTTTTTTATTTTTATTATTTACCAAATTTTATATTTCAACAATCGCTCTCCGCTTCAACTTGCGCCACACGGTAGGCATACTGCGTAAAAATCAGCACGAGCTATATTAGCTGCTAAAGCACATATCACTAGATTATATAACAATGTAGAAGGTTTGCGGCGGCGAAATTATTGTGTTAGATATTGTTAAAACTTATGTTTGTAACTAACCTTTGTCCGGTGGTGGGTTAACATCGTGAAATAACGGAGATTTGGGGAAGGTATATAAGAATCTGACTCGCCGTCCGATCATGGATCATGCCCAGGTCGACGGCGCGTTGTGTTCCACGAGCGCCTCAAAGACTGTCAGCAATCTGACGGAGCCCCCTAAAAAAGCCAAAGCCCGCCGGGTTCGCGGGACTGTCTCACCTGGTAAGCGTGGCCCTGGTACGTAAAGGGCTATTGAGGATAAAAACTATGTATAGGATTTTTTTTTTCATTATTTATGGACATCCTCTGTCCAGGATGACGGAGACTGATTAAGAACACTCGATGTCCTCTACTGTTTTATGCCGGGGGTGCGGATTTTCTCGCTCAGTCGTCACTCCTCGGCAGGCATTTAAAGTCTTGATATGAAAAATAGTGCATAAAATCAACTAAAGTACATTCCGATTTTTCAATTGGTCTTTGTAAATATTTGATTATACCACAGCAAAATGTAAAATGATTTAGGAAAGATCATCTCAGTTTTTCGCCAAAGCAAATCATTAAAAACATTCACACTATTGTGTTGCGATACTGAAACGTTTATACTCAGATTAATTTAAAAATAATAGAATCAGTATCATATCGGGTTCTAAAGTACGATTATTAATAGTAGTCAGTAAAATGACATTTGTTCACTATAGAAATGTACTAAATTTCCTTGTATCAGTGACAGTTGCACTTGTCATTTTACTGACTACAATTAGAAAGAAAAAAAAAATCGTAATTTAGGCACAGTAATGTGAATTCTACTAAAACTGGAATTAGTGCATCACAGATTTGACTAGAAATGCTAAAAAGCACAGCATGCTTCAAAAATGACTTTATGGGACAAGGAACCAAGAAGTATTTATTAAATATATTTTTTATTATAGTTTTTTTTTTTTCATTTAATTTTTTGTTTCTTTTTTTTTGTTTTATGAATGTTTTTTTTGCGATGTATTTTATTTAGATCCAACGCCTGCTGGGTGGTACGTTTAAGGAGCGTAAAGATTTGGACGCCAAGAGTCAAGAGGCTGTGAGTTTTATATTGACAGCTTGCGGAAGGGATTCTGCCTCGCTATTCAGAAATACGGTTACGAATTTTGATTCGATTTGACGTATCTTTTTTATGTTCTGTTGAAGGTGCGTCAGACCTGTACAGTCAGATTGCGAACGCAGTTTTGTATACGTCATTCCCCTGTCCTTATTTCTATTCATTTAGACAGCAAGTTCGTCTTCTATACTTTTATGCTATCGCAATAGTCACTTTATTTCTAGCCATATTACCCCTCATACAATCCATTCATCGTTTTTAACCTTTTGAACGCCAGAGCGTAAACACATCGGCGCCCCTTCTACGCCAAGCCACAAATTCAGTACAAAAACCTACAAAAAAAAATAGTGATTCCAACATCTTAACGAAAAGTTATCGATAACCAATGAATCCGTGTTTCGATTTAAGGATATCAATTATAAGTTCTTTTCCACATTTTTTTAAATATTATACATTAGGAATATTCAGATACGAATATTTGTCAGTAAAAAGTAATTGTCAAAGTAATAGTAAGCTACTTTCAATAAAATATTTCATAAAGAAGAAGGATCAAAATTGCCCCACGTCCTATAACAACGTGACATATCTCAAAAAAAAGATAAAAATGTATTAAAAAAGATGGCATATTTTCTAAGTTCAATTTTTTACAACTTCATATGAAAAAATTGCTTCAAAAATAGTTCAGGCGCTGTTATGAAAAAATCGTTCTTACGAGTATTTATGGACCGATTTTAAATTCTTTTTTTGTTTGAAAGCGCCAAGCTAGTCCCATTGTCATATATTCAGGTCTTCAGTCTCCAGAATCCTGAAGAAATGAAAGTAAAATCTCAAAAGTAAGCTCATTTTTGTACTTCACATTATTAGTTTTTCACTATCTTGTTGTTTCTTTTGATTTATTGCATTTTGATCAGAAAAAGGTAACGAGATACAGTGGTCGACAGAGGTCGTTTCACTTACATTATCACAAATGAGAGAGACGAATAACGATAGCGACGCGACGCGCCAAGCGAAGCTTTTAACAGACGAAATAAAGGATAATACCGTGGTTGAACACAGTTGTTCTTGTATACATGGGCGTAAGACAATGGGGGTATGTTCCCATGTTATGAGTGTAATTATTTGGGCTGTATGTGGAACCAACCCGAAGAAAGGAAAGGCAGGTTTTTTGAACCAAGTTTTAAGGGATTTAGAAAATAATAAATGAATGCTGAGAAAATGACGGAACGAACTTTGGGTTATGCTCGCTATTTGTTGCACAAATGTCCTGTCCAAATTCATCGTAACGTGTGTATTGTGATTATAAACAATAGAAAAATGTTTTTTTTTTGTAGTATCCTTAAATTCCCAGTCCACTCATTTTTTTAATCCATATCACCAAAATCGCCTCTTTTATACATAAATAATATGAGTGTTATTATATTAATAATAATATCAGTGGTATTCAAATTAAAAATTCAAATATTACTTTGAATACTATATTTTTTTTTTGTTTTATCATTCTCTTATTTTAGGGTGGAGGACACACATTTAACATCTACTTTCCAAGTTTCAACGGCATAGCTTTTACACAAAAAGTGGCTGTGACATACGGACAGACATGAAGAATCTGGGGTTACGTTTTTTGCCATTTGGCTACGGAATGCTAAAAATGAAGTTATTTTTTAATTATTCTCACGTTTTCATAATCCGATAAATCAAGATATAAGTAATCGTCAGTTGTTTTTTTTTTGCGCGGTATAATCATCCTATGAGTCTGTCAGACTTGTACTGACTAAAATCCACGGTGACCCTTCAATAGCCCTTTATGTACCAGGGCCGAGGTTACCAGGTGAGACAGTCCCGCGATCCCGGCAGGCATCGTCATTTGATCTTTTATTGAACAAAATAAATGTAATATATTAAAAACTACCTTTATTGACAAAAAATAAGCTTATTTTTGAGAATTTCATTTCATTTCGCCAGGACCCCGGACACCAGATACCTGACTTTATGGCAGTGTGACTACCTTGGGGGTATCCTTTCAAACAGAAAAAGATTTTTTTAAATCGGTTCATAAATACTCGTACGAACGAATTTTTCATAAAAGCGCCTGAACTACTTTTAAACCATTTTTCCACATGAAGGTGTAAAAAAATAAAGTTAGGGAATATGCCGTATTTTTTTATACATTTTTATCTTTTTTTTAACACACGTCACTTTGTAATAGGACGTGGGGTAATTTTGTATGGGTCGTGATCCGTCTTCTTTGGAATATAAGTTACCTTACCTACCCATCACTAGCTGACGTGTCTTGACGTCTGTGGCGTGGGGAAATACACAATTTTACGGATTTCGATTAGCAATATTTGACGATTGTTTTTTCTTGTGAATTCAAATAATGAATATATCTTTGTGTCAATTTACAATATTTCACTAAAGTAGTTTGAAATAATAGGAAAAAGAAACACAGAAAACTTAATTTAGTATATTTATTTTGTATTTAAAAAATGTCGTTTTCTTGACGTCTATAGACGTCGGTGGCGTGTTTGGCACGATTTCGTTAGACGTCTATAAACGTCCGTGGCGTTCAAAAGGTTAACCTCTCTACTCTTGTAATAATCCACATTCAGCTCAATACTTTCTTCTCTACGTTGTTCTTATTCCTCCACATTACATTCCCATAAATTAAATCATCATCAATCTCAGACCAGTGGTGGCCAGTGGTATCGGCCCCGACTTGCGAGTTGTAGGTCGCGGGTTCGGAACCAGCCAGGTGCGACATCCTGCACTTGCCCGCGTGGTGGTCTATGGCCCACTTCCTGTGTCCCAGCATTAAAAACGTAAAACTGGAGACCTAAGTATCTGCTAATGTTTAGTACTCGTCGAAGGTTCGCAACCTACCTGTACCAGTTTGACAGAACCATAATGTTACTTACTTTTAAATGTCGAATCAAAATTGTAACCATTCGAACAGAATAATGCCGCTCTAATGTGTGAATATCTCTTAAAAATAACTTTTATTTTATTTTCTTTCGAGTAAATAACTCTTAAGAAACCCTAATTAATTTATTGAAAAGTCCCAATTAAACTTAACTTTATTTTATTTTACTATTAAAATCCCTTAAACTTGTCACTAAACAGTGTTAAATTATTATTTTTAATTAATTTAATTCAGTTTTTACAATATAATCCTTTCTTTTTTACCAGAGCGGCATAAGGTGTTTTTTCGCTTTTTTTTGTTTGTATATGTTAAACATACAATATACAAGTATATGTAAATAATAATGTAATATTTATATGTGTATTATGTGCTCACCGCGTTAGCTGCTTACCTTAGTGTCGACAAGTGCCTTGAGAAACAGGGAGAGTACTGTTGAAGTCCACAGTCCGTCAAGAGTAAGTCCGAAGTGGACAACGCTTAAGTCCGTCCGTTTTTCGTGTCGATCGTATTTTTTTTTGTTTTAGGTTTTTTTTTTGTTGTTGTTATTAAAATCTGTTTGTCATCTTATCTTGTTTTTTTTTTATTCTGTCATCTATATTTCTATAGGTTTTAACGGATTTCTTCTTGAGGTTGTATAATTTATATATATTAATATTATATGGGTGATGGTATTAAACAAAATAGTAAACTATTATAGCTTTAGTAACCCTTGGTGGGAATTAGTTTTAGAGAAAGATAATCCGTAAAAATCGCTTTTGCTCTTATTTTTACAGTAATAATTGAATTGTTCGCTTTTGCATAACTTTATTTTTAAAGCTTTGTTAAAAAACGATTTAAAATTGCCTCTTTTCAATTGATCTTAAATTATCTTTTTATTTGCTTTTAAAACTAATTTTATTGGTTAATTAATAAAAGTTGTGATTTTTTACGATATTGTTAATAAGTTTTAAAACCATAACATTTTTTTTATGAATTTGTATTTAAATTTTTGTATGTATAATACGTCAATATAATTAAAATATACACTTCTGGACACATCTATTGGCCCACCTTGTATTTTCAGTTTCGTTTGGTCCTAGCTCAAATTTTTATGTTAGGTTGAGCAAAAAGTTTTTATACAGTTTTGAACCTGGCACATTCACAATTTCATTCAATAGTCTTTTTTTGAATTTCGAACACAGAATTTAAAGAAATAAAAGACAATTTGGAGCCTGTTTGTTGATATCAAACAATCGAATACTAAGAAAACCTGGTTTTATTGGTTTACTTGGATTTAATTCTTGAAAAAGTGATTGATATCTTTGGTTTTGCAACAAACATTACTTATTCTTAACATTAAGGTGAGGTTCTATCAATAATCTATGGATACTTCACCTGAAGTCGCCGCCCAAGCTGTGGCACTTATTCAGGCCGGACACAGCCAAAGAAACGTGAGTGCTCAACTTAATTTAAGTCGATCTGCGGTCCGAAATGTTTATCGGAGGTACCTAGAGACTGGCGGCTTTGTTCGTAGCCAAGGAAGGCCACGATCTCGGGTCACAACGGAAATGCAGGACCAATTCATCGTGACGACCAGCTTGAGAATCCTCCATTCAGATACAAAACCAACTTTGCGACTTCCACGGAGTATCTGTGAGCGCTCGAACTGTTCGGAGAAGGTTAAAAGAACGCGATATGGTACCACACAAGCCAGCTAATGGGCCCAAAGTAACGCGAGACCACCGAACAGCGCGCCTTCATTTCGCACGCAGTCATTTAAATTGGACACAGCAAGATTGGAGCCGTGTACTCTTTTCTGATGAGTCTAAAATTGTGTTACATGGCAATGATGGAAGGAAGAAGGTCTACCGACGTAAGGGAGAGCGTTTCGCACAATGCTGGTTTGAAGAGAGGGCTGCTTATGGCGGTGGCTCATGGACAGTCTGGGGCGGTATATCCGCGAGCGGCAAAACTCAACTTGAGGTTGTTACAGGACCACGGCTGCCAACATTAAATGCTGAAAGGTACATTCGTGAGTGATTAGAACCTCACGTGATACCATACGCGGACTATGTGGGACCAAATTTCCTTTTTATGCATGATAATGCAAGAGCCCATGCGGCCGGCATCGTCAGGGAATATCTTCGGGATGTGAACATCACAGTTATGGACTGGCCAGCCAGAAGCCAAGACATGAACCCCATTGAGCACATGTGGGACGAGCTAAAAAGACGTATTAGGGCTCGTCAGCCAGTTGCCCAGACGATGCAGGAGTTGAAAACTGCCATAGAAGAGGAAGGGGAGATGATCCCTCAAAATTTCATAGAGCGGTTGATAAACTCTATGCCTTATCGTATGAGAGCTGTGGTAGATGCCCATGGAGGCAACACGCGTTATTGAATTAAACCTTTATTTGATAAAACATGTTTTTTATTCAAAAATCAATTGCCTTTAACAAGGCGCATATCCGACTTGTTAGGCGTAGCTCCATGTCGTATGGTATTCTGAATTCAAATTTAAAACACTACGATCGAAAAAGATGGTAAAATGTATCAGGTTTAAAACTGCATCAACAGTTTTTGTTCAATCTAGCAATCATATTTCGGTAGGAGCCATCGAAACCTAAACTCTAAGGTGGGCCAATAGATGTGTCCAGAAGTGTAATATGCTTTTTCATCAATTTCAATCAACATTAGTCCGACTGCGTACCTTTAATACACTTGTACTTCGTTACATTATTTCATTCAAATCCATTATCATTATTATTTTAACCATATAAATGTGTTGCTATATTTTTAATGAAAAACGTCCAGTACAGCTAAAACAAAAACAGGTGAGGTGCATATAACTTAATTTTTTATATGAAACATCAGTTTTATCATATCACAAAAAATCTATTTTGCGACGACTTTTGCACTAACATGATAATGATGACACCATTATTTTTTAAATATTTCCTCTGAACAGACGCTAGCACATCACGCTACCTCAATCTGTTAAATTTTCCTTTACAAAAATGAACCTTATTTTATTGTATTAAAGTGCAAAATCTAGTGAAGAAAGACAGATTGGGACGATTGGGTAGCTTGATGTGCAGGCGACTGTACAATACAACATTTAAAACACACACTCACACATTCTTTAACGTTTCGATATTTTTCTGTAAATCAATTTCAGTCTTTGTCACTTCGCTACTCATATACAACGTGTAACGTTAAAAGCGCAAAACCTCTCGTGAGGTAACTCAGCCAATGCTACTGAACAATGTAAAAATATAAAACTTTAGGAAATTAGCGAAAAAAAATAGTTTTTCATACTAATGGGCTCGATCAATTTCTCATTTTGTATGAAAAATATTTTTTTTTTTTGCGTATTTCCAAAAGTTTTATAACAAACATTGTAGAGTAACATGTGCTGAGTTACCCCACGAGAGGTTTTGCGCTTTTAACGTTACACGTTGTATAGGCACATTTCAAACGCAGTCGGATAAAAGTTAAGTTCTGTGTTTAACTGCCTACCTAATATTACAGATGGAGAAAATCTTCAGCTTCGCATGGCGAGGCAAGCGAGGGATGACGGAGGAAGAAAATAAAGGTGATGGAAAGGGTGATGAGAAGGCAGACGGCAAGGCTCATGAGAACTATGTCAATGATGATCAGGGGCTGCAAAGGAGGCACAATGTTGATACTTTCTTGCAGGTAATTCTTGTTTCATATTTGGTTGACTGCCGCTCAAATAATATGAGGTACCAATTTTTTATTTGTCAATAATTATTCTTCAATACGGTATTTTACTGAATAAATAAATTGAAAATCTATTTAGTCCGTCAGTAATAATACTTAAAAGTAATGGACACTTATTTTTTGTTTTTTTTTTTTTAAACAGTGAATATTGACAAAGTGAAAACGCTTCTAAATTCGGGAGTGGGGGCTTACGACGTTACGACTTGTAAAATTGTACCGACTGAGTGACGTTTTGTGATTTTTAGAAGTGTTGTATCTTCGTCAATTTTGGTTTGTGTGACAAAAGAAAAAATACGGGTCTTATATTTTTCAATAATCTATATTTCGGCCTAATTTTTTTTTTTTGAGTAAAATACCCTATTGTTTGCAGTATTATTATTTTAACTTTAAGGTTATATAACTCAGGTTGGACTGAGTTTATTGTATGATACTCGTTACAATAGTACATCAGAATATAACATTTTTATACACCAGTGAATTTATAAACCGTTTCATTTAGCTTGAATTTGCGGATATAAGTTTTTTAATCTTGTAAAAGCTTCAATACCCACTTCCTCTGAACCGATTCTCATGAAACATTACACACACATGAGGTGCCAAGGGTTCCAGGTAAAAAAACGGGAACTTGGAATATACTTTTTTAATGCGCTTCACTTTCTTAACTTGTAAACATATTTACCTATTTTTAGAATTCTTGATTATGCTCATATTTAGAACAATTATTTAATAATCCTTTTTTACAACATACGATCTTATTATATGAAACATGAATACGATAACTGTAAGATCTACGTAAATTCAATATGTTAATCTGATACGATTTTTTGACCAGTCTTAATTGTTGCATTTCAAATTCAAATCGAAATAAAATCGACGTAATAGGTACGGGTGCAATGGTTTTTAATAAGAAAGAAAGAAAAAACATTTATTTGGCGCAAGGGAACCACGATAGACACACACATTCAAAAATAAATAAATAAATAAGTACAGAAAAAACAAAAAGGTATAAAAAAAAACCTATGTTAAACACAATAAAAAACAAAAGAGTTGTTATTGTGTGTCTCACGGCTGCGCCAAAAAGGCCCAGTTCAGCAAAATGTCGAGCAGCTAGTGCTCGACGCTGGTTTTCAAAAGATGCATAAGGATTTCTCTAATCTATGTTTCTTCTATGGTGCTCATTAACATATTTTGTCCATGTTTTCTGCAGGTGCACTTCTTCGGCAAGAAAGGCACAAATGACCTGAAGTTTGAAGGCTTCAGGCAGTTCATGGAGAACTTGCAGACCGAAGTTCTGGAGCTCGAGTTCCATGAATTCGCTAAAGGTAAATTTTAAAGATTTTATATGTATTAAATTAACGAATGCGGCTGCGTCATAAATTGTAAAGCTTTTTGAGAAATTCAAAAAAATTAACCTTGTCTAGCATGACTACGATGGTCTATATTTGGTGAGGCATCAGAAGGTTGAAGGTTCAAGTTATACTCGCAATCGAATTTTTCTTTCCACAAAAAGCTCTAACCTTTAAAACAGTCATTCAGAAAAAAAATATTGACGGAGTTAGTGTAAATTCAGCCATATAATACTTTTCATAAAGCCTAAACTGGTAGCCACAATGGAAAAATCGTGTGGAAACCGAACTTATAAGTCCAAATTCATCTCAAAGGAGAGTCAAGATGACTGAAAAATTCTTATTAGTCCATCAGATTACCAAAAACTGTATCAGATTTTTTTTTTCTTAAAGGCCCGATATACTATGGCAAAATTAACGAGAAATTAGGAGGATTTTAAAATTCACAAATCAAATCATTTATTACAATTAGATAGGCCATCAAAGAGGCACTTTCAACGTCGAAATATTCAGATTAAAGGGAATGGGATGGGATGGGATTGATTCTATGCCCATTCGCAAAGATAGGTTTGTATGGAGAAGAATGGGCATGAAACTCCATACTTAAATTTTTACTTTACTGATATCAGTACCGTCAGCACGAGTTTTCAGTATTTGAGACGTAAAGTAAACTGGAACTTTGACGACTTCAAATTGACAATTTTCAATGAGAAAATTGGTTCCTTCTTCGCACACCAGAGGCGCTGTTCCATATTTTCATACAAGAAACGCTGTAAATACTGGAAAAACTCTGTAAAGTAAAATAGTGAAAACTCGTTCTAGGGGTACAGAAGCCTCCATCCGACCTCTAATGCGTTTTCTCAAACGCACTTCGACTTATCACCACATCAACCATTCCAGGTCACGAGACAATCTCCGAAGTGGACTTCGCGAAGATCCTCCTCCGGTACACGTACCTTGACACGGACGAGTACGACATGTACCTGGACAGACTGCTGGACCGCGTCAAGTACGAGCACGGCATCACGTTCGAAGAGTTCAAGACCTTCTGCCAGTTCCTCAACAACCTGGAGGACTTTACTATCGCTATGAGGATGTATACGCTGGCTGATCATCCGATTTCTAAAGGTGAGAAGACTGGTCCATGGTATACGTTTTACCACGATGAAAAAATAATGAAAAAAGAACGGTATATACAACGTGTAACGTTAATAGCGCAAAACCTCTCGTAGGGTAGATCAGCCTAGGCGGAGACCTCTCGCGCCCGGCATTGGTTTCGGCCATGCTGCGGAGCGAGACGGAGTGGGAAGTGGTCGCCGCCTTCTGCGAGGCGGGCCGCGAGAGAGAGAGGACAGCGTCCTCCCTCCGCCCCAACCGCAGTGGTGTACGCCCACGGCGCCGTACGTCGCAAGACGATCTCCGGCCACCGTAGGCGCGGGCATGCGGACAGCGAGTAAAGGGCAACTCGCTGTCCGACCATGGGCCATGCCCGGGTCGACGGCGCGTCGTGTTCCACGCGCGCCTCAAAGAGCTGTCAGCAAAATGACGGGGCCCCCTCTCAGAGGGCCAAAGCCTGCCGGGGTCGCGGGACTTATTTCTATTACCGTGACCCCGGAACATAAAGGACTACCGAAGGACACCGTGGATTTTAGTCAGTACAAGTCTGACAGTACCTCCCGCCCTGCCCGGGGTTGGAGGTCTCATTTGATGATTTTACCACGCTAAAAAAAAAAACAAAATGAGAAATTGATCGAGCCCATCATCAGTATGAAAAATCATTTTTCTTTTGCTAATTTCCATAAGTTTTAGAACAAACATTGTTCAGTAACATGGCTGTGTTACCCCACAAGAGGTTTTGCGCTATTAACGTTACACGTTGTATGTTAGATTGGGGGCGGTATTTTGGCGTAGTGGCAGAGTGTTTAATTACTGCGCTGTGTGTCGTGGGTTTGATTCTCGTAGAAGACAATGTTTTATGGCGTACAGGTAGTTGTTTTTGGGTCTGGGTGTTTGTTTATGTGATGTTTCGAAGGGAAAATCTAAGTGCGGGCAACGTATTTATAAAAAAATGTTGGAAAGTAGTGTAAGATATACTTATTGCTGTCATTATGTTATTGTTAGTCATAAACTGGAAATTCTGACAATCAGTAACATCGTATAACCCAGTTATAGGGTCGTAAAGGTCAGATATGCATCAGTAATAATTATTTTGTTGTGTGATTACGTAAATAAAGCATAAATATGATAGCAGCAATGGGCATTGATTTGCTGTGGTTTATTGAAGAGTTCCCTCGATTTCTCCAAGATCCCGGCATTACCATGGGGATATTTTTGACGTATACCTCTTTTTTTCCAAGTCGGTTTTAAAAATACCATTTCAATTCTCCCCAGATGAGTTCCACCGCGCCGTGAAGATCTGCACAGGTATCTCCCAGTCTGAACACCTGGTGTCGACCGTGTTCGCCATATTCGACGCGGACGGCGACGGCCTGCTCAGCTACAAGGAGTTTATTGCCATTATGAAGGATCGACTGCATCGCGGGTTCAAGGTAAGATGGTTGGCGCTGATTGGTTGGGCTACATGCAGCAAAAAAAAAACATTGTATTTGCATGTGCATACTATAGCATTTTTTTGAAGTTTTTGCATATTTTAAGAACTTTTATTTTATCTAAGAAGAAAAAATGTTCAGTAATGATGTATGTATTGTATGTTGTATGCTAGTGATCTCTGAGAATTGTTTTCAGTTTTTAAAAAAAAGGTTTGTTATTATTGTTTCGTTCGTTCTACTGAAATTTTGAAACAGTATAACTAAAATATTTAAGTACGAAATGATCTCTTTTAATTTTAATACAAAAAATGTAGGACTCATTGAATTCTCATGTTGCATGTTTTAGCGAATTTTTTGCATATTTGCTTGAATATTTCAACAATTTTTAATTGGGTAATCATAACTCTTGTAATGAGATTAGTTAACTAACATTCATGTCATTGGCGGCAGCTGAACATCAATCTTATTACTATGACTGTAAAACTGAAAATTAAACTAAATGAAAAAGTTACCAACATGAAGTAGGAAACTTAGAGAAATAAGTGTAAAAAAAAATATTGAAATAGATCCCCATTTTTACATAAAAAAACAACAATATTCTAAGAATACGGAATCAAATAAAAAATGTTATTAAAACAAAAAGAGTGTCGCGACCCTGCCAGGATTCGAACCTGGAATCTTCTGATCCGTAGTCAGACGCGTTATCCGTTGCGCCACAGGGCCAGTTGGTAGACATGGCGAAATAGATAAGTAAATAATACAAATAAAGGTAGAAATAATATGTACAGAACATTTTTTTAAAGAAAGGTCTTTATATATTTCAAATACTTTTTTAAATTACCTAAGCTTTGTTTTTTTTATATGCTCGCAGAAATTATAATACGACAAGATTTTTTAGCGTTTGAAAGATACTTTATTAGGGTAATATTGCAGATTTCGTGATTTAAACTGAAAAATAAGTTGAGCTTATTTTTTAAACGGAATCAATATTGAAAACAAAATGGCGGCCTTAGTTCCGATTTTAACCACACGCCAAAATAACCATGTAACCGTTGAAAGTGTTCATTATGATCTACAACAAACATTTATTACTCTTTTAGAAGTGTCTATTTTATGAACCCTCAAAAAACACATACTTATAGAATAAATGTAATTTTGTAATTCATAATAAATGATTTTGTACTTTTCAGTCTTCTGCAAAGAACGAGGGGTGGGAGGCGTTCAAATCGTGCGTGAAGCAAGAAATGAAGAGCGCCGTGTAACGGAACGTAGCTACAGAATGTTGCCATCATCAATAACGACGTCAAGGGTTTTAGACGATCACTTTAGCAGAATCATAATGTGAATTGCTTTATTTAACTATTGCTATTGCTTCAAACCAAATCAAAATAAATTATTTGCTGTAAATGTGTTATTTACGGACGCCCGCACATCAAGCTACCTCAATCTGACATATTTCTTTAATTGATTTTTAACCTTATCACAATATTGGAAGGTTGCACCGTTAAAATTTCACAAATTCGGGTAGGTTGACCTGCTGGCGTCAGTACAAAGATGGTAAAAATACTTAAATAGTTTTTCAAACACATTTTGCTATGCAAACATCAACTACATAAGTTAAAATTCTAAGTTTAACAAAACTCTCAACAAAACTAAAATAAACCATTTTAATATGCAATTCATATTATAATTCAGCTAAGTTACCGTTTTAGGTCCTTAGATCTCGACGTCTCAATGTTGCCATCATCATTAACGGTGTTAGATCTCCACGTTAAACATACTCTTGTTATCTTAACTTATAAAACTAGAAATATTAGTTAAATGTTACCTTAGTTTCTGCAATTATCTTTGTTTGATATCGAATTGTAAATAATGGAATTTCAATGCTAGTTCCATAATTTTGTTGATGCATTACTTATCGTATTATTTGGTTTTTAACCTTTATGCCAGTGATATAAGGTTCATATTTAAACAATACATGTTTACTGCCTTAAAAATATGTTTATCAACAAAATATATATTTTATAAACAAAGATTATTGCAGATACATTAAAAAAGTGAGAGTAAATTATTATAATAAAATTGGCCTAAAATCCTTGCCTTGAATTTGGCTTCAATCAAGTTTATTAAAATATTTCATAACTATTGTTATCGATTTTTCAGAAATATTGTTCCTCATAAAGATATTCAACGGGTAATTTAAAAACTGCATACTTACTTATTTAAACTCAAATATTAATTATAATTAAAATAGATCAATTTTACAGCAATATAACTTATTTCGCACAAAATATAATTATTTTGTATTTTTTGCACAGTTTTCTAATCATATTTTTTTATCTTTACTAACTTTAAGCATTAGTGGTTTTCAACAGTGAGATTATTTATTTTTGAACTAGTTCATTATTTCTTTAATTTATTTAACTAGCGCTCAATATGTTATTATTAAGGAAATGTAAAGTTTTCTGGATCGAAATTGCAACAAAGATCTTTTGGCGCTCAAACGAAAAGAAAAAAAAACGATTTATGAAAATCGGATATTTTACACACGCCAAAAGAGCCTTGTACCTACACCTGTATATTGGCTTCTTTTTTATCTATGTACCTATTTGATTGTTGGTGTCAGTACCTCTCACACAGAAGAAGAGTACATAGCACATCAACCTACCTAAATCTGTAAAATTTCTTTTATAGATTTTCAAACTTATCACAATAGTGGAAGATTAATATTCGATTGGTAAAATTTGACAGGTTCGGGTAGGTTGACCTGTACCGTCTTTACTTTAAGAGGAATGCTCCAACCAGCCCGCGAAATTCAAAGCTGCAGGAATGACTTTTTCCGTTTTTCTTTTGTTCCTACGCCTTTATGAACTTGGAGGGTTGTATTGGTGATTTTGATAATTAAAATTCTGTAACAACATACGTCTTACAGCCGCGAATAATATTTTAATCAGCATACAACCTAGCACTGGCCTACAAATTGTAAAAAACGTAAGAAAATTAGAATTTCGCGGGCTGGTGACAGCGGTGGGCTGGTTGGAGCCTTCACCTTGATAAATAAAATCTAAGCATTAACTAAATTACAGTTGTTTGTAGGGTCTTAACAAATTATTATCAGAGTACGTACCAGTTTTTAACCGACTTCAAAAAAAAAAGTAGGTTCTCATCAATTTTTAATTAGTAATTTTTAAGCACTTAATTTCTTCTTTCTTTTTTCTATGAAACGAATTTTTGTTGGTTAGTGAGAGCTGTATAAAGTTCAAAACTCGTAATAAACAGTATATAAGTGTTACTTAATAAGTAAACAAGCTGCTAGTCATTGCACTTAGTTACAAACAAAGTTTGTTACAATTTAAAGTTACCATTAACTTATTACAATTAATTGTATCACTTTTTAAACTGACATGGTCAATAATACTATTATTAGAATTTATATCGGGATAACTAAGTATATCTATCTAAGCACGAAACCCGTAGCTTCGGCCTAATTTTCGGGCAATTCCTACTCTTTAGCACTAAGGACATATGAGTAAAATCTTTTTGTGATATTTTAACCAAAAAATGGTCACAAGATGATTTGACAGTTGTGACGTGTTGTCAGAACATAGGAATCTATCTTCCAGAGAGTAGGTTTCACTCGAAAGTTTCGCGTTACTTTCATACAGGCCCGTATCTTCGTTGGTGGACTAAAAAAGTAGATCGCCTGTGCGGAAATATCTAAAATTCTAAATAAATAATTAACATGGTAAATATCCCCTTTTAAATTCTAATAATTAAATGTAATTGTTGACTAATGTCGTATTATAATATTATTATGTGTTATTTTAGCTTGAATGTATTCGGCCTTTTGATCTGATAATAAAAATGTTTGAAACATATTGCTTTTTACTTTATTTTCATCTAGCAATATACTTTTTTTTTTATTTCCTTTACCATTATGAATGGAATTTCTTCCTGTATCGTGGAACTTGCGTATAGAAGCATAGAAACTCACATACACAAACACCCAGACCCGGAACAACTACTTGCAGATCATACAAATATTTGTTTCGTGCAACCACTACAGTCTATGCGACCCTGGTACTTGCAACAGCGAAACTTCTTCAATTGAAGGTACACAAAGAAAACTATTCTGACAGCTACCCACCGTTTAAAAAACTGTCTGACAGCGACTCCAGCTGTCAAATGGCTGATTTATAAATACCCTCTTTAAGCTTATGTGATCCTGGTACATTTCATAAGCTAAAACACGAGCAAATCCATTGGGAGAAATGATTCACTGTCTCATTTTAATGTTGTGGACTACCTACGACATGCTATGATCTCCTAGTAGTTTTGGAAAGATTATTCGACCAAAATATCCTTTAGAATTTCGCGCCACAAATGAACCACTACAAGCTTATGCGATTCTGGTATCTCAAACTGCATACGACAGTGCTGCCGTGCGCGGTGTTATTATCATTCACTCTGCAGACAACTTACAACTAGACAAGCTCATCTTCGAAGCATGATCTCCTAGTACCTGAAGACAGACTAACCTCTTAAAACTATCCCTTATGAGGGGTATTCGAATTTATCCTTCTACCGACAATAATGGAGAACTAAACTACATCATTCACTGGAATTAGCAAATTGTCAATTTTATTAACTACCTACTTCGAACTTATGTTCTCCTAGTACCTGTGGAAACTTTATTGCATCCAAAGCATTCACTGGAATTAGCAAATTGTCAATTTTATTAACTACCTACTTCGAACTTATGTTCTCCTAGTACCTGTGGAAACTTTATTGCATCCAAAGAATTCACAAAAATAATTTTGCTTGGCCCGTACCGTATTCACTCCTACATCTCTGTGGTCGCCTGGTACAAAAATGAATAATTCTCATCTGAATGAGATGCAAATTGCAAAAAAAAATCAAGCAATGAGTGAACCAAATGTTAACAATGGCGAAGGCCGCTTGCCATAATCAAAAAAGAAGAAGAAGAACCAAATGTTGTTTTTTGTCTGTAATCTTGTTAAAAAGAGGAAAGAAAAACATAGTCAGCTGCTATCTACAACTACTTGCAAAGCATACAAATATTTGTTGTTCCGTGCGGGTATCGAACCCGCAACACGCTGCACAACAGTCGATCGCTCAACCACTGCGCCAACCGTGTCGTCAATTCTCAATATTAAAGCTCTTTTTGTTGTGCTACCAACGAACCTTAACATAATCAGGTGTTGAGTTGTTGTGGTTTAGAAATAAAGGAGAGGGATTGTCACAAATAAAAAGAATAATCTGAATTAAATATAATCTTTATTTTATTTTAAACATCAAATAGCATCTGTACAATCTATACAAATTGAGACAACTGTAAAGCTCTATTACACGGTCAGTTCGGATCGCAGAAGAAAATCTACTGGATGAAAGCGTTCAAATGATAAACGATCAAAAAGGATCGTGTAACAAACTCTTAAGAACTAAATCATTAAATAAATTATTTCGAGCAACGACACAAAATGATTACTAAGGCACTAAAGGTGATTTGGTGGCGTTTCAGGACCTCATAAATCGTATTGTTTTTTATCTTAATTCAGTGGGAAAGTAATTGCAATAGAAAACATTTAAGGGTAAATTTCCTAAAAACGAAAAATTTCATGTTCAACACTTCCTCGGGTTTCTACCTAGGAAAAACTTGCGTAAAACAATGTCCTCTAAATAAAAGACTGTATTGGCTCGTAAGAATAAAATAGTGCGCTCGCGCATCCGCAAGCAGAGACATTTGATTTCTTTGTCGCGCACACGCGACTCAAAGAGCTGACAGTAATCTGACGAACGGCACCCAATAGGTCCAAATGCTTGCCGTGGTCGCTGATTTATCTTAGGTTACCGCGTCTCTAGAACGCAAAAGACAGCTGAAGCAACAGGAGTCACATTGTATGCGTCTAATTTTTGTTTATTTTTCGCTTTCTTGAAACTGATCCTGAAACAATTCTTTCCCACTTTGTAAGTAACATTTGTTTTAGAAATTCAGGTCCTGACTGAGTAGTTGATTAATGATGTTTTATAATACTATTTTGATTACGTATTCAATTAATACGCAACTTTATACTACTTTTGTTACCTTTAGTACAAAACATAGGCTAATTATTCTGATTTTGAGATCGAAGTTACGAAGTGAAAACAATTTAATGGGTATGTAATAACTTTTAGACCGTTACGATGCGTAGAAAGACCTGACAGGGATCATATTTTTCTTTAAAATGTTTCATTTAGGTCTTCAGCTGTTACGCTTAGTCTAAGCCCCTTCGTACACTAGGCGACGCAAGTCGCCGATACCTTACGACTTTGACATCCATTGACGCTTGCCTATGTAGTAACCTCTATGGATTTGTATTGCGATAGTTGCTTGGATACCGAAATCGTAAGGTATCGGAGACTTGCGTCGCCTTGTGTACGAAGGGGCTTAGAGTTATCAAAGTTACATAAAGAAACCGCAGCGATTTAAAAATTAATAACAAAAATGAAAAAATAGGAGCACATCTCTTAAAAATACGCACTTTCACAAATTAAAAGTGAATTAAATGTAAAACTAAATTAAAATAAAGTCTCACTGTGAGCCAAGCTTAAGATTATAAGAATTATTTTTATTTATTTTTGTAACTAGTTTCGAAAAATATTTTTCGTTTAAATAATTATTTTAGATTGATAAATAATTATTTTTTGTGGATGTATTTACATTGGTTGAGCATAGATCGGTGGTAAACTGAGGCAAGAATTTTAAACTGAGTATTTAAAATGCCTATACTATTAAGCAACCAATGAAAAACATCATTGTTTCTACATCGACTGGCCATTTTTTCTGTCTCTTTTAAATGCTTTTATACTAATCAGCCCTTAATGTTCCCACTGCTGGGACACCTTTTTTAAACAGCTCTAACCAGGCAATGTAAGAGAAATATTTTAGTCTTATTCTTGGAATACTTACACGGAACAAAACGGTAAGTACTTCAAATGTTTTCAGACTTTTTCAATGTATTTTACTTACGGTGATTATTTTACAGAGAATTCTATTGAAAACACTAAACCCATCAAAATATAAACTCTGAAGCTACATTATGTATAAAACTACTTTTCCCTATTACCAATAAAATTAACTATTACAATTATTAGCCGCTTTTTCATAATTCAAGGATCTATTCTTATATCTGCTTAGCTTTATTTCAAACATATTGGACTCAGCTTCCGATCTATTTGTTTAGACCGACAGATTATAAAATGGAGGGACTGCCTATCTGACCTCCACAACTAAGTTAGCACACTAGAGAATCACCAAACATAATTATATATGTAAGCTAGAACCAACATGCTCTGAAGGTAACTTAAAGTAATTATTGGTCACCCATGGGAAAACGGATCTTCGCAAGAGCGATTGAACCTTAAAGATCGACCTGTAATAGGTATTATTTAGTCACAAGCTACTCTAAAATAATAAATCATTAAAATTATTGCAATTTTAAACGCTATTTCTTCATTGTCTAACCACTCTGTTTTAACTACAAATCAATACATATAATACTGGAAGAATAATTCTTATAATTCCTGCGTCTTTTGCCGTAGATTGTTTCATTTACCATTTTATCTTATTGCGTTAATTAATTTACTTGGAAACAAACAAACAATAAGAAGTAAAAAGGCAAATCAAATAATGATTTTAACACAACCTTTCTTTCCTAAACTATAAAAGCGCTGTTATAACAACCTTCGTAAACCAATGCTTGAAACTTATTTATCATCAAATTATTACTACACAACCCAAATACGTGTTTTAATAGAATTCTCTACAAAATAAGAAGAAATACATTTGGTCAGTTGTCATTTTAGAGTCAGCTTAAATTGCACATTATAACTTGACTTACATTGTGTAGGTAGAAACTTTGAATTTAAGTCCCAGATTCTGAATCTTTGATTATGACTATTCGGTCGAATCAAACATAGTCAATTAAATGATAATATTTTATAGTTCAATTGACCATTATTATAGAAGACTAAGGGAGCTTACTGAAGACGCAGTGCGACGCAATTCAACCGATTCCAACTACAAGTAAAAATCATCCTTACCACTACGACATATGACATAATTCGTGCGGTTATCTACGGGTAGATGAAAATCAAAACACGCTCGCCACGACGACGTACGTCAGTTGAATTGCATCGTTAAATCGTAGTAGCAAGGACGATTTTCATTTTTGTTAGAAGAAATTGCAAATCGCACGACTTGCATCATGGACCTCTTTAGAGTACCTAAACTAGTGTTTTTGTGACTTTTCGGTGTAACGAAAGACAGCCAATTATTTTATAATATTTTGTAGGGTCAACTGATCATAATTAGGGAACTCTAACTATTATGTATTACGTGGTCTTTGATTACTGGTCTTTTAGAGAGACTTAAGAGTCACTCAACGACTAATGGAAAAAGCTATGCTCGGAGTTTTTTGCGGGATATAATACGGAACACGGATATTCGGCGAAGAACCAGAGTCACCGGCATAGCTCTTAAAATTTGCAAGTTGAAGTGGCAATAGGCAGGCCACATCGCTCGTAGAACTGACAACCGATGGGGAAGAAAGGTTCTCTCATGGCGACCACGGACCGGAACACGCAGCGGAGGTAGGAGACCACTAGGTGGACCACGGACTGAGAGTCGCGGGGAACCGATAGATGCAAGTGGAGAATTGTCGTTCGGAGGTCTAAGGGGGAGGCCTATGTTCAGCAGTGAACGTCTTCCGACTGATGATGATGATGATGATGAACTATTATGTAGTCAAGTTATAGTGAGCATTACGTGACGTGTTTAGTTCAGCATCCCGGCATACTCCCGTGTACGAGCTGCATCTGTTCTCCATTCTCAGTGGCTGCTGTGAGGCGGTGGCGGAGGGCGAAGGACGCCACTACTCGAGCGACCTGAGGGGAAACATGACCGGTTATATAAAATACATATCAAGCCCTTTTCAAGGTCGCAGGACTAACGAATGACCCCGGAATATAAAGGGCTATTGAAGGACAACGTGGATTATCGTCAGTACGTCATGTCTGACAGTCCCCCCCGCTCTGCCCTATGTGGAAGAACTCATTTGATGATTTTACCACGTAAAAAAAGGCCCTCCACAAATGCATATGGTAAAGTCAAGGTACAATGAGAGAGATCACAATACACGGTGTCTGTGACGTGGCTGTATGTCGCCTGTGCGTGGCCATTATAAACACGTTTTCGAGACAGCAAATGTTGCAATAACTTATGGGCCTTTATAAAAATGTTCACAGTACGCCAAACTCAGTAAATAACATTAAATCGCTAATATCACAAAGGAGCGAACATTTGCATTTTTTTAAATATTATTTCCCCACATTGGGAATTTCGCATGGTGAGTTTTTAAAACATTTTAAGTCATATAAACAAACGGTCAGACTTTAAACAACTACTCATAGATCATACTGATATTTGTACCGTGCCGTGCCCATGAAAATGCCATGCATATGAAAAAGGCTTTATTGTACACACCATTAAAATTATGATTGAAAATGCGTATTAATTAAAAATTTAAGACAACTCACCTCTCCCGGTGTATCTTCATGTACCGCGTGTCCACATCGTGTCAAAACTTGCATTTGGAATTTACCTGTAACACAATTAAAACATTAGGACAACTTATATAGCTAAACCTTTTTTTGTTGTAACTCTTTTTTTTCTACAAAGCTAGATTTTCTTAAATTATTTTATTATCATTCAATTAAGAAAATAAGCGTAGGTAGGCCTCCCTCTAGGTGGACCGACGACATGGTGAGCGTCGCGGGAAACCGATGGATGCAAGTGACGAATTGTAGTTCTAAGTGGCGGTCTAAGGGGGAGGCCTATGTTCAACAGTGGACGGCTTCCGGCTGATGATGATGATGAAAAAACTACGACTCAGAGACGCAGTCCATGCGGTTGCTGCTGCGGAGGACCGCGAACTTCCATATCATAGTTTTGCTACAACAGATACTAACCCTGCATCTGTCCCACAGTAAGCTCTCGGTCCAGTCCATCGATGGAGGCTAGCAGCAGTAAGCGAGGAGCTCGTACTCCGAGGAAGGCAGCCGACAGTCCACGGAACCAGCCCGACCAGTGACGCTCTGTCTTCGATAGGTCGATGCGCCATTTATATCTGAAAAAAAAATCAACAATTATTTCATTTTAGAACGAATGTCCCTTCCGAGATTTTTTCTACGAGCTAAAACATAGGGCTCATCAAAGAGGGAGAGTGAAACATTTCTGCACGGTCGGCGGTGCTCAACGATACCTCTAGTGTTGGAGGCGTATACTTCCATAGGCTACGATGACTATACGCACCGTCAATAAAAAGCAAATCTATTTAAGGCTGATTTTTCAAAAGACAAATAACTTTTATCTGAGGAATAAAAATGGCTTATGTATAGAAATGGAGTTTCTTGCCCGTTCTTCTCCATAGAGATCTACTTCTTGGAACGGGCATCTACGGTACTTTCACAGTTTTTATGTCTGTGACTGGGACTGTAGCACCATAACTTTGTAGTATTAAATTATATTTTGTATGTATGATTTGATTTGATTTGATTTGAAAATATATGTCAAATCGCTATTTTTATTCCTCAGATAAAAGTTATTTAACTATTGAAAAATCAGCCCTTAGTCTATCATCGGTCAGAGTATACAGAAAAGAGTAGGTATCAGCAGAACAGTATAGAAACCAATGCACTTAAATTATACAACTCCAATCTCCATAAATTTTTATTTAAGAAAGAAAAATACTTGTCAAATATATTTTTAATTATTTTCCTAACTGATGAACTAATAAAATTATTATCATAGGGTATCAAATTACCCAGATACTGGGTTGTGGAGATCCGATATGCAGTCACTTCATGTAAAATACTGATGTCTAGCTCCATCTGGTACGACTGGAAGCCGACCCCAATAGAGTTGTGAAAAGGCTAAGCAGATGATGATAATAAAGAACTAATTAAATTTTTATTTCTAGCTTTAGTCAACACTAACGATATAGTTTGCTTGTTTACTCACTTCATACTAGCATTCCCGTCACCCAGTGCAGAAGGCTTGGAGAACATCTCAGGCTCCGGTTCAGCCTCATGTTCCACCTCCCCTTCCTCGTCGTCCTCCTCAGTGATCCGGTCTGCTCGCGGCTCGTGTCTGGTCGGCGTCGGCACCGGCTCGTCCGACACGGACGTGTAGGACTCCACTTCATTTGTGGCTAGGAGGCCTGTTTCACAACTGAAAAATGAAGAAATTTCTTAGTAAAGTCCAAATTGTTATTGTCAGAAATCTAAGATCTTCTATAATATAAAAATGGATCGCTAAATGTGTTGCTAAGCTCATAACTCGAAAACGGCTGGACCGATTCGGATAATTCTTTTTTTGTTGTGTTTGTAACCATCGGGACCAGGTTTAAGACCGGGTCTTCCACCCGTGCGAAGCCGGGACGGGCCGCTAGTTAATAACATAAAACTGTAACCAATCAAGGAAGGCCAAAGAAAAGATGTATGGATTGTGTAAGGGATGAGAATGAAAAAGGAGTAAATGATATGGTGATGTCTGATAGGGGAGAATGGAAGAAGAAAATGTGTTGCAGACCCCAAGAAATGGGATAAGAGCAAGAAGATTATGATGTAACCAATCAAGGACCAGCCAGGAGCAATGGGTGGCCTAGTGGTATGGGCCACAACTTAAGAGTTGAAGGTCGTAGCTTCGAACCCAGCCTGGTGCATTACTTTGTGTAATTTATTTCATCATCACGGCTCTCAAAACGGCGAAAGAAAACATCAACCATCAAATTCGAAAACGTGACATCTACCAACAACCTACACTAGGCCCGCGTGGGAGATTTTGGCCCACTCCCTCTCACAGAGAGGAGGCCTGTGCAGTAGAGACATTATAATATGATGATGAATCATGGACTGAATTAGCCAATCTGAGTCTATAAAGATGTCCAATCACAAGCAGATGTCAAAGAACACAGATCAGGAATTGAATTAAGATGCAATATTATTAATGACTATACATACAATTGTCATATAAATGAAAATTAATACAGTAAGGAACAGTTCTATAGCATAAAAATAGAGGAAGTTGAGTTGCACAGAAAAATTTAGTAATAGAATACTAAATTTTAACTTACTTGACAATTTGGCTGGGCATTGACACTTTAGCTGAATCTATGTTTCTTACTTGGCCACTTCGAACACTGGAATTTAAAGAAAATCACAGTTAGGTTACATTTCAACTTCAAGTGAAAATCGACCTTACAACTACAATATAATGATGCAATTCAATGCGCTCCCTCAACCGCGAGCATTCTGTAATGTAACGTTACAAATTCGAACATTTTATCAGTGAGTGATGACAATCGAGCATCACAATGCGAACCATGTATCAAATCGATACTAAATGTACGCGAATGCTCGTCAGTCAGGGAGGTAGTATTGTAATATAATGCTCAAAGTCGAATATATAATGTTACATTACACGCGAATGCTCTTGGTGAAGGAGTGCCTTAACATGAGAATTATGCTTGCAATAAATCTTTAAATGTTATGAACTTACCACCACTCTATAGCATGTTCAATGCTCTTGAAGTGTGTGGGTCTACTCCTCAAGAAGCTCTGCATACTGGCCAGGGCATCCATTGCTGTGCCTGAAAATATACAAAATACTGACTAGTTGAACTTAAAAAAAGAAATGCTGCAGGATTTCTCAGAGTGAGTCCATTTTTTAAAATTAACTTTGTTCCACATTAGGAATTTCGCGTAAAAAATTTAAACCAGGAACAACTATATACTTGTAAATCATACAATTAAAATTCTTTCTGTAAACCCGCGACACGTGCCGTATGTGCCGTGCGTTTTTCATACTAATAGTTTTTTCTTTACTCTAAAACCACGGACAATAGAAGGCCATTTATTCTGTGAACAATGCTCTTGCCAAGCCTTTAGTTTAGCATAACAGCAGATCAACTTGTTCCTCCTGCCATATTATTACCAAATAAAAATTCTATGCGTGACGTGATACGGTTGCCCAAAAGAGAAGCCAAACGTGTCGACTCACAGGAGCCCGCATCCTACAACCAAGCCTGCATAAATACTATGAAAAATATTTAATTTTATAATAATTAATTATGAATACCTTCTACGACGTCAATGACAGCAATGCCATGTATGGCGTGTTCCAGTGAGGGCTGTAGAGCGACGCGTACGGCGACCGCACCACCCATCGAGTGACCCACCAGGATCAGAGGCGGGATACTCTCTGAGAACAGCTTGTGTAGGACTTGTTCCATGTCACTGGAAATAAAATCATCATCGTCAGCTTATAATGTTCCCACTGCTGGGAAAAGCCTCCTGTCTGTGAGAATGGGCCATGATAATCCACCATGCGGGTTCAGTGCAAGGTGGTAGATGATTCTTAGGTTTTTTTTTGGTTCTATGACATGCCGGTTCTTCACGATGTTTTCCTTCACCGTTTTGAGAGCAGTGGTGATAAAATAAATTAAACAAAGTAATGTGCATGGCTGAGTTCGAACTCACGACGTACAACTTGTAAGTCGGGGTCGATACCATTGGGCCTGCGATCTTACTGGCGTTAGTTCACCAGGGCCGCCGCCTGGCCGCCATACTATCGGAGTCTGGCGCCAAACAGGTTTTACGAAGCCATCATGCGCAGAGTTTAAGTTCTTTCTGGGTTAGCATGCACCATCTTAGACCTTTGCTTAACAATTAAAAACTATTTTAAATTAAAATGGTGAGTATCACTGGTACCAAAAAGATTGGCTGACAGTAGCAAGACTGAATTGATCCTGTAGGGACGAGAGCCTTCACCCAGCGAGGTTTACTGCTTCAACTGTGATACATTTTCATTTTACCACCATTTTAAGGGCTGGGCGACTAAGTATTCTAGCAAGAAAAGCCCGAATCTCGGCAAAATAAAACTTCATGAATAAAGATTTTATTTCAAACAATCTATCAACAAGTTGTGATCAAGATATCAGGCAGTTAAGCAAAGGTTGGTAGTAATAAACATTTTATAATAATGCACTTAGTTCATATTATCCAAGATTAGTACAGTCTGTAGAGAGGACTTACATTCAACTATCATTCCTTGTCTAATCAAACAACAATTAACTATCTTGATTTAAATCTGGCACATCAGCAATTACCATTACCATTATGAGAAAGCATATCAAAGACTTGATACTATATTAATTTGAAATAATGTAGGTACTATCTATAATCAAATAAAAGTACAATGCAATAGTGCATGGCAACTCTGTAAAAGACATTAGTCATAGATTATAATAATCAACTTTGTAATGTGATATTTGTTCATAGGTATAAATTGCATAATTATGTTGGATTTGGCTAAATGATTTATTCTGTTTGCTGCATGTGTCGTGGGTGGATCTTCAAATTAGCTCATTGTGATATGCCTAATCACATCACAATACCCAGCACCTCATAATGTGCCCAGTAAAAAGTCTAGAATAACATATTTTTCGTTGTAATAACAACTTAAGACTCCAACTTGAATAGGTTAGATTTAAAGGGTGCAGCAAGGTCTGAAAGGCCCCGAAATCTTTTTTATGATTATTTTTTTAACCACCCAGCCATAGGAGCCCTGTGTTATGGTAAGTAGTAATAGCATTAGCCATAGTTGACTGTCGCTCTACCAACAGACACATCTATACAAATGCCCTTTTCAAGCAACACAATGCAAGTCTCCAGTATCCACTGAATGTATTAAGAGAGAGTCATCTGGCTACCAAAATCCTAAGGTGAAACATTGTGCACTAAGGGGCTAACTCGGCAACAATAAATTTGATTTAAAATATGTAGGGAGACAGTTGTGTTGGTTAGAATATAAGTTTTCCAATGATGGTAGAAATCAGATGGTAGAATAATAATACTTACTGAACAAGTGTTTCAATGCTGAGGTCATCAGGGTTGTCAGCCTTGGTCTCCCCATGACCCCTGATGTCTATTGAGACCACCTGGCAGTGGATCATGTTTGTGATCTCCTCCTGACATGGACAATAGAAGAATGAGACGAATAAAACATTTCCTTTGTGTATAGTTACTTTTTAGTAGTAGAACCACTTCTAAAACATTTATTTGTAACAAGCAATTTTTAGTGCACATCAATTAAATGTTTAAGAGTGAGAATGTTAAAAAAACTCATTTTATAGGTAATTAAATAATTTGTTGGGTTTACTTCATTCAAATAAAATTAATAACAACTGAACTGAACAATTGGTCAGTGAGACACACTCACCAGATTTTAAGAAAATCACTTACTGTAAAAAGAGCCCAACTCAGTCCGGAATACCCGCCTCCATGGAGAGTTACTATCCTGGGCCTGTCAGGATGATCGGGCTCCGGAGACAGGTAGACCCTGAACTGTCCTCCATCAGTCTCCACATCTACATATTTGTGGAAATACTCCTTCCAGGATACTGGAGTGTAGTTACGACGACCAGATCCAAATGGTGCCATCCTGAGAGAAAATGAATACTTTGGTTAAATTACATCACAGAAACAAGGAAAATCATTTTGAAAAGCTCTGTTACAGGCAAATGTGGACGTTTATAACTTCGTTCGTCGTATATTTCGATTTTTGCCGCGGTTCCGCTCAGAAAATTCATGTTTTATTTTTATGCTTGGGAATTAACAGGAAATGTTCTCGTGTTTATAAATTTCCAATAATTATACTTATAATTGTCGGAACATAAAGTTGAATAAATAACCGAATCTACATAAGTAGAAGAAACTGAATACATGCATGACGCTCATGTTTGAAAACAACGCACTTGATTGAATTAATTAATTATTATAACAATCAAACCGACATTATCTTCGTCATTCAGATATATAATGCTAAAAAGATGTATTAATTGAGTGTTTTATGTAAAACATTAGTGAAAGTACAGTTATTTTATCCAAAAATCTAGGGCTCTTTCTTACTTCGAGAGTCCAGAAGTTCTGGGAACTCTTGGCGGCAATTTGTTTTTCATTATGGTCTTCTGAAGAGCAGACATTATTAACTATACTTAAAGGAACACTATTAATTCATACACTTGATGTTATTTTGTGTGAAAAGGGTCACAATTTTTGTTTATTGTCAATAATATTCACAAATTGACCCGGTTCTCCGACATTTTACGAAATTCTTCCATTCCACAGATAAGAAATCATCACACCACAAAACACCGAAAATAGTGTGGCCAACGGGCCACACTATTTTCGGTGTCGCGAATCGACTAAATAAACTTTTTTTGGTTAACGATTATAGAAAACGCGAAATGGCCCGATCGCAAAGCTCGGTCTCCTCCTCCTGCCCGCCGTGCCCGCCCGTCTCTCCTCACAATCTGTGAATGTTGATTTGACAGTTCAAATACAATCTCAACTTGTTTATTTATTTGTTTTGCTAAAATTCCGCATCTATTTCACAAAAATAACTGTGTTACCGACTGACGCCTAGACTATCAAGTATTTTTAATTATGGAGGCAGAACCTTTAGGGTCCGAAATCAAGAAAATATGTCGTGTTTGCCTCCGCACAGACCCTAGAGCTCGAAATATTTTCATTAGTTATTATGTGGAAAGATTTACCTTATTTTGTGATATACTGGCATATTGCACAAAATTAAGCGTAAGTATTAAAAATTCTTTTTTTTCTAAGTCTATTGACAAATTAAATTAAATGACGACACTGTCGGCGCAGTGGCTGAACCATCGGCTGCTGCGCAGCGTGTCGTGGGTTGGATCCTTACACGTTACAAATAATTTTATGACCTAGAAGTACCTGGTTTGGGTGTTTTTGTAAGTGTGTATCTATTTTTATTTGTAAACCTACCCACGACAGGAGAAATTCCTAGTGTGGGACAAGGTAAATTAAATTCAAATCAAATGTCCACTAAATCTGTGCTGAATTATCAAATAGTATACCTGTTTCTTAGAAATGTAAATGGCACCACATTTTTTTTTATTTCGTCTTTTTAGTTAAAGTTTTCTGAAAAGTATCTAACTGAGAAATGTTATGATCCATAATTGAGAGTATTTAATGTTAACTTTATTTTTTTTCAGCTAAATGAAAAAGATGGTCTGCCTCCATACCTCTGCAGGAATTGCATTCAACTTATTAAAGATATGTACGAGTTCCATTTGGATTGTGAAGAGAGTGAGAAGAACTTCCTGTGGTTGTTGTCTGTCAGATGATTTGTGGCTGACCAAATAGCCAATGAAGGTTGAATATGAACTGCTGAAAACTCCATCTGGAATACTGTGTAAATTTTTCATTCAATATGAATGTTGTATGTTGATGGTACTGAAATGTGAATCATATTTTCAGTTTAAAAAAAATTAAAAAGATTAACCATTACTTTGAAATAGTTAACACTGGCACTTTTTGCAGACTGTAAAAAAAGGCTAAGCTAAAAATTATTCACTAATGTTCTATGCCGATACTGATTTGCCAAATTAGATAGTTGTATTGTTATCGGGCTGGCGTCTATAACTCAGTATCTGAGTGTGTATTTTCTAAATAGTTCATTGAGATTGGTAGTCTTGATAATATGTATAATGGTCTATTGAAATTTAAGTTCGGTTGTATATATGGAAAATAGTTTGCTTAGTGGCTGTTATTAATTCGGCATCTATATCATAACCAATATTATCTGAACCATTTTGGTTAACTTTTTTAACATATAATACAATGTTATTGTTGTTAACTATTATGTAAAATCACTAGAAATAATATAAGCATTAGTGTGTGAATAGTGTTTTTATTTAATATTATACATATATTATGTTACTCAGGGTGTATGTAGTTTTCTAATGGCGAAACATTTTCTGAAATTGTCACAGCAGTTTTTGGCTTTATATTACAAACACACACACAAAAATACTAAATCTTTCCCCTTTACAATATTAGTGTAGATGGTTACTTTATAAAACATTATATCCGTAGAGGTAACACATATTTGTTGCTGGATTTAGGTTTTATTTAAAAGTGATTATTTTCCTCCCCACTTGTATTGTAGACAATACACACAATCTTACTCACACCAAATTAAAAAGTCAAACTTATTAGGCCGCAATTCAAATAAGTTTCGATTTATTTTGTATGATATCCCTCTTATATTTCCTTCCCACGTAAAGTTTTATATTAGGCGAAAGGAGTATGTAAGGATTAGTATCGGCGTTCTGCAGTTTGTACGTACCCCCTATGTGAGAAAAGGCGTGAGTTTATTATTTTATCTATAATGCATTGGCTAGCTACGTCTGCGGCTCCTACACACATAATGTGATAATGTCGTCTAATGGGCTGTTTAACAAAACATTGACAAATGGATAGCATTCTCGCGAAGCCAATTCCATCCGGTAATGATGGAGCCATTACATTCAAGTCAGTCGAGTTGCGCTTACATATAGTAACTATTCAAATAAAAACTGACTTGAAACCTCACCTGAAACTCCTCCTGCCAGCTAATTTCTGTGATTTCTTTTGAGAAGAGCACGATGACACTATAATTCGGTTTCTTGGGATTTCCGTTGTCGTTTGCAGGATTACAGGTAAATTGGAATAGTTCTTGTTCAAATTAAAACTTGAATCCAAATTGACTTTTCTAATCAAACGTTGCCGCGCCAACGACCCATAGAAATGTCACAGTTTTTTTTTCTGTAAAGGCCTGTACACATTGGGCCAAGTCAGTGGGCCCGCATGTTGGACCAAAATATTGAATACCTAATATCCGTTTACACATTGGGTCAATTTGGCACAGCCGTGAGGCACACGGTACCTACATTAATTGTATATTAGTAATTTTTAATTGTAATTGTGTGCTTATGGTTTGCCAAATAAACGTATTTTCTTTCTTTCTTTCTCAATTAAACATGCGCTCGTTGAAAGAGGGTCTAATTCCGAAGCATTCAAAAGCCTCGTTTGCGTAGCATAACATTAACAACTTGCTAGCTAAACAACTAATGAATACTTCTGTTCAGAACGCTCTGTTCATGAAAGTAATGCATATTTCAGTTGCAGGATAAACGGTACCATTTGAATTTTTGTGAATATTATTATTAAAATCGGTCTTTTTTACGGTTTTCTTTTAATCACGTCTAGAAATGAACAAATTAACTAAACGCACAGCTGTGTCATCTTCGTGGTTTTAAGTCTTGTCATTTTGACATTGACATTAAATTTATTTGTTTGTATCAGAAATCTACGAAGGAATTGTTTATCCTTTTACAGCAAGAATGTATTTATATTGGTATTATATAGCTTAATATCTTAATTTTCAACAACTCTCCTAAAATCTCAACAAGGTTACACACCGTAAACCCAAACAATGGCGTTAGATTTCACAAAAATATGTAGAGTATGTCTCGTAGAAAATAAAATAACTTATGATATTTACACAAGTTATTGTATGAAAAAGAATACTTTATATAGTGATATGTTGATAAACTGCACTAAGTTAAAGGTACATATTATTATTTCTTACTTAAAAGCCGAAAAAAACCTTAAAAATTGAGAATAATGTAATTGGTATGATTTCTATTTTCAGCCACAAATAGGAGATGGTCTACCTCATTTAATTTGTAAAGAATGTAGTAGACAGCTTAAACGTACCTACGCCTTTAATCTACAATGCGAAGAGAGTGACAAAAAGCTAAAATTCCTGTTAGAAAACCCAACAAAAGCAGAGGGTACTAAAAATGATGGTTCTGACGAATTTGTCAAAGGTGAACTGAATTTTGAAGATTTGAAGTATGAGAATAATCATGACGCGAATGAAGAACTTCTGACGACACTTAATGATAATAACCAAGATGATATCAAGGATATTAAATTAGGCAAGTGGAGTTTTTGTCTTCAAAATCACATTTTGTTGTCAAACTTATGATTATAGTCATAAATAAGGTTTTAGGTGTTGTGAACACACCATAATTTGTATAGTCTACAAGAAGTATGGAAAAAATTTAGAAATATTCATCTGACAAGCAGTAATTTAATCATTTAAAAATTTAATACTAAAAATATTCACTCTAACACATAGTATTTATAAAACCATTTAATAAACACACTGTATGCAACCATACCTACTAAAAAAAAGACTTTATTTTTCTAGATTCTAGACATTGCATAAACATACATAACCATAGACATTAATGTTTGTTTATTTCAGAACCATTAATAAATGATGATGGTGATGACAGCTGTTGGGATGCTGATGATGATAACATGCTTTTGGGTGAAATTAAAATTAAGAAATCAGGTATCTTTTTTAATATTGCGATATTGGTACAGACTCCAACACATCAATGAGCCGAAAACCCACCCTAATGGGTGAAATTTTCCCAATTGAAAATGACCCTTTTCCTAATATGATAAAGTTGAAAATCTTTTTAATTTCACATATTGAGTAACTTGATGTGCTGACTTATGTGCAAAAGAATTGTTGTCAACCTTAAAAAAAAAATGTAAAATATGTAGGTATCTGAATTAATATTTCATATGTTTGCAGAAGTTGAAAATTCAGAAGAAAAGCCTAAAAAGAAAAGAGGTAGAAAGAAAAAAGGTGAGTACAGTTTGATTAATTAATTATTTTGCTCTTGTATGGGCGACTCACTGGGGTGATAGAAACTACAGATACTAAATTTTCAATGATATTGATACTGCTGGCCTACTTCATACACATCCCACTGCTGGGCAAAGGCCTCTTCCCATGACTTCCATTTTTCACAATCCAAGGCCAGAGTGGACCACTGATTGTTGGTTATGTCTAGCTTATCTTGCCATATTCTCTGAGCTCTGCCACAACGCCCTGGCTGTGTCAGAGCTCCACAAAGTGATTATTGGGCATGCGGCAGACATATCACCCCAGACCCATTTGTGTCTTTTAACCAAATTTTCATTACCTCTAGGCGCGCTTTCCAGTAACGTAACAAAGTAATGAAATTTTACAAACACAAAGTCACATTATTTTTAGGTCAACGACAAATATTTGTAACATTTAGGAGTCGACACCGCGACTTGCTACGCAGCAATAACCCGCCCACCATACTGATATTTTGATTTTTTCAAATTCCGTTCCAGTCTACCTAGAGGGCGAAGCCCCGCGCTTACCGGAGAGCAAGCTGCCGCATCAATGTGACATTTGCGGCAAGTTCCTGAGCACTAAGAGTAACTTGAAGGCCCACAAGCTCTGCCATACAGATCTCAGGCCGTATCTGTGTCCGGAATGTCCTGCTACTTTTAGGTAAGAAAGTCCAGATTTAATCATTTAGCCAGATTTGCCGCCCTCGGTGGAGCTAAACAGATTGCCAGACTCACAGTGACTAAAACCCACGGTGTTCCTTCAATAGCCCTTTACGTTCCAGAATCACGTTATCTGTTTAGAGTTTAGACAGTTCCGCGACCCCGGCAGACCCTTTATGCAGACAACTTCTTGAAGCGCGCATGGATCAACACGCCGTAGAACTGGTCCTGTTTCATAATTGGACGGCGAGCTACCCATAAGTCACCGCCCGCAGGGCAGCGATTTCTGAATGGCCTTCTTTGGACTGTATAAAAAAAATGTTTTGTTTATAAATTTTTTCTTGTATTGTGTGTACTTGCGGCACGTGCCAAAAACCTTTTTTTTTTTTTCTATAAAAATGGTATATTTTTACAGAGGGCACAGTGCATTATTTCAACATAAGAAGGTTCATACTGGCGAGACCCCGTACCACTGCACTTATTGTCCGAAACAGTTCGGCAGGAGAACGGGACTCGTCAACCATATACGTATGCATAAAGGTTAGTATATACTTTACTCTAAGATCTATTTCGACATGTAACAAACAATAAACAATTTGATTTTGAATTATATGACGTTTTTCTGCTTCCGTACGTCCGAATGAAAAAAAAACGGAACCCTTGTAAGATAATTTTCCTATTGGCAACACTAAGTTTATAAAAAGGGGAATTATAAAACGAGCGATTAAAAAAAAGTTTTGCGACTGTATTAATAACTTGAACGGTATGAATTTGAGTAAGCGAAAAATTAACTAAACTAACGACGAATATTGATTAATAATAAAATCCAGAACGAGCTTACAAAAAGTGGATTGTGATTAATCCATTTCATATATTAAAATTTTATCCGAGCGACTACATTATTAAGTGAGCGACTGGAAATACAGAGAGGGCAACTTCAATTCTTCTTCGGGACTTAGGACACCCCGACACGGACAGGTTAGGTTCGAAGGGGTTCATCCTCTTCGTATTAGGTCACTTTAAACCTTGCACGCAGAAATAGGAGCCTCGCGAAGCGGGGCTCCGTCGAGCCAGCATGACAGGTAGTGATCAGTTATTTGACCTAGGATGCAAGAGCGATTTCATTTTTTTTTTTAATGTGAGCTCCTTGTACTCTGCTTATTAGTGTATTTTTCAAAGTGGTTTTTGTATTCGAAACGCTTCATTTATGATAAAAATGCCGCTGAGCATAAAAAATACATTTGCCAAATATTGAAAAAATGCAGGCCGTAACGGTGACACTGAAACAAATATTAAGTCGCTCAAATATTATAATAATATAATAATAATAATAATAATTGTTTATTGTTCCAAAATTATTACATTACAGTATTATGAAGCTGCTCATTTTGTATTTTAAGTAACTCAAATTAATGTTTGTATGATACTGTTCTGTTGATTTCTCGTCACTTACAGTCAGTCGCTCACTTAGTAATTAAAAAACCCAAATTAATTAATTTTGACACTTAAAATTGTAATTTAGGTACAGTCACTCGTTTTATTGCTACCCATAAAAAAAACACTGACATATACAAATGTGCTTTTGTGACGGCAATGCAGCGAGTATAATTAATTTGTATTTACCAAGTTTCGCAATATTTTGTCAAACACACCCTCATCCCCATAATAAAAAAAGGCATATTACAATAGAATTTGTGATATGTTCGTGTTTTCCCGTTGAACTATATCATAAAGGAATCATTTTAAACTTTACTATATAAACATAAGATTCACACTACACAACAATTGCGAGTACAATTTCTAAAGCCCGATTTGATTAAAAAAAATTGTTGCAGGAGAGAAGTTATACAGCTGTGAGATTTGTTTCAAAAATTTTGTGCAGAGCGCTCAGCTGTCCATACATATGAAGCGACATAAAGGAGACAAGCCGTACTTATGTCAAGTGTGTGGGAAAGGTAAGTTATCCGGGAATAATCACTGAAGTACCTGAATAACCTTTTTTTTGCTTGTGGAAATTCTGACGTGGCCTTCTTTTAGAGTTAGAGTTATATCGCACTTCTACATACTAATATCCCATAGGATCAAAAGGTTTTTTTGGGCGCTATCACTTAGGTTTCGTTCATGGAGACGCGGGGTGTCAAGCAGCGCGAAACGAGCTGTTGTGGACAAACAAACGTAGATATATAGAGCGATCAACGATAAGCGACAGCAATCAACAAATGCTGGCTGCCAATTGATCAATTGTCGATTGATGATAAATAGATCAGTCCGTTCTGCATAGATCATCTCATAATGAAAGACCCACATCGATCAACGATGGATTGATTGATGGTGATCATGCATCAGCATCGATCTGACAAAAGTACAGTAATCAATTGATGTTGAACACGACTAATCGAATGCATCGATCGACAACTTATCGATTGGTATGGCACTTTAGAGGCTTAACTGGTTCTGTGACAACTTGGCCTTTATATCCATCAGACCATTTTGATTTTTGTTTTCTCCTTGTCTATAGGTTTCCCAATAAAGGCGGAGTTAAAAGTTCACCAGCGGATCCACAACGGTGAGAAGCCGTACTCCTGTCACATGTGTACCAAGACATTTGCGACCTCAGGCAACTTGTCCATACATGTTAGGATACATAATAAGGAAGTTAGGTAAGTTTTTGGACCCTACTATATTTGGAACTAGTGAATTTTCAACTTTATGTTCATCAGTATAAAGTTTAAAATCTTTTATAGACAAATCGTACCGCTAGTGCTGTCTCGGCACCGAGTCTTGTACAGAAAAGTAAATTTGAAAATGATGTTTTTTTCTTCTGCAAATAAACGGGTTGTTCCTTTAATAGTATTTAGCAGTTTAAACCAAATTGTACTTGTATTCAGCTTGTACTCTCTGAGATTCGAGGGGCTAAACAAACGGCAGGCAAGGCAAGAGTATTGAGCTAACTTTCCCCACATTAGTGCTACCTGGTTAAACAGGTCGTGGGACACAGGTATACCGCGACTCCGGTACATAAAGGGCTACTGAAGGACACCGTGGAGTGTTTAGATGACACCGTGATGTGATTTAGTCAGTATGAGTCTGACAGTCCCTCCCTCTCTGCCCTGAGTGAGAGAACTCATTTGATGATTTTAACAAGCTAAAAAAAACCTGAATACACAGAATTATGTTATTTTACAGATACAACTGCAAAGAATGTCAGCGAGGTTTCGTCACCTGCAGTGCTTACAATGTCCATCTAAAAAGACATAAAGGACAACGCGACTACCACTGTGAGTGTGGCAAAACATTTTACACATCATCCGCCTTAAAACAACACAAAGTTGTCCATACGGGCGAGAAAAAATACCAGTGTAAAATATGCGACAGAAAATTCACCCAAACAAGTCATTTGAGTCGCCATTTTAAAAGAGATCACGCTAAACCCAACGCCCCTGTGCCTTCGTCAGATTATTATAAAGTAGTGTTGCCAGAAAATAAAAATGTTTTTAATCTTTTAGACAATACGATACAGAAGATTGGACAAAATATGAGTACGGATGTTAAGTGTGAAGGGTCGTAGCGTAATTATGTCAGTTTGGGATATTTATTTGAACGAGAAACTACCTCAATTTTGTCAGTTTTTATTTATACGGATTTTTTTTCGGTTCGGTCGAAATACTGCCTGCATTTGAACAAAATAATTATTATTATTTACCGATTTTAAGCTGTATAATCTCGTATTTATAAAATTAAATCAAGATTTGAATTGAATTATTACAGACATCGTGTAGTGTATTACTACCAATAATTTAAAAATATTTATTTATATATTTAAAAAAAAAGAAGAAATAAGTTATTAAATAACCACTTAAACCAGTAATATATATACTGTACATCATGTGAAGGCTTGTTAGATTTAAGAACGAAATGTTATAATTTATCTAGAAAAAAATGGTTCAAATCAAAATAAAATCTCATTAGTTCTTTATTATTTTTATAGATTAATTTAAAATTACGAAACTTGAATTTATGTTCCAAGGTACATTTTTCAAAATAAATGATTTTACATTTTTGAAATAAACATTTTCCAAATGCCTTGTAGAATACAATGGCTAGAATCTCGCATAATAGTATAATCGTCTTAAAAAAATACGATTGTTTGAACACCAAGTACACTATGTATTTAGAATCTTATTACTTGATATTTCATCACAAATTATATAAGTTTATAAACAGACATGAACACCATTTTTTTTAAACAAAGAAAATAATTTCAATCAGGATATTTTTATTTGCCATATTATTTATATGTAATTGCGGTGCTTGCAACAGTGCCGAAGCATCGAATAATCAATTTATACTTAGATAAAAGTCCCATTTTGAATTTTTAAACAATAATGTGATCATTATTTATTCGCCTTTTTTAACAGTGTGTGTTATTGTTTATTTATTACATTTTATTTAATTAATTAAGTGTTTATTTATCGAGCTTAATATTTATTTTAAATTCTTGGAAGCGTATCAAAAGCATGTGGTCATATCATAGACATAGAGGATGAACCAGCTACCGTTAAACTGTCTCAAAGCATTTCAATTCATAATATCAGAAATATTCACAACAATAATGTTATTAGAAAAACCACTGATAATAGTTTTTCGCGATTTCATTTTTGTTTCTATGAATTTGTTCAGTTTGGTAGTCTGTACCACGTCTGCACCCTTAGATTTAAAACATGACCACATTTTTCTGATGTTATAATGTCGTTTTCACGCTAGGCAACCGCAACATTATGTGTCCATTGTACTTTTTTGTAGTTATACTGCAGTTCTTTCACAAAATGTTACATCTGTGTTAGTATGGTTGTTTTTGGCCTCGGGTTGCTGCTGAAGAAGGTGTAATAAACTGTGAAAAAACTGTAGCATCGTATTCAGTGTGTCAATCAAACTAGGATAAGTTACCATTTGAATTAATTTTGTGTTGTAAAAAGAATGAAAAATAAAATAATGTTTTGTGATATAGAAGTGTGTACAATAATATAACTTTGAATACAAAATGTCTTTTTTTTATTAAGATGCCTTCATACCTCCGACAATCGTAAAAAATCATCATAAATCAGCCGTAGCCACTGCTGAACATAGACCTTCCCCATTAATTCCCAATAAGAATGGACCGGCCATTCGCAAGATCGCAACACTTATACTTAATTATTTGTTTGCATTCCTATTAGAAATCTACGTCAATATTATTTGACGTAGATTTGGTTAGGGAAGGCAAAGATTTAATAATTATTGGGATCAGTGATGGCCTCAGCCAATGCTATAAGTGTATAGATATAAAGCATGAACTAAAAATGATGAGCCTAAAATATTTGCGAAACCCTCTAAAAATCAATCTTAGTAGGCACCATCTATCTCTTTCCTGTATAATGTCTGGTAATGTAGGTAGAGGAAAGAAATAGCCCTGTTGTTGATTTTTTTTTCTTTAGAGAAATATTTGTTTGATATGAAAGGTACATAGCACATCCATAAGTTCAGGCCAGAAGTTCATGCTATAAGTCTATGGAAGTAACTATTCAATTTTGAACTTTAAACCCAGACACAAGGGAACAGAATCGAACAGCAAAATGTGAAAAAGATGCAAAGCGGGCATTGTGAAGGTCGCAGACTTACGTTTCGTTTTTGCTCTGATTGAGTAATCTATGCAGAAAAATAATTAATTATGAACTAACAAATAATATAAATAAATATAATAATAACTTATTAAAGAGTAACACAATAGAAATAAATGCAATTAACGATATGAATAAATTTAAAACACATGATTTAAAAAAAAATTGAGCCAATTACCCACATTTGCGTTTCTGTCATTCCATCGTACCAATGACAAAATTAAACGCATTTGAAGTGTTGAGTTGTTGATTGTAGACTTCGCATTTATGTTATATTTTTTTCATTTTCAACCTGTTTTAAGTTAGTTTCACTAATGTTTTTGACTCCACCGTAGTTTTAGGATGACAATGGAAAGGAGGATAAAGTTAAAACAATTAAACAGTCACATTACTTGCAAAATATGTCGCGGCTACTTCATCGACGCGACCACGGTCACTGAGTGTCTTCATACGTGTAAGTATTATTGTATTTTCTATAAAACAAACAACAAAATGTTCATACCAACGATAATAATGCACATAATCTATTTTGATACTATTTATATACTTTTTTCAAAATGCTTTTTCATTGATGTGTCATGGCAGTCAAAATTGCTAACCAATCAATATTTCCCGCTAATTCTAAATCCAACCTTTACAAAAACAATGGCAAAGAAACTCTTAACACAGCCTAACTGTCACACAATGGTAAATGAAAAAAATAATAATTGAATCCAACCTTTTTTCTTTTCAGTTTGTAAAAGTTGCCTAGTGAAGCATTTGGAGGAGAATAACACATGTCCAACATGCGACATAGTGATACACCAGTCCCACCCGTTACAGTATATCAGCTTCGACCGGACAATGCAGGACATAGTGTATAAGTTAGTGCCAGACTTGCAGGACAGTAAGTATTTTGTTTGCGTGGTATCGTTACAAGGAAGGTTGACTGATTGTTGTCTTGTCTATGGTGTAAGTGGAACGTTGAGGAGTAATGCTGACAAGGAACTTGATAGTGGTGATGCTGTCTATTGTTTTTGGCAACAACAACTGCATTTTGAGACTTTCTGGAGTTGTTTTTGAGAGTGTTCAGTAGATACTGCTCTTTCATGGACTACTAGTAGTAACTTGTAAATCTAAATGCTGAAACTCTCTGAGCACAAAAGAAAAAGGTGTTTAAAGACTTTGTGGCACCAAACGGTATTATTAAAAATAGAGTGGATGCAAGATTATATTCTGTCCAACTAACTTCAAGTTAAAAGTTATAACATGGCTTTTCACAAATAAAAGAAAATATTTTTCCAAAAAATATTAAAATTTACATAACATACAGAACAAAGTTAATACTAGACCTAGTGTGCGAAAATTTGAACAAAAGAATGCACTCAATTATCACCACATTCATCCTACTTGATAAGTAGTATGAAAGGAAAAACTAAAATCAGTCACTGCTATTTTCAGATGAGATTAAACGTGAGCGTGATTTCTACCGGGCACGCAACCTGCCCTGCCCCAAGGATGCGGCACTGGCTGCTGACAAGCCTGGAGCTGATGAGCCAGAGCAACCAGACAATACAGACTGCCATAGGAAAGATGAACAGGTTTGTTATAATGGCTTTTCGTTCGTATACATGTTAATGTAGAGCTAAACATTACCCAAGGGGGGTAACTTATAAAAAACTTGTGTTGCTTAGCTACAGATTAAATATCTAAATAAAATATCACCTGTCCTTGTCATTTCTATTTCAATGAATAGAGATGGCAAGTGACTTAAGATCGATACAACTTATGTAATGGCTAATGAATGTTAAGTAAGGGGGTTAATCTATAGCGAAATTCCCTATAAATGTAATGTTTTTGTAGTTCCATAGCCAAATGGCAATATAAAGTTCTAGTGTTTATTTATATTTACAGCAAAACAGGGACTTTTCAATTTAAAAAAAACTATACAATGAAGCTACAGTCTCAGTCGTAAATCAAAATAACTTGTGAATGATCTGTAGTGGCCTATATTTGGTATAGACTTTAAATGTCATGTAAAACTACAGTAAGTTCTTATTTCCTAGTACTTGCTTCAGCAGTACATATTCTAAAATTGGAACGAAACAGAGATTAGCATGGCCCCTGCGCAAGGATGACACGCAAAATCGTGAAGCGTTCCACATTTTTCGATCTCCGGCCACCGTAGGGCGGCGAGTAAAAGCAACTCGCTGTCCGACCATGGACCATGCCCGGGTCGACGGCGCGACGTGTTACGCGCGCCTCAAAGAGCGTCAACATAATGACAAGGCCTCCTCTCAGAGGGCTAAAGCCTGCCGGGGTCGCGGGACTTATTCCATCACCGTGACCCCGGAACATAAAGAGCTATTGAAGGACACCGTGGATTTTAGTCAGTACAAGTCTGACATTCCCTCTCGCCCTGCCCGGGGTGGGAGGACTCATTTGATGATTTTACCGCGTAAAAAAAAAGTTCTTATTTCCTTGCAAACTTTTATATATTTCTTTTAATTAGTTACCGCTAAAATATATCTTAAACTGTTTTATCTTTAATACTAAGCAATATTATCGTTTTCTAGGTGAATGTATGCCTGGAGTGCATATCAACGTCCCTGCGGACACTAAAGCGCAGCTTCATCCGGTGCTCGGCACAGGCCACCATCACACACCTTAAGAAGTTTATAGCTAAAAAGGTTTTAAGTGGGATGGAAAAGTATAGAGAAGTAAGTGGTATTTTTGATAGTATAGTAATAATGAAGATTAATGAGGAAACCGGCATATCCTTCCAAGCAAGAGTGGGCTCAGACATGTCCCGTTTACAAAGAGGTCTGTGCCACAGCAACTTCAAACAATTTATTATTTTCTGCATAAATAAAGGATAAAATAAATAAATAATTATAAACTTATGTTTAAGCTTGACTGATAAGAGGCGTGATAAAAATACTTGCTATATTTCGATAAAATAAAAGTAGTATCTATCAGAACACAAATACATAAAGTCGCTAGACTTTCATGTATTTGTTTTTTTTTTTTTTGCTTTTTACCTAGTTTAGGCAGAAACTACTGGTCCTGTGCCATGATTAAAGCATGAGTAGTTGTACTCAGGGAATGTAATGGTGCTAGACGACTTGTATCACGCTTTAGGACACAACTATTTATGGACTGACATTTGGTTAGGGAAGGCTGAGTCCATACATACTTTAAGTCTATGGTGTATGATGGAGAACACTCTGCGAAGCCGAAACTAGTCTCTTATCTCCTTCCAAAATCTACATGCTTGACTTATCAATGGTACTTGTATTTTCAACTCTATTTATTTTTTCCAGATCGACATATTATGCAACGACGAATTACTAGGCAAAGATCATACGTTAAAATTCGTATATGTAACACGTTGGCGGTTCCGCGACCCTCCGCTCCGACTGCAGTATAGACCTAAGATTGACTTGTGAACAACATACATAGCTATTTTTATATGTATTGTTAACTTAAATACGACTCAACACTTTCCAATTTGTGGTATATAGGTTGGCGATTTACTTACCAGCATATGTTCTAAGGAATGAGATACTAATTCAAGGTGGTCCTTAGTTTCTGTGTAGAAAAATATGAGTTGAGGTACTAATTGCGAAAGATGGATATATAAAAAAAATAATTAAGCAGATGCAACACTACAGCGACCATAGCTAATTTTTTCATTAATTTAATATTTCGTCTTTCATAGGGAAAGTTCAACTTTATGATCAGTAAAATTACTTCCTTGAGTGTAGCAGGTGACTAAATTGCCATCCTGTTTATGTCAGAATAAGCTAGACTTATCATCGTCATCTCTTTTTTGCTACAGTTTCCAAGAAACCGTGATAGCTTGATAAGTTTTTTTTCTTTAATTTTATAGGGCACCACTATAGCTTGTGCTGTTGTGGGCCAATTTTCTCTTTAGCTTTGATGTAATTAATCCTGCTTATAACATTGAGCTATTATTACTACGTATAGAGACGACACCACGTATCACCACTGTGTCCCATCAAGGATGAGTGCGCGCGCACAAGTTCATTGATCATTTAGTTGTTTGACAGCTATGTGGCGTGCTCGAGGCGCGAGCACTGTGGGACACAAAGGTGATGTGTGGTCTCGTCTCTATACGTAGTAGTAATAGCTCAATGGCTTATAAGTTAATTTTGCTGTGCAATGAATGTCTAGCTTATTCAAAAATGGTGTTAAAAGAAGTCTAACTGTATCCAGTATCCCTAGAAGTTAAAATCTTAATTAGTTTAAATTTACCTTCCTCAAGTCAAGATATTTTAGTTGAATTGTTTATTAGTTCAATTAATTCATGTATTTTTTATGTTTCCTCAAATGTATATTTAGTTTTTGTTACATAGGTTTAAATTAATATGCTTCGATTATATTGTTTGGTAAAACTAAAGTTAGGATAATTAATTAAAAGAAATCTCCATGGAAGGGTAAAAGTATTTACGAATTAACGTTTCTTTAGTTCTTATTAGTTATGGAGTAACTGTAATTTAGATTTAATGAAACAAATATTTAATAAATGAAATATAAAAACGTATTGTTTTTATTTAAATATTTATTAAACTTAACATCTAGAATTCACTTTAATCTTAGGATTCAGTCTGATTCAGTGGACGTAATGGTACCTTGATGGTACCGTGATGGTACACATTCTTTGTTGCCTTACCGTTGCGTTGTCTATTTAGTCTGTGGAAACAATGTTAAATATAATGCCAGCTTCATACATTGTGAGATACACGACTCGCCACTATTTCATTTCATAAAACCGGTTTTTGTTAATCGACTAAATCACGATTCGGAATCAAAGAACAACACTAGCGTTGACATTTGATTTTTCTATGTGTGTGTAAACGCCACCGTATTTATTTATAGTTTCCGTGTGTGAGTAAAATAAAATGAAAATGGATGGCCGATAGATTCCCGTTTGGCACGTGAATAGATATTTTTATTTAATTATTTGTAATTATCATTTGTCCGTCAAACTGGGTGCCAAAACGGTAGAGCGGTTCCTCAGCCTAGCAGACGACAACTTTGTCGAAGATGTCAACGAAGACCTAAGATGTTTTTTATCCGAAGGAAGAGTTGACAGGTAAACAATTTTATCTTTATTGTTATTCAGAAGCATTTTCGCGATATGTTGTGGTTTTGGACCTATTCTATTGAGGATTCGAGGTCGTAAGCGGTGCTGAAAAATGCTGTGTAACATAGATATTGGTGAATATTTTCAAGGTTATTATGTGTCAAGCTCAAACGATCGTAGGTCGCAAATCAAATGATCCGAAGCGAGATGGCACCTTGAGCGCTGATAAAATATTCACGGAGCGGTAAAAAAGCGGTAACACGCTGTTTCCGTGTCCGCTAATTATCAGTGTATTGCACGCACGGGAACGCCTGCAATTTGCAGTAGTTTCTTTGCTATAAATCACCGCAATATCGCAATACGAGTCATGCCGGCTGTATATTTTTTTTACCTTATTATTTTTCCTACCTACGACTTTACAGGTCTTGCTAGAATGTACTCAATTGTTCACATTTTTCTTGTATTATTTCTGTTATTAATCTGTTTATTTAATTTTTTTTTAACCTGTCTACATAGTTATTCAAAAATTTCAAACAGCTCATTAATTTACGTGAGCTTTCCCAATTTTTTTTACTTTTTGTGAATTTTGAAAAATGCAAGCTGTATGATAATAAGAAATTTTTATTTAGTCCTCATTGTCTTTGTACTCAGTTTCTCATTCACCAATTCTTTAATAGCAGTTTCACAGTTTAAAAAAAAAGCATATACAGTTGAATCCGTTTATTATGACATTGAAGGGACAGTCATTCTAAGCGGACGTCATACAAAGCATTTTGCACAAAATAAACAACCTCCTGTTTTTGTCAGTATGTATTTATTTTAACAGAGAGACAATATAGAACTAAGTCAATAATATTAATTGTTATTACCCACTGAGACTCAAAACAACCATGCATGCGCCGAACATCATCGGGTATCACGTGACGCTTCCGAACATTTCTCAATGTTGTTGAAAGTATTTTCTATGAAAACCAAACTTCGCTGTGAAATACGTCATAATAAGCGGTTGGTCATTATAAGCGGAGTCATAATAAACGGATTCTACTGTACTTACTTCCAAAAAATAAATAATGCTTGTAATGCCATGTAATGGCCTATTCAAACAAACCTTTATACCCATATATGAACTCCAAAGCTAGAAAAGCAACTACACCACAAAGATCCACAACACAATAACCACAACTGAACATATAGAAAGAATACTCATTGTAAAGTAAAATACACAATAACACCAGCGTAATGTTTCAGCGTGCTAGTGTTTCCTCCGGTGAGTAACTACCGGCGCTTCCTGATCCACAACGCTGTGGAACAGTTGGGCCGGCCAGACCTTGCCACCTTCTCCATCGGAGTCAGTGACGAGCGCCGCACTGTGGTCTGCTTCAAGGAGAGATTGCTGAGGTAAAAATAATATTGGATTTTTTTTTATATTATCCCCACATTCGTAGTTTCCTCTTCTGTATTGTGGATGCATTTACAAACATTAAAAAATCATGTGCTACAACACCCAGACCAGTAAGAAAAAAAAAAAAACAAAAATGGATAAATTATTGTTTGCTTTATTCATTGTTTTCACTTAGTATCTAAATCTTATTAAAATTATTTAAAAATATAAATCATAGTGGCCCACCGGTATCGGGAACAGGGTCAAGCTACCCAGCGGTCTAAAGAAAGGAACCTATCAATGTGCACCATGTCTAAAAGAACTGCTTTCTGAATCAGGTCCTTGATCCAGCTGCCTAACGAAAGCATGCTTAGATGTTGATCGAGGCTCTCGCACACTTGACCTAAATCAAGGCCCACTGCTGGGCGAATATAATATTAACTTTGAGCGTAAAATATGCTGGAGTCTTACTTCACAATATCGTAACGAATTTCACGGAGCATGTTAGCGTGAGCTCGTCTTACGTGATAGATAGATATTAATCGGTGCGAAATGGCGCATTAACCACAGTTAGACCACACACCGGTATTTTACGAGTATCTTGTATCTAAGTCAGCATCTATGTATTAGTAATAGTTACTAGCTAAAAGACTCGGTGTTTCTGACATTGAGCTATTATTACTACGTATAGAGACGACACCACGTATCACCATTGTGTCCCATCCAGGATGAGAAAACGCGCACAAGTTCATTAAGTTGTTTAACAGCTCTGTGGCGTGCTCTAGGCGCGCGCACTCATCTTGGATGGGACACAGTGGTGATGCGTGAAGTCGTCTCTATACGTAGTAATAATAGCTCAATGGTTTCTGATTTGTTTTTTTTATGTTTGTTTCTGCACGATTGTCAATGTCGCAGTATACTGCTGCGTTGCGTGTCTCTGGTTCGATTTAAAATAAAAAATATTTGTAAGACCAATAGTTATTCCGGGTCGGCTATTTGTATATGAGATATAGGTACACTATAATACGAGAAATTCCAAAGAGCAAAATTAAAAAAAAAGGTTATTTAGCGCTTCAAGCACATAGCCAAATCGTAACCGTAACGAAAGCTGGAAATATCTCTGACATATGCCTCTGTGATTTAGTGGTTGCAAGCTCGACTGTAGAACATGAGATCTTAGATTCAATACCAAGCAACAATTGGTGTGCCTCTTTTTACTTAAGATGTTATGATAGAAAGAGTACTAAATAACATTGTATTTGCAGTGATGAAGCTTGCGCGCGACCAGCCATGGGCTTGACACAGACTGAACGCGATGATGCTACCATTTCACAATCAGGTAAGATTCTTTAACACTCACTGGTTATATACACACACACACACACACAAACCTACAATACACACACACACCTGCCATTCACACACACACACATCTGCCATACACACACACACCTGCCATACACACACACACCTGCCACACAAACACAAGAATATAATTTCCCAGCTATCAAATTAAATCTACGCATTTAAAATTTGTTCAAAAGTTCGTAAACACAAACATAATTAGGTACTGTATTTTTTTGTCCAGTGTATTACAGATATTACATTATTCGACTCAATTGAAAACTATTGTTCCATGTTTAAAATTGGTTATTCTCGAATAGGTACTTAGATCATTCGTCATGATACATCGTCTGACAAAACTTATTTTTGAAAACTCTTTGTCTTAAAACAAAGATCTTGAAGAAGATTGCATACCTACCTACCCCTTTTCACTCACACTCCTGTTGGAGTGAGCGCGACAAAAAATATACCGTTATAAGGTAAATAGGTGTAGGGTCCGCTCGCCCCTCGGATCTTGCCCCTTATGATTTAAATGACCGACTCGCCCCCTTCACTTTTAGATACGCTGACTCGCCCCCGATTGTTAATAAGTTAAAAGTACTGTAAGCAACACAAGTTTTGAAATATTTAAATAAATGTTGTTTGCTTACAACTTCGAGCATTCTATCATTCCCATTTCTCCTTACTGGCTTTAACACCAGTGAAGCGAAGCTATTAGAAGCTAACAAAAAGTATTAGGCTAGCATGAGTTCAATGTAGTCTGTATTTAAATAATTCTAAAGTTTACCTGAAACTGCCTCGTTCTTTGACTATCCAACAAAAGTACTAGGCTAACATAAGTACAAAGTGGTAGTCATATTTTTGGGTAGATATAAAGATTACCTGAAAATTGTCTTGTGCAACAATAACCAGCAAAAGTACTAGGATAGCATAGGCCCAAACCAGTATGTATTTATCTAATTCTGGGTAGGTAGTTCATTAGTTGAATTTTTTTTTAATCATGAACTGGGTCCGGGTTGGCTAAGGTTAGGTTATTTTAGGTTCGGAATCGACCCAGAAATATTTAAAAAAAATACCAGTTTGAACTTATGCTAGCCTAGTACTTTTGCTGGTAAGTGAATGAACAAGATAATTGCAGGTAATCGACCCAGAAATATTTAAATGAATAACACTTTGAACACATGATAGCCTAGTACTTCTGGTAGTAAGTCAATGAACAAGACAATTTCAGGTATTTTTTCAACTTTGAACTTATGCTTGCTTAGTACTATTGCTGATTACAGCCATTGTCTAATTGTCCTTATTTTCGCGATATCTTTAGTTTTTTTTTGAGAAAATAAGGACACAATACAACTCTCTCAACAGGTAACACAAACCATCAAACAATCACAAGTATCACGACGAGTTTGTGAGATTTCTTACTGTAAGCATTTTTCTGTCTGACTGTACTTTTCTTGGTTAAATTTCAATGGAAATGCCGCAAGGGGCGAGTGGGTACACCAAAATAATTATTTTAATGTCAATTTTCAACTCGCCCCTTCATAAGGGGCGAATGAGTACACCAAAATAAATAAATACGGGGCGAGTTGGTAATTTTAATCATAAGGGGCAAGATCCAAGGGGCGAGCGGACCCTACACCGGTAAATGCACCAAAAACATTAGTGACACGACAAGGTAACGTTATTTTCCGTGCTCAAAGATTCGGTTAATTGTATCACTTTGTAGTACGAGTGCATATAAATGCAGTCGTACAACCAGGGGCCTAAGTCTACTAATTTATATACGTCACAATGGTCTCTCAATGGTAAGTTTTTGACAGATTTGCCATACAAAAACTGTCAAAAACACACCATTGAGAGACCATTGTAACGTTTATAAATTAGTAGACTTAGGCCCCTGTGGTCTTCGTAAGATCGTCTGCCTTCCTTGGTCGTCCTACGCTGCGCTTGCCGGAGCTTGGTCTCCATTCGAGAACCTTACGGCCCCATCGGCCATCAGTTCTGCGTGTGTCCTGCCCACTGCATTTTTTTTTCTACAACGCGGATTTTTTTTTTTTAAAGTTTATAGTCTACCTTTATCCTGAGAAAAATACAAATATGAAAATAGAAGAAAGAAAGAAAGAAACAAAAAGACCTTAAAACTAAACAATTTTAAAGTCAAAAAAGCATGTAGATATATTTTTTCTGTGTGACTCACGGCTGCGCCAAATAGGCCCATTTCAGCATAATGTCGGACAACCAAAGGTGCCCGACGCTGGTTATCAAAATGTGAGTATACGAATGTCAAATTAGTTTAAAAATAAAATAATAGAATAAAATATAAAAGTAGTTTAGGAATCGAATGAAGTCAAACACATATGTTTGTACCACATATATAACCGCGAAGAGTATTCCATATAATACAGTGTTACTTTGATACCGGTAAGGAACAACTTACCGCAGTATAATTTCCGCATAGAAAGGTCACTTGCTATGTAATAGGTCACCGCTGCCTGCCAGCCCTTGTCTCAAGTATTTTCTTATGCGGGAGCCACACAAACGGGAAATCCCGTTAATTTTCTTGTATTGTTCTTATAAACATTGCGATCTCCTGTCTTAGAGGAAGAGGAAAGGGCCCTCCAGGTTCATACTGACTAAAATTAATATTCGGTTGTCCTTTGCGTTTCACGGCCACGGTACCTCTCTCTACCTCGGCAGGCACTTTGTGGCTGCCACAGAAATAGCTTGGGATCAGGAATTCCCAATATGTATTCTCGGGGTAGTATTGAAATTTTATTACGTACAGAAAAAAAATTCACTGCATATTGTAGTCGTGGTCGCCTGATGATAACTCCAAGAAATACAGAAATGAGATAAGTAGCTTCTAACTTACCACATACGACATTGTGGTTAATTGACATCATTGAATGGCACAAATTAAGCTTTATTAATTCTACATGGACCGACTCTTTTGAACCTTTTCTTCATAGCAACGAGATATGTAATTCCGTGTTCTATTTTTTTGGTATGGTGTATAATAAAATTACAACAAACAGTCAACCTCTATTTTGAGGGCTCTATAAGACAACACAAACCCGTTATTGAAAACCGCATCAAAATCGGATCATTACTTTAGTTAGGAGATAGGTGGGAACATTACTTTGCACAAACGCACACACAAACATCTCTCACCATAACAACATATTTATACCTCTTCCGTTCCGTCGTGGGTAAAAAGCTCATGTCACGTTGTAAATATTCACCAATCGGTAAAACAAAAACTTAATCGTTTATTAAATTTAGCTGCGCACTGGCCACTAGTAATTTATCCTGTATCATGGATGCCTCAATATGCCCGACCACAATATGCCAGACCCGGAACAACTACTTGTAGGCCATACAAATATTTGTTCCGTGCGGGGATCGAACTTCCGACAAAGCTGTGGCTAATTCACGGCATTTCAAGTTTATTTACAATATCATTAACTTTAGGACAATTACATCACCCAATTAAACGCACTACAATCGTTAACTTCCGCGAGTTATGAAACCCTACATAATAATAATATTTGTATCAACCACGCGTTGTTCCCACAACTTTCCCGACGGTGACGGTTGTCGAATGTTCGCATGTCTGGTTGTCGTTTGCAACCATGCACGATTGTTCGGTGTATGCCTAAATGGACGCTGATGTAATGGTTTCATGTATTCTATGAATATTTTTTGCTTTACTGTTATACAGGTTGTGAAATTAAAATAATGACAGATCTACCTATCACCAGAATTTATTTTTGGGCTTGTTAGTATCTAGGGATGACTTAGGTTTGCATTAAATCGTTATCATCATCATTGGCAATTCTGCCCACTGCTGAGAAGTAATCCTCGGCCGTTTCATAAATTATTTCCCTGGTCATCATTTGTGTCAAAATGAAATGTGAAATCATATAACTAAAAGATTCCGTGAATCAAATCAAATCAAAGCATTTATTTCAAGTAGGCCAGTTATAGCACTTTTGAAATGTCAAAAGACAAAAATAGTTCAAAAATAGTTATGTTGCTACAGTCCCAGTCACACGACATAAAAACTGTGAAAGTACCGTAGATGCCCGTTCCAAGAAGTAGATCTCTATGGAGAAGAACGGGCAAGAAACTCCATGGACACTCTTTTTAGATCGCCAAAATTATTACAAGACCTTTGTTACATCATTCCTTTAAGATGGTACATTAGGTGAGAACGATGTAGCAAGTTAAAAAGTGTCCAAAAGAAATCAGAAATAAAATTATTGCTAATTAAAATAAACCGAGGCAGCTAAGAGATGACCAGTCCCAACTGACAGCGCCCGTTCACGAACATGACGCATGCTATCAGCACCATTCAGCTCAACCATTTTGAAGGGAACTAAATGATCCGACACACGCGCCACCATCAGTGAGACATTTGAGTGGTAATGACACACTCTCAACCGCCAGGGTCATTCAAGTCAACAAGAGACGTAGGTACCCAGTGAATCACAGCTCTGAAGTACATAGTACTCACACAATGCCGGATTGCCGGGTATGAAGCTATATAATACTGAGTGACTGCAATAATAATCAAATTGGGCAGTGGGTCCAGTCGTTTTTAAAATGTGATAGTTTTTGATATGTCAGCACTGCTGCTAGATTACAAATTCTACATTTTTGATATGAAACAACCTGTATCCTAAATTTTCCACACAATCTTCAGAAGAAAGTAGATAGTTTCGATTGTGAATCTGCATAAAATCATACCCGATATGTTACGTACACTTTTGAAAACAACACATATCTATATATTATTTCTATGTTTCTCCTCTCAAGGTGTTTTTGGAGTATAAGTGGCTAATAAGACTGAGTAGATACTGTTGGTGTCTTCCTGAAAGTGGTTTGGTAATCTATGTCAAACACTAGACTAAAAAAAAACGCATTGGGATAGCACGCAGACATTATGACTGATGGGGACAGACAATCTGATGAGATCCACAGGATCGCGCTGGATGCAAGCCGTTTCTGACTGGTCCTATTGGAAATCAATAGGAGACGCATAAAGGTTTCCTTTTCCAGCAGTGGACAGCTTACGGCTGATATGACGATAAGGGGATTTCAGATTCAGTGAAAGTTATTCATTATGATAAGTACAATGATTCCTTAAAAAGTTTTTGGGTAAAATAGAACTAAGGGTGTTTATTATGACGGGGCCCCCTCTCAGAGGGCCAAAGCCTGCCGGGGTTGCGGGACTTATTCCATCACCGTGACCCCGGAACATAAAGGGCTATTGAAGGACACCGTGGATTTTAGTCAGTACAAGTCTGACAGTCCCTCCCGCCATACCCGGGGTGAGAGGACTCATTTGATGATTTCACCACGTAAAAAAAAGGGTGTTTATTAACGCATTGGGTTTTAAACCAGTTGAATAAAACCTTTTCTCAAAACAGGATCCGAAGTCAATTTTAATGGCCATTGATAAAGTTCAAATCATTAAAACATAACTATTGCAAGCATTTTATTTAGGTAACTTTGAGCGGTGGGTATGCAAATTTTATGCGAATCAGCATAAAAATGCATAACAAATATCATATTAGCATAAGTATAAATATTTTTATTTAAATTGAATAGTTTTTACAGCTGATTGATATTGTGTCACACCTCTAAAACGCTAGAACAAATACATTGTGGTTGCATGTTTTGATATTATTATAACCTTAAAAGTTAATAAATAACTTAGTATTAAAAATTAAATCTTGACAGCTTTATTTTATTATTACGCATACGGATTGATGATAATTGAATTTACATGTCGTTCATCTTGTAATCGTGTATCATCAATGAAGTATCAATCGGATCCCTCCCACACATACTAAGTCGGATCTACTATCATACGTAGGTGCTCCTCTCAATTATTTTACACCATATTTGGAAAAACATAATCACGACTGTCTATCTTTTTGTCACAGTCTACTGCTCACGATGTATATCTTGCTTAATTCTTGGTACATATATATATATTCCTATAAGTATACTCTAACTCTGCCAGTAAATCGGTGTATTTCGACTTAATTGACTGCTGCGCTGCGTGTACCAATCAGTAATTGTTCTGGGTCTGGGTGTTTGTTTATGTGAGTTTAAATGTTTGTAAACGCAGCCACGTTACGGGAGAAATTCTTCATCTTAATCACGAAAGACGCTTTTACCGATATGAAAAATTCATTCAGATTTACCAAACTGGTGGAATTGATATAAAAAAAAAATTGCGTGTGGGAAGTGCCCAATGTGTTGCTAATAAATTAGAATGATTATCTAATAAGCAGCAGTCACATTATTATAAAATCTTTGGTAAACTTCTTTTTTTATATTATAACCAGTTGCTATACTATTAGATACCGATACGCCATGTGCGCGGCAGCTACGCGCGGCATTCGCGGGATACAAATTTGCCTCGCGGCTAGTTTAGACCTTTTGCGCGGCAGTGCTGCGCGGCATGTCCGAGTCACGCGTGCGGTGCGACAACCACTGTTGTCGCAGAGCTCGCGCGTGGTATCTATTATATTTCGTGTTGTTCGCAAATAAAATTTGATTCCTTTTTGATTGAATTAGACCCAGTTTAAAAAAAATAATGATTGAAAAGATAGTTTTTAAAAGAATTGAATTACGCGTTTTATACATGTTGGATAATTACGAGAGCAACTTGAAAATTTGATTTTTTTTTGTTCAGAAATCTTAACGATTATAGTGTCAAATGAAAGGTCTAGGTCTAAAAACATTTTATCAGTTTGAATCATGTAAATCGGTTCACGCCTTTAAGAGATAATTAAGAATAATTAGTATAGTGAAAATATAATGAGGCAGAAAATTAATAATAATTACCTACTTTTATAAAATGTAAAAAGATTAAACTTACTCTCTGTTTCTCTCCCTTCTATAAGAACTCAAAAGACTTTTCATTTTCAATTTTAAAGCTGCTTTTGGTTATCTGATTTTTTTTTCTATATCATCCCATATATCATCTCTCACGTTATTATTTTGATATTCTTTACGTCTAGTATCCCATAATGGACCATGGGAGCCATATATTTCAATAAGACGAATTGCTGTTTCGTTATCCATTTTACTTGATAAAATACGTCGACACACAACCATTGGCGAACCAACACTAACACCGTTCGCGGCAAGGTGCTCGCGCGGCAGGTAGCTCGAGGCTGCCGCGCGCGGCAGTCGTCCAATCAAAGTGCGAAGGGCCGCGCGCGGCAGCCGCGCTCGATTGCCGCTCGATATTTGGACACACATTTAGAAATTAAAGAGAGAAAAACCGGTCACATTAATGAAATATGCTCGAGTTATTTTAAAGTCTAGTCTGGCAAGCCCTGCTTAAATAATAATCATGATGATTTTAAAGACAATTCTTCATGGACTCAAAATATTGAGCCTTTTATAAACGTGTCAAAATACTCAATGGACGTCTACCGTGAGGTGTCTGTCAGACTCCGGACTAAATCCAGACGGTGCTCCAACTAATCACATAGTGGAGTGGGGTCTATATGCATTCTCCAAAATACTGAAATGGGCCTTTCCCAGCTGCCCATTCGTCCTTCACAAAGTTACAGTAAACAAAAATGCTCCAGCATACGAAATTCCAATGACATAATACCTGATGCAATCATGCAGCGCCGGCTTAGCGGAATGACCGGGCCGCGAATGTGGAACACCGAAAGTGAAAGTAGCACGCCTTGCTACGGAGCTTTTAAGTGCTATGCAGTTGTGGTTTAGACCGCCTTCTGTAAAGGAGTGGCCTGTTCAATAGGCAGGATTTGTTATTGTTGGGTTTTGGCATATGGGTCACTTGAGCAGCCTCGTTCCGTTTTAACCCAAAGGTTTAGGTGAGGTATAACTGCCCATACTTTGCAGTCGTATCCCCTAAGACCGGGTGGCCTAAGAAAAATTCCCCAGAAAACAAAATCAAAATATGTAAGTCACTTGGGTAGACTTTAGGCAAAAATGATCTTATTACAGGTGTGCAGAAAAATCGTGTTATTTTAACGAAATGCAGTTAAATGACTATCGCCCCTTCTAAAGAAACTATATGCTAGTGCTGAAAGGTTCACAATAGTGCAAATAAAAGGATTCAAACTCACTAGTTACGACAACTTAGCGAGATCCTAGACTCAGCGCGATGCACCGTAAGTGGATAATGTATTGTTGCACTGTCCGCTCAATCTTAATTCTTCTCCCAAGCGTGTCGATGACAATCGGAATGGAGTAGATCCAGAATTGAACCACGTTTTGCACCCTCAGAAACGTCTGAAGTCTGTCCTACGTCCACACTGTTCACCACCACGTCCTAGCAATTCTCAAAGATATCCTTGTATCTTATTTTCTATGTTAGTAGGGTTTGGTCTTGTTCATCCCTTTCAAGAAAGGAGCTCGAGTGTTGGGCATCATGCTTAAAGAGCGTTGTATCCCCAGCATCAAGCTTCAGATTCTCCGAGTCAATTGTAGATTCCCTCCTTGCATCTCCATTCTCAAATAAGCGATTTGCATAGCAACCAGTCTTTGCAGACGTAAAACAAATAAGCAATTACTTCTTTAAATAAATACAGATCTGTTTGGCTAAACCAATCCACATTGCTTTGTTTGCAATGTGTGGTATTGACCTCTCTGTTGTGTGTTTTGTGAATCATTTGGTGTTGTTAGACCGTAGGAGAAATGCTGACCAGAAAAAAGTGGCTAGAATAAAAGGATTTTTGAGCTTATTTTGTCTAGAAAAATATTTTTATCTAATGTGACTGTTTATGAATTACACGAGGCTGATAAAGTAGCTGTGGCTATGTTTTAATTTTTCATATTTTAAAACTATGTAAGTATTTGGTTTGGTTTCCTATCTAGTTTTCTATAAGTTTATCAAACTGTTTTATAATGAAAATAATACATGCCAAAAACATAAAATCTAATTCCTTTGAGTTTCCCCGTTATTGGGTAAAAATGTCGTATGTGCTTGAAATGGTACTTGGAAATATTGGAAAGTCTTACCTGTCGGCCAATTAGGTACTGAGTATTTGGATAATCTCTTCTGCCATGATTTCTGGTAGGCTAGGTATATTGAGAGGAAGATTTTTTTATGTGGTAAAATCATCAAATGGGTCCTCCCAACCCGGGCGGGGCGGGAGCCCTTTGAGTACCGGAGTTGCGGTATACGTATGTCGCGCAACCTGAGAGGCAGTGTTAACTCCAACAATGCGAGGAAATAGCATATATATAATTGTTATGTCAATGAAAAGTCACGAAAAACCTAAAACCGAGTGTTACATAGTAGGAAAAGCACAGCTCGTACATCAGTTAGCCGGCAGCAATCGTTTTCTTAATAGAAATGAATATCGGACTGTCGCATGTAACATATATCACCAAGTGATACTTCCTGGCGAAGAAAATAACTTATGGCTATGCTTAAGGTGCTACTAAGCAAAATGGTTTTGATAACTAACTGAAAAAAAGAGAAATTCAAATACTTTTTTGTATTTATAATGAAATATAACTGAAAAATGTATTTTAAATAACCAGACTAGCGCACATAAACCCCAAAATATCATATTTTCCCAATCAAACATGAACCTTCTCCTTTTCTGTTAATGTTGAAAATCTATAACGGATTTAAGTAGGCCGATGCCAATAATGGTTTAAATACAATTGAAAAAAAATATAACTTCAAATGATATATTTTTTTTTTATAATTCAAAAGAATATAAGTACCAACTTAGGTCCTAAATGCTTCACGCGCGCAAAATTCCACAAAATTTATGTAAATTTTTACTTATATTCTAATCACCAGAGCTAGCTGAGGACAATGACTTAAATATTCACGTGCCTCAGTTTAATCTAATTAAGGTAGGCGAACTCAGGTAGAAATTAAGTCTAATTCAGTCCTAAATTATGCTAACGAGCTATAACCTCTAAACAGCCCATTGGGGCTTTTGATCTCAAGCGAAATATTTCATAAAATTAGCAAAAATTTTTACATAGTTAGATCGGGTATTTATTCTGCTTTTTATTGTTATTTTTAAATTTTGGAATAGCACAATCACAATGTAGTCAGGATAACAGTTCAGTTTATAAATTCATATGTTTTTTTTTTAATTTGACAGTTCAGAAACGTCAAAATTGTCAGGCGGTGTGGCGATTGATTTACTTTAAAAAAAACCGTAATCTAAAATGATGTGTCAAATTAAAGTGAAAGAGCCTTTTGATTATAAACTCGTGCATGTATAAATTCCATGCTTTAAAATTCGCGATATTTCGATTGCTAATAGAATACATAGCAAAGGAAATGTAGCCCAGGAAACGAGTTACCATGTTGTACATTCGTGTTTGTAGGCGCAGAATTTTCAATATGCATATCGTTTAGGACAAGCCGCGACTAGTCCAGCTATCAGTCTTCCTGTTCGCGGCAAAAAGTTGCAAATTCTTGGCTACTTTCTAAGTTCTAGTCCTAAGGGCGGCCATACACTGACTGCTTCACTTCACCATTAGCAATTAGGATCTCTCAAGAAGTTACAAGCGCCATTTATTTATTTAACAATGTATGTACACACAAAACAGAACATGTAACAACGCAAATTGAAAACTATAGTACAAGGGTACTGCTTATTTCTTAAGAAATTTCTTCCAGCAGACCCATCATGATGTCATGTCAGTTTTCATGTTTATCACAGTCTAAGTTAAAATTGTACTCGCGCCTTTGGATAACTTGCCCTTACCTAAACAGGAGTACTTATCTGCCAGATTCCAGAGTGTAACCTTTCACCATTTATCCACTCCAATGCGAACAATATTTATTACTTGCCTAAAAAAATCTGGATGCACAAAATTGATGTAGATTCTGCCTTTCATTTCATTCTTCCGAATCATAGATAATAGCATACTAACCATTGACATACACAGAATATATAGACAGTCACCCAAAATGACCGTCCTTCTCCACTTCCTAAACTTTTAGCTGAAACTTCCCAGCAACACGGATAAAAAAATGCGTTCCATTGGCCTTCTGGTCTTTACTATTTTTGTATTTTGCTTTTTATTGTCAATTCTAGATGCAGGAAGCCTTTCGTCTAATTCGTTACATAGTTTTTTATTGCGTTGCAGAATTAGTAGAGCTTCAAAGGTTGTAAGCGTTTTATTTTTTGCTTGTTGTTGGGACATTTCTTAACGCCAGACAGATCTTGATTAAAATCCAAAAAAAAAGAACACGTTACAAACCAGTGATTTGACTTCAAAAATATGATATTCTGTATAAGGGTCACTGGAATATCAAGAGGGTTAATAAAACGACATGCTTGTATTTGACTTGAAACAGAACAACGTTTATTCATAAAAGGAACATGTACCTGATGTACCAAAGAGTCGAACTACAATACTAGGCTGCCAGATATACTACCTTATTTTTATATAAACCAACAAGGGTGATCTGATCCCAAATTATACTATGAACGGCCCGCGAAAGTGGCAGGTACGCGACTTATCTCATTTATTTGTAACATGTCTTAATAAAAACCCTGTTCTTTTATATATACAGATTTTAAAGAGTAATTCGAACTAAAATAAGCCCTTTTACACTTGAAATGGTAAAACAATAGGATGATCTGATTTCTCTAAGCTGAGTCAATGATGTTTGAAAACTTATTTGGAAGAAAAAAAAAGTAGGATCGCATTCAGCATTCCTTTTTTAAACTGAACCATAAAGCAAATCACCTTTGATCGTAAATGAGATAGGCTAAGATTGATTACACACGTATGCTGCAATCGTGTGGTAGATATTTCAACCGCAGTGGCTCAACATGTATGGCGTAAATGTCACTTTCAAAGCTACAGTATAAGGATTTCATGTGTGGGACGCCTAATTGAAAATTGTATTATGTAAAACTAAAGTCATTTGGGTACTCTTTAAAGGTTATTTAGGTATATAAAGTTTATTTAAACCCGAAATGAGGTTATGCTATGATATTTCGGAATTAGAGGCGGAACAGAAGATTGCCTGGTTGCCTGGAATCTGATACACTTTTGGGAGGTAAATCAATCCTAATAATGATCGCTCAGCGTGTAGCGGAAGAGTGTCTAACTCATATCGGCTAAAATCTACCCTTTTGCTCTTGCCCTTTGCATTTTAGAATGCAGTAACTCTTACGAACATTCCCGTAACCCTGGCAGAATAATATTACATTCTGGCAATGTAAGTTTTAAAACAAAAAAAAAAATTGCGTCTTTTCCCGAGCGCATAAAAACTTAAACTCTTCAAAGTTAGAATGAACAGGTTTCTTCTGAGTAGACTTTGTCACCTCTGACCTAGATAGAGACAAGAGCGCATCCATTTTTTTTTATTAAGCCTTTTCTCTCCCACTGCTTAACAAAGGCCTCATCCATATCCTTCCACTCGTTTTTGAGTTATGCCTTTTACGGCCAGTCTTTCAACAAGGATACCGAATCGTCTAAATCTTAAATTAATATTAAAAAAGTAAAAACCACGGAAGTATTCCTTATCATATTTGCATGATGAATGCCCGATAAGTAGATATCCGCATAACGAGATAATCTTCCCTGCAATAGCTCTGTCGTAAGCCAAATGCAATAGCTGAGCACAAAAACGTGATCGCACAGCTTGTTGCTAGCATGGGAACCACGTTCACTGCATTGATGTAATAAGTAAGATGCCCATGCGCAAGGTGCTGTGTGAGACACGCTGGGTTTTGTGCGTAGGGTGGTGTATTGAAATGATTTTTTAATCATTCTCTGTCGTATTACAAAATGTTAAACATCTGTTAAACACTTTGTCTATTGACCGTCACCTTTTTTTAGGTGACAGCTGTTTAAGCCAAGTGATTAACAGTTGTTTAACTTTTTGTAGTAAAACAGTGTGATGTAAAAAGCTTATGCTTATGAAATCTTAACGTTAAGCTCTGCACGGCACCTCAAAAGCTTTCAAATGTTAATCTGCTCTTTGTAACCAAAAAGTTGAAAAATATTTATTTTTTTCTTGTTTCTCCAAATCGAATTGAATTAAGTAAATGAGAACCAGGGAATTCTGCATCAGTTTTAAATTACACTGAGAAAGGGCTCTTGAATTGGTTTAGTATTTTTGTATTATGGTTTGTAGTAATCTTTTGATGCTGAATATTTTCAGTAAAACCAAATCCTGTAAGAATTACCGTACTAAAGGTCCTATACCGACATAGCGTGATCCGACCCGGCGACACGATCAGGCGATGTAAACGCTGAATGCGATGCGATGCGATGTGACGCCGAATATGCAACTTATGGACATCCATAGGTAACAGAGATCTCATGCGATTAGATTTCATCGTCCAGTTCGTGTCTCCGGGACAGATCGCGCTCTGTGGTAAATGCCTTTAATGACGTCCCTGTTTTGACATATGCGTAGTTAATTTATAATTATTTTTGTTTCCTTCAGTATGAAAAACAATTGAAGTCATTGGTGCTGGTCGCGGGAATTATTTCATTACCGTGACCCCGGAACATAAAGGTCTATTGAAGGACACCGTGGATTATAGTCAGTACAAGTCTGACAGTCCCTCCCGCCCTGCCCGGGATGGGCTCATTTGATGATTTTATCACGATTAAAAAAAAAGTCATTTGTGCTATACATTTATGTGATCAATTAAACGAAGTTTAGCACTTAAATGTCAGTGTAAACAAAATAATTGCGAGACTTTAAAATAGCTGTACTGTAACGTTTACTAATTGTTATTATGCAATTAAAGCATAAAAATACCTCGCACGTCGGAAAAAATGTAATTAGATCTAGTGAATGGGACTCAATACTGTTGCAAAAGTATTTAGAAATACTGAATGAACTGTTTTGTGTTTAATTTATTTAAGACCTGAATTATGTAGGTGTGATTGATTAAAATATGCAACGGTAGTATTATTGTAAGAAAATTAATGAAAATTAGCAGAATACTTATAAAACTCAGTATTTTGTCAGGCTTCTAGCCTGGCTGAATGCAGCTGAGTTCCAATTCCAAGAAACTGTAAGTCTGGACAGGAAGTCTCTGGATCAACTTGCCCAATTCAATATTATTATTACGAATATAAATATATAAACTAAAACCATCTATATCATCACCTATACATCTAATATCTTACATACACATAAACTCACGATGTCACGTTTTTTTTGCGAAATACCTTACTCCTTTTGCCTCGGCCATGTTCAAAAATCTGGCCATACAACATACTCCTTTTGAAAACATCTATTGTATGATAATTTATAACACACCCTAAAACTGACAAGGCAACACAATCACTACATAAATATTAAAATTTAATGAAATACCAATCCTTTGCCATCACGAAATCATGGTAACTTTATGTAACACTCTTTCGCAGCGGCGGTGGGAGGTTGCAAACCGGCGCAAGCGCCGCGGCGCGCGCAGCCTCAGGAAAAGATCAGGTCGGTATCAACAATACTTCCTACATCATTTGTTGTTTGTTACCCGTCACGGACGGACGTGCGCTAAGCCCTTTATCTTATCACTGTGTTTTTATAAAGTGGACTGTGTAGTGCTGTTTGTGTTAATTAGTGGAATAAAAGTCGTATGTCGACCTTTGGATGTGCTGAAAGTGAAGTGTAAGCAAATTTGGATTTTTACACGTGTTTTAATTAGTATAAAGGGTCTGTATTCGCTTGAAAATAATGTAACTAATTTGCCTCAACTGAGTAATAAGGTCATCATTGACGTCAATCAATCAATATTATCATAGAATTGTCAACCATAAGGCCTGAAAATACCTTTGACCTTGACAACACAATCGCTCAAAAGTACTTAGCTTCCAACTTCAACACTGACAAAGAAATTGAAAGTGACGGAAACATTAAAGAATCCTTGAATTAACACATTGGTAATTGAGGAAAATATATGCACAGCTGCGGTACACGCTTATAATGCAAAACATATTCACTTTATACAGACCAATGTATTACTATATATTTCGGTGAACAAGGACGCAAAATCATAAATAGCTGACGCACGCTCTTTGCAAAGAGGTTCTCTAAAGTAAATTACCTCGAATGTATGAAATAAGCAAAAAAAGTTCATAGTTCCAACAATGTTATTCAAGTTCCAGGACATTCTATAGTAAAATCATAATCATTACAATATCAAGAACGATAAGAATACACCTTGTCATGCATGATTCACTGTCAGATTTGTAACGCAATTGAACATTAAATAAAATGGACATAGTATGAAATAGTTCAGTAATATTATGTAGTTTTGTAATCGTATGTGAGAAATATGTGTGTTATTCAATATTGTGTAATGCTGTAATTGAGATATGTTATTTTGTTGTGAGTCAGAAGTATCAATATACGTAGTTGTAGGGTAGACTTTGTATTCTCCCGGTCTTATCTTCGGTCTTCGCATATATTTGCCCATTTTAGGGCTTTACCCCACGCAATAGGGAAATCCCAGACTTATTTGAGTATTAAATCTTCAGATAAGTCTTAATGGCCTGACTGGGGCGGAAAAGACTGTCATAATACTGACAAAAACCACACAGTCCTTCAGGTTCCCTTTGCGTTTCAGGGGTGCAGTACCCCGTTTAGACAGTACCGCGACCTCGGCATACGTTTGGCCCCATAAGAGCTCCTTGAGAAACCCCTAATCTAACTTACAAATTCTTCAGTCCACACAAGTTATAAAAATAATCTCTTCGAATTCAAAATTATTCAACATAAACTTTTTATCACCATGCTAATCTAATGAAACGCATAAATGTAATAAATCAAATCAAATGTTAGCGAGTAACTTACACAATGGTGATGTACTTGACCGCTTTTTGTGGCTAACATTTATCGATATTGACATTTGCCCCCCTTCACTTGTCATTGTATTGAATGAGAGGCATCATTGTAGATGCGAAGAAGATATTCGTGATCCATTAGCTGTTGATACATTATTCAATTAACAATTGTGTTATTAATTATCGTACTGTTGCTGTTGTTACAATTTTACTGTTGTCTGTTAGGTTAGGTTAGTTAGGTTATGCTTTTTATCAATCACTTCACTAGTTCAATTCATTTGACCGTTTAATCCTTTGCATGAACTCGGCTTGTCTTTGATATATCTATTATGTTTATCTGTCACATCTCATGTATCCATTTTTTTCTTATAGCCTCGATTATAAGCAAGGGTCTGTCATCAATCAACTCACACTGCCTGCATGCTCAGTGTCATTTCTCCCGAGTGGTTCTTTTTATACATTCCTTTCCGCATCCACACTATTTACCTCTTTGTGTGTGTTACAAGGAAGGGAAGGGCAGTCTTAGTATTGTATCTGCACTTGTATGCATCATATACACTTCACTTCACTTTGGGCCCTACCAGAAAACCAGCGCTGTGACAGTTAAATGTCACAGCACATGCTGAGGTAGGAGCCTTTTGGCCTCGCACAGGACTAAATTGTTTATGTTTTTTTATTTTGTTTTACCTTTGTTTTTCTTTTATTGATTTTTGATTTTCTATGTTGTTTCTTTTCATGTAATTTTGTTTATTTTGTCCTGTGTGTCCCAATAAATCTCTTTTCTTTCTTTCTTTCTTTCTTTCTATATACATATAATCTTTTCTATAGCTATTCTCCCAAGCTGCACAATAGTCTTCCGTATACGCCGTCCTCAAAAGATAACTGAAAGGTATATCGTAAATAGTAACGCAATACCTTTAGCTTCCAGGCAGTATTTCTCAAACTTAGTCGTTACGAAAGCACTGTTAGCCAACTTAAAGCTAGAATGGCAGACTTGCGCACTTGCGCAATGTATAAGTGGCGCAGATAAGCCCTTTCTAAAAGGAAACTGTTGTAGTAACTTATGGCTTACGGAGATATGTTAAGGGACCAACTGCTAGCTGCTAGCGCTTGCATAATGTGCTCGACTGTTCTAGATAAAGTTTTTCGAATAGTTTAATTTTTTTCTGAACCAACACATACAGGCTGAAATGGAACTTTGCTGGTCATATTTGCCGTATGTCGGATGAGCATTGGGCAAAAATAACTACTCAGTGGATCCCAAATGGCGGTAAACGACAACACGGCAGGCCCAGAAAGAGATGGCGGGATGAGCTGGATTGGCCTACAACCGCACTAGATCGCGAAATGTGGAAGGAGGGAGGGGAGGCCTTTGCCCTGCAGTGGGACGACACAGGCTTATAATAATAACTAGCTTCTGCCCGCGGTTTCACCCGCGTCATGTTAGGCGTTTGGTCCTATGGTCCCGTCTCCATCAGTTCCCTTGAAGAGCGCGATTTCCGACGTCGTGGGCATCTTCAGTGGTGGCTGGGGCGAGAGGTAGAGGATGTCTTTTCCCTCACGCATTCCGACTGCTAACCATTCCCCTTACTTGCCACTGCATACACATTGCAAACACGCAGTAACTACGATTCTTTTATATGTTGTTAGGTCCCTTTAGAGAATTTAACACCCAAGTTTGAAACCCTGATAACCCTGTTCTGTCAATGTCGAATCAAAATCCGTTCAGTAGTTTTTGCGTGTGGATCTCACGAACCGTGATAGCAGAGAGTTGAAATTTTCACAGGTGATGTGCTTCTGTTGCCGCTATAACAAAACATACTAAAAACCAGACTCGCACTTAATCAGTTTTTAGTATTTGTTGTTATAGCGGCAATAGACACACATCATCTGTGAAAACTATTAAACTATCTAACTATTATGGTTCGTGAGAAACAGCCTCCGAAACATTACATTATAACATCAACAAAAACCAGCAACAAAATCACGTTTTTTGTATGGGAGCCCCCCTTTTTTTTACGTGGTAAAATCATCAAATGAGTCCTCCCACCCCGGGCAGGGAGGAACTGTCAGACTTGTACCTACTGACTAAAATACACGGAGTCCTTCAATAGCCCTTAATGTTCCGGGGTCACGGTAATGAAATAAGTCCCGTGACCAATGGGAGCCTCCCTTAATATTTATTGTGTTCTGGTTTTTAGTATGTTTTGTTATAGCGGCAACAGAAGTACATCACCTGTGAAATTTCAACTCTCTAGCTATCAAGGTTCATGAGATACACACGCAAAAACTACTAAATTGACAGCACAGGGTTTTCAGGGTTGCAAATTATAACAAAATGGTAGTTACATGCGCGTTTGCAATGTTTGATGTCGATATTGACCGGCCTAAAGACGGATTTTATCGACGCAATTGTGACATATTACCCAGACCGTCATTATTTTGTCGCGGTATTATTTTGAAACTGTGATATCTCCTAAGATATTCATTGAAATCAAATGATGTAAAGGGCAATTTCGTTCAAAATTAAATGCTTGTGATGACTAATGTATTTATTTGGATAAGGATTAATATCATGTTAATGAAAACACCTTCGCAAATAATGCATTACTTTAAAACAAATTTGGTTTCCATAAAAAAGGTTATAGTGACTTAACCTTTAAAGATAGATATATGCTCTCGCGGACTTTATATTAGAAAATTTGATGAGGAATAATTCCGTAGTACATATTTTTTGCTAAACTCTAACCGTTTACGCAGCGCACGCAACGGAAGCTCTAAAAAAGGAATACATTTTCCCGATTTTGAAACATTTCTCATTACTGCTCCGCTCCTATAGGTGATAGCGTGATGTTATATAGCCTATAGCCTTCCTCGATAAATGGACTATCCAACACAAAAAGAATTTTTCAATTCCAACCAGTAGATCCTGAGATTAGCGCGTTCAAACAAACAAACAAACAAACAAACAAACTCTTCAGCTTTATAATATTAGTATAGATAACACAGACGTTGTCCAATACAACGGATTATTAGGTACTAATAAACATTTAAAACATAAATTCGACCTACAAAACTCTCAAGGTTGTATGTTTATGATACATGGATTACTGTTGCACTTAGCTTTTTAGCGTTTCAATGGCAATCTAATTTAAGCTACGAATTTAGAGCTTTCAGAACCGTCGATCAAATCCTGTAATGCAAACTTCATAGCCACCTAAGATACAATATAAGTGTGCTATCGTTTGTAGATGTTCAAGCATAATTCAAACTCTAGCTAGACTACTCCGGAGCCATCAATTAAATTGTACCCGAGCAAGTTTATCTCGGCAGAAATTTCCACACTGCTGAGCTCCGTCTCTTCTAGACTGTCAGATTCTTTAGTCTTTGTGGTTTTTGTTTTACAATTTTTTTCCACGAATTAAGTGCTTTAGACCTCAATACATTGTTAAGTCTTTGCCCTTTTATCCGTAATTGAAATAAAACTATATTGTATTAAAACTTATAAAGTAAAATGCTCAAAGCGAAATATCATAATCAGCCTCGCATATGTGCACAAGCGATGTCTATAGTCTATACATAACCACTTGAATCATCTCTGTCTGTAGTCTTGCAATTCGGCCTTGGATATATTGCACTAGTCTCGCAATCTCGTTAATATTATGATTAATAAGCTCTGTTACTATCTAGTAGTAACCAAGGTCAGTTGAAAAGAACAACTGTACAGTCACATATATACATTTGCGCCTTTTCCCATGACGATGAAGAGAAGTTTTAAAAAAGCCTTCTAGGATCATGACAGGTACTGTACGTACACTGCAGAAATATGTAGGAGTTTGGATAGGAACATTTTGAGGAGTAAAAAAGTAAAGAAATAGAAGAAAATAGTTGGCCAGGAAGTAGAGAGATAAAACAAACTTGCATTGTAGAACATACAATAAGTATCTGTGCTACATTGGACTCTATATGCATGCGAGTCAACGCTAGAAACACCAAATGTAAAACACACAATCATAACTCCAATAAAACCAAATCACACAACACAGCAACACGATATTGCTAACGATATTACAAAATACGATTACCAAACTAGGTCCAGACAAAGCACTAGTGATGTCAACAACATCAACATTCAATTACACAAACCGCCGGCGAGTGGCCGAAAACGGACGAAAGTGTGCCGCGAAGAGAGGGGCACGGTGTACTGCTGCGTTCGCTGGCCTTGCCCCACATCGAGTTACGTGACTGCGGTAATAGTTGCCGTACAATGAACGTGACAAGTGTGCCGGTGATTTTTGATGATGATGATGGCTTTTTGGACCACGAGACGTCTGTTGTTTTTGATGCGGATCGGTGTAATTGAGGAATGTTTATGTTAGTCAATTGTCGTGTAGGTTTACGTGATTGTTACAAGTAGGGTTTCCCAATGTTTGGGTTTTCCGTCAATGTAGTTGCTTATCAATTTCTTATCATTCTGTACATTGTTCTCAGATCTGGTTCAACGAAACCTCGGCGCCCAGATCGCGCTGTGTACGTACCGCGTGCTTTGCGGAACGCGGATAGTACTCAACCTGAGGACAGCAAAGAACCCCCAACCAACAACCACCGCAGAACTAGTCACAGTGCGGAAGGTGCCAAGTGTCCCAAGTCACCCGCGCCCAAAGACAAATCGCAACACTCTACCCCCAGGAAATCCATAGACAAAACCTTCTGCAATGTTTACACACCACCGCATCTCAGGAATCAAAGATCTCACACGGCCCCAAGCATAGACGAGCCCACATCGAGCGATACAAAGGAATCCGTGCCTTCAGGCTTCCAAGTGCCAAATAGTGATAGTGCAATATCTTTTAGTGATAATAGTTTTATTAACGACGAAGAAGTAGGTGACAATTTTTATATAGGAGATTATTTCACTAACGGACAGTTAGGGTTCTACAGTCCTGGTTACTATAATAGTGACTACACGGAGAACAGTCGTGGGAACGCGACAGATAATAGCGACTGGAGATCCAATGATTCCGACGAAAATATGGCGGTGAACGAATCGAATCAAAGCAATAATATTATCGATAACGATTACCTGTACTCTAAAGACGAAGATGTTGAGAAGAATGAGTTGAAGCGTGCGTCCCAAGAAATTAATAGAAGTAGCAAAAGAATTATAAAACAGAGCTTCCATTCAGACGTGCTAGTTATATCAGATGCTGTTGAGAGTGAGACAGAGAAGAATGAACCTGAGCCGGTGTTGGAGGAGAAAGAAGTTGAGCTGAAGAAGAGTAAACCTAAATTAGAGGCTAAAGTGTCTTTGAAACGGGAAGAGAATGATTGGGATGCAGTTTTCGACGATAGTGGTGAATGCCTGGATCCTTCTCTTCTTGAGGAACTGACGACTACTGTCGGGAAGGTCCATATAAGCAAGCCTAAGAACTGCTATGACCAGTACCAGACGCGTGGTCAGCAGCTCTTCAACGGTCCTTACGACGAAACGTTCGGTCATGTGGTAGAAGTGTACGACTTTCCCAGTGAGTTCAAAACGAACGATTTGTTCTCGTTGTTCAGTGAATATAAAGACACGGGTTTTGAAATTAAGTGGGTGGACGATACGCATGCGTTGATCGTGTTCAGCAGCGCTAAAATTGGTGAGTTGAATTTTGTTTTTTATTTCTTTTAGTATAAGGTTTTTTATTGCATGTATAAGTTTTGATTCTTAGGAAATTCGAAAATCTGTTGCAATAACTGGCTGAGGCCATAGATCACAATTGATTAGGTTATATTTTGGAAATCGATTTTCAAAAGAATGTATGTGCTCCCTGAAAATAATTCTAGATGGAGTCAGTATACCCCATTTCAATATTCCTACTTAAAAGAAGAAAAAAAAATTTTACACTCCAAAAACAAAACATCAGAGTCGGCAATTCTGACCCAAAACGGTACTGAGGCAATAAAAAACGAAGAATTAAGTAACATAACATAATCGAAACGTGTCTAACCGGCTCAACACCAATAACATTAGAACATCGCAATTTGACCTCAATGCCGCTGTAATACGATTGATGTTTTCCTCACTTTTCAAAGATAACTTGTTTATTGTTTTCAATATCTTTGACGGTAAATACGCACTTATAATTATCGTAATAAATTGTGTTTTTGCTTGTTATCTTTATGGCTAATATCAAAGTTTTACAAAATCATTATCCATATCGTATGTTTTGATACTGGTTTAGATTTCAAATTATAAGGAGTATGAGGAGCAGGTTGTAAAGTTCCTTGTCTCTCCGTTCAAAATGGATGATCTTCTTCTGGATGTATTTTCAATGGCAGCAGAGATCATGTAATACTGGTTTTATTACCAATACCTGTTCATGTTTGCAGACAAATCTATGTACTCTTCCAAAGGTGAATGACATTTGCCATCTTGCTAATCTTCAGCAATTTCTTCTGCTTAATCAACAGGAACTTGTACTTGAATCTATAAGTTCTTTACAAGTAATAAATACCACTTGCTTGCTATACAGGGTGCCATTTAAGTCATAGGCAATATTTTATTTTTATTTAATCTAATTCTCTTCTCGCGATACTGGTTGTATAACGCAACTCAAAAACATTATTGATGCAAGTATTTAAAACCTTAAAAAAATTATAAGTGGTCGGCGTTACTATTAGTTCCGCGCGGTGTACTGCTTAAAATTTTGATACTTCATGACTTATGGTATGAAGTATTTTTTAATCACTTTTAGTGTTTATTTGCAACATTATGCCTTTGCTTTGTGACTCACTACATTTCTAAAGTTGTTCGTACTTGCATTAAAAAGTATTTGATTTGCGAATTATTAGCCATAGTGGAATCAGTATCGTGAGTAGAACCGTAGATTAAAATATTGCCCATGACTTGAATTGCACCCTGTACCCATAAGTAGGTATAATTCACGACCAGTTTATTTTATACTCGTAGTATAAAATTGTCAATAAAACCAGTATAGCTCGACAACTCGACTTCCTCCTAGTAACTCGTTTTCCTAGGTCAACGTTTATAACAGTTATGTGTTGTTGTTTTTGTTGTATAGATTCAGTATTCTAGCTGTTACTCATCCGCGTCGCAGGACATCTAATCATGAATCAATCATCGTATAAAAAGACTTGATAAATTATATACGAAAAACATTGTCTAGAACCACTCTATCCATTGGTGAAACACCATGAAAATCGGTGTAGTATTTTTAAGTATATCGTGCACAGACATCAGGCGCGACGGAGGATAATGTTTTATAATATGTGGTTAACTAATCTACTCTTTTTTCTTATTTTATTCACTGCAGTTATTTTTGGAGCTCGTGGCTAAGTAATAACAGCTGCATATCGACCTATTCATTCAAGGTTAATACGGGCTTGCCGAAGTTGGTCTGATTAGATTAAGTTTCCTCCGTGTCCCGGAAAGCACCTAAAGTCGTTGGTCCCGACTGTAATTTTTTCAGAACCATAGTCAGGTTTTGCGATTTCTAACTAATCAGCAGAAGACTTGTTAGGTTCAATAAAGCTGACCCTGGTAATAGTCCGGGATGAAATGGAAATAGATTTAATTACTTGCATATATTAGTTTGAGAAAACCAGTACTACCGTATCGTATCGTATTATAAACCTTGTCAAATGTCCCAAGTGTACCAAACTCGACAATCACGGGACTAACGAATTACTGTGACTCCGGAACGTAAGCGGACACCGTAGAATTTAGTCAGTACAAGTCTGACAGTCCCTCTCGCTGCCCTGTGTGGGAGGACTCTTTTGATAATTTTACCACGATTAAAAAATTGTACACAAATCGATACAATTGGATTTTTTTAATTTAAACCATTCCTAATAGGAGCAGGTTACAGGTTCCATATTGGTGCTAAATTGTCCCAAAAACAGTTTTTTTTAGAGTTGGCATTAAGTGATAGGCCTTTTAATGAATTTGCCATTTTGAGAACTAGTTCTTTTGCGACTCGGATTAAAAATTAGGCCTTTCAATACCTAAACCAATTCGTGGTACGTAACAGTAACGCTTTTGCTTACGCGCCGCACTTCAACGCTATCTACTTGAAGCAAAGATTCAGTATTAAAATCTGCAGGAATGTTTCAATCTATTTTCAAGTGCAAGATTTTATCAGTGCTTATCAGTTGTCGATAGTATTAACTTTAGATACAATCTGTCTTATTACAAAACGAGGTTTAACTATAAACCCAGGTTTAAATCACGTAAAACTATGGTTTACATAAAAACGTTATTACAAAACGTGGTTTTGCGTTAAACCATGGACTAAACCTTGATCTAACTTTAAACCACGCCGCCCCCTAGTTTAGCGATGGTCTAAGTCGTAGCTGTCAAAGTTGTGTCAGTTTTTCATTGAATATTTTTAATTGTGTTGTTGTTTTTGTGGTATTTTTACCTAAAACATGGTCGACTTAATGGATAATGATCCTAGATTAACACTTGGGCTACTTTTAATTTCGTTATCATGTTCCCGTGGGATAATTGCCCGACATACTTATCCCAAACATACTTTACTTAGACATACACTAGTAATATTAAATTTAATAAAGATGGTGAAATTATTAAAAAGAGGCAACTGTTCTAAAAAATGAAAACAAAACTTCATAATATCTCCAAAAAATAATTAGTAAACTTGTCATAGTTTATTATGACGCGCGAGAACGTTACGTTCCATTACGCGCTTTAAATATTATGTAAGTAAAGAATCCAACATTTAATATTATGCTTAAAAAATCAAACTACAGTATAGGAAATGACTTATATCTAATATCTAAAAAATAAATCAATATTTTTAATATCTCTAAACCTCAATTAATCATAAACGAATTATCAATACATTCTATTTTCTGGTAATACGGAACGTTGCAATCGAATGATATCATGGTGAACGAATGAAATTTGTATTAATCTGTGGTTGGATTCATGGTATAATAATATACTTCGCCAGGTATGGCACTCCGAAACACATTGGTCACGTGGGCTGTCACAAGCCTACGTCATCATCGCTATCCAAGGTTCTCAGACTTTACACTTTAGGGGTAATTCAACCTAATAAAACTTTGACCTAATTATTACATTATTGCTAACTTTTACCCTTGGCTTCACCTGCGTTGTAGGTTTTCAGTGACAAAAAGCATAATTTATTTAAAAAAAAAAGATAACAACAGTTATTTAGTTTTTGATGTGAAAAAATATAACAAAGAAACTTGTTTGACGTTTACAAATAAATGTTGGGATCCGCTTGTTACACAGTCACCGAGCGAGACAGGCGTATGCATAAAACAAGGATAGCGATACACGACAAAATGGCGGCATGATAATGACACAGCCCGTTCCTGTGTTACCAGTGGTGTGCGGTTTTAACTCCCTAACCGCATTTATTACCGATGCGAATATTATAAAACGTTGCGGCTTTATTTAACAATTGTGTTGGTATACGTATTGGATTGTTTCGTTTGCTAGACTACACACAATTTAAATGTTTTATATATTTTTTTAAACAAAATGGTGACTAGAAATGTTTCCTTATTTTCGTATTTGGTTGCAATAAAGTGGCAACTGGAAAGTGACGTAGGCTTGTGACACTGCGGGAGTGTCAGACCTTGTTTTTTTAGACCATGGTTGGATTTAGACCTCGGTTCAAATGACGGTACTAAGAAGTCTGAGGTTTATTTATGTTTTGTAATACGAATAATTTTAAACCATGGTTTAGCACTTAAGCCTAGACTTGATAGTTCTGGTCTAAACCAGGGTTTTGCGTTGTTTTTGTAATAAGACGGAATGTGTTTACTCCTTGATAAAAATACGACTGTACTATATTTGGTTTGTAATCTGGACATTTGTTATTACTATTTACGGAGTTTGAAGATCAGGGTATACTGGCAGGATATCATCATCTGCCTAGTCTTTTTCCATCTATGTTGAACTGGATGCAACTGGATATCAGTATTTTACATGGAACTACTGCTTACCTGACCTCCACAAACCCAATAACTGAAAATAAAAAACCGCTCGACAAGGCTGGTTGTCAGATTTTCGACCTTTCAACAGTAACAACAGTCCGAGGTCTACAAGTGACAGCCGAGACCAACGGCTTTACATGTTTCCGAAGCTTAAAGGGAACTCGCTACGATTAATGGTCACCCATTCACAGAACAACCTCTGCAAGCGTTGCTTTACCTGAAAGATTGGCCTGTATGACTAATTGTTTATTTGTGTTTATTTGTCATGTTCTAGTATAAGATTTAGAAGAATCTACTTATGAAACAAGGCTTAAGCTAGTGATCAACTTTCATGCTCCATTCTCTTTAGGTGCTCGTCTATCTTTTTCTTTTAGGGTAACACCAACAAATTGTACACACGGCTACACATCAAGCTATGCAAATCCAGTATTAGCTGACCGTTCATTGTATGTAATAATCATACGAAGCGAGACCAAGACAAACTGGTTTTGCATAGCTTGATGTGTAGCCGTGTGTACATCTACAACTGATACAAACTATTCCGGTCGAATCGTAAGAATCCACTATACTGATTACATAGGCAAACATTGACCGAGTAAAGACTTGCCCCCCAATGCATATAAAATACTCACTTCCATAACAAATTGAATAATGTCAATAAGGCAGTAAAATCTCATCAGAACGACACTTCAATCATGGAAATTAGATAATTTACCATAATCGAATATTTCCGAATGCTTACGATACGATGGGGTATCCCACTTTCGCATAACCCTCCTAATGAATACATATTATCATGCTTTATTCTGCGGAGAGATAGGCAGAGTATAACACTGCATGCATGTTTAGTTACCAGGGGCCTAAGTCTACTAATTTATATACGTCACAATGGTCTCTCAATGGTAAGTTTTTGACAGATTTGCCATACAAAAACTGTCAAAAACACACCATTGAGAGACCATTGTAACGTTTATAAATTAGTAGACTTAGGCCTCAGGTAATAGGGAACGAGCCTATTGCCATCAACCAAGTACAAATTCAAACTTAGTGCCTGCTTAAAATTAAAGAAAAAGCTTTAAATCTCCCCTTGGGGTCCCAGGGCCACGGTATCTTGCTTAGGCAGTCCCGTGACCGTGGCGTTTGAACCTACAGACCATCCTGGGGTTTGAAAAAAAATAATGAAGGAAGTTAAGATGGCTTCATAATTCAAACCCCTTTAGTAATTATTCCGAAACTTTAGAATATCCTACTCGTGTAATAACCTTCCTATAAGCATAAATTAATGAAAAATTGCATAAAAATACATAATAGTACGTACGTATAAGTATGTGAACTCATTATAGCAGTTAATTGACCGAAATGGTAATGGGTACTGCGCCCGCACAGTGCGTGCGAATTACCCGCCTGATTGAACCGGTTTCTATTGGCAGTGCGTTATGTGGTTATTATAGCATTAACTTGTTATGTTGCTTGGGTATGTGGGATAAGCATAATCAACCTGTAATAATCCCAAAGATGGAACATGGGCCTTCCCTCTCTCTCGTAGGGACCAGTATCAGTATGTGTCAGAGAAAGAAGACTCGTGTTCCAATGAAAAAAAAAACCATCAGGTTATAATGTTCCTACTGCTGGGACTGAGGCTTCTTCTCTGAGAGAGGGAATGGGCAATAAATAATCCACCACGCGGGACCAGTACGCAAACCGTGGGTTCAGTGGTATCCACATTCCTAAATCTTTTCAAGATGTTGTGTCTTTTTGGGTCGCTGGACTGACTGGAACCGAATGAACAGGTTGATTTAGTCAGTAATAGACTGATAGTCCCTTCCGCTCCTAGCCAAGTAGGACTTTCGATGAATTTACCAACTCAAATAAAATGCTTGTGCATATTGGCTCGGCTAGCAATATCAGATATTATAATCATGAATATATTATATTCAGGTCCTTAGATAACGCAATGCTTTGCTAAATCCTGCGAAAACGATTATAACCATAGACAAGTACATAATGCAATGATTATATACGCAGCCAGTGGATTATATACAACAATAGAATCACAACTCATGTGTACATAGCATCTCGGTTCGTGACTAGACAATGTAAACACATTGTTTGTGTAAGAATTAATCATTATTTATTATGTACTCGGGAGGTGTGAATTGATTCCCGTAGAGTTACATACTGATTTGTTTCGCAAACTATGTATTTGCGATTACCTCATGAGTTATATCAAATGTTTTTATGTACATTTGCCAAAAAACATGGGTTTTTCTATCCTTTTTTGGGTCTTTGCGTCTGAGTTAATGTCATCTCAGCTCGGGAGTTTATGCCGATGAACTTAGAAGTGATCAAAACATGCTGATAATTAGCAATTTTCAAAAGGCAATTCCATAAAATGCTCACTCTAAAAAAGTTAGAATTAACTTGAAATGTGGCAACATACCCCAATGGGAACCGATGGCCAGGCACGCCGCAATAGCGGCGGTAAGACCCCTCTTTGAGGAGTGACTGGAGAGACGTCACGGCGTCCTTTCCTACCGCATGACGCAGGTCCTCACCGGACACGGATGTGTCGGGAGGTACCTGTGTCTGATGAGAAAGGAGGAAACGCCTTGGTGTCACCACTGCGAAGATCGCCCGGAGGACACAGTCGAGCATACGGTGCAGGATTGCCCCGCTTGAGCTGAGCACCGACGTGTCATCACGGTGGCGATAGGCGGAGACCTCTCACGCCAGGCATTGGTTGCGGCCACGCTGCGGAGCGAGACGGAGTGGGAAGCGGTCTTCTCCTTCTGCGAAGCAGTCATCCTCGCGAAGGAGAAGGCGGGCTGCGTGAGAGAGAGGACAATGTCCTCCCTCCGCCCCACCCGCGGTGGTGGACGTCGCAAGACGATCTCCAGCCACCGTAGGCGCGGGCATGCGGGCGGCGAGTAAAGAGCAACTCGCTGTCCTACCATGGACCATGCCCGGGTCGATGGCGCGTTGTGTTGGAAAATTAAATCGATCAATTAAAGGATGGTTACTGGACAATAGCCACCATTTTATTGCTCATATTCTCAGCTCCCCTGGAATTCTTTTTGCAGGGTTATTTTCTTAGTCTTCTAAGTATCTAGCTTTATGGGGAATGTTTGTAATGACGTGTTTTTACATAATACTTATAATTAACTGTCCAAGGGAACTTTAAGAGTAGTATTGCTAGTCTTGACCTGATTTCCTTAATATGGTATGAAGCATCATTGCCATTGCTTGCTAGGGTATAATAGAATCCCATGCTTACTTGACCCAATTCTCGGAGAAAAACTGTTCAAGTATCATCTTAATCTACGCAGTAACTAGAACAATTTTCCGTGAGTTCAAGCATTTCTGCCAAACATCCCTATTATTGGAATCAAATATAGCAGTTCACAATTTAGGACCCGTTAATATTAGTTGTATTTTTATCCGTAGTACTAGATAACTGGGCTTCTACCAGTTGTAAGGGCAATTGAAAGAGTGTGGTGCCTTTCAATCAGGAAAGTTTTCCACCCAAGGTGGGAGGACTTTTATGATGATTTTATCCCCTAAAGAAAAAAGACAGTATCGAATACCGCTTAGCCTTGAAGGTGTCGATAATCCCATTAAAGCATCATAAATAAGTTGAACTAAATCTGATAATCTCCTCCACGTTCACGAGCTAATGACGCAACCCCCACACACCTGCAACATGCACCTCTTATCCCACTGACGTTATCATCTATGACGTAACAGTACGTAACGTATGTTATGAGTTGTGACGTAAGCAGTACAGCCGTACCATGTTGTGTTTATGTGGATGATATTGGCTTAAGGAAGTAACTAGGTTTTAAGGCTGTGCTAAACGAACCACACATGAATATTATAGTCGATTTTCGGGCTTTCGTTTGGGGAGCCAAAACTTACAATGAACCTAAAACGATCATTGTCCTCGAACGATGCAAATACCTTTGTGTTCAGCAAAAATCCGACTAAAGGCGGAGCTCGAACCAAAGCGTGCTTGTTTGAGGCTTATAAGTCGGTGCACACTACACCAATTTGTGCTCGTACTCAGCTCGTCTAGCTTAGACCCAGCTTTTGATGTGTGCGTTGTATGTTCTAACTTTGCCAAGCCTTTGTATATTTCAAGCCATGGAGTGTTAGATTTGCTCGCTGTTTAAACAAGATTCCTTGCAACGAAAAATGCTTTCGAAGGAACACTGGGCATTTAGCGCACCAGACACAACACCCTTGCCCTTTTGATTGAAAGTAACTTCCTTTTCATTGGAGTATCGAGGAACTTTACACCTGAAGAAACAGAGTGGGTTATGGTCAGTCTGACAGTCCTTTCCGCTCCATCCAGCCAGGAATCTTTTGAGGATTTCCCACCAAAATAAAAACAAAATACCTATATGCGTAACCACCACGAAGTCCACCCACTAGGACGTGGGCAAACGATCTTATGAAGGCCACAGGATCACGCTGGATGCAGGCCGCTTATAACCGGTCCTACTGGAAGTCTATAGGGGAGGCCTATGTTCAGCAGTGGACGTCTTACGGCTGACATGATGATGATGATGATGATATGCGTAACTGGATCGGTTTAAAAAGGGTAGTTGGAAAAACATGCTTACAGAAAAACTATTTCTTCTGCCATTCATGATAGAGCTCATTGTATAAAAAAATAGTAAGTGAAGAAATATTTGAGTGAAATAATCATCATTCATCACGTAATTAAGCCGTTACGATTGATAACACGAAGATTCTCATTAAAAACCAGTCTAGTTTCCTTTCATTGATGTTTATTATACCTAATTTATTCTCAACTAGTTTATTAGCTTGTGCTCTGGGGTTTTTTTATTACAAAGAGTCCTGATATAGTTTTTTTTTTTAAATAATTATAGTCTTATTTATCCCAGTTTCATAACATCTGCCACTCTGCCAGTGAATCTCCCGTCAAAATTGGTCCAGTCTTTCAGCAGATTAGCCAGATCAGACAGTTAAAAAAAAATACAAACAGACACTTCAATTAGGCTTATTTGCATTGATATCCAGTGAATATCATATACATTTACTTTAATATCTTTACTCAAATGTCGTAAAGAAAATCGGTGTCGAGGAGACACAAATTAGAATGCCCATAACAAAACGTAATTGGTTGTTGCAGAACACCTGAACAATATCAAAGGAACTACATAAAATACATCTATTGTTTTGTATTGAGTAAGCTTGTTAGTTTGTCTAGTATCTACCTATTGTATTTCTGCAGCAATTGTTTTAAAATAACTTGGTGTGATTAAAAGATTTTGGCTGTCGTGGTTCAGAAGGCAGCTCAACCAGCATGGGACTAGGTAGGACATGTCTGCCGCATGCCAGACGAAGTGTGGGCCAAAATAACACAATACTGATGCCCTGAGACAGGGAGGCGAGGTCGCTGCAGACCTCGTAAGAGATGGCGGGACGAACTGGACAAGTTCCGGCCGAACTGGAAGGAGGACGTAAAATGTCGTGAAAGGTGGAAAATTAATATTTGTTTCGTGCGGGGATCGAACCCACGACACGCCGCGCAACAGTCGATCGTACAGCCACTGCACGCGTCAACGCATCGCTTAACAAATTGCATTCTTAAGGATGCAATTTTCTGAATATTCGTTCAAAAACGGCAGCCTCAGTTTCAATGTTGCCACATTAACGAACGAACGACCTTTATAGGTCCCTTCCGCCGCTAAATAGCTTGGCCACACGTAAACTATTACGACCAATGACATTTAGACCTGTTTGGGTTGTTCACTTTTGGAATTCCGACAAAAATTACGGCAATTTTAGATGTTTATCCAATTTTGGGTGTTGCAAAGATGTTTAGTAGTCATTTATGGATGGTCATCCGGCTAATGGGGATGTTGTAGGCGCTTGGCTAATTTGGAATGTGATATAACTTTGATTTGTCAATTTGTTTTTTTTCTTTATACAATGATAACTCTTTTAGAAGAACACTAGATTCGTCATTTGTTCTGAATAATGGTCAAGTCTTAGGCCCGGTATCCACCAAAGCGGAGAGGAGAGGAGATGTGTTTGAATAACCAATCAGAAGTCAACTGAAGCTAAGCGGAGAGGAGATGTGGACATCTCCTCTCCGTCCTTAAAGGAGATCCCTGGTTATAACTTCCTTCGTGAAGTTCCAAATCTATTTCTGTCAGACTTGTCGTCAGTCATAAAAATGCTGTTTTTCTATTACGTTTCTAAATTAAACAAGAGGCTGTCATTACAAAACCGGAAAAGAAAAAAAATGCGCAAAAGCCTAATCATCCAAGCCGAAGATAAAATATTTTTTCAGCCATTACAGTCATCTTTTTGCGATGCGTTCTAATTTCAAAACGCAACTGTCACGGATCACAGTCGATTTGCTAAACTAATCTTTATTTGAGTAAATACTCTATGGAGCCTCGTGCAACTTCCCAGAGTTAAGTAAGACGTTGCATCAAGCCTGCAACTGGCTGCAACGACTCACGAATACTTTACTTTGAGCAAGATTACGTAAATCTTAGTTGGAGATCAAGATCGGATGGTTTTGCAATTGCATCTTGCAAGTCACTTGTTTTGGTTTAAGTGATAGGAGAAAGCGTTTGACTAGTGTCACTGGTGTCGAGGTTTTGATACTTGAACCTGAAGACAGCTAGCTATAGGCTTGAAGTCTTTCGAAAAGACCCAGTTAACGTGACCCAGATAACGAGATCAAAGATACCAGATAACATACTATACAGTACCTCATTAGTGTGGTAGTCGAAAATAGACACAGGAACATTATCGGCATAGAACCTAACGTGTGTGTTAATCCAGGTTTACTATCTTCGTGCCAAATTCATCCAAATCCATCAAGATATTTTGGCGTTATAAAGTAACAAACATCTTCGCATCTATCTTCATGAACTTTGATATTTATTAGAACTTGCCTTTAGAACAAAATTTAATAGGTATCCCAATAAGTATATGGGATAGTTGATACATTTTTCGTGATAAAGATGCGATGTTGGACCCAAGAAAATGTCCTCTTAGCAATATTCCTAATGATTCACTTCCTAAATGAATAAAAATGAATCATTACGAGTATTGCTTAAAGTGACCGTTTTAGATCCGCTGTTACATGCTGTATAAAAAAACGGGCAAGAAAAAAGTACAAAAATAAAACATAACACTTCATCTTAACCTCTATTACATCTGCATCGGCAACTATCAATTTGTTTAGCTGTTTGCACCACACACTACTTTCGGTTTCATTAGCATGCCCCACTTTATGATACATCGATTTTTTATTCAGAACGCATTCTATTGCTGCCTTGAACTTGATTTTATTTAAACACATGCTTTCAAAACCACACATGTATTACGAAATATCAAGAAAACAGATTATGTATCGCTCGTGGTACAAGTAAATGTGTTTAATGTGCTGACCACGCCGCAATTCTAGGTCAATCATGGAATGTTTTAATGATATTGTATTTGCATCTTGAGATTTCTTAGATTTGAAGGCTTCCTCTTCCTTATTACACGGGTTTAAGGAACAGATGTTTTGCGTATTGATCTTGAGAGATGAAAATATCATAATTAAGTCTTCACAATTCTTTCATTCCCGGTGGCCCGGAAAAAGCAACGGTTAATCGCGGTAGTTTTTTAGTAAGTAAGAGTCTCAAAGTGTCTTCCGCTCCACCCAGGGTGAAAGGCTTCGTAAGATGACCCCCGAAAAACTACAAATATGTCCACCTCATATCTGGCGTTTAAAGGTGAACGCAGACTTGGCCGCACCGCAGTCTCCGCAGTCATCGTTTTCTTACCGCTTCTGCGGCTACTGCGATGCGGGTGAGTGTGCGAGGTTGCATAATAAAGAATTCATAATGCGAAGACTGCGGCGCGTGCGGTGCGGCCAAGTCTGCGTTCACCTTTTGGCAGTTGTGACCTTTGCGCATTCTTTTACTTGCAGGGATTTGAAGTCCTAATAACCGTATTTTAAAGTCCAAGTTACGGTTGTGGTAGATTCATTCCACTGATTTTATTATGGCCTAAGTATTTTTTTTATGAGGTTTGCATGTTCTTTTTATAAATAGTGTTTCCATCTCCCACAACGAGAAATGTATAAAACCGATTGCTTGCGAATTACTCATCAGTGTGGGAGATCCTCTAATCTATTTTATGAACGAAAATAAACCGTTTTGATTTATTACAGAAAACTAAAATAATTTCAAAAATAACGGTTTTTAAATAAGAGTGTATTTTGAAAGTTAGTATCAACATCAACGCGAATAGGTGCTGTATATTTGACCGTTTTAATTAATATTAATAATCGTTATTTATATCACTCTAGTTGTTGCCAGCGGCTTTGCCCTCGAAAACTCGAATATTATTCCACGGAAAAATGAAATCAATCAATTATGGTATAAAAACTATTCTGTCTTTTAATTATCTGTGTAAGTGTCTACCAAACTTCATCCAAATCCGTTCAGTAGTTTTTGCGTGAAAGAGCAACAAACATCCATCCATCTATCCTCACAAATTGTCGCATTTCTAAAAAATATTAATTAAAAGTTAAATAGTTAAATTTTATTATATCAGATATATCACCAACAAACCTCTTGATGATTCAATCAATACTATAATTCGTGGGAAGTGGAAGCTTGTATAATTGTATATGCTTCTTCTCAATAAGAATTACATAATACTCTTTTACTTATCAATCATACAGATGAATGAACAACCGGCATCAATCAAGTGATTGATGGTAACCAGGCTTTTAATAACTAGCCTTTTCTACGCTATACTGTAGAAGATAATAGAGAGAGTTTTTTTGCAGAAAGAAATATTCGACTGCAATCGAATTTTTCAAACCTGCGTCCTTCCGGATTTAAGTGCTCGAGATGCTTAACCAACATCCTGCCCGGCGAGGTTGAATCTTTCATTCCATTATTAAAAGGTCTTCCGGTGACGTCGCGTCGATGGAATGAAAAAATTCGGCGTCGCTGGGAAGGGCTGGCTTATTTTTTAAGCGACGACTGGACTTTCCCAGAAGAAAGCACATTCGAGTTCTGCTCGCAGTCAAATATTTCTTTCCGCAAATCTATTTGCAACGCATTCGTTATTGGAATACCTCAGAGGTTTTAAAACGGTGATGGAAAACTTAAGTGCCCCAAAAATTTGAATAAATGTCACATTTTCCAATAGTCTCCTTACGCATGATTGATTACAGTCCCTCAGCGTAGCTATTTCCAAGAATAAATTTTGATGTCATCGCCTTAATAACGATTAGTTCCTCCTACACTTTCTTAGCGATTGTTCTACACTCAAATCCACTTCCTCAATACACTATGCTCTTCCCAGTAGTTTCCAGAAATGCACTAATTGTAACCTCGCAATCATTACAGTACCGTGAAAGTCTATACTTACGTGTAAATCTAAAAAGGTAACTGCTGGTTGTTAGACAATTACGTTGTTTCTTGCTTCATCAGTTACAGTTAGTTCAGATGAACGACAAATCATTCCGACAGTTACCAGAAATAGAACATTTTGTAATCTTTACATTATTGAGGTTGAGCAAAAGAAGTATGGGGCCTTATCCAAGAGCATAGATATTGCTGGAGTAGTTGCCAATGTGTCCCCCACACCTGTTTTAGCCAGCCAGAGTCTAACAGACCTTAAGGTCCACGGCAGAGGATATCAAGAAATAAAACAAGAGCGTGGATATTTGGAGAATTTCAGAGAAACCAGTAGCTGGTAACTGTTACATATTATACAAGCACTCAGTCTTCCAAAACCATGAAAAAGTGCGTAAGGCTGATAGCCTTCATTTTTGGGTTTTGAGTATTATGAAAACGAAGAATAATCCGATACGAATGACCAAAAATTCGTAGATCACACATTTCAGTCAGTGACCGATTCACACCAACTAAAACGACCGTCTGCAATTGCCATTACTTGAGTTTGTACTAATGATACTTCAATACAAAACATTGTGTTTCCTTTTACATAATTGTTCTAACAATTGTACTATAGATGCTTTGCAAGCGCACAAGTTCAATTTAAATGTTAGTATGTCTTTAAAATGTTGGTTATGTTTAGGAGTATCTTCCGTTGATAGATGAATTGTAAGTTCGTTATTGTTGCTTCTCATTTCCTGAAGAGATGATGTCGAAGTTTAATCAAACGGAGATTGTAGACTGGCGTCCAACGTCTAGTTTAGTCGTTTTGTTGTGGTGTTGGGCAATGCCCCAAAGTCGCATTTGAAATAGACTGTTGTTGGTCTGTACCGTCAGCACGAGTTTTCAGTATTTGAGACGTAAAGTAAACTGGAACTTTGACGACTTCAAATTGACAATTTTCAAGGGAAAAATTGGTTCCTTCTTCGCACACCAGAGGCGCTGTACGATATTTTCATATAATAAACGCTGTAAATACTGGAAAAACTCTGTAAAGTAAAATAGAGAAAACTCGTGCTAGGTGTACTGAATCCGATTTTAAAAATGGTTTCTGTATTTACATACAAACCAGAAAGTCTAACAGGACACCAGCTGTCTCCCGTCTTTTTGTATAAAAAGATGTTAACGTGTTCAATTGGAACGATCTCCTTGAATGTAGTTATTTCAACAGGTTTTTATTCAAAGGATATGTAGCAGTTATTACTGCGAACGAGTAGCACCTGCTTCTTAATGTGGTAATAAAATCGTGTATCTGAATGCCAGACTTCGAGTGGCACCTTGGTTGTATTCGATTTTATAACGGTTAATTGAAATCTGTTGTCAAAACCTCAACCGATCGATCATGAAACACGGTAGCATAAGATTTTGTAGCTCCACTGTTCTATATCAAACGGTTAAGCTTCTCAGAAGACTAAAGAAGAAATGGATGGACTTGTGAAGGATGGTGAATGATATGACTTTATTTATAGGATCAAACGCCTGCCGGGGTCGCGGGGCTGTCTAAGCAGGATACAGTGGCTCTAGAACGTGAAGTTTTACTCAGTAAGAGTCTGACGACAGTCTGAGTCTGGCAATCAGGTCAGAACGGGGTAGATGTAGATGATATTAACTCCAAAAAAAAATGGTTATCGTCATAATTTTTGCGTTACATATTACGCTGGTAATTACAATATAAATGCTTATATGATGTAAATTAGTGAATAATTTATGCCACATTTGAAAGGAAGCTATTTTTACAGATACCTTGGCGTGTTAGTATTTTGAATTTAAAGTTTCCGGAATCCGTTATATTAAGCATCGTGGTCACGGGTGCATTGAAGCGACATCCAAATAGACGTTTCGGGCCATCCGTGACTGCAAAACGAATAGCCAATAGTTTTTTATTTTTCTTTAGGTTTTGCGGAATAAAACTATTCTACTTCCTCTTTATTTGTTTACTAAGTGAATTATTTCGTCTACTATTCTTTATAGTTCAGTTGTTGAGATTCTACATAAATAAATAGCTTTAAGTATCACAATGAAACGTTTTTAGGTAACATCATTGTTCAATTGTCTAAATTATCTCAAGAATAGATCTACTCTAGTTTCCAGTCTGTCTGAAACACACTTATGTCATTCATACCTTTTTTTTCTTTATTAAAACCTCTATGAAGTTGTCTTTGGCGAGTGACCATAGATGTTAACTTAAGCAATACAGACTTCGTGGTTGAACGAACTTCCTACGTATTTTTTTTTGGCGCAAACTGGGTTGGGGCGTCTTTTAATTTATAAAATTAAATTCTTGCATGTATATTATATATGCTTCGTTGAATACTTTGTAGCGCCATCTATGAATTGACGGAGCAACTAAGATGCAAAAATGTCTACATCGCGCAATCAAAGTTAACAGCGACATTAGAACACATAAAATATTCCGACTAAGAATGTCGGGCAGAAAGCCCACCAGACACAACACCCGTCTGGTTGGAAGGTACCTTCCTTTTCACCGGGTAGCGAGGAACTTTACTCTCTGTTCCTCCTACCCCCAAACTGGTGACCCCGCTATGAACGTCAGCGCAACCTTCAAGCTACGTGACGTCATCACCTGCATCACTTCCTCAAGCTTTCGAGCAGCGAGTCCCAGCCAGCCAGCCAGCTTCAAACGGGCATCCCTGACCATCAGCATGTGCAGAAGGCGCATACCTGGTCAGCACCCTCGACCTCAACAGGCGACCATACCCCTGGACTTAGGGCACATCTCAGCCAGTCGAAGGCTTACCCTCCTGGTTGTCACAGCCTCCATATCCTTGGCGGCGCTTCCTCATCCGACTCACTGGGTGGCAGTCGGCGCCGGATCCCGACTCACTGGGATCTCGCTTCACCGCAGCAGCATGTTCCGACTCACCGTGAACCCTGCGGCATCAACGGCAACTACAACTGGCTGGGACTTTACCACTATCGACCTCCGGTCTCCGGAGGGGAGTGATGTAGCGCCATCTATGAATTGACGGAGCAACTAAGATGCAAAAATGTCTACATCGCGCAATCAAAGTTAACAGCGACATTAGAACACATAAAATATTCCGACTAAGAATGTCGGGCAGAAAGCCCACCAGACACAACACCCGTCTGGTTGGAAGGTACCTTCCTTTTCACCGGGTAGCGAGGAACTTTACTCTCTGTTCCTCCTACCCCCAAACTTTAATGAGGTTGTAAGACTGTTTTATTTATTTTCATGAGTGTGTCTAGCAGAAAGCATAAAATATTGCTATGTTGCGTTAAAATCTGTAACTATTAAGTCTGGCCTAGAGTATTTATGGTCTGAATTCTATTAGAATCTATGGTCCATCAATGTCCTTCTTCTGCCTATATTTTGTCTCCTTTTAAAATGTCCAAGTCCGTATCAAGACAAAGTATTCCCTTCTAACTTAACTGTCACTGGCACTACTTTCAACCTTCTGTCCCATTGAATAAAATATTCTTATATTATATTCAATGGGACAGAAGGTTAAAAGTACATTAAAAGAAAAATAAGGACATTGGCAATGCAAGTCATTTACTTGACCTTTTCTTGATCAAACTTACTTCCCCAAATTCTGATTTTAAACAAAAGCCGTCAACCTCGCAAGTAACTGTTATAGCACTGTTTTTTCCTTTTTTAATTTTTTGATTAACGACTTATTCGATGCCAGTTTTCCGCGGTAATTAAATTCCTAATTATTCGAGTTCCTAACACAAACGGTAATGATATTGCATATATGCAGTGGTTTTACGTCTTTTTATAGTTTCTAGCGTGTACTTACGCATGTATTGGTAACGACGACTTTCTTGTAATGTTATGCACTGGAATTTACCTTAACGGGGCAAACCGGTAATTCAGTATTTGGTTATAATTGAATTATTTATTATTTTCCTTATTTCTTCGTTGCAAGTGGCATTTTGTTCATTTGGTGGAAGACTCAATTTGTCACGTGATAAAGCATAAACAAAATTCCTTCTACCAGACAGGAAATCGACTAAAACCTGTTCAAAGCTTACTATTGCCATGCCTTTGCCTAGGTTCTCTATATCTGGAAGTCATAGAAACTGTTTTACGTAATGACGTAATTATGATTGCCAAATACCAATTAATTTCTGCTGACAGATACCAATACTGGATTTACAGGAAATAGGTCTCCCTCAAACATAGCCAGACAGAAGTGATCTGTTCTGCACTGTTCTCATCCAGTGGATTTCATCGACTCTTCCCAGGTCTCACGGCTATTTAATAGCTCTAAGTTTGGCACCAGGACTTGGGGTAACACTCCTAACTAGAACATGCTCCAGATCCATTATAAAAACTGGAATTTCTCGATTTATACAAGTATTTTTAGAAACGGGAGCATGCCCTACTCCTAACTAAACAGTCCTCAATATTACAATCATCAGGAGCATATACCCATTTAAATAGAACTCAGAAGATTCCTACTCCATTTTCTTTATGCCTGCACAAAGAGCTGCTCATTACAGCGCTATGTGGCGCGGGCGTCGTTCCACTTGCTCGGCAAACCGTTGCGTCACGCGGGTCATCGAACCTCCTTGCGAGGTTGCGCGCCAAAATGTAGGTTGTACGTCAAATTCAGAGCTGTCAAAAGATTATGGCGCGTAATTTTTATTACATTTATTTAATAGCTGCGTTCTAAATATTTGAATTATCGCTGGTTTTTCTATTATCGTTTGACAATGACCTTGTTTTTTTTTTATTGGGGTAATATGCCACATTGCACACCTGGCACCTACGAAAAATTTTGATAGGAGCCGTATCCACTGAAATAGTTGTACGCCATTACGTCAGGTGCCATTTAAGCATGTGCCCATGTGGAATACCACTCAATAGTGGAATACTTTGAAATTGTAATTATGTTCATTATTAATTCATATTAGCGGCAATTAAATTGCTTTTCATGGACTAACATATTCATAAATATTCATGAAGTATTATCAATTTTATGTTTTGTTGATAGAAATGAATGTAAACAATAGACCCATATGCAAAAAATCTTTGTATATTTTAAACACAAGCCGGTTATTGATATTTAATTCAAATATTATTACGCAGACAAGTTTAAAACAGTAAATAAAGTGACTTAAATACATCTGGGCAATTATCTGGCTCGATGGCGCAAAAGGCCTTATTCGCAAACAGCCAAGTCGCAAAAGGACAAGTTCTCATAATGGTAAATTCTGAAAAGGCCTGATTCTCGAAGTAGCAAATTCTCTAAAAGCATAATTTTCATAACGGCAGTCACCGGCACGCCACATATTCGAATCCCGTATTAAACAAATATTTGTATGACCTGTCTGGCTGTTTGTGTATGTGAGTTTAAATTTTTGTCACCGCGACCATGGTACAAGCTTCATTGGTTAAAAATGCCTTTATAACGTTTTGCCTGTTTTACGCAGTTCAATACAAACATTGACTCACATCAATACATTTTTAGTTCACGTAAACATTTATTACTTGTACGCGGTTTTGCTTGGAATGCGGCCAACGGATACTGTACTGTAAAAAATATGAACTAATTTATGTACCGTATAAGTTATGCATTAGGAAATATAGAACATTAAAAAGTCATGCTAATTACACACTAGCTGCATGTCTCAGAGTACGAGCGAGTAAAGGACAACTCGCTGTCCGACCATGGACCATGCCCGGGTCGACGGCGCGTCGTGTTCCACGCGCGCCTTAAAGAGCGCCAGCATCTTGACGGGGCTCCCCTCTCAGAGACTTATTCCATCACCGTGACCCTGGCTGGACCGTAAAGGGCTTTTTAAGGACACCGTGGATTTTATTCAGTACAAGTCTTGAAAGTCCCTCTCGTCTCGCTCTGGGTGGGAGGAGCCATTTGATGATTATACCACAAAAAATATGATTTCCAGGTTGGGTTAGGTTAGGTTTCCCATCAGGAATAGGCTGGCAATAGGCTTGCCCCTTTCACATGACATGGGGCTTAACCATAACTAAATGTGTGTACTACTAGGTACACCATTGCCTAACCCTTCCACAATTATTGGCGTGATGATGACGTGAGGATGTAAGAAGTCAAATTGAATTCATTTTCATCAGGCAATCATTTATTTTAACTAAGCCGATAAAGTAATTGCCAGATGCAATATGATTTCATATAAGTACCATTATAAATGTGTAAAATCTAGCAACACGGCCAGTTATAAAACTAATAAGTTGTTAGACCAAACATTAGTAGGAAAAAGTATGGGATCACGAACTTGGAATTGATCCGAGATAGGTCTTTAAATAATGGCGTTATTTGAATGATTTTAGTATCAATTTAAAGTTAACAGTTAAAACTTTAAAATGGTACCATTTTTATTATTGTTAACTAGTTTAATTAAGTAATCAAGATATCGCGGAATCTGAGTAAGTGATCCCATACTTTTGCTCGCGAGTGTACTAACACACATTCGTTCATAAATTCATATGATGAGTACATATTACATGAATAATATTATTTAAGGTTATATTACATTACTTATCCAGTTTATATCCGTAATAAAATTTTATTTTTATGAGTATATGAAACATTTACGAGGTATTTTTTTAATATATTATTGTAATTAAATTCAAGGCTGTAATAACTTTGTAAATAGTTCAAATGAGTATTTTTTTAATCATTGTATAAAACGACTTCTTTGCTTTTGTAACGAATATAAAAATATAAAATTTCTGTTATACTTACTAGTCAATTATACAGCTTACTACTACATTGAAAACTTTTATATTTTTATCATACTGTTTGCATCGAACGTAAATAATACTCATTTAGTACCATGAAAATGTTTTCATAATCTCTATCGGTATAAATTTCCTTTGGGTAGGTACCTAAATTATGGCATTCATAGCGATCATACGAAAGAGAGTGATGTATTTGAATGTTGATGGATGGAGAGGAAGGGGAGGCCAAAGAAAAGATGTATGGATTGTGTAAGGGATGATATGAATGAAAAAGGAGTAAATGATAGGGGAGAATGGAAGATGAAGACGTGTTGCGCCGACCCCAAGTAAAATGGGACAAGGGCAGGAAGATGATGATGATAGCGATCATAATAACTTTAACAAGGATCTCATGATCATGTTATTTGTAAATAATATTATTTTATAACTTAGCCTTTAAAACAATTTGCATGCTGAATAATAGTAAGCAGAATATGTAGAACTTTTTAGATCATATATTACTTCTGATAATAAGATAAAAACGACAAAAACTGTCAAGCAGTAACCCACCTATCAAAACGCCCGTCTGGTCGAAATCGCCCATTGTTGCATCGAGGAAATCTGCACCTTTTCTATGAGGAACATGTTTAAAACTGAACATGATGTTCTCCCTAAAGCTAAATAAATAATACCAAGCCTATAGCTCTTTTTGAGTTAGTACCAGCTTCGCCAAAATGTGTGAAATATAATTTTCAAACAAAAATGGTCTTTATTTCCAGCTAGCGAAGTACTATCGGCGCAACGTCCCCTGGTGCGATGTCGGCCTCTCCACGCCGCTACTCTGGAGTCCAGAAACAAGGCGAAGAAGTGTGCCGAGTTCCTGCAACCTTATAGGTGAGTATCACTGTTATCTTCTCTCTAGTCCTTAATTTTCAACCTTATAGACATGAAAAACGTAACGAAGTTCTAAAGTCTGACAACTCTTACCAAGGGGTTTCTGATTACCCAGTGACTGGCTGGCGGATGTCAGATAGGTAGTCGCTCTGTGTAAAGTACTGATATTCAGATGCATCGGGTTTGACTGCTAGCCGACTGTAACATAATTGGGAAAAGGCAGATGATGATAAGACGGAATAAATATTATAATAAGATGCGACAACATAAAACCGCCAGGCTAGACGAACCTAGCGAAGATCAAACCCTCACTTGCTGTAAACTAATCGCGACAAAGACTAGTGACCTGACATCAATCTTTATTACCAATTTTCCCATGGATAACCAGTGGCAAGGAAAAAAAAAACCAAAATTGATTTATTCAAAACGTGACTCTGTTATCACGTAAGCCTGTGGTTTACACAGCACAACACAGCAGCTTTTAACCACAGCCCACACTGCTGTCCTTAACCTTCATTGGTTACAACTCAGTTATAATTTATTTGTATAAAATTTCAGACAACGGCCAGAGACATGCACAGCGTTAGCGAGACGACTTGTCTCGGGTGCGCTCGGCGTCAAACTGAGCACAGCGAGACAGGAGCGAGCCGAGGAGAGGAGACTCATCACTCTTGCACGAGGTGAGCTCTTTTTGTAACAGAGAAACATGCACGACGTTAGTGAAACGACTGATCTCGGGTGCGCTCGGGGTCAAACTGAGCACAGCGGGACAAAAACGAGCCGAGGAGAGGAGACTCATCACTCTTGCACGAGGTTTGCTAATATTATAACATGTAAACATGCAAGTCGTTAGTGAAACGACAGCGAGACAAGAATGAGCCAAAGAGAGCAGACTCATCACTCTAGCATTTTGTAACACAGAAACATTGACCACTCATAAGACAGACTACCGTTCATATAAGCATCAATTAGCACAATACATAGAATTAGGGATGACTGTATAATGCGATCGACATTCATTAGCAATTTTTGTTTTTTTTTGGTTGGTTAAATCAAATGAATCCTCGGTTTGGGTGGAGCAGACGGGATTGTCCTGACCAACTAAAAATCCTCCTTGTTCCTTCATTAGCTGTTCGCGTTCGAAGGTCACGCTTCCTTTTCTATCAGTCCCTCGACTCGCAGTCAAAATTCTAATAGCCATATTGGATTGCTAAAATAATCTAAATCATCCTGTTCGTAGGTCTTGCTGATGCAATCTTTGTTCTGCCTTTTGTGGAAACACCATATAATCGCAATGTACCAATTTTTATTTCTATTTTTTCAGAGAAGAAACGCCAAGCGGCTCTGCACAAGGAGGCGGCGTGGGACGGCTCGCTCGCCAACCAGTCGGTCGACACGTGAGGTAACAGTGCACAAACATAATATTACTTCATACTAACATAATACAGAAATTATTGAAGTCACCAAGTTTATTGGAAAACCGTCTTGGCGAATAAGAGCTTTATAGAGTTGCAATAAAGGCGAAAATTGCATCATTCACCTCTTTTTTCTGAACTGCGCCCACTACATGCGATAGTTGAAAGACTCTGTGTGCGCGATGACAGCGCCTCCTAGTGGACTTGTTCTTTATTAAAAATTAATTAAAAGCTTAAAAAAAGTACTGCAAAAAAGTACACAAAAGCTTTTCGGAGCCTCGATTAATTCAAATTTCTGTCACATCGCTCGCTGCGATTCAAATCAAATCAAAGCATTTATTTCAAGTAGGCCAGTTATAGCACTTTTGAAATGTCAAAAGACAAAAACAGTTCAAAAATAGTTACGTTAATTAAATGAAAACAGTTCAAAAATAGTTATGTTGCTACAGTCCCAGTCACACGACATAAAAACTGTGAAAGTACCGTAGATGCCCGTTCCAACAAGTAGATCTCTATGGAGAAGAACGGGCAAGAAACTCCATGGACACTCTTTTTAGATCGCCAAAATTATTACAGAACCTTTGTTAAATCATTCCTTTAAGATGGTACATAATGTGAGAACGATGTAGCAAGTTAAAAGTGTCCAAAAGAAATCAGAAATAAAATTATTGCTAATTAAAATAAACCGAGGCAGCTAAGAGATGACCAGTCCCAACTGATTGATTCGTAGTCTCCACCGCCAACTTCGCACAAAGCGTATTGATAGCAGGTTTGTTCTACGTCATTCACCGAACGATTACCAACAGAACCACAATTTCTTCAGTCCAAATAAGTCTTCGGTAGTATAGTGGTAAGTATCCCCGCCTGTCACGCGGGAGACCGGGGTTCGATTCCCCGCCGGAGAGAATCTTTTTGCATTTTCACTTTTCAGTTTTATTTTTAAAAATTCGTTTTTTGACCTTGTTTGGTTCATTTTATGTAAAAATATGATAATTATTTATTTTATTAAGTATGAAAAATGCTAATAAGGACTGAACGAGTCGTAGATATTTTTAATCTTTGTTTACTCGACCGAAACTGTTATAAATTCAGTTGCTACAATTGTATACGGTTGAATTTTACTTACAATTTAATAAACAGTGATTCGGAAGTTGAATTAAAGATTGGTTATTCTATTGTCATCCTAAAATATAAGAAATCGAACACATTTGGGGCAAAAAGTTATTTGTTCTAAAACTTATACCAAAAATAAATCAAAAATAGATAGTTTTGATAAAAAAATGAAATAAATAAATATATTATTTAATGAATATTTCGAGATATTTTCATATAATAGAGTTAGTAAGAAAACGTTTCAACAAATGAAGAGTACGATAATTTTGACGACTTCAGCAAGTCTTCGGTAGTATAGTGGTAAGTATCCCCGCCTGTCACGCGGGAGACCGGGGTTCGATTCCCCGCCGGAGAGAATCTTTTTGCGTTTATTTTATTTTTACATACGGTTTTATTTTTTTGATACTTGTTTATTTTGAAGCGGTTTTGTTACTTTCATGAGATTTTTTTATTTTCTTTATAATATGCACTTTTAGTCTGAATGAGATCGATTCCAGATTTCTTTTTTATTCCCAAGGGATTATTTTTTTACTTTCAGACAATCCACGCGGGAACTTCATTTGAAAAGAATACTTCACGATCGGGCTCTCACAGAATGTTCGTTTTACTAAAGTTAATGTAGTTCTAGGACTATAAATATTTTTCTATGCGAAATATTAGATTATACGACGCCTAAGAGGTTTTGGTCCTTTTATGTAAGTCTTGTATGTTAAATGCTTAGAGCTTTAAAATTATTTTTTTAGTTTGCTTAATTTTAAATTTTGTGTTGGACTTGACTGGCTTTTTCTGTCACTTATTTTTTTTGCATGTAAATTGTAAAAAAGATCCATTTTCTTTTTTCGAACTTATGTATTGTTGTTGTTGATTATGGATCTTTTTTTCTGAGCGGATAAACTAATCGCCAGGTAGTCTTTGAAATAAACAACTCACTGTTTTCCATGAGTGTGGATTGAGTTCTTACTGCTAACCTGTGTCCATTTGTTCGTCTGTATCTGAACGATTTCAGTGAATTCTTCACTTTCAAATTTTTGAAATAAACGAGTGCGGGGCAGTGGTCCAACTGCTCCGTCCAACTAGTTGGACCACGGGCCTTCACTAGGGGCAGTTGTCCAACTTTAAAAATAGTTGGACCACTGCCCCTAGTGAAGGCCCGTGGTCCAATTCATTTAATAATAAGTTGCCACCCTAAAAGTCTCAACTGTATCATTGTATGTGTACGGTAACTACTGGTTTACGGTTATATTGAACCCCTTTGCAGTAGAAAAATCAAATTAAAGTTGGGAGAATAATTAAAAAAAAAAAAATATTTACACTAAACAATCAACGAAATTTTTCTAAATCATGGCCTACAGCTTATAGCTTAGGGGTCATTGTGATGGAATAAGTCCCGCGACCCTGTAGGCCATGCTTTAGAAAAATTTCGTTGATTGTTTAGTTGTAATTTTTTTTTTTTTTTTAATTATTCACCCAACTTTTATTTGTTTTTTCTACTGCAAAGGGGTTCAATATAACCGTAAACCAGTAGTTATCGTACACATACAATGATACAGTTGAGACTTTTAGGGTGGCAACTTATTATTAAATGAATTGGACCACGGGCCTCCACTAGGGGCAGTGGTCCAACTATTTTTAAAGTTGGACAACTGCCCCTAGTGAAGGCCCGTGGTCCAACTAGTTGGACGGAGCAGTTGGACCACTGCCCCGCACTCGAAATAAACAAGTCATTGTTTACTATAGTGTGGGTTAAGTCCTTTCTGCTCAACTACTTCCAATCGTTCATCTGTATGTAAATGATTTCAGTGATATACAAAGAAATTCTTCACTTTGAAAGTCTTAGAAATAAACAACTCATTGTAACTCATTGTGGGTTGAGTCCTTTCTGCTCAATTAAATTCAAATTCTTCATCTATATGTTAATTAACGATTTCAGTGATATACATAGCGATTCTTCACTTTCAATTCAAGTTCTTGTCACAAATATATAGGTATATTTAAAAAGGGATGTTCTTTTTTTTTAAATCATTTGCTATGTGAAATGTTTGGTAAATTGTACGTTTCATTAATGATGTTAAATCATGAAATGTTGATTAAAAAAAAAAACAGTTTTTAAGTCTTCATGTGTTCTACTTATTCTTGACAAGCACTGCATAATTATTTTTCTCTAAGTGATATGTATTTTAAAATCCATAGTATTCATAGAAACCAAATATTAGTATTTATTTAGCTTTCTTTTATATTTTTAATATAGTTTTTATTTTATTTTTTAATAAAAAAAGTCTGTAAAACGATCTTCGTTTATTTTTGCCAATATGTGGAAGCACGAGGAATGCATGTTGCTTAAATAAAATTCAGTTTATATTTTAAGAAGGATTATATTGATCTTGTGAATGCCAAATATTGATTTTATTGATATTCAAGTGTCAAGATATTTTTTTCCACGTATATTGACACATGTTACTCAAAGATCATGTTAACATTTGAAGTTTATTTTTCTGTATCCGTTCGTGGTGTAGTGATTCGTCTTTTACACTCTGTCTAATTCTCTAACACAGCATGCGGTAGTTTCTTCGATCTTTAACCTGCTTCTGAACGGCACTGTGAGGAAGACGCTGAATGGATAAAGATTTGTGAATTTCTCTGTGGAAATTTAACTATAAAAAAGCCACATAATGTTTTAGCTCTGACTATGGCCACACGCCGAAACATCCATGTTGTTCATATACTATAATTTTGCTTGTGGTTCTAACGATGTTTGGTATTCAAAAGATAGCAGTATATTTTTAATTCGTTGCGTGTTAGTGCCTCTTATTGTCTAGTCTGGTTGTAAGTCAACACTTGGACTTCAAAACCTCTTTGCGTTGACATTTATTAGGACGAAAATTAGTTTTAAATATTAGCGAAATAATAGTTATTAATATTGCGTCTTATGATTATAGTAATAAAGTAATAAATCGTTTAGCGTTCTATCGTGATCGAAGGAAGGTAGTTTAGCATGAACTCCTTAGTGAGGATAGAGAAATGGAACGCGAATATTTGAATATAGAAAATGTTTTTAAAAATGGAAGTTGATTATATGGCGACGGAATGAAACCGTTGTCGTTGTTAAATAAAGGTAGAGTACTACTTGCATCACGCGATGGAAGCGTGTCTATGGTCGCGCATTGCCCCTCATCGCGTGAAGACGAATAAGGTAATAATTATTGTTTGTGGTATTTTTAACTGTGAAATGTAAAGCAATGTGTTTTTATTATATTGTAACAGTGCCTCGGATTACGTCTGCAGCTAGTTTTTAGCGTTTTAACGTTGGTAGAGGATAAAGTGAGCAGAGGATATAAAAATCCAAATCTTTTATTCCTTCTTTATTTTTAAACTAATAATATTTTCTTCATTTAAAAAAAATATATGTTTGGACCTTAATTTAACAACATTTTTATATCCTTAGCTCACTTTACCAACCTATTAACATAGACTCAATTGCTAGAACAAAAAATGTTAATATATTGACTAATTCAAACTAAAAATCGATAATTTATTATTATTGATCTCTAAGAAAGCGGTTGTTTAGAGAAATTGACGTTATAAAGAATATATTTTGTTACCAGTATCATACAGCCAAAGATCTGATTTTAAATTTGGAATTTATAGTAAATGGAATCAAAGGACTGGCTCAATTAATTATATTTTTTACGTGTGGCAATTATTGTGAGGTTTTTGTCTAAAAAAAGAGATGCAAGAAGGTGCAAGTTTTTTTGGATCTACTAAAATTCCCAACAATCTAAAAGCAATAATATTTGTTGAAATGTCACATTGAATCTATAAGCAGTCTTGCATGCAAGAAAGTATTTAAAAAATGAAAATACTACGATTTTTAATAGAGTTCTTGCATGACTTAGTAAGATTTTTGCATGTCTTGCATATCATAAAGGCACCATGACAAGAAAACTGCCTTCCTTGTAGCATTTATTATTGTTAATTCAACGACTAATGCTACAATAATATTCACAAAATGCTTTAGTTATGATGTCGCCTTTTAGGTAGCGATACTCAACTTTAGTATAACCCGGTGGTTATTTTGTACGGCGCATATTTGATGCATCTTGTCCGTATTTATTGCGGCCAGATCGTATTTGGGGCGGTCTAATGGTCTCATTGGTGCGGCCCATTTATCTTTACTTCATTCATAAGAACAGAGCGGTAAAATAAAATGAAAAAAAAAACACTCAATAATAAAATCACCGTTTTAACCATAGAGTATTCTGAAAGTTTAATATCGCTGCCTATACCAGAATTTAGCAAGCTTAATCATTAGCCTACAGAATATTATGTACTACTTACCAATAAAATGAGATTTTGTTCCGACTTAAGAAAACTAGACACGACTTTCTAAGGATATATCTCATGTTATTACAGAATTTAACCTTATAGACCACATTACGTTTTTTTAAGATTGCTCTTGCATACTGTGGCAGTCTCTTTTTAGAGCCCGATGTGTCTCATTTTCATCCGGGTATATTGTTAGTCCTTTCATAGTTTCTGGTTTTGCATTACTGTTTTTATGTTCGTAATATTAGAGTTGTAGTTTGCTTGTAGCCACTGACAATTCTAAATTACCGTGGTCTTTATTGGCGAAGTAATAAGGTTATTTTTGCGTTGTTGCCAAACACAGGAAATTACTATGAAAGAGCTATTTCAAACCTCATTTAGTTAATGCCAGTAGAGGATGTAAGAACTTGCATGCAAGTTTCATTGAATTGCAGACTATAAAGAGAATTCAGTTGGACAAACAAATACCGCAAGTTAGTCAAACTTGCATGATGTGTTATTTATGACATCCACATTATAACACATGCAAGTTCTTTCATTGTATAAACGGGCCTTAACAGTCGTGTCTATCCCAATACTATACGTAAATAAATCTTCCTTTTGATTTTATATAAAATCATTTGAAAACTTACCTTAATGTTGAATTAAATAATTATAATAACTGTGCAATAACATGTACATATCTGCGAAGTCAGTTTCACATTGAACCGTCCATATACACAATAATGTATCATTACAATAAATAAATATTCTCATACGTCACTTTTTAAGTTTTTTCTTTTCACTTTTTTTCCTTTTTATTGTTGACCTAGTAACTTCTTTATTACCTTTTTGTTGAAAATTAGGCCGCCCATACACGGATTGTTCGAGTAGTCCATATTATTTTGTTAACGGTTTTGGAGTTTTGCTAGTTATGTAATTTAATTTGACCCTGTATTTAATTGTTACCCTGTTAAAAATAGATAACCAGGCTTCTTAGAATCAAAATCTGGGTAAAAAATATGTTTATTTCCAGTGGTACAGTCAGCATCAAAAGTTGCTGACCACTTTGAGATTTTCAAAATCGCTATACACCGTAATAATACGCTGTACAACTTTTGATGCTGACTGTACTACCAAGAGATTCAGTAGTACCACGAGAATTTTTTATTTACCCTTTGCTAACGAATTTCACGTGCAATAAACGGAAAATAACTAGTACGAATTACTAGCCTGGTTTTGTGCATGTTATGTAATACATACCTACTCGAAAAGCAAGATAATGTTTTGAGTCCATGTTAAAACTTTGCATCACGAAATCATTCCTTTCTTGTTGGTTAGAATATTAATATACAAAGCGCCCTGAGTTTCTTTAATATAAAACGTATGGCACCACAAAATATTCGATAAACAGCGTGTCGCGTATGTACTGCTAAATGACGATATCCGCATAGCCGGGCGCGTGTATTTGCACAATAAAACTGTTCATGACGGAAACGCGCGCACAAAACGCGCGTTAACAGCGAGCAGCGACGGAATCGCGCGTCCTGGGCGCTTTGTATCACTATGTCCCCTTCTGTCTGCATTTTAAAAAAAATCTATATCAAACAAACATTGTATTTGTACTCCTTACCCAAATTGAACGAAAAACAGTCAATGAGGCTTGATCTGTACAAAATAAAAGTAGAGAATATTATTTTTGTAATAATGAAGGTTATTCTAAAATTGATATACAAATAAATAAATTGATTGACTAATTTGTTGTTTTATTTGTAAATGTTGAACCATCTCACATACACTATTAAAAAGCAAAAGTTACTTTGATAACTTTGATTACAAAAAAAAAACACGCAAAAAAGTAATTAAAGACTGATGTTGAGATTAAACTTAGTTGTGAGAGGCAACACTGGAGGGGACACCCTAGAAATAAATGCACTGAACTTTGGAACCTTAAATTGGTCAGGTTTTTTGAATGCTGATTGTATTCGCACAACCGCTCTACGACAATGAAAATACAAGACATAAATATATTTTTTGAGTCATCTTGCCTTTTGTTTTTTGGCGTCGTAAAATCATCAAATGAGTACCACCCAGGACAGGGCAGGAGGGACTGTCAGACTTGTACTAACTAAAAATCCACGATGTGACTTCAATAGCCCTCTACGTTCGGGGGTCACGGTAATTCGTTAGTCCCGCGACCCAATCATCTTGCCTGCTGTCGACAACAGTTACCCACCAGATACAACACCCGTTGGAGAATTCGCCCTTATCGACGTAGCCGGCGTGGTAGATTATGGCCCACTAATACCTCTCAAAGGAAAAAAGAGATGAGGACTGTGTCCCACCAATGGGAAAATTGTAGGGTGAAAATAATGAAAGTAGTAACGAGGAATTTTACTGTTTCCTCATTACCCCAAAAATGGCACCTTTGACCAGCTTCATGAACTTTAGGGACACCAACCGTGTTTTGACATAGAAATTCTAGCCAAACTGAATATGGCTAACTAGGTACCTACTTCCTATTTGTCGCCACAAACAATAGCATTGCGACAGACGCAGGCTACGCGCTCCATGCGACATTGCGACTAATCGAATGCGACTGCGACCAAGACTAATCGAAGGTCACACCACCGTTGTTTGTAGTAATCGGAGTGAAACCAATTTCGATTGCTCATTTAACTCATTTTTTTCTATATCTGTTAATTGAATAGATGTGACGAATTTTATCGAGAGTATTCCATTTTTTGCAGCATTTTTTTGGTTATTATTCATTAACCTTTTGGTAACCTGTTAGAGGTGTACAAAGGCAAAGAATTGCAGTTAGTATCAATATTGATAACTACGCTTTCAACACAGTTTATTCGGATCATATTTTTTTTATTATTATTAATATTCCACAACTGTCACACAACACCATCTAGTCCCAAGCTAAGCAGAGCTTGTGTTATGGGTACAAGACAACTGATAAACATACTTTATATTTCTAAATACATACATTATAGATATATTACACTCAGACACAGAACAAATGATCATGCTCATGACACAAACATTTGTCCTGGGTGGGAATCGAACCCACCGCGGGTCGTGGGTTCGATTCCCACCCAGGACAAATAGCAGTCAGGGTCACATAACCACTAGACCAACAGGCAAGTAAATAAATAAATGTCTAGGCTAGATTACAATTTTCCATAAACTGTAATCATAGAGATGCAATTAATTCTTTAGGTCAGCTTGAAAGCTCGAAAAGCCTCCCTCGTATCTTGCCAGTCTTTCTTGTCTTACCTACCATCTTCGGCAACTTTAAAGCATTGAAATTAAAATCTCTTGGTAATTCCTACAAAACACATCATCTTCAGAAGAAGTAGTAGGCTTTGAGTAGGGTTGCCATCCGTCCGGGTGGCTTTTCATTTGTAGTCCGGTTTTTTAAAGTTTTAAGGTTGGGCCGCCCGCGATTCACCGTCCTCCCCACCCCCCGTGCTCACTTCGACTCCTGTCCGAGTTCTGGATTCAGAAATCCGGGGTTTTCACGCGTCTTGACCTGGTTTACAAATTTTAGAGATGGCAACCCTAGCTTTAAGTCTTTAATCATGTACCCTCTTTCCTATCCAAATCAAATTTCGATTTCACAATATCCTTATTTAACTTCCATTCGTCTCGAGAAAGTATTTGTGGGCCTCGAGGCCTGCAAGCCAATTACTAGTTGTTACTACACCAATACAGCTATTAATTTAATTGTAATTGAATTTATTATACTGTAATATTTGCATAATATTTCTTAGACGGCAAGTAACATTACTTCATAGAACGTATAGAGTCTACCCACGTAACCTTTCAAATAAACTTATTTTCCTTTTATGTTGTATTTATTTTGTCTGTCCGTTTATCGACATCTAACATCAACTACAGAAAGACGCAAACGCGACCTCCTAAGCCTGAAATCCCTATTCATATCGCGTGGCTGCTATACTCCATATCAATTTCTGGCTAGGTACATTATCTTTACCAATATCATAAAAAATCCATGAAGAAAATTATCTCAATTAATAGATGTCAAACGAAAAATGATATCAAATAGGTACTACATTTTCTTCATGTACGCCCCTAAATTCCCATGATTTATAAATCTTTCTTCAATAGAGTTGAGTCTCTTCTGTATCTATGGCATTTGACTTTTAGGGAATTGCAGATGTTTGTTTGTGAATAATTTTATGTTTAATTAGAGTGTTCATATATAGACAACAAAAGTGTAGCCTAGCTATTGTTGCTTGATTATAAACACCTAAAATTATGCAATTCAAAATGCAGAGGAAACGTTAAGAACATTAGCGGAATCTTTATAAAAATGCAAAAGGCATGTCCAAATTCTTAGTAAGGCCAAGATTATCCCCTCTGTTAATTTCCTACTGTAAACTAGGTTCTTTTTCTTTCTTTCTTTTTTTTCCTATGCCAAAACAAACGAGTACAAACACAGAATCTGGATATTTTCAATGTAAGCTACGACTCATCATAACTTAAAGGCTATTTGCAAGAAATATGCATACTAGTATTATCATTGCTCTGGATGGCCACTGGAGGAATCAATAAACCAAAACTGCTAGATACAACAAAGAACCCGTTGAACAGATTGTAAAAATAGTAGCAAACTAGGTGAATATAAACTATAGTAAGCGTACTTCGTCACCCATTTATCATTGTAGACACCGGATATATTTCTCAATAGCCGTATGACCTGGCATCAATCTATTGTGGCCAGAACAATGTTGTTGACCGCGGAGAAAACAAACAACTCTTATACTCGCGATTAGGTACAAACACTTCCAGTTAATACTGCAGAGAGCATCTGAAAACACGTAGATGTAGTTAATATGAGTCGCCTTGCAATAATATTATGTTTTATACCGCGTGTGATCTCCGGTACTTACACCACAGTTCAGCACGAAACGTATGCGGAACACATCTCAAGACAATCAAGATCAAATTTACCCACGCAAGACGATTATGTTTATAGACAGTTTGGTAAACCCGGAGTGAGAACTGCGATTGAGGCCACAGTGGATCCATATGTAGTGAACGATCATTTCGGATCAAAAACTTTTGGATTAAGTGCAAGCGGATCGCAAACGCCATATCAAGACTTAATAAGACCCTATACAACACCTTCAACACTAAGGAGTAAATTAGATTACGCACTGGCAAAATCTGTTTCCGACGCTGGGTACGAGTCCTCAAAGATCAGAGCAAGCAGTATGATCGATAAACTGAAGTCCTTGATGCACTACCACCCGCCTCCAGAGCTGGCGACCAGTATGGCGGGATACGATGGAATCAACGACTATCATATGGATGACGAAGACATAAGAAGCAGTAGAAGTTTATATGATAGTTGGCCTTATTTTTATCATAGTCCTTATGAATATGAGCACAATAAAGATATATCTGATACTCAGAAAGCGAAAGACAAACGTTATGTGGAACATCGACCTGAGGGTATAATTCCAGTTAATGAAATTATAGAAGACGATTATCCACAAAGTTACGAAAGGACAGCTAAATATACCCGTGACGTTACTGATGACCCCATCAAAGGAAATGGGCCGTTCTTTTCATTTGTACTAAACGATTATTATGACAGAAATGGTGACGAGGACCCAGTAATATTTAGAGGATTAGATATAGGCAATGATTTTGACCACGACACCTACATGCCCTTAACAGATGACAACAGAACTAGTCGTCGAATAATCAACAATTATTTCACAACAGGAAGTCCAGTAACAGTACATCATGATCATGGCTATAATAAATTGTTGAAATCAGAATCATCAACAGAAAGAAATAGAAAGCGGGAACATGCATTCGATAAAAATGAAAATGGCGTGAAAAAGAATTCTGAGCATAAAACTGGATATGAAAATCACGCAAACCAATACAATGGATTTAAAGATTTTCTTGATAATTTTTCAAATAAATTCGGATCTGAGGACCTCACGAAAAATTTAAATTTTATTCAAGCTATGAATCAAGATAAAGGTGAAAATAAGAAAGGTTTTCGCAGAGTTTATCATAAGGACGAGTATCAGGAAGATAAAGAATTTTATGATAATAAGAATAGCAGTCTAAAAGGAGTTGAAAAGGGTGGTTATAATGGACATCTTGGTGGATCTGAAGCGTATTTACGTTCTCAAGCAGCTGCAGCCGTAGGTAATGAAAATAAAGCTGCAAGCAATGCTGGAAACACAAACGATGCTAGATTTGAAAACAGCCATCGAGGACATGACAGGGTGAATACAGTAGAAAACAGACTAGACAGATACAGAGACGTGGCGATGGAAGCTGCTCAGAAGAATAATGCTGATTACGTAGACACTTTCAGGGACCTTTTTGGAAAATAAATAAACACCAAGCAAGCGATAAAATAAAGAAAAAGACTTACAAAGTGAGAGCTATTTAGGAACTGAAATGAAGATTATAGGAACAGTGAAATAGTGCAAACTGTCGAGTGCTCTGGTTTAATAGAATTATTTTGTTGATTTCCTCCATTACATGCAATTGATACTAAATCAGACATTAAGTGGGGACGACACGATTGTCCTATTTTTTGGTAATTAGTTTTAACTGTTTGTTTGTGACCCTAGCTTTATGAACTTTCTTGAATTGATTGACAAAAATGTGCAGCTTGATAGATAAATAAAATGCATTCTTTACGATTACACGGCTGGCATAATCGCCGAGTGATTGACTGCCACTTTGTACGTCGCAGGTTTGATTCGCGCTCGGCACAAATATTTGTATGACCTACAAGTAGCTTTTTCTGGCTGTTTTTCTATAAGAATTTAAGTGTTTGTAAACTTACCTACATGTTGTTTGTGATCATAGTGACCAATTTACGTTAAATTGATAAATTGTTGATACCTTGTAATGTATGGGCTTATTGGGCTTAGGTCTCTTAGAACGAGACCTAGGTGACCATATCAGGCACCTTGTAATTTTTTTATTTCGTTTTTATATTTTTACGAAAAATCAAATAAAGAAAATCTTTATTTTTTTTGTTTTTACAATGCAAACTTGGGTTATTTTAAGCTAGCTATAAGTATACAAAAAATAGTACCTACCCTTATGTTTTGTATTATTTTGGACTTAATAAAATTTATAGGAAAAAGGAGTGTTTTTTTAATATTTAAAACAAAATCCTGTCAAGTGATTGTCTAGCCTTACATAGTTAATGATATTGTTGTCTGTAGAAATGTAAATTAATTTTTCATAGTACATGTTTTCTTAAAATAAAACTAGCATTAGAAAATAAAATTACAGTATCCCATTACTGGGGTTAGCTGATTTGCTTGGCTTTTACACGAGTAAGTATGGAATTACTTGCTTGAAATAGATCCGGAATAGCTCTTTAATAATGGCGTGATATGAATAAATTTGGTATCAATTTAAACTTAAAAGTTCGAGAGGTGGAGGTTGTCTTCTCCCTCACATGTACCTACCTACCGTCTCCATCGCAGATGATGATGACAACTCTCTATTTTGTCTCACCCCGCAGCATGGCCTGAACTAATGCTGGGCACGAGAGGCCGCCGCCTATAACCTCCATGACTACACGGCGGTGCTCTTCCCAAGCGGGGCAGATCGCCACCGTATGCACCCAAGCGTTTCTTCACGCCCATTCCGACATAGGAGGCATGTCTCGGGACCTCCTAAAACAACCGCGTGTCCTGTGAGAACCTAAGTCACGTGAGGACGCCGTGGCGCTTCTCCAGTTACACCTCAGAGTGTCTTATCGCGGCCTTTGCAGCGTGCCCTAACCTCGGTTGCGACAGTTTGATCACTTCGTACCGCCATGAGATTGAGCGCCAGAAGCAGAAACTGGGTGACTCGAAAGTTCAGTTTAGATGCGAAATCCGAAAAAAAATGAAAATGTCTGGGTTTTATATTTTATTACATAAAAACACACACTAAAATAAAATTTATCGATCCCAATTTAATATACTAGTCAATTCGATCCACACAACTAATGTACTCTAAGTAATTCAATAAAAATGATTAAAAGCCACCGTTAAAAGCAACAACACTCGATAAAATCTTAATAAATCGGAAATTCAATTTCAAGCTGTTCGATCAGAAAACTTGGCATATCAAGGGCTTAATGAGGGATACACTTTTTTATCAATATTCTTTGTGGGCACTTCTGGAAACATCGGTAATATACTAAGTACTTTAGACATAAGTGAAGAACCCTTGTCACTAAACTTATCCACATAAGAATTTATTTTCCAAGGTGATCGTATCGTTCTTATAGAAGCGCCTTTACCTACTAACTCTTTACTTTCTTCATTCTCATCATTGAATTCGTCATCCGTCTCTCGCACCTTTTCTTTTTCAGGCGGTTTTTGAGTAGTGGTAGTATCATCGTAGTAGTCTTCCTTCTCACCTGCTTTTTTGGCTGGGTATTGTCCTGCTCGTCGTTCGTCCCTTTTATTGGCGATAGGTCTATGTGACGCGGGCGACGGTTTATTCTCAACCTTTGGTTCTGTCCGGGATGCTTCTTGCTTTGCAGCTGGGTGTTTGGAATGTTCCTGAATTATTTTATTTTTAGTCCTGGGTTCTAAAGGCTTACCCCTGCCGATGAATTCGTCATGGTTAACGTCAAAATCATAGTCATCCAAGTTAAAATCTTCGTCTTCGTGTTCGCCTGAGTCTACAGTCCTCACTGGCGATCGGCTGATCTTCATCTGGAAGTCGTCATCGTAATCCATTTCGTTGTATTTTGGAATTGGTTTCTTCACAAGGGCTTTTTGCTTTGTTTGTGTTTCGCTTCGATGGTGGGATGTGGTAGTGTTCTTTTTGACTTCTACCTTTTCATGGGATTCTCTTGGGAGTCGGATTTTAGGTGCAGACTCGTACCTCCTCAGCTTTACTCTGGAGAAGTCTCTTGACGGTTTCTTGTCGTCACTGGGTCCCACTTGCTCATCACTCGTCTGGTCTTCTTTGGAAGATCCGGTCACCGAGTCTTCCTGGAAGGTATCTCTCGCGAGACGTATGGGTGGAGATTGAACCTGTTGTGTTGGTTTCTGTAGTCAATGTTCGATCTGTTATTTTTTCAATGAGCCGAGCGTTACTTTGTCTGCAGCTAAAGCTTATGAGGAGGAGCAATATCAGTTTCATTTTAATGTGCTCAACGCCGAGCTGCCGGAGTGTCGACTAGCGACATGATCGTGAATCAACGCATAATGTAAACGTCTTGATGTTTTAAAATGATGTTGACATAGAGGAGGTGAACAATGTATCATGAGAAAAATAATATCGTTAATAGATTTTATTTTGATAACAATCAGATGATTGTGTTCTTAATTAAACGGTAGGGTTCCAACGCTCGTGAATTTGTTTATTATTTTGATAGTAGTTTAGGTTGCTGAAATAATCAATCAACTTTTCACTATCATTTATCGTTTCTACGTTATAGAAAATGCATAAAATCATAGGATTCCGTATTTTACATACAGCGTACTTAAGTATTTACGTTTATTATATTAAGTTTATAATTTAAATGAAAAACGCTTCTAGTGTACGATCGATGAACTGTTTTTTTTTCCATCAAATTGACGTCAAAGTTCCCCTTTATTAACGTCACAAAAACGTGAAGTTATGTTAGATTTGTTCTGTTCTGGTTGACGCCATGCTTTCGATTCCGCCATCGCAACTCTTCGACGAATCTTTTCTACATCTCACAGTTCAATGTTCCCCAGTGTCAATATTTACTTGTTTTATCTGTTTGTCAAGCAATAATGAGTGAGAATCGTTTCTGTATCTGTTCTCATAACATTTCAAGAGCATTGACAGATTTTCTATACACATCATACAATTTGGCCATTGTAAAAGTGAGACAGTGAAGTGTGTAAAGTCTTTGTTCCCTTTTTATGCAATACTACGATTCCTCCAAAATAGTGTATATTTGTTCGCGTACTTCAGTAGTCCGTGTAGCTGGTATTGTGTTACCATACACATTTGTGCGCGAACTTAGTCTAGCAACCTGCTTGCACCCACGGGCGCACTTAAGTATCTACATTTGCGCCGCTCACCGGCTGGCGGCATCGCATCTAAAGATAATGGTAAGTACATCTTCGTTGACCATTTCAACATTTACTTCTCTCATCCTTTTTTTTTCAAATCACTTTGTAATAGGAGCCCCGCTGAGTGGGGCTCCGTCGACCGAATAGACCGACTGAGCCGCCAAGCTCACATTAACTTTTAATTCAATCTAATCCGTTGAAAGGAGATGGGCATCAGGGTGGATGCGAACATGTCAAATTAATCTTGTGCCATCCACCCCGTTAACACTGCCTGCGCCGACTCTGATGGGGTCGATGAAACAATTATTCCTAGCAACCCCGTTGACGGGGCAGGGGAAGCGGGATGAACGAAAACCAACCCCATTAAAGGGTAATACGGTTATTTTGACGACATAGGTACGATATAATACACCACATTGATTTGTTTTAAAATGGGCTTTTAAGTTTTGTGAATCGTAATTATTGAATTTTCGAAAGGCGCCCCTTTTAAAAAGTAGATATCTAATGATTGTCATAATCGGGAAATTTAAACGCCGGGATGAAAGTAACGCCACAGAACACCTAATAGTACTTGGTAACGCCCGTGACTACGTCCATACGGATCGAACTTTTCCTCTGTACTCCGCATACATTTTGGAAAATCTAAATACATACGTAGATATACGTCATCTTTACGAGTTTATATTAATGCAGTGTATCCCGATAAAAATTTAGTTCAAATTTAATTCATGGGTGAGATTATTTTAACCTCTGAGACATTTTTACGGTTCAAAAGTTATGACCACTTTTTGTGTTCAGATGGCAACAAGTGCCAAGGGATTGAAATGCAATTAAATTCTAACTTTGAAACTTATTGGAATATTCGAATGATTAATACCTCTAAATAAATAATCTTTTTGCTCGAAAATCAAGTACCTAATTATTTTGAGGTTAATGTGTTTATTTCAGCTGAACAATATCTAGCTGCGTAAAAGTAAGAGTAGTAGGATCATTTTGACGGTTTCGCGAAAAGTTTACCGTAGAAACTTTATAAAAAAGTATTTTATTAATTTATAATTGTTTAGTCATTTTTTATTTAAAAAAGATCAATTTCCTAACAGCAAAGCAAGCTCCTGAGTCATGCATACATTTTATCCAGTTTTCTTTTTAAATTTCCAATAATGTATTTTTGGACCATCATTTATTTAAACATAAATTACTGACATTGCGCAAATAGGCGCATAACTGAAGAGGGCTGACCACTTTTACCAGATGCTCAATGAGCTGTGGGCCAAGACCACTATGTGGAACCTAATCAAAGGTGGTACCATGGCACAACCAGAAGGCGTCAGCAGACCTTATAGAAAATGGCAGGATGAGCTAGACAAAATTAACGGTCACAATAATATAATATTCCACAACTATCACAGAACGCCATCTATTCCCAAGCTAAGCAGAGCTTGTGTTATGGGAACTAGACAACTGATAAACATACTTATATATTTATAAATACATACATATCATAGATAAATTACACCCAGACACAGAACAAATGATCATGCTCATCACACAAACATTTGTCCTGGGTGGGAATCGAACCCACGACCCCCGGCATAGCAGTCAGGGTCACTAACCACTAGACCAACAGGCCTGTCTCAAATGGCCCTCGTTTGGACTAGTTGGAAGTCATGGAGAGGGACCTGCCCTACTGTGGGATGACACAGGTTGGCCAGTATTATTAGCATTTAACCGTTGTTGGAAAAGGCTATCTGGTAAGTTTTCTGCATATTTAGGGCGGCCGTACACGGACTGCTCGAGCAGTTAGCGGCTGAGCGAAATACACGGACCGCTCGAGCTGTCCGGGCGTCGACTGCTCGAGCAGTTGATTGTCTACCTTGACGCCGCGAGGCCGCAAAGGACGGGGGGAGGGAAGTCGGAGAGCTATCGACTGCTCTAGCGCAGTCAACGGCTCGAGCAGTCGGTGTATGCCTCGCAACCGCTCGCGAGCGGTCGACGGCACGATGGAATTTCATCATGCAGTTGACGGCTTGAAGCCGTCGCGACTGCTCGAGCAGTCGTGTGTACGGCAGCGAATGAATGACTATAGTTCACCGCGCGGTCGCGGCTTTAAGCAGTTGGTCTCAACTGCTTGAAGCAGTCCGTGTACGGCCGCCCTTAGGGCGGCCGTACACGGACTGCTCGAGCAGTTAGCGGCTGAGCGAAATACACGGACCGCTCGAGCAGTCGGCGTCAACTGCTTGAGCTGTCGGTTGTTGACTGCTCGAGCAGTTGGGTAGCATACTACCCAACTGCTCGAGCAGTTGATTGTCTACCTAGACGCCGCGAGGCCGCAAAGGGCGGGGGAGGGAAGTCGGAGAGCTGTCGACTGCTCTAGCGCAGTCAACGGCTCGAGCAGTCGGTGTATGCCTCGCAACCGCTCGCGAGCGGTCGACGGCACGATGGAATTTCATCATGCAGTTGACGGCTTGAAGCCGTCGCGACTGCTCGAGCAGTCGTGTGTACGGCAGCGAATGAATTACTATAGTTCACCGCGCGGTCGCGGCTTTAAGCAGTTGGTCTCAACTGCTTGAAGCAGTCCGTGTACGGCGGCCCTTAGATGTAAGGCCAGTAGTACACGGACTGCTTCAAGCAGTTGAGACCGACTGCTTAAAGCCGCGACCGCGCGGTGAACTATAGTCATTCATTCGCTGCCGTACACACGACTGCTCGAGCAGTCGCGACGGCTTCAAGCCGTCAACTGCATGATGAAATTCCATCGTGCCGTCGACCGCTCGCGAGCGGTTGCGAGGCATACACTGACTGCTCGAGCCGTTGACTGCGCTAGAGCAGTCGACAGCTCTCCGACTTCCCTACCCCCGCCCTTTGCGGCCTCGCGTAGACAATCAACTGCTCGAGCAGTTGGGTAGTACGCTACCCAACTGCTCGAGCAGTCAACAACCGACAGCTCAAGCAGTTGACGCCGACTGCTCGAGCGGTCCGTGTATTTCGCTCAGCCGCTAACTGCTCGAGCAGTCCGTGTACGGCCGCCCTAATTCTCAAACATAATCCTGTACAATATTTTGCAATGCAATGACCGTTCATTAATTCTTAAAAGAAAGGTGTAGATTAAGTAAAACTGTTAACTTTTCGGAGTGGAACTGGCATCTCTAACACAGGTTACTCTGTAATCTAGCTAAGATGCCAGTTACGATACATTTTGTAACAGGATAAAAAAAAATGGTTCGCTTTCTTCAAGCGCTGTGTTAACCATAAATCGCAAATAAGTAAGGATAGAAAACATGCATGCTTACATACTTCCTTCAGTTTCCAAAACTTTTAAAGCATCTTGGAGGAAAGACATTGCTTTTCTCCAAGAAACACGTTTAATAACTCAATTTGTAGCCGTTGCCAAAGCCGGTACCTGCTAACCCTATATTTAATACTTAGTCATCGTATAACATTGTATCGACATCGTATCAACATCAACAAATAACAGTAATCTGAGCACAAATAAATTATAAGAACAACGCATTTCCGTCGTAGTTACTTTGTGAGCGGTCAAGATGAAGATACTCCTCAAGATATTAAGTGCATTTCTCTACTTTAATTCTGTATCCCCCGTCCAAATGTACTACATTTATGACGAATCTCCAAGTATAGGCTTCGTGTCCGCTGATAACAGTGTTGGAACATATATGAAGACTGGATACAGTGTGGGCAAGGCAAGCAAGAAACAACAGTTCACAGCAGCGTACAGCAACCCCAAGTTTCAAAAGATAAACAACGAACATGTCGTCGATTCTCACTCAAAATTAGGAAGACTCCGTCGAAGTACACCATAGCCGCCTTGCCCGAACCCGGGAGACACATAAACGAAGGAAAAAATAAAGCACAGAGAGTAGTTGAAGAATATAGAATCACTGAAACACCACAACAGCCGCAGCAGAACATCCAACACCAAATATTAAATAATGCAAATTCTGGACAACAAGATAACCAAAACAATCAAGGTGATTATGGTACTAAAACAAATGAAGAATCTATACACACACAATCTTCCAGCAATCAACATGTTCAACCTATAAGACCTAAAGCTGTCAACGCAGACTATAGTAACTCAATGAGGCAACGCAGCCAAATTAAACAAGATGAAGGACGCAGCCAAATGAATCAAGATTTAGGACGTGGACAGAGAAATCAAGATTTGGGACGTAACCAAAGATATAAGGAAGCAGGGCGTACCCTATTAAATCAAGATGGTGCTTATGATTCTAAACCTACCTACATGAATGTGAGGAAATCATCAATATCAAGCGACCTTCAGACAGTGTTATTAAACAGCAACCATCAGCTGACCTCTTTGTCAGTAATTTCGCCAGATAAACGACTGAGATCATCCATGATGATGGACAAAACGCTGCACAAAGCAACTGGAATTGCAAACGATCATAACAAGCAGGTAATGTCACGAGTTCTAGACGATATGACGAAAACAATCGTAGACAAGAGACATAAAAAAGGCGAATACGTAAATAGGGATATAGAGGAACACCTAGATACAATTTACGAAAAAAGCAAGCGGAGTGTCAGAGCCGAGAACTTGAGGAAATATATTGGAAAAGACAAAGTAGGCAAAGATATACACAGGCAAATGACTGCTTTGGCGAGGATTGGAAGTCATGAAGAAAGTTTAGAGGATGACACGCCTTACGCGGTGTTCTATAGAATGAACCCTGAGTCTTTGGACCGGCAAGATGGATTCATGTTAACAAGGGCTATTGATGACAATGGAAGTACTGACTACAGCAGTAAGGAGAAACGCCCTCATAGTCTTTTTCAGGAAGATAATCAAAGAATGGCGGGTATGCAAAACTCTAAAAGGACTGGAGACGGCACTTTTCATCGTCAGAAACTGAAAAAATTCGCTCGTTATATGAGCTATTGATACCGCATCATATCTTATATTCATATTTCTATGAATACTACCGATGTGTATAACTTATCATGCTAATTATAATTCAATGCAGTCTCAAATCAGGTGCCATCTCACTGGCAAACCGGAATTTGTTTTAAAAAGTACCTACTGTTTTATTTTTTATGTTCTGCTATTCAATCCAATGTAGAAGCTGTTTAAATAAATATGATTATCGTTTTGATAAACTCTTACACGATATTTGTTTTGATTTGTACGCAATGATAAACGCACGTTAGTTCGAGGCTTGGTGGGGTGGTGCCTGCCTGCTCTTGTGCTAAATTGTGGTCCTATTTTAGTACATTGACATACATTTACTTTATAAGCAGTTTAATTAAACAATAAGAAATCGTGCCGCTATTTTATTCATTTAAAATGAGACTGTTACAAAAGTCACGTGTCGTTGGTTCGCCACCACTACATCAGTGTGCAGTCGCCGATACAATATCGTTTTTATACTCTGCGTCTGATCGAACGCGCAGCAATGCACCGTACAAATTAATACAGGGTTTTTCATTATCATTGACACAGAAGACCATTGCCCAATCTAGAGAGCGATCTCGAGTCGGCCCATTTATGAATGTCAATGATCGATACAGTATTATGTTCACTATATAAATGCTAGTCTTGACCTTTGGCGTCATTATTATAGTGGACTTGATAGCCGAAAGCATGGCGCGAAAGATCGCCACGCTGTTGTTACTCTTTGCTTACGGCTCCTGCATGGAGATGCGGGAAACTGTTGAACGGACGGTCATGGTGCGGACTACCGGCTCCGATCTTCAGCCCGCGGCTACCGGCTACATATACAAGAAAGAAAGTGATGGTCCCGCAAGCGTTGTTAAGATGGGAGAGAGTGAAGTGATTGAACATTTTTCTAAAATGTATGGCAAACCTGAGGCATATAAGGCGCCTATTCCCGCCGCTGCAGGACCATTCCATGACACAGAAGATGAAAGCAAAGCAGCTTCATATACCTCCGAAGAGCACGTGAAACCCGTTGAAGAAAAGGTAGACGAGGACCATATCGATGGTTTAGCACCAGAAGACTACGACAAGATCTTCGAAGAGTACTCAAAGAAATATGGCTCTGGTTATAAAGACGACTTTTCTGATTACTTACATGGACTAGGACATTTTGACCACGGTATTTACCATGAATACGGAGGTGGAAAAGACTACGGCTCAAAAGGATACCATGGACATGGGGAGAAGGGGAATGAAGGTTATGGAAAAAAACACCATTACGAAAAAGGAGGTGCAGGGAATTACCACTCAGAGAAGCACGAAGGTTACGCAGTATCTAAAAAGGGAGGTGACAAGAGCCACTATGACGAAGCCGACGCTCATGGGAAACATTATGCTCATGGACACCAATACAAAGGGGATGACCACGGACACAAAGCTTCTCACGACAAAGGAGAAGCGCTCGATGGATATCACAAAGTCTTCGACAAGAATGAATTCAAGAAAGACCATGACTTTTATGATGCAGAAGGTCTTAAAGGAGAGCACCACAAATACGCAGACGGACATGCAAGTCATGGATCAGAATCCGGTGGACACGAGAAAGGAGGTTCTCATGACTCAGGACATTACGAGAAAGGTTTCGGAAAAGGAGGATTTGTTGCCAAGGAATCAGGAGACAAGCATGACGCAGCACATTCCTCAGAGGATGATGGAGAATCCCATTACTATAAGTCTGGAAAATTCGGCACTAAAGGCGAACAGTTTGACGGCAAGGGCTACGGTTTCAAGGTCAAGCACTGATATTACGTTGGTGATCTTTGTTATTTATTTGTTGATTTTTTGGTAATATATTTTAATTTGTAAATATGTGTTTTTGTAGATATAAAGATAAGCCATACCTAAACATTTTTGTTTGTTTTGAATTACCCTCATTGAGTTGTGAACTTCGGATACTATTTGGGTATTCCATCCAGCTTATTTGAAAAGTTAATTTTTAAATTAAATTATGCTTGTTATCAGCTATTCACAGTTTTCTCACTTATTAAATTTATTTTATCAATAGATAGTATTCTATAAATACACTAGCAACCTGCTCCGGCTCCGCACGGATGCAATCTCTACAATATTATGCATGTTACATACATAAAAACTTTCGTCTTGAATCGCTCTATTATTAACAAAAACCGTATCAAAATCCGTTGCGTAGTTTTAAAGATATAAGCATACATAGGGACAGGAAGCGGGAAGCGACTTTGTTATATACTACTTATATAGTGATAGTGATAAAAGATATTCAAATGAAAAGAGGACGACCGAATGATGGACGGAGGAAACCAAAGTTATTGTTAAACTCGTAATTACGTACGTAATAATTATTTAGAAATATAAATAACAGTATTCTTTAAAAATGGATTGATTGATTTAAATTGTCATGGCAACTTTGAACCCCAAACCTATCCAAATTGGTTCCTTTTTAAAATAACTTAATTTGATAAGTGTAAAAAAAGAATTTAAAAAGGTTTCTTTTTTTTAAATTTTCCTTTTTACTTCATAAAAAAGGACGATGTTTGCTCGCGATTATCTCGCGTTTGGCTGGACCAATTTCGATGCGACAGAAAAGTGTTCGTTACATTCTGGAAAAGTTTTATTATTTTGTTGTTCTGTATTAACATCCAACCAAGTCTCCTTTTGTAAGAAAAAAGCGGCACGGCGGTTGTCGGAATGACTCACCAGCATTCGACCGTTGCCTGGTGCCGGTTTGATTCCTGCACGGAACATATATATTTGTATGGTCCACTGGCCAGATACCTTTCCGGGTTTGTAAAAGTAACCACGATACAGGGGTCAGTAATTTAATTTCTACTGTAAGGCAACCGCTTCCACTAACTTGTGGTTAGGATTTTTTAAGAATAAGTCACTCCTGTAAAAAGACGCGATCGATTGAAGTAGCCGATCCACTTCTATTTTGACACATCTGCAGCTAAATCGAATACTAGCTGAATTTCAGTACCTATTGTTTCTGAAGTTACTAGGTAACCCTATTTTTTCTCGGGGACATGCGCTATTTGAGTTGTTGACGAACGGCCGTGTTTCCAGCCAAAGAGTTGGAGTCAAAGAGCTGTTAAACACTTGTCGGGGTCGCTGGGCACCGTGACCCTAGAACCCAAAGGCTAACTGAAGGAACATAGCTTTTTTCTTTTTAGGTGGTAAATTCATCAAATGAGTCCTCCCGCCCTGGGTGGGGCGGAGGGACTGTCGGATGCCTTGTACGTTCCGGGGCCGCGGTATCCTGGGTTAAGAAAAAACCCGCGACCCCAGCAGGCATTTGGCGCGAAACACGACGCGTCACCGACGCGGGCTTGGTCCTCGGTCGGACGGCGAGCCACCCGTTACTCACCGTCCGCAAGCTCGCTCCGCCGCTGTGACCTCTGCTGATCAGAGAGACACGCGTTGGAGCGTCCACACGACAGGCTATTCGCATACGGTCAAAGAGACCCCTTAGGCACACAGTGCCTAAGGAAGAGTCTTTGCCCGCATCCCAGGGTGCATCGGCCTGAAAAACTAGTCTTTCCCCCGGACGTATCCGAGACTCCAGTCCACGGGCGCACGTGGAGGTTTCCTGTCTTAGCACCCCAAGGAACATAGCTTGGATTTAGTAAGGGCAAAACGAGTGCGGGGCAGTGGTCCAACTGCTCCGTCCAACTAGTTGGACCACGGGCCTTCACTAGGGGCAGTTGTCCAACTTTAAATATAGTTGGACCACTGCCCCTAATAGTGAAGGCCCGTGGTCCAATTCATTTAATAATAAGTTGCCACCCTAAAAGTCTCAACTGTATCATTGTATGTGTACGGTAACTACTGGTTTACGGTTATATTGAACCCCTTTGTAGTAGAAAAATCAAATTAAAGTTGGGTGAATAATTAAAAAAAATATATATATATATAATATTTACAACTAAACAATCAACGAAATTTTAGCCTGGCCTACAGGGTCGCGGGACTTATTCCATCACCATGACCCCTAAGCTATAAGCTGTAGGCCATGCTTAAGAAAAAAATTAACAACTAAACAACAACTAGTTGGACGGAGCAGTTGGACCACTGCCCCGCACTCGGCAAAACAGGATTCGTTTGATGATTTTCATCATCATCAGCGAAAACGTCCACTGATGAGCATTAGGCCTCCCCCTGTTAGACCACCACGCCGAACGACAATTCACCACTTGCATCCATCGGTTGCCCACAACTCATACGATGATTTTACTTCCTCAAAAAAGGTCGGTGAAAGTCAAATGGCAAAAAAAACGGAACCCTTATAAATACGTCCGTCCATTTTCACAGCCACTTTTTTTCGAAAGTATTAGAGCTATCCTATTAAAACTTGGTAAGTATACAACGTGTCCCAAAATTCAACGATAAGCCGGCACCAGAGGATGGACCTACTAATGACCACTCGAGAAAAAAAAAGAAAAAAAAAATACCTCTACTTTTTTTTTAAATTACTTAAAAAAATGGAAATTCTTCGAAAATGTATACCCCTTATGATACTTTTAACTACCATGAACATAATTTTTCAAATATTTCAGTATTTTTGTTTGTATCGGCAACCTAAGTAGTACTACTATTCACCATGATCTTTGAAAATTACAGAATTTTCGTAGTTTTATACAAAAAAAACAACCAAAAAAAATTATTTCCCTAAAATTTTGAAAGATTTTAACGTTCAGTACACTTTAACTCATCGTAGTGTAAAAAAAAATATGGACACTACTATGGCAAGTTTTTTAAAAAATTGGCGCAACTAACCTAGATTTTAAAATGGTATAATACTTTAGGAAAACTAGCCACAAAAAAAAAATAATGACACTTTTTCTAATCAAGAACCAAATTTCATAAGTTGTTGTTAATAGTAATCACTTCTACTATGTGCCCAAACTATCAAAATTTTTTTTTTTTAAAAAGTAGTAGTAGTATTTTATTTTATTTTTTTCTCGAGTAGTCATTAGTAGGTCCATCTTCTGGTGCCGGCTTATCGTTGAATTTTGGGACACGCTGTATGTATTAAGTGAACAGCATTAGGATTTACACAAAAAAAAACATTTTTGGGTACCCCATACTAAGAATGGAAACGAAAAAAAGTAAACACCAAACCCATACGTATGGAATATTATGGATAGGTATTTAAAAATGATATAAAAAAATGTATAACAAGCACAACAGAAATGTAGGAACTGAAACCAGGAACTTGAATCTGAAAAATCCATATCCATATTTTGATATTTCATCATCTGACATTATCAGAATAATCAATAACCTACCCAACTAGAGCTTTGTATTTCTTCAGAAACTTACTTTGAGAAACAAGTCATCCTGGCTTCATACGGGTGGGAACTATCAGTTAGGCAGTTAGTACTAGCTGCTAACTGCAGTGCAATGGGAATAAGGCACGTTTGGCGCAGTGGCTGGCTGAGTAATTAAGCTGCTGCGCTGTGTGTCGCGGGTTCGATCCCCGCACGGAACAATATTTGTTTGAACTGCAAGTAGTTGTTCCGGGTGTGGGTGTTTTTGTATGTGAGTTTCTATGTTTGTTAACACACCCACGATACAGGAAGAAATTCCTAGTGCAGGACAAAGTTTTTTTTTTTTTAAGTGGTGAGGGAAGTTTTGAGCACGGATGTGGAATGTGGTTGGCTATAAGAGTAAAGGAAGAAGTAAAGAAAGAACGGTGAGAATTTAGTAACATAGGGGGGTGAAAGACATTAAATTAATACAAGCCACCCAACCATGAAGACTTTATCAAATGGAGATATAGGCTGCGAATCAAGTGAAACCGGATTAACGCCAAGTGCAAAAGATGTAGAATTACGAGAGAGTAAATCAGGGACTAAGTTGTCTTTACCTCTTTTGTGTTTTAGAATAAAATTAAAAGATGACAACCTAAGAGCCCACCGCGCGAGTCTACCAGATGGATTAGATAATTTTAAAAACCATTAGCAAAATAATTCAAAACATAACATACACAAACATACAACGTGTACGTGTATGATAATATGTTTGTACAACAGTGTGCCAAGATGCCATAACATCGTGACATCGTCGCAGGAATACTTACCAATCGTTTCGGTACTTGCAAACTACAACCAAATTGATGACAAAAAATCTGCACGAGAAGCTTCATTCATTGTTAAAACTAAATTACATTAGTTACATAATATTGTAGGTCAATGCTACCTTTTACCGACTGAAGTGGTTCGCGCAGATTCTTCTACGAAAAAAAAGCATTTCACGCCTATTACCAGTGCGGTCGGCTTGCCCACAAATTGCACAATAACCATTTTTTTTCAATAACACCGTCTTTGTCACCTATAACCTCGTCTGATAAGCAATTTGTTACATGGCTACAAGAAAGGTAGCAAGTGCACACTCACGGACCTTTGTCTCTAGACTAGATATAAATATTGGGCAACGGGCTTATCAAATTATAACACAACCAGTTGCAGTACGAGACACATCTCAACATGGCAAGCTCAGCTTTGTACGTTCTGCTGGCTGCGACCACCGTGGCAGCGGTGCAGGTGGGCTTCGTGCCTCCAGCGGCCACCAGCTACATCTACAGGAGCGACAACAACGGCCCAGCCAACTTCATCCAGCTTGGGGCTCCTGCACCATACCATGGACAACACAACGCATTTGCTGCACCCCTACCGCTTGCACAACCCAAAATTGGCGCCCTGGAGGCTTACGACCTCGCACCCCTTCCGCTACCATATGTGGCTGCGAAACCAATCATTGTAGAGGACGCCGAAGAAGACGATGATGACGACAGCGAAGAATCTGATGAATACATCGGTGGAGGTGGACATGGCCATGGACACGAACACTCTAAGGGTGAGGGCAGCAACTATGGTGAAAAGCACCACTCCGCTCACGGCGAGAAGGGCAGCAAGGGCTTCCACTCGAAGGGTCATCACGCTAAGGGCGAAGCTGGCCATTATGGCAAGGAGCACGACGAGGGTTACCACAAGGAAGCTGCAGGCGGCAAGAAAGGTCATCACGATGAAGCAGCAGTTCATGGCAAGCACTACGAGTCTGGAGAGAGCTATAAAGGAGGCGACCACGGACACAAGAAGCACCACAGCAAGGGAGAGGAAATCACCGGCTACCACAAGGTGTTCAACAAGGACGAGTTCAAGAAAGACCATGACTTCTACGACGTAGCCGACAACAGCGGACACTTCAACAAGCACGGATACCAGAAGGGACACCACGGATCCGAAAAGGGTGAACACAAAGAGGGTGGTCATCACGACTCTGCTTTCGACAAGGGTGGTTTTGGAAAGGCTGGCTACCACGCTAAGGGTCACGTTGATGATGCCGACGCCGGACATTCTGCTGAGGAAGGCCATGAGAGCCACTACCATGATGAAGCTGACTACGGCAAGAAGGGAGGCAGTGCCCATGGCAAGGAGTATGCGTACGCTGACGACGATGGCGACGATGATGACGATGACAGCCATTACGACGATAAGGAATAAGTCACCGTGCTCTGCGGCTATTGTAAATATCTGTTAACTATTTAATTTTCTCAATTTTGTTATGTTTGATATTCTCGATGACGACGCTGTACATATTTTTTATCACAGACGAATAAATGACTAAAATATAAAACTGTTTTTTGATGATCTCTGAATTAAAAAAAATATACCTTCACGGATATACCTTAAATGCAACATTATTACTTGCAAACCAAGATACAAAACATTATTTTTTCATACCCCAATTCTCATTTTGTTTTTTTTTTGGCAGGGATCTATTCTATATCTAGTAATAAGGGGTTTTAATTTCTGAATCTAATATATTCCATAGTGTTTCATGGTTATTTAACAGAGCATAGAATGTTAGGAATGATAGACGCTATTGCCTACTTGAAAAAGTACTTAGCGTGACTAATCCTCCAGAGTGCCTGCTGAAGGCAATATGGCATAACATAATCATAGCACATGTTTTCACTGCTGGGGCCGAATGGCATTCTCTTTGAGAAGGAATGGGCTAGCTACCACGCGGGTCCAATGCTGGTTGGTAGATGTTAGCGACAAAGGACCTTCATGATTGTTTGGATACCTATTAATACTTACTCTTAATCAATGTTGACTGAAAAAATCGAATTGATCAGATTATTAAACCAAAATTGACGAAGATACGACACTTTAAATTGCCATAACGCCACAAACAAATAGTTTTTACTTGCTTCTGACGTCTCGAGCCCCTATTTTCGAATTTTGATACGTTATATCTCTGTACATACGCATTAATTCAAAAAAAAAATAATAATACGTATCCATAAATTTTGCAAATCTCTTACTGATGGACTAATTTTGCAATTCATTGATGCTGTTGATTGCAAAACTCTTACAGATGGACTAATTTTGCAATTTGTGGATGCTGTCGATATACTCCTACCTAGATATATATTGAGCGTAGTGATTGCTTGAAGTCTTAAATCAAAATAACTGGCCATTTCAAAATTACCCCAATTTATAGAAATACAACAAGGTGTTTGTTACACCTTGCTCCAGCCAGTTTCCGTAATTACTGTGAAAATCAATTAACAGAAACACTAGATATAATTAAAAAATAATTTGATTATGTCTAGTTAATGAAGTTAGGTAATTAAATTGATAAAAAAAAAACGGTGAAGGAAAATAGTTTGTTCTAGAACAAATCGAGGACATGTACATAATGGGACATCGGATGCCTTTTATTAAATGTGTGTTTCGACATACAGGCCTTCTCTCTGTGAGAGGAAGTGAGTTACAATCCACCAAACGGGCCCAGTGTGGTTTGGTAGATATGTCATACTCTTCGAATTTTTGATTCTAGAACATACCGGTTTCCTCACGATGCTTTCGTTCAACGTTTTGAGAGCGGCGCTGTTGAATAAATTACACAAAGTAAAGGGCCGTGCTGGGTTCGAATTCTCAAACTAAATCGGAGGTAGGTACTCTACGGTATGGTTCCAAAATACTTTGAAAAGCAATTAAATTGTTATCGTATAGTGTCTTTGGCGGTCTCCTGCTTCAAAAGGTCTTTTCTCTGAATATTCTGCAGACACTTATACCCAGAGGAACAATGGTCATGACGAAAATTATGAAAACTGTTTTATTATTTTTTCTTGTGTTTTGAATTGTTCTTGTGATGATTTATAAAATCATTTGTTTTCAGACCCATCTAGGTATGTTATTTTTCAACGGCTTAACGTAACCATCATTCCTGTCAGTCGACTCGTAACAAACAATAGATGGTAGTGATAAGAATAATAAAAAAATGCTTTTAAATGCCTCTTTTATTTTTATAAATAAGTACGACAATCATGAATCTATACTATTATATTTTAATCGATTCTGATTTTTCGATATCGATTCAGATTTAAGTATGTCTGACGCATGAATTTGAATCTAAATTTTTGGTTATTTTATTTAAATTATATGGCATGTCCTTGTAGACAAATAGTGCCATTCCAACAAAAGTTTTAGCGAAAGTGTTTTACTGTGATTGATAACAGTAAATAAAGATTCATGTCGATGAAGCCGCGCAGTGCGGGACTTCTTTATCTGTGTTCAAGTAACTATTATAACATACATCGTACTAACGAGCTTTGAAACTGTAATTTACTCTACAAGACTTATTCCATTGAGGTATTATTACTACGTATAGAGGCGACACCACGTATCACCACTGTGTCCCATCCAGGACGAGTGCGCGCGCACAAGTTCATTCAGTTGTATGACAGCTCTGTGGCGTGGTGTAGGCGCGCGCACTCATCCTGGATGGGACACAGTGGTGATGCGTGGTGTCGTCTCTATACGTAGTAATAATAGCTCAATGACTTACTCATACTAATTATGATTGCTTATTCTTAGAACAACCTAATTACCTACATTTCATCGAAAACATTCAAGATTCGAGGACTGTTAAGACACCGAATCTGATAAAATTGCTTGTTAAATTGGACGAGTATCAAAGGCAACAAGCAATATTTTGCATAATTTCAGAGGTCAGTGATATAATTACTATGAATGAATGAACTGTAGCGGCTGCAAAAAACAACGGTCTAGTTATGATGATAATAGCGGGCGATTATTTGATGTTGAAACTTTGTCGGATCGATAATGATTTGCGCGAAATCGATGGTGGGGACTAGCAAATTGATCGTCACAGCGCCCGATGTGACAGAGATGTGAACTAACGCGGGACCCTGGCCCTCTAAAGGGGCGCCCCGTCATTAACCCTTTAATGTAGAATAGACAATGACAGACATTGTCCTCAACAAAACACAAAACAACTTTTTGTGTAGCTGAGTAGCAGGACGAAACAATGAACGTATCTGCAAGGAAACTAGAAAAAGATATAAAGTAAGTATACCGCTTTTAGTTGTAGGAGAAGAGAAAGGAAGGTCAACTAAAGTAGGAAGAACAGAAGAAACTATTAATACTTACGTACAGTAAACTACTGTTCGAGCAATGATTAGGACAAACTTATTGCCCAATTCTAAAACCTAGGCACAAAGGCCAATCGTGGGACTTATGGAGTCCCAAGACGACATAAAATGTTTGGCTTAGTTCTGTTTGAATTTAGATTATTGTCCGTAACCCACCTATTGAACATGCACGGCACAAGTATTAACAAAAATATATGTTGGTAGGTAGGGCTACTACGTAATTAATTTGTTTGAACTGTTTAATGCATGGAGACCTTGACCGATCCGAATCGTTGCACCGATTACGAATCTAATCGAGTGTAGCTATAAACAACCAGTGACCACTCATCTCTAAGAAAAAAACATCCTTGTCTATCAATAGTAAACAAAAGGCTATATAAGCCTAGCCCGCGCCATGTATGTCAGTGTCGTAACCTACTTCGATTGCGCAAGAGCAGAGAAAAAATTAGGTCAAAATGCTGAAGAAAACATTTGCTCTTGTTCTGACATTGACCATCGTATATTTCGCTGAGTCATCCCCTATCAATGTCGGCACGCTTGAGTTCGACAATCTCGACGTTGACTATCCAGACATAGGATATGAACGAGATGATCCCATTTGGGGGTCCACGTTCTTTTTGAAACTTTTAGAAGAAGTGACCAGGAAACCAACAAAGGATGCCAAAGCGAGCAAGGATAATGCAGAAACGAGTGCAAAAACGGCAGAAACGAAAAAGAAAAACAATCAAACGAAAGGTGTACACAGCACACACAGTCGTGGTGATCTAAACTCGTTCTTCAAAAATGCTAACGCTTATGATCGTGGAGAATATGATGATTCAGAGGAGTACGCTAAAGCTGCCGCTGCGGCAGCACAAGGCGTTGCTGCCAAAGGCAGGGAAACAAGGACTTACGCAAAAGGTAATAAAACTACCGGTTTTCATCGAGTACATCATAAAGATGAATACAAAAAGGATCAAGAGTTCTATGAAAATGATGAAACAAAAGGAACCATCAGCAAAGTTGGCGCAAAAGTTGTGGGGAAGACAGCAAGTACTGGTGCCGATTTTAAAATAGGAAACTTCAAGCATAACCGTCAAAGAGGAATTCATGGCAAACAAGGGTATTTAGACAACGGATTCGTAGACAAACAATATAATGAATATGCTGATTCCGCAGATGGTGATTTTTCTAGTGAACTTTTTAAATAACTGACTAAATTCAATACTTATTTATATTTGTGTTTGAAGTGTTACAAAAGACAATAATACAGGTAGGTAGGATATAATAGTTTTACGAGTATAGTCGCCAATGTGTTTTCATGGAAAAGTGGCTTAGAAGCATGTAAAAATGTAAATTATAGCATGATACATCTTGTGAATGAATGATGAACGACATCTCATTACATATTTCTATAGAAATCGTCAAATCAATGTTTGATTTCATCCGCCCCGTTTTGGCCAGCGCAGGGCAGGGCCAGCGGGCCTTGTGTCCTCTCTGTCTTCGCTCCTTAAGATAAAGAGTGATACGTAAAGTTTATGAAATTTCCGTACGTCTGAATCAAAGGTCTGAATATATATTTCCGTATGAAAAATCGGGACCGAAAATGAAGGGAAAGATACTGTTTTGTGTGAAAATTAAAAAATATACAGCCCTGATATTAGTATTGGTAGGTACCTCCATGTCGTGTGTGAAGCCCTTTAATCAGACACACAGATATTTATTGGCTGTCGGTGTTGAGTAAAGCGCCGTATTCACCATCTGTCACGGCTGTACGTCAGCTCAAGGTCGCTGTGATGGATGTAGCATACACACTATCGTGCGCGCTTCCAGCGAGCAGAATCAATCGAACGAATAAAGACGTGTTTTAGAAAATGATAGCAGTTTTAACAAAAAGCCAATAAATGGGACTTCTTCTTATGTTGTCAGCAGCAACAGAAAAGAGGAAAACAAAAAGGAAAAGATTTTGGATTATTTTTTTTTATCATAAACGTACAGAATACACTCAAATGACAAAAACAAAAACTTATATTAATATATTTCAATAAATCTTGAAAGTGTTTCACTATACATTTTCACGTGCAGTCTTTTCTCGAGACAAGCTCTAAATCACAGCTAAATGTTAAATCTGCTGTACAGCAAGCCTATACACGGTCCAGCATGCACGATGCTGGACTGCTTTGACGTACGTCCGCGTTAATAATAAATTGATAATAAATTGCCTTGCCTAACAAACCGCTGGAATAGAATATTCCATTTTGTGAATTTTATATACCTCAGGTTATCGGAATTATTCTTTTATGTTACATTAATTAAGGTATACAAGTGAAAAGTAAATAAAGTACCTACGTAGGGTAATATTTAATTTTTGATATTTCATATCTTCTGGACCTTCTGGATGTGGTTTGTGTATTTAGTAGTAGTATTTAGTTAAAAAAAGTGTAGAGTCCGCCCCGACTTGCGGAAAATTCGAGGCTTAATATTGTTTAATGCAATTTGTAAGATTGATATGGACTTTAGGGCCCATCTAAAGGTAGTGGCACCGATTACTCTGTGCATTAAACCACTTTCAGGTTTGAGGATAATTTGAATTTCGCGCGCTGAACCGAATACATGACATTGCCACAGAGTGTTTAAATGTTGTAAAATAAATTATTCAACATTGAATTATTTTTTATTCTGTATAGTATATTTTATTGATGAGTTCAAAACAAGGTTTAAAATAGTTAATTTCATTCATGTAATATTGTGTAATAAAAAACCGGTATTAATAATTTAGTAACAAAACTTGCAATACAACACTATCGCAGGAAGACTTCTTGTCTATGACTTACAGCTTGTCAATTTCAGCTGTCATTGCTCCGGTCTATAGTCTTTGCACCATCGCTGAATGAAGTTATGTGTTTGTGTTAAATGGTTGTGAAACAAAGAGATTTATACGAAATAAATGAGGCTCGGTAGAGATTCACTGTTTAACATTACTCATGAGTACGGAAGAGACTCTGTTGAATCTCGATTTCGACAAACCGAACACATCAATTACACCGCCCGATGACGGTGTGGTATCTTTGTCGAGTAGTTCGGAGGAGATTTGTTTAGTGCCAGAGGTCGGGTTCGAGGGCAACGTGGATTCGCCAGGGGTGAACCGAGAGTCGCAGCCGCTGTTGGGCGGCCGCGGCGACTTCGAAGTTTCTTTCAATCATTTTCCAGGTGAGATGAAAATTTGACCCTTGTAACGTCGCACTGACTCATGTTACCATTTTAATTAAGTTTATCAGACTTGTTAGCTCTTGCTAAAACACGAGAACAGCATATTTAGTACACTAAATTAAAAAAATAACACTTGTGAGTCTTCTAACGATGATTTCTATGGCTTCCGTGAACATCGTTAATCTTTTCGCAAATAACAGATGTTCACAAGTGCGTATTGTTTACCTTGACGCTATAATAGTTCACATATCGCGCATGATTAGAAATTTGTATCGTGTCGATGTTATCCTACCTACCAAATTGCATGTTTTTGTGTGTGTACTTTTGTTATTGATTGAACCAACTTCAGTGTGTAGTTAAATTCAAAAACGTATACACTTAGAAAAGTATGAATATAGCAGCAGACTATTTTCAGTGAAGTGTAACGGCAGTGCTGTAGTTTCAGTGCCAATGATTCCTTTTGTTTATTAAAAATGGATCGTCCTTTTCAGTGTGGTGAGTATGTCATGTTCAAAATAGCATTGTATTATAAGTTATTTGATAAAATTTCGTCTGAAAAAAGTTAAATAACTGCTTTTACTGATAACCCATATGGCAGGTAACAGTTATAACACTTCAGTACTGTTTTACTTTCAACGATCATAGTTTTTACACGACAGTAGTTAAAAATAAGTAAAGAGGTTTGTAGATTCAAGGTTGAAATGTATTTTTTGTGTGCATTGCATTGATTTTATGCTGAAATATGTTAGATTTGTTACGGCTATGTGGCACAGAAAAAGTAGTGATGAAACAATACTATGTATTGCAATAAAACAACAATTAATTAACAAAGATTGTGTTTTTGATAAGAAACCAATTACTAAAGATAGTATACTACCTTGATACAATACAATTTTTTACTTAAGGTACACCTGACAGGTATCAGTTTGAGATATAAAACATCTAGCAGTAAAAACGGTTTTCATTACCATTAAACTTGCAATTTTGACTAAGCTTACGTAAACCAGCAGTTTTACGGTGTAATCAAATATCAATGTTAATATAAGCATTGCTAAGTTTTATTATACATACACATAAACTTCACAAATTGCTTTAAGATTCGCTTTTATAAGGTAACGCTTTGGTTGTTGGATGACTGACATAAAGTTCACATAATTTCACAATGTTATTAGACAAAAAATTGATAAAAATGTTAATGACCTTTTTTTTTAATGATTATGACAAAATGGACATTTTCAATGAAAAAAAAATGGATGTAACTAATTAAAGCATAGTAATTAACTAAGTTGCTCCTTTTTTGTCATTATGGTGCAATATCATTTTTTTTGTCTCCTAATTGCAATTTTTGCTGCATTTTATTGCATTCACAAAAACTACAATTATAGAATACTCTTTTATGCATACCATACATTATAACAGTTATTGCAATGTAGATATTCTTATATATAATATATAGGGTTAACCCTGTGGGTGGTCTTATCACCAAAATTGATCTTTACAAGAGAAATTTTGTTTACATAAACTAGCAGGTGCCTTTATTCCATATCACAGCTTGTCTTTTATCATTTTTGAATATCATTGGAGGGTTAGTAAAAAAAGTTAACTTAATTATGCCAAAGACAAAGATAAGTAGATAACTAAACAGGTTACTATGTAATATGTTAATGTTCAGTAGGTACTACTCAAGGTAGGGCCACATTTTTGTCACTCATTATGCTAATCTACTGTTACCCAATTATTTAAAGCTTAAAAATCTTAAGTAGTCTACATGCTGAATCACAAAAGTTCTATTAATTAATTTATATATTAAATACACAACTTTTGTGTATAAACAGCTAAGTGATATGAATAAATGATAAGAATTTGATTGGATTTAATTGGATAAGAAACCCCAAAAATATTAGTTGTTTTACTGCCTCAGTAAGTCTAAAGGTACCAGACTAACTACTTAAATAGGTGTAATAATATTTTTGTTCAGAACTTTTCCTGGAATCTGTCTGATTTCTTACTGAACAGTATTTAGCACTCTGGCAGTGGAAACAAAAAGCTGATTGCCAAGTAGCAGCATTTAAGTAAAGCTACTAAATACGCTCTAAGTCCTTTCTGCTACAAAGTGCTGATAAAAATGGCTACAATTTCTCAAAAATCATTTCTGAAGAAATGTTACAAATTCAAACCACGGACTGTACTTACGCAAATTGTGCGCCCACATATCTATGTGTCACTTACCCCACTTAATGGCGACACAGTTAGGTAAACAAACATGACCATATCATGCAAATTGATATTGATTGCTTTGTTAGTGTCTTTGTATATTTCGTGGCTGTATCTATGTGCAGATTACTGCTTGTAAAATATGGGTTGCTCCTAATTTTTAGTACTGTAAGTCTGTGGGAAGAAAGAAATACAGAACTTTTTATTTTACCTATTTTATTTCAAATGTTCAACCCAAAATCATATAATGGTTCCTTTTTTGGTCAAAGAATAAGCATTGCCATCCAACGTGGCAATGCTGCCAGTCTTCTGGGCACGTTTCCGGATGACAGCGATGCGGAGGAGTACTTTGACGCCTTTGCCTGCTCTGCCTTTTTATGTTTTTTGTTTTTGTTAAAATAGGTTTTTCTTTATTTTTATTTTAGTGTAAGTTTAGTTGTAAATGTATAGTTTTATTTATTTTTAATTTCTAGCTTTAGTTTGTATATATTTGCTTGAACTCAAAAAAAAAAAATATTACTCTTTTTTCCTACCAAATGAAGGATATATTACATTAGACAAAAATAGAACCATCAAATAGGTTCACTCAGTAATAAGTTATGAGGTAACAAACATAATTACACCACCCTAGCTAGGTAACTAAACCCTTTTTATGATGATAAGATTACAAAGGAAATATTTAAAAAAGTGGGTAGTTGTTGGCAACACTTTCGTATCTACCTACCTTGCATAATGGAAAGTTACTTAGTTGAAAGTGATGAAACCAATCCCATAGAGTGGCTTCTAACTAAATTAATTCTAAATGCCATCGTGTGCAACCTTACATAGTAGTGATAGGGGCAGTTTTCAATAAGTCTGATGGTAATTTATTAAATAACTTTTCACCACAAGAACCCCATATGGCCTGACTGAAACTAGCTGAGCTGTCTCTAAAAGCTGTTATTTTTTAATTTTTCATTATCCTAGGAAGAAAAAGACCTAAACTGACTGAACTTTAAAAAACTTCTTCTGCTTCACAGAGTAGTCAAGAAAGAAACACTGGCTCATCAAATTTTTTAACACGAATTTACAAAATAACCAATATTCAAAAAATATCTAGATTCATTGATTCTGAAAACTTAAAGAGCAAGCAATATTTATGAACTGCTCGCCATCATAAATTGGCGTGATATAAGAAACTGTCCCCCTGGCTGGAGGCCTTAGATTTAAGGTACACCACAGAATTGGGATTGCCCGACTGTGAGCCGGTCTCGTTTAGGATGACTTGAGAAATATCGCTAAAAAATACTACTAGCATCATCTAAACCGTAATCATAATCACAATCAAATATTTGACTGGCCCGTTGGTCTAGTGGTTAGTGACCCTGACCCTGGGGTCGTGGTTTCGATTCCCACCCAGGACAAATGTTTGTGTGATGAGCATGATCATTTGTTCTGTGTCTGGGTGTAATTTATCTATAATATGTATGTATTTAGAAATATATAAGTATGTTTATCAGTTGTCAAGTACCCATAACACAAGCTCTGCTTAGCTTGGGACTAGATAGCGTTGTGTGATAGTTGTGGAATATTATATTATTATTATATTATTTCAGCATCTCGACTAGGATCTGCTCCAGAGCGTATCAAGAACTTATTCCCACAAATTATATTATGGTCTACTTTGAGCAATAAAACATCATTATCACACCCCTCTTAAGTACATTATTATTGATTAAAATAAATTCATTCACAATATACGGAGGTATGGCGCATTATTGAATCATATTGATACATTTGTACAGCTTGCATGCGTCATTGAGAACCCGCGTCACGATTACGCGAGATTTTAGGAAATAGCCTCAGTTTTCGAATGTGTTTAAATGTTTGCATGATTTGTATGCCATAAAGTATTGTTTAGAAGAAATAATTTTTGCGATAAGCAAAACGTAGCGTTTCATATAAAAAAAAAATAACTATCGCTATCGGCAAGTTTATGTTTTAGTAAAAATAAAAAACTCAATTTTTGCTTGATTATGGTATGGGCGTATCTGCGATGCTTCTAGTCAGATTTTCATAGAAATTCGTGATAAATTAGGTACACTGCACTGGCAAATTAGGAAGCGGCATACTTCGCTTCCTAAATTGCCAGTTGAACAAATTGCCATTATCATCTCCAAAGAAAAAGTCGACACATTTTTAGACTTAACTGAATATGACTTTCATAACATACTAGCTGTTCACCCGCCCCGATTGGTTCTTTTTGGACGTAGCGTGATTTTTTATAGCCTATCCTAGCTAGCCTAGCCTTCCTCAATAAAAACAAAAAGATTTTTCAATTCGGACCAGTAGTTCCAGAGATTAGCGCGTTCATCCAAACATACTCTTCAACTTTATAATATTAGCAATAAGGAGTTCACGAAGCCTTCAACCAAAGATTCTGTACATCAAAATAAGCTACACAACGCAATATTCGCTGAGAAACTCCTTTTTATAGAGACCACAGTCCACAAACTTTGACCTTATGGATGTATGAAATATGTTCCAGAAACAATTAAAAATAATTGCTTTTCTGCTACGTTATGAAACTTTGACACCCTATAGAAATTATACCCTCTATTTCAGTCTCGGGCATACGGGTGCCCGATTCCACGTGCGAAGTTCCACGATTTCAACGTCCAGCCAACGAGCCAAAGTCAACTTTATGAGTTTCGAGTTTAGATTAGGATTTTTTTTAAAACCGCTTCTGCACACGTAAAATGACACTGCTCATACTGCACGCGTAGCATGACCCGGTAGGAGATTTTTTTCACAGAAGAATAGACGAAAATGCCTGTGGTTGGAAAAAAAAGCATGGCAATGTTGAAATGTATAAATTATTTTTTTCTCAGTCGCCTACTGGACATGCCATATCAGGCAACATTTCGAATTGTATACTATCTCTATTCTTGGTTGAATAGAGATAGTATTAGGTGGACCTTCTATGCACGCGTGCTGGGCGTATCTTCAAAGAGGTCAAGAGACGTTCAAATGTAGTTGTTAGTTTAAAACTCAAAACGACTAACGGCAAGAAACCCCGAGAACTCGCGAGAAGAGTCAGTATTTGCTACTAAGTAAAATCGAGATTTTTTCTTTAAAGAGACCACTGTAATAACCCATGCTAACTCACGGCGAGATGTCATCTCGAGACGTCTAGTAAACTAAAGACGTAGATAAACCTTTCATTCACGCTTGTTTGGTGTTTTCGGATATTCAAGGCTTTAGCAACGGAGTTTACGATCCATTCTCAGGCGATACGATCTCTCTAAAGATAGAACGGGGTGCCATCTGACGCCGGCATGGGCAGTGAGAAAGCACATATGGACATCCATGGGTTACAGAGATCGCATGAGTTCAGATCGGATCACCGGAATGGATCGCGCTCTGTGGGTAGTCTCTTCTCGCCATGAATCTGTTTTGGGCATTTAAAGCTAACGTGAAAAGTCCTCATTAATCTTTTTGTAGCTTCATCGTAACACTTTGAAGCCCATGTAATCCTCAGGTGGGAAGTCTATTAATTGGGATTTTTGTTAGGAAATGTCACAGCGTGGGATGTGAAATAATATCTAGAAAAGGGCAAAGGGCAACCTCCATGTCTCTGTTTTATTGTCTTTCTCAGATACAAGTTTTTAAATTGGACTTGATTACTAACAGTATTAATAAGTGGAAATTAAAACGGGATATTTACTATGTTTATATCCGCACTAAAAGGAATCCAGAAATATTGGTAACTCAAAACAAATAATAAAGATTGTAAATATAATGATAGCACCTACTCTCAAATCTACGCCTTTCAACTGAGAATAGTACAGCCTTGGTGCCTTCAAGCACTCTGTTGTAATACTTACACAGTACACACTTTTTTGAAAAAATGTTAACAAGATAATTATAACGATCAAAATATTTTTTGGATAATAATTTGTACATTCTTAGAAACAACGCATATTATATACAAATGTAAACAAAAAGCGTCTTTCATTGAACAACGAAGCCGCTTTTCGCAAGTCATCAAAATAAATAAGATATCTGTTCAATAATACATAACTATTGTTCGTGTTCGCAAGGCTGATGCCAAACAGGTGTTGTTTTCAGCCATGTATTGTACGATGCTTATAATTTTATTCCTTTTACTTTCTTTTTCACATCGCTGCTTAGGCAAATGGCGCCGTTTGTTAGCCAAAAGTAAGGATTGTTTTTTATACTATGCTAGTGAATTGTCTTTGTTGTAATGTAGTATAGTGTGTGTTTTTTGTGTGACGTCTCATCATCATCAATCATCATACGAGCCAATTGCAGTCCACTGATGAACGCAAACCTTTCCTACGATCCCGGTCTTGGGCATTTCGCATCTATTTTCTGCCAGCTACCTTCTTCAAGTCATCGATCCATCGTGTCGCAGGGCGTCCTCTTCTAAGTTTGCACACACATGTCTGATCCATCGACTGTCTATCCGTCTGCAGACATGGCCGACACACTTGTACTTCAGCATGCTGATGCTTTGCGTTAAGTAGGTGACTTGAGTTTTCTGGCGAATGACTTCGTTGCGAATTCTATCCAATCCTAATCTGGGGCGGGTCCATCTTAGTTCATCAAAAACGGGAAATGGGTGCATTTTTTCATATACAATGTCCAGCATATTTTACTAAAGTGTGCCAGGAGTTACAGCCTTTGAGTCTGGTATAAATCTTGGAATCTTAAAGGCCCGTGAATATTTCTAAAGAGCTCAAAATATTCCGTATCCTTGTCCGCGCATTACCAAAATAAAGCCTGGACTTGGTGTCTCGTAAAACACAGAAATCGGTCAGACGTTCTCAATAAAACCTGCTTTATTATCATAAGTTGATTATGTGATTATCAATGAAGGAGATACGTCATCGGATGCGTTAGGTATTCAAAGCACTTATTTATCATTTTCATTATGGTATTCGAATGACAATATGGTCTCCTTTGTTTTTCTTAGCGTTCAGAATTGAGATGATCGTCATGGACTGTAATATTCAATCTCAATTATATTCCTTTGTTTTCGGCGGCTGCTTTTGCATGGACATCTTAAAGACTAGGAATAAGCAAAAGAAATAACATGAAATATTGAATTCATCTTTAATCTTGAGTGCATAGACTGCGCAGGTTTCGCCATAACTTGGGCAGCGCAGACGTCCAACCTTTTGTATTATCAAGTTCCGACGCACAAAAAGTTTGCGAAGCGTGCATTACTTCTGCATGTTATGTGTTTAGTAGTGCATGTTTATGTTAGGCCATTTTTAAACGATAAGATATAGATATTTAAATGCTGGATGCGGGTATAAAAGCGTAGGCAACCCTAGGAGCAAAGCAAAACTAATTTGAGTTCGACTTTTTTCGCTTATGTGGCTAAGCTACCTAATTATGACTTCAGAGCTAAACGTATTTGGCTTCATCAAAACGGATCAAACCTTAGTAATGTCCTAAGGAGCAGGGTTAACGACCCCGACTTACGACTTATGGGTCGTGGGTTCTAAGTTAGGAAGGCGTTACTATATATTATCGTGGTAAAATCATCGAATGAGTCCTCCCACCCCGGGCAGGGCGGGAGGGACTGTCAGACATGTACTGACTAAAATCCACGGTGTCCTTCAATAGCCCTTTATGTTCCGGGGTCACGGTGATGGTATAAGTCCCGCGACCCCGGACGTTACTTTATATTGCCTCTGCTCAGGAAAACCCTTTGACGTAACTGAGATATTCTAAGGATGTCTTAAAATTCGAAGATGTGACAACACTCGGACCCACATGTTGGTGTGACAAAGTAGAATCATTATAGACCGAATGCAAAATCCTGTTTTCATCCCCCCAGCTCGGAAAGGGTACTTTTGCTCTTCGATATCTGAGCGTAAAAGCCGTTTTTATCCTCAAGTGAGTAAAAGCCGTTTTTATCCTCTAGTGAATAAAGTAAATTTGAATTTAGAACATCGTATGAACAAATGAGTAGCAGCAGTAATGGCGGCCGGTGACCGCAACAGCTGATCGCTTGCTGTGGTGCCCACTTGACGTTCGAAGGTTGTCGTACCACATCAAATTTCAAAAATAGAATTTGTTTCCTCACCTTAGGTGTGAAAAGCAGAGTACGCTCCTCCGGTGTAAGGCTGCGTTGCCTTGGGCTAACTTGAATACCTCGCTACACTAAGGATTTTTAAATTTAGGTATTCCCTCGTTTCTTTCGGGAATTAACACTTGAACCTCCTCGCTGCGCTACGGACGGAGGTTCACCCCCAGAATCCTTAGTATCGCTTCGGAATTCAATACCCCTCCTTCCCCTCCTTGGGCGGAATCTACTATTATTTTGTTAAAATCACAGACTCGGAACATTCTGGACTCAGTACCTACTTTTTTTTTACCTTTTTTTATTTGCTTTGTGCGGTTTTCCTTTCACGTCTTTTTGTTATGTTATGACAAACCAAGATAAAAATAAGTAACTTTGAAAACTACTACCTAAGTATTATTTGTTTTAATTTAAAAATAATTCTGTTCACTATAATGTATTAGTTAATACCTAAACTGAAATAAAAGCCTATCTTGTGTTTGTACAATGTACATCTGTTTTTATTTGTTTTTGCATTTAGTCATTTCCTCGCTGAGGTGGGATGAAAAGTTACGTGTTGCACTCGAGTGCAAAGATTTTTCACCTTGTGCTCTTTTGATTCCCTCGCTATCGCTCATGATTCTAATTTTTGAATCACTCGTTGCACTCGTGATTCAAATTTAGAATCATTCGCTTGCTCGGTCATCAAACATGAGCACGCGGTTAAAAATCAACTTTGCACTCTTGTATAACAAATAACTATTATACCATTCCCCCTCGAAAAAGCTACTTTTACTCACGGAAAACAGTGCGTAAAAGTAGTCTTTTACGCACTGTTTTGGTGTTTGAATTTAGAACACTTTAGTACATTCGACATCGACCGCGATGCTGGACAACCCCCTTGCTAATATGAAAATTACTCTTAATTCAAATCATTGCTCCGATTTTAATGTCAGCTTGTTGGCGCAGTGACCGAGCGATTGGACTACTTCGCACCCACGTGTGTGTGGAGCAGACTTATTAAAAAAAAACTTTATTTTGTTTCGTTGAATATCTTTTATCGCTCAAATCTTTCTTTTTCTCGTAGTCATGGTATAAAGTATCGTTTGCAACTCTTGAATAAAACGGATTTAAATCGAGGGCCTGAATCACTCGCGTCGCTCAGGTCGTGATTCAGTAATTAAAATCCTTCGCTTGCTCTTGATTCATATAATGGCCCTCGCTTTAAATCCGCTCTTTATTCAATCGTTGCAAAATATACTATTCTTCTCTCAAAATACTATAATCATTACTAAAGAGACTATTAAAAAGCACCTTGTTAAAGACAGCATGCAGAAAGTCGGACAAACCGACAATTGATCACAACTGCCTGAATATGACTCATTACCATTAGAATCAATGTATTGCGTCCGCATTATTTCAATACAATTCCAGGATGCAATTTTCACTACATTGCTGTATTTGTTTAATGAACTGAATTCATTGTCCATTATAAGTCCGCAATGTACTTAACATGCATGGAAAATCTGTTATCGTTGAAATGAGGCTTTATTCAAGCTAAACATTGTGACTTTGTTAAGTGAAAGGCTTATTGAGTGGCTTCCAACCACAGAGGCTTCCCACAATGACCGCTAGGCTAGAAATATCGATATTTTGTTTACAATTGCTTTCCTTTAAACGCGTCTCTTCTAACAGCTACACTTTTGTGGAAATTGTATTAGCCTTTAAATTAAGACCAGCATTGTACGTCATTTTGTCTAAAACTTTCAAATCTTTATTTTTCAAAATGACAAAATTAATGAATGGTAGACCGTGCGGGCACTGAGATTCTATTCGGAGTCGCCTGCTGTAGGTATTATAATCAGATCGCGATTTTTGATTGGCCATGTAGCTAAATTTTTGTCTTAATCCCAGGATAGGATCATTCTCGACAAGGCGGAGTAAGGTTATCCTTGTGCACTGTTTTGTTCACCGAATAAAGGACTGTATCATTATTGCCTTTAAGTACCTATGAAATTAGATGCAGATATCAATCATCTCCTGCCACGGGCCTGATGATATTTGTCCGCTAAATTTCAGACTTAAAGGCAACACACATACAGTCCTTTTTTCTATGACTTCAACAAGGATCTAAGATTTTTCCACTTGATAGAAATTGACCCTTATCATCACCCTCAAAACTCTTTCGCACAATTTGGTAGACGTGCGAAACAAGGTGACCTTTCCTAAGAAATGTTGGCTAATGAAATTGCCTCCATTCTTTGGTTGGGTACCTACCCAATAGTAGGTAATACTGTTTGTCTAGAAAGGTCACTTTCCTTTGAAAGAACCTAATTCGTTTAGCTTTATTCGTCTGTAGCTAGGGAATGATAATATTATAGCCTTTAGACATCAAAGATATACCTACCTACTTGACCCTGCTTTATAAGGATGCAACAATGTACTATAATGACGTTCGACGTGTAATGATATTTCTGTCTTATGACTAAGTTAAACAATAATATCTTAGTAAAGTCAGAATTCTCCAATAACAAGTTGTTTTAAAAAATGGTGATAACCACGTCAACATTCGATGTATAATGGGGTTAAATTATCATAGCCAAACTTTTTTTTTGCTTTTATTTATTTTTGAATAAAAACAAAGCCAAAAATGTTTATCCAATTATCTAGTTGGGAAAAATTGGCAGATTTTATGGCGCCAAATAATGTGGTTACTAGCGGCTATCATCTCGCAAAGAGCGTATAGGCAGTGGTGGGGTGAACAAGACTGGCAATGGTGATGATTTTATGATGTACATAGTAGGAATTTTGCACACCCTAGACGTAAATCTATATTTATAAAAATCAATACCACTTTTTGTTGTAATTTTATAACCCAAGAACAGGCTCACATATCCAAACCAAATGTTTGGGCTTTGTTCGGACTATTGAGTAGATGGTTAATGTAAAGTTTGTACAAAATCGGTCGAGCGGTTCCTCATTTATCATTTTTTTTTAAACAAATGAATAGGTCGCCCGTGTGAAGACGGTAGGGATCACTAGTTTCGTATAAAACAAAAATCCAGATAAATATCGTCACGAGTCATGGCTGATTAGCCTATCACAAGATACGGAATCTTGAAATATGTAAAACATCGCGTAGTACACAGTTTTTATAACGATGACTTATCGTGAGGTTAATTCAGTACAGAAATAATTATAAACAAAGGTTGGTTTTATCAGTTGAACAGATAAGCCCGTCTGGAGAATCTTAAGCAAGTAGTCGACGCAATAATTACAAAATCGGTGCAAATAAAACTTTATCTTGCTTTTCAATAGCGAATATAAAATCCGGATTTTCTGGGAGTAATTTTAATGTGCGAACAATTTTAAATTGGTTAGATTGGAAGAAACCATAGACAAAGAGCATGGACCTAAATTGCCGTTATTCTCTAGTCAAAGTCTAAATATATTGTCTACTAGCGGCCCGTCCCGGCTTCGCACGGGTGGAGTACCCGGTCTTAAACCTGGTCCCGATGGTTACAAACACACCAAAAAATTAATTATCCGAATCGGTCAAGCTGTTTTCATGTTATGTCGTGACAACGGAAAACGGGTTTCATTTTTATATATATAGATAGATGCTTGGCATACATCTGTTTTCTCTAAGACATAGCAAAATGTGCCTGTTGTTTTCTCACTTTCTAGAAAGTATGGCATTTTATTTGGCTAGGGAAGGCTTTCAATCAAAATTAAATAATTTATTTCAAGTAGGCCTGATACGAGCACTTTTGAATTGTCAAAAGACAAAAAATAAAATAGGTAATATAAAAATAGTTATTTTCATATTCCATAGACTTATGTCTATGGAAAGAAAAGTGGATAGAAAAAAATGTGAGAGATTTGGAAAAGACCTCAGCCATGGCACGCCATGGCCCATGAGTTACCAAATGTCGAAGAAAATTTCGCTCCATTCAATCAATTTTGCTTCGCTATTAAGTTAATAAATAAATAATCAGATATCATGCTCATTGATGCTTACTCATCATTTTAGAGTGCACGAATTTCGAGAATGATAGAACGTATGAAACGCATCGCATTTACCAAGAAATGATCAAAGAACTCCGAGAAGTGATGTAAACTTGTTTTATATTACGTGTCAAGGTATATCCTTGTGAATAAAAGTCTAAAGCTTGGTACACACTACACACGCGTGCGAGTAATATCATTAGTAACGCTGCGGGTGTGAAAGGAAGGTTCCCTATCCATTTGCATAAAATTTTAAGACCTAATATAACTTAGCATAATTTTGTTTGGCATAATTATATTTTCGCATAATATAATTACGCATAACAGCTTACGCATAATTTTTTAAGCATAATTTCTCTAACCATAATAATGATTAAGCATAATATTCTAAAGCATAAATTTATTAAGCATAAAGTTCTAAAGCATAAAGTTCTAAAGCATAACTTTTTTAAGCATAATATCCTAAAGCATAAATTTATTTACGCATAATGATATTAAAACATATTTTTATAGAAAATGTATTGAACAATTTTGTGGGTTCTTTTTTCGCTGTAGGAAGCCTAAAGCAAGCAAGCATTCAGCATGCAAGCAAGCATGCAAGCAAGCAAGTAAACATGCAAGCAAGCATGCAAGCAAGCATGCAGCAAACAAGCAAGCATGCAGCATGCAAGCAAGCATGCAGCATTCAAGCGAGCGTGCAACATGCAGCAGGCAGGGTTTCTGTCACGGCTCCGGCGCTGCGGGTCTCCGGCGGCCCCTACGCGCCTACGCGATTTTAAATTACACTCTAGGGGTAGGACAAACAAGACTACGTGGAGTCGGTTTTGCAGCAATTCGGTTTGTCACTTTTGCTGCACAGCATATTAAATTTTTAACCAACAATAATTTTATTACTTAATTGTAACAGAAACTATAGCAAATTGGTGTTATACTAATAGTCATTAGGCCTACTAACGTTATGCTAAAAGTCATTAGGCCTACTAACGTTATGCTAATAGTCATTAGGTCTACTAACGTTATGCTAATAGTCATTAGGCGTACTAAAGTTATGCGAATAAAATTTATGCCAAAACAAGTTAGTCTTTAAGATGATTATGCCAACATAAAATGTATGCCTAAAAAAATTATGCCGTAGTATTATTATGCCAAAACAAATTGTGCGAAAATCGTTATGCCGAAGTATATTAGGACAAAGAACATTATGCGAATAGAAGGGATCCCGAAAGGAATAGCTCGGCGCGGTGCGGACTCGTATTTAGCAGGGGTAGAAACAACTATTGCCCGATTTTATGCCCTTAAAGGTTCTGTTTTTAATCTACTGCCTATTCTTGCACAGATGACCCGCAGTTCAGCGAGTTGGTATGGCAGGCGGAGGTGGCCATCGACAACGGTATCTTCCCGGAGAGGATATACCAGGGATCCAGCGGGTCTTACTTCGTCAAGAATCCTGGAGGGGTGAGTTCTATATTTATTTTTCTTTTTTTATTTCAATTTTGTACAGGCAAATTCAATCTTTCCGCTGTTTGAACATGAATATTCTATTATGTTCTACATGCGATTAAATTCTTTGGAAGGAAACATCTTCATTTCGCCAATGATACCCACCGTGAAGGGATGTCAGTGTTGTATTTGAAACGGAAATATTGATATTGGCAGCCCATAATTGCCGTATTTATTAGACTGGGTAATCGGCAAATGCACAATCTGGATTAAGGAAAGTTGGCAAAGTTGCTAATAGCTGTCAAATGTGTGAGGGAATTGCAGCTCCATAATAAGTACAAATAATCTTAATTAGTTGTTATGAACGTGTTTCAGCCCTCAGTAACGTATATTAATGACTGTTATTGTTGACTTAGGAAGACTTAGAAAAGATGAATCGTCCGTCCATTTTATGTAGACTTACGACTTTTTGCTATTATAAGCGAGACGTCTGGGAGGCACGTTCAGTAGCTTTCCACGAAACACTTGGGAAGACTTAGAAAGGACGAATCACTCGACCATTTTGAATAGACTTACGACCTTTTGGAAAAATAAGGGACACGTCTGAGAGACGCATTTAGTAGTTTTCCACGAAATACTTAGAAGACTTAGAGGGAGATATCACTGAACCGTTCTGTGTGACGTTTTATACGTACGACCTTTTATAATGACACGTCTAAAAGTAGCGTAAATTGACTTATCATATAAACTGTAAGGACAATCTGTAGAAGTAGTTTCGGACGCCGGGACTCCGGGACGTTGGCACTTAATATGTCAGCAGGGACATCTTTTTCAGAAGAAAAAGATTAGAAGATTAGTTTAGATTAGGTTAGAAAACCTTGGCATGGTAATTGGACTATATTCATCTTTTAACCTATTGGACTATGGTGCCCATGTAAAATACAGCGAACCATTATTTTTATGATAGGAATGCAGAATAAAAAAAAATGAGCATAGCGTACTCGAATACTATAAACTCCTGGGCTACGTCCATTTTTTCGGAAGACACTTGACAAAGACCTATGTCTATAAGTCAGATCGCAATCGGTCTGCAAAGATTCGAAGGAACCTTTAAGAGGACGAATCACTGAACCGTTTTATATGAACTTACGACCTTTTGCAATCGAGACGTCTGAGGGCCGCAAGCTGCGACTGTTGTCTTGCCACAAACTTGCAGTCTTGTCTTAGAACTAGTTTAAATATGAGACGTCAGTGACTTGTGGTTTCATGCAGTGTTGAATTATAGCAAGTTTTGAGATACCCTAACATGTTAGATTTTATATTAATAAAATCTGTCGGCATAAAATAAGTTTGTTACTTAAATAATAATTATTGAACAGAATCATTACGGTTTCTTCGAGATTAGGGTATTTGCCTGAAAAATCTAATTAGTCCGTCAGTTAGATTAGCATGAACAAAATTGACCCGTATTTTTTCTTTTGATGCGTAAACCAAATTGACGAAGATACAACAGTTACAAAATTACCAAAACGTTACATTGCAAACAAGTACAGTTTTGACTTGCTTCTCACATCATGAACACCCATTCCCGAATTTTGATGCTATAAATAAATAAAACTCTTACTGACAGACTAATTAGATTAGGCTGAGAAACAGTACTATTTGTCACTTACATAAGACATTCCCTCAAAAAGCCCGCACATTACTACTTCCTATTTAGCCGAATTGCGTGCTGAGTTACGTTCTGTAATGAAATGTCTCCCACATTGAGCTGTTGAAATACGTAGTTAGGTGAGTGTAAAAGGGGGGAGTGCCTACTAAAATCCTCAAAGAGAATCAGAGATTCTAACATTCTCATCCAAAAATTGGTATTGTTTATGCATATAATGTTCGCTTGGAAGCATATTCACCGCTCATTAAAAACATATCACCCGTGAACTTGACATAGTTTTCTGGGTAAGAAATAGAGCGCACATTAAATAGCTGTCAGTTAACGGGGAAGAGGGGGCTGTGAGCCTAGCTCCCACTTTTGGTATGATAGATACATATTTAGAAGATAAAACACAAGTCAAAAAAGTTAGTATTTCGAACTGGTGTTCGCAATACTAGGAGCGTTAGCGATTTTCGTGGTAAAGTTTGTTTTGCTTTTTCAAGAATTCCTTTAGCACAATCCGGTAACTGATTTTTCCTATTGTTAAATAGAAATGGGCTTGCTCTATGTTATCTGCTGTATGTAACTGTGTCATCTGCCCATGAGTACAGTAATATAATATTATTATGTATAATTCTGTTTACTTCATAGGGCAAAAGAAGCGTTAATGGTACTTGGGATAGTCATCGTAGATATTATATATCAGCCGTAGGACGTCCACTGCTGAACATAGGCCTCCCCCATAACATAGGCATTACGATGTAATCTGCCTATATGTATTGTAATGTTGGTATCCACGTTAAGACGTTACAGAAGCAGATGAATGCTTTTGAGAGCCCTAAACTCTTGGCCCAGTTTGGGCAGACTCAATTGAGATTCTTATCGACTTGCTAAGAAGAAGATTCAGGCTTTTATTCAGGAGTTTACTGTTGTTCCTTTTAGTATAATTTTGGATATCCCATATTTGACTAATGTACGAAACTGAAGACGGTTATCTACTTCCACGTTTCGTGGGAAAACCTCAAATAAAGAAACGTATTTGTTTTGACTGATAAATGTTCTATGAAACACAGGCGTACGGTGACTCAGTGTTTGCAAGTAATTCTATAGATATTCAGATTTTGCAATGCTATTGTTGAAAAGAGAAAATAAGCCACACAAAGGCCGATTCAGGTTTAAGTGAGAAAGGGACAAAGGTATTGTGTTTATAACTTTTCAGAATATCCGATCTAAATCTATTAGAGACCTTACGTCAGTTACATTCCAACTGTAATGTTGGCTTATATCTATTGACGCCAGAACAATTAATATTTATGATCCGACAAGCATGAAATTAAAAAAAAATAATAAAAAATACAAACAAAAACTAATGCTTGTTTATCGAGAACCGGAGAAATACAACAGACAACAAAAAACAATCAGTGGCAACATTTATTAAAATCACAACAAAATATCTCAAAATTAAAACAACACAATCAAACCACTCTCCCACCACGGCTGGTCACCGAGGGAGAATTAGACCATCACCCTCTAACAAAGAAACAAAAACTATACATTGCAACCCTAAACACTAGAAGTTTAAGAACACCAGAATCTTTACTAGAACTGGAGGAAGCATTACGGGACCTAAACTGGGATATATTGGGTATTAGTGAAATGCGAAGGGCAGGCGAATCAATAGAAGAACATCCTGGTTATGTAATATTCAACAAGGGTGAAACGGGTGGACAAAGAGGAGTTGGATTTATGGTTAAAGCACACCTCAGAAGTTACATAACAGATTTCATCGGCGTCACAGACCGGATTGCAATACTACTCATCTCATTACCCGGATATAAGAAAACATGTTCTATCATCCAAGCCTACGCTCCTACAGAACAAGCTAATGAAATAGAACACAACTCTTTCTACAACAAACTAGATCAGATCATAACTGATTATGCAAACGATATGATCATACTAATGGGGGACTTTAATGCCCAAGTAGGAGCTAAACAAAACGAAAATGAATTTGTGTTAGGTAAGTTTGGCCATGGTAAAAGGAGTAAAAATGGGAAAAGGCTGATAGACTTTTTGCTTGAGCACAATCTTACACTTTTGAACAGCGTATTTAAGAAAAATTTGAATAATAAGTGGACTTGGATTTCCCCAGATGGAAAATATAAAAACGAAATAGATTACATAATAAGCAGCCACACGAAATTATTTACGGATACATCAGTAGTTTCGAGCCTGAACTTCAACACAAATCATCGCATGGTAAGAGCATCACTCAATATAATCCCACCTAAAAAGACCAGAAAGTATATTGCCCAACCTAGTGCAGTCAAAGATATGAAAATCAACAAGGTCATGTCAAGCTCCATGAAAGAACTCTGCAGTGAATTGATGACCAGAGACACAACACACATAGAATCCAGTTATACAAAACTTCATAAGAAGCTTGTCTGCCTTGGCACCAAAAAACTTGCAAAACATAAATACAATTTAAGTGACACAACAATGCTGTTAATAAATGAGAAGAAGCACATATTCAACAACAAAATGAAAAAACAGAATATTCAAAGTATAACTGAGCTAAGCAAGAAAATCAAAGAGGGCATTAGAAAGGATAGAAGATGCATGAGGTTACAGACTCTCGAAAAACATATTTTATCAACGGGAGGAACCAGAAAAGCTCTTAAAGAATTGCGTGAATCAAGTCCATGGATACCAAATTTAAAAAATAACCACTACAATATCACAAATCGAAAAGACATCAATAAAATAGCTACAAATTTCTACCAAAACCTTTACTCCAGTAGAGATACTGTAAATCAAAGTGGATACGCAAGTTTAATAAGCACTCCCTCAATTTCTGAATCAGAACCTGAAATCCTACCCAATGAAGTTAGACAAGCCATACAAAGCCAAAAGCCGGACAAATCACCAGGCCCTGATAAGATCACAAATGAGTTACTGAAAGGCACCCTGGAAGAATTGATTCCTATACTGACAAAAATCTTCAATAACATTTTACTATCAGGATGCATTCCAAAACAATGGGAAACGTCACATAGCCCAAAAGAAGACATTGAAAACTACAGACCAATAAGTTTGATGTCGAATATTTATAAAGTCTTCTCAAAGGTCATCCTTGGACGAATAAGCATTGCGCTGGATGAAAATCAACCAATGGAACAGGCCGGCTTCAGGAGGAACTTTTCCACAATAGACCATTTACACACAGTGAAACAAATTATGGAAAAGTATAAGGAGTACAACAAACCTCTTTATATGGCCTTCATCGATTACACCAAAGCCTTCGACAGTATAAATCATGACGCCATATGGGTAAGCCTGGAATTGCAGGGGATCCCTAGGTCATACATTAAAATCATTAAAAGCATATACTCTCACAGTAAAGCAAGAATTCAACTAGAAACGCTTGGAGATGTTTTCAAGATTGGTAGAGGAGTCAGACAAGGGGACCCATTATCCCCCAAGCTTTTCTCTGCGGTTCTGGAGAATGTGTTCCGGAAGTTGGATTGGGACCAATATGGCTTACACATAGACGGAAGGAAACTTAACCATCTAAGGTTTGCAGACGATATTGTCCTATTTGAGGAAAACCCACACAACCTAGGAAATATGATTGAGGACCTGAACAAACAAAGTGAGAAAATTGGACTACTCATGAACATAAACAAAACTAAACTATTAACCAACCGGGACAACGTAGAAATCAAAATAAACAACCACCCTCTCGACTACGTAGAAGAATATATTTATTTAGGACAAATCATCTCACACAAAGACCAATCCACTAAGGAAATCAACAAAAGAATAGCTAATAGCTGGAATAAATACTGGTCGTTAAAGGAAGTAATGAAATCCACGGAACTAAGCACGGGACTGAAACGGAAGGTTTTTGATACCTGTATCCTCCCATGCCTTACCTATGGCTGTGAAACCTGGTCCCTCACTAAACATCAAAAGGACCGACTAGTACACTGCCAAAGAGCTATGGAAAGGAGCATGATCGGTATCAGAAAACAGGATAGGAAAAGAAACACCTTTATAAGATCCAAAACTAGAGTTACAGATGTGCTAGTAAAGATAGACCAACTAAAGTGGAGATGGACGGGCCATATACTGCGAAGTACTAAAGATAAGTGGAGCAAGATCATTACTGACTGGTACCCTAGAGATGGTAAAAGGAATAGAGGAAGGCAAGGGAAGAGATGGGAAGATGAGTTAAAATTAACAGCTGGTCCCAACTGGAGAAGAGTAGCCAGAGATAGAAAACAATGGAAGATGTTAGAGGAGGCCTATGCCAGAAGGCACACTGAACTAAGAGACATAATTTAAGGGAAAAAAGAGAAGTTAAATAGTTCAGGATAAAAGGCTGATTGATTGATTGATTGAAGCATGAAATTATGGGGAATGAATTCGAGGAAATCGGAAACAAGATGCAATTGGCAAGAGATGCCAATTGCTCTCCTTGAAGAAAAACATCGTGGAAGAATATGTTTCCCAGAGTTGAAACTCCCTTCCGCTCCATCAAGAGCAGGACTGAAAAAGGAACATGTTTTTAACTGCATAATTATGTCTCAGCATACTAAATATCGACTTTAAAAAAAGTTGCCCCACACTAGGAATTTGTTTGTGCGTTTACAAACATAGAAATTCACATACCTACACAAAGATCCGGTACAAATACTTGTAGGTCAGGACATCTACCAATCAACACCTGCCTCCGAGGTAGATTACTACCTACTTTTCAATCTCACAAGAGGATGCATTCATCATAGCAATGGGAATAATGTCTGCTGCATGCTATGTGCAGAAAATTTAAATAAACCCCTATTTTGAATCCAGATAACAGTTATTATAAAACAAAGAAATTCACTACTTACTATGGCTTGTCGACGGCATGGTGATATTTTTGGCAGATTTTCAGCCATTTCTGTTTTGGCTAGTCATTGTTGATTCTATGCATTTTTCCATCTTGCCAATCATCGGTTAAGGACCTGTGACACACTTAGACACGTGTCGTTTCGTAAGCGTGTCTAGACTTTTTATAATATCTTTTTAGATTTTAAATCCACGTTTATCGATAATTCTCGGATATTACGATGAACCTTTACTACATACATCAGTATGTAGTAAAGGTTCATCGTCATCATCGTCATATGACGTCTACTGCTGAACATGGCCTATGTTCAGCAGTGAGTTCCAAAAGGACCGGTTGGAAGAGACTTCGTCCACCCTGCAGATGACTGATGATGTTTGCGCTTGGCGGTACCTGGTCTCCATTAAAGAACCTTACTTACGGACTCATCGGCTATCAATTCTGCGTGCTATGTTACCTACCCACTGCTACTTCAACTTGATACATTAGCTGGGCTATGTTTACAACTTTGGTTCGTCTAAGAATCTTCCCATTTCTGACGCGAACATGCAGAGAGACTCAGAGCTTTGCACTTTTCATAGCTTGTTGGGCTATCTTAAACTTACTAATGAGGCCCATAGTAATAACCTACATTTCAGTGTTATATTCCATCACTGGTAACACACAATGGTCGAAAACTTTGGCTTTGAGACACTGAGGTATTCTGGATTTTTTGAAGGTTAGGAAATGTAGGCGTAACAAACTCACTTGCCCATGCGACACAGTATCTTTTTCTGAATTCAAATATGCAATAAAAAAAACATTTTTCGAGGTACGACATAATCGCTTTCCAGCGTCGGAAGGTGTTTCTATGTTTGTAAACGCACCCACGTAAAAGAAAAAAAACTAGTTTGGGGCAACGATTTTTTTATCATTTTACTTTACAATTATAGCAGGACGAAATTGATTTATTTGTTAGCTTAAATTAGCTTGTCATGGCTTCTTCATCATCATCAGGCCCTTGTGTTTCTTTTATTTCTTCCATATTCACCCGTTAAACGACTCTTTTACTTTTAGCACGCTATTTATTCCCGTTGCATCGATGTTTATTAAGTAAACATTAGCTCAACGTACATAAATATTGATTTATTAGATAAGTATTACACATATGCAACATTGTGAACGTTTTATATCAAAGAGATAAACTGGTCAAATATCAACAAACCGCCCTTTTTAAGTACCAGATAGAGTAAGGTTTCGTTCACTATAATGTAGATAAAAAGTTCATTAAAAAAGTGGAACAAATAAAATTGAAAGTTAGGCACTAACAATTTTATTTGTTCCATATTTAAAAACTTTATGTACAGTACAAGTAATATTTTATGTTTGAGGAGTACTTTGGGCCACATGTTCTCTGTTTTGTTTTAGTTTTTAAAGTAAATATTCCCCAAAGAGAATATTCCCACTTCAAATAATATCATCTTAATCGTGGTACAGTTAAGTTGAATTTAGAATGACCAGAAGAATTATTCCAAAATTATTGATATTATGCTGGATAATTCTCGCAAATTGAACTTTATAAGTGAGTATTAAGCCTGCTTTAGCTGCAGCTGCCTGCTGCGTTCGGAAACTTAACCGCGAACGCAGCATCTATAATAATATTAATTTTAATGATTACGTTACAAGGTGCAATGATATGACGTGACATTGTGTAAGTTTACTATCGTGCAGATAAAACCGTTTAACATTGAAAACGAATGCCAATAAGCATTTGCCCTTAGCGGCGCACTGGTATATGACTGGCCTGTTGGTCTAGTGGTTAGTGACCCTGACTGCTAAGCCGGGGGTCGTGGGTTCGATTCCCACCCAGGACAAATGTTTGTGTGATGAGCATGATCATTTGTTCTGTGTCTGGGTGTAATTTATCTATAATATGTATGTATTTAGAAATATATAAGTATGTTTATCAGTTGTCTAGTACCCATAACACAAGCTCTGCTTAGCTTGGGACTAGATGGCGTTGTGTGATAGTTGTGGAATATTATTATTATTATTTCTTTGTATACTTTTATGTATCTCGGCTTTATTGCCGGACTTTGAGGATAGCACGAGCCAAAGCCAAGTTCTACCCTAAGATATTAGTGTCATGATGAGCTGATAATGAGAATGAATTTTGGGGTGATTGATTCCTATGTATATCAAACTGTGTGCGCGGAGTGACTGGAGGTTGTGTTTGTGAGCTGGTGACTAAGGAGCTATTTTCATTATGTAAAAATTTTCTGACAATCCTGCAAGTATTCAGGATTGCGGCTTTCTGGAGACTTTGGTATGTGTATGGTGGTAAATCTAGTGTTCTTAAAGATTGGTGGAGCTGTTTAGGGATAATACCTGTAGTTGATAACACAATAGGAACTATAGTGACATTGCTAAGACACCACATTCTGCTAATTTCAATTTTGAGATCTGTATATTTCGAAAGTTTTTCTGCTATTGTGTTTTGTAGGTTGTGAGTGTTTGGTACGGCGATGTCTATGATTTGCGCGGTTTTGTTAAGTTTGTCTAATAAGGTGATGTCTGGTCTGTTAAAGTGTGTGGTTCTATCGGTGAGAATTGCTCGATCAAAGTACATTTTATGAGTGTCGTTTTCAAGCACAAGTTTGGGCTGGTATTTATAGTAAGGTGTTGGTGGTGTGGAGATTAAGTTATATTTCATTGCCAATTTTTGATGTATTATGTTTGCTATTTGGTCGTGCCTGTGTTTGTAATCAGTCTGGACTATTGCTTTACACGCGCCTGTGATGTGCTGGATGGTTTCGGAAGAACTATTACATCTCCTACATATATCTACTGTTTGAGGAACTCGCATTATATGTTTCTGGTAATTGCGAGTTTCTATTACCTGATCCTGAATCGCTATCATGAACCCTTCGGTCTCAGGGAACAGTTCACCACGCCGTAACCACTCGTTCGACGCTAATTTGTCGACGTTAGGGAGGTTAAGGTCGTGTCGGTGCCTGCCATGCAATGCCTTTTGGGTCCATTCTGCAATTTTAGTCTGTCGGTCAGTCAGTTGTTGATTGTTCTGTGTTGTCCTATCAAACATGTTCAAAGGGGTAAATTTTTTGTCGTTATACACAATTGCTTTATGTAGGGTTGAAACCAAGCCTTTGTTTTCAAAATATGATCTTAATGTTGTTATTTGCTTGTTATGTAGGTTAGTGACATCTATAATTCCCCTGCCACCATCGTTCCTTGGAAGTGTGAGTCTCTGTATACATGATCTGGGGTGGTGTCTCCTATATTTAGTGAGAGTGGTGTTAATGATCCGCTGTAAGTTTTTGAGATCAGACTTGTTCCATTTTATAACGCCAAAGGAGTAGGTAAGAATAGGAACAGCGTAAGTGTTTATTGCTTTAACAGTGTTTTTAGAGTTTAATTGAGTATTAAATATTGTTTTTAATCTATGTTTGAATTGTTTTGTTAGTGTATTTTTTATTTCCTTATGCATAATCTGCTTAGCCTGTATATACCCTAGATATTTGTATGTCTCGGTTTCGTCTAATGAGTCTATTGTCGTACCTGTCTGCATTTGATATGAATGTGTGTATGTTTTTCCTGCTTTAATTGAATTAATTTTACATTTCTCAATCCCAAACTCCATAGCAATATCATTTGAGATTTTTTCTGTTACATCAGCTAGTTCGTATAATTCATCAGGGGAAGTTGCATACAATTTGATGTCATCCATATAAAGGAGATGGTTGATTTTGAAATACCTGTGGTCAGTCAGTATGTCAGTCATTGTATCACTATAAAGGAGCTGATAGCCGGGTTTTAAGGAATTTAATTTGTTAGAAAGTGGGTTTAAAGCTAGACAGAACCATAGTGGGCTGAGTGAGTCCCCTTGGAATATTCCTCTCTGGATCTTAATAGGTTCTGTTTCAACTATTCCTGTCGGTGTGTTCAATTGTAATCGTGTTTTCCACTTTCCTACAATATTGGTTAAAAAATTGATGAGTTGTGGGTGTATTTTATATATTTTTAGGACTTTTATGAGCCATGAGTGGGGTACTGAATCGTATGCTTTCCTGTAATCTATATACATCGTGTGTAAATCTTTCTTGGTACGTTGAACTTGTTTATGTATTACGGCGTCTATTGTTAACTGTTCTTTACAGCCTTGACTTAGCTTCTTACACCCCTTCTGTTCTTCTGTTAACACCTTTTGTGTTTCAAGATGTTTATATATCGTATTAGTAATACATGCTGTCATTATTTTATATATAGTTTGTAAACATGTAATTGGTCTATACTTTGCCGGGTTTAGTGTGTCTCTAGGGTCTTTTAGCAGCATATATGTCTTTCCTTCGGTTATGTATGGGGGAATCGTTGTTGGGTCTTTTACGAAATCGTTAATATGATTAAAGAGGTGTGGGTGTGTATGTGTAAATTTTTTGTACCAATAGTTGTGTATGTTATCTGATCCAGGCGCTTTCCAATTGTGTAGTTTTTTAAGAACGTCGTGAAAAGTTCCTACTTCAATTTGGTCAAAAATCATTTCTGCGGTGTTTGTTTGGATTGCTTCCTCCTCTTTAATCCATTCTGCTTCAGAATTATGGCTGACAGGATTTTCCCAAATTCCAGCCCAAAATTGCTGTAACTGTTCTGTGGTTGGAAATATTGTTTGTGAATTTTGTATTGTTTGATTCGTCGTTGATATCTTTAGTGATCGATAAAATTGTTTTTCGTTATTCCTGAACTGAGTATTTTGGGTTTTACGAAGTGTGCATTTAGTGTACCGGCTTAATCTACTTTTTACTACTGTGAGTTTTTGTTTAAGAGTATCGAGAAAATGTTCAAGTTGTGTGTTAGGTGGTTCGTGAGCTGAATGTATTGTGTAGTCTTTTAGTATCGTCTCCACTGCCTTGTTTAATTTCCTGCTTCTATGGCCTTGAATATAGTGTGTTAATCTACCTATTTTAGCTCTATAAGCCTCTATTTTGTACTCTAATCTTTTCTGCCATTTGGGTTTGTGGACTTTCTGGAGTCTGCTTCCATTTTCAGGAGGTGTGTGTGAGATTTTACTCCCATTGGCTTTAGCCGCTGTCCATGCAGCGCAATATATTATTGTCTGCAGATTATGAAAATCTGTATCCCTAGTAATGTGTTCTGGTAAAATTGTTTTATTTATATAATTAACTATATTCGCTAACCTTTTTGACGACTTTTGCTTAGGTATGTAATTTCTATCTGTAGGGTGAATGTTTTTGTAGTATTGTAATGTTTGCGAGAATATTTCATCAATTTCAGGATTTCTTTCTAAGTGATCTGAACCTAAGATACCTACATTCGGCCTTTCTTCTATATCCTCCATTTGTGAATGTTCTATTTGGGTGGGTTCTATATTTTCTATGTCTATGTTTAGTGTATTTGTATGTGAGATTAAATCTACATTCCCTACCTCTGTGTTTGAACTTATACTGTCAACTGGCCTTTGGAAAGACTCCGTTTCAACTAATTCTTTCTCAACAGTGGATTTTAATATCTGTAATCGTGCATCTGAAATCATACTATTATTAAGTATTGCTCTTTTTTGGTCTGAAATGCGCTGCTCCGATAAATTTGATAAATGGGGATAAAATTCTATGAACTTTTCTTTTAGATTTCTTCGCCAAACTGTCATATCCGTTTCCATTTTTGTTACCCTAAAATAACATTTCATAAGTGTTTCGTTCAGTTCGTTGGACCATTTCATTCTTCTTTTAGGTTCTGATTGTGAGTGTGGTTGTGAGTCTGTCTGAGTTGAAATCAACTCCGCTGGTGTCTGTAATTGTAAATCATTGTTTTGTGTTTGTAATTGGTTGCTTACTTCAAGCCTAATTGTGTCTAGTGTGTTGGAAGGTAATAACTGTCTGGAAACTATAGCTCTTCTTTGATCTCCAATTCTTTGCTTGGAGACTTTCATGTCTGGAAATTTTTGCGTGAATCGTTGATGTAATGATGTTAAGTATGCTTTTGTGTCCGATTCTAAGTTTGTGATGATGAGGTAGTTACGCCAAATGAATTCATTCATTTCTTTACTCCATTTTTTTCGCGTAGTAGTTGTGACAGTAGCGGGTGAAGGATTAATGACCATATTAGCCTCCGACACATCATCTACTGCCGTTGATGATATTCTTGATGATGATCTTGTTGAACGTGATAAATATGAAGGTGGTGATGATACGATTGATGAAAAGATGGACTTTGGTGAAGATGATGAAGAAACCGATGATGTTTCATCATCAACAGAAGGCATATTTGCCTGAATATTTTGTTTTGTTTTCGACCTTGTTAACATATTATTCCCACGAGTAGCTAGGGACTAACACAGTCGACCACAGCAGAGCCCTGCGTTCACTGTGGTAAGGGTGAATAAAACTGGAGGTCCCCAGGTATCCAGAGTTGGCACACTTGCGACTAGACCCTCCTCTAGCCATGCAGCCCTCGGCGTGTGCGACCTTGGCTTGGATTGTATCTCTCTTAGTCTAGCCCCTCACCCTAGACCCATCTCAGCAAAGTTAACTCTACTGAAACAGGCCTAAGGCTCGGAGTACGCAAGCCCCACCACGACGTCAACGTGGAGATACAGCGGTGGGGTTATTATTATTATTATTATTACTGGTGAAACATTCATCTCATACATGTAGAGATCACTATTTTTGTTAAGGCGCTCCTTTGTGCTCCCATGATTTGATGCTAAATTTTCTTCTGTCAGTGATGAAATGTTCGAATCTGTAACATTACAGGTGAATGAGGGAGCGCCCTTACGTTTTCTTAGAACAGCCAATTTCGCTCTGTATTGAGGCAACTTATTATCCAGTAATCCTTCTTTGATTACGGGATTATAATCTGTTTCTAAGAAACGGCCGGGTATATTGATCTACCTAAATTGTTATATACCCAAGGCGTATGTTTCTGTAGCTATTTATTTCAACCGTTCATATTCAGCACCAGAATTTTTATTTATTTTTACGTTAATGACAATTATGATTGACAAATTAATTTGAATCATATTTAGCGTGTCACTCTTGTTTTAATAATGAAGTCTATTGTTCCATTAACCTTATATGTACACAGAAAGACTGTGAAACCCTATAGACTAATTACGCTACGTTTTCTAGATCCTACTTCAGATTAAAGCCCTGCTCTAATTTCTTCTATTGCTTTTTCCAAAGACGTTGGGCCACGTTGGTTTTAAGATCTTAATTTGTACCAACATTTCAGCTAATAAATTAATGCCGAGCAAGACTGCGATAGGACTATCGCAGTTCTAAGTAACTAGACAGTTATGATAGATATGTTATTTTATTTGAGATGCAGTTTGCTCATAAGTAGGTATAATAAAAAAACACACAGACGAGTCCTGCTCGCAATCTGAGATATCATTTCCGCAAAAAAAAAAAATGTGTTAATTATTTTGTCTCATTTCTCCCGTCTTAATTTATTTTATCTGTTTTCCAGAAAATCATAGGCGTATTCAAGCCTAAAGACGAAGAGCCTTACGGCCGTCTCAATCCAAAGTGGACAAAATGGATGCACAAGTTATGTTGTCCGTGTTGCTTCGGGCGCTCGTGCCTCATCCCGAACCAGGGGTACCTGAGCGAGGCGGGCGCCAGCCTCGTTGACTCCAAGATAGGCCTTAAGATCGTGCCAAAGACCAGGGTAAGTGGAAAAGAATACAGGGGAACTGGAACCACAGAAGTGCCGATAGAGGTGTCCGTAACAACTCTTCGGTGTGTGAATCGAAATGATTAAGAACCACACAGTCACCTCATAGACGCTATATTTCTGAGAATGATACTGGCGGACTGAGTTTTAGAAACACCCGCGTACGCCATTTTTTTATTGGCTGCTGTGCTGCATGTCGTAATTTTGATTCCAGTACGGAACCAATATTTGCCTACAAGTAGTAGTCCAGGTCTAGTGGTATAAACGCACCCACAATCATCATGATCATCAGCGGGAAGACGTCCACTGCTGAACATAGACCTCCCCCTTAGACCGCCACGCCGAACGACAATTCGCCACTTGCATCCAATGTCGGTTTATCGGCACCCACAATACAGGAGAATATCCTGTGGGCCAAAAAAGAAAAAAAAATCTATTGTTGGTGGTACTTTAACAATAATAATTTTAGCCTAATTAAAAACATTAATTCAGGAAGAATCAGTCATGTTGTATATCCGTAGATTTTCATTGTTCCAACATCGAGTGCAGTGACCGTGCTATGAGATCTCTAAATTAGGCAACTTATTCGCAGACAAAGGTCGTACACAGACTTAGACAAAACAGTTTTGTCTACGACTAGAAATGTAATGAAATAGCATAATAGTGACCTGTTTTTAGAAACAGTTTTTGGCTCAGTCTGAGCAAAACCAGGACCCTTATTTTTATAGAAGCCCAAAATGTTGGCTTGTACTGTATTAAGGGTCTATTCGAACTTCGCCCAGTACCGCAGGGCGAATTCCTGCCACCGTTATTATGCACGGTCAAGATATTCGATCAAGTCTCGAGTCGAAGGCCTGACGGGGCCAAATTGCTGGCTGTAGTCGCAGGACTGTCTTAAAAGGGAACCGCGGGCCGGTTCGCAAAGAGCAACTGAAGGTTCAGGTTATATGTTTAGAAAGTCAAGTCTAATCTAGAAGTCATTTAATAATTTTCTCATTTAAAAAAGAAGGGTGTACCCCAGCTTTAATGCAGACTTTTAGGCAGCCCACTAGATAAAGCCTCAAGGAACTTTCACCCTTATGAATATGTAGATAGGGAAGTCGACCCTAACATAGTTGAGAAAACGCCAGGCAGATGATAATAACCATGAAGTCCATTTCGTCATCATCATCATCATCCGTTATTTATTACCTGATAGTTAAGGCTTTCCTATTCCTCCAGTTTTCATATCTGATTTATTTCACTGCGGAAACCAAGACATTCACTTCCAGGAGTATCGCTGTGTTGCCCAATTTCTTTTTTTTCCTTGTACTTTAGTTTACATGCAAAACACGTTTTGCTTCATGCAATCGAGGCTCAGACTTAGCAGAGGTGCGCATAATAAGAATGCATGAGGGTGATATATCAATGTCGTAGCTCGCGACACTTCTTTGGAAAATAGCCTTTAACTTGTTGCTTTGCAACTGCCATAATAATCAGCCAATAAATGTTCGCACTGCTGCGACACAGGCCTCGTATATTTGATAAAGGGCTGTAAGGTACTACGAGGGCCCAGTGTGGGTTGGTAGATGTCACATGTCTTTCAATTTTTGGTTCTAGGACATGCCAGTTTCCTCACGAACTTTCGCCGTTTGAGAGCAGTTGTGATGAAATTAATCACACACTGACTGGGCTCAGACCATTACAACTTAGCCACCATTCCCATGAACTATGCATTCGATGATCATGCTCGCGGGACAGACATGTTATGGCCAGAAATTGCCCCAAATAAAGAGGTTTTTTTTTTTTTTTATCGTGGTAAAATCATCAAATGAGACCTCCAACCCCGGGCAGGGCGGGAGGTACTGTCAGACTTGTACTGACTAAAATCCACGGTGTCCTTCAGTAGCCCTTTATGTTCCGAGGAAATAAAGAGGTTTAGAAGGAAAAAGGGGAGGCCTTTGCCCAGCAGTGGGACACAAACTAGGCTATTAAAAAGAATACATTCGAACCGGAATAAACTATCTAAAATTTTCCCTGAACTTCGCCGCTAGAAGTAAATTTTCTCAAAAGTTGATAACAGTCTAATTCTTACGACGGTAAAGCATTGTTTTACATTTTTTTAATATTTAATGTAAAACACATTACTTGTATATTTAATGTTTATTTTTATAGCTCCAACTATTTTTGCCAATGTTTTGTTTGACGCACAAATGCGTTATCGATTCACGTTTATGTAAATTCCAGTTCAAAAATATAAAATTTACCTTTATGACGTTAACAAAACATTCATATAGTACAATATTTTGTAAAATAGAGCGGTATAATTTATTTACCTTTTATTCAATTAATAAAATTAAACATAATTGTGTTAATTTATAATCTAATTGGTTACCTTCCGGAATAAATTATCTTAGTGATGGTGGATATTGAAAAAATAAATAGGTTTTGTAATTTTGAAGATGATTAGCGCATCCCAAACACACGTTACGTGAATTTTTAATCTTGTTTCGGAGTCGGCTAAAAATAATCTACTGATCAGTACATTTAAATCCTTTTTATTTAACCTTCAAACTCCGGATCACTCGCGTTTGGTTTCGGATGAATTCGGCGCATTTATGAAGACTTGAGGCTTTCATAAATGTGTCGAATTCCTTAAGTCTTACGGTGACATTTTGTGAGTTTACCTTTTTTTATTGTTTTTGGTTGGTACACACGGCTACACATCAAGCTTTACTAAACCAGTTTGTCTTGGTCTCGCTTCGTACGATTTTTACACACAATGAACGGTCAGCTATTACTGGTTTTGCATAGCTTGATGTGTAGCCGTGCGTTTCTCCTGTATTGTGGGTGCGTTAAATACAAACAGAAACTCACATACACAAACACCCAGTCCCGGAACAACTATAACTATCACTGCGCCAACCGTGATATCAAACTTCAACTTTATGCAATTTTTTTAAAATAAATCCTTAACATTAATAATCATTCAATAAATTCAATTAATATTAAGTTTATTGAACGCAAGACGCTCGTGATGACACCATATCACCGTAGGTCATGTATCAACAGATAAAAACATGTGCGTAGATGATGATTTTTATTAAACAAATGTTGAAATTATTAAAGTTTTTTTTTAATTTCTTATATGAAATTGGTTGATTTATTGTTGTTTATACATAGTTTTATGTATAATATAAACTACTTCTTGCTTAAAATACATTGAAGTATGAAGAAATTTTAGAACGCCATAGATCTGTGTTTGTCTGGTTTTATTTCACATTTCCTAAAAAATATTATTTACTATCTTTTGCCCGCGGCTTCGGTAGCGGCAATTTAGAATTTGAAAAACTATGTGGCCTCGTCTGTTATCATAAAGAATGTTTCCTTCAGGAGTCGTATAATAGAAACAAAGTTTAGGATTTGTGATTTGAACGTTGTTTTATGTCCAAGAAAATTGCTTAAAATGGTTAGTATTAAACGGAAATAATTATAATTCTTACTCAAAACAAATAATTTAATCCGATAAATAAATTAATAAATAAATATAGAAACTAGACCCAATTTCAATGCGTCACTGATTCTCCATAACATATAAACACTTAAGCCTAATACAATATTAATAAAGCCAATCTTAAGTATGCTTCTTGTAATTAAGTACACACGCACTAAACTGACCTCGCAGTCGATCCAACTTAATATTAACTTGATGTAATCTCACACGATTATGTATTAATTTATGCTGAGTGACCTTGAATGTGGTTCAACCAGAATCTCGGTCATTTGTTGTTTTGAGAGGTCACTTTAAAAAACTTTCGATTCGGATGTCACTTAAATAAAATGTTCAAAAATGATTTCACCCAAGGAATTGTCAGGCTGGTACTTACTAAAATCCAGGGGCGTAGCTACCGCAGTATCTGCGTATCAATTATACGAGGCCCCAGGTCACCGGGAGCCCCCAACTTACGAGCAAAAATTAGTAAAAACATCCCATTTTTTTTCATAATTGCCTAAGTTTTTGTACAGTAGACAATCTTAGGTAATTATGAAAAAAAAACTATAGTACAAAAACGCCTATCAGACCTACCACTGTTGTCCATAGCAGCAGAAACTTTAGAAAAACTTAACTCATCATCATCAGATTGTATACTTAATTTAAATAGTTTGTTAAGTTTTTGGAATATTTATTTTAATTTTATGTTATGTTTTTCTTTTGTGAAAAAAAACTTTGTGTTAAATCTTTACTCTTCATAAGGGTCTCCAAAAAAAGACGGGCCAAGCCACGCTACCGAGAACCAAACTCGCGACACGCAGTGCAGTAGTTGATCGGTAACTCACTGGGCCATTGGAATTCATTCCTTTCTTTAAAAAAAAAACGTTGCCCCACACTAGGAATGTCTCCTGTATTACAGTGAATGCATTAACAAACATAGAATCTCACATACACAAACGCCTAAACCCGGAACAACTACTTGTAGGTCACACAAATATTTGTTCCGTCTGAGGACCAAACCCGCGACACGCAGGACAGCAGTCAATCGCTTACTCACTGCGCCAGCGCATATTAAATAATGCTTTTTTTTATTTGAATACGTTTTTATTGTCTTCCAGGTGGTGAAGCTGGTATCGGAGACGTTCAACTACCTGCGGATAGACCGCGAGCGCTCGCGACTGAAGCGCGCCATCACCGAGCAGTTCCCCAATCTGCGGTTCAATAGAATGGGACTACCGCCTAAGGTAACACGAAGTTTATTGCACCAACTACTAAATGGCTATTTTACTCAAAAAAAAGTCAGTCCGAAAATTAGACCTTCAAAAATTACTTGAGACCTTTTTTTTTCTTTTGTTATGTTAACCAAAATTTACGAAGATAAAACGTCACTTGGTTGTTATAATTTTCCAGGCGTTATGACGTCACAAGCCTCCACTCCGAATTTCGAGGCAATTTATCTTTGTCAATAGTCATTGATTTAAATAAAATGTGTTCATTATTATTTTTCAATACTGTAACGGACTATGCAGATTTTCAAATTAGTTATGCAGTACCTAAACTTATTTTGGCATTGGAAAAAAATATTTGTTGGAGTGCAATGTTTCTAATATCACTGCGACAATTTTGGCTAGTTTAAATAATTAATAAATTAAATCACTTTTGACAATAGACTGTACCCCTAGCACGAGTTTTCACTCTTTCACTTTACAGCGTCTTTCCAGTATTCACAGCGTTTCTTGTATGAAAAAATGGAACAGCGCCTCTGGTGTGCGAAGAAGGAACTAATTTTTTCCTTGAAAATTGTCAAAGTTCCAGTTTACTTTACGTCTCAAATACTGAAAACTTGTGCTAAGGGGAACTCGTCTTTTATTTCTCTCGTACATTTATTGGATTAATAAAATGTTTGTGTTGCAGGCGGGTTCATTCCAGTTGTTCGTGGAGGGTTACAAGGACGCAGACTACTGGCTGCGGCGGTTCGAACAGGACCCGCCGCCGCCACATGTTATGAGGAAGTTAGTATTACAATTATTTACCTTTTTTTATTAAAAGTGGTTAAGGGGAATGCTCCAACCAGCCCGCGAAATTAAAAATTTCTTGCGTTGGCCATTGCTGGGTTTTATATTGATTAAAATATTATTCGTGGTTGTTAAACGTATGTAGTTACCGAATTATAATCATCAAAATCACCAATACAACCTCCAAGTTCATAAAGCCCTAGGAATGAATTTTTCTGTTTTTTTTTTTTGTTCATAGGGTTTTATGAACTTGGAGGGTTGTATCGCATAGCAGTCAGGGTCACTAACCACTAGACCAACAGGCCTGTCCTTATAATTAGGCTATCGGAATTGCATTTATTTCTCGTTTTTATCCCAAATTTCCTGTTTCAGATTCCAGCTACAATTCGAGCGCCTAGTGGTGTTAGACTACATAATTCGCAACACAGACCGCGGTAACGACAACTGGCTCATCAAGTACGACTCGCCCAGCCAGCAGCCGCCGCCGCACGCCGATATAGACCTTAGGGACCCCTCCGTGAGTTCATATTGCTTTGTATTTATTGTAATAGTTTGTCAGCTATAAGCTGAAGTGGCAATGAGCAGGCCATATTGCTCGCAGAGCGGATGGCCGATGGGGTCGAAAAGTGCTAGAGTGGAGACACGTCCACAAACAAGGTGGACAGACGACCTTATAAAGGTCGCCGGAAGACGCTGGATGCAGGTCGCTTCCAACCGGTACATGTGGCGATCTAAAGGGGAGGCCTATGCTCAGCAGTGGACGTCCTATGGCTGAGATGATGAGGATGATGAAATTGCTATTGGATCAAATACTGATTAAATAAATATTATTTTCCAGGAGTGGACAGGCGCGGAGGTCCGTATCGCAGCCATCGACAACGGGCTAGCGTTCCCGTTCAAGCACCCGGACAGCTGGCGCGCCTACCCGTACCACTGGGCCTGGCTGCCGCAGGCCAAGCAACCCTTCAGCCACGAGACTAAGTCAGACATACTATTTATTTATTACTACTGGGCCACTAAAAAGAAAGAATGAAAATCATAAAAATAATTAAGAGGTGTATCTTTTGTTATTTATTTATCTCGCTAAATATAAATTTATATTTATTTCCAGGGAGTTAGTGCTTCCATTGTTATCGGATATGAACTTCGTACAAGAGCTGTGTGATGAACTACACGTATTATTCAAAGTAAGTTGCTTAATTATTGACCTATCAAATAAGTAGATATTCAATGTTTTTGTAGACCCTCCCGTCTTCCAGACAAATATTATTTAAAAATATCTCTAAAAATAAAGTTAAATTAACAAAAACAACAAAATAGTCATAACTATAATATATCCTTTATTTAAATTCCAGTTCTTTTAAACGTGGTCACAGTCCCACGTGGTTATGAAAAAGTACCACAGCGGCATCTGTACTCAAAATCTCACGCGATATTAAAGTTTTACGCGTATTTAGAGGATATTAGACAAAATTTGACATCAATTGTCGGGCAGTCGTCCATCACACATGACACTTGTGTAGTTCAAGACACTATCTTGATACTTGACAGCCCATAAAACGACCCCCAACATAGGGAGTGTAAACGACTGCCCAAAAGTGTTGTTTTGTTTTCAGGGTCTATGTATGTAGATATGTATATTTGTGAGATTCTTTATTCCACCATAACTTTTGAACGTTTATACCGATTTTCTTGTTATCGTTAAAATAACTTAATTTTTAGCGTACTTAATTTTTATTCGTGTTTCATATTTTTAAAACTTATTTATTTAAAATTATAGTAGGTATTTGTTTTTCAACCGAGTATAGTGGAACTTTACTCCTTGTTCCACATTAATCCGTCATTTTAATATTATTTATAATTTTAATTCATTAGTAATAACATTATATCTTATCCATATATCACATTACCATCACAGTAGTGTGCATGATAGTATCAAAATGTTCACAAAACAACGCTAACATTGTCACAGCAGGACAAGGGCTTCGACAAGAGTCTGTTCGAGCGACAGATGTCCGTCATGAGAGGACAGGTTCTCAACCTCACGCAGGCGCTCAAGGACAACAAGAGTCCCGTGCAGCTCGTGCAGATGCCCGCCGTCATTGTTGAGAGGTGAGTAGTACTCTCCGCCAGATAGGCCTGGAATAACGGTCATTGACCCGACTTGTACCAAAATAATGCATCGTTGGAATTTCAAAATAAAACACAAGGTCAAGGTCGCCTGTCAGGGAGAGGACAGCGTCACCCTCGCAGCGCAGCCGCGGTGGTAGACGCACACGGTGACGAACGTCGCAAGACGGCTTCGGGCCACGGCGCGGGCATGCGGGCGACGAGAGACGGAACATTGTACAAAGTAAATAGTGGGTGATTCTGGGGGAGGCTTTTGTCCAGTAATGGAACAATTTAATCCCAATTGATTCCTGTGCATCAAGTTTTAAAATAACCTGTTGCTTTTATTAAAATCTACCGCATTTCCAACTCAATGAAGCTGGTCTAAATGGCTGGTCCTAAATGTGCAACGCCAACTTTTATTCACAACTTTTATTTGACTTCATCAACGAGATCAAATCTCGAAATAAGTGCAGAACTGCTTTGTAATTCGCGAACCTTTAAAATGTTTTAAAATACGCAAGATATTACTATATTTTTTATTTGTATTTGTTTTATTATTATTTGATTAACATTTAAATTCACAGGTCCAAGAGCGGGTCGACGTCGTCTCGGTTCTTCGACTCGTTCCAACAACGCTTCCAGCACAAGTCGCCGTTCTTCTCGTGGTGGTGAGGCGACGGCCAGCCGCTAGATAGGTGAGCTTATTAAAACTAGTCTCATTGGCACGTACAGTACGAAAATATAAATTGCAAGTGGTTAAAATTGTTGGTTGGCTCAATGGCTGAGAGATCGACTCCTATGCAACGTGTCGTGGGTCCGATCCCCGCACGGAAAAAATATTTGTATGATTTGCAAGTACGGAACAAATAGTTGTTCCGGATCTCTGGGTATTTGTATATGTGAGTTTCTATGTTTGTAAACGCACCCACGATACAAGAAGAAATTACTAAAGTGAAAAAAAGAAAATAGGTACTACCCTAACTTCCAATATGTTAAAGGAAGTGAAAAACAATTGCTCCTTTTATGCAGAAATTGTATGCCATGGCCTTACCGGAGAGAATTGTGACTAAGCTATGGCTAAGAAACACTAAGACATCGTAGATTTTTTGAAATATTACTTGAAGTTAATCAGTCCAAAGAAAACTTAAACTGAAATAACAATCTGGATTAGTGTAATCAATCATAGAATGACTGGCATTTACGGCTATTCTTTGGTCTTACACAACAAGAGATGTAAAATCTAACTCTGATCTCTTTATTTTTCTGTCTCCCACAGACGTTTATCAAATAATGGTGATAAGTTCCACGATGAAGCTGATAACATATAGATGTAAACACAATTGTATGTATATGTATGTATAATGTAACGTAGATTAGTTATATTGTAAACTAGCGAATTACTGCTCGATGTAGATCAAATGCGCGCCACATGCGATATGTTATAGTCACATTTATATTATACTAGCGACCCGCTGGCTACGCACGGGTATAATATAGATTTATTATCATTGAGCTATTATTATTACGTATAGAGACGACACCACGCATCACCACTGTGTCCCATCCAGTATGAGTGCGCGCGCCTAGAGCACGCCACAGAGCTGTCAAACAATTGAATGAATTTGTGCGCGCGCACTCATCCTGGATGGGACACAGTGGTGATACGTGGTGTCGTCTCTATACGTAGTAATAATAGCTCAATGTTTATTAAACATATGTATCTTCCTCTAGAATCAATCTGTCTATACATTCAAACTGCATTAAAATCCGTTGCGTAGTTTCAAAGATCTTAGCGTTAAGACGCACGGCGGGAAGCGAGTTTGTTTTATAGTATGTAAAATTTTCTAGTGTTTTTTTCTTTGTTAGCTAGTTAATTCTTAAATTTTAAATCACACGGTTGATGGAAAGAATAGATAAATGTAAAAATACCCACATTATGTCAATAAGAAATATATTTTATGAGGCGACTCTACGTCAACTTATAATAGGTCGTTCACATGGTGCATCTTTTACGATATTTTACGGTTTTTAAAATGATCCCGATACTACACGGTTCGTATTGATTGTCGCCATGTGAACGGAACTTTTTAATTTTATGATCCTGAATAAAAATTGTGATACTGATCGTAAAATATTTCGGATTTTTATTCTTATGCTATTTTCCCATTATTCTATTTGTAAGTAAATCATGTTCATTACATTATTTTATAAATAGTCTCCATTATTTCATTTCTAGTTATACTTTATATTTCCATTTCTTCTGGACTATAATGTATCGTGTGTGGTTTGCGATAATTTTATTTAAATATTTTTTATCAACGACTTTGCCTGTAATCCTTGGCTAAAATGTTTATTTTTGTATAATTTTATTTGTGATTTATGCTTCGTAGAGCTCAGCTCTCGAACTTACTTTCTGATAATTTTGTAAAAATATGTTATGGAGTCCCGTTAGATGGCGGTTTGGGCGACTGGGGAATTTCACTTGGCATACAGAAATGTAAAATCAGTTAAAAGAATATAATCTGTCATATGCATTTTCTTTGGTCTTTTGGTAAGATATCAATTTAGTTCTTTTTTGTTCTCAACGATTTAATAAACTTCAGAAACCAAGTATAATTCTGGCCGTATAGAAGAATTTTCATGCAAAATTGTGACGCAGCGATACGAATAAACCGCCATAACTAATAATTACTTGAAACGGAATTTACAAGGATTAAAAACTGCTTTTCATCCTCAGTAGCCGAAAAAGCTATATTAGTGGTGATATAATAATAAATAATTGATGTAATGTGACAAATCAATGTCAAGGCTGCCGGCAGCCCGCTAGTCGTAAACCCTAACGATTTTACCACAAAAATATAAACATCTATTGAACGCTTAGTCTAAAAAAGGTGTAACTGCAAAAAGACCCTTACCGTCTTACCAAAAAAAACGATAAACATATGTTGAACACTTGTCTAAAAAACTGCCAACGTCAAAACGACATTTCACGTTGATATAAGGATCGTTTTGCAACTGTGTTTTTTTTAGACAGCGTTTAACAGATGTTCATCTTTTTGTGGTCAGGCAGATGAAATCAAAATGAAATTTGGTTTTGACGTTGACAGTTTTTTTTTTTGGCAAGTGTTCAATAGATGTTTATCTTTCTTGTGGTAAGACGGCTTATTATAGACGGCAAGTTATATCTGGAAGTTTACAAGGATATTTTGGCGCGTGGCAAAAATCGAAACTAGTATCTTGTATTTTTTTCTAAAATCCTGACCAAACGGCGCTCTTTTGTACTTCGTAAACTTACATAATCACTAATATTACTAAAACATCAAATGGGATTTTTATTTTGTTGTGATATATGAAAAATATCCCGTTTTAACTATAGCGGCAGTGCTTTGGCAACGCCATCCGAGAGCCAAATTATCCTTGTAGCGCTATAACCGTTTGTTATGCATAGACTTAGACTAGATATTAATTACGTTAAATTACACAGATGTTAGAAAATTAACGTTTTAAAGTGGCGAAATGTTTTTGCACTAAAAAAATTGATTTCTGGTGCATACGATATGTGCGTATGTTTTCAAGTTTTAAAGTTATGTGACTTTTTTATGAATACGTAAAAAAATTGCATCTGTTTGTAGCAACCAGAAAAGGATAGCATTGTTTAAATTATCTGTAAACATCTTTACACAAAAAGAAACACTCTGGTTTTTAATTAAAATAAAACCATAACAAAGTAATATGCAACTCGGAACAATGGTCTTAAAATAAACTTAGATTATAATATGCAAACTTCAATATTTTGGATTTGGATAGCATGTTATAATTTAGAATTGCTATTATAATTATTTCAATACACGATAATTGTCTAATAAATATCAGAATTCATAACAGTTTTGAATTCAAAATGATAACAACATCTATTTACCTGAATTAAAATTGTAAATACACTAAATTAATGGGAATATGTTAACAGCTGTATGTAATGTCAATGTTATGTAGTTAATATTTTCCAATACATACTTATAGTAAATAACGAGTGTAAAGGTATCTTTAACGAAGCCGAAAATCACAATAAAATATTCACGTATTCTTTTTTTATGGAATTTGGAATTTCTCCAATAGCATTCGGTTGCATTGAAGTCGCGTTAATCTAAAACTTAACATAGAAAATTCAACCTTAACTTACATACTCATAGTCATAAATGTCCTCTCAATTATTTCAGGAAAAAAGGCTTTACGTTGTAGAAATAAGGATGAATTTGCTATTTTTTTCCCGATGACGGCTTCGTGAAGTGTAAACAATCATATTTAGCTATTTGCAAAATATCCAATTTTGACACAAATATAAAATGACTATATTTGAAAGAGAGTTTTAATAACTAGCTTTTCGGAAATAAACACATTTTTTTTTTTCATTTCAATTGGTTATCTTTCTCGTAGAGAACCATTTTGTAATATACGGTTTAATTTAACTTTTAAAACCGATTTGTTGTAAAAAAATGTGTAGTTATAAATATAATAAATACAGTGACAACTTTGATACTTAGATAGTCAGTTAAATCAAATTGTTTGTGATCTTATTTGTTGAATTAAATTGTTATTGTGTATATCATTTAATGTAGTAGGGAAAAAAACTATTCTGTAATATCATACTGTTATTTTGTCAAGTAATTTTGACACCTCCCTGCATGATGCATGAAACCCACGCGTTACATAAGGGTGAAACAAAGTTAAGCTTTGATGCGTTGTGTTAAAGTCCAATTATTCTATAGTCTCCGCCAAATAAGTCTGGAATAAAATTCATTGACCCCCGTGTACCAATATATTCCAAGATTTCAAAACGATAAGAAAAAATGAAAAGAAAGTGTCGTAACATGATCAAAACAAACATTTCGTGATAAGAGGCGACCTTGACCCTTCCTTGACCTTATATTTTATTATGGAATTCGAACTATGCATTATTAGGATCAATGACCTTTATTCCAGACTTATCTGGCGGGAACTATACGCATAGATAGTTATATAAACAAAGAACTTGATGTGTTTCACTTAGTGTAGCTACATTTTGTTCCAATCTGTCACGCGAAATATGCTAATTCCAACAAAACCACGTTGCTTATCACAGCGGAACACAGCGCAGCTCAGCTTAATTTTACCCATCTTTGGGGGCGGAGCTTAGCCATATTTGGGCGTGGCCCTTGATAAAGCTCATTTCAAATCTTAAGTATCTTCAAAATGAATCCTGATTTGAACGTTATTAACAAAGAAAAAAAAATCTCAAACCACAAACCGTTTCTATTGAATTTTCCACTAAATGACAATCGTTATCGTATAGTTAATTTTTGCCCCTAGCCTTACAAAAACAGGCGTATTAAAACATAGTACAATTTCTAACTTATTCCGTATTTTGTACAAGTAACCGAAATAGTTTAAAATTAAAAACTGTAAGATTCAAGTAGATGAAAAGTTAAACAAATATTTAATGTTACATGTATGTATTTATATAAGTAAATGTGTGGATGTAAGATGGATGAGTGTGTTTATAAATTTTTAATTATTTATGGGAAGATATTTCTGATTTTTTTATTTATTTGATGTATACGTTGGCCGTTTTCTTAAAGGTTTTTGTGATATTTGTTGAAACCAATGAAAGACGTTATTATAAGACAATCTTTAGGAAAAGGTCGAATTTTATATTAATGATTTTTTATTCTACTATGTAAATTATCTTTTCATCAAAACTTAGTTAATAATTAATTAGTTATTTTTATACCGGCTGTAATATTTAACTAAAATAACTACATAATGACTTATTTTTAAACTATTTAGCGATAAAACAAGAAAGTCTTCCTGTAAATGGTTAAATGTTACAATTCCATGTTGTAAATACTTTTAACAACTTTTGTTTGATAGTTATAACAATGTTTATTACGCATTATTATTTAATATTTGAGAAAAATATAATCACCATTGCATTTTAACTTGTGTTTCATTTATGCAGTGTTTAATTATGATAGTCCAAATACCCAAATAACTGTTCTCGCTTGTCCGTTTACATCGGTCTAAGCGGTGCTTGCGTGACAAGTGGCGCGGTGGAACATAAATGATAAATGATATTTATTTTGTAAATTGGTTATAAAAACACTTTTACACGTCATAATCAATATTTTTATAGCTAGATGAGGCCGGTGTTTCGTACCTGACTACTCTGAGAAGAAACAGTCGAAACAAACTCAGAGGTCACACTACTATATGGGTATGCCCATAATAATCGGCCGCCGATCTCCCCACTTTCACACAGCTGTTTCATGGTGTCGCACTCATTTGCTTGTACTTTTGTTCCCAAAGCTATGAACACCGCGCCGCTGTACAGAGTCGCTCAGAGAAAACCGCACGCGTTATCGCTATGAGCAGCATCTCGTGGGGTGTTTCAAACATTACCTCTACATTTGATCTTAGCCAGAGCTCACAGCGTCTGGCCTTTAAGACTGAACAGTAGTAAACAGATTTCGATGTAATTAGCGAAGGGAAGATAAATAAGAAAGCTGATACAATTTCACATTTTATTTCAACAGCAATTTAGGCATTTATTACATAACTAACCATAACAAGTATGTATTTGTCCAAAACAAAAAAAAACAAGTTTTCAATTTTACAAATTAAACCAAAGCCAATAACTGTTTTCTCTAAGGAATGTTTTGTTTATAAAAATATATTGCACTGGTATTATTCAATAATATAATAGAGAATAATTATAATTATGATTGGGGCTGTAAACCTACTCTCGTATTGGAAGCGAAGCGAACATCCGCGACCGCATGCAACAAGAAATTACTGTTAGACAAATTCTGATGCTCGGCGAATGCACCACGCATACTATCAGAAATTTTGATCCTACAACATTACCAATACAAAATGCTTTCCGGTAAGCATCAAGATGGTTCCTCTCTTAGTCCGCCAACGAAGATATGGGCCCGTACGAAAGTAACTCAGAACTTTATGTGAACCCTACTCCCTAAAAATAAAGAATTCATAAGTTCGGACAACACATCGGGAATCGGTACAACTGTACGATCATGTTGTTAAAAATTTTTAGCCGACAACAGTAACTAATATCTTGACCGTGATAAAAAGATTAGGAATCGTCCGAAGCTACGGGTTTCGTGCTTAGATAATAGTACCTCAAAAGCGGACGATCCGTAAGAAAATTTCTTACAGTCTGCGGTCTCTACAAGCGCTCCCTCACCGGGAGCATTCTCTTGTAATGTAACATTATAGATTCCAATTTGAGCATTACATTACAATACTACCTCCCCGAGCATTCGCGTAGGTACATATAGTATCGATTTGATACCAGGGGCCTTAGTCAAACAGCATACGACGATAAACGACAATCGTTATCGTTCATCAGTCACCAATACATTTTCAACTTTATACCCCAGCGAGTAAAGTTGAAAATCTATTGAAGTTCACAGATCGTTTTCGTTTGTTTCGTTCGTTATCGATTAGCAGTTTTTAATAGATTGTGTGTAACGTTACATTACAGCGAATGCTCGCGGTGAGGGAGTGACTTAATACAAAATGTAAGCAGCGAGTACCTTCGACTGAGCATCAGATTTTATCGGACAAAAAAGTTCTTATTGATTGCGGTCGCGTTAAGACGTAAAAAAATAAAGAATTATGGCAGTGTTGACAACGCCGAAGCTTCGTATTATAGTATTATTTTCGTTTCAGAGTAAGCTAACAGTATCCCTTTCAGACTAGATTAATGACAAGTTGAATCACGTAAATGATAATATAGATATTATAAACTTTATATTTGTAGTTTTAAATAAGTACATAATTACCTACACACATAATTCAAAATAGAGTGCACTAATTGATCAGATGGTTGGTCAAAAGTTTGGCCTTGTATCCGCAATTTTGTATAGATAGCGCGCGAGTTGAATGCAGAGCTTAGAAATGCGGTAGTGCTGTTGATAAGGATGGCACAGTACTACACTGCAGGCGCGTGAGGTGGGGCGTGCGGGTAGCGGGGCGCTCTTTACCTCAGACACGGTAATATAATCATACAGTACCCCAACTTCATACAAACGGACGAAAAGCGAGCTATACCTACGCGCCTCGATGTCGGGGCGCGCTCGGGGTGCAGACAGTCACGGCTGTACCGCAGTGTCGAGCGGACGGTGTGTTGGTTTTTTAACAGTAACCGCGTGTTTTTATCTCTAAAAATCAGTTCGAGTACATATCTAATAAGACGAGTAGTTTAATTAAGCTTCATATTAGAATGCGGCTTTTTTATACTTTAAAATTTAACAATAAAGCATTTCGTACGACTCAGTCGTGGCGTAAATATTTTTCGGTCTCAAATACTTCTATAATATATCGGACTTTATAAGCCCGAATTGTTTTTCAAACAAAAACAGGATTTTTTAAATGAAATCTACCAATCAAAAAACAACACGCATTTTTATTGAACACTTCCTATTCATTATACAAAGTATTTCATTTATTTATATAAAAAAGTATATTTACAATCACAAGACTAAAATAGAAACAGAAAGTACGCAAAGGCAAATGTTATTAAAATGTTGTAGACGGGTAGCCCTAACGCATGTTTACGTACCGCGCGGCTGTAGGTATTTAAATCTGTCTGGCGGCCGAGTTACGCTACTGTATGATTATTATACTGTGCCTCAGACCCCGACTGCATTCAACTCGCGCGCTATCTGTATGTGCAATCGACACATTTGAATCATGACCCATTATAACAATAAATCGTTTGAATCCGTTGAAATAACAAAGATACAGGTCGTAACTATGGATATGTATTTACGCGTATGTAGACCTAATTGCAATTGAATGTCTGTAAGAAAATAAGCTTATGATGGGTTATCATTCAATTTTGTCGATTGTACACGCGGCTACACATCGGTCGAGCGGTCAGCTGATGCTGGTTTTGTATAGCTTGATCTGTAGCCGTGTGTACATAAAGGCGCGATCCAAGTTTTCATTGGCAGAATTTTAAAAACCAAACTTTTAAAACCGACTTCAAACATAAGGTTCTCAATTAATTCGGATTTTTTTAGGAAGTCGTTGGCACATGACAAAGCCACCGACTTCCGAAAGAAACGTTATTATACCTACACTTTATTTTAATCGCATTTTTTTATTACTGTGTATCAAAGGACCAAACTGATGAAGAAGGAGCATCGAAACAGTATTCTATATAACAATAGTAATGGGTTTAGCTCTACAATAGGCAATTTGAAAACATCAAAAAATGCTTAGTCCGTCACTTAGACTTTTGAAAAATGTGAGAATCGTATTTTTTCTTTCGTTAAAGCATTGCATTTTTACAAAGATGTAGCGCATGCTCTCGAGTATTAAATTCGAGAGTCCCGGCTCATGACGTCAAAAGCAAGTAAGAACTGTACTTGCTTGTTTTGCCAATTTTAAAATTATCTTTGTCAATTTTGCTTTAAGTAACACAAGAAAAGATAATGTTCGCGGGGCAGACATGCCAGAAATTGCCTAAAATAGAGATGTTTGGAAGGAGAAAGAGGAAGCCTTTGCCCAGCAGTGGGACACAAGCTAGTGAGAGTCAAGATGGTGGGTGTACCTCAACGATTCAAATCCTTAAAGGTATCAACGTCGAGATGGCGGGTGTATTTGAATTCTGATATAATTTTGTTCTGATGAAGGTACTATTTTTTTAAAACCAAGTACTGAATAGTACAGTTTTGGTACATTTTTTTGATACCTATAAGGATTTGATTCGTTGAGGTACACCCGCCATCTTGACTCTCACCACAAGCTAGGCTATTAAATGAAATATTTTTAGAAATGTAACTGACGAACTAATTAGATTTTTTCAGTCAAATGTCCTATTGGTCTACATTGCTTAATATTTACCTAATTTATAAATTAGGCACAAGAAAGGCAAACAACTATTTGTGTTACACTCAGGGTTGGGCAGTATTTGAATTACTTGTAATTAAAATACGTAATTGAAATACAAATACGTATTTTGTATTTGTATTTTAAATACTTCACTAAAAAGTAATTTGTAATTTGTATTTCAAATACCTGAAGACGAAGTATTTTGTAATTAGTATTTCAAATACATGAGGCTCCAAAACACATTTTAACAAAATACATTTAAACTTCATTTACCGTCACTGCACTCTCTCCAATGATGGTAAAGCAGCTAATTAGACTTGGCAAGACTACACCTGTTACGTACTGACGTCAGCACATCAAGCCTCCTACCACAATCCGTCAAAGGAGGATGCTCACAAAAAACCCAGCTCCGGCAGAAACGAGTTGTATCTCAAATTAACAATAGTATAGAGTAATAAAATAATAACCGGGTATTATCGTGATCCTTACTGGCAAACATAAAAATTGCCAGTTTTGTTATTCAGTCGCCCATAGAAAAAGTACTTTGTAGTAGTAGTTCCCTTATTTCTCAAAGACCCCTTTACTGATTTGGGAAATTCTTTTTTTGTTTGTAAGGGTATACTTTCCAGGTGGTGCTATAATCAAAAATCGGACTTTTTTTTTTTAAGTGTAAATACCAATTCTGGAAAATGTTTCTTTTTTTTCTGATCTGTATTATAAAAGTTTCCCTTTCAAATAAAAAACGAATTTTCCAAATGAGTCCCGGGGTCTTTGAGAAATGGGGGAAGATACTACTATTTCGAACTACTTTTATATGGACAACTGCGTAACAAAACTGTCAATTTTTAAATGTTAGCCAGTAAGGATCCCGATCATTACTAGTTATTATTATATTACACTATACTATTGTTAATTTGAGATACAACTCGTTTCTGCCGGAGCTGGGTTTTTTTTTCTATGAAGCGTGAGCATTATCCTTTCCTCAACAAATTTTGAACCTTATTGTAATAACGGATGGTTATTTTTTATTGATAAAATTTGACAGATCCGGGCAGGCTGACCCGCTGGCGTCTTTACAGTGTACGCTATGACTGTAGGTCAAACTTGGCTAAAAAAACGCAAAAAAAAAAATTTACGTCGAATTGTGAATTTTAAGTTAAGAATTTCCTCTACTTTTCAGCCATTCAGCCCATGCTGGTCTAAATTATTAATTTTGTAATTTGTAATTAGTATTTTGTATTTCAATTAAAAATAGCTAAAATACTGTATTTTGTATTTTATATTTCAAATACCTTACTTAAATGTATTTTGTATTTTATATTTTAATTACTTGCGGTAATAGTATTTTGTAATTTGTATTTCAATTAAAGCAAAGCATGTATTTTGCCCAGCCCTGGTTACACTATTGATAATATAATTATGTGTTGTGCTAAATGCATATGCATAGTAAAATATTTACAATTCATAAAAATAAAAATTCACTCGGTAAAATAAATTAAAAAGCTTGTAATTAATTAAAAAAAAAAAAATCATATCGTAAATGTTAAAGTAAGTAGTACTTACCTCTTCGCGCATAGTTCTGCCATAGATTATAGAATATTGTGCCCTAATATCATAAACTATACTACTTTTTTGTATGTTAAACTAGTAAATGTTCACACAGATACCCATATCTACAAACAGAAAAAAAACATCTCAATAAAAAAAAATACGTTACAATTACAAATCCTTTTTTATTGGTGATTAACAATTGACTGATCTTAAAAAATAAAGCAAAATAAATTAATTTTTATATTTTTTATAATATTCGAACTGTAATAGCTAACTTAGGCTTGAAATGCATAAATTCCCTCTTTGTACTATTAACTAAGGCATGTTCGCAACGGCAGAGGTAACTGCAGCCGTCGACGCGACAACGGAAGCCGTCGACGCGTCGACGGCAGCCGTCGCTACAACTGCAAGTGACGTTATAAGTAGACTGCTGCCGTCGACGCGTCGACGGCTTCCGTTGACGCGTCGACGGCAGCCGTCGACATGCCGCCGACGCCCGTCGACGGCTGCAGTTACCTCTGCCGTTGGGAACATGCCGCTCGTGTGTAAGAGCTCTAAATGTTAAATAAATAACGTAATACTTTAGCGTATTGTTACAACGCATATCAATATATTTGATATGACTTGCAAAGGCATAATTGCTGCATTGGTTTGCATTTTTATAATTATTCATTAACACCTGAACATTGTATTATGTGGAGTCTTAATCATTTGACTAAAGGCGCTCCCTCACTCAGCGAGCATTCGCATATAATATAACATTAAGCATTCGATTTTGAGCATTACTTTACAGTACTACCTCCCTGACTGACGAGCAGCGACGATATATTACTAGACTCTACGTGCACGATCTTAGAAACAAAAACTATTCTGTCAACTCGCTGAGGCTATCTCAAGGTCTGTTCTGTCTCAAGGTATGTTTACGGTTCACAGGAGTGGTCGAAATAAGACGGATATAAGACTTTTTGCCTAATGTATTGACAGACATCGGTCGCCTGTTATTAGGACTTTAGTAATATATCGTCGTTGCTGACGGCCATTGAGGTACATTGAATAGTAGATTTGATACAAGGTGCGCATTGTGTTGCTCGATTGTCTTCCTTCACTGAAACTTTCGAATAAAATGACGTTACATTACAGATTAATGCTCGCGATGAGGGAGCTTTCTATTTAGACACAATATTATATAAGTGACCTTATTTCTGAGAAACAAAACTTATAATTTAATTAGACTTGACTTAATTGCATATTTACGAAAAAAAAGTTTTAAATTTCTCATGTAAAAATGCCTTAATTAAGTATTTTTACATGAGAAATTTTTATTATATTATATGCCTATTTTAATGTTTGGTCCTGGTGTTTTTGACAACAAATTAATTTCGAGAAGAAGAGTAAGTAATTTTCTCAGGGTCACAATGAGTACTACAACGCCATATAAAGTGAATGAGACTAGCGGACGAGAAGCGCGTTGCTCACCGTCTGATCAAGGACCACGTCCGAGTCGATAGCGCGTTATATTCCTCGCACGTGAGGCGTGCGAGCTTTCAGTAAATTGATGACACCCAATACATGGGGCCAAATGCCTGCCAGAGTTACGGTAATGTCTTACGAGTTTACAGCGGCACTGGAACACAAAGGGCAACTGACTGTTATTAGTACCTTCCGCTTCAACAACAGGTCTTGTGGACTCGTTTGATGATTTTACACGTCAAAAAAACACGACTCAAATCAGTTTTAGAATAGGTATAAATAAGGTCGAAATTTGAGTATTTAATCATAAAATATCGACATAATTTTACGCTGCTTTATCTCGTGATACATGTATAATTATATATACAAGGCGTCTTATCTCTGCATATTATGTATTGTGTGTTGGTATTTGACGAACGCTATGGCGGCTAGCTCCTTACAGAACTCTTCCAAGACAATCAGACTTTCTACGAGTTGGTTGTGGTCGGCACTGAAAGGTATAAAAGAGAAAGATTAGTTATTTTTTATTTGATTAGGAGTTTGTTTTAAAAAGCTACATTTTTTTTTTTAAATCTCCAATTTTATAGTTCATATCTACCAAGTTATTTCAGTATCAGTATCTTAGATAACTGACCATGTTTTAAACAGGTTCACATTAACGAAGAATGCTGTTAATTGTCCCGATAATGGATGTTTATACCAACATTTAAAATCATTTCCCTTTAGTGTGGCCCCCACATTAGAATCACAAATACCACATGCAGGGAGTGAAAATTTTCATCATCATCTACTTAGCCTTTTTCCAACCATGTTGACTTCCAATCTAATAGTATGCAGATAGATATCAGTATTTTAGATGGCGCGACTGACCGAACGAACCCAGTAACTGGTTAATACAATAAAAAGGGTTACTGTGAGGCTGGATGTCAGATTTTCGATAAATTCAATCGGCACAATATTTTTACTGTTTCTTTTTTATTTAAAAAAAAATGCCCCACACTAGTAAATACTCCTGTGTCGTGGGTGCGTTTACAAACATATAAATTCACATATATACAAACACACACAAATATTAGCTTCGTGCGGGAATCGAACCCACGACACAGCGCAGCAGTCCAATCGCTTAGCCACTGCGCTAACCGTGCCGTCGTCTCGTGCCGTATTCTAAATGGTCACTCCGAAATTAGCATACCTATTTCTTTACTTAATAATAATATATATTTCATACTCACTTTTCATCATAAGTAGGATCCTCACTCATGAGCCAAAGCCTCGTATTCTCAATAATCTTCTTAAAGTTCCTTAACCTCGGTATTTCCATAGTTAACCTCTTTGCTACATCCTGCAGAATTTTGAACAGCGTCGGCGTTTTCTTTGCAGTTGGCAACATTGGATTGAGCAAGTATTCATGCAAATTTGGATGGGGGAGTAAAGCTAACTGTGATATTATGGAAGTAAGGTGTAGATTAACTTGATAAGGTTGATTAGGCATGTTGGCAAGAAGTTTGAAAATCATTTTGAAGAATGGTCCCTCATCGAATTCTTCTTCTGAAGTTTGAGATGTTAAGTCTCGACTTCTAAGGACTAATTTTTGGGAGAAGTGTTTCGGGTCGGTGTTTATAATAGTGTCGGTTTTGTGAGGTTGAAAGGCGTCGTCGAGGTGTATGTCGGCTTCGGGTCGGCTGTCGTAGCTGTGGGTGGAGCTCGCTGTTGTATCCACCCAGTTGTGGTCGGCTGGCCAGTGGAACGTCGATGTCGCGTCTAGCCAGTACTGGAAGATAGTTTGTTTGTGTTGGTATTTTTTAACGATTCCAAGACTCGTACATTTTTTTTTTTTTTATGTCTTTTTATTAGTTCTAAGTTTAAAATGCACCAATTTTAATGCAATCGTTAAAATCAATGCATAATAATTATCTTTTGTTTTATGCTCTGACGTTATTCAGAAAACATTTAATCGTATAAAAATTGTTAAAATTATTTTAGTTCTGTAGATTCGATAATATAAATTATATAAAATAGACAAAAACAAAAAAAAATGTATCTAATGGCTCTAAACTACGATCACTAACCCTTTTATAGATAAATCAGGTATTAAAGCATATATCTATTTTGTAACTAAGTCTTTTGACTAAGTATAAAGTGTTCCACACTTTTATATTTTTCTTTCTATACATGTATATTTCTCTATTTTTCTTTCTACACATGTCATATTTACCTGGTACCGCCTATGTGCATCATGTATATAATGCTCGTAGTCGGCTCCCACCGGATCCGACAGTATGGCGCGCGGCAGTAGCAACAGGAAACTGCAACGAACAGAGAAGGGGAACAATGAAACACAAGCTCTATTCCAACGTATTTAATGTCATACTCGTATGTACAGATATGTAGAACATTGAAAAAGCATACAAACTTCATAGATCTTATGTAGCTACCTGTTTTTATTTGTGTGTCACAAATTATATTTAATTCTTTATTGATAAATCACTCTCGGAATCTCTTAAATATTGTATGGAAAAATATTTGGTTTTTATAAGTCCGCTAGCTACTTTTAAAAAGTAATGGATACGTATTTTTTCTTTTGATAAATCAATAAATATTTACAAAGGTATAGCGCATCAAAATTCGAGTGGGGACGCTTGTGACGTTTTGAATATTTTAAAAGTGTCGCAACTTCGTCAATTTTGGTCTACGTAACAAAAGAAAAAAGACGTGTCAAATATTTTTTGATAGCACTGACGGACTTATTAGATCGCTGTCAAAACGTTAACTTTGCTTTTCTTTGTAATTGATAAAAATCTTCTCAATTGAGACCTACGTTTTGGAATGGCTAACCGTACTTACTTTCACAAGTTGATGAAAAAAAAAATGTTACTGACACCTGCTTTGAAAATGTTGCATCACAGTGATTTATTAATAAAGATCAGAAAGAAGGCCATACCGCTGCCAGGAAAATTTAGACTATAAATAAAAAAGAAACAACTGTTATAAATAATCTTCTAATCATTGATGATATTGTAATATAAAGTATGTAATTTCGAATAAAAAGAAGTTTCCTAGGTACGGATCTAAATTCACTAACCTAAAGTGTATATAAAAATTTTGCAAAAATAAACCATATTATATAAAATGAATAAATTCTATAAAAAAAATAATTTCGATCAGATTCTTAAATTCAGTACCTTTGGTAGGACGTCTTCAAATATAATTATATATGTATATTTTATACATTATATTATATGGCATCATAATAAATATATGCATAATACTTATAAAAAACGATATTTACAAATGTTTTCGAAATATTTAGGCAAGTCGTTCATTTATTAAAAAATAATGTTTTTTTTTCTTTTATTGTATTATATTTTATTCTAATGTTTACTATTTACAATATGAACAACCATGTTTAAGTAAACGGAAGATTTCGCGAAGCTCTTTAATTATTTCCCGGATTTTTGTTAAATAGCTACAGTAGTAAATAAATATGTTTTTGTAAAAAAGCGATATTAAAAATATATATAAATATATTTAATAAATAATACATGATTAATGTTACATGGAATAATTAAATGCTGGCTGGCTAATAAAAAGCTTTTATAAAAATAAAGTTAACGAAGAAAGATTATTTTACGCGAAATTTTCCGTACATACGTGTTAATTTTATAAATTATAAAATTTAATTACCTGTATAGATCATATTTACGTTTTATATTACATATTTACAATTTTAAAAACTTAAAATAAATGAGATTATGGCAAGTGTTGTACATGAGATGATTATGACAGCCGTATAGAATATCTTAACTAATTTTAAATTAAATTCAACCCTTGAGGATATTTTGACTAAACTAAATTAAATCTATTGCTATCTTTCGCTAACACATATACCGGGAAAGAGAAAAAAGAAAAGTAAAGCTGCCACATAGTCTCAACCTTTAAGACTGACGTTATACAACGTGTAACGTTAATAGCGCACAACCTCTCGTGGGGTAACTCAGCCCATGTTACTGAACAATGTTTGTTCTAAGACTGGTGCGTATAACCTGCAGAAGTTGTAAATTTTCTGCTAAAATCACACGCGGATTGAGCCTAGATTATTAGAGCAATCTAGGCTATAATTGCTGATTCTGTCATGAAAAGTTGAAGGCAAATAAACTACGCAATCGAGAAGAAAGGCACAGGAGATCGTCCAATTCATTAATTGCACCACATACCTTGACCAGCGATCCCAAGGGCGCGCAGGCGACGGCCACGTGTCCGCTTTCGGGATGATCAGCTCACAGGTCTTTTCTGGATACACTATGCTGGCCAGCAGTACACAACACACTATCATAGGTCTGGGGTAGGCCGATAACAGTTTATATAGGTTCAGTTCAGGGGTTTTAGGGCGCGATGGGACTACTTAGTGTCACACATAGCATGCGCATCCATACGATCCCAAGGTTAGAGCGAGACTGCCTATACGGCGCGGCGCGGCATCGCGCGCGCGCTTGCACAGCACAAGGAAATCACCGAATCAACGATATATGGCACAGATCAATAAATTGGAACAGTAAACCCATGCCTTTCAATCGCCATTAGGTGATTTTGAAAAAAAAATATAAGGAAAACTATAAGTTACGAAGCGTAACCATTTTCCCCGGCTTGAAAGTTCCCACTTTCGAAACACCAAGGAGAAATAAATAAAATTGCATATCATCACAACTCCACAAAGGCTATAAGAACGGTTGCGACTCTAGATAACAAATAAGAATACTTAACTAACTATGCTACGCGGTAACTAAATCTAATACTGCACATTGGTGCACGGTAAGACTTAATATTAAGGTACCTAAACTTATTGCGTTGGCAAAGGGCACAACTTTATTACCGGGCGACTCCGAAGGATCCCGCTTTGAGTCTTAACAGATGCGACTCTACAAACTCCGTTTTTATCGGGAAATATCTCGTGAATTACTCCTAACGGCCAATGCAGAGGCATCACATTGTCCTGCATGGAGACGACAACCATACCAACCCGTATTGGATTGGCAGGAGTGTTCCATTTTTGTTTGGATTGTAGGGTGTGCAAGTACTCTTGGCGCCACCGCTTCCAAAAAGATTGAACCATCCGATCAGTCAATTCATATCGCGAAATAAGATGTAACCGGGTTTCATTGACTTCGCGAGCGGGAAGAAATAAAAGAGGTTTCGTATGCAAGAAGTGCGCTGGTGATAATGGAGTGGGCTCTGACGGATCTGAGCTGATCGCATACAGAGGCCTCGAGTTTAGTAAAGCTTCTACTTGAGTTAGCAAAGTGTTAAACTCGTCAAAGCTAAGAATTTGCTGACCGATGACTTTGCAGAGATGCGTCTTGACACTCTTCACTTCACTTTCCCAACAACCACCAAAATGTGGAGCTCTACAGGGGATGTGTTTGAGTGTGATTCGATGCTCTGCAAGTTCTCTTTCCCACAAGGGGCGATACTCTTCAGCCAAGAAATGGTAGAGATCTCGGAGATAGGATTTGGCTCCAATAAAATTGGTAGCATTATCCGTGTACAAACACTGAACCGGACCTCTACGCGCCAGGAAGCGTTTCAATGCAGACAGAAAGCTCGCAGTGCTAAGATCTGAGGCAATCTCAAGATGCAGAGCGCGAGTTGTCAAGCATGTGAAAAGGCAGATGTACGCTTTCCTGGCCCTTTGGCCTCTAGCACGCACCGGCGTGACCAAGAAGGGTCCCGCGTAGTCGCAACCTGTATGAGAGAAAGCCTTAGGAGCCGACTCAACGCGACAACGTGGTAAATCCGACATTATAGGAAAGGTAGGTCGTGGCTTTGCTCGAAAGCAAATGTTACATTTAAAGGTGATGTGACGTGCAATACGTCGCGCGGACAGGATCCAATACTTTTGTCGTAAGAGCGATACGAGCAAGGTTGGACCTGTGTGGAAATTTGTCACATGATAGTGGGAAACTAAAAGTTCCACTATGTGATCTTGACGCGGAAGGAGGATCTGATGACGAGAGTCAAACTCTAGCTCAGAGTTTGCTAAGCGACCTCCAACGTGGATAAGTCCTTCGTGAAGGAAGGGACTAAGCCGTTGTACTGGCTTAGAGCACAACTCATTGCGGGCTAAACGATCGAGATCAGATTCAAAGTGAATCCTCTGCACAGATCGCCACACAATAGCTTCAGCGAACTCTAAATCAGACGCGGTAACGGGCCCGCTAGGGAGCCGTTTGATAAACTTATAAACTAAGCAGATAGTTTTTAAATATTTAAACCAGGACGAGAACCTGGTAGAGCAAACGTACAAAATGTTGTCAGAAGGAGGACTTCTGTCAGAGCATTCGTGCGAGAGAACAGGTAAAGCCACGGGCTTCATTTCTGGAAGCTCTTGCGACTCGCCTGAAACGAATGGTTTTATCGGCCATTCAGAGCGGGGAAGTTTAAGCCACGACGGCCCATTTAGCCACAACGGATGATGCACTAATTGGGCAGCCGTTAAACCGCGAGAGAGGCAGTCACTGGGATTTTCAGATCCTTTCACATGGAAGAAGTGATCTGCCGAAAGATTCTCATGAATCTTAGCAATACGATTGGCTACGAAGGTGTGCCATCGATGCGGTGCGGAATGAATCCAACTCAACGTTACAGTTGAATCCGAAAAAGCTACGACTACCTCAATGGCGTGTCGAGCTGCGAAAAGGTTATATACTCGCTTTATCACACTTGATAAGAGGAGTGCGGCGCATAACTCGAGACGAGCTAGCGAAACGACTTTCAGTGGTGCGACTTTAGATTTCGCACACACCAGCGAGACCACGATACTACCGTCAGGTCTGACAACGTGGGCATAAACCGAACCACCGTAAGCCTTCTCACTAGCGTCGGCAAAACCGACGAGTGAGAGTCTACAGCGTTCTACGACGCCAACATGTCGCAAAAATCTCAATTCAGAGATGATTGGCAGTTCAGATTGAAACTGTTCCCACAGACGAACAATGCGAGGGGGTGGGACGTCATCCCATCCAAGTTTGACAAGCCAAAGCTCTTTGATGAGAAGCTTGGCGTATAAAATTATCGGTGCAACGAGGCCCAAAACGTCGAAAAGACGTGCGATGGAAGAAAGAATATTCCGTTTAGTGCAAGTGCGAACATCAGGATTAACCTGGAATACGAAACAATCCTCGTCAGGGAACCAACGAAGTCCCAGTATTTTCTGGGTCGGATCTTTACTGAGGTCCACGCTCTGTGAAAGTCGTAATGACTCTGGAATAGTTCGAAGAACATCGACATTGTTGCTAGACCACTTCGTTAATTGAAAATCACCGAGAGAGAATATTTTTATTAGTTCACGAGCCGAGTCTATAGCTAGCGCACTGCTAGGTATAGAACTAACTATGTCATCCATATAAATATCTCGCTGCAAAATGTCCCTGGCGAGAGGCAACCGAGCTCCTTCATCCTGACATAACTGTTGGATAGTGCGAATAGCTATAAAAGGACTACACTTTAAACCAAAGGGAAGCACTGAAAACTGATAAATTTGAAGTTCTTCTTCCTCGTTAAACCGATATAAGATACGTTGTAGTGAACGATCTTGTGAGCGTATACCTATACGTAGGTACATAGATTTGACATCTGCGGAAATAGCGACACTAAAAAGCCTAAAATTTAATAAAATGTTGAAAAGGTCAGCCTGGAGGACTGGACCTGCGTACAGGATATCATTGAGCGAGGTACCGTTATCTGTACATGCACTGGCGTCTAGGACCACACGCAATTTGGTGGTCACCTTATCCTCTCGAATGACAGCATGGTGAGGAATATAGTATTCCATTTCTCGCTCCTTACAATTTCGTTTGGGCAACATACATTCAGGTGCGATATTCTGCACCAAAGAAATATAATTGTTTTTTAAATAATCCCGTATGACGTCATCATAAAGAAGCTTGACGTTAGGAAGGGATTTAAGTTTACGTTCAAGACTATAGAATCTCTTGCGAGCCATATTAAAAGAATTTCCCAATGCTGACGCGTCTGTTTTCAGTGGTAAAGCTGCAACATACTTGCCATTTGAAGCGCGAGTAATTGTGTTACAATAAAACTCTTCACATCGTTTATCATCCATACTCCCAATGGATGAAGCAGTAACATCTTCAATCTCCCAAAACTTACGAAGATCGAAGTTGTCAACAGAACTCGCAAAGAAAGACAGAGTGTCAGTTGGAGGTTCGATGATAGGTGCTTCTCCTAGAAGTATGTAGCCGAGCACAGTCTCCAATGCGTCGGGACAACCGGGTACGCTGGTCACGTGACCAGGTCGCAATAACTTAGCGAACTGCTTGACCCCAAGTAACATATCAATATTACCTGGCACACCCCAGCTGTCATCCGCGAGTAGTTTCGAATCAATATGATTTAATACGGACGTATCTATAGGACCCAGTGGAAGCCGTCCGGTTATTTGGTCCAAAACTAAAGCGTCTATTTCATACTTAGGCTGCGAGCAAAACCGCGAGCTAAACGTAAGATTCACCGAGCCGCGAACGGGCTGCGACGTGCCACCAATACCACGAACGGTGGTTATCGAGTCAGTGTGTATAGTCAGACCAAGCATACGGCAGCAACGCGATGTTATATAATTCTTTTGTGACCCAGGGTCCAAGAGACATCTAACCACCACGGCCTTACCCTTCCTACCCGCCACCAACACCTTGGCAGTAGCCAACACCTCCGTACTACGTGTGGCCTGGACTTGAGCAGAAGAATGCGTACACAACGCCACACGATCGGAAGCAGCTGGATCGGTTGCAGAAGTGGAGGCGGGGGCGCTAGCGGGCGTCGGCGCAGGGGCTTGCGTCGATTTCTCGAAATGCAATAAGGAATGATGCTTCCCGTTGCATTTCCTACATGTTGACTTAGATAAACACTTAGAGACAGTATGTTGGCTACTTAGGCAATTACCACATCTGTTATTGTCTTTTATAAACTTAAATCTATTATCAACGCTCAACTTTTGAAACGCTTTGCACATAAACAAGTTTTTATGCGTGGAATGACAAAGCGAACATTTTGATTCAGTAGCCACAAACACCTGCGATTCTTTAGATGAGGCGCGGAGACTACCTGCGGGGGCGGACTTACTAGCCGCCGGAGAGGTGCGATACAAGATTTTTACTTGTTCACGAACAAACTTTACGAAATAATCATAATCTAACTCCTGTTGATTACGAAGCGACATTTCAAAATGTTTTGCGATATCAGAGTCTATTAACTTAAGACCCCAATGAATAAATATAAAATCAGCTAAGTTATTTATTTTCAATTGTTTCAGTCCCGCAACCGTAGAAGTTAATTTATCGAAACCCTTTTCAATATTAGCGGGTGTCGATCCGAACGATTTCAATGAGAACAGCTGATTTAGATAATTAGTAGCGAGCGCGCGAGTATCCAGGTACTTGGCGATAAGCGCCTCCCAAACAACAAGGTAATTATTGCCAGAAGGTACAATACCTTCGGCCACATTCTTAGCCTTTCCTTTCAAACAACTTAACAGATAATGAATGCGATCCGAATCTGATAAATCTGTGTTGGTATGTATAATACGTTTGAACGTCTCATAAAAGAACGGAAAGCTCTGAATATCACCGTCAAAGGTAGGCAGCTCGATTTTAGGAACCTGTATATGGTGAGCAGTAGGGCTCGCTGACGGGCCAGGTTTTTGGAAATCATTTGCCTCAGTTAATGAAGATAAACTAAACTTTATTTCGCCGACCAAATCATCAAATGAATGCAATGCGCCATAGCTTACTTCACAGGTTGGATCCAATGTCAAATTGAGCATATTAATCTCGTCCATTAGTCCATTGAATTCACTACGCAATCCATCAATTTGTTTTGCCTGAGCAATGAAAGCCTTGCGTAATCTTTCGGTAGTTAAAGATTTAGTTGAATCCAAAATCCTTTGAGCCCGCGCAAAATATGCGTCACGTTTACTTTCCAATAATCTAAGTTTAACCTTGTCACTCATTGTGAACAGAAGTTAAATATGACACTAAATAATAATATTAAACCAACTTTTATCTTCTACGGAACCCCAGTGAGTGAGGTTAGGGGCAAATGAAACCGATTACTCAATTAAAGATATTATTATAAGTTAAGATAATAGTACGGAACGAACTTTCCGTACACGCGAAACCCTAACAATATTAAATTGAAAGGTAAACCAATATAAACTACCAACGCTTTAACCGAGTGCACGTAACAAAACCTAATATAAATTAAAATAGTAAGCACGCCAAATATCTTATGAACGTACCCATCTATACTATATATATGATTAACTCAGATTTATCTACAACCCGATAATAGCATTTATGTCGGATACGCTGCGATAAACTTGTCTGCACTAACTTCTACTTGAATGAGATTAACTTACTCAATACAAGTAATATGAAGGTTCCTACAGCTTCTTAACTAACAATAAGTTAAGTGTTGAACTTAGAAAAAAAATAAAAACTTATTTTCGTAAGCGATGCGAGTGTATTCTTAACGAAATAATTTCGTAAGAAACAGTAAGTTTCCTCACGAGTAGACGCGTAGATGACTATTTGAAATAAGTTATATATGTATAATTATTACGTTTACAAATGTGAGGTGCGGGTGTGATATGTATAATTATACGGCTGTTTCCATTGAGGAGAATTAACGCGTAAAGTTTATACACATCTGTTATTTTACCTGAAGGTTTCTGTCAAGAAATCAAGTTACCTTACAAAACAAAACAACAAGCGACGCGATTATAATATGGTTAATTGCAATAATTAATCATATGCGGTTGAGTCTCGCTATACATATAAGCATACCTGCTCGTGCAATACGAATATAACAGGCGTAAACCTAACGAACCTATAGGTACATGTGTATCATACCATAACAATCAATGTTATTCGTTTAGAAATTTCGATTAGTACCAACATAATAAGTATGTAGAAGTTTCTAATGCGTAACTAAATTTAATCGTGGGTACGCGGACCAAGTTCAGAACTAGAACATTCCACAGTCAACGTACGACGATTTATACCCACTACCCACAATTTTTACAACCGATCAAAAAAATTATGTAATTACTTCGAAAACTAACAGATTTATAAAATAAACGTATTTAGCGATATGAAATTAAATGTATTCTTCGGAGCTTTAAATAGTGAACTTAAAGATTTAAACGGTTGACCTATTGCAAACGCAAGGCAGTTTGACCCTTATTACTGAAGCATTAGAGATGAGAGTTGTGTGACGATATGCAATTAACATTGAAAATTCCTAAGTTTTTTGCTCAAAATCAGACTTTTAGGACTTAACAATAGGCCGTAAAAAGGCCCAAATTTAATCTATCCGGCTCGAAGGACCAAAATGGTGCGTATAACCTGCAGAAGTTGTAAATTTTCTGCTAAAATCACACGCGGATTGAGCCTAGATTATTAGAGCAATCTAGGCTATAATTGCTGATTCTGTCATGAAAAGTTGAAGGCAAATAAACTACGCAATCGAGAAGAAAGGCACAGGAGATCGTCCAATTCATTAATTGCACCACATACCTTGACCAGCGATCCCAAGGGCGCGCAGGCGACGGCCACGTGTCCGCTTTCGGGATGATCAGCTCACAGGTCTTTTCTGGATACACTATGCTGGCCAGCAGTACACAACACACTATCATAGGTCTGGGGTAGGCCGATAACAGTTTATATAGGTTCAGTTCAGGGGTTTTAGGGCGCGATGGGACTACTTAGTGTCACACATAGCATGCGCATCCATACGATCCCAAGGTTAGAGCGAGACTGCCTATACGGCGCGGCGCGGCATCGCGCGCGCGCTTGCACAGCACAAGGAAATCACCGAATCAACGATATATGGCACAGATCAATAAATTGGAACAGTAAACCCATGCCTTTCAATCGCCATTAGGTGATTTTGAAAAAAAAATATAAGGAAAACTATAAGTTACGAAGCGTAACCAAAGACTTTTGGAAATTCGCAAAAGCTTTAAAAATCTGTCACTTTGGGTCTATAGCCATTAAAAATAAGACACAATAGATTTAGTTTAATTAACTGTGCCCCAATAAAATTTTGTGATTTGTGCTTTACAAAATATGACCCTATTTCGTCCTAGCAAATACACTAACAAAATACTCTTAATAAAATCAACACCGCCCGTTATTTACATGGCACTTAAATACTGAATAGATATAAAAAATTAAAATCTGTGTACTTAAACTTTTTCCTCCGACTTTCCCTCTCGTTATGGCCGAAAATTATCCCTAACAACATCATTTTATATAATACATAATATACACTCGGTATTGTGTAAATTCTCAGTAATTAACGAATTTTCGGATTCGGAACAGCAGTTCCTTATACTACCCATTACTTACGTACGTACAAATTGAAGACCAAGATCCCTACGTGCTCACGAAAGTTGTTGGTTCGATTTTTGTTATATCGGACTCGTTTTGTCGATTATTTAGTTGACAATGTTATATTCTAACGATGCTTTATTGGTGTACTGTAATATTTGTTGCGAAAAACCCCGTCATAAACAAAAACAAGTCTATAATACAAAATAAGATTAAGTAAATGTGAGCATTTCGAACCAACATAACTTCGAACTAACAAACTACCGAACAAATGAGCAATCGCTGTAGAGTTTTTCGCACAAATGTTACATCGCACCATTAAAGCATCGTTAGAATATAAAATGTATAACTAAATTATCGACTTAAGAGTTCAATATAACAAAAATCGAACCAACAACTTTCGGAAGCACGTAGAGATCCCCTAAAAATTATACCTCTTTTATTAGTTTATAAATTAATAATATTAAAATAAATAATATTAATCGTTATTTTGTAAATCACTGGTAGTATTTTCGGTGGGTATGAGTGATTCCTTATCCATTATATCTTCGATGATCTTTTTGAGTCGTATTAGCCGGCTAGAAATTTAAGCTCTGGTTAAAATCTTTATGGCGAAGCGTTTGCAAAATAATTTAAATCTTATAGAAGTGTTTATAAAGCTGTTTATTCGTTGCTAAGCAGTAACCAGACACCGGTAGCTATTCTGTGAGGTATTTTAGAAATTTTGGAAATTATAAAGCGTTGCGTTATGCTGTCTGTTGAAATATTTATGGGATTGAAGTGACGTTTTGATGCCAACTTTTCTTTTTCTGTGAAACTTTTCAAGTATTGTAAAATCTACTTTAGGTACTATAGTCAAACTGGACGGTCATTGGATTTAAACAGATATCCAAAGGTTTATAGAAGTCTTGCAAACAGGGTGATTTTTTCAACTGAGCTTGGCTATACAGGGTGAATTTTTCAACTGGGCGTGGATGGCTACTTTCGAAACTATGAGGAATATCGAAAAACGTTGAAAGGAGTCTCGAGGCCGATTTTGACGAAAACTAAAACTGCATCATTGGATTTTCAAAAAATCTAAAATCCTGGTCAGGAATCGAACCCGCTGATTTTGGAAAAAAAATCACACCCTGTATTATTACACCGTTCGATAGTGTTGCTAATAAGGATCAAATTCTGGGAAGTAATCATATACGGCAAACTTAAGGAAAACGTACAATTTCAAAAAAAACTGATTTATCTTCAAGGCTAAGACTGTATTTGAAACATAAGTTACCTTTTCTTCTTTAAAATAATGCTATTTTTAGTTCAACTCAATAAAGTCGTATTGCTAAGTACAGTGGCATTTTTGAAACGTCAAATCCAATACGGCAAACTTAAGAAAATGGCAGATTTTTATGAAATTGCTATTTTTCCATGTTACTTTACATCTACTGAGCCATAATTTATTCGAAATTATAAAATTTCATTGTTTTCAATTTCTCACTGGATTTGACGTTTCAAAAATGCCACTGTACTTAGCAATACGACATTATTGAGTTGAACTAAAAATAGCATTATTTTAAAGAAGAAAAGGTAACTTATGTTTCAAATACAGTCTTTGCCTTGAAGATAAATCAGTTTTTTTTGAAATTGTACGTTTTCCTTAAGTTTGCCGTATATGATTACTTCCCAGAATTTGATCCTTATTAGCAACACTATCGAACGGTGTAATAATACAGGCTGTGATTTTTTTTCCAAAATCAGCGGGTTCGATTCCTGACCAGGATTTTTGTTTTTTTGAAAATCCAATGTTGCAGTTTTAGTTTTCGTCAAAATCGGCCTCGAGACTCCTTTCAACGTTTTTCGATATTCCTCATAGTTTCGAAAGTAGCCATCCACGCCCAGTTGAAAAATTCACCCTGTATATCGGAAACTATGAAGAATATCGAAAAACGTTGAAAGCAGTCTCGAGGCTGATTTTGACGAAAACTAAAACTGCATCATTGGATTTTAGAAAATTCAACAATCCTAGCGAACAGTCAAACCCGCTGATATAAAAAAACACACTATTATAACACTATTCGATAGTGTTGTTAATAAGGATAAAATTCTGGGAAGTAATGATAAACGGCAAACTTAAAGACACAGAATTAAATTAATCTAGTTGCCAGATAGTAAAAGCGTGGTAAAAGTGAGGCGACCAATTTATAGCAAAAGACTATAGTCCAAAACCAGAAGAAAACCAACCAAATAAAAATTCCAACAGATAGCATAAAAAAATGACACATTAAAGCATAGTATACAGAAATGGAAATGGAGCAGTGGTGCGCAGTGGTGTCGGTCCCGACTAAAGAGTTGTAGGTCGTGGGTTCGAACCCAGCTTGGCGCATTACTTTGTGTAATTTATTTCATCACCACTGCTCTCAAAACGGTGAAGGAAAACATCGTGAGGAAACCGGCATGTCCTAGAACCATCAAATTCGAAGACATGTGACATCTGCCAACCCACACTGGGCCCGCGTGGTTGATTATGGCCCACTCCCTCTCACAAGAGAGGAGGCCTGTGTCCCAGCAGTGGGAACGTTAAAGGCTGATAATGATGATGATACAGAAATGGCCAGAAATTAATAATGTATCTCAATCGCAATCTTAATTCTTTGTCTGTGATCAATCAACGACCGAGTTTTCCATTCCGAGTCTTAAGCTCTTCCTCACCGGAAGCATTCGCGTGTAATGTAACATTATAGGTTGGATATTGAGCATTACATTACAATACTACCTCCCTGACTGACGAGCATTCGCGTAAATTAAGTGGGTAACTGGGTAAGACGATACCCCATGTTAAGACTGGTTGTCAGACTTTAAGAACTTCCGACTAATAGAACCACCTTTCCGTGCTTTCCGAGGCACGGAGGAAACTCGCTGTGACAGATGGTCACCCATCCACAGACCAACCTCGGCAAACGCGGCTTAACCCGGAAGATCGATGTGCGACTGTAATTATTTAGCCACGAGCTCCTCGTTGATGGGGATGTGGATTGAGATACAATATTAATTTCGGCGGTTAATAAAGGTGTTATTACTGACCTGTTGATGACTCTGTGTATGTTGTCGGAGCCTTCGTCGTGTTGTTTCGGGTCCAGTCCTTCGTGTGACAGTATGTCTGTGATCTGCTCGTTCACATGGTCCTCGTGTTGTAGTTGCTTCATCGCTTCTCTGTAGGAAAAAACAAGGTTTTTTTTTTTTAAAAAAAAACACTTGTGAGTGAGCTTGCTGATGCGACGCGATCCGACCGATTTAAACTACAAGTGAAAATCATCTTTACTGCTACGATATATGACATAAAACATGCGCTTGTCTACGTGTAGATGAAAAACAAAACACGCTCGCCACGACGATGTAAGTCAGTCGAATTGTATCATTAGATCGTAGTAGCAAGAACGATTTTTTTTAGTTAGTAAAAATTGTAGTTGTTCCTGATTTAACTGTTTGTTTATGTGAAGTCGTCCATGCAGGGCTGCGGCGCGAAGTACCCGCGTGACGTCACTCGAGCTATCAACAGTTACATTAGTGTAGTCACCTGTTGTACTCGCGCTCTCGTCCGAGCGAGAGGTCGTTGAGTCTGTCTCGCTCGTCGTCGTCCATGCAGGGCTGCGGCGCGAAGTACCCGCGTGACGTCACTCGAGCTATCAACAGTTACATTAGTGTAGTCACCTGTTGTACTCGCGCTCTCGTCCGAGCGAGAGGTCGTTGAGTCTGTCTCGCTCGTCGTCGTCCATGCAGGGCTGCGGCGCGAAGTACCCGCGTGACGTCACTCGAGCTATCAACAGTTACATTAGTGTAGTCACCTGTTGTACTCGCGCTCTCGTCCGAGCGAGAGGTCGTTGAGTCTGTCTCGCTCGTCGTCGTCCATGCAGGGCTGCGGCGCGAAGTACCCGCGTGACGTCACTCGAGCTATCAACAGTTACATTAGTGTAGTCACCTGTTGTACTCGCGCTCTCGTCCGAGCGAGAGGTCGTTGAGTCTGTCTCGCTCGTCGTCGTCCATGCAGGGCTGCGGCGCGAAGTACCCGCGTGACGTCACTCGAGCTATCAACAGTTACATTAGTGTAGTCACCTGTTGTACTCGCGCTCTCGTCCGAGCGAGAGGTCGTTGAGTCTGTCTCGCTCGTCGTCGTCCATGCAGGGCTGCGGCGCGAAGTACCCGCGTGACGTCACTCGAGCTATCAACAGTTACATTAGTGTAGTCACCTGTTGTACTCGCGCTCTCGTCCGAGCGAGAGGTCGTTGAGTCTGTCTCGCTCGTCGTCGTCCATGCAGGGCTGCGGCGCGAAGTACCCGCGTGACGTCACTCGAGCTATCAACAGTTACATTAGTGTAGTCACCTGTTGTACTCGCGCTCTCGTCCGAGCGAGAGGTCGTTGAGTCTGTCTCGCTCGTCGTCGTCCATGCAGGGCTGCGGCGCGAAGTACCCGCGTGACGTCACTCGAGCTATCAACAGTTACATTAGTGTAGTCACCTGTTGTACTCGCGCTCTCGTCCGAGCGAGAGGTCGTTGAGTCTGTCTCGCTCGTCGTCGTCCATGCAGGGCTGCGGCGCGAAGTACCCGCGTGACGTCACTCGAGCTATCAACAGTTACATTAGTGTAGTCACCTGTTGTACTCGCGCTCTCGTCCGAGCGAGAGGTCGTTGAGTCTGTCTCGCTCGTCGTCGTCCATGCAGGGCTGCGGCGCGAAGTACCCGCGTGACGTCACTCGAGCTATCAACAGTTACATTAGTGTAGTCACCTGTTGTACTCGCGCTCTCGTCCGAGCGAGAGGTCGTTGAGTCTGTCTCGCTCGTCGTCGTCCATGCAGGGCTGCGGCGCGAAGTACCCGCGTGACGTCACTCGAGCTATCAACAGTTACATTAGTGTAGTCACCTGTTGTACTCGCGCTCTCGTCCGAGCGAGAGGTCGTTGAGTCTGTCTCGCTCGTCGTCGTCCATGCAGGGCTGCGGCGCGAAGTACCCGCGTGACGTCACTCGAGCTATCAACAGTTACATTAGTGTAGTCACCTGTTGTACTCGCGCTCTCGTCCGAGCGAGAGGTCGTTGAGTCTGTCTCGCTCGTCGTCGTCCATGCAGGGCTGCGGCGCGAAGTACCCGCGTGACGTCACTCGAGCTATCAACAGTTACATTAGTGTAGTCACCTGTTGTACTCGCGCTCTCGTCCGAGCGAGAGGTCGTTGAGTCTGTCTCGCTCGTCGTCGTCCATGCAGGGCTGCGGCGCGAAGTACCCGCGTGACGTCACTCGAGCTAGCACCACACGGTGGATACTGTGCTCGGTGCCTTTCTCTATTATTGTCTGTGGAAATATAAAAGAGGATTTGAGTTAATTATCTTGCAAGATAAGGGGATAGTCATGTGTCCATCAATAGCCCTTAACATTCCGGAGCCACAGTTACCCGATAGTCCCGCTACCCCGGGTAGTCCCGCGTCCACGGGCAGACCTGCGTCCCCGGGTATTTCTGCGATCCCGGGTACTCCCGTGACCCCGGGTAGTCCCACGACCCCTAGAAGTCCCGCAACCCCAGGTATTCCCGCGAACCCAAGTAGTCCCACGACTCCCGGTAGTCCCGTGACTCCGGGTTCCTGAAATGTATAGTTACCTCAAAAAAGCGCAGTGTCTCGAGCGTGAGGTCGTAGTTGTCTGTGAGGCAGTTGTTGATGAGTGTGTGTAACAGAGGCCACTCCGACACCTCGCCGTCGCCCACCAGCCAGTTTGAGAACTCTGCAATACAATACAAATTATAATCCACCTAAAAAATAAAAAATCATCAAATGAGTCCTCCAACTTAGGGCGGGACGGGAAAGACTGTCCTTGTACTGACTAAAATCACCATGGTGATCCTTAAATAGCCCCTTACGTTTCAGGGTCAAGGTTACCTGATGAGTGATCCCACGGCCCCGGCAGGGTTTAGCCCTGGAAGGGAGCCCCATGAGATTGCTGACGCTCTTTGCAGCGCGCGTGGAATACGACGCGCCGCCGACCCGGGCAAGATCCATGATCGGACGGCTAGTCGCCCATTACTCGCCATCCTCATGCCTGGGCCTACGGTGGCTGGAAATCGCTTCGCGTCGCCTGATGCCGTGGACGTCTCCCGCGGCGGCTGGGTCGTGAGGCGGACGCTGTCCTCTCCCTCACGCGTCCCGCTTACCGTGAATGAGCTGACAGGGGGGAGAGTGGAAAAGGAAAAGCTGGTTTTCTATATTCGTGTTTCACATACCGTTTATAAGATCAGGTGAGTCGACAACTTTGAGACATTTAGCGAGTATGGCGGTGACGATGACGGCGTGGTGAAGGTCGGTAATGCCGGTCTCGGCGACACCTTCCAGGAAGTTCTGACGGAAGGTCCGCGATAAGTGAGCTGCTATCGTTGGGTGGCATTCCTGGGTACAACATTTATCTAATTCGTAAGTCATTTCTGCATCAAAAGCCGAAAAATATTCCAGGAAAAAGATTTAAGTGTTTTAAAGATCTTTCAAATTAAGTTCTTTCATTTATTCAGTCGTTTTAAAGTTTAACAAACGGCCACAAAACAATTCCGTTCCTTATTTTCGTTTTTCCGACGACTGCTTCTGATGCAACATTTATCAGACTCAGATAGGCAAATTAGGTAGTTGACGGTCCATAACAGACAAAGATCGTATGTTATTTGTCGACGACCATTTTTCGGCAGGATTCACAGAAAATTTGATGGCAACAGACCTTTTTAAGTATGATATTCCATACATTGTATGATTCAACACAATTTATTGGAATTTTGCGAATAGATTATTTTATGATTTTTGAAATATTAAATTTAATAAAGGCCTGTTGGTCTAGTGGTTAGTGACCCTGACTGCTATGCCGGAGGTCCGGTGGGTTCGATTCCCGCGCAAGAAAAAAAATTGTGTAATGCGCACGATCATTTGTTCTGTGTCAGGGTGTAATTTATCTATAATATGTATGTATTTAGAAATATATAAGTATGTTTATCAGTTGTCTAGTAACCATAACACAAGCTCTGATTTGCTTGAAACTAGATGGCGTTCTGTGATAGTTGTGGAATATTATTATTATATTGTTTGAACACTCACCTTCATTAAAGTATCACAGTAGTCTAACCAAGAGAAGAAACTAGTTAATTCTTTATATCCATGGAATTTGCTGTAAGATTTATCTCCGAAATCTTGTGCAACATATCTGAAACAAAATAGAGAAAACGATTTTATGATTGATTTACATCATACTAAACATACTCACGCCCACGTGATATTGAGATGGTCCACATCGCTGGTGACGACGTTAGCCGGCACACACTTGTATTTAGCGGCCAGCTTGTCCACGATAGTCTCGCAGGCGGGACACACTAAGTGACGCTATGTCGAGTGTGCTGTACAATGTACATCAAACTAAACATACTCACGCCCACGTAATATTGAGATGGTCCACATCGCTGGCGACGACGTTAGCCGGCACACATTTGTACTTAGCGGCCAGCTTGTCCACGATAGTCTCGCAGGCGGGACACACTAAGTGACGCTATGTCGAGTGTGCTGTACAATGTACATCAAACTAAACATACTCACGCCCACGTAATATTGAGATGGTCCACATCACTGGCGACGACGTTAGCCGGCACACACTTGTACTTAGCGGCCAGCTTGTCCACGATAGTCTCGCAGGCGGGACACACTAAGTGACGCTATGTCGAGTGTGCTGTACAATGTACATCAAACTAAACATACTCACGCCCACGTAATATTGAGATGGTCCACATCACTGGCGACGACGTTAGCCGGCACACACTTGTACTTAGCGGCCAGCTTGTCCACGATAGTCTCGCACGCGGGACTACAGCTGGTCACTAAGTTAGCGATGTCGTCTTCTGGGAGGGAGGATACTATCATTATGCCTTCGCAAGCTCGAAGGACCACTTGGTTGTCCTAGAAAAAATAAATAATATATTTACATCCTTTTTTTATCGAAGTAAAATCATCAATCAATGACCTGTTGGTCTAGTGGTAAGTGACCCTGACTGCTATGCCGGGTGGGAATCGAACCCACGAGGTTCGATTCCCATCCAGGACAGGTGTTTGTGTGATGAGCATGAACATTTGTTCTGTGTGTGGGTGTAATTTATCTATAATATGTATGTATTTTGAAATATATAAGTATGTTTATCAGTTGTCTAGTACCCATAACACAAGCTTTGCTTAGCTTGGGTCTAGATGGCGTTGTGTGATAGTTGTGGAATATTATTATATTATTACGTTTATTAATTGTTTTACCTTATTTTCTACAGTTTTAAATATTTTTATATTATTATTATTATCTAATGACTGTACGGAGACTGTACTGACTAAAATCCTGTGTTCTTCAATTGTCCTTTACGTTCCAGGATCACGGTAACCTGATAAGACAGTCCCACGAAAATTAATAAGATAAGGTAAAAGATCATACTCACAGCGCTATTCAAATAAGACAGCAGTAGATCAATGAGTAGAAACTTATCATTGTCATCGTAGACTGTCTTGTGACTCTTGCAGGAGGCGTTGTCGTCGGCAGAGCTGCTGGAAGTCGCGTTATAACAGTCCTCCTTCCCTGTCCTTATTATAGACACGTTCCGGAGGGGATTCGGAGGGAGTTCCACCTCGAATAGAGGGTTCTTTTTGGGCGTTTGTATCTGTGGAGTTAGAAATTAATTGTTTTGTGGTACGAGCAAACTGCGCAGACGCATTATCAAGCAAGCATACAGGGTGAATTTTTCAACTGGGCGTGGATGGCTACTTTCGAAACTATGAGGAATATCGAAAAACGTTGAAAGGAGTTTTGAGGCCGATTTTGACGAAAACTAAAACTGCATCATTGGATTTTAGAAAAATCAAAAATCCTGGTCAGGAATCGAACTCGCTGATTTTGAAAAAAAAATCACACCCTGTATTATTATACCGTTCGATAGTGTTGCTAATAAGGATCAAATTCTGGGAAGTAATCGTATACGGCAAACTCAAATAAAAACACACCGACATGCTTTACCCAATTAAAAATAGACCTTAACAACCACAAATACAATACAAATTAGCATAAAAAACACCCTCACCTTACTCCTAATTGGTATCAATTTCTGTATATCCTCAGGTATACTGAGTAACGTAGACTTATCTTCAACGAAGGGAGTTGTGAATATGTTGGCAAGACCTGGCTCCTTCCTCACCAGACCACACAGAGTCAGCAATAGTTCCACTTCCTCCTTCTCTGTAGGTGACGCGGGACTTTCGTTGCATTGTATTAGCATACGCTGGAATATAAAGGTGAATTTCGCTTGTCAGTTTTGCTTGCCAAGTTATTTTAGAGACTAACTTAATAATATTCGGGTTTGGGTGTTTGTGTATGTGAGTTTATATGTTTGTAAATGCACACATGAAACAAGATAAATTCCTAGTGTGGGGCAAGATTATTTAAAAAAAGAAAAAAAAACTATAGATATAACATCTTTCAGCGCTATAGCTGTTAAGGTGTTATTTACATAATCTATATTATATAAAAATCAGTTGCTGTTCGTTAGTCTCGCTAAAAGTCGAGAACGGCTGGACCGATTGGGCTGATTTTGAATAATTTTTGGGAGTCCAAGGAAGGTTTAAAAGGTTTTTTTTTTAATTGTTTCTGAGGCGGTACGAAGTTTGCCGGGTCAACTAGTTTTAAATAAATCTGTAGTAATATGGACGCTGGACTTTTGGATGAACAGAAGATCTTTTCAAATTGTCTGTTGCTATAATATCTTCTATCGAAATCCGTTCAGCCGTTTAGACTACAAACAGTTATAGCCCGCAGTTCTTAGTCACGGTCTAAGGAAAGTTAAGCAGACGAAAAATAGTTTTCCCCCAGTAACTTTAGGAGCGTTTATACGGCATATAACAAAATTTCACAGAGGTAAGAATAGAAGATTAAGGAGGAGCTCTTTAGTCCAAAAGTGGGACATTCTACACTAATATTGAAAGAGGAAAGATTTGATTGTTTGTTTGTATTGAATAGGCTACAAAGCTAACTGTACCAATTTCAAAAATTCTGTCACCAGTTGAAAGCTGCTCTGGTCCTGAGTGACATAGGCAATAGGGCAGTGGGGGTTTGAGCGGGCGAAGCCGTTGGCAAAAGTTAGTAAAGAATAAAATATTACCTGCAGTGGCCTATAAACATGTGCACTATTAACACAAGGCTGCCTCGTCCGCCTCAAGAGCGCTGTTCCCGTGGTCAACGCCAGAGCCCTAGCTCCGGGCGGGCGCTCCGCTGCCGCGAGCGCACATAACGCGTCCAACAGGCATATTGATCGCTGCACTATTGCCTCCATACATGGTCCCACTGTACCACCTTTCTGTTCTTTTTCTTCGTCGACTATTAGCTGGAAGAGAGAGAGATGATTTTTGAAAATTATTTCTTGAATAGGGTAGATTACTGCAATTAAATTTAATATTTGTTTAGTCCACCAGTTGCCGTATAAATTATGAAACCAATGAATATTGACAACGATATAACGCTTCGTAACTTGGGAGGAGGGGCTTGTGACGTCATAACGCCTGTAAAATTATGTCGAAAGAGTGAATAGTCCATTTACCGAGGAAGGCTATATAGGCTATGATCAAAAGGCGCCGAGCAGCGGCTGTAACTGTGGACACAGGTAGTATTGATGAGTTCAAAAAGAAATAAAATTCCATAAAAACTTTATACCCAATGCGTTCGTACTACGAACCGGACTTTTCTGTGGAGGCCTTCAATCCTTAAGGCATCCGCATCCACAGAAAATTCCGGTTGAGCAGTACACAACCTAATAGTGGTTGACCTGCGAGATGCCCCACAAAAAAAAAAAAACAATCGTACTATAAAACGCTATTCATTGTAACAGCAAATACATATTCTATTACTGACTATCAAGGTCAATGGATCAGTTAAAACCCGCGATACCGTGAAATTCAACTGCATTGCATTCATTTAAATATCTGCGTAGAGAAAGTGATATTTCGCAATTTAATTATAATTATTTTTAGTAGATGAAAGTGTATTTTAATGTATGGTCTTAGCATCAAGAATAACTAAAAAACATAAAAGAATTTTCCTTATTTGTGCAGGATACAGCATTTTTAAGTATCAATGGCTTATTTTTTTGCTAAACTAGCATTTGCTTGCGGTTTTGTCCAGGTTAAGGGATAAAACGTATGTCCAACTTTTAATCTAACCCAGGTGTGGGACACGCCCACGGCAACGGACGTCGCAGGACGGACAACCCGTAGGCACGGGCATGCGGACGGCGAATAAGGAGCGATTCGCTGTCCGATCATTGACCATGGCAGGGTCGATGGCGCGTCGTGTTCCACGCGCGCCTCAAATGACCAAAAACAGCCGTGGTCACGGGACTAACGAGCTACAGTGACCCCGGCAGTTAAAGGGGCAAATAGAAGGTCACCGTAGATTGTAGTCAGTACAAGTCTGACAGTTCCTCCCGCTCTGCCCAAGGAGGACTACTTTGATTATTTTACCACGCTCAAAAAAAACTCCAGGCACTGATCTATCTGCGCCAAATAATAACGTCTTGTCTACGCAAGGCAACGCGCTATAGTTATATTTATGGTGGCCATCCCTCCGGTACGTACAAAATGTTTTGCCAAAACTTTTATAGTGTACACAGATGAGGAGCGGAATCCCCTGCTGGGGTCTGTATTTCTTGACAGCTATAACCCAATACTTTTATTGTGTACACAGCTGAGGAGCGGAATCCCTTGCTGGGGTCTGTATTTACTGACAGCTACAACCGTTTTCAAGTCAAGAGTGAATAGGTTACTTCTAGACGAGCGTGCTTCATCGTCAACCACATCTTCGCTTAGCATCAGGCGATATAGTAGTAAAACACGAAACTATCGTTCAATAAAAAATAAAACCTTGACATCCATTCATGGTCAATAAATCTTGACAACACTCATTTTCCTTTTAAAGAGACTCGGTAGGAAACTGCTGTGTATAAAAATACATACACTACACTAGACATGAATCAACTGCATATTGTTATCAATACAGTACTTAGGTATATGCTGTTACTGTCACAAGGTGAAGGTCGAGTAAGTAAACGCAGATTATTATGTAAACACATTTGTTTAATGATTAATCTATTAGGTACCTTCTCCTTAGCTATATAAAAAATAATTTTCGATGTGGAACATCTTTATTATCGGGTCTGTGGGAGTGAAATGGAACGTAAGCGTGTAGAGGGAATTGTCTACACTGTCTACTACTATCAGACTCGTACTGACTCAAATCCACGATGGTCCTTCAATACGTTCCAGGGTCACGGTTACCTGATAAGACAGTACAGCGACCCTGGCAGGCTTTGACTTTCGAAGGGGGTCAGATTGCTGACAGCTCTATGAGGCGCGCGTGGAACACGATGGGCATGGTTCATGGTCGGACGGTGGACGGCAGGTCATCTATTATTACTCGCCATCCACATGCCCGAGGATGTATGGATGGATGGAAGTTTGTTACTATTTCACGGAAAAATTACAGACGGGTAGTTTATAATAGCCTGGGATTAACACAGCATAGTTTTTATCCCGATTTTGTGTTTTTGTGGGATAATTTTTAGTTGTAGCATAGTTATCATAAACATTTCAACAATGTTAGCCAATTTAATCAGTAACAATATCCTGTATTAACAATGCCAACATTACAATATGTAAATGATTTTACTAGTCTGTTGTGTTATATGTGTAGATAAGAATGATTAAAATTCTACACACAACTTCAGACTGCTACAAAAATATTAAACAGAAGAGATTAGTACTAGCAATGACGTTTAGACTCAAAAATTGATATTTGAGCGCCACTTTTTTTTTTATAAATTAAGACATATGCACCAGTTAAAAGAAATGTACTGAGGTAATGTAGTATCTTTTTATTTTCAAACACAACTGATACTGATATATAGATTTGACAAATTGAATTGTGTTGTTATAACCACTATCTGTAATCAGTGTAGAGATTAATTAACTCTTGGGTAATAGGAATTGCGTTTTTAACAATTAATGGACACACCTTCAGTTTAATTTTTTTATTTTTTATTTAAACTGAAGGTGTGTGATTACACCTATCGTATTGTATGGATCAGAATGCTGGGCTGTGACAAAGATGGATGAGAAACGATTGCATGTAGCAGAGATGAGGATGTTGAGATGGATGGGTGGAGTGACAAGAATGAATAAAATAAGGAATAAGTTTATAAGAGGAAGTTTGAATGTAGCACCTGTCACAGAAAAAATGAAAGGAAGTTGTCTGTCTTGGTATGGACATGTGATGAAGAGGCATGAGACTCATGTGGCTAAGAGAGTGATGAGTATAAATGTTGATAGATGGAGAGGAAGGGATGATACGAATGAAAAAGGAGTAAATGATTTGGTGACCTTTGATAGGGGAGAATGGAAGAAAGAAACGTGTTGCGCCGACCCCAAGTAAAATGGGATAAGGGCACTTGTTAAATATTCAAAAAAAACATTTTTAAAGTTTGACTGGATAAATAGTCAAACTTTTTAATATCTAGAGGTTTCATGCCCCTGCTGCGTGGCCGCTGTTGGTTGTAGTGTGATGTTTAATAGCCTATAGCAATTATTTACAAATGGACAATCACAATTTTTTAAAATATTGAACTAGAAGTTCCTGAGCTATGTGCGTTCAATAAAACTACATATGTTGCATGCATTCAATATAATCATTATGTAGATTATATATTAATAATAACCATTGAACAATACTAAGCAGTAACATGTAAATGGCCTATCACCTGTTCAAATATGCAATGAAATAAAGTGTGTAAGTGTAAGGAATTAATTTGAATAGTAATACTAAAAATACAGCTTGATTCATACTAGTTTCCTATAAGAATTGATTTATTTAAAAAATAAGAATAAGAATTGACAAATAAAATCATGGTTTCATTTAACCAGTGTGAATTTTGCAGTAAATGGCTAAAGATATGATAAGGCATAGATATGGGAGTCTCAAATCGATAAAAAACTTTTTAACCACAATTTTGAGAATGTTTTAAGTGGGAAACCTGTGTTGATTGAAGAAAAAATTAACTGTTTCGGTTATAATAAGTAATCCTAAGATGACCCACTGACCAATTTGTCACGTACCTGTAACATTTGATGCAGGTGATGCGGTATCCTTGTCTCCTCAACGTGTAATTTGTTATTCTCGTCATAATTCTGGTAGAAATTCAGTATCATCTTCCAGTGATACTCGAAATCCTCCAACCGCGTAGCTGGAGGTGCCAACTGAAAGAATAAAACCTAATTAATTTGCTCACTACACGCACATTCACCGATAATATTAATTGTTTTGCACTTACAACGTCCGCCGCAGTTTGTAGCACGTCCGAAAAACGACTCAACATTTTAACACGAAATTATTTTACATATAGTCACACATAACACAAGCTTTGATGGTATGGAAAACGAGCAATACAAGATGGTAAATAAAGCATCAAATCATTTTATCTGGCTCTGTAAAATTTTATATTTCTATCACAACACAGTATCAATCCGAATAAATACAGAAAAGTATGATAAATGTCAGTGTCAAACGACAATCACTCAGTGAGATTGACGTTTGTCATTACGAAACAGATTATAAAAATAGAGGTGTGAATTTTGAAATTGTCAAAAATGTGAATCGATCGATTTATTTTTAATCTTTTTCAAAAAAAGGTGAAGTTTCTTTAAGTAACGTGTAGCAAACAATATGAAAAAAAAAATAGGATAAATAATTGGTTGCCACAGCTCAAGCCTTATTTTTTGCGCAATTTTTAGAAGCCATATCCTGACATGGTCTATACAAAAATAATTCAAAACCTGCTGAAAATATAACGATTTCCTGCGTGTGAACCTGGAACACTTTCTAATAAAATGACGTTAAACGTCAAAAGAAAGAAATGTCATTTTCATTCATGAATTCATCACTTGGCGAAGCAAATCGTGATTTTCTTGTAGCGCTCACGACATGCTGATAGCAATTTAATTAAATAAAAAACACACTGATAAACAGTTAATTTATCAGCGTTAGTACTGCGTACTTTTATACAAATATGTCTTCGTTCGTGAATCACCGTGAGGATAGCACAGTGACCGTGGAGGAAACTTCAACAAAAGATAATGTAACTTATTACAAAATAACTGTTAAAGTGGGGTCAGTGCGTTGGAACGTGTCGCATCGGTACAGTGACTTTGTGGAGCTGCACGAGAAGTTAGTATCGGACCATGGGGTCGCCAAAGACCTGCTTCCGCCTAAGAAGGTTATTCGTAACAAAACTCCGAAATTTGTGGAGCAGAGACGAGAGGGCCTTAGCGAATACCTGAAGAATGTTTTTAACTATTTGAAGCTGACGATGCCGTCCGAGTTCGCTCACTTCCTAGACTTCCATTTATATGATATATTCTTTTTGCTACAAGATTTAGCAAAGACTCTGTTTTTGGAAGGTGATAAGCTATTGCAGGATGAGAGGTCACATCATTTTACACCTCTAGAGGTATGTCTACTATCCAAAATTATTATCTAAGAGTCCTAAGACTATAGGTATACTATCTAAGTATATATTTAAAATCAATGATTCATTCAAGGACTTAAGATTTGTCATAACATGAATATATTTCCTTACATTTGAGTCATAATTATGTAACTTAGCAGTAGCTAGGACATAAAAATCTAATAAAATATTTAGTCATGCTACTAAACCTTTGAAATATTGAATGTTATATGAAGTCTGAGTACCAGCGGTCTATTTTTTTTTTTTAAATTGTTTCCATTCTAATGAACTAGTTTAGTATTCAACCTACTTTCTTTTCCTCAAATCACCATGTCCTCAAAACCCTTTATATTTCAGCTACATGCAATAAGTGAACGATTAAAAATGGCTTGTCCACCGACCGAAAAGCAAGATCAGATGTACGACTTTAGTCACGTCCTAGACTTTTGTTCACAACTACGTTCCCTGAACATCGAGGGAAGTTACGAGAAGCTGGGTACGAGTAACATAGTGCCGAATGATTTGCACTTTGATCTGATACCGTTCAAGTCCCTGGTGGAGTTGAAGATCCTTGGCGTGCCCATGGCTTGTATACAGTCCGTTGGTGAGTGTTTCTTTGTTTACTATGCTTGCGTTTAAGTAGATAAGTCATTGATAAGCATATTGCTGTTCATTCAGAAACAAACAAATATTTTAATTTGTATATCAAATTTTAATGTTGTACTAATCTGTTTTTTCATGGTTAATAGAGGGATTCAGTTATAAAGGGTACGGATTGTATCTAACAAACAAAAATTTGTTGAGATTCCCATAATAATATGGTCCTGTCTCCCCCAAAATATGATGATTATTCTACATGATAGTAAAAAATAAATCTAATAAAAATGAATAGGTAAATCATGCTCTGCGATGTGAATGTTATAAATCTGAGTAAATACAAAGTAATATATTAAACATAAATATTATATTACTCCAGCCACATTCTTGTAGTGCTACTTACTCAAGTAGTAAATGATAATCACAAAGCACAAACCTTTCATTTTGTTGTTATCTTTGAACAAACCATTTCTCAATACATTGTATTGTTTATTTATCTGTCTAGAAGTCTTAAAATAGATGAGATAATTGTATAATGATTGTAGAGCTATCTATTTTATCTGTTAACTTGCTTTTGCCTGCGGCTTCTTTTGGCGACACGTGGCGCCATCTATTAGGTTTTTTTTGTTAGTTTCCTCGGAAATAGGTTTTTTTTCGGGGCGAAAAGAATCCTATGCCCATTTCTATATAACTAACTATGATATCCAAAATTTCAGGATGATTGGTTCATCAATTATCATTTTTTTAGGAGCCTATTTCGTCCCACTCCTGGCCAAAGGCGTGCCTCCACTCCTTCCACCTTTCACGATACTGAGTGTCCTCCTTCCAGTTCGGACGAAACATGTCCAGTTCGTCCCGCCTTCTCCTACGTGGCCTGCCACGACCTCGCTTCACTGTCTCAGGGCACCAGTTCTGAGCTATTTTGGCTCACAGTTGGTCGCCGCGGCATGCAGCAGACATGTCCTGCCCAGTCCCATGTCAGTTGGGCACCCTTCTGAGCAACGTCAGCTATATTTGTTTTGGCGCGCAGTATTGTGTTTCGTATCACGGTCTGTTAATTTAACACTCAGTACACTGCGCTCCATTTCTCGCTGGCAAACCTTGAATTTGGACTTCTGGATGTCAGTCAAAGACCAAGTCTGTCCATCATCCTTATTAGCCTATAATGTTCCCACTGCTGGGACACAGGCCTCATCTAAAAGAGGTAATGGGCTATAATAAACCAATCTGCCCCAGTGCTCTGATATAGATGTCACTTAGAATTTGATGGTTCTAGGACATGTCGGTTTCCTCACGATGGTTTTCCTTCACCGTTTTGAGAGCAGTGGCGATGAAATAAACTACACAAAGTATTACGCCGGTCTGGGTTCGAACCCACACGACTTACAACTCGTAACTCGGGTCGATACCACTTTGCCACCACTGCTCTGGTTTAGGTAAAACAAACTAACTTTAGCATTTTTTGATGAATAGTACCTAACTTTGTGTCCCTCTCCTCCAGGTGGCCTCCGAGATACTCTAGTGAGTCTATCAGTGTCAACAGCAAGCGTCGTGTCACTAAATGAGTTCCTACTTGTCGATATCCTGCATAAGGATCCCTCCAGCATAGCGGACACTGTTGTAAGTACACCTTATTTCTATTCTGGTAGAGTTTATTTTTGTACGGATATAATGCGGTCAATTTGGAAGATGGCATTGAAAATGAGATCATGATTTGAAGGCCGTATAGTCGAAAATTGGTTGTGAATTACGGTAAATGGTGTTCTATTTTAACTTGGTATACAAATAGATGGGTTTTTCACTTCCCGGTTATATCGAATGTGGTTTCCTCATCGGTAACCTGTAACTCCAATGAATTATAATTGATTCCTTAGCTTCTTAAATGTACACAGCAAAAAAGGGAAGAAAAGTGTATAATACCAATAAAAACTCTTCAACTTAGGATTTATATCAATGCAAAGAATTAAATGACCTTTATGATAGTGCAATGCCCTTTGATTTTTGCCATAACTAAAATCGTCCTACATAGATTAGATACGAAAACACGACGTGCTTTGACGTCACTAAATCGTAAGTATATAAAACGTAAAACAAAGAATCAAAGATACTGTTCGTCATGCATTTATAATGTAAAAGACATCAATACTAAGAATATTAATTACTAGCTGTTGCCAGCGGCTTCACCCGCTACAACTCGAAAATTATCCCACGGGAACATAAAATCGGGATAAAAACTATCCTATGTGTTAATCCAGGTTATAAACTATCTGTGTACCAAATTTTAGCCAAATCCGTTCAGTGGTTTTTGCGTGAAAGAGTAACAAACATACAAACTTTCACGTTTATAATATTATTTATAATATTAGTAGGATTCAAACTAAACTAAGGCTTTTGTAATAGATGGAGGAAATGCGATCAAATAAAATTAATACGCAATTAATAATAAAACCTATGAGACAATCGTGAACGCGCGATACAAACAATTTGTAGTTTCGATAAAAATCAACCTATCGTTTATTTTTTGCGACAGATTTAAAAACTATTTACTCTATTTCTATTATACAACATGTAACGTTAAAAGCAGTGAATGTGGACGATCTTTCGCTACAAAAATTGGCTATGTCAGTCACCAGAGGGCACATCAGCGATGCACTCAATAGATCTAAGTCGCTGTGGCCGAAATCGGTCTGGATCTTATATTCTTATATATTAATGTTAAAAGCGCTCTTTTAACGTTACACGATGTATACAAAACCATCCGTAGAAGTGAGTCAAGATCGTCGATCTGATTATGTTAAAGGGTAGACATGGCCAGAAATTTCCTAACAAAAACAGGTTTGGAAGCAGCAAGGCATTTGCTTAGAAGTGGGATACAACACACGCTGCTAAAAAAATGAGAGAAGATTTCAATACAAATCGTTTTTATTTATTTTTTTACTCTATGTATGTGTCAAGACCTACCCTTAACGTAATTACATAGATGCGTTAGTATATTGAATACATAAATACTAGGTTAACAAACGATTCTCTTGTATACGTCAGAAGTAAATAGGATGATTTGATGCTATTGTTATCATTATTATTGTTGCTTGTCTACAAGATGGACCAAGACACGCTAGAAGTTCGATTATAGTACCCACCGTATGGTAGTCGCGACAGCCGTGTGCTCTAGAATGCAAAGGCAACGCGCAACAGGGTGGACTTTTATCAGTAAGAGTCTAAGAGTTCCTTCCGCTACATCCAGGTCGAGAGGACTCATTTGATGATTTTACCATCATCATCATATCAGCCCAGGATCACCCACTGCTAGGTATAGGCCTCCCCCTTTTTTGCCATATTTCTCGGTTCTGTGCGTCTCACATCCATTTATTCCCCGCGACCTTGACGATATCGTCAACCCAACGCGCTTTCGGGAGGCCTTTGTTTCTTTGGCCGAACCTTGGCCACCATTCGGTCAAAACCTTGCTCCATCCGCCATAAAAAAAAAACATGTATGCAAAACTTATTGTAGATTATAGGAACCACGCAGTTATTAAATGACAATTTTAAGTAAATACTACCGTAAGTGTACGCTCTGATAAGCCGAAGTTTTTCTTGAATCGCCTTGATTTATTGCAGTTCAAACAGAATCCTTATCGACACTCCCTCTAACTTCCATATAATCGCTTACTATACAAATAAGATACTTTAAAGTCAATACATTTGTTTAACGGTCGGTTACACCTAGGTTTACCCGGTTAAACCTAGGTGTAACCGCACTTCGGGTATTAGCCATAACATATTATGCATAATGTCATAAAGGCAGTCTGTATTGCATCGACAACACGACGACCCTTTATTGATTTTATAATCTGTTGAGCTAACACGGTAAGCAGATAACGAACTATATCAATATGTGCCGAGCCTTTTCCACAAATAGTTCGGGAACGGCTTCCGCTGAATCGGATGCAGTTAAATATCATTATCTTATATGGAGTTACTGCCTATCTGACCTTCACAACCCAATAGCTAGGTACCTTGATATACATGGGATAGACGAATAAGTTTTTTGACCTACAATAACGTCTTACAAACGTCTTTTAAAGATCTATACTTAGATGATAGCTGGGGCCTACGGCTTCACTTGCTTTCCAAGACAAATCAAATCAAAAGCATTTATTTCAAGTAGACCAGTAGGGCGGTCGCGGGACTTATACCATCACCGTGACCCCGGAACATAAAGGGCTATTGAAAGACACCGTGGATTTTAGTCAGTACAAGTCTGACATTCCCTCCCGCCCTGCCCGGGGTGGGAGGACTCATCTGATGATTTTACCACGTAAAAAAAAAGACCAGTAGGGCACTTTTGAAATGTTAAAGACATAAATATAATTAAATACTACAAAGTTATGACACTGAGGGAAATATGTATTGGATGGTCGCCCATTGTATCGTCCTCGGCAAGCATAGTTTACGCATCATCTTCCTGCCCTTATCCCATTTTACTTGGGGTCGTCGCAACACGTTTTCTTCTTCTATTCTCCCCTGTGAGACGTCAAAGTATTATTTACTGCCGTGGTCGCGGGACCTACGATTACCCCTTTTATCCGCGGCCCCAGAACGTAAAGGCTATCGAAGGACATCGTAAATTTTAGTCAGTCCCTCCCGCCCAGCCCTAGGTGGGAGGACTCACACGATAAAAAAGTGAAAACTGGCTTAGTGTAAATAGATCGTCTAAGCTTATTAAAATGTAGTTCATTCTATGTCTAGGTCTCCTGCATATTGTAGGCTTCAACTTGATAAGCCGCTATGTAAAGCGTTTGAAAATACCTACCTTTTAAATGGTTATGATGGATTTACTCGTTTAATACTCGTATAGGTATGACATCATGCATTCTAATTTTATAAAAGGTTATTTGTAAAACCTTTGCTGAAACTCTGAAAGTACTTATGGTTAAGGGTATAAACAACTATGAAACCATTATCATCTGCCTGCCTTTTCCCAACCGTATTGGGGTCGGGTTCCAGTCGAACCAGTACCCTTAGCACGAGTTTTCAATCTTTTACTTTACAGCAACTTTCCAGTATTTACAGCGTTTCTTGTATGAAAATATGGAACAGCGCCTCTGGTGTGCGAAGAAGGAACCAATTTTTCCCTTGAAAATTGTCAATTTGAAGTATTCAAAGTTCCAGTTTACTTTACGTCTCAAATACTGAAAACTCGTGCTGACGGTACTGATGCAGCTGAACCTCCACATCCACTAGACTATGAAAGTAAAGAAACAGAGAGTGCACCTGTGCCTGCGCACACAGTTTTGCACTATAGTATAGCTAAGCTCCGCTGAGATTGGCCGCCGTGGTCAAAATCGGTCGGGAGAACTGTTAGTAACCAATAAACGATTGAATTTTTAGAGTCTTAACGATGTCCAAATCCCAACCAGCCGTCAAAGAACTGATCAGGATTTGCATTGCGATATAATATTAAATTCCGACGCAAGTGGAACTAAAATGTAAATTCCATAACTAATGTATGAAATCACTATCGCTGGTCGACCTCGGCGCACGTGGACAGTGAGTCAATAGGTTTACCATAACGCAGTCATTATAATTATCTGGACCAAATAGGTCGCATCACATGCCTAGTGCGGCCTGATAACACCGGTTCATGTTTAGAATTGAAATTATAGGGAAACGTATAAATAATACGACTTTATAAATATATTTATTTATTAAAAAACCAATGTTTTTTTTATTAAAATGTCTAAAAAACGAGTCCAACCTCCATGAGAATCTTACGGAGTTCCTATGGCCACCTTCCAGCTCCATCATCAGATCAGCTTCTCGTAATATTGCATTCACGTAACCTACCTGTGTCTTGGTTGGTCTTGCTTTGTAAGATTTTTACACACAAGGAACGGTCAGCTAATACTGGTTTTGTATAGCTTGATGTGTAGCTGTGTGTACTCATTTTACTGATGATCCCAAAAATAATTTACTAATATTTTTTGTCAACAGAAGTGGAAGAAGCTGTCCCTAATAAACTTCGCGAGCAACAACATACAGAACGTGGACTGGGCAATAAGGCTGGTCCCGAGGCTTCAACACCTAAGCTTATCATCCAACAAATTAAAAGAACTATGCGACATCTCTTGTCTCCACGAACTAAGAGTTTTAAATCTATCTATGAACAGCTTCGCAGTCTGCGACAACTGGCATGCAAAGATAGGCAACATAGTCAGAATAGATTTGTCACAAAACAGAGTTGAAAGTCTGCAAGGATTCTCCCGCTTATACTCTTTGGAAAGCCTCGATTTAAGCTGCAATGTCATAACCGATGTTGAAGAAGTTCAGCACATATGCAAACTTCCTTGCTTAGAATATCTATGGTTGACAGCTAACCCTGTAGCCTCGTCCATAGACTATAGAGTCAAAGTTCTAGAACAGTTCAACGCCCGAATGACAGAGATTTGTCTAGACAACGAAAAGGCTTCGGAAAAAGAGTTGGACACAGCAAGAGTGTTGCAAGCTTTAAGGATTGTGAAAGAGGGTAAGACTCCGAGTTTTTTACAAAATAATAATACGAGTCATAGTTTTAATAAAAGTTGACAGGGACTTTAAATTTATAATGATGAAATTAGAACTAAGCTATTGTTATTAAAGTTTTTGTAAAAAAAATTAGAATGAAATATTCGAATTTGAAATCTTTTTTTAGAAAAATGAGATGGGCGTTCCGAAATGTATATTAATGAAAAGATCTTTATTTTTAAATGTGATTATTGTGTAAATTTTGTTATAATAGTGATTGTTTTAGATTTAGAATCGCACTGCTCAGTTGAACTGTTTTTTTTTTAAATTTCGATGCCTGTCACTGCTTGAAAGGTACCCAAAATGTAGATCTATATCATAAAATAGCTAAAATTTAGAATTGATTTTATGTCGTATAAAGCACTGAATGAAAACTTTTATAAAACTTTGTAGTGATGTTGTTTTCATATAACATGGGACAAAGCTCCATACTAAGTCGGGCATCGTATATTGTGTGTTTATCTTTGGCAAACCCCTAACGACCGTTGCCAACATTCTCTATTTCTCTTTCTAGAAAGAAAAGCTATTTCTATCTCTCTCTCTAGTTTTGCTTTAATAGAGACAGAAATAGTGTTTCTATCTCTTGTAAAATTCTAGAGCTAGATTTAATATTGGGATCGGTCGTAAGCTTCACTTGTGATAATCAAAGATAGATCTTTAACTTGTTTCCTAAGCTTGTAATCAATAAGACTTCATTTCAACTGCAAGCCAATGACAAAAATACATAAAAAATTTTTGTGGGTGGAACCTCATCAAATGAGTACTCGTGCTCTGGGTAAGGCAGTAGGGGCTGCCAAAACTGATAGACTAACGGCTGAGATTTCAGATAGTCAGATAACTTTTATTTGAGGAATTAAAATGGCGGTTTGACGGCTTACCTATAGAAAATATGTCAAATGGGTATTTAGGATAGCAAGATAGTGTCAGTAAGCTAGCAAGCTAGTACTTTTGGCTTTGTGTAGCCAAAACTAGCTTCATTTCTAAGCTAGTTAACTTCTTTTCTAAGCTTAGAAATAGTTTTCTCTACACGTAGCCAGAAGTACTAGCTTGCTAGCTTACTGACACTAGCTTGCTATCCTAGCTTGAAAAACTAACCTCGTGTAGCCCGGGCATAAGACAGTTTTTGGAACAGCCGAATTACGTTGTAATCATTGTAATTATTGTTAAATCAATGATGGCCACATCTTCATAAATCCCCTAAAGCTTGGTACTGCATAAGTCCATTAAAATAATATGTCTCCTTTCGAAGTTAAAGAGAGGCAAGATTTTTATTGATGAAATTTTCTGATTGTCCGAATTTTAAAAATTCCGTAATCAATTTGAAGATGCATACCCAGATATATGGAGATACTGGCAATACTATTTAAAAGAAGTGTTGCCATAGAAATGCAGGTTCATTTATTTCAAAATTCGTTTGGTCTTTGGTTCGCAGTCGAAATGTACAGACGCCAGCACATCGACCTACCGAAAATTAATCTAATAATTTTGCGAGAAAGTTAAGGATAATAGATTGGAGTATGTTGACTTGCTGTCGTCTGTACTTAGCCTGTATAGTTGTATAACAATGATGCGTCTGAAATAACTTGTATAATAATATTATCTCGTTTACAAATGTGATATTTGATAATCGTATAGCTTTATATGTTTATTGTAATATAATATGATTGTACTAGAAATGACCAATACTAAAATAAGTTTAAGGATAGGCAGTTAAAATTCAAGATAAAAAATGTTGCTCTTTCGTCATAAAATAAAGCCTATAATTTTAAAGTACATAATTTCGCCATTTTTGGTTTGAGCCACATGTAATACACTAGCATGCAATAGTATCGAATCACTTACTTGGAATTGATCTAGGATAGCTCCATAAATAACGGCGTGAGTTTTATGAATTTGTAATATCAATTTAAAGTTAATAGTTAAAATCTATAAAATGGTATTTTTTTTATTATTTTCAATTAGTTATTAAGTACTCATGATCGTGCGGAATCGGAGGAAATGATTCTATACTTTTGCTTGCTAGTGTAGATCGAACGCGAGTCTATTATATCAACCGGTCACAAAATCAGTCGTCAGTTATAAAGTTAATCACTAGTTAAGTAAACTATTCGTTTAAAAACCTATACCTTTACGAATGGTTAAAAATTTCATAGAAGCCAGTCTTTAGGTCACTTCGTACATAAATCTATGTAGGTTAAAAATTTATTATACGTTTTATGACAAATCGTTTAACTAGTGATCATACAACTGGGATTTAGTTTATTAATTTTATTACAAAATAAAAATCTTACTGCCCTTATCCCATTTTACTTGGGGTCGGCGCAACACGAATTTTTCTTCCATTCTCCCCTATCAGACGTCACCGTATCGTTTACTCCTTTTTTTTCATTCAAAATCAAAATAAAAATCTTTAATGTTGAAAATTGTGTGTATATTTGTTTGGTTTTGTTAATGCGTCTTTGGTTATAATTTTAATATATAAAGTAGCTGCATTTTCGAATGATATTAAAAATGGAGTATAAAATTAAAATTTTAGCGAAGTGTCCTTTAAAAATATATAGAAGTAAAACTTATAATATTGTAGTGAGATTTAAACCTTTTGAATACATAATTTCCCTTTTTTTTCGAGAGGAAGAAAAGACAATAATGAATTAAAACCTTTTTTTTAACATTAAGTAGAGTATTAATTATTTCACAAATGTTATTTATAAGTTAAGAACTCGATATTGTGTTTAAACACCTATAAGTATAGATGTTATAGTTTTTAACAAACTATAGTACCGATGTCCTGGTTGTAATTATAATCGTATGAGGTAAAAGGTGCTGGCAAAACATTTTAAAACACTTTTGACACGTGTGATAGAAATAAATTTAACCTTGTTGATACTACACTGAGGTTTAATATCATTTGCACGATGTAAATCGAATACGATAATTTTCCAGACAGGTAGATAGATAGAGACGAAATTTCAATTCAATAAATGTGGCACTACACTAACAAACTGAACAAATCTAAGTTGTTCTGAAGTAACATGCATGAATACAAAGTATTCGATCAAGGTCTTTTTTTTTTTTTGTCGTGGTAAAGTCATCAAATGAGTCCTCCCACCCCGGGCAGAGCGGGAGGGACTGTCAGACTTTTACTGACTAAAATCCACGGTGTCCTTCAATAGCCCTTTTTGTTCCGGGGTCACGGTGATAGAAATAAGTCCCGCGACCCCGGCAGGCTTTGGCCCTCTGTGAGGGGACCCCGTCATTTTGCTGACGCTCTTGGCATACGATTATCGGCAACCTTATAAGTGAATTCGTATGCATGCAATTAATTTATGTTTTTTTGAACCGAGTCAATAACAGATACTGAGTTACTTATTTGAATGGCAAAGGTCTCCGCCATATCTTTTAATATTTTTTTTTTTTTAGTGGTCCCTTTTTTTTAAAGCAATGCAATAAATTTTCCAACATTTGCAAACATTTTAATAAAGATCTGAATTTGTAAATACTGTTGGGACCACTTAAAAAAATTTCAATGAATCCAGTGTTTTCCTGTAAATATGACCTAACTTTTTTTTTTTTTAAAGATGTCGTGCACTGCTATTTACCTCTCGCTCTACATAGTGGATGCGAGCGAGAGGCAAAATTAATAAGCAATAGTTATAATATTTACTTTCGTTGTAAACATATTAATTTTATAATTAGGAAATAAATGTTTATAATTATGCTAAAAGCACATTTAATTTGTTAATAGTATGAACTGAAGTATTATTATGTATGTGATCAAAACATAAATGTATAGAAATGTTTTATTTTTAATTGGTGACGATTAATTTATAATTAAATCTAAGTTATTGTTTAACAGATTTGTTGTTTTTGTTAACCTATTCCACAAAAGATACCAAACTAGACTCCCGAGTAAAAATATGGAATTACTTAGTCCAATTCCGCTCTCTTGAGTACTTGAATAACTAGCCAAGCAAAGAAAATGGTGTTACGTTTTCACGTCGTAACGAATAAAAAAAAAACACGAAATACACAGTATCATTCATTTATTGCTTACTTAACTAATATATTACAACAGGAATGTGATTTAATCACACAAACCAAGAATCCTTTAACAATATTTCACAAAAAAAAAAAACTTAAAAACTTCTTGCTAAATTGTTACAATTTATTTTATAAGTAAACACAGCTTGGAGTATTCAATACATATAAATAAAATGAATAAATGTGACATTTTTATTACAACTTTAGTAATCAGTATTTTTTAGCAAGTTTTATTTTTTTCTATAACTTTTTATAGGTTACATTTTATTTATCGGTACTTATAAATTTAAATAGCTAAGAGATAAAAAAACGTTTATTCATTCAGAGGCACAAAACATGGCGCTTATATCAACAATGAAATGTACAGTCCGCGCCACCACTTTTGGACTGCGGAAAATTCGAGGGACTACATTTTTTTACTGCAATGTCATGTAATGACACATGACCTCTAAAGGTGACGATTGGTGGCGCGGGCCTTAGCCAATACTGGTTTTAAAACTATGACAGTTATTATAATTCTGCTAAAAACAACCTTACTGTAACGAGAATAAAGAAAATTATCTTTGAAAGTTTTATCTGCGAAAAGTTCTTTCGCATTTGACTTCCAACAAAAAGCTTTATACTGTAACTTGCAATAAATGATCATATTATAAACATATTTATTTTTCATAATTTTAGGCTTTTTTAAATAATTTATCATTGAATAGTTTTAAATATTAAAATACAGCAACATTCCGACAATACCCAGCTCCAGTCTTACGTTCATTAATACAATAACATTACAACTAATCATCTTTATACTTACATAATTATTGCTATAAAATAAATCAATCATTTTCGACAAGAACTTAATTTGGGCCCGGTCAAGATCGCAGGAGTGTCTTGAGAGGTTATCACGGCCCTGGAACGTAAAAGGCGACTGAAGGCACTGGTTTCTTGGGAGAACTCATTTGATGATATTTTGACCACAGAAAAAAAGGGGAAAAGTGCCTGTTAACCCATGTATAACAGGCACTTTTCCCCTTTTTTTCTTTTTTTAAGTTTTTTGCCATCAAAAAATCATAGATCAGAACTTTTAATAAGTATTTTTTTAGATAGCTGAAACGTTAGATTTAGCACAGAGTAAAGATTTTCCATCTTGTTGAAAATGATTAATTTGAACTAGCTTACAGTGCAAAAACTAGATTTATCACTAGAACATAAAATACCTATACAAATTAACATTCAAAAAGCTACGCCTCATTAAATAAAGTTTATTTTTTTATAAGAAGAGAAAGTAAGTTTCAGGTACCGGCAATAAATACTTTGACCTTTAGAAAGAGGCAATCGGCTAGTTTCGGTTTCGTAGGTTATCTCTACCACACTAAGCACTAAAGCATCAATCCATATTAGCGCAGAGTCGAAGCATATCGAAGCGTCTATTTATAGCCAATTTGCACGATGTACAGACGCTAGCACATCTACCTACGCCTACCTCAATCTAATATTATCTTTAATAGATTTTCAACCTTATAACAATAGTGGAAGTTTAATGTTCGATTGGTAAAATTTGGCTGATTTCGGGTAGGTTGGCCAATCAGCGTTGGTCACGTCTTTTTATGACAGAAGAATTAAGTGCATTAGTGTTTCGGCGAAAAAAAACCGTCTAAATTACAATTCGACTAAGTTTTTTACCACAAATTGCAAACGATGTAACTGTCTTCGTTTTTAAAAAACCGACCCGTATACAAATCCCATGTGGGTGGGTGAACGCTGACGCTTCGATGCGCTTTGTTTCTGCGTTTTTATAAATTAACCCTAAGCTACGAAGCATCTCAGAATAGTGTGTACAATATTTATCACCGGTATTTCACTGGCTAGTGATTGTAGCTGCAAAGAATGAGAAGTTTTCTTTTTCGAATATTAAAAAAAAGTAGTTTCCAAGAACTCTGTAGATGGCGTTGAACTGACTACGTTACTAGATTTATGCCTTCATTTTTGCACAAATCCACGAGGCACAGACTTCTCTTCTTTTTCTCTTGGCTCATTTTCTTTATGGCGTGGAAAACTCATTAATTAAAAAGACTGGTCAATGAATATTTTTTTCTTTTTCCTTGTTGTTATTTATTTCCAAATGCCAATGGTGTGATGTGATGTGACTGACAATGACATGACATGTACGTTACGTTTTAAGATCTCAAAATTACAATCAAGTGAAAAAAATCAAAAAAATGAAGACGTTCCGTCCATTGCAGTAACATACCAAGTTCAGCGCTATCTATCCATCGACTAGGGAAACAATCAAAAGAAAATCCCTCATTAGAAGTAAATGCACAAAACATTTATAATACGTTAAAGGGGTCATTCAAGTATCACGTAGCGGCAAATAGGGGTCAGGGGTCTCTGAATGAAGGTTACGTCAGTAATATTAATTTGTCATTTAAGATTTTAATTGAAAAAAACAAAAATTAGGTTTTTATTCGAATAAATATGGCAATTCTTCTAATGTTATGAAGAGGCGGAAATCGCATACTTACTTATCTTCGGGGAGATCAGTGGGTTAAAACTTACTTAAATTCTGCTAACGTAGTACTTGAATAACCCCAAAAGGTACAATTACACGGATGACCGCAGCTGCGGCGCGGCAATGTCGATCCAATGGCTCTAGTTGACCGCAGCGACACCATTGATCTATAGTAACTAGCTTTGGACCGTGACTTGACTCGGTATATCAAAACCAAAAATTAAAGCAAGTAGGCCAGTTCAGGCACTTTTGATTGTCGAAACACAAAAAAAAAACAGTTCAATAGTTATGGTGCTACAGTCCCAATCACAAGACATAATAAATGTGAAAGTATCATAGATGATATGGCTGTCGGAAATTATGCAATAGAGATGTTATAAACTTAGTCTATTAGGTATAGACTATTGTCACTAAAACAGTTGGTAGTTGCGGTCACCGTCAGAATTGTACCTTAAAAGATTTGCTTACATAAAAATAAAAGAGAAAATAAGTTATCCTAATCATTAAGAATAAATATTAGAGCCCTTAGTAAAGGCGGTATTCACTGGTTATTAGTAAGAGACCAAAGACGAGGCTCTCAACGACAAGTGAGATTTTTTTACCCATAGATATGATTTAAGGTAAAACTTTTTGGGCAGTCGAGTTCTTACCCTTGCAGGTTTTTAGGTAAAACATGAGATACAAAGGGTAAACACTCGATTTTCATTATTTCAGCAAGTCTAGAAGGCACAAGCGATATTTTTACATCTACAATTGTTACATTATTTTTGTCATCACAAAAAATCTTTGTATGCATTTCATAGTATCTTTGACTTTTATTTCTAACTACTTATAGCAAAAGTAGCAATTTTTAACATTTGTCTTATTCTTACAACGATTTAATTAAATGTTATTTTTCACTGGTTTCAATAAAGATTTTCGGTCCGAAAAGTCGGCACGGATTATAGTCCCCGCCAGATAAGTCTAGAATAAAGGTCATTGATCCTAATAATGCATGGTTCGAATTTCATAATACCATCATTCGAAATTCAAAATAAAATATAAGGCCAAGGAAGGGTCAAGGTCGCCTCTTACAACGAACCGTTTGTTTTGATCGTGTTACGACACCTTCTTTTAATTTTTTTCTTATCGTTTTGAAATTTTGGAATACATTGGTACACGGGGTTCAATGAATTTTATTCCAGACTTAGTTCGCGGAGACAATAGCTGGTAAGTAAATACATTCCGACACCCGAAAGATCCTTGCAGCACTGCACCATTAATTTTTCATAAAATGACTGCTGCTGTAAGATTTAATACCTCTCACCAATAATACACTATAAATAATGTGAAGTCTATGCAGCAGCCATCGCAGGCAATTGGAAGTGATGATCAGGGTTGGTGTGCTGGTACAAGGGAGCTCTAGCTCGCACGCCCGTCGCTGTGGGACGCTTCGACGGCTCCTCGCTTAGCATCATTTTTAGGACTTCCGTCTGTTGACAATTAATTTATCTATTAGAGTTTATATTCTGCAAGATGTGTATGATGTGGAAATTGGACTGCATACTCCTTTCGCCTCATCCACTTTCATACATCTGCGCGCCGATCTTCCACTTCACCGATAAGGTCATTGTAGGTCTTTCTAGGACCTACCATCCTATCACTCACATCTGCCTTATAAAGTTCGATCTATCGATGTGTGAATAGGCACAACTCAAATATTAAATTCGCATGTTGACAGAATCAATAATGTGCAAAAATTAGCCCAAAGAGTTTTGAAAAATAATGGACAGAATTTTTTTCTTTTGTTGAATTACATAATGCTTATTTACAAAGATATTACATCAAAATTCGAGACTGAAGACTCGTGACGTAAGAAGCCAGTGAAAATTGCTTGTGACGTATTGGCAATTTTTAAAGTGCCGTAAAACTTTTTCATTCTTTCTTTCTAATGTATGCAGCCAATAATCCTACCTCTTGCGGATAACGCGACATGAACTGGTCGGGGTATTTGGACTGTCGCAGCCCTAACAAGCAGGCCACTCGCTCGGACTCGGTACTGAATGGCTGCAGCAGCTCGAACAGGATGAGGCCCAGGGAGTATATGTCCACTTTGTAGCTGTATGGACGACCTAGTAGCTGTTCCGGAGACATGTATAGGTGGGTACCTGGAACAAACGTTTTAATGATAAATGCCTATATTGTAAAATATATTAAATAATGCCTCCAAAAACAAATACATTTTTCTGTTTTGTATTTGCGGACGGCGAGTAAAGCCTAGCTCGCCGTCTGATCGAGAGCTACGCCTGGGTCGACGGCGCGTCGTGTTCCACGCGGGCTTATAGAGCTGGCAGCATTATCTTTATTATTCCCTTAGACTTATTTTCAAATCATAATTGTTTATTTAAACACTTGTAGTGTTTAAAAGGAGTCCATGACGTCACCTCCATAGTTGAAACACATTATACGTACGGCTTCTACGAAAATTGTACTGCTGCGTTTAGTTTCTACTAGTCTATTCACTCACCGACTCTATAAGTGTGTCTATGATGTGCATCAACTCTTTCAGTCTTCTCCCCGTCCTGTGAGGTATCACTCATGGCGGTGACGAGGCCGAAGTCTCCCACCTTGACGCGGCCGTCCGGAGCGAACAGGATGTTGCTGGGCTTCAGGTCGCGGTGGATCAGACCTGCGAGGTGCACGTACTCCACCGCTGATACTATCTGGCTGAATAAGACTTTTACCTGGGAAAAAGATGGTAAGGTTGTATAAAGAGGTTCTCCGTCAAGTCATGGTGACTGCGAGGGAAGGTTTGAGAGCTCAGCCCTATCATTAATTTACCATCAGCCTATGTACATACATATTACTTTTATTTACTCTTACATACATATTCCCCTATAAAACCTGTTGATTTATGAAATAAAAATTATCATGTTCCCACTACTGGAACACAGAACTCCTCTCCGTGAGAGGGAGTGGGCCATAATCTACCACGCGGGCCCAGAGCGGGTTGGTGGATATCTTAGAATTTTCGAATCTAGGTTTCGGATCCGGTTTCCTCACGATGATTTCCTTCACCGACGCGGACATATTGATTTCGTCTTACCTTGTCCGTCCGACTCGCAGCACCTGTTATCTCTGAGCCAGTCGTGCAGACTGTCCCGGCGACACAGCTGCATCTGTATTTACAGATACATCTGGGAGGACTGTTGTCTTACCTTGTCCGCCCGACTCTCGCAGCACCTGTTATCCCTGAGCCAGTCGTCAGACTTCCCGGCGACACAGTTGCATCTGTATGTACAGGTACATCTGGAGGACTGTTGTCTTACCTGTCCGACCGAGTCTCGCCGTACCTGCATCTGTATCCCTGAGCTGTGTCTTACTTGTCCGACGTCTCGCACACTGTTATCCGAGCAGCGTGCACTGCCCGGCGACACAGTTGCATCTGTATGTACAGGTACATTGGGAGGACTGTTGTCCTTACCTTGTCCGCCCGACTCTCAGCAGCAACCTGTTTATCCCTGAGCCAGTCGTGCAGGACTGTCCCGGCGACACAGTTGCATCTGTATGTACAGGTACATCTGGGAGGACTGTTGTCTTACCTTGTCCGACCGACTCTCGCAGCACCTGTTTATCCCTGAGCCAGTCGTGCAGACTGTCCCGGCGACACAGTTGCATCTGTATGTACAGGTACATCTGGGAGGACTGTTGTCTTACCTTGTCCGCCCGACTCTCGCAGCACCTGTTATCCCTGAGCCAGTCGTGCAACTGTCCCGGCGACACAGTTGCATCTGTATGTACAGGTACATCTGGGAGGACTGTTGTCTTACCTTGTCCGACCGACTCTCGCAGCACCTGTTATCCCTGAGCCAGTCGTGCAGACTGTCCCGGCGACACAGTTGCATCTGTATGTACAGGTACATCTGGGAGGACTGTTGTCTTACCTTGTCCGCCCGACTCTCGCAGCACCTGTTATCCCTGAGCCAGTCGTGCAGACTGTCCCGGCGACACAGTTGCATCTGTATGTACAGGTACATCTGGGAGGACTGTTGTCTTACCTTGTCCGCCCGACTCTCGCAGCACCTGTTATCCCTGAGCCAGTCGTGCAGACTGTCCCGGCGACACAGTTGCATCGGTATGTACAGGTACATCTGGGAGGACTGTTGTCTTACCTTGTCCGCCCGACTCTCGCAGCACCTGTTATCCCTGAGCCAGTCGTGCAGACTGTCCCGGCGACACAGTTGCATCTGTATGTACAGGTACATCTGGGAGGACTGTTGTCTTACCTTGTCCGCCCGACTCTCGCAGCACCTGTTATCCCTGAGCCAGTCGTGCAGACTGTCCCGGCGACACAGTTGCATCTGTATGTACAGGTACATCTGGGAGGACTGTTGTCTTACCTTGTCCGCCCGACTCTCGCAGCACCTGTTATCCCTGAGCCAGTCGTGCAGACTGTCCCGGCGACACAGTTGCATCTGTATGTACAGGTACATCTGGGAGGACTGTTGTCTTACCTTGTCCGCCCGACTCTCGCAGCACCTGTTATCCCTGAGCCAGTCGTGCAGACTGTCCCGGCGACACAGTTGCATCTGTATGTACAGGTACATCTGGGAGGGACTGTTGTCTTACCTTGTCCGCCCGACTCTCGCAGCACCTGTTATCCCTGAGCCAGTCGTGCAGACTGTCCCGGCGACACAGTTGCATCTGTATGTACAGGTACATCTGGGAGGACTGTTGTCTTACCTTGTCCGCCCGACTCTCGCAGCACCTGTTATCCCTGAGCCAGTCGTGCAGACTGTCCCGGCGACACAGTTGCATCTGTATGTACAGGTACATCTGGGAGGACTGTTGTCTTACCTTGTCCGCCCGACTCTCGCAGCACCTGTTATCCCTGAGCCAGTCGTGCAGACTGTCCCGGCGACACAGTTGCATCTGTATGTACAGGTACATCTGGGAGGACTGTTGTCTTACCTTGTCCGCCCGACTCTCGCAGCACCTGTTATCCCTGAGCCAGTCGTGCAGACTGTCCCGGCGACACAGTTGCATCTGTATGTACAGGTACATCTGGGAGGACTGTTGTCTTACCTTGTCCGCCCGACTCTCGCAGCACCTGTTATCCCTGAGCCAGTCGTGCAGACTGTCCCGGCGACACAGTTGCATCTGTATGTACAGGTACATCTGGGAGGACTGTTGTCTTACCTTGTCCGCCCGACTCTCGCAGCACCTGTTATCCCTGAGCCAGTCGTGCAGACTGTCCCGGCGACACAGTTGCATCTGTATGTACAGGTACATCTGGGAGGACGGGCCCGGGCTGCTGGTGGGACTCTGCACCACCAGGTCCAGGGACCAGTGACGAGTGTGGCCTTTCTGTGGTAGGAAGAAAACGAACTTTAAGTATAGGGCTTGTCCAAAATTCAATCACACCTTTTGTAGTTTCAACAACAACTGATAACCAAGTATTTGGAAAATTTTATCGTTACGGTAGGAATATAATATTGTGGATTCAGACCGATTCCTTGAGGTAATACCACAAGAAAGCTCGTTTGAAAACTTATCTAAAGAAACTGTAAACTTCAAAACGACATTTTACGTTGATATAAATAAGGATCGTTTTGCAGTTACACTTTTTTTTAGACGTTTGTCTACAAGTTAGATTAATAAAAAAGAAATTGTCACGAATTTTTCTTTTGTTACGTTAACCAAAACTGATGAAGATAGCAAGCTTTTAAAACTCAAAATACGTCATCCAAAGGTATAATTTTTTTTGTGTCCTGTCGTCACAAGTCCCCAGTCTCGAATTTTAATGCGTTTTATCCTTGTAAATATTCACTGATTTAACAAATGAAAAAATATGTATCCATTATTTTAAAAACACTACATATCTCACGGAAAAACTACCCTCATATCTTACGATATATCTTACGATATGAGGGTAGTTTCTTAGTTTTTTTATTCAATAAATAACAGCTTAAATAATTATAAAATCCTCTTACCTTCTTTTTCTTCTTCCCACACGAACTTTCAGTCTTATAATCACACTCCTTCACTCTTTCCAATCTCTTGTCAAAGGAGGAGTTCTTCTCTGTCCCCTCATTGGAGTGAGCGAACACTATGAACGAATCCTCGTCGCTGATTGGCTTACGGAGAGAGCTCTCGTCGCTGATTGGCTTATGGCGAGAGATCTCATCGCTGATTGGCTTCGTCAGCGAGTTGTGCGTCACGTCGGATGGTTTGGACGAATGGGGGGCGTTCTCATCGAATACTATGCTGAATGAATCGTTACAGCTTAGTGATCTGTGGACAAAGGAATTTTTTTTTTTTAATTTACACTCAAACGTCACCCAGAACGTCACTTTCAGCTGTCAATTCTGACAGAACGGTCACTATGTGAAATGGTACATTAGCTTAGGTGTAAAAGTTCCCAGTGGCGTTTAAGAACTTTTTTGACTAATATGCTAGATCAGGGTTTTTCAACCTTTTTAATAGTACGACCCCTTTAGCATGAAGAAATAATTCGCGACCCCCGTTATCCGTTGGATATTTTACATGTATTTTATTTTATGACAAATTAATTATTATTTAATCCAACATAATGTATCGCGCATTCGCGTACATTTAGTATAGATTTGATATAAGGTGTGCATTGTGATGCTCGATTGTTCTCCCTCACCGATGAAATACTTGAATTTGTAACGTTACATTACAGGTGAATGCTTGCAGTGAGGGAGCGCCTTAATATTTATTTTTAAACTTAATTGTTTTTTATTTATGCAGTAGCTTTTCCAACCTTTTACAATATAGAAGCTTCGCGACCCCCCTGAAGAGGCTTCGCGACCCCCAAGAGTATCGCGACCCACAGGTTGAAAAAGTTGCTAGATATTTGACAGGAAGCAAAAGCCCTTTTTGGCGTTTAGATAGGCTTGTGTTCGACCACACTCTTGCCTGATGGTGAGCGATGGTGTGGTCTATGACAAATCATGCTTGCCTAGAAGTAACTTATTCACTCTTGGCTCAAAGACCTCAAGGTTGTAGCTAACAGGAAACAAATAACAAACACATGTGATAACATGTTTATTAATTTTTTTTAGAATTTTCTGTGTATTTTTTTTGTAAACCTGAACAAAAAAAACATGACCGCCTAGATATTTGAATTGGAAATTTTATCAGAACATCGAAGAACTTATACAAGAATTATGAACGCCGATTTGCTCATATGACCGTCATATTTTGCAAGATACCTGGCAGGCCTTTTAGAACTCTATTTCACTAATTATAAGTACCTGAGTCTCTTTCTAGGTTCGTCTATATTCTTCTGGTAGTCGATTGGATCGAAGCTATCTGTGCGCTTGTTGAAGTTGAGCATGACGTCATTACAACATCAATGTCGCAGTATACTCCTCTCGGGCACGCCGCAATCGCGGCGGTAAGACCCCTCTTTGAGGAGTGGCTGGAGAGACGTCACGGCGTCCTGACCTATCGTATGACGCAGGTCCTCACCGGACACGGAAGTTTCGGGAGGTACCTGTGTCGGATAGGGAGGGAGGATACGCCTAGGTGTCACCACTATGAAGATCGCCCGGAGGACACAGTAGAGCATGCGGTGCAAGACTGCCCAGCTTGGGCAGAGTACCGACGTGTCCTCAGGGAGGCGATAGGCGGAGACCTCTCGCGCCCGGCATTGGTTGCGGCCATGCTGCGGGGCGAGACGGAGTGGGAAGCGGTCGCCTCCTTCTGCGAAGCATTGATGCTCGTGAAGGAGGAGGCGGGCCGCGAGAGGGAGAGAACAGCGTCCTCCCTCTGCCCCAACCGCAGTGGTGTACGCCCACGGCGTCGGACGTTGACAGACGACCTCCGGCCACCGTAGGCGCGGGCATGCGGACAGCGAGTAAAGGGCAACTCGCTGTCCGACTATGGACCATGCCCGGGTCGACGCCTCAAAGAGCGTCAGCAAAATGACAAACAAAGCCTGCAGGGGTCGCGGGACTTATTTCCATCACCGTGACCCCGGAACATAAAGGGCTATTGAAGGACACCGTGGATTTCAGTCAGTACAAGTCTGACAGTCCCTCCCGCCCTGCCTGGGCGGGAGGACTCATTTGATGATTACACCACGATAAAAAAAAAAAAGTATACTCCTCTGCCATAACATTTAGAACTCTATTTCACTAACTATAAGTACCTGAGTCTCTTGCTAGGTTCGTCTATCTTCTTCTGGTAGTCGATTGGATCGAAGCTATCTGTGCACTTGTTGAAGTTGAGCATGACGTCATTACAACATCAATGTCGCAGTAGACTCCTCTGCCATACCATTTAGAGCCCTATATCACTAACTATAAGTACCTGAGTCTCTTGCTAGGTTCGTCTATCTTCTTCTGGTAGTCGAGCGGGTCGAAGCTGTCGGTACACTTGTTGAGGTTGAGCATGACGTCATTACGTGGTAAAATGGCCGGCGGTGGTGATGTCGCTGTGTATTCTTCTGACATGGCCACTGACACGCCATCTAGTTCTCTGAAAAGAAATTAGAGAATTAGAATTTACACTGCATATCAAAAGGTACCATTTAGTTATTTTAACAAATCGATTTTTTATCGTGTTAAAATCATCAGTAGAGTCCTTGGAGGGACGGAAGGAGGACTGTCTGACTTATACCGTTTGTAAAACGGTTAACGTCAGCATCTTCGTGCCCCAGCGACCTGCCTTTTCCCAACTTTATTGGGCCAGCTTCCAGTCGAACCAGATGCAGCTGGATTTTATATTGAACGACTGCTTATCAGACTCCAAAATACGATACCTCATGGTATGACTGGTTGTCAGATTTTAAGAGCTTCTGACTTATAGTAACTAGTGTCAAAGATAATTATGACAGCCGGGACCAACGGTTTACGTGTTTTTTGAGACACGGCGGAACCTCGCTATGATAGAGGGCCAAAGACTGCCGGGGTCGCGGGACTAACGAATACCGTGACCCCGTAACGTATTGAAGGACACTATAGATTTTAGTCTGTACGAGTCTGACAGTCCCACCCCTCTGTACTGGGAGGACTCATTTGATGATTATACCACGCTAACAAAAAAAAATGTTTGAGCTACCTCATCCACACCTCGTCCCTCTGCTGCTGCCAGTGCGGCGGCGGCTCCTCGACCCAGGCGTTGAAGTAGCGCACGATGTGCTCGTGATCCAACTTGGCCAGCGCACGCACTTCACGTAGCACACGCTCGCGCTTTGATTCCCTGCGAACAGCATCGGTTTGAGGACATCCTTACTAGTTTAGAAAGTTTGTATGTGTGGATGGATGTTTGTTACTCTTTCACGCAAAAACCACTAAATGGATTTAGTTGAAATTCGGTACACAGATAGTTTATAACCTAGATTAACACATAGGATAGTTTTTATCCCGATTTTATGATCCCGTGGGATAATTTTCGAGTTGTAGCGGGTGGCACCGCTGGCATCAGCTAGTCTTCCATAAAGGGTGAATTTTTCAACTGGGCATGTATGGCTTTTTACGAAACTATAAGGAATACTAAACAGTTTTCAACTTAATTATGAAAACTCAAACTGCATCATTGGATTTTAGAAAATGCAATGTTTGATGCAGTTTTCAGTCATCGTCTCAGTTGAGAAACTCTTTGTGTATATCTACATACAAAGTGATTTGTAATTGGGTCCAATCATTGAAATGGGCGATACTAGACCTAATTTGCAACAATTTTAACCCAGATAACATAAGGTACAAACTGACTTGATTTGGAGATATTGAACAATATTTTTTTTTCAAAAAAATTGCACACAGCCTCCCTCATTAAGTGCTTATTGTTAGGCGTTAACGACGATCCCCAATTTTAATTAATAATTTTGTGCGTATGAACGACTGAATCTAGTGAATACAAGTTTCTTACAAACAATATTCTAGGTAAATTAAGAGCCATAAATTCCTGTATTGAATGTTTCTTCTTGACAACTTCTCTAGACTTTCAAGGCATATTTCTCAAAATAAACTGGGTCGTAAATTATACCAACGTTAAAGTTGAAAGAGCTACTGACCGTATTAATTTTTGTGGTTTGATGTTATATTTCTATCAGACTTCAAAAAAAGGAGGTTATTTCTTTTGTTTTTATAGCTGGTTTCCTCACCTCCTAGGCAGAGTGATCCTCTTGACAGCATAAGAACAGTCATCAATATTGTTCTTGGCCTCGAACACGACCCCGAACCCGCCGCGACCCAGGCAGCGCAGCGGAGTGAAGTCGTTCTCGTATCGACCGGAGTATTCCGGAATGTTGGGTCGCGGGCTGGCCGGCTTCTCTGGCCAGCCTACTTGGACCACTACCTGGATAAGAAGAACATTTGATAAAGGCTTTTTTTTATGTAAACGTTTTGGTAGTTTCTTGCCCGTTCCTGTCTAATGTTTCTCTTCCTAATACTATAAAATATAACAGTTAACATGAATCTAGACCCAAAGTGACAGTATGAAGCTTTTGTCTTATAAATTATCATTAATTCTCAGTATTTGATACTATCAAATGATATAATAATACAGTTCTTGTTTTAATGTCACAGAACATGCTGAGATTTTTTTTTTTTTTTTTATCGTGGTAAAATCATCACATGATGAGAACATGCTGAGATACCTTTTGGCCTCACACGGGACCAAACTTGTTATTTAGCTTTTTTTTCTATTGTTTTTCTTATATTATTTCGTTCTGTTTAGTTATATTTTGTTGTTCTATCCTGTGTGAGTCACATAAAAACCTTTTTCAACACACTTGCTCATAAAATGGCTCTAATTTCACCGCAATTAGGCACATAATGACACCTGTTATCAAACTGTGACTTTTTCTTTACTATTATTCACAAGTGAGTTATAGGTTTTTTTTAAAGTGTCAACCAATTAAAAAAAAACCTATAACTCACTTGTGAATAATGGTAAAGAAAAAGTCACAGTTTGATACTGTTATCAAACTGTGACTTTTTTTTTGTTGTTGTTGTTTTTTTTTTGTGTTGCTTTGTTTTTAAAAAAGTTTCGAAACAAAAAAGATCGTGTTCAATAGTAGATACAAATAAATTTTACCAACTGCACGTTAACTAATTGTTTCTCTAAACACACTTTTTAATCATTAAATAAAATGGCTTTTTAGTATTATTTTCTTCACAAGTGTGTTGAAAAACGTCGTATGATACACGTGTGTATTGATGATTACCGTCCTCGGCTCTCTTAAGACCCTCACCTAACGGCTCGGGTCTCAATGACGCCTCAGCGGTAATCACCAACATTACACACTTGTACCATAATGTACTATTATTTTTTGTTCCTTACCTGTTCCTGCGTACTTGGTAAAGGCGAGATAGAGCTGATCTTGGGCGCGAAGAACCGCGGCCAGATCATGAGGTTCATGAGCAGGGCTGACGACACTGCGATGAGGAGCACCTCCTTCCACCAGTACCTTGAGGAAAATTATACAATCATAATAGAAGTAGGTTTTGCAGAGAAGCAACCATAATAATAACCATACGTCAAAATTAGGTAGGGTTGTTCATGTACTTACACTGATTTCATACAGCGAAAGAATAAAGTGGATATGCCCCAAAACGCGGAATTACTTTTAAAGAGCAGAAAAATCCCGTGATTTAACACTGTAACACTTTAAACAATCTCCAACCCTGGATAGATATGGAACTCGGATACGGTTATAGGTAAGTTAAAGGGGGAAAAGGGATAAACGAAACAGGTAAAGTGTAAAGGGTCATTTTCTTACCACAACGAAGAGATATGTACATGAATGTGATGTTGTTCTGCATGGTCGTCACTGATGTTCGGGAGGGAGTCGAAGTGATCCTCGGTCACTTGGACTGATTGGTCGCAGGTCTCTTGCAGGTATACGAAGTAGCCGTGGTCACCTGGACGATGAAAACAACGATTTAGTGTCACAATATTTAAGAAAAATCCGTTTTTTTTTCAGGCAAAAATATAACTCTTTAATTTTGGGGATAAACACGCTCGGTATTGGCACCGTGCGCGACTTTAGCGCCACCTATCGTTCGCAAATATGTTGGCTCTGACCGTTCTATAGTCCCCGACAGATAAGTTTGGAATAAAGGTCATTGACCCTAATAATGCATCGTTAAAATTCCATAATACCATCGTTCGAATTTCAAAATAAAATATAAGGTCAAGGTCGCCTCTTACCACGATACTTTTGTTTTGATTGTGTTACGACACTTTCTTTACATTTTTTCGAATGGTTTTGAAAATTGGAATACATTGGTACACGGGGGTCAACGAACTTTATTCCACACTTATCTGGCGGAAACTATAAATAGAAACCTTTTTTCTCTATATTGCCGTCACGCGTTTGGCTTTATGTTACTCGCTTCAATACTAATAAGTGATTTGTTTGAGACATTGTCATTATCTTCGTCTGTCCGAGATTTAAAACTATCATTATACATTTTATACCAAGACTAACAGAATCTTCCAAGCCTTTTAGAAAACGGATAGACCATGGGCTTGGAGGCCTAAAATGGTATTATCTTTCAGTAGAATCGTAGTATGAATTGCGATAAAATTTACCAAAAACTCAGCCATTTTTTTATGAAAGAACATTCTACTTTTATTATAAACGTAAAAGTTTGTTTGCATGAATGTTTGGTCTTCTTTCACGCAAAAAACACGTGGCACACAGAAAAAACGTGGTACACAGATAGTTTATAACCTGCATTAACACATAGGATAGTTTTTATCCCGAATTTATGTTGCCATGTGATAATTTACGGGTGAAAACACGAAACGCGAGTACGTACCATAATTATTCCCAGCATTTCCATACAACGTGACCAAGGACAGTGCGTTCTCGTCTGCATCATGTACCGACAGGGCCGTCTGCTCCTTGTCACCTCCTGCCTCTATGAGCGGCCTGGCTGTCACCAACTTCCACGGCAATGGCTTCGTGGTCACCGCTGATTCTAACTTCCGCGAGTAGAATTGACTCTCTTGAATGTAGAGCTGTGAAAGGTGATCGATAAAGTAAGTTATTTTTTTTTTATAAGGCGTCATAGTTGTTGGCGGGACGAACTGTACCCTTAGCACGAGTTTTCTGTAAATGAGACGTAAAGTAAACTGGAACTTTGACACTTTCAAATTGACAATTTTCAAGGAAAAAATGGAACAGCGCCTCTGGTGTGCGAAGAAGAAACTAAATTTTTCCTTGAAAATTGTCACTGGACAGGTTTCGTCCGAACTAGAAGGAAGACGCCTATTATCATGAAAGGTGGAAGGAGTGGAGGGAGGCCTTTGCCCAGGAGTAGGGCAGAACAAGCTCCTAAAAAAAAAGAAAATATTCCACATCTATCACACAACGCCATCTAGTCCCAAGCTAAGCAGAGTTTGTTTTAGGGGTACTAGACAACTGATAAACATACTTATATATTTCTAAATACATAAATATTATAGACAAATTACACCCAGACACAGAACAAATGATCGTGCTCATAACACAAACATTTTTCCTGGGTGGGAATCGAACCCACGACCTCCGGCATAGCAGTCAGGATCACTAACCACAAGAGTTCACTAGACCAATTTTCCTGGGGTCCGCGGACCCCAGGTTGGGAAACACTGGGGGTCAGATGGGGGACAGATGGAGGTCACAAAACTGGTGCTATTTCGTGAGCCTGTCCTTACGGTATAAGTCAATGGATGTCTGATAAAAAATACTAACCTGTCGATCATGACTGCCAATATAAAGCGAGGGTTGCTGTGTGACTCCGCCCTGCACGAGAGTCTGTGTGGCCTCCCACAACACATCTATATGTTGTAGTGTGCCGGCTGCTAAGCGCCACATACCAGCCACTGGTGCGTCTAACTGTTAATAAAGATCAACAATAATATTATAGAAAACAGCAGGTAGGCTTTTATTTTCATGTGGTAATATACAGGGTGAAATAGTAATAATTTTAAACCTAGGCATTAATAATGATACTAATCGTATTACGGAACTCAAAAACATTGTAAATGCAAGTATCTTCGCTTAATATAATTTGATCTTTTTTCATTTTACGTTTCGCGCGCGGTTTACTGCGCTTTAAAATTTTGAAACATTAGGATTTTTTGGGGTTTATGATTTTTTTTTTTTAATATTACTGTTAGTGTTTATTTGCAATTATAAGCCTTTGCAATGTGACATACTACATTTTTAAAGGTGTCCATAATTGCATTAATAATATTTTTGATTTGTGATTTATTAGCCGTAATGCAATCAGCATCGTGAGTAGAGCCTTAGATTAAAATATTGCCCATGATTTTGATTTTACCCTGTAAAAGAAAATGATGGGAGGGGCAGTCTTTTAAAAAAAAACTGGTTTTTCAGATCCGACTATTCTCTGTTACTGAGCTCTAAAGAAGGAAGCTAGAAGTAATGGTACCTTCTGTTGCCATAATAGGTTAGTCCCCGAGGTATCCCTTACGGCGACGACTCCCTCAGGTAAGGCGACGGCCACAGCGACCGGAACAGATTCGGGCGGAGGGTCCGCGCATTCTCGCCGGCTCAGAGCTACTCTATGCTCTGCTACACTGAAGTTCCATCTAAAAAAGGAATTAGTCACTTACTTCATAGATTTAGAAACTATTAGCTGTTGCCAGCGGTTTCGGCCGCCACAATTCGGTGATTATACCATGGCACATCGGGAAATCGGGGCAAATCGGGAATAAAACTATCCTGTGTTAATCCACGTTATAAACTATCTGTGTACCTTTATAATTATAATAATAATATTCCACAACTATCATACAACGCGATCTAGTCCCAAGCTAAGCAGAGCTTGTGTTATGGGTACTATATAACTGATAGACATACTTATATATTTCTAAATACATACATATCATATATAAATTACACCCAGACATAGAACTAATGATCGTACTCATTACACATTTTGTCATGGGTGGGAATCGAACCCACGACACCCGGCATAGCAGTCAGGGTCACTAACCATTAGACCAACAGGTCAGTGTATTTTTCTTTGCATGCTTTTGCATGAAAGAGTAACAGGGCAAATGGTATCCAGCCTCACAGAATACAAAAAATGAAACAATATACTTACTTCTCATTCCCAGATCTAGGATCCAGCGCCCTCACAGTATTGGAGTGTCTCCTCAGCACGATGACGTCACGACCCGCGTTTGCCGTCTGTTGCTCACTGCTGCAGCCACCTGAGCCGCACTCGTAGATCACGCCGCCTGTGTAGGCATCTAGGCCGAACCAGAGCGTTTCCCGGGCACCTGGGACAAAAAAAATATATGTCCTTCATCCTACTGCTGGGCAAAGGCTACCATGGCCTTCAGGATCCAGAGTCAAAATGAACCACTGGTCATCAGTTTTGTGAAGCCCGTCTAGCCATCTTCAACGAGGTCTGCCACGACGCTTTCTAGTTGTGTCAGGGCTCCACAAAGTGGTTAATAAACATCACGCCTTTTATTAATAGAAACAAAAATAACTATGGAAGTATAAATTACTAATTAATTAGAATAAAAAAAACTAAACTATTAAAAGAATCGTAAAATAACATCACGCCTATATTTTTTTCATTTAGCGATAGGCTCGCGTTACGGCCCGTTCACTAATTAGAATAGGTTACTTCTAGGCAAGCGTGCTTCACCCTCGACAACATTATTTGCTTACGAAATGATAGTCAAACGAAAGCTTATCGCTAACCGTCAATGCCAAACCAACTCCATGATTCATATTTTTCATCTTTATCTAAACTACAAAATGCGAATCAATTTCAAAACAGTAAACAGCTCTAGGAGAGTTAAACTGCTGAAATAATTGTCATTCTCCCTCCCCATATTTATATCGTAGCGTGGCCTACATCTTATTACGTAGTCCCGATGTATTACTGACTACTATTTTTAAACGTTTTGTTTTATCATCATCAGCTTATGACGTCGTTTGTTATCAGCGTGAATGAGATGACATTGTATTTGTGTTTCACGGTTGAATAATCGTATAGTCGCAAATTATCTGAAATTACTTAGTATGCATATTATGGTTGATCCAAAAGTGAAGGGGATTCGTGAAATATGAGCGCTGTTTCTGTCGTTTATTATCAGATGTTATGTAAAAGCAGAGCAGTAAGTCGGTGATCAAAATATATGGACTGCTTGGGCAGTAACCAGCGATCAACATACGAGCAATCAATGTTGACTGTGTCAAATACTAAAAACTACCTGAAGGGCTGAAGCCACTCGACTGCTCGAGCGATTCCTTGTATTTGTGTGCGTAAAAGACTTTAGTTTGCTACACAGTCGCAGCTCCAATTGACAGTTTCACGCAGTCTGTTTATGGCAGGCCTAAATCGTTCAAGCGTGACAATTTAACCGGACTACGTAAAGATTTTAATCACTGCATGGTAGACATGGGCGCCACGCCGGCGCGGCGCCGCCGTGTGCCGTCCGCACGCCGCCGCCGCCGCCGACATTCACCGCGCGGCGTGAGTGGCGTAAAGACGTGTATTTGTTTTCGTGATTGACTCATCCAAAATGACTGAATTAATATTCAAATAATAATTGGTAAACCGTTTCGAAGATATAAAATCCTCCTGTGTCACCCCCCTGCGCAGCAGGTTATGTTTAGACTGTTGGTTCTGTCTCATAGTCGTGGCGTCATACAGACATTTCAGCAGTTGATGTACCACCAGTCTACTTGACACAGCTGCAGTGATTGTAGAACAGCCCAAGTTTCAACGGTCAAAGGTCTTTTCTTAATTAACAAATGCTAAGCACTGGGGCTCAGTGGTGGATGCCCATGGCATCGAACGTCGGCAGACGACCTCCGGCCACCGTAGGGGCGGGCATGCATGACAGCGAGTTGCCCTTTACTCGCTGTCCGACCACCGTCGTGTTCCACGCGCGCCTCAAAAAGCGTCAGCATAATGACGGGCCCCCCTCTCAGAGGGCACATAAACATAGAGAGGGAACATAAAGGGCTATTGAAGGACACCGTGGATTTTAGTCAGTACAAGTCAGTCCCTCCCGCCCTGCCCGGGGTGGGAGGACTCATTCGATGATTTTACCGCGATAAAAAAAAGTACAAGGGTAGTAAGTACAAAGTACTGGTTCTCTGCAAAGAGGCAAGTTTGCCTCACTGTGTGGATGTGGACTACGGTGCTAAATCCTCCGCGAAAACCAGACTACTCCGGAGGCTGAAATTCGTTAAGTCTTCTTGCGAGACGGTTTATGATGACCCTCGAAAATAGTTTATACACGTGGCTCAGGAGGATATGACGATGACTGATATGAGACGATAGTTTTTCAATTGGGTTTTGTCGCCCTTCTTGAAAAAGAGGATCACAATACTCCTGATCCACGCCTTTGGAGTTCTCCTAGTGTCTCCCCAAGTACGGGCTTACCACCTGCTTTCAGAAGCTCCGAAGTGATTCCATCGTCACCTCATCTAGGCTGATTTCCGGCAGTTCATCGGTGTAGTGGCGTGTCAGAGTGTCTCGGTTATCCTTTGAAGAAGGGGCTTGTAGACCACGACTGTCGTACAACCGACCATAATAGTCTTTTGTTTCAGCTAGGATCTCAGCTAGGAGCCGGCTTTGAGGTTATGTTTTGGCAATTAGGTGATCTAAGCTTCGTCAGATGCGAGCGTTTCAGCTGTTGGACGAACACTTTAACAACCCGATTTTCTTGTATTGCCTTTTCAATTCCGCGTTACTTGGTGGTTCAGAGTTTACGTCGCACCAACTTGCTTATTTTCTTATTGAGTACTCGCTTCTCTGACTTAAGCTTTTTTTTGTACCTGATGATCTGATCAGGACAAGGTATTTACTGTACTGTATAGGACTGATATTTTCCCCCACCCCAGCGATGCCCTAAGCTGAGGTCCGTACCCCAAAGGAGGTGCCCTTAGCGTGTGGTCGCTTAGTTTTTTTTTTAACTAAGTTCGTTGCCCTGGCAGTCCGGTTGCGCAGTACATAACCTACTAGAGATTACCTGCAAGATGCCAATAACAAACAAAAAAAATACGACATTTCCCTGTCTTCCGCCCGAAACGACATTACGGAGCCGGCCGGTATAAAGAAGATAGGGAGTATGTAGATTTCGAGTTTTAGTTGAAGGGACCACGCCGCCGGCGCCACGCCGCCGCCGATTGAAATTGGTCAGCGCGCCGCCGCCGAGAATTTTTAAGGCGGCGCCCACGTCTACAGTGCATGGTAGCTACAGTTAGTGGTTTTTATTTCTTGGAATGCCTAAATGGGTGTTTACGTCTAGACGGTGGTACAAAATAGAATTCTAATCAATCCTATTTACTTTTATTATAACTGTTGTTTGACATTTTTTTGTCGTTGTAAAATCATCAAATGGCGCGTCCCACCCGGGGTAGGACGGGATGGACTGTCAGACTTGTAACTGACTAAAATTCACGGTAATCTCACAACAGCTCTTTACGTTACAGGCAGGTAATCGTGTGGTTAGCTGATGTTGAGGTTGACCAGTCCCGGACCACCGTCGTTAGTCGTAACAATGTATTAAACTAATAAAGTGGAACAAAAAGGCGTGTTTGAGTAGTGAGTAAACCAATCTAGACGAAGCGAAAGGAATATGTTTGGACACGGTATGTTTCTACACAATATTCTGAAAGTAACAACCGTTAATCTAAGATCAAACAAAAGGTTTTATACAAAACGCGAAGCAGTGAGTCAGTCAGTTAAGTTATTACGTGCTCACAGTTAGATTTTTTTTGGTTCTACATGCAACTCTACTCAGATAATCGGTTCTTCATCATCATTATATCAGCCGTAGGACGTCCACTACTGAGCACAGGCCTCTCTAATAGATTTCCAATAGGATCGGTTGGAAGCGACTTGCATCCGGCGCGATCCTGTGATCTTCATCAGATGCGTGGTCTGTCCACCTTGTAGTCGTTGTGGAAGTCTCACGCTGCGCCTGCCGGTGCACGGTCTATATTCGAGACCCTACGGCCCCATCGGCCATCTGTTCTGCGTGACATATGACCTGCCCACTGCCACTTCATCTTGCTAATTCAATAATCGGTTAAAGTTGACTAAACCAGGTGTCTGGCAATTGGCCAATTTCAGTCTCACGCCACCAGTGATAAAAACATTCGATGTTTTAGACGAAAACAGACATGAATGTGAATTCTGTTACAAGAGGGATACGATTTTAACTAATATTGTCTTCCCATTTACCAGAGTTCCCGAAATTTCTTTAGTTTCTTATTTGAGATAGATTTTTTCTTGTTTTCTGGTTCCAGTCTAGGTCACACCGGACAGAGACAAAGTTAACGATGGATTATTCAGAGAAAGCCTGTTCACTACTAATGAGAGATTATTTTTTTGAAAGCCAGTTTGCACGATTTTTGGTAGCCAAAGTTACAGTATGGGTTATAGCTATTTTGATTTGACGAGTATAAGTACGGGGGAACAACTATAACCAGGGTTATAGTTGTTCCCCCGTACTTATACTCGTCAAATCAAAATAGGGGCCACTTAATTAATTGCACTTTAATCAAGTATCACTCTTATTCTGTGTACATAATAGATGGTAAATACCTTGTTATAGTTTCTTTCAAGTATTAATATTGTTTCTACTGCATAATTGGAAATTCATAACTTTTTTTTAATTAGATATTTGAGATTTCTTCGAATGTACGGTTTGGTGTTTTTTATTTTTCAAACTTCTAACGGAGTTTTCTTCGACTTACACAGCAAGTACGCTATAGCGATTGTTTAATCTCATAATGCCATTTATTCGGAGACATATGGATGCAAAAACAGCCACTTGGGGTGTTACCTTTATCCAGGGGGGGGCATAGCCAGAACAGGTAGGTCTTATTGTGGAATATTCCCAACCAGTGGTTCAGAAAGTTTAAAACTGGTCTCAAAAGACGGGTAATATCACCAGACGCCGTGATCCAGGAAGAAAGTAAGCAAGTAAAGCCTAAGAAGACCAATAAGTTTGATTAACCGCGCAAACAGAGCGAAAATCTACCGCGCGGACCGTACAAACTCCATTGCGTTGAGCTACAGGCACCCCTATAATTGACTAGACTATTCCGAATCGACTCCATGAAGACTAACAATACTCAAGAAGATGCTTGGTTCTCCTCCAGTTAACTGGAGCGCATGGTGCAAATCGTGAAACATTTTGCAAAGAGAAAAATTATTAAACTGTTTTGAATGGGCTTCATTGCTTTTTATTTATGACTGCAGGCTTATTTTTTTTTAATACAGACTGATTCATTAGAGTATAGAGAAGATCTAAGCAACAGGTTTCAGATCTTTGCACTCTTGAAACAGACTGTTCCGATGAGATCTGAATTTTGCTCTGGGGCGGTTGTCTCTATCACGCAAAACTGAGCTCGCATTTCGTAATAACGTTGCTGTAACTGCTCAAAATTGCGTAGCGAATGTGGTGCAACTCCACATTATCCCATTCGCACAGCAACGAGTACCTGAGTTCATCTTCAAGCAGGATAATGTTCGAGCGGACACGCTGCGACTAACAGTGCATACATTCGCTGGCGTTCGAATTACTATGTTACAGTGGCTACTCAGGATTTTTACCTTAGTTTTGCTCAGCATTAAAGAGATGAGTTAAAGAGGAGTGCAAAAGAAAGTAAAATTCCCATCAACACCCAGCTGGATCTCATAAATTGTCTGAAAATTTGCTGGTAGAGATTCCCAAAGAAAATGGTTCGTATTTAATCCTGAACATTCCACCTCCATTAAAATGAGTAGCACAGAGAGAACAGAGTTAAAAGAGAAGCTTTAAAGAACACTTTGGAACATTAAAGACGTTAATTTTTCGAGTTTTTTGATGTTTTGTGTAAGTTGATACATTCCTGCAATTCCCCACTTTTCATTCAATTTCGTTTAATTTAACGATTGATTGGAATACAAACTTAATTTTTGTGTATTTCCAAGTAAAATCGTTAATATTAATCAGATTCAGTCATTATAACCAGTAATATTTAAATATTATTTAATAAATCGACAAAAATCAGTTGGCCCTTATTTTCTTTTGAGTAGTATACAATCTACTTAGGGTGGGAGGAGCAATTTAATTTTTTCTTTCCCATCCAAAAAAAATAATAATAAAGGAGTCTGTATTTGCCTCCAGTTCATGATCATAGATTCGTCTCCTATAACACATAACTGATGAAGTGTTGATGTGCTATTAGGTACACCAACGTCGCCAAACCCTTCAGAGATTACAAGTGTATATGTGTGAGTATAAGTAATTTATAATGGTCTATAAAAATATCAAAACACCTACAGAAAGAAAACAATTCTAAACACATGGTAGGACCAGCCGTCTTCAATAGAATCTCTATAAATACTTACTTCACAGTTTACGTCGCCCACGTTATTTTTATAACGTGTACTGTCGTGGTGACTCGACATTGGTCAGTCTCGGCTAGACGCGTAATCAAACCGATTACGTTTAATAACGTTATCTAACAGAGTATGTCGACCGTGTTTATTTACATAGAGGTATCTGTCAGGTATTTTAATGGGTATTGTGTATGTTAATCAGATTTGGTGAAGGTTTTTCGCGGTAACGTAGATAAGGTAATTCGTTTGAGGTCTTTGGCCTGTGGAGTAGTAACCGAACGCTTTGTCATCACTATAACACTATTATGTTTCCACTGCTGGGATGCCAGGCCTCCTCTCTGTGAGAAGGAGTGGGCCATTGATAATAATCTACAACGCGAGTTGGTAGAAGTCACATTTCTTCGAATTTTCTGTACTAGGACATGTCGGTTTCTTCACGACGTTCTCCTTCACCGCTTTGAGAGCAGTGGTGATGAAATATAAATTACACATAGTAATGCGCCTGGTTGAGTTCGAACCCATAACTTACAACTCTTAAGTCGGAGCTATGCGCAGTGGCCGAGCGATCGAAGGCGGAGCAGTTTGTTGCGGGTTCGACGCCCGCAGGAAACAAACACGTTTTCTTTTTTTTAATAAAAACTTTATGGATCAGGCGAACCTACTTGAAGTATTGGCGAGCCGCTCACTGGTGGTGGTCGCGAAGACTCTTTGTTTACCTATCGAGTGCTATTAAGATAGGAGCAATTACATTGTCCTGAATTCAGGATCCGATATTCAGGGCGTCCTGAATTCAGGAAACTGTAATCGCATTTAGGATGAGTAGCATCCTAATTAGGACACGATTTAGTACGTGTAATCGCGAGCTTCGGTGACTAAATATCTTATCCTAAATCGTATCCTGAATATCGGATACTGAATTCAAGACAATGTAATTGCCCATGAATGCGCTAATTAGGGTGACAAATAAATTCTAGCGGCCTGTACATTGCACTCAGTGACAAAAAGTCACCGCGATTAAGAAGGTTCCAGTGATATGATATATGTATATGTATGTCGGTGGATAAGCGGTTAGCGTATGTTATATATTTAAAATATAATTTACTTATGAAGGAGTTATGGTTTTGGCTAAGAATCACTGCAAGGAACTTCTAAATTTCGTCATATCATGAAGAATCAAGAACCGGTTTTAAAGTCATAAAGTGAAGGATTAAGAACCGGTTTTGAACTTTCTAATAAGTCAATATTTGTATACCTTGTATATTCACTGAAGGACAATATATATTATTAAAAAATAGACTCCCAATTAGATGTAAAAAAGAGAATGCCATGTTGACCAAATACATATTTGAACCTTTTTTTTTACGTGTTAAAATCATCAAATGAGTCCTCCCACCCCTTACTGTCAGACTTGTACCGACTAAAATCCACGGTGTCCTTCAATAGCCCTTTATGTTCCGGGGTCACGGTGATGGAATAAGTCCAGTGACCCCGGCACGCTTTGGCCCTCTGAGAGGGGGCCTCGTCATTGTGCTGACGCCGCTCTTTGAAGCGATCGCGGAACACGACGCGCCATCGGCCCGGGCATGGTCCATGGTCGGACAGCGAGTTGCCCTTTACTAGCCCTCGCATGTTCACATATTTGAACCTAATGTGGCTATGAAAATATGAATACACTCACCGGCTATGACCAGGTCATCGGAGTACTTGAATGATGACGAGAGCAGTTGGTCCGCGTCGAAGGGCAGGGGCTCGATGGTGTCCCCGCTGAGACTGTACAAGGTGCCACTGAGAGACGGCACCAGACGGACCCACTTGCCTCCTGATGTGAGCTGTCAATGAACTGGAGATTAGTTTGATGATATTTAAGGTGACGAGTTTATTATTATGTGTATACTAGTGATGTTGCGAATGTTAAGAGATTTGACATTCGCGAATGCGGATGCGAATATTTAATTCCAATATTCGCGGATACGAATGCGAATATTCAGTTTAAAGTCAATCACGTTTGACAAAAACATTTTTAAATGGTCGAACTTCATAACTTAATTTTGAATTTTAATATTTACAGCCTTTTCTACTTCCTGTCTGTAACGAGAATGGAAAAAGTATGTAAGAGTAGCTCTAAGGGGGTCAGCCCGTGAAAGAAAAGCAGAATGAATGGCGTTTATCTTTGCATGAATGGCAAGATAAAGGTAGACAGAATAAAAGATGAATGGAGAGGACGACGCCAGTTAAGAATGAATGAAATGTGTAGAAGAAGGAGTTCCAAATCTCACAGTCACAATTTTCGTTGCCATACTCCTCTGAAACGGCTTGACCGATTGCCATGAAATTTTATATGCATGTTTAGTAGGTCTGACAATCGGCTACTATCTATTTATACCTTTAAGTGATAAGGGTGGCATACACAACAGGGTCCGCGTACGAAGTCGCGGGCAGAAGCTAGTATTGGTATATTTCACTCGTTCGTATTCGCATAATTTTCGCATGAATATATGCGGATGTGAATGCGAATACGAATGTCTAAAAATCTGCGAATATATGCGGATGCGAATGCGAATATTCGCAACATCTCTAGTGTATACAGTCAACTTTCAAAACAATAACTAGGATAAGAAAAATAATGAGTAATCCTTTTACCACATGTTGCATTAATTCAGAACACTAAACGATAAATGATAAGATATTTATTAATGAATCAGTATTACAAGATTACAATCTAAAGTTACTAGCAGCCCACCCCAACTTTCTTACAATTATCTGAAAACTTTCTCACACACAAAACTTTTTCTGACACTAAACAATCACAATAAAAAGAGTTATCCAGTATGATACATTTTCTCAGAAGTTATGCACTTACAAACATGACTTAAATTACTTTGTTTTAAACTGTGTTAAGATGGTGCTTTTGGCGGACTGTCTAAGGTTACGATGATCCTGGTACGTTAAGGGGCAATGGAACACGCTTGATTTTAGTCATGTTGAGTCTTGACAGTCCCTTTCACTCAACACAGGATAAAAGAAATCATTATATGATTTTAATGATACTACCATGTAAAACAACTGCTGCTTAGTTTTTTTTTTTTTTTGTTTTCTCTTAAGATCTGACATCGGCTTTATAGCCATAATCAGATGAGGTCTTAGTTCTGCTGCTTAGTGCTTAAATAAATATGTAAAATTACCTCAACATGGTGTAAATTGGAGGAGAGTAGTGGCTGTGTCTCCACATCCCAAGCTTTGATTCCATTCTGTGTTGAGAATGCTGTCAACCTTCCATCTAATGTACTCACTATTACGAGGCTGCAAAGAAAAATTAATGAGTATTAAGGTCACACAAGAGATACACATTTCCAGAATCGCCATTTCACGTTGCTTCGCGTCACGTCGCATAGCGTCTCGGTGTGAACTGACCCTTACACTCAGCTTTTTTACAAGAAATAAGAAACTATACCATAGAAGTACTGGGTTTTCCTATTATTATTTGCAGAGGTTTAAGTTTATCAGTGAGTATATTAGAACTCGCTTTAGCTTGCAGTTTCACCCAATCAATGAATGGAGGTTGGGAATTACCAACAGGGAAAACTAACATTATTGTTAAAGTTAAAACAGGTAACACGGTACGTAGAAACCAGACAGTTTTGTATAATACATACTTTTTTAGGGAAAGTGGAATTTCTCCTGTACTTTGGGTGGTTTTTCAAACATAAACTCACATACACAAACTACATTAATTATATTATTCAATTTGAAACAAGAACAAACCAATTTCTAGACAAACCATATTATAATGGTGATTTAGAGCTTAGGAGTCATTAGTTTACTGAATTTATTTTAATACTGCTAACACAAGGACAATTTAAAGATAAAATTTCAAACATGGAGTTGCTTTAAATAATTAGGTAAGTAATTGAGATAAGTTATCAAGGTTGCATGTGATTGGATATAAACTTGTTTTTGACCGAATGTTTACATTTCTACTTGATTAAAGAACTATGTAAGTGCTCTAAAAACATGTAATTCCATGCACATTCTAGAAAAAATGTGTCGAATTCATGTCATGACTTGTCCAAGAAAGTTGAAAAAGTTTGGTAAAAGTATTTGTAGATATTACATAAAGTAAACAGAAGCAATTGGGTAACTTAAATAAAATAGTTTATGCGCTAAGAAACCTGTTTTTGTATCAGCAGCAGCTATAAGCCTCCAATTGTTTTGTAAACAAACCATTTGCAAGTCAATAAAACTATGAAGAAGTTTCGTCTCTTGTAAATAAGAACTTTCTGGTACAATATTTTTAAATTTTGAATTAAAAATTACTTAACAAACTTACTCGTTGAGAACAGAACTGTCCTTTTCAATAGTAGGATTGCAGAACGGTAACTTTGGCACTGCATCCTCGGCACGTACACTACAAACGATACAAGTTAACGCAAAGGCTGCCTTCAATGCAATAAACCGCCAAAACCAGTCCGACATTTTATTACAGCTGAATTATTTTTGGACATTTCAAACCGTAACCCGGCAATTTATTTTTATTATGAAATTCTTAAAAAATATTACGAGATGCGCGCAGCTGAGTGTAAAACTTTCGACCACAGACTGCATACATACATTCTCCACGTAATAACTGTCAATCTTGACAGATTACATTTCGTTCGAAAAGCGTTTTCTTTTTTTTTCTCGTAATAAAATCTAGTTTGTGACTCATGCAAAAACTTGTTTCCAACAATAATATTGGTTGATGTGCGTGCTGCCCGTGCTGTCATTCAACTTTCCACTTACCCTTTAGAACAATGTCCCTCAAACATTGTTTAGTGTGACTCAGTCACTGGTTCTAAATAAAATGGTAATAAGTGAAGTTATATGTACCTACATCATTTTACTTGGAGTATCAATGCGTCAGTCGGACAATAGAAAACTTTTACAAACTCGTCTGCTTTGCTTAAGAAACTAATTTCAGATTACCTGACCTGCTATTTTCATTGCAGTCAAAATTAACTGTATGAGCTATAACTGTGGCTATAACCGTGCGAAGACTGCTTGATTTGAGAGCAATGGACAACGCCACGTCGTATTTAGGAACGGGCAAGACGCATCTGCGAGGCTCTTTTCTTTCAGGACGAAAGAAATGACTCGCCTCCTCTGCTCGCGCGAGGGCCCCTTTTTGTAAAATAAATTGGTTCCCATAACCCATAAGTTATCAATACCAAAAATGATTCTCAGCGACGTCAGCTTTACGAGGCCCATGGGGCCTTTCTCATTTTCATTTGGAAACAAAACATAACGAAGACATCTTCAAACAATATAGAAACCTCGCCACAGAGTACATTATACTATAACCTCGCGCAGCGGAACCGCTACACAGGACAATCGCTCAGCCACATGCACCAAAGCACAGACTGCTATGTATGCTTTATGCCTTTTTGCTGGATTTTGTGTGCATTGATAGTGTTCATGGTGTTACTGTGTTAGGTCCCACCGAGGAGATTAAAATATATTCAAGCTAGCTTTTTTGCTATTTCACAATCTTATTTGAATTTTTGTAAAAAAGTGTTTCATCGACAAAATCTTGGACAAACTAGAATTCTCTTTTTAATCTGCGCTGTGTTTGACAACGACAAGTTGACAATTTTTTTATTTTCCATGCTTCCTTTTTGTGCTATTTTCTGATAATACATTCGTGTTTTGGGACTAGCGTCAGTGGTTAGCAGACGATAGCCTTTTAGCAGTTTGTGTAAAAGTGATCTCTACCTACCTACATATAATTTTTGCACAGTTTTTTGGAATTTTCCATCATGACTTTGGGAACTTACAACAGACATCAAGCGCAAAAGAAAAAGTAAACCATCTTTTCCCTCTGTTTTGAGTGTTTATCGTTTCGGGTTTTGATTGTTATTGATATTGTTTTATTTTTCCAGGCAAGCTGCGTTGGCGGCGGCATTCCCCCAAGGGATCCGTTGTCAGAAGTGCCTTGAATATGGCCACTGGAGTTACGAATGTACTGGCAAGCGTAAGATTTTGGTGCGTCCTTCACGCACGCAGGTTTTGAAGAAAAATCTGAAGTCGCGGGAAGAAGGTTCATGCAGGTATGTTCACATTTGCAAGTCGAGTGATGTCTGCCAAAGAAAAATATGGCAATATTTTTTTTTATTTTTAGCTTTACTTTAGATAAGATTCTTACAGGTTTAAACGTGATTTTGTGTTTCATTAACTGTAACAAAATGAGTTAACACATTTTCCTCTAGTAATAAAATATAACATGAAACTAAAACTACCCACAACTGAAAAAAACCTAGATCAATGGTGAAATCTTAATAAATGCACACATTTCATCACAAGTGGTGTAGTAGAAAGTTTAATGTATCTGCAATCAAAATTTGAATATTCCTCTAGATACCTTGTTTAATTTTACAATTTTTTCCAGCAATGGCAGTTGCAAGATACCCAACAAAAAGAAACGCACTGAGGACTGCGCTGACTGCTCTGACAACAGTTCCTCAGGGAGCTCCTCTGAGTCAGGATCAGGCAGCTCGGATTCAGACTCCGGCAGCAGCAGCGACTCTGAGAGTGACAGCGAAAGCAGCAGCGGCTCGGAATCTTGTTCGGATTGTTAAGTAAATAGTCTGTATTTGCTGGTAAGGTACAACTGGTGTTAGATTACATTAATTTTGATGTTCTCTTGGGCAGTGAATGTAAATATTGCTGACTAACATGGAAATGTATGGTCATAGAGCATGGATAATAGATTTTAAAGTTAATTAGTTCACATTTTCAATGATTGTGCAGTTTATAAAGAAGAATTTATTTAACTATAAAGTAATTTGAGAATAATAGCGCCTTTGAAATCATATTCCACTATCAAATTTTTGTAATTGGTTCTAAATCTAATACCAGTTGTAACCTACCCCCAATTGAATAGTTACAAATTGAATGTAGGCTAAACTATCACCAGTTTGGTTAATAATGCTGGACATTAAAAATAAGGGTTTAGTATAAAAATGACACTCTTTTTAAGATATTTTTAACCTGCAGACAATGTTTAATATCTATTTATTTTTTTAATTTGTGTAAGTAGTGGCACTTATCTCATTCAGCCTTTTTATAATAATAAATATTAGATGTTTAAAAGAACACTGGTTTTCATAGATTTTTAAATAGTATTTTTTTTAAAGGAATTTGATGTTTTTAATTAAAGAGCTAAATGGGTTTTGCGCCATTATTCCTAGTTTTATTGCTGTGAACTTGTTGAATGTTTGTAGTTTAAATGATTCTATGAGATGCTAAAAGTAATTTTTATGTGTATGAGTGAGTTATTGAAAATATTTAGAAATTGATAACTTTAATGTTAGGCTTTATTTCCACTGACATCATTAGGAAACAAAGCATTTGATAAAAAAGAAGCCAAAGTTCGTCAATGTTATAATACTCTATGGTGTAACTATAAAATTGTTTAACAAACTTAAGTTAGTGGAAATTTAGTCATTTTGTGTTTGTGCTTTGTGAAACTGCTGTGTTAATATAGCGTAGACTTAAAGTTAATTATCAATTACATATTTACATGTCATAGACGTAATATTTTCTAAGACTGTATAGTAAAATGTCTCTTCAATTACAAAGTCTCATGATTTAAATAGAAAGAATGTAAGAATTTTGATATAAAACGAAATATAATTTTAATGGGATTAGTTTTGAGTTTTAATTTACTCTATTGATTTACATAATTACCTATTATCCTTTTATTATTTATAATGGTTTTAATCTGAAAAGGAGTTGGTTCCCAATTAGTCTTCTTCTATCTTATACTATTGTTCACTATTGTCAGAGACACTATTTTTCAAACAAAACTAGTCTTGTTTGAAAATGGTATGCACAAGACTCTCTCGGGGTTAATTTACGCCAGGACGTGACGCTGCGCGTACATTTTGATGGAAACATTAAGTACTATACGAAAAGAAACATTTCCAGTATCGTCGCTTCAAGTAGCGTCTTTTCTTATGTGAGATGGGTTTGCTCTTGACCTTAGTCTAGGCACAGAACACCAGTATGGGCTAGGTCAGGAGTGACTAAGGCCGAGAATCCACCAAAGCTGAGATCTGTTGCGGCATGCTGTGTGCGGTATCATGCGGTGAGCTGTGTGCAGCGCGCCATACAAATCTCGGCACAGCCGTCTCCGCCGAAGCTATGCGGAGTGGAGCTGTCAATAACACAATTCTATTGGTTGTTCATAACAAGTCTCCACTCGACACAGCTTTGGTGGAGTCCCGACCTGGTGAAGGTCGATGGAGCAGGGTTTTATGTGTTCGAAAACACACGACGCTGTCCGCATCTTTTATAACGTTTGAAAACGGAATTGGGGGTGTAGCAATAAAGTAAGGATGGTATTTTGCCGTGCGTCTAGATGTGCGATAAAATAGAAGGGGGCTGCTGGGATGAGGTTATGGAGTTCTTGGGCACTCACCGAAGTACCTACAATCTGTAGAAGACCTACAGGCAGGCAACCTTGCGGCGATGAGTCAAGCAATGGAGTTTGGCATTCACCAATTTTACGTCGCCAACGAGCCTCTCAGCTCTGCGTTCCACTGAGTCAAGAGCGGCAAGTTGGTATTTAGCAGAGTTATCCCAAAGGTGGCTACAATACTCCTCTCGGTGTGAACTGACCCTAGGGACGCGGAATGCATCTCTTGATAGGTCAAAATTCCAGATGGGACAGCAAATAAAATGTTACAGTTATTGTAACTCAAATGATTTATTACAAAAAGTTATCATTGATAGTTAACACAATTACATAGTATTACATGAATAAAACTTAAAATACGTCCAATTTTGGTTTTGTACTTATAAAAAAAGGCACTTACAACTTACAATAGTACTCAATTACAACAAAAAAAACCATAACTTAAAATCATGATTTCAAAAATATCATAAAAGTCAAGAAAATTCAATATACCTTCAAAAGAATTTTGGTTTACATTTGAATGGCAAGGTCAAACAATGCAACTTCAGCTTATTGATCGCCTTCTAAAATGAAATTGTAAACTACAAAATGGCTTTAAGCCTTTATGAATATTTGAACAAGTTGACCTAGTTTAAAGGGTTACCGATTCTATTTGCAGATATTCGATCGATCTTTCTTTTATGGTTCTTGAGCTACATACATAAATGTTACTTCTGAGACCAGCGCAGAATTCGCGGAACAATCGAGACATAAAAACTTATACATACCTTATTCTATAAAATAATAAAAAATATGCTCGTTTTTACTAACGCCAAGCGACATCTAAATATATAAGTTAACGAAGTGAATCATTAGGAATATTGCTAAGTGGCCGTTTCAGACCCTTCAGAACGTAAAACTAGCAGTTTCTAACACTGCTAGTTTATAAAAAGTCGAGGACTGATCCTACAATATTAAACTTGCCATTAAATAAGTACATTAATTTCATTAGAATACGAAAAGAGGCTTCTCAATCCTTACGGACATGAATCACAGTGTTCATTTCTATTCTACTTAAAGGAGTCGTTAGTTTTAGTGAAAACGGGCATTGTTCTAAAGAAAAGAAGTTTTTAGAAAATGTTAAAGCTTTATTTTAATGTAACGACATTTTAGAGGTGGGTAGCGGTAAATATTATAGTACTGCGTGATTATTGTAACAAGAACTGTCAATACATATTATCGAGTTGTGATGATTTTGTAATAATTCTTGTTATAATGGCTTTATAGTGTTTTTTAAAGCTATGATTACAAATCCTTTGTTTTCTGTGAAAAGCGATCTTTGTTCTAAGACATAAGCTCGAAATTAATATTTAATATCAATACAAATCCAGTTTATTTTTAATTGATGAAAATTTCCAATGTTAAAGACTGTTTTATTTGCCTGAGATTCTTACATACATACATAAACTCACGCCTTCTTCCCATCTGGGTAGGCAGAAACTACAGAACGCCACCTGCTATGCCTTACATACTTTACATGCCTTGCATACTCTTTTCGCGTCATCCACATTTTTGTATCGCCAAAATCACCAAACCACACAGTACCATTATAAACCGGAAAAAGCTTTACGATGAAGAAGAAGTACTAGAAGGCGCATCCGGCAAAACATGAATAATAACTTTCCTCTTCGCATCATAACTGAAACTATTCATCTTGAATATCCTGCTATCATAGAACGGCTTCAAATCCGAGATGTTGATTTGTCTTGCACGTTCCAGTAAGTCTCGTTCGGAAATCTCTATGGTGGACTGTGAGTGGTTGTGTAGGCCTCTCATGTAGGCCAGTTGGTCCATTGTAAGTTGACGTAGGATGTAGTAGAGCAGCTCGCTGTGGTCCTTTTTGTAGGATAGGTATTTTTGGAATGTCTGGAATTAAAATAATTAGTCTTATGAGTATTAAGCATCGATCGGAAAAATGTACGAATCGAAGGCAGAAAATACGGTTTATGGAAAGATGAGAAACGTAAACCAACGGGTAACCTAGCAAATGCCAAATCGTAATGTTTTTTTCTGCTTAGAAACAGAAAGTTAATTAGTTAACATCCGGGATACAAAACTGTGACTGTGAAGTTTTCACCAGTATCTGAAACCAAAGGTTCAAGCTAACAAGCTAACGCTTCTAGGCTCCAAAGAAAGGAATCTGCTAAGTTACTATTAAACTCAGGTTATAAATATATACCTGTCTCATAGCCCTCATGACGCTGTACTTCTGCGTGTCCACGAAGCTCTCCAGCATGGTGCGGATGGCCATGTTCACGTCCTCCTCCGTCACCTGCGGACGGAGGTGCATGCGGGCGTGTGCTTCGCTCATGCGGATCACTGGAACAATATTAACGTGATATATTACTGATATTAGGACTTACTTATGGGCAAGACCTGTGTCTGCCAGCAGTAGTGAAGGCCATGCTGGCAGATACAGAAAAATTACTAAATCAGTCAGGAATAACACAGCTAGGGAAGCCCAAAAACATCTGTGGCTCCTCAGATATCGCCCTCCGGAACACTACGCTAAGCCTGCAGAGAAGCTTCCAGCAGGCCACCAACTGCCAGTGATGCTCCAGAAGGAGGCCGCTGAACGTGATCATGAGAAGGAAGCGTCCGGGAGACAACCGACGTGCGTCTAACACGCCGAAACCCCGTCTGCATAATGTTTAAGGTAAGCCTTTAAGGCCCCTCTTCGCGGCGGGCTCGAGAGAAAAATAGGTATTGAAGCGCTACTCACACAGCGATAGACGCGGTCGACCCACTCACACACACATATAGATGTGTGTGTGAGTGGGTCGACCGCATAGAGTTTTCAAGTAGCACTAAGCGACTACCCAACAAATTAATATTTCTATCTATTAGGGCTACGATAAACTCAATCGAAAGCTTACCTGAATAATAAAACATTAAAAAATAAAGATTTCGAGTCGACAACATATATCCGCAAAATTCGGATTGTCGAGGATTTTGTAAATTTCTAATGATTTTCTGACCAGACAGATCGCAGCCATGTTGAGAAGTTTTGATTTTTTCTCTTTATTTTCGGCCAGTGTCATGTGGTGTATTATGTAGTTACTAAACCTCCTTAGAAAAACCTATAAACTGTATCCCCCCCTGCCTCGACAAGTTTAGTGCGGCGGGAAGAGCTCCGGCGTGATCTCAGTCCGATAATATGGAGGGAGCGATTGTCGTAACAGAGGTCGGGGCACGCCGCGATGGCAGCGGTAAGACCAACGGTAAGGTTTGAGGAGTGGCCACAGTGGAGCATACGGTGCAGGATTGCACCTCACGACTCAGCCGCAGTGGTAGACGCCCAGGACGTCGCAGGACGATCTCCGGCCAACAGGCGCGGGGATGCGGATGGCGAGTAATCGATCAACTCGCTCTCTGATCATGAAACATGCCCGTCGACCCGGGCATGTTTCATGATCAGAGAGCGAGTTGATCCGGGTCGGATTGCGGGTCCGTGTGTTCCACGCGCGCCTCAAAGACTGTCAGCACAGTGACGGGGCCCACCTTTGAGGACCAAAGCCTGCCGCGGTCGTGGGACTTATGAGTTACCGTGACTCCTACATTTAGTACCTAGATGTGTATTATGTATGACACACGTTTCACCCGAGCGAAGCCGGGTTTTCATCTAGTTGAAATATATTTTTATCTAAACTGAAAAGTTTGTTTTGTTTGGTTGAAGGCTAATCTCAGGAGCTAGTAAGAATTGAAAAATTCTTTTTGTGATGGGTGTTAGTTTTTGTTATCGTGCAAGTTAAAAAAAACAGGTACAAGCGATTTTCGACCTTATTGATATTTATGCAAACACCGGATTTTAATGAAGGAGCAATGTTAGCTAACGAGAATATGAGGAAAACAAACTAAATTCAAAATGGCAATAAAGTCGAAAATCACTTGCACCTGTTTTTTTAACTTGCTCAACGAAGGCAAGTTAAAAAAACATTTATTGACATTTATGCAAACACCGGATTTTAATGAAGGAGCAATGTTAGCTAACGAGAATATGAGGAAAACAAACTAAATTCTAAATGGCAATAAAGTCGAAAATCGCTTAAACCTTTTTTTTTTACTTGCCTTCGTTGAGCAAGTTAAAGCTTCAAGCGATTTTCGACCTTATTGACATTTAGGCAAACACCGGATTTTAATGAGGATCAATGTTCATCATCTCAGCCATAGGACGTCCACTGCTGAACATAGGCCTCCCCTTTTGATCTCCACATGTACCGGTTGGAAGCGACCTGCATCCAGCGTCTTCCGGCGACCTTCATAAGGTCGTCTGTCCACCTTGTTGGTGGACGTCCTACGCTGCGCTTGCTAGTCCGTGGTCTCCACTCTAGCACTTTACGACCCCATCGGCCATCCGCTCTGCGAGCAATATGGCCTGCCCATTGCCACTTCAGCTTGCTAATCTGGTGGGCTATATCGGTGACTTCAGTTCGTCTACGGATCTCCTCATTTCGGATTCGATCACGCAGAGAAACATCGAGGATAGCCCTCTCCATAGCTCGCTGAGCGACTTTGAGCTTTGAGATGAGGCCGATAGTGAAAAACCACATTTCGGTACCGTAACTCATCACTGGTAACACACATTGGTTGAAGACTTTCGTCTTGAGGCACTGAGGTAGATCAATGTTAGCTAACGAGAATGTAAGAAAAACAAACTAAATTCCAAATGTTTAATAAAGTCGAAAATCGCTTGAACCTGTTGTTTTTTAACTTGCCGTTAGCAAAAACTATCACGGTCACAAAAAAAATTTTTCAATTCCAACTACCTGTACAAACATACAACTACAAATTTTTACAATGTACAATTTTGTTATATTTTCAATTTTTGATTTCCAACCACTGTGCGCACCCCGCACAGTGGTTCTTGTGTATGTACACGCCACTTAGCCGCGTATTTTAATCCTGTGGACGACTGAGCTCTGCGATTCGATCTCGAACCTATGCCGGATAAAATATTCCGCCATAGTAAAATGTATGGAGATTTTGGGCCTAAAAATTCAGTTACTTTCCGAATTTTTTACGCGAAAACTATACAATGTTTTGAAAAACAGAAACATGTAGACAGTACACCGGTCTTTGTTCTCTTTATTTATGTATAATATTAATTAGTTTTCTGCTTATTTACGCCAAAGTTATGGAAATACGGCAGTGCTTTTTACGGGTTTTTAGTGATTTTCAATATTTTTTTTAACAATTCCAGCCCGGTTTATCCTCAATCCGATATTTGTAGACCCTGGGGGAACTCTTAAGCTACCCAGACCTTTTTTTTCGTGGCTATTGTTTTAAGTTTTATACATAAACTTATGGAAATGCCATAACACTATTTGCTATTACCCATCCTTAAGATCGCGGGGGCTCAGAGTGGCACTCTGTTCGATCACTAAGTGATCTTAGGGAAGACGGTAGCACGTGATCATAGTGCTACATTCCCCGGTCTAAGCCCCCAAAGACCAGGCGCCTTTTGAAGGACCCATCGAAAACAAAAATAAAATATAGGACTTGGCCTATAAAGTTGATGGGACGCCTGTTCTATTCAGCCATAGAATACTTAATAGTACTATTAAGTATTCTGTGCTTCAGCCGCAAAGGCGGATAAGTCTTTTAAAAACTACCCCTTCCCTCGCACACTGGAGCGTGTGTGGGCAACGGGAACTACTGTAACTTTAGAGGGTCTTGATAAACTTTTAAATAAACTTTACGCCCTAGTTTTTGTGTAGTTTCTGTTTCTTGTAACTTACCGGATTCAATGTGACGTACAGTGATAGGCAAGCTGCCGGTCGCGAGAGATTCTTGTCGGAGTTGGCTGTACATCTTAGCTACCTTATCCTGATCCATATTCTGTAACAAATTGAATAATATGGTATAAAGTTTTTTCATTTATTTTTATGAGGGCATAAAGTTAAATATCTATTAAACACTAGTCTAAAAAAAGGTGGATATAATTTAAGTTTCTTGACACGTAAAGAAGGTAGGATTAAATTCGTTTTATAAAATATATTTTGGTTTTAGATCTATTTTAAAATCTTTTTTTGAATGTGGTAAAATCATCTAATGGGTCCTCCCAGAGCAGCAGGAGGGAAAGTTAGACTTGTACTGACTAAAATCCACGGTGTCCTTCAATAGCCTTTTACGTGCCGGGATCACGGTAGCTCGTTAGTCCCCGGCAGACTTTGGCCCTTAAGGTTACGGTTAGGGGCGAGACAGTCATTGTGGTGCGCGTGGAACACAACGCGCTGTCGACACGGGCATGGTTTATAATCGAACGGTAAGTCGCCCAGTGCTCGCCGTCCTCATACTTTGAACCCTAATAAAATTAAATGAAGATCTTTTTGAAACCATAATTTACACAATACAAACCTGTAGTTTGGGATGCACATTCTCTCTAGAGTAAACAATGTATTTCTTGAGCAGATCCTGTTGCAACACGAATTCGGGGTCGGGAGCGCTGTTGTCTTCTAGCGTCGTGCCGCGCTGCGTCGGGTGGTGACGGATGTGGGATGAAACTACGAATCTGGGATTAATATTATAAGGTTAAAAACACATTATTTAAAATAATCGCCTTCAAAAACCAACACAAACTCAAAAATGTCACAGCACATCTGTCTCAGCTCAGATACGGCCTTTTGGTCTCAGTTCAGTCATTCTTAGTTTTATAATTTTACTTTTAATATTATTTCGTTTTGCGTAGTTTTATGTTGTTATTCCGTCCTGTGTGAGTCTAATATTTTTTCTTTCTATTTAGTACTTACTTAGCGAGATGCGCGTCTTGCATGGGATCGGCCTCGTCCCTGACGACACACAGCACATCGAACCGCGACAGGATCGGCTCCGACAGGTTCACGTTCTCAGAGAATGTTAGCGACGCGTCGTAGCGCCCGCCGATTGGATTGGACGCCGCTATTATTGAACACCTTTAGGATAGGAAATTTAAAAGGTTTAAGTTATCTAACATAGTTTAAGGACTTCAGCCAAGTCGCGAAATTTTCAAAATCAGATTAGTAGTAGTTTCAAAGTAGCCTCCGCGCGTTGTATCTTTATCTCTTGATACTGAAATTTCAACTCTCGCACTATAAGCTGTGGGTTGAAAATGAAATAGGGGCTAAAGATCTTATAATATCTTTACCTAGCATGCAGTGACGTCACAATGCCGGCTTTAGATATAGAAATAGACTGTTGTTCCATAGCCTCGTGGATGGAAGTGCGGTCTGCGTCGTTCATTTTGTCGAACTCGTCGATGAGGCACACTCCGCGGTCTGCTAGCACTAATGCGCCTGCTTCTAGGGTCCAATCTCTGTTGAAAAGGAAGTTATTAAATGGTTGATATTTACATAAATTCTTTGTACAAAATGGTGAACAAAAAAGGATCTTATGATGGGTGTCTTTCTTTCGTCTTTAACATGTTCTGTCCCATTCTTGGACGAAGGTCTGGAATATAAACTGGACAGGTGCAATCGAAATTGGAAATAGGATGCAAAGTGTCGCGAAAAGTGGAAAGAATGGACAGACACTGACAGTTTTAAATTAAAACAACCTTGATTTTAGAGTCTTATGCCCAATAGTGGACTGCCATATTGTAGGCTCATGATAATAATTTAATACAAGTTGGGGACGAGACGTTCAGTTATGGGATATATTGCAATATATTAAAAAAGGTTTTACAAAGCTGCTAAAATTTATGTGTAGGTACACAGACATCTCACCTGCAGTAGGCAAGCGAATATTACTGGCTTATTCATTGCACTAGCTGTGCCCGCGACTTCGTTCGCGTGGATGTCGGAAATTACCAATGTATTTTTTTGTGCGAAGCGTCGGGTAAAAAGGTCTCCCTCCAAAATCCCACCGTATCCCATCGTATCCCATCTTATCCCATCTTATCCCATCTTATCCCATCTTATCCCATCTTATCCCATCTTATCCCATCTTATCCCATCTTATCCCATCTTATCCCATCTTATCCCATCTTATCCCATCTTATCCCATCTTATCCCATCTTATCCCATCTTATCCCATCTTATCCCATCTTATCCCATCTTATCCCATCTTATCCCGTCCTGTTCCGTCCTGTCTCGTCCTGTCCCGTACTGTCCCGTCCTGTCCCGTCCAGTCCCGTCCTGTCCCGAGCTGTCCCGTCCTGTACGTCCTGTCCCGTCCTGTCCCGCCCTGTCCCGTCCTCTCCCATTCTGTCCCGTCCTGTCCCGTCCTATCCTGTCCTGTCCCGTTCTGTCCCGTCCTGTCCCATCCTATCCCGTCCTATCCCGTCCTGTCCGTCCTGTCCCGTCCTGTCGCGTCCTATCCCATCCTATCCCATTCTATCCCATCCTATCCCATCCTATCCCATCCTATCCTATTCTATCCCATCCTATCCTATCCTATCCCATCCTATCATAATCATTAGATGAATTTTTATTTGAATATGTAGCAGAATCGAAGCTAGATCGCGCTATGAACTACGCGTCTTGGTGTGAACTGACCGTAATTTTACTTCTGAAACACTTTATATTCGAATAACTTTTGATAGACTGAACCGATTCCAATGAAACAAAAACTAAATTCCTCTCCAAGTTACGCTTAATCGTTGTGTATAAAAGTTATCTACATAAATTTCGTACATTTTACGTGATACCTGGACAAATAAACATACAAACAGACAAACAGACAAACAGACAAACAGACAAAAATTCTAAAAATGCTAGAAATGGGTTCTATTGGTTGTCCTTTAATACCCTGGCTAAATTTTTTGAGTTTTTTTTTAATGTACAAAAATAACTTTTCTACAGTTTTATTATATGTATAGATTACTGGTAATATTGGTGCTGACATGACATGACAAATAAATGTTCTTACCTTGTAGTAGGATTCTTCCTCACATAAGCTGTGAGACCGACAGCACTGGCACCTTGTCCCGTTGTGAAAATTGCTCTGGGCGCAATCTATAACAATTTTTTTTTAATTGTGGTGGCATCATTCTCAAATAACTCTTGGAAATTCCGGTATTTAAGGTATACTTAACAAGCAGACCTTTCTACTCATTCTAAAAATGTTATAAACGTCTGTGAAGATGGATGGATTTTTACACTTCCACGTACGTACTTCCTTCCACGTTTACACGTCTACTGAACGAATTTGAATGAAATTTGGTACAAAGATATTTTATCCCGATTGAATGTTACGTGGACAATTTTCGACTTGTATAGTCTGAGTCAAATAAGAAAGAATTAAAAGTCATTGACCCGACTTGTACCAAAAAGTCCACAAAACTTAATTTTGAGATCGCTCGTCATACAAAACTGTCGCTAATACTGCATCGTTCGAGTTTCATAATACCAATCACTTATCCCAACGGAAATAAGTAAGAAATACGTAAATTTGAAGAATAATTGTGGTATTTTTTTAAGTTTCAAAAATACACATTCAAACAATGAAATATGTAATTGCCATGGTTTATGGATTTCAAAAATAATTTTCTTGGTGTATATTTATTTTTCAAAATTCCTTATGTTTTCAACTTATATTTCAATAACAGAACATGCAATAATTGGATTTATTTATCTATCTTTAACTCATATTCTTACAAGTATACAATGAATTTAAATAATCGAATTTTAAAGTTCATACCAAAAAAATCGATTTTTTGGGTTATGCCCTCATACTCGGCGCTGAGTGCGACGTCAGAGCGAGTCAGGGGCGCATTACCTGTTCGCCATTTTGTAATTATGTACCTATCGCGTCCTTCGTCTCGAGTGTCATTTCAAATAAGGTTTGCGCATTGGATTGACTGAGCGTATTCCATACTCGGAAAGTTTTCAACCATTTTTTGTTATTATCTAACTGTTTAAAGGGTTTCATTAAGTACTACATTATTAGGTACCTTACAAAATAAATACGATCGAATATGGTTTTGGCCAAAAGGTTTGTAACTCATGCCCAGTGAATACGTCAAGGATGCCCCGTACCGCGATTCGTTTGTTTTGATCGTGTTAGCGACACTTCCTTTACATTTTTTGTATCGTTTTGAAATATTGGAATACATTGGTACACGGGGGTCAACGAATTTTATTCCACACTTAAATGGCGAGGACTATAGTAGGCAGCTGGCAACAGCTAGGTCATATAAATATAACCTACATTCGGGTATCTAACTCATACACGAAGAGCAGCAAATCGTTCAGCTATTTTGTATAAATATGGAGGTCTTAGGTATTGTGTCAATCAGCATGATCACATGGAGAAGGTACAAACAATATATATTTTAGTACCCGACTATGCCAATTCAAGTTAAAAGCACGTCTTTGATACCTTAGAACTTTAGTATTAACATTCATCATCAGCCTATAAATGTTCCCACTGCTGGGACACAGGCCTCCTCTCCGAGAGAGGAGAGGAGTGGGCCATAATCCACCACGCGGGCCCAGTGCGGGTTGGTGGATGTCACATGTCTTCAAATTTTTGGTTCTAGAACATGCCGGTTTCCTCACGATGTTTTCCTTCACCGGTTTGAAAGCAGAGGTGATGTAATAAATTACACAAAGTAATGTGCCTGGCTGGATTCGAAACCACGACCTATAACTCGTAAGTCGGGGCCGATACTAATGGGCCACCACTGCTCTCATTAACATTATAATAATTTTAAAAAGACGTACGTCTAGTTTAGTTAGTCTAGTAGTAGTCTAGAAATTTCTCAATAGATTTTCAACCTTACCACAATAGTGGAAGGTTAATGTTCCATTTGACAGATTGGGGTAAGTTGACCTACTGGCGTCTGTTTTAAGAAAAACAAATGCTGTTTTTAAGTTACCTTTTCTGTGTACTTCAAGAACTGTGATTTGGCGGTACCAGGATCACCGCATATCAAGACGTTGATGTCACCTCTCACTTTATGCTTGTCACCTGAAACGGGGAAGATATGTATCATCATCATCATCATCAGCCTATAATGTTCCCACTGCTGGGACACAGGCCTCCTCTCTGAGAGAGGAAGTGGGCCATAATCCACCACGCGGGCCAAGTGCGTATTGGTAGATGTCACATATCTTCGAATTTTTGGTTCTAGGACATGTAGATATGTATGAGCTTATAATAATATAATGACTACACTAATAGTCTATTTTAATAAAAAAAAATATAATTATAAGACTTAGATTATCAAAAAATATATAACCCGTATTTTTTCTTTTGTTACGAAAACCAAAAATGACGAAGATACAACGCTTCAAAAAATTACAAAACATCACTCGGTCGGTATTATTTTACAGGCGTAATGACGTCACAAGCCCCCCCTCCCGAATTTCGAAGCGTTTTATCTTTGTCAATATTAATTGATTTACAAGAAAAAAATACGTGTTCGTTATTTTTCAATACTGTAACTGACGGATTAAACAGGTTTTTGTTGTTGTTCGTACCTGGATTCTTAGGCTCCCCTCCAAACAGTGCCAAAGCCAATCCCCTCTTAATATAGTCATGTCCGTAGATGGAGGGCGCTATACTCTGCACGATCCTCTCGCCGATGCGCGGGTCCTTCGACAGCTTCACTATCGTCGCCACGTCCTCGTCCGTCAGAGAGTCCACGATGTGCTTACAGTCTTTTACTACTATGTAGTTGGCTATTATAACTGTTGCGAAAACTGGGAAGCCCTAGGGAGGAAAATAAAGAGTGATTAGGATGTGAAGGACAGGGGTTTGCACCTCGCCTCTCATGTACAAGGCTGTGTGTTCCACATCATCGCTTACCATCAGGCGTGTTAGTGGATACAAGAGAGCCTATTGCTTTTTTTTTTGCCTGGTAAAATTATTAAATGAGTCCTCCCACTCTGGACAGGGCGGGAGGGACTTGTACTCACTAAAATACACGGTGTCCTTTAATAGCCCTTTCCGTTCCGGGGTCAGGGTAATGAGATAAGTCCCGAGACCCCGGGACGCAAGCTTCGGCCCTCTAGACGGCCCCGTCATCAAGATGACGCTCTTAGAGGCGCGGGTGGAACACGACGCGCCGTCGACCCGAGCATGGTCTATGGCCGGACAGCGAGTTGTCCTTTACTCGCTGTCCGCGAGCCTATCGCTTAATAATAAAAAGTGCCTTTTTTCGCATTATTATCACATCAACCTTTAGCAGTATTAGTTCAGCACCGGACTGATTAAAAATTCAACAGCACGTGATTTATTGCACCAAATCTGTCTTGCTAGCCATGTATTTATTCCCAAAGACGACCTAATTAACTCTAACACCAGACACCACATGTCACATAAAAAATAATGAAAGACAATTTACCTGTTCAGTATTAAGCGAGCCATCATAATTGTTAGTATAGATCCCGGTGAGGTCCACCTCGTCTCCTGGCTTGCAGCGGTCGCACAGGTCTGCCAACAAGATGCACTCCTTGCTGCGAGGGATCCTGCCTGCCGGGATGCGGCCCGGGGACTCCTGGATTGTCACCTTCTGGTAGTTGCGGTACACTGTTTGTTCCATGTTCACCTGGGTATGTGACAAATCGGTTAGGACATCTATACTAGTATTATAAAACTGAAGAGTTGTTTGAACGCGGTAATCTCAGGAACTGCCGGTTCGAATGCGACAGTTACATTTGTGTTGGGTTGTCCATTTATCAAGGAGGGCTATAGGTTATATAACATTATGTTACGACCAATATGAACCGAGCAGCCAAGGAGAAACCGCGGTGAAAAAGTAGTGGCCAATTACAGCTTTTGCCTGAGAATTTGACTGGCAAATATTATCCCATGGTGATGATATATCGGGATAAAAGGAATCTGTTTATTAATGTAGGTTATAAACATTATTTTTCATGAGTGTAATATTCATCCACCCATCCTCACAAACTTTAGTATTCATGACAGCATGTAGTGCAATTGGCTGGTAAATATCAAAACATAAAACTTTGTGAAAACACGAAATTCGGATATGTAGAATCAAGAAATCGTCAATGTATATAAATAACATTTATTTCAAAACTCACCATAAAAGGCCCAGCACTCTGACACTCCGGACAAGACCCAGGTCTGACTTCCGTATTCTGAGTCTGTACAAACGGTCCCAGGATATACCCACACCTGTTACAGTCATATTTGACCACAGACAGCTGAGGAAGCACTCCTGTAGTCGCAGTAATGACTCCTACAGTCCTCACAAGTTGGTTCAAGTGAAGCTTCCGGAATGTTCTCAATTCTTCTATGAGTGGAAGGTCGGATATTCGGACGTGGATCTCAGAGGTCACCCTCTCGTAGCTCGGGAATATTTGGAGTACTATGTCTTTGGCTACCTGGAATATTTAAGCACACATAGAAATTAGTGGAGATGTCAGACAATCGCATTTGTATTCAGTGGCGTCAACATGGCAAGAGATAAGCTTAGGTTACTCATAAAAACATATATAGGTTTCTAATTCTATGTAATGTCCAAAAACATAAAACGCTGCGGTAGATTTCGGAGCTTATAACTAAGGATACCGCAGCATTGCTCATCAAACCAGCAGGGTAGTTGCCTTTGCATGGAGCTAGAGAGGCTGGACTTAAAATTGCACTATTGCCTGTATTATTTTAGAAATCGTGAAAGCAAGAGACCCCATCATAATCATCTTGTAGACACTGGTACAGAGGCGCCGTGAATAACGTGCCATCTACACCTGCACCTGCCATGTTATTTCTTCACTACCCTTGGTTTACTGGTAGAGAATGCCTCAGGCATTAAGTCCGCCTATGTACCTTCAGTGTTGCATGAAGTTTTAAATAAATAAATCTACTTAGGCTCGAGTTATTGTTGTTAAGATGTCCTATAGGCCACAAACCATGTAGGGTCAGTATTGTAAGAAGGTAACTCTTAAAAGTTTCAGAAGAGAACACAAAAAAACTTACTTTTAGTTTTTATTTACTACTTTTAATTTTAGTTTTGTAATATGCATCAACGCCTTAAACTCTAGATGGTTTACCGACTAGGCTATCGCAGTCCTGCCCGGCAAGGCTGAATCTATCACTCTCACCTTCAATGACTTTTAGTGACAGACGCTAAAAGACACAGTATCGAGTTCTACTCGCAGTAAAATTTTTCTTTCCACTAAAACCTTTAAAAACTCACCTCATCAAAAATCTGCAACATCTGGAAAGGTGCCTCAGGCAAGAAATAAGCCAACACCTGTTCCCGCCTCGCCAGTACATCGAACTCTACGTGAAACGACGCCTGATTGTGCTCACACATGCGCCGGATACGCTCCTTGTACACAAACTGACCCTTACTGTTTGTGAACGTGCGGAGGAAGTTTTTGAATCTGGAAGCAGAATAACATTGGATTCATAAAGACGCAGTGTAGCTGCCGTATGAATATCGATCTTGCAGTTGCTGAAATAAAGATATAAATAAAATGACGACAAGCACATCAGTCTAAGTTTTGCCCACAGCATTCCTTGTGAGATTTTCGGTCAGGAGTTTCACACTAGACTCTGGTAGGCATTTTTTGTCTAACAGTCGCAAGCGCGACTTAGCCCCAGACTAGGAATTTCACCTGTATTGTGAGTGCATTTATAAAAATCGAAAGTCACACTTATAAAAACTTTTATATCAATATAGATTTGTGTTGAGTTTTGCATGTAGTTGTGGTTTTAAGTCTCACAACTGTGACGAGCTTGCTCCCAGAGTCATAAGCTAAAAGTGGTTAGAACTGTTTCTGTCTAGCTGTTCAGGGTAAAACCGGCTTTGGCCTGCAGTAGTCTTTTTTCCTGATTGTTACAACTTTTGGTACATCTATCTATCTATCTATATATATAAAAATGAAACCCGTTTTCCGTTGTCACGACATAACATGAAAACGGCTTGACCGATTCGGATAATTATTTTTTTGTTGTGTTTGTAACCATTGGGACCGGGTTTTAGACCGGGTCCTCCACCCGTGCGAAGCCGGGACGGGCCGCTAGTTAATAACACTAGTTTACACGGTTTTCATACCCCAGCTGAAAGTTGTTATTTTATTTTGTGTTCAGGTAGAACTATCCAGAAAAAATAATAAAAAAATTCTGTCACGTCTGGTTTAAGAAATATTTATTTTCTTATTTTCATGATTACTAGGTTCTCTCCATAGCATTGGCGAACCAAATGGAAGGTAAACTTTTTCTCCTGATGACCACTGGAGTAAGATGATTCTATAGCTTTCGCAAAACACGTGAGGCACCCACTTTTTATCTTGATTTGCAACAGGAAATCCAAAATAATGAAGATATGCAGTTTTTAACGAATCTACAATACGTCTTCTCTTTTTTGAAAATATAAACTGTCCACAAACATAACAAAAACGGTCAGAACTTTATTTCTACTTTCTGCTAGCCATTTTAAATCAATCCAAAGCAAAGTAACTGTCGTTTGAAGCGAACGAATAAACAATAAAATATCACCACCACGTAGGGTAGTTAAAAAAAACATTTGTCTGCAAAAAAAAATTCCGACGTGATAAAATATTTTTGCTAACACTTTTAGGTTTAGGGAAGGTAGATAAACATATTGACATACATTCGGTTCGGGGTATAAATAAAAAGTAAAATTTTGTAAACTAGTGTAATAGTTTTAGCCAAGCATGCTTCAATTTTGACAACACTGCTTACCATCAGACGATATACCAAGTGGCAAGCTTATCTTTTGTAATCTATACTAATATTATAAAGAGGTAAATTTGTTTGTTTGTATGTAATGGGTAATCTCCGAAAGTAATGAACCGATTTTGAAAATTGTTTCACTGGTAGAAAGCTACATTATCCTGAGTGCTATAGGCTATAAATTATAAAGATATCATGCATATTAGCTGAACTATCTCAAGTTTTGTTTAGCCGGGCGGAAAAAAATTGCTCTTCCAACAGAGTTATTAGCATGCGCTGCCGTAACAGTTGTTTAAAATTGAAAACAATATATGGCAAAAATGTGCGATTTGAATAGTTCTACAATAAAGTCCGCGACACCATATTTCTATCTTTTATGTTTTAGTAGATATAGTAGCTTTTATGAGTTAAAAATAGTATTTTCAACACACTTGCTCATAAAATGGCTCTAATTTCACCGCAATTAGGCACGTAATGACACCTGTTATCAAACTGTGACTTTTTCTTTACCATTATTCACAAGTGAGTTATAGGTTTTTTTTTTAAGTGTTAACCAATTTAAAAAAAAACCTATAACTCACTTGTGAATAATGGTAAAGAAAAAGTCACAGTTTGATTAACAGGTGTTGCTTTGTTTTTAAAAAAGTTTCGAAACAAAAAAGATCGTGTTCAATAGTACAAATAAATTTTACCAACTGCACTGTTTTTTTTCTCTAAATAAACTTTTTACTCATTAAATAAAATGGCTTTTTAGTATTATTTTCTTCACAAGTGTGTTGAAAAACGTCGTATGATACACGTGTGTATTGATGATTACCGTCCTCGGCTCTCTTAAGACCCTCACCTAACGGCTCGGGTCTCAATGGCGCCTCAGCGGTAATCACCAACATTACACACTTGTACCATAATGTACTATTCTCGACGTACTTATCTTTGGACGGTTTTTTAATCAACAAATATTATATGATCACAAAAACATCATAGAGATACGATTTGCCCCAAACAGTATGTCAATTGGTTAAATAGTTTCGAAGATAATATAAAATTACTAAATCGCAAAATGCCGTCGTCCATTCACGAACCACATTATACCTTGGGACGGTTTTTTAATCAACAAATAATTAAAGCTTATCGAAACAAATATAATTAAGATCACAAGAACATCATAGAGATACGATTTGACCGAAACAGTATGTCTATTGGTTAAATAGTTTCGAAGAAAATACAAAATTACTAAATCGCAAAATGCCTTCGTCCATTCACGAACCGCATTAGAACATGCTTTATACGGACGTTTTTGTGTCAAGTACGAGTTGGTCTTTTTTTTTAGGTGGTAAAATCATCAAATGAGTCCTCCCACCCTAGGTGGGGCGGAAGGGATTGTCGGACTCTTACTGAAAAAAATCCACCTGTGTTCCTTCGAATACCCTTTACGTTCCAGGGATAGCCTGGGTTAAGAAAAACCCGCGACCTCAGCAGGCCTTTGGTGCGAAACACGACGCGCCACCGACCTGGGCTTGGTCCTTGGTCGGACGGCGAGCTACCCATTACTCACCGCTCGCAAGCCCACTCCGCCACTGTGCCCTCTGCTGATCAGAGGGACACGCCGTGGAGCGTCCACAAGACAGGCTATTCGCATACGGGCGAGACCCCTTAGGCACACAGTGCCTAAGGAAGAGTTTTTACCCGTAACCCAGGGTTCACCGGCCCGAAAAACTGGTCTTCCCCCCGGACGTATCCGAGAGGGAACTCCAGTCCACGGGCGCACGTGGAGGTTTCCCGTCTTAGCACCCTAACGTGTTGGTCTTAAAATTGTTTTGGTTGCGCGGTTTCTTAAAACGCAAATACTACCGCGTTCTCATTCTTTGAATTGTCATAAAAGGTAATCACGACTTTCCCGACAGATATCCCAGACAAGAGCAACTGGAGTACGCCGTATGGAAGAGTCTGCTCTTGAAAATCATCAGCGCCTCTCGAGGAATAGAGAAAATATTTCGTAAGCATGCGCCGGGGAATCTAGCTCCGAGGGTTTACAGCGGCTTGCCAACCAAACTGGAGAACATCGCATTAGCGCTTAACGTGCGCAGCGTCTCACTGATTTAAGGCAGTATGTCTCTGCAACAAGGGAAAAGGAGTCTAGAGCTGAGCGATCGCAGATGCTCGCAAGCCAAAGCGCGAGCGGGCACGCTGCAATCGCGGCTGTTAGACCCCTCTTTGAGAAGTGGCTGGTTAGGTCCCACGGCGTCCTCATCTACCGTTTGACGCAGGTCCGCACCGGACATGGATAGATAGATAGATCTACCCGAGAGAGAGACCTACCCGCACCCGGCATTGTCCGCGGCCATGCTGTGGGGTGTGACGGAGTGGGAAGCGGTCCCCCTCCTTCTGAGAAGCTATCATGCTCGCGAAGGAGGAGGCGGAACGCGTGAGAGAGAGGCGTCCTCCCTCCGCCTCAGCCACAGTGGTAGACGCCCACGGCGACGGAAGTCGCGGGACGATCATCGGGCATACAGGCGGCGGGTGAAGGGCAACTTGCTGTCCGACCATGGACCATACCCGGATCAACGGTGCGTTGTGTTCCACGCGCGCCTCAAAGAGTGTCAGAATAACAACAATAACTATAACACTGTCGGCTTCACTTAGAATGTTTTCCGGAGTTAATGTGTCGCTAGATGATTCCTTTCTAATTCGAAGCCGAAGCACTCAAAATCAGATAGTATCACACTTTATTGTTTCCAAAAATATTGCCAAGCAAAATTAACAAAGTTCCCGCCGAGTCGAGACGCGAGTAAAACCGCGGAGATCAGTTGTAGTAATGATACCAACCTGTTGGCAATCTCAGTCCTAGGCCCCAACATAGAGACCCACTCCTTGGTGGTATAACCCTTGGTATCCTCCAAGTTCTCAATACTCTCAATTCCTTCCTCCACTTGTTCCTCGCTCCCCATGGCCGCCTTCTCTGCAGCACGGCGGCGCTTCGCCCGCGGAGCACCCGTGCTCTCCTCGTCAGATTCATCTGTTGAAATTGTAAATTTTAATATAACCTAGAAACACTATAGATAAATAATATATTTTAAATTGTAAAAGAAAAGCCATTGTTTGTTGGTCTTCTTCGGTCATGAATTCTTTTTTTTTAAGAGTTTTCCCCAGAATAGGAATTTCTCCTGTGTCGTGGGTGCGTTTACAAACATAGAAACTCACACATCCAGACCCGAAACAACTACTTGCAGATCATACAAATATTTGTTCCGTGCGGGAATCGAATCCGCGACACCCAGCGCAGCAGTCCAATTACTCAGCCACTGGCCAAACGTGCTGTCATTCAATGGGAAGTCAAAATATCCCATACTAATACAAATATTATTGTCTACATTGGGATGGGGTAGAATTACTTACAATAGATTAGTGTGTGCAGAATAAACATGCTGATTGCAAGCTAGCTGTATGTTCCAACTTGTTGTGACTGCATTTGAAATCCATCAGCCTGGATTCTAAGATATTCTATATTTGTAGAACACACATTGGAATACAGCAGAGCCGATAATAGACTAAGCATAAGTGTTAACAGGGTCTATTATTGCTTACCATACAACAAGTCGCGATCATCTCTCCTGGTGCGACCCTCTTCTCTATCTCTTCTCCTCAACTCCTGTTCAGCTGCCACACGGTCTTGTACTGACATGGGGTCGTAGTCGTCATCATCCAGGTCTTCAGCATCATAACGATCCAGGGCCGGCATGGGGCGGTAGTCTCTGAGGGGCAATAGAGATTTTAATCCATCACACACTGCAAATACACATCACACACAACTTTTAATGTTATTTCTTTTAAGACGAGGCCAAACGAACGTAATATTGCGTCGAGTCAAAGTTTCAGAATTTCGGTCGCTTTCATAGTAAGTCTTTCGCTACGCAAAATGAGTAGTCTGCACCGTACCAGAACACGAAATTCTGCGACTCACAAAACATCGCTTGTTTGGCCTCACCCTTGGGCTCATTACGCACTGTCGACTAGTCGCCAGCGACTCAGTGCCTCGGCGACCGAAACATAGGCGAGCGACTGGCGACCAAGTGCGTAACAACCTATTTGAACTAATGAAAAGTCGTGTAATGAGCCTTAGTTAATCGACTGTGGCTACGAACACTATCGAAACTGCAAAATTGTTATGTTTAGTATATAGCAGTACTTGAAAGTCCTTATAAAATACTATGAGATAAGCAAAGAGATTTCTTTAAAAAGACAAATATTTCATCAAGTTTCACATCATACAAAATTGAAACTGCAACTGCATTCTAGGGCAAAATAAAACTGCTCTCCTGTTAAGTATGTGTTTTGCAGTTTCAATATGTTCACAGTCACAGTTGAAATGTCTTTTATTATTGGATTTATTTCTTTAATCCTCTAAAAAAACAATCTATAGTCAATATTTGCAGTCAATTTAAATGGATATCAAACATTGGTGGGACACATTGTAGTCCTCAAAAATGTGTATACTAACATTGATTAACTCTCTCTTCCTCCACTTATATATCTGGTAAGAAGACACTTTGTCAACAGGATCATAGTAAAAGTAGATTTTAGTAGTAGACCACCACTGCAAGAAAAAACACAGACCACAAGATGGCACAGTTAGTGCAGCGGCTGAGTGATTGGACTGCTGCGCTGCGTGTCACGGATTCAATTACCACATGGAGCAAATATTTGTATGATCTACAAGTACAAGTTTCATGTCAGGGCTTTCATGTGAGTTTATAATTATATTTGTAAACGCACCCACGACATGGGAGTATTTTCGAATGCAGGACAAAGTTTAATTTTTTTTTAATTACTTGTCTTGCACAATGTGTTGCTATTTTCATATTTCAATAACTTACGCCTCCATATTGTCATTGAACAGTTCTTCTCCATCGCCTTCTTCCTCCTCAGGATTGTCTCCGAGGATGGCACCTTCATCTTCAAACATTTCATAATCACGTGCTGGAGATGTCATTCGTGACCGAGCTCCGTCTCGCTCTGATGGTGTGTCAGGGGCTGGGGAGCTCTGGAAAGAAGCAGCATCGTAGAAATTTAATTAAATAATCATTTGGGTTAAAGTTTTACAAAATAAATAAGCTGAGCAATAAAGTGTTGTTTTCACTAGAAAGAAATACAAAGACCTTAGACACCAAATGTTACTTATGTACTTTAATTCCAAATTTTTTATTGAGATTTTTATCTAACTTTCATTTATTTATTTGGTTATGAATTTATTTTTGACCCTTCTATGTCCTCTTTATGCATTACGTAATATTATATTATATTCATTGCAATATGCCGATATTGGACTGTACAATCTGTAGAAAGCAATTATTGGGAACATTGATTTAACACAGCACTTTAAGATGAATAAATAAAGAAAAAAGCAAAAGTGATTGTGTAAATAAATCTTGAATATGCGGGATTGTCTAAACCAAGAACCATGGCCCTGGAATGAAAACAGTAACCAATACGAAGTCATACAGAGATTTTTTAAGGTTAATTATGTAGTATTAAGATAATCTCATTAAAAAACACCAAAAATAAAAATGAATGTCTAGTTTTTTTGAGATTACTTCCATTCTTCTGTTTTGTAGCGTATTCGAAAATATTTTGACCAGAATAGAACATATATCTGTACACAAAGCACCTAACGGCTAAGCCGAACGGCCCGAAAAGATAATACTAAACACTGCAAGAAGTAGAGAAATCTTCACTCACCATTGTTTTGTTTAACTTATTAATCTACAAACAAACAAAACTACACTAAGTTTTACAATATGAATGTTCTATCACAAAGAAAAACGAAATTAAGCGTTACCACAAACGCCACAAACAGGTTAGTGATTGTTTGTGAATGTCAAAAAAACGCGCGAATCAAGAAATGCTCTGTGAGAGACTGTCAAAACTGTACCAGACCATTTTGGACTCTATGTTAACAGCATAAGGCCTAGTTGAAGCAACTTTATTACAGCGCCATCTATTTATACTCAGTGAAAATGCACTGTGTGATTTTTTAAAATTATTAATGTTGGCGTGGCCCAGAGGCCTTTGTTGTGAAGAAACTGTATCCTGTAGAGAAGCTGTATCGCTGGTTTGCATTTTCGCGTGAAGCGAGGTGCGGAACGATTCTAAACATGGTCTAAATCCGATAAAGAATTTGTGTGGTCCACGCTTTTTACCAAATTTTTAAAATTCATTATCAGCCTTGATGTCATTACATAATGAGAAGTTTTCTTTTTCGAGTATTAAAAAAAAGTAGTTTCCAAGAACTCCATAGATGGCGTTGAACTGACCACGTTACTAGATTTATGCCTTCATTTTTGCACAAATCCACGAGGCACAGACTTCTCTTTTTTTTCTCCAGACTCATTTTCTTTATGGCGTGGAAAACTCATAAATTAAAAAGACTGGTCAATAAATATTTTTTTTCTTTTTCCCTGTTGTTATTTATTTCCAAATGCGAATGGTGTGATGTAATGTGAGTGACAATGACATGACATGTACGTTACAATCAAGTAGAAAAAAACAAAAAATGACGACGTTCTGATCATTGCAGTAACATACCAAGTTCAGCGCCATCTATCCATCGACTAGGGAAACATTCAAAAGAAAATCCCTCATTGAACGCAACTTAACCTCAAAATTTAACATTGACATGATTACTGCCATCTTCAAACTGACATTTATTTTGCTAGTAATGTCAGTAGTTATTTCATCAATAGTGCCGAAAATATGGCTAAATATATAGCTCAAATTATAGTTCTTGGTGCCCAAGTAGTGGGACGAGCTTTTGCAAGAGCCCTCAAACAAGAAATAGCTGCATCTCAGGAGGCAGCGAAGCGAGCTGGTGGTGGACCTGAAGGTACCCGGAGAGCGGCTGCAAATGCTTCCACAGGTCTCACGTTAGAAGAAGCAATGCAAATATTAAATTTAGATAAATTGGAAAAGGATAAAATAGTAAAAAATTACGAACATCTTTTTCAAGCTAATGATAAGGCGAAAGGTGGGTCCTTCTATTTACAATCAAAAATCGTGAGAGCAAAGGAAAGAATAGATGAAGAGTTTAAGCAAGTGAAGCAAGAAGAGAGTAAAAAAAAAGGTGCACAAAGTCAAACAGATCCATCATGAAAATAAGTTAACTCCTCTGGACTCGAGCTGTTATTTTTATTGTTGTAGATATCGTTTTAGTTAAAACAGTGTTCGGTTTTGTAAAATATTTATTGCGTAGAAAATGGATACCACAATAGTGACTAGAATACATCAGTCTTCATAACATACATTGTTGATTATGCATAAAAAATTACAAAAAAATAATATAAATTCATAAAAACATTGTAAAACCATCATTACTTATTAATGCAGAAGCATTAGGTGTTTAAAATAATTTAGAAATCAATAAATATTTGTTATGCAAAACACAGATTTTTACTAGTAATCCCAATACAGCAATATGTATTATTATGATAAAACTTGTTATATGAATTGCGCTATTATAATTATTGTGCGTGGAAGCTTTTAAACATTAATTTTGTGCAACATGAACATGTAAACACTATATCAGTCATAATAATTAAACTTATAATGATCAACATTATGTAAAGTTGGATTCAGACCAGTCTTGCATGGTATTACATCATATGAGATCTTCGGCTTTCCATTACTCCTGCAACAAACTACTACATCTGTAACTCTTAGTGGATATGTGAAACGTTAACCTAAATACATCTACGATTACAGTTCCTTACAAGTATGCAACCAAACAGGTTAAAAATGACTAGAAATTACTCAGTATGGAATGACACAATGGAAGAAATTGAGCAAAACGATTCTATCTGGTTATACATCAATATTTTTAAAAGAGTTCTAAAAGGTATACCATCACTTGTTCCCGCTCCATGTATAAATATCACTTTCGAAAATCGATCTTTTACTTAATACCTCCTCCAAAAATGGATTTTGAAAAATCTTACTACTAACATTTCAACTTACATTTTTCTAAGTTAACAATTTCATGAAAATGTCATTATGGACTTATTCTAAGAAATTAGGCTCATACAGATTGGAACAGTTGGTTTAAAATGTAAAACCCCTTTATAGTCTTGTCATTGTGACTCTTGTTTACAGAAAATTAAATAACATATAATGGACATCTAAAATGGCAGTGTTGTTGACTGTTAATACCTATTTTTCTAAGGTTTGACATCCATAAGAACAACAACTTCATACGGACTGCACTCAGACATACCCAATGTATTACAGAGCCAACCATAGAAACCCTTCTCAAAATCACAAACATCCTTCCACCAGTTGGCAGCACTAAATGTAAGCTGAACTATACCTGCATACAGACCTAGCCCAATAGTAAAAAGTACTATCAGGAATGGGTAGGACAGTACCACAATGGGGGCCAGTAAAATCTTTTTAATGCAGCTGAAATTCTCTGTGACATGAGAAAATACATTGTACCAAGCCATAGTGCCTATGTAGAATGAATACAGGGCAGAAATGCATGCCACAAATGGAATGCACATCAGGCTGAAGAGGAAAACATGTGGGCCATTGTACAAAGAACATTTGGATATATCCATCTTGTTGTACTCTTCAGCAACAATAGCTGCTTCAATAATCTCAAGTTCTTCCCTGGATATGTTGAGTTTCACATCAACATTCTGGCCCTTCTTCTTTCCTCTTTTGATTGTCCCAGTCATGGTCAAATATCCATCCTTGGAAGTATCAGTTAGAGAGAAGTCAGGGGACATTGATCCCTCAGACTCAATGCGCAAAGCAGTTATTTCAGTATCAGTGTTATCCCCTTCCACAATTCCAGGGACAATATTCACTCTTTTTTTCCTTTTAGCACTGTTCTTGAGGCTATCAGTGAGAGTACCCATCTCAAAGCTGTTTTCAGACTGCGTCTGGGACAAGCTATTTGGTGTAGCAGATGAGCTTTCGTTCTGGTCTGAGTTCAGAAGCTTGCAGCTTTTCTGTACATCACTGTCATTGGCATCTCGCAGATCACCATGGCTGGAACAAGCATCAGATGAGTTTTCATAAATCGGAGACAGATCAATAATCTCCCGGCTACTGTTGAGAGTAGTGAGAACTTGATATCCATTCTTCTGGATATTCTGCTTCTCAGATTCTGAGTCTCCATTAAAATCATTCTGTTCTTCGTCATTGACATCACTGATTATTGGGAGATTGATTTTCATGTTGGACTTGAGGCCTTCCATGGTTGAGTGGATTATGCCATTTGCCACATGCTCCGAAACTGGTGACAAGCCATTCTTGTATTTTGTTTGGGTGTCATCAGCAACTCCCTGTAAAAATAGAAAATAAACAAAACAATGTTTCCCTTCATAGTAGCTCCTAAACTAAATACTTGACCTACGTTCTTCTAGTAATCTATTAAAAATTCAGAAATATTTTCAAATGACTTTTCTAATTAAAAATATGCGAGTAACAAAGACCTTATTGGTTCACGCAATAGATTATTAATCACGAAATATTAAGTACTTAGTTCGAATAATAAAAACTCCAAAACGTAAAAGCCTAATCTATACAGGGTGAATTTTTCAACTGGGCGTGGATGACTACTTTCGAAGCTATGAGGAATATCGAAAAACGCTGAAAGGAGTCTCGAGGCCGATTTTGACGAAAACTAAAACTGCATCATTGGATTTTAGAAAAATCAAAAATCCTGGCGAGGAATCGAACCCGCTGATTTTGGAAAAAAAATCACACCCTGTATTATTACACCGTTCGATAGTGTTGCTAATAAGGATCAAATTCTGGGAAGTAATCATATACGGTAAACTTAAGGAAATGGCTGATTTTTAAGAAATTGCTATTTTTCCATGTTACTTTACATCTACTGAGCCTATTATTTTATTCGAAATTATAAAATTTCATTATTTTCTATGTCTCACTGGATTTGGCGTTTCAACAATCCCACTGTACTTAGCGATACGACATTATTGAGTTGAACTAAAAATAGCATTATTTTAAAGAATAAAAGGTGACTTATGTTTCAAATACAGTCTTTGCTTTGAAGATAAATCAGTTTTTTTGTAATTATACGTTTTCCTTAAGTTTACCGTATATGATTACTTCCCAGAATTTTATACTTATTAGCAACAGTATCGAACGGTGTGATAATACAGGGTGTGATTTTTTTTCCAAAATCAGCGGGTTCGATTCCTGACCAGGATATTTGATTTTTCTAAAATCAAATGATGCAGTTTTAGTTATTGTCAAAATCGGCCTCGAGACTCCTTTCAACGTTTTTCGATATTCCTCATAGTTTCGAAAGTAGCCATCCACGCCCAGTTGAAAAATTCACCCTGTATATTATATTATATTATTATAAGATCCAGACCGATTTCGGCCACAGCGACTTGAATCTATTGAGTGCATCGCTGATGTGCCCTCTGGTGACTGACATAGCCAATTTTTGCAGCGAAAGTTCGTCCACATTCACTGCAAGTCAGCACCCCTCCGACATATACAAGCCTAATCTAACAATGAAATAAAAGCGAACACACCAGCACTATACACCGCTTTCATCGTAAACGAAATTCATACAACAATAAATTTTACTTGATAATTTAAATAACTGTACACTAGAAACTTCTGCAATGTTATCCGAAGGCATTCAGACATAAATCACTGATGTAAATGCTGCAATTAGATCGTAAAATATTATATTTACCTGCACAGTAATTATGTGGTCTACATGGCTGGCTATTGAGTTTTGCTTCTTCCCATTTCGTTTCTTCGGCAGTATAAATATAGGCTGTTCTACCTTAGCCATAGCTGCTATCAGTTCCAAGTAAAAATATGCACTTATAACACAATATTTTGCACAAAATATTTATGCTAAAAACTTGCTAAAGATAAAAACAACAATCCAAACCGGCCATTATTTTAATACAACCAATACAACTTAATTAAAATGCCTATAAAAATGCATTGTGAAGAAAGACATGAATTGACATCACAATTTTGTCGGATTGTAGGGCAGTTTTGAGTTTACACGATTGATTTTAAAAACAATATTTTGAACAGTGTATTTTATTAAACATATTCGTCATTTTTTGTATCGGCTAATATTCATTTATTTTAACTAATTCTTTTGAATACACGTTGATTAAGCTGTAAGTTGTAGTTGAGCACGGTTTTAAAAGTTTTACCTTTAAATGTGCAGTAACATTTTCTAACTATAACGGAACGTGAAATGCGGACGCAGCCAATCGGAAGAGCGCATGTGCGCGCTTCTTTTTTATGCCACTCAGACTCACTGCCAAAATGTCAACTTGTCAAGTACTCAAAGTTCTGTCAGATTAGAATTTTTGTTAGAATTTCTCAAAAATCAAGACTTGCTGAAAACTTGAAAAATCGCGACAGAATAGTAATTGCTTTATCTACAGGTGTGTTTCTGTACACACAAAGAATGTTGAAGGTAAGCAAGCATTTGAAACTATTGCTTTTAATTCATGAATTTGTTATTATAAACATAACCTGAATTATAACCTCTTTCAGGGAATGGTAAGCTTGGTAACTGGTGGAGCTTCGGGTCTCGGTAAAGCTACAGTTGAGAGATTTGTTAAAAATGGTGGGAAAGTGGTTATTCTTGACATACAAGGATCAAGAGCGAAGAAGGTGGCTCAAGAACTGGGAGAGAACGTAGCTGTGGCTACCGGTTGTGTAAGTTTTTAGTCTTATTTTGTGGTTTAATTGATCTTATTTGCGATAGGGGGCATAATGAAGTGTTGTTTTATCAGATTTATATAGTGATGTTCTTGGTGTGATTTTTAGGTTGGTTTAAGTTAGTAAAAAAGGACCTACGTAAAAGCCGTCAAAATACGACTCAGACCCTCACCTCGTTAGTCTTCGAATTCGAAAAATAAAACATGAGAATTTAGAATCTTTAGGCTGTGCACTGAAACAGTATAAAATATAATTTTCTTTATGAAAAGAATACAACAAAAACATAACAAACAGAACAATTAACTTTTCATGGTAATCATTCTATCAGCCAATGGAATATGATGCAAGGGAAGCATTTTTGTGTGTTACAACTTCATGATGTACCCTCACATCTTTCCCTATAAATAATAATAAATTAAGTCAAGAACTCATAGATTTAAGTTTCCCTAAGGAGAGATAAACCTCCTTTTAGTAAATTATGTACACAGTAATAACAGTAAACATAATTGCAGTTTAAAGCTCGCTGCAGTGTCAGTAATCATAGGTTGTGCTAGTTTATGCTTCCTTTAACATATTATTTCCTACGGATGACTTTTATAGCTTGCATTTAGTAGATTAGTGTTATACATGCTTTAAAGGACTTTTCCCTTCAAAATAAATCGTATTAATTGTTTCTTGCCAGTTAGAAAAAATCCTTTATGGAATAAGGTTGCTATTCTAATAAGTAAAAATGTGAAAGACAAATGTTTATTTTTGCTTTATTTCTAAGGGACATTTATTGTGATTTAGGAACAATAAAATGTGTTAATTTTTTTAAAACAGTATTTTTTTTTTATTTGCCCATTCTATATAACTGCTGGGCAATAATCTCCACAATTGCATCCAAGAGTTCAGATAAGATCCGGGTTTGAAAAGGGAATTCTTAGGTCAAAATAATGACATATCTTTCCTGTGACTTATTCTAGAAAAGATTTTAATCAAATCTGTGTTTGTCTATGCTATATTTCATTTTTTGCAGGTAACCTCAGAAGAAGATGTAAAGAAAGCATTAGAGATAGTAAGAGACAAGTTTGGCCGGCTCGATACACTAGTCAACTGTGCAGGACAGTCAGAGACACATCAAATATACAACTTCCTCAAAGACAAGTCTTGTGAATTAGATGGTTTCATGCGGTGCATAAATGTAAGTAACTGAGTATTTTTATAGAAAAAGGTTTTATTAATTTGAGGCTGGTTTGTATTATGTGGTCTGAAAACTTTTTGTTTTTTATCTCCTTGGTAAATGAAACAATATTGCAGAAGAAAAAGATGTTCAGAATGAAAACAAATGAAAGGTTTTCATTATTTTCAGTGAAAGTCAAGAAACTAGAAAAATATTCCACAGATGTAGGTAAGTAAGCTATGTTTAGTTTAAATCATCCTTTGTGGCGTACGGCAATAAAACACGTGTGGGTCCGAAAACGAGAAGCTCTGAGAGGCGTGGGCGCTTACTGCGTAGGTATTTTAAAAAACGTTTCGACAATGGCGTCGCTGCGCGTGAGTGAATATGCTGGTATTGCGTGTAGTCTCCGTCCACCAGCAAGGCCGTGCGCAACTTTCTGTCAGGCACAGTGCTGTTCATTTGTGCGCAACATTTTTTCGTAAATTATTTTTAAAACACTCATTAAAGAAGGGTTAAATTCACAGTTTCGTTGTGTACGAGGTAGGTATACGAGCCTACTTCTTGAAAATTAATTTATAATCTGTGCTCCATAATGGGCAACACCGGGCAACACCAACATAAAAAAATTACTTTTCTCGCAACTGTCATTCATGTCAGAAATCGAAACCGCGGCGCCCGCCGCCAATAGAAAAGAGGCGCGAAATATAGGTTTCGATTTCCGACATGACAGTTGCGAGAAAATAAGTACCTAACGTAAGTGTTGACCCAAACATTTAAATAATGTGAACTCGAACTATTAGCGTTCTCACTATGTTAAGGGCGCCAATCCCCGTCTCGGGACGTATTTAAGTAACCTTCACGCCTTGGTAAATAAGCCTTGGATTTTGTTCAATGTGCTATTGTGAACAAAATAGTACGTCGTACAAAACAATGCTGCTCAAAATTTCACGCTCTTATAATAAAGGTTATTTTTCTTTTTTCCCAAGACAGTTCAATTAATTAACCGGTTACTGTTACTGTTAGGGGTTTTGGTTTCCGCACTTAGTCCTTCATGTGGACCATTGTGCGTGGGCCATAGTGGCCTTTGGTGGCTTATTCCAACCAGCCCACCTCCCTCCAGAAGTTTATCAGGTTCTTTGGTCTGTGTCACCGGTAGTCAATGTAATATTTTCTTCCAGGTAAACACGATAGGAACATTCAACACAATACGATTATCAGCAGGTCTAATAGGCAAGAACAAACCTGATGACAATGGGCAGAGAGGCGTGATAGTGAACACGGCATCCACAATCGCGTATGAAGGGGATATAGGACAAGCGGCGTATGCGGCGTCGTCTGCCGCGATTATTGGTATGACGTTACCAATAGCAAGGGACCTGGCTTCACAAGGAATTAGAGTTGTAACCGTTGCTCCAGGTGAGAAAAAAAAAACATTTAAGATTATATTTAAGAGCAATTAAATTCTTCGGATCAATATCCAGACTTACTTTACTCCATGTAGTTTTGTAGAGATGTTTATAAGCATTTAGTTGTTGGTATAGTGTTTAGTGACCCTGACTGCTATGCCGGGGGTTGTTGTTTCGATTTCCACCCAGGACAAATATTTGTGTGGTGATGAGCACGATCATTTGTTCTGTGTCTGGGTGTAAATTATCTGTAATATGTATGTGTTTAGAAATGTATAAGTATGTTTATCAGTTGTCTAGTAGGTACTCATAACACAAGCTCTGCTTAGCTTGGGACTAGATGGCGTTGTGTGATAGTTGTGGAATATTATTATTTAGTAGCCAGTGTCATCAATAGGGCTGTGTCGCCTGTGACAACGGTGTCAGGCACAGGGCGCAAACCCTAAGGTATAAGGAATAATATATACAAAAATAATCTTGACTATACGTCAGAACATTATGGTGTAGTGGCTGAGCGATCGACTCTTGCTCTGCATGTCGCGGGTTCGATACCGCAAGGAATACATATTTGTATGACATACAAGTAGTTGTTCCGGGTCTGGGTGTTGTTGTGTATGTTTCTGTTTTGTAACACACAACATCACAGGTTGTTGTGGTTGGATTTTTTTTTTATAGAACTAAGTTCTTGCTATGTCTGTCTGCCTCTTTTTCCTTAATTGGGGTATCTGTTTATTATTTTTTATTTAATGTCGCAGCAGGCTGGATGTCTATGATATTAAGATTATGATGATTAATGCCGCCAATTGTTGTAAATATGGATCTTCTTTTTCTTGCGAGATCAATAAGATCGCAATAGTATACACGGCGCAATGGCTGAGCGATTAACCTCTGCGTTGCGTGACGTATCACGTAGGTTAGTGTATGTGAGATTAGTTTTTAAATACACCTAAAAACATACATTATGTGTTATTTATGTTTTATTGTTTTGTTCCCAGGTTTATTTGAAACGCCCCTCATAACCTACCTACCAGACAAAATGCTGGACTTCATAAAACGTATGACGCCATTCCCCTCTCGCTTGGGCAAGCCTGAAGAATTCGCGCACTTAGTCACCAGTATAGTCGAGAATCCTATGCTTAACGGAGAGGTTATACGATTAGATGGGGCGCAAAGATGGTTCCCTCTTTAGAATATTTATAGAATTAAGACTGTTAATAAATGTGTAGGTATGTATATTTGTTTTTTTTTGGCAGGAATGATATACCAACCTTTTTTAGGGTTATGAAAGTAAAGTGCAGAACCCTATTACTAAGACTCCGCTGTCCGTATGTCTAATTGTCTCTCTGTCTCATAAACCTTGATATACTGTTTAAAATTTCACAGATGGTGTATTTCTGTTGCCGTTATAACAATAAATGCTAAAAAACAAATTTGCCGAATTTGCATTTGGCCGTTTTTAAAAAACTTCAACAAAAAGGAGAAGTCGACCAGTATGTGTGTAATATTTCTAGAACTGCCTAGTTTTCGTATAATTATGTTAGTCTATATCAAGGTCTGAACAAATGCGCCAAATTTCTAGTGTATGTGTGTATGTTTGTGTTCGCATATCTCTGAAACTGCATGTCCGATTTGAAGTAGGTAATTATTTTTTTGTTGTACTAGGTGTTGTTCAACTTATTCTGCAAGTTTCATCAATCCGATGCTGTGGATCACAAAATTCCACAACAAGAATTTGGGTTGAATATTTAAATTAAAAATGTAATACAGGAATCTTTCTAAAGAAAAAAATAACAGACTTCAAAAACAGCCGTGCGGGTAATTCTTTTAAAGGATCTTATCTTTTTTTTAAAGTTTTTTCTGTGTTTTGCACAAACAGTGCTATACCAAAATTAAAATGGTTATTATAAATTTTATAGTCTAGAAAAGTTTTCTTGATGTGATTGAGGTTTTGGATTGACAGGTCTGCTTCCATAGCTTTTATCGTAGCCCTGCTGTGCTTATCTCAATACGACTTTATGACGAGCACATCGAAGAGTTATCAAAGAAAGGAACCGTCTCAATGTCGAGGTCCTGTGTTGTACTTTCTAGCACGACCGTGAACATATTCATTATTATCATATTAACCCTTAAATGCATGAATTAATTAATTTTATTGAAAAAAATGTTTTCAATTCTTTAGAAGGTGTGAAATACGGGAAAAATAATAAAAAAAATATTTTTTAATATTATAAAGGTTTTTAATTATAAAATCATGTTGATGCATTTTTGGGACATTATGCAAAATAGACTAAAAAAATGCTTTTATTAACTAACTATGGAATAAATTGAAACAATCGTTTCCTTTCTTTGCACAAAGGAACACATTGCACTTTGTGCATTTTATAAAGCTCTGTAGCTTGCAGCCAGGTCTCTTGCACCTCATGCGTTGGTCGGTTTTAATTTGGCTATGACCAAGATTGTCTAACAGAACGTCAGATGGTGGAAGAACCTGGCACCCTTTCTTTCTTTTTGCATCTGTGGTATCAGTGATGCTGCTGTTGCTAGGACGTCCTCTTGTTGGCTGGGTCGTAACACCATAGGTACATAAGACATCAGCAAGCTCTGACCGGAATTCTGACAGATTTTTCAGCTTCTTTGGATCTGTTCCTTTTCTTGTCTCTACAGTTTTATATAGAACCCAAGAGTTTATAACAGTTAAATCTAAAAGGTGGTAAAAAATCCTCATATACCATTTCCTGGTCTTGACTTTTATTCTATATCTGCCCAGAAATGAATCCATGAGGTCAACGCCCCCCATATGGGCGTTGTATTCTTTGACTATTTTTGGGCAGTCTATAATATTTTTTTTCTTTTCTGTTTTGTCATACCTTTCGATGGACTGTATTGGTTCAGCTCCTACGTAGGTCGATAGCAGAACTACTTGTTTGTTGTCTTTCCAGCTTACTGAAGACATATCGACCCCATCAACATGTGTAATATATTCCACATACGACCCTCTTGGCACTTGTTTTTTCATTACATCCTGCTTTGAGGGTAATTTACATTTTTTACCTAGGCGATTTCTTTGAACAGTTCCTACACATTGTATTCCTTTCAGGGTAGTCTTCAGTTCCATTAAATTTTACGGCATTTTCGTTGAATGGTAGAGGTTGGTTTTTCCATATCAACCTCTGAATGTCTAAAGAATGTACCGGTGCATCATTATTATTTGACGAAACAGCATCCGCTATTACTATAGGAGGATCGGGTATAGTTTCTTCGTTAATATTAGATCTAACCTCACCATCATCATCATCATTTTCTAAAACATCTAATAAATCTTGTTGTGTGGGATAATAATCAAGTTCGTCACCGGCCGACTCGAAATCGTCTTCAGAAATGGCGCCATCTTCTAGCTGGCGCAACCAAAATTCGATGTCACCATCTTTCCTATTATTTTCTGACATTTCTAGAACAAAAGAACCAACCGCATGCATACCTCACCAAAGCAAAATAAATAAAATCACAAAATTGTATAATTTCAAATAACAGTAGTAATTTATACCAAAAGTGCATGCTGTCCCATTTTTGCATCAAAACAAAAAAAGCTTCCTGTTCATATAACAATTATGGAATATTGAAAAAAGCATAAGTTATTGCATAAATAATAGTCATTACCTTTAGAAAACATTTTTTTTTTCTCCAAAATCTGCAAATAACTTCGTAATATACGTTGCCAAAGTGCACTCAACTCAATCCTGTTTGAGAAACGCGCGCCAAAAAGTGAAATGTCAATCAGCCACAGATGTCAACAAAAAATGTCATTAATTGGGTTATTTTATGGTTAGAGAAGGAGCAAAAGAAACATTTTATACAGCCTAATGTATCAAACACAAATATTATGAACGGATATTGGTGTCTTAATTTGATGATTCAATTTTGGGACACTATGCGTTTAAGGGTTAATTCTTTATTTTTAGTGGATTTTATTATTTATTTTTTCGTTTATTCATTTTCTTTTATTACATGTATTTAAATTTTTAAATATTTTATAAAACAAAAAATTAAAGAACATTTAAAAATATAAAAATAGTTGTCCACCGGCGTGGGAGCAGGGTCTAAGCTACTGGTGGTTAGGGTTCCAGAGACAGGATCCTCCTCACAATACGAGCTGTATCAAGGAGTACTGCCTTCTGAATCTGGCTCTTGGTCCAACTAGGTACCCATCGAGAGCCTCGACAGATGTTCGTCGAGGCTCTTGGCCATCAGGGGCCTTAGTCAAACAGCATACGACAGTAAACGACAATCGTTATCGTTCATCAGTCACCAATACATTTTCAACTTTATAAAGTTAAAAATCTATTGAAGTGCACAGATCGTTTTCGTTTGTTTCGTTCGTTATCGATTAGCAGTTTTTAATAGATTTCAGCGCTGCAGTGGCGAGTCTTTAAAGAATGGCACTATCGCAGCTCATCTGAAATGAAAATTGTTTAGACTTCTTTCTTCCGATCCGCAGCTTGAACTTCGTATTAAAAAAGAAAAACACGTATTTTATTTAAATTTTAGAATCGATCCTTCACGATACAATATCGCAGCTTCCGTTATATTCAAAAGGGCTTGCGCTTCAAACCCGACACTTCGTTATCGCCAAACAAAACCGGCTCAAACGGACAATACCAGCGAACGGCAATAACTTCATAAATGATTACATATTTATTTCAATCGCTCGGTTTGTTTTCTGAACGTACCTGGTTGTTTATCATCGCGTTTATTGCTTTATTCGCTGTCAAAGTGACAGTTGGCGTGGCGGGACGCGCATGCGCGGTGGGGCGTCGACGCGCGGGAAATGCAGCGCGTAGGGATGTGGCCCTTGTCGATCGATCGGGACATTGGTAGTCACTCCACTGAGTTATGGTTGGTCGTTAAAATTAAAAGTATGGAGAGGAATGTGAATGGAAAGGCTGTTGTATTTATTTATTTATGTTTATTTTAGTTGCTCTAAATATTCTGTCTACAAAATCTTGGTCAGTCAGCGCTGTTTTTTAAACTAGTGTCGTAAAAAAAGTTTTATCGACGTCGCTTTTCTATGTCTTTTATTCAAAAGTCAAGTCAGAATCGCATTCAAAATGCAATTACGGTTAAACTTTGGTCCAAGGGTAGATTCTCTGCAGGATAAATCCATGATTTTTAAAAAAAGTCAGTCTAAGGCACCTATGTCGAATTGTGCGATGGCGCGGCGGCGACGAAGCAGCGGCGGTGGCGGCGGCAGCGCAAACTCCGCAGACCCGCCCTTGAAATGAGCGGGTAGAACGTACGGAACCAAATGTCTCAACAACGGCAACAACATGATTGTTTTGAATCAAAAACAATCATGTTGGTGCCAAATGATTCCAACGTTCGATTTATCAGCAGGTCCATTTGATTATATGCATAAAATCCTGCCGATCCCGCGCCGCCGACGCCGCCGCTCTGCCACCGCAAAATTCGAGGTAGGGGCCTAAGTGCCTATGTACTTGATTAATCGGAACGCTCTTTTTATGACGCATTGTCCCAATCTCTCGTTTATCTGGGGCCAGTGGTCTAGATCTTCAGCTTTTCAGCACACAATAGGATAGATGACCGAAAATAAACTACAAATCCGTCAGTTACATTATCAAAAAATATAATTATGATTAGTATTTTTTCTTATCATGAAGAAATTGTTAAAGACAAATACATCACTTCTAAGTATAATTTTTACATAGTTCTGATGTGTCAAAGGTATCAAAGCTTGGTCTCGAGTTTTCATGCGGTTTATATTTGTCAATATTCATTGATTAAAAAAAATACGTGTCCAGTCCAGTATAACTAACAGATTTGCAATTTATTGATGCTGTAGGTATAGGTATAATTTATTTTAATTTAATGAAATATTATTTAATTTTATCGAATATATCTATGCATATATCTTTATATCCCAATCACAACATATTTTATACTATATACTTAGCAGATATTTCAACTAAAAGTCCTAACTAAAGCCATTTAAACCAGGAAATGTTAGCTACAAATCCCAGTTTAAATGCCCTAAGATAGGTTAATAAATAAAATGTAAGTACCACCTTATTACGGAAGAAAATTATGCTAATAGTTATGAAAACTGTAGATATCCTCATTGCAAGTCATAGGTATTCTTAATGCAAATACAACCAGCTTTAAAATATGTGTGGGGGTAATTTTGAAATGTGCTAGGTGTAAAAAGTAAGTTGGATTGTTGGGTACAAATTGCTCTTGAACCTAACGTATTTTGCGAGCGTTATGTCGTTTTAACCAATTTAATTCCGAGAAATTATCACGGTTGGATAATTAATAATGGATCACGGTTCCTGACCCGACCACAACCACATCTAATAAAATATTCATAGTCTGAAGGTTTTTACTATAGTTACGATAGCCCATTTATCGAGGAAGGCTAGTCCCTTCCTCTATAAATGGGGTATCCAACATAAGTAAAAAATAAATTCGAACAAGGTAGTTCCTGAGATTATCGCGTTCAACCAAACAAAGTCAGTAAAGACTACTAATATTGAAAAAAATATATATTAAAGAAATCTTATAGATAAGTTAAGTAGCTGGTTGCTAGTTGAGTAGAAAACAATTTCTTTGCTACCATTGTGGCACTAAGGCCTGGCATCCTGTAATATCTCTTGTTGATTTTATTGCCTTTTGTAACTCACTAATGACCTGTCCAGCGTTTTCAAAGACTTTTATTGTAGTATCATGATATGTGAGACAATACACAGACTCATAAAAGTCCTCATCAAAATGATTGCCTGATCTGAAAATCAAAACAAGTGTCTGTCGCTCGTAAGTCACCCTTGCCTAGCCTACTAGACAGGTAGGGTAATAAAAACAATTTCAATAATAACGTTTATAGGCCCTACTCAATTTATTTAATCATAACCGCGTCTATTGTTCAGGTGACCATAAATTTAACAAGGAATCCGAATACAGTCGTTACCAAATCGTATCTGTTTACATACTTATCGTCTTTGTTCGTTGAGCCGTAACGTGGAAAACGTAGAATCTGTGTTACAGTGATATCCCATCTTTTACTCCTATCTTATTATAATTATATTTTCATGTTCTCCAAAAACGAGTTAGATAAAATTCGAGTTAATGGAAAAAAATTGATCTAGCTAGATGTGAACATATCTCAAACATAAGCTTTGAACAGGTTTGTTTGTAGGTATTTTCAGGGTTTCCTCGTATTTCTTTTAAAAGAATTCTCTATTTGCAACCGAGCGGAGATTGGTTGAATAGCTGATTTTTGTCAATGCTGATGGGTAACGGTAAGGTTTCCCATCTCTAAAATTTGAAAACAAAGAGAAGAAGCGTGAAAACCCCTGATTTTTCACAACTCGGACAAGAGTCAAAATACGCACCGGTGGTAGGACGGTGTAGAGTGCGTGTGACGCGGGCGGCCAAACCTTAAACTTTAAAAACCCAAACAAATGAAAAATACCCCGGACGCCCTCAAAACTAGCACAAATCCGTGAAACCCGGACGGATGGCAACCCTAGGTAACGGTTGTATTTTTTTTTCCGAATCCAAACCTGCTCTTTCTGCGGCTGCATTTGATTTGAAATCTTTAGGAATTGGATTGGTAAATTCTGTAATTGATTGATGACAGTCCAAGATCGTTTTCAAGATTCCGTGTCCGAGATGGATTAATGTTCTTAAGGTAGAAAGAGGTATTAAAATAGATTCCGATGCTGCACTATTTTTGCTATTATGGTGTGCGCAGCAGTGCTGTCTGCCGCGTTCATTCGAAGAAAAGCGAGCAGGAGAGACCTGGCAATGAGCACATCAACTTGAGATATTGTTGTAGCTTTATGTTCTGGCGTCTGTACCTAATGAACCAATAGAGAATAAATGGGGACCTAGTAGCCTATCATGACGTCAGTAATTCCGCTCAGGGAACGAGATGGCGCTAGACGACTTGTATAGTTCTGTTTCTTTCCCACAGCCTAAAGACTCACGCTTTAAGACGTCATGACAGGCCACCAGTAGTGTTGCGGCAACACAGCTGCGTTGTAACGCACGCTGCGTCGGAATCATAGCTTTAAGCACAGTCCTAGTAAAAAACGAAACAGAAAAAAAAGAAAAGGTTATAACAGCGTTTTGCATGAAGTGTCCAACATTGTTTTATGATAGTAAAATACTCAAAAAAAATTAACAGACACCAGCCTATTCAAAGTGGTAAAAAGAACTTACATTTACTAAGGTACCTAAACTGAATAATGTGAACCGCCGCACTGGTCAAAAAACTTAGCCAGCGAAACTTCAGAAAGGGAAGAAAGAAATTACCGCCCATAGAAATACCTTTACAAATATCAAAGCTTTGGAACAAACATCGATAAAATGTATGTAAAACATAAACGACCCAAGATCATAAAGACATAGAACAGGTGGGTTCAGAAGGACCACTCACCATAAGAAAGAAATGTACACATATCAACATCGGTCTAGCCATTTCCAACGAGGTTCGCTTCCAGACTAATCGGATGCAGCGTAATTTCAACAATTTACATGGAATGGAATAGACAATGTGTCTGACCGCATACACAATCCAGTTAGTGTTATAGTTGGATAATATCCTTGGGTAAGATTGGTTGTTAGACTTACAAAGCTGCTGACTGCCAAAGATCTACTACAGCTAATGACAGCCGAACCGACAGTCACGTACTAAATTCGCTATGATACAACGATTAATCAATTTATCACTCAGCCACCGACTTACCTGTACAAGCTTGGTTAAACCGAAGCGAAGAAAAGACCCCAAGAGGGGTCTCATTAGTTACGGGGTCTTGTTTGATTAGTTCAGTCAGTGCCTTGTTTAATTAAACCGGGGAATTGACAAAAATGAAACCATGTTCAAAAATGCTTAGTTTTACATATTCATCAGTCAGGAAGCTCAATTCAGAAGTCAGTTAAATAAGGACTTTACCATTCAAGTACAGAAGAACGAATTTTCTCTACACGTATCTCTACAGTGACCAAATGTTCTTAAGAATTAGATTTTATTTTGTTCTTTATTATTCTTGTGGCGTATTTTATTTATTGCCAGTACTAACATGATGCGTTTTGGCTTATGCTTCAAGTTTGGCTTGTATTGTTGTTCTCGAAAGACACAGCGCCGCTGCAGCGCCAAACCACGGTTTGTCTTTAGGGGATTTTTAAAATGAAACTGAATGTACTATGCATATAGTTAAAAATCTATTAAAAGCTTGTCGATGAGCTCGTCGTAGTCCCTAAGCGTAGCTTTATTTTTATGAACGCGAAAATGGTCGCTCATTCCCTAATTAGCGACCATTTTCGCATTCATAAAAATAAATTAGTAGTTTGATGCGAAAACTTTCTTGAGGTGTCCGACACAGTGTCCAAACAAAACTAAAGGCGGAAACACATTATTAAAACGCGACACGACCCGATGAAACGCCATGAGTGTTTCATCGGGTCGTGTCGGCAACGGCATCACGTTTCATCGGGTCGCGTCGCGTTTTAATAGTGTGTTTCCGCCTTAAAACTAAAACGAACATGCTGATTGGTTTGATACGGATAATAGTTATTTGTTATACAAGAGTGCAAAGTTGATTTTTAACCGCGTGCTCATTTTTGATGACCGAGCAAGCGAATGATTCTAAAATTGAATCACGAGTGCAACGAGTGATTCAAAATTAGAATCATGAGCGATAGCGAGGGAATCAAAAGAGCACAAGGTGAAAAATCTTTGCACTCGAGTGCAACACGTAACTTTTCATCCCACCTCAGCGAGGAAATGACTAAATGCAAAAACAAATAAAAACAGATGTACATTGTACAAACACAAGATAGGCTTTTATTTCAGTTTAGGTATTAACTAAGACATTATTATAGAACAGAATAATTTTTAAATTAAAACAAATAATATAATTATTAAGTTACTTATTTTTATCTTGGTTTGTCATAACATAACAATAAGACGTGAAAAGAAAACCGCACAAAGCAAATAAAAAAGGTAAAACAAAGTACTGAGCCAAGAATGTTTCGGGTCTGAGATTTTAACAAAATAATTGTAGATTACGCTCCAAGGGAGGCGTATTGAATTCCGAAGCGATACTAAGGATTCTGGGGGTGAACCTCCGTCCGTAGCGCAGCGAGAAGGTTGAAGTGTTAACACCCGAAAGAAACGAGGGAATAAAGTTAAAAATCTTTAGTGAAGCGAGGGATCCAAGTTAGCCCAAGGCAACGCAGCCTTACACCCGAGGAGCGTACTCTGCTTTCCCACCTGTGTACCACATCAAATTTTAAAAATAGAATTTGTTTCCTCGACAACCTTCGAACGTCAAGTGGGCACCACAGCAAGCGATCAGCTGTTGCGGTCACCGGCCGCCATTACTGCTGCTACTCTCTTGTTCATATGATGTTCTAAATTCAAATTTACTTTATTCACTAGAGGATAAAAACGGCTTTTACTCACTTGAGGATAAAAACGGCTTTTACGGTCAGATATCGAAGAGCAAAAGTACCCTTTCCGAGATGGTGGGATGAAAAAGTATTTTTCATCCCCCCACCTCGGAAAGGGTACTTTTTAAGCCGTTTTTATCCTCAAGTGAGTAAAAGCCGTTTTTATCCTCTAGTGAATAAAGTAAATTTGAATTAAGAACATCGTGTGCATTGAAGAGTTGTAGCAGTAAAAATGGCGGCCGGTGACCGCAACAGCTGATCTTTGCTGTGGTGCCTACTTCACGTTCGAAGGTTATTGTACCACATCAAATTTCAAAAATCGAATTCATTTCCTCGAAGTAGGTGTGAAAAGCAGAGTACACTTTTCGGGAGTAAAGCTGCGTTGCCTTGGGCTATCTTGAATCCCTCACTACCTACACGAAGGATTCTTAGATTTTAAAAATTATTCTGTATTTTATATACATAATGTAGTACTCCTAGTTAATACCGAAACTGAAATACCTATCTTGTGATAGTACAATGTACACCTGATTATTTTTTTTGCATTTGGTAATTTCCTCGCTGAGGTGAGATGAAAAGTTACGTGTTGCACTCGAGTGCAAAGATTTTTCACCTTGTGCTCTTTTGATTCCCTCGCTATCGCTCATGATTCTAATTTTGAATCACTCGTTGCACTCGTGATTCAATTTTAGAATCATTCGCTTGCTCGGTCATCAAAATTGAGCACGCGGTTAAAAATCAACTTTGCACTCTTGTATAACAAATAACTATTTTAAAAGCCGTTTTTATCCTCAAGTGAGTAAAAGCCGTTTTTATCCTCTAGTGAATAAAGTAAATTTGAATTTAGAACATCGTATGAACAAAAGAGTAGCAGCAGTAATGGCGGCCGGTGACCGCAACAGCTGATCGCTTGCTGTGGTGCCCACTTGACGTTCGAAGGTTGTCGAGGTTGATGTGGTAACATCAAATTTTAAAAATAGAATTTGTTTCCTCGCCTTAGGTGGGAAAGCAGAGTACGCTCCTCGGGTGTAAGGCTGCGTTGCTTAGGGCTAACTTGAATCCCTAGCTTCACTAAGGATTCTTAACTTTATTCCCTCGTTTCTTTCGGGTATTAACACTTGAACCTTCTCGCTGCGCTACGGACGGAGGTTCACCCCCAGAATCCTTAGTATCGCTTCGAAATTCAATACGCCTCCCTTGGAGCGTAATCTACAATTATTTTGTTAAAATCTCAGACCCGAAACATTCTTGGCTCAGTATTTTGTTTTACCTTTTTTATTTGCTTTGTGCGGTTTTCCTTTCACGTCTTATTGTTATGTTATGACAAACCAAGATAAAAATAAGTAACTTAATTAAATAAGTAACAAATAATACTTAGGTAGTAGTTTTCAACTACTACCTAAGTATTATTTGTTTTAATTTAAAAATTATTCTGTTCTATAATAATGTCTTAGTTAATACCTAAACTGAAATAAAAGCCTACCTTGTGTTTGTACAATGTACATCTGTTTTTTTTTTTGCATTTAGTCATTTCCTCGCTGAGGTGGGATGAAAAGTTACGTGTTGCACTCGAGTGCAAAGATTTTTCACCTTGTGCTCTTTTGATTCCCTCGCTATCGCTCATGATTCTAATTTTGAATCACTCGTTGCACTCGTGATTCAATTTTAGAATCATTCGCTTACTCGGTCATCAAAATTGAGCACGCGGTTAAAAATCAACTTTGCACTCTTGTATAACAAATAACTATTACTGGCAAACAAAGGTCATGGTGTAAGGAACTAATTCGTTGGTCAGTAACGGAAGGCCTGCCGAGGTCGCGGGACTGCCTTAAAAGGACAGCGCGGCCCCGGAACGCAAAGGGCATGTAAAGGAACAGGGTGGTTTTAATCAGTAAGACTGATAGTCCCTTCCGCTCCATCCCGAGCTGGAGGATTCATTTGATGAATTTTACACACAAGGTCAGTTCAAGTTTATTTCTCACCTCGAAAGTACGTATTGAAAGTAAAAATATTAAATCGTAACATTATAGTTTATTGTTGCGGTTCCAGAATTGTTATTGTTTAATGGTGTAATACGGGTGGTTTTATAGTTTATTCACAATTGAAACTTCTGATACGGGCATTATATTCACTTTTGTAACGGTCTTCGCTGTCTCGAGTACATAATCGTATTTTCTAAAAGTCGATGTTACCTAAACTTTTGGTAAGGAGCGCTTGTGCCATTTTCGATACATAGTTGAATTTTATCGGACACGTGGATCGAAGGTTTCTCTTCCCGTTTCATGAAAATGCTATTCATGTCTTTTCTTTGATGGAACTTCTGATGAGTAGTTATTTGTTAAGTCTTCGAGACAAGTACCAAAGATCGCGTGGAATATAGCTTCTGAAGTCAGCATGGAAGAAGCACCAGACCGTATACGGAACCTAATTTTCTCAGCAATATTATTATAATATTTGAGCATGGGTGGCCCTGAAAAACTTCACTGAAAACCTGATGGTTTCATTTCCCACATGTGACAAAACATTAAAAGTGGCACATAGATGTTCTGAGTGGATCTGGCAGTGGTTATAAGTAATATATCACCCAACTCTTTCATTACACCTGAAACACTACCAGGACTGGAAGGATCCTTCAAGCAGAAAATTATTTCAGAGGCCATCGGTAACATTTGGAGGCTGGTACTAAGTGCACTAGTGAGTTTTGTATAAAATTTATCCTACATTTTCCATTAAAATGGCTTGAGTGAGGGGACCTATACTACAGGGTACATCGGTTCTTCTCTCTGGAGGTAAAGTAATCCCCTGTAAAAGCGGAATATGGTGATTAACGAGGCTGTACTTGGAAATATTCTGTGTTGTTTCTTTTTCAGATGTATCGGGGCCCAAAGCTTTACCTGAAGAATCACGCTTAATCCCCTTTCTATAAACAGCTTTCCTAACCATAAACCGGGTAACTCCAGTTCTAACCTCGTCAAACATTCCTTTAAATAATGTTAATATTTCTACTATAGGAGTAGCAATAAGGAAATTTATCTTGATGTTTTTCAATTTAATTTATCAACAATGGTTTGAATGCTAACATCTACATTGTTTACTTTAGCCAAATAGGGCAAATACTTTTGGTGGCCAGTAGGGTCATTTTCTTCTTTTCTAAAACAAGTAAAAACGGTCATCAGTACCCTAGCTAATTCGTGAGATATATCTATGTCAATGATGCTTTTACGAAAACCTTCCACAAGAGTAGTTTTCAAATTGGCCTCATCTACCATAATATTAGTGATTTCAATTAATTTCTGTATTTCACGGTCTCTCTCTTTGCTGACGTCTATTTCCATTTCAGCACTAGTAGAAGCCATTTTTAAATGTATTTTGTGATTCAAAATGTTACGATTTTTTGTAAGAATTTTTTATTTTTAAATTTCTATCTGTTCTTGCGAAAATAAGACTAAATAATAATGATGTCAGTCATTGGATGGCTTTAAAATCTAGTTTTGATCGAACTAAATCATTTTCAGAATATTTTTGTTTTAGAATCTAATTAAAATCGGCCAAGTGCGGTACAAATTCTAATTCTAAATTCTAGGTAGCAACACAATCAATGGAAATATTGAAGGAAAAGATTCACGAAACTTTGATGATACAGCATTCTCAGGATTTAGCATATGAAGTTTTCATAAAGGGGGGTAACACTTTTTAATTTCTTTTGCAGCTGTTATCAGGAAATTACGACAACTACAAAAAAAATCGATTAAGGTCTGGTTGGTCTCTAGAACTTCTTATATTCTCGAGTTCGTTCATCACTCGGACGACGAGGTACATTGGTTCGTTTCTCAAGAATTTCTCTTTATTTTCGAAATCAATTGTTTCAAGATCATGTCTCATAACATTATCCCTGTTTAAACTATACCAGTAGTAGCATTCGGTACTATAAAGGCATCTTATCTAAATCTCTATCGAAGAGGACACGTCACAATTTAAAGAAATACATTCTTAACCAACCCCATACGGCGTTACCACGAAATCCTTTCACATTGTTTCTCCTCTATATCTATGTGCACAAAGTCTATTTTCCGATGTAAATGGGTGTCGTCACATAGCATTTAAAGCAGTCATCAATCATAATATGAGACATAGGATGTTATCCTTTAGGGTCCGAGCGCGCAGTTACATTTGATTCGAATCGAATGCAATTCCGCTTTGTATCTAGAGATATATTTTAGATTTTATCTGTTTTTTTACGAGTTTGTTACGCACGATTGGGTGTGTGATGCATGTTGGGTATGTCGGAATAAGTATCTGTCTGCTGTACATTAAAAAGAAAAACTTTGTATAGTCCGTTTCTTTGTGAAAAATGGTGAAACAAGTCAATGATTTGTTGACATTGGTCTGACCTGAAAACAAATGAAATCCAACCCCTAATGAGAACCTCGAAAGATGTTCGTCGAGGCTCTTGGCCATCAGGGTCATAGGCGAGCTTACATTCTACACCTCGCGAGCCATGTCAAGATATTTTATTTGTTTATCTTTCTCAGCTTACACGAGGTTCTCGTCATGCGGGATGGTAACATCGATTATCATTACCCGGTGCGCTGATCTGTCTATCACTACTATGTCAGGCTTATTAGCGATAATAGTCCTATCAGTAAAACATTCTCTGAGACGGGTCAATAGAGTACAGACTCATCTATCCAAAGCGTCGAGTTTAGTTCAATTTAAATATGCCAAAAGAGTACATTAAAAGTGGCATGACCCAACCGTTCTAGGCGCACCCAGTTTCCGCCCGAAAGAAGGCTATTTAAAACCTTTATCAGGCGTCCAAACAAGCGCTCCTTCAACGATTGTTTCATGTCCGGTACATCAATGCCTAACGCTTCCGACATACCCAAATACTAGTAGGTCCATAATATCCCTTCACTTTACATGCATGACTCATGAGTCATGTATGTGGCACCGAGTGGTAGGCCTTCTTATAATTAGTCTATCCAGCATGTGGACCGATCCTTACGGGATCGACGAACCTGTTGCCTAATGGCCATGTCAATGAGGAGTAGCTCCTTAGTACCACGGGACCCGTTCCTACATCAATTTTGAGAAGCAGACTTAATGAAATTATTTTCAATATGTGTATTAGTTGCACTCTCAAAATGGATGTAAGAAGTTAATAGATCGTCGACAAACAAGTGATCGGTCTATAGTTCATGGGTTCCGTGATATTACCTGATTTATAGAGCAGGTGGATAACATCAGTTGTTAGAATCTGGGGTAACGACCTAGACTTTAAGGATGACTGGAATTGAGATGCCAGGCAAGTATGTGAACTAGTGAGCCATTTAAGCCAAAAGTTATACATATACAGTCCGTCCGGTCCCGGAGACTTCCAATTCGGTAACGGACGGACTGCGTTAGCTATATCCAGTGGCGTTATTATGACTTTTTCCATTTCTGGAATAGTTTCACATACTCGCTCGACACCAAGTATCCAGTCAGCCTCAGCATGACTGACCGGCACCGACCATATGCTGCGCCAGAATGTACTCGTGGCGCTGTCATCTGGACAGCACAGGTCAGCCACATTTTGTTCAGGACGCTCCCAAGCTCTATGAGTACCTACCTGTCATCGCTCCGGAATATGCGATTCTGTGAGTACCCATCGCCGTCGCTTATACCGCTGAATACGGCTTGCCCATGCACAAACTTTTTGCTTCAGGAAGTCGATCGCTCTGTGACACGGGATATGTATTCCTAAGGACCGATGCCAGTCCCCCAGAATGCCCGCCCCACAAAGCGCGTCACACGTGGTCGTGTATTTCGCTCCCTGAATCAAAACAATATGAACAAAATATAGTTTTCAATTTTTGAACATAACTTATCAACAAAACTTATTCCGCACACTTATTTCCATTTCATAAACATTATGCGTCGCAATCGAATTTCGTTTCCTAAAATTCACCTTATTGTGGATGCTAAATATTTGTTTAGAGGGGTTTTTCAGCATGGTATTGTGATTTGAAAAGATGGATCAACACTATTGTAACGATTTCAAAAGCATTTGTTTTTCTCAAAATCTGTTTCCATTCTTGAAAGATATTTTTTATTGGTGTTGTTGCTTTTCCTAATTAGTAGAGCGCCATAAGATATAAAAATTGTAAAATCTTGGAACCCAGGGCAAGTTAATGAATCTTCATAAAAAACTGCGATTGCATTTTTAAAAACTCAAATAAAAAACAGGCTGATCTTGATTGAAATTAAAAAAAATACAGTAAACGTTTCAGTTTTATAGCTTCTCAATTATATTAGCATTGTATATACCTTAATGTTATTTTATTCATATTTAGCAAAAAATATTGTTCATTATTGTCGTCATCCTTGTCATCGATCTTATTGATGTGGATTGTAGGTGAAGGATTAGTGCAGCTGTTACTAAGCATTACTTTTATTACTTATTTTTATTACTACTGCATTCTAAGCAAGCTACGAATATCCCATGACATTGCCAGCATGGATCCGTTTTTACCTACACTTGGATTGTAGGTTTTCGAAGTCGTTTGTACGTTTGTCTCGCGTTTGGCTGTACAGATTTTGATGCGGTTTTGAGAAAAGTGTTCGTTACATTCTGGAGAAGTTTTAGTACCTATCTAACAAAAATGAATACACCGTGATATTTTACGTATTTTTATATTACGTATTTTTTTATTTTACGTTTATTTTTAAGAGCCACAAAGCTCGTACCAATAATGAGGCGTTTTAACAGTCTACTAGGAGTTTATTTTTGTCTATTTTAATCAAATTGAAACAACCGTTAAAAGCTGTGCAGCATTTAGAGTTAGAGCTTTTGAGTAATTCACTATCCCATTTTTCTGGTCTTTGCTTAGTATTTAAAATTTTTGGCCTCTAAAAATATCAGCGTTAATAACATTAATTTGTGACTATTTTTCCTTTATATCGATCATCATATTTTCATATCTGTATGTTCTGCCTAGAGCCCTATAAAACCCCGTCGTGACGTATTGTTCCTGAACACCACACCGTAACGAGGAACGCACATATTTCCTGTGTCTGCATTTAGCATACACCTAGCAATGGTAACCGAACATTAAGAATGAAGCCCCACAACATACTTTTAGCATAACTTGCATAGCATAAAGCTAATAGTCCTACCAAACACAGCGTCACTTCTAAGACACTCATTTCCCACTAATTGTAACTAATTGCTCACACGCTTAATTATCAGGATTTCTACATGTCATTCTGGCTGACGCAAATACGTGATTATATTTTGTATGAATTTTATGGATATTTGAGTTTGTTTAATTTTTATTTGAGTTTGTTGGAATTGCGAGGTTACATATCTTAAGATTGTAACAGAGTGGGTGTACCACCTCTTCTGTTGCCTCAACCTCTTTCCTTTTAGATCTATATTGTTTTTTTTTTATTTAAACATTATGTCACTTTCAACTCTTTTTTATTCAGGCAGCGTCCATTGGGACTGGACGACTGTCACTAGGTTATTACATAAGGGACGGGATTTGGACGTTTACGGGTCTAGGGCACATAGTGTTTGAATTCACCGACGGGCGTAATGTAATAGCAGCAAATTTGTCTCGCATGCCATAATGCTACATTAGACGCCTTTCTGTTATGAGAAGGTGTAACTCGTCGCATTTGACTTTTGTTTGTTTTTCTTTCATTTGGTCTGTCTGCCAGTAAACCCTGTTGGTAATCTTCTGGACACTCCCAGTCTTAAAATATTATGCAGAAACAACAAAAGGGATTTTGTCGGCTTTCCACTCAATTGGCCTTAAGAATATCCTAAATTACATGGATAACATGGCGACTGAATTTTCCACAACTGAGTTAACGCCTTCTTAAGGTTTCTTTGCGTACATTATGTCTAGACTGTTCATAGGGGTAAGGCCGCAATATATAAGTTGACAAAGCAAACACCTGATCCCCCCACTAGTTCATGTGGAGAAAGTTCCTGTTCGCCAGGTAAGGTATGTCATCTGGAATATTGAAGTCCCCTCTGTCTGTTTAAATTCTGGCCGATCAGCGACTCTTCAAATATTGCGCCGTCGCTATTTCGCCCATATCCACCAATATCAATGGTAAAAAATTCGTATTCAGGAACAACGACAGCTAACAAAACAAAAGTTTGTATTTTAAATAAGAAAAGTATTGTGATCACGCGTTATTCGGACATTTGATGGTGACGTGCTTGCCGTCAATAGCTCCGATGCAATTTGGAAATGTCCACATTCCTGGAATTTTTCTGCAAGATTTTTCCGCCGGGTTTTGTTCATCTCTAGCGTGTACTTATTTTTTTTTTTGCCATTTGGCTCCACCAAACATCAGTGACATCTGTGATGAAGGTGGACATTCTGATTCTATAACTATGTGCAATAGTTTGTAGACTATCCCCCGTGGCTAAGTATCTGTGGAAAAAGGAAGGTATATTAATACATTTATGATGTATGCAAGTGATCATAGGTTTTTGAGATTTATTTGTAGTAAAATAATGTGATTTTATGTAAAATAGCCGTCACCGTGTCGTCCAGCAGCCGAAACTTGGCGATATTTTCCTTTGACGACATTTGACATTCAGTGTATATCGGACGATCAAAACCATGGTAGTGTATGTAACGCTGATTTTTATTAGTTTAAATTACGAGGTATGCATAATTTGTAAACAACTTCACACTCGTGCACTGTGGCAGGGAATCAACACATTTCCGGGAATTAAGGTACGATAAGTTCTGCTAATTTCTGTCAACACCGTACCTACATGTTCTTCTTTGTTTTGACAGGAGTGGGACACGACTGTCTCACTTTCTCATGGGTACTGTGAGACAACCGAGGTAGTGCGGGACTCGAACCCGCTAAAAACTGCATGGCGAATATTAATATTCAACTGCATGGCGGACGTACACGTTTCCATATTTCTTCTCTTAGGTTTGCCCATTGGTGACTTAGTAACAAAGTTTTACTGCGAACATCAGATAAGGTTCTTGCAACGTTTCACGTTTCACGCAACGATCAATGGACTTCATTTTATTCCACTGATAAATGTCAATAAAAAAAATTGAGAGTTTCGCAATTAGATGTTTTGTTACTTGCCATACTTGCTTCTACAAATTTATCAGAACAAGGATCGGACTCGTCGTGACCAAAAAACAAATCGTATTTTTTTTTATTGAAGTTATAAGTATAGAGCTTTTGTTGACATTTTGTTAGACAATCTTTCGGTAATGTCTTGGTATATTGGGTCACAGGGTGAAGGTAAATCATTTTTACTTGAAAAGTATTTCTTGAACTCACTCAAAACACACGTTTGTTCTTCTAATGGAACTGCGCAAATCCGACCTCTTTTCATCTATGGTGAACAGGAAAAAAAAATATTTAGTTGATTGAAATACAACATCTTTTTGGTATAAGTTAGCTTTTGTCCAGGTTAACCTTTTAGAACTGGATGGTAAGTACCTGTAATCAAAGCTACAATAGCAACGACAAGGAATAAGAAAATCAAAACCGCCATTTACCCACATTGAAATCCTCTTACAAAACGATCTACCCTCAAACAAGATCTTAAAGCCATATCAGGCAAATTGAATAAGTATGTGCTTAATAATGTTGTAGTGTCCATTGTTGGTTGCGAACCGTTGGTAAACATAACAATGTGAAATATCTGCCGCGGGATATAAATAACTCTCTCAGTGGGTCATTGCATGGCGCCTTACGGAGCTAGACGGGTTACACGGACTTACAGAAGTGAGAGCCTTTTGCTACTCATGTTGATAGGTAGGTCTAGAAGGATAACTGTTGTAATAGGGGTTTTGTAATAATAGATTTTAAGTAGCATTTGGGTTGTTTGTAATTTTGTAAAGTTTTTTTTTTTTTGGGTAATTATCTTCGAAAATCTTTGCTGTTTGAATAATTATAACTCTCCTCTATTATTTAAGCATATTTTTTTTGTGCTCTCGTGCCTGATTTCCTTTTTTAGTTTTTGTTTTAACGAGTGAAGACGTTTCGGTTTACTAACCGACTTCAAAAAAGTAGTAGGTTCTCAATTTCAAGGATGTTTTTTTTGTGTTTGTGTTACGTTATTAATGACCGATTTTCAATAATCTTTATTTTTTCGAAAGGGGAAATAATACTTCTGAAGTGGTCCCATAGCCGCTAAGTCAGGTCCGCTGGTCCGATGATTGGATCCTAGAGAAGTCGAGGTCAACCATCAAATTTTCCTCTCGATGCAATATACCTGCCATTTGATCCCATAAAAAACATTTAGTTTGGTTCAGTAGTTTTTTATATTATGACCATTTTAAATAAAATTCTAGTGCATATGTAAGAAAACTAAGTATTTTACAAGAATTTGGATTGAATATTTAAAACTAAAAAGGGTATTTTTTTTAAATAATGCAACCGGCTTTAAAAGTAACCACGAAAAGGAGTTAAATAACCTAACAAATATTTTTTCTTTTGGAAGTCGGTGGCAAAAAGTCAATAAAATAAAAAGCAAAGTGTTTTTGACGTCGGTTACATTTCTTTTTAATTTTTTATTTACCATATAGGCGGCAAAGTTGTTTTTTTTGGCTTGACCATCTTTTCTGTTACCGTCAATGTTGCTGTTTTTTTGTTCAGTATTTTTTCTTGACCTGCTTTTGTTAGGATAGTCGTCACAATAATTATATTCAAACGCATATTGAATTTGAGGAGTGGTTGGATAGGCGTCACGGCGTCCTAACCTTCCGCATGACGCAGGTCCTCACCGGACGCGGATGTTTAGGGAGGACCTTTGTCTTATGAGAAAGGAGGAAAAGCCTGGGCGTCACCACTGCGAAGATCGCCCGGACGACACAGTTGAGCATACGGTGCAAGATTAGCGGCGATAGGCGGAGACCTCTAGCGCCTGGCATTGGTTGCGGTCATGTTCCGGGGCGAGACGGAGTGGGAAGCGGTCGCCTCCTTCTGCAAAGCAGTCATGCTCGCGAATGAGGAGGCGTGCCGGGTGAGAAAGAGGACAATGTCCTCCCTCCGCCCCACCCGCGGTGGTGGACGCCTACGGCGACGGACGTCGCAAGACGAACTCCGGCCACCGTAGGCGCGGGCATGCGGGCGGCGATTAAGGGCAACTCGCTATCCCACCATGGACCATGCCCGGGTCGACGGCGCGTTGTGTTCCACGCGCGCCTCAAAGAGCGTCAGCAAAATTACGGGGCCCCTCTTAGAGGGCCAAAGCCTGTCGAAGTCGTGGGACTTATTTCCATCACTGTGACCCCTGGACATAAAGGGCTATCGAAGGACACCGTGGATTATAGTCAGTACAAGTCTGACAGTCCCTCCCGCCTACTGCCTGGGGTGGGGAGGACTCATTTGATGATTTGACCACGTAAAAAAAAAGGCATATTGAAAAAGTGATGAATATGTATTAAAATTAAGTAAACAGTATTATTTATTTCCATTAATTTATCAATACATTATACAATACAAGGATTAACAATACTTTCATTGCTAATAATTGCGATAAAAACTCAATGCACGCAGAAAATGAATACCCTTTTTCTGCTGTTGTCTTGTTCAACAGTCTGTGTGTAAAATTCCAGTTGTTGCATTGTTATAAGTCCTAGTCGACCAGTTATGCAACTAAACAATTGCATAAAACAAAAGCGCACAGGGCAGTACTCACATTTTTGTGTGTCTATTGAGAAAGTAAAATTGAAATGGCTGGGAATAGGGCGACCTACCTCTTGTAAGAGTCGTTGTAGGAGTAGCACACAAAAGGTTACCGAGACCCTGAAACAGAAAGGGCTATTGAAAGCAGAGGGCCGATTTTTTAACTTTCTCCACTCTAAGAATTTCTCCTGTATCGTGTAAACACTTAGGCGTTTTTAAACATTCACATACACAAACGGCCAGACCCAGAACAACTACTTGTAGTTGATACAAATATTTTATTTAACAGCAGTCCATCACCAAGCGTGGTTGGAATAACCTGTGTCCATTTATACAGGGTGCCTGGAAATATGATTCAGACACGATTGCGACCACAAGACCAAAGATGCTTCTTAGTTATTTACGAGTATGATGAATGTAACATCTACAATCAACATTAAAAATAGACGATCTAAATTCGAATCAAACTTAAAACTGCTACGCAATAGCTCTAAACCTCTTAACTCCTAATTCATGACGTTACTCATACACGATAATTACAAATCCCCATCATTAATTATTTTTTGTGGATCATTAATTTAAATGCCAAACCGCTGTGGTGTAAACTTAAGGCTTTTGACATTTAAAGACATAACTCTAAGATTGGATATTGCAAATGTGCAGTAACAAATGATATAGGGGCCCACGCATCACATTAAACGTATTCTGAATTGACTCAATCGGCTTTTACGATGGGCGTGGGTAGAAACACACACATTCTTTTGTTTCGCTTAATTTACCATTTGCGTTCATAGTTGGCAGGGTGGATCTTAATGATTGAAGCACTTACAGCCAATTTCTTACGTTTCCTCCTCAATATTTTGCATACATAAACAGGTATTCGTTAAGTAAGGTACGTCCTTATTTAAGAGCGCGTATTCTGAAAGTTGGCAACGTCGCAAATAGTTGTCAAAAATTTACTGTATGAAAATAAGAAATATGGCTTTGTACTGCACTAAAAAAAAATATATAGGAATGAAAATACTGAATTTGATGTTGTAACCGTTTCTTGTCTAAAACAGACATTTGGAAAGTTTCCAAATTCTTTTTTTACATCTAAAACTATACAATAAGGTGTTACGAGGTTGCTGATTCTTTACCGGTCTTGCATCATTTGTCTGTGCATTGTGTTGAGCAGTGACATGATTTCCTCTGTGATTTTTGTATATCCGTCAGTATAGTGTAAATCATGTCACTGTCCACATAGGCTGTAGGCTTCATTTGCTTTTCTATGTCTTGAGGGGACTCTTCATCATGATGTCCAGGGCCACTTTCTTTTTCTTTTCCTACATTTTATTTTATTAGTATCGTAACTGCACAAACTTAACGTGTTCAGAATATGACTTTGGCTTAATAATAAAATCCTACATATATTTAATATGTATTAGTCGTTAATACAATATTAACACTAAAACGTAAGAAAATCACCGCAGAAAGAAAATGACTAAACATTAGGACTAGTTCGAAGTGGCCCATATAAAAGACATAAACGCGCTTTCACTTTTAAAATCACACTTTGAGTGCTATCAAAGAAATTGTTTCAATATTTCAAGTAACTTAATAAATATGTAAATGTATATTTTCCCACATTTTTAAATTTAGTATTTAAAAGCTATTTATTGTAAATGAAAATAGAATTTAATTCACAACGTTGCTCTTATTTAGTTAATTAATTACCCTAATTAAATAATATATTATGTGAAATAAAAGATAAATGGGCTGTGAAGGAAGCCATGGCTAGGAGCCGGCTAGTGTAGAGAAGTATCGAAGATTGATAAATAAATAATCTATAGGTACACGGCACAATGAATTTAAACTTTAGATCTATTAACTTATTTGCGTTTAATTCAATAAAATTATTTTATCATATTCTTATCACCGAAGGAAAACAGGGCCTCGTGGCTTAGCATCCGCACAGGTCGATCTTCAAGGTTAAGCCGCGCTTGTCGGGGTTAGTCTGTGGATGGGTGACCATTTATCATTGCGAGTTTCGTCAGTGCCTCGGAAAGCATGTGGCTCCAGCTGTCATTTGTTGATCTTTAACAGTCGTTACTGTTGGATTTTATTCTGCGCGATAAATGATGTTTTCAGTTGTTATCTGAATTGTTTTTGCTCTCAAAATTAATTGCACTACAATAATTGCACAGCGGATGCCTTCTGTATTTTATTTAAGAAACAATCAGTCCTGCCTTTCATAATTCACGAAATGATCCAGCAATTAAATATAAAAGACTGTCAAGTGTGAGTCTTATTTATGTGACTTTTGTGAAAGTGCAGGAGATGAGTTCCTAACTGTATTAGGGGTGTCCTTTGGAAAGTCAAATAAAAAAGTCTAGAATAAAATGCTGGGCTTTTCAAAGCTCTACCATGACGGTGTTAGGTATTTCAAAACCGCATTTCGTCCGGGTCCGCCAGTTCTGCTTGAAAGATCATTAAGCTGACAAGTGAACAATAAAATCATCGAAACTAAAAAAAAGGAGAATCCCTTTAGCTGTCGGTACTTTCTACACACCCCCAAAAATGGGCGTCGAGAAATTGTAAGGTCGCCAACGCGCAGGCGCACTTTCGCATTTTTAGTATTAGGATTCAGTCTCACCAATTTCACCCAGGGAACGCCAAAATCATAACGTCTCCCCAATAACTTTAGTATATACACACGCTTTCGCTTATCTCGCACACTGTAACGTACGGATATACAAAAAAGTACATAATGCATGTATCGGTGCAGCCAGATAATCGAACCTGGAGAATGTTTTAATTAGGTTAACGATTGGGAGCGGGTGGACGCGGCTCGTGACGTCATCCGCTAATGAACGGCGGCTCCACAGATAATGTGTGCTACAGATAGTTTACTTCATAAAAGTGGCGGAAGGACCCGGATACTTATTCAGAATTTAAGTGTTTGGAATTATTCGCGGAGTAACCACCATGCTGTCACAGTTTTACTTTATACCGTCGGCGTCGATGCGCAGGAGTCGGTTCTTTCGGGGTGAGCTCGCTCCATCTTAAGTCTCATCCTTGCTTCTGGGTCATTGTTGTCGTGGGTAAAAGCTAGGCGAGGCTGACACAGGATGTGGAAACTGACACAATTAAAAATGATATGTCGCAGGTATTTTTATCATTTCCCTAAACAAGTGTAGAGATTTGACAAATCCCACTAAAGAAATCTAGTGATTTAAAAAAATCCCTAAATTGGTTCAGTGAAATGAGGCTGGCAGGTCCAAAGATACGCTATTTATATATACGCGTTTGTGAACCTTGCCATAGTGTTTCTTGACTCCGCACTGTGTTTTTTCTTATTTAGCTAACCCGACAGATGACAGAAATAAGACGAAGAGACAGGTTTCTGGTCAACCTTTTACTTGACAAGAAGCGCATTTGCTGGTTGTTTTTGTATACTAGTATATAGTAAGGGTTCTGTATACTAAACATTCTGTGCCCCAGGCGGGTACCGTTCCCTATCGATACGCATTTCGATTCAATCGATGTTGAAGATTATCGATAAACGTTGATTTATTTTGACTGAGTTTTTTGTTATTTATCGATTGCGGATCGTTATTTCGCTGTGTAGCTGTGAGTATGTCCATAAATTAGTTGCGAATGGTTCAGTGCGGGAATGTGATAATGGCGTTGGGTTTGATTCCCTGAAAAAAATAATAATTTCGAATAGAAAAGCTTTTCTTATTGTCTGTGACGTGAACATACTTGCAGATGTTCAAAGATCTGTTGTAAAATCAAAAAACATTTTAAGTTTCTATCAGTCAATATACAATTTTAGTTATTAACAAAAGTATTCATTATTACAATTCAGAGAGAAGCTTCTGTTATTGGTTATTATTAGTCTGTTATAAAATCTAGCGAAGACTGTAGTAATGGGCTTTCGCGGAAAGTACCATTCATTCCCATTTCACAAAATGATCTTTTCGCAAAATTTACCCTTTCCTCAAACACGCATACCTATACAGAAAAGGGTATTGTCTCAAAAAAACAAAAAACTAAACTTTTCTTTCATTTGTATTGTCTCTGTTTCATGTTAGTATCGTTTTAACGTCAGCGAATAAAAACAAAACAGGACAGCGGAAGTTGGTTAAAGGCATATACAGTGTGTTTGGTTTCGAACTTGCGATACTTGAAGGGGATATTACTCGTATAGACTCATTTACATCGAAAAAACGGCTTTAAAAGAAATCGTACTCCATGGCGGTCATTTTAGTTTATGATCGGTTGAACTGGGGTATGTAATCCAAGAAACCTACATACATGCAAAAGACTTAATTGCGAAGTTAAACGTTGAGGCTAATCGAAAACTTACAGTTTTAATATTTAAAAAGAACCAAAAACCGTGTGAAAACACAAATATGTACACAAAAATTTAATTATTGAAGATTTTTAAATTATTCACTCTAGCTCGAAAAGTACTGTGACGCTTGTCCCGTCTCAAAAGATACAACAATAAACAAGGAGGCAAGAGTTTTTTTTTACGTGGTAAAATCATCAGATGAGTCTTCACACTCCGGGCAGGGCGGGAGGGACTGTCAGACTTGTACTGACTAAAATCCACCGTGTCCTTCAATTGCCCTTTATGTTCCAGGGTCACGGTGATGGTATAAGTCCCGCGACCCCGAAGGAGGGAAGAGTTATGGGACATATAAATCGTGCGATCTAACTTCGAATTCGAATAGCAAAACAACGCACGGCAGATGGCGTTAAAAGAAAATCTGGAATCAGACGTGTTTAAATTGAAGTAACATTATGTATTTTGTTTCATCGTAATCGGTTCACACAATATAAAATATATAAATTAATTAAAGCAATATTTAAAGGAATCATAGAGTAGAACAGAATGGAATGGTGTGGTTTGGTGTGGTGTGGTGTGGTGTGGTGTGGTGTGGTGTGGTGTGGTGTGGTGTGGTGTGGTGGGGTGGGGTGTGGTGTGATGTGATGTGATGTGATGTGATGTGATGTGATGTGATGTGATGTGATGTGGTGTGGTGTGGTGTGGTGAGAGCGGGCATTAGGAAAATAGTCCTACATAAACCTGGAATGCAAGTGTCAAATATTTTTGATTAATCTAAGAAAATTCTAAATAAACGGTTTATATGAAAAACGTGGCCTGAATTAAGCGCTTGCAACTAAAAAATACATTGTTAAATTCCGACATCCACGCGAACGAAGTTGCGGGCACAGCTAGTTATAAATATAAAAGATCGTTAATCTCTGCCAAAAATTGGTACAAATGCGACATTGAGATTAGCTGACAGAAACATTTCATTTTTATGGATACCCTTTAAAACCACCCCGTTCCCGGCCTCAGCTCGCCCGTGATTTATTTTTCTTCTTATTTTGTTATTATTCTGTATATAAACTAACAATTATGTTGGTCTCAAAAATGATCGACCCTGGATTAATATGAGATCTCAGAACTTTTTGTACTAAAAGGACAGCGCTGCTAAACTTGGCATTTCTTACATGTTCGTTTTTTTATGGGATTATAGGCATATATTTACAGGCTACTTAAACAGACATCTACAAAACAAAACAGCGATATAAAATAATTTAAGCCATAAATGTCTCTGTAATTTATGTTCATATTACCCAAATACTTAACTGGGCCACATTTCTCATTGAATATATCGTAAATTATGAACATAATATTTGTTTGGATATTCTATTGTACTTTCTTGGTTTACATACGTACTTATCTTTTTTATTGTTATAATGGTTTAACTACTCTTTTAAAGTTATGTGTTCGCTACGTGCTTCCTGTATTATAGGTACGTATTTTTTTGACACCGCGTATGCCTTGCTCACATTTTTAACTCTACTGTGGGGAAGCTTGCTGTCTGTTGTCATCGCTTCTGCCCACCGAGTTTTCAGAAGCACGGCCTGGTCTAGTACAGCTAGTATTAGATAGTAGATTTGATGAAGGCGTCCATATATTGTACAGCCTTGAATGACGCGTATTTCAAACCAATATTACTTGAGCCAGGTTGGCCTCCGCCTTCTCTGGAGTACCCTGTCGACCACCTCCACTCTCATGTCGTCTTTATCTGTTACTATGGAATGGAATTGAGACACCATTGTTGTTATGACTGGCCTGTTGGTCTAGTAGTTAGTGACCCTGACTGCTATGCCGGGGGTCGTGGGTTCGATTCCCACCCAGGACAAATGTTTGTGTGATGAGCACGTTCTGTGTCTGGGTGTAATTTATCTATAATATGTATGTATTTAGAAATATATAAGTACGTTCATCAGTTGTCTAGTACCCATAACACAAGCTCTGCTTAGCTTGGGATTAGATGGCGTTGTGTGATAGTTGTGGAATATTTATTATTATTTATTTATTATTATTTATGGTTGGCCAGCTTGAACTGGGTATTTCTGACAGTTGACCTAGTAACAGTAGACTTAGCCTTGAATTGGCTAAAATCACGCATCTGCATGTCTTAACGTAAGTGCTCGAAAATATTAATTAGATTTTTTTTAAGTTTATCTGTTTCTTTAATTATGATAAGATGTACTAAAATATTCTTAACAGTTCGGTGTGTTTAGAGAAGAGCGCAAAAAAAAAAATGTTTAATAATTCATTTACCATTTCCAATTGATTAATCGCATTCGATAAAATTCGTTATAGAGCGCGCATAGCCTAAGAATATGAAAATCAATCCAGCAGTTTTTGAGGTTATACGTAACAAATACAAATCTATTCAGTTTATTTATTTATATGCAAACACTTATCTAGAGTATCTTCTGAAATAGACTTTACATCAGTTGTGCCTGCTTATATCCTACAGCTCATAGTACAATGACCTCGATAGACAGGCAATGTAATTGGGTGCTCCTGTTAGATAAAAAAAAGACAGTCATAGACTGGAATTGGCTGATAAATGGCGATAGGCTGACACCCTATCACTTTGTGTGTTAATATCGTCATAAGAGAGCCGTGGGCGTACAATAGTATATTTCAAGACTTTTTTTCTTTATTGACACCACAATTATTTCTAAACGGTTTCATTTTTGAAATAGCGCGTTTTTTTTAAATATGTATTTGACATAAAATTTTAAAAATATTGTTTAGTGAGAGAAATCCTGTTTTCATATAATAGAAGTCTTTTAGGAATAAAAGTTATTTAGAAAAAAATTATATTAGTAAGCTCTATATATTAGGAATAAAAGTTATTTAGAAAAAAATTATATTAGTAAGCTCTATATAATTTTAAAGACCTATCCATAGATACCATAGATAACCCCACACGAATGGGTAAGGCGAAATTTTTTTTATTTCTAAGTGTACTCCTAACATTTGTTTGGGTTTTATTTTTGTGTAAAATCCTAATGCGGTTAAAAAAACTCACCAAGTTTTAACAGGATCGCTCTTATACTTTCGAAGAAAAGTGGCTGTGCCATACGGACGGACAAACATCACCAATTTATAAGTGTTCCGTTTTTTGTCATTTGGCTACGCAACCCTAAAAATGAAAATCTAGTAGACCAAGCGGATATTATTATTGATTCGATACTTATTGACGTTTTATCTAAGGATCGAAATACCGGCCCTTCACTACATATCATAAAACAAAGTCGCTTCCCGCTATCTGTCCCTATGTAGGTATGCTTGGATCTTTAAAACTTCGCAACGGAATTTGATGCAGTTTATATGTATACAGGGTTACTGGTTGGTTAAGTCGACCTAGTCCCTTTGAGGGGTTAAAGTACGTCTACTTTAATAATTTGATTTGATTTTACTATGGGAACCCCTATCCTAATCCATATCGTTTTTGAGTTATTAGACCATTGATTTTTTCCAAAAATATTCCACCTCTGCGTCATAAACTGGTTACTTTTTCGATAGATTACGAACGACTCATTCTATTGAAACGAGTATGTTTGATAAATTACTAAAACCTTGGGAAATAAATGGCTGTAAAATTCTTTTTTTTGGAGCTGCCCTTGTCTTTCAGGACAAATTGTGGCACCATTTTAAAAAGCTAATGAGACAACAGTGTTTTTGCTGCAATCTGCCAATCTAGTAAGGTACATTTATTTTGAGAAATTTGGCCTGAAAGACAAGGGTAACGAATGACGCAGAGGTGGAATAATAACATGCGTAATATAATAGAGATTGCACCCGTGCGGAGTCGGGGCGGGTCGCTAGTAATGTAAAATTATATACAACATTGGGACTGCATTTATGAATATAATTTTAAATGAATGTTAATTTACAGCACAGCTAATTATAAAATTAAAATTCCCTTAAAAATATAAAACAGGACTAGAGTTCAATGAAATCGCAAGTAAATAATGCAAGTATGCAGAAAATTACAATTTCAAAATGAGTGGCTTGAAACAAATTGACTCAGTCATTTTATTCGAACGAAGTAAAGGATTATGTTTCCATTAATATTTATAGGTATTAAGATATTCTTCACGCTTGCTTTCTTATACTGGATCAGCAGGACTGACAGGTGGCATAGACATGGAAATGAATCAATAAAATTATTTATGCGATTGATTGCTGCGCCGCGTGTCGCGTATTTGACAAATATTTGTATGAAGACGTACAGACAGCATGGAAACCTACCCCAATTTGTCAAATACAAAATTATGATAAGGTTGAAAATCTATTAAAGAATTTTGGCAGATTGAGGTAAGTTTAAAAAAAAAAAACTTGCCCCACACTAGGAATTTCTTTCTGTATCGTGGGTGCGTTTACAAACATAGAAACTCACATTCACAATCACCCAGACCCGGAACATCTCATGAACATCACCTGCAGTTCGTACAAATATTTGTTCCGTGCGGGGATCGAACCCGCGACACACTGCGCAGCAGTTGATCGCTCTGACACTGCGCCAACCGTAACCGTGTCGTCGAAGTTGATGTGCTGGCTTCTGTACCTATGTTCTAAACGGCACCGTGTTGTTTTCTCACTGTGTAATAAAATTCTAGATATTATCTAGAATTTCCTGTCCGATATGTTTTGTTTTAAATGAGCCTTCCCTTGTCAACTGAAAGTTAAAATTGGCCAAACCCTCTAGGCAAACAATTATTTGCTTAGACTTAAAAGCAAATAATTATTTTCACACTACTTGCTCGTAAATGTCAAATTATATGTCAGACAAACCTACTGTAAAGCAAGTCATTGTTCCCCCTCGTTCGAGCCGGGCAATAATATTGTACTGAATTTCATTAATCCCGTGGGAATAATGTGATTTGAACTTGGAACTTTAAATAAAACCGTATGAAAACTTTCACCATGGAGTTGTATCACTAATGGCGGCCGGTGACCGCAACAGCTGATCGCTTGCAGTGGTGCCAGCTTGACGTTCGAAGGTTTTCATACCACATCAAATTTCAAAAATCCAATTTATTTCCTCGCAGTAGGTGTGAAAAGCAGAGTAAGCTCCTCGGGAGTAAAGATGCCTTGTCTTGGGCTAACTTGAATCCCTCGTTACACTAAGGATTCTATTTCACTAAGGAACACTTCCAGAATCCTTAGTGTCGCTTCGGGATCTAATACACCCGTGACGTAAGGCAATGCTTTACTCCCTTGTTGCGTAATCTTCTATGTCCTCCCTTTTAGAGAATGGTCAATTTTAGGAAGCTATTTCTCATTCCATTCTTTTAAGTGTATTATCTCTTCTATACGACCAAGCTATGAGTAAACACGTCCATCTATCAACTGTTCCGTCACTTCCACTTGAAAATTACGTTTATCAAAAAAATACGTAGTGCAAATTAATTCTCAATAATATTTACGATTGTTTTTTTACTTTTTATTATGCGCACCACGGGTATTTACAGATATATCTTATAAATAGGTCATCCTATTTCATATGCGACAATGGGCAGTATTATCGCTAAAAGTGCTTTATTATCTTGTTAACGTAATATTATTTGAAAAAAAAATAAAATAAAGTGTCTTAGTGTTAAAAGCGAGGAAGACATCACATCAAAGCGCATTAACAGCTTCTCCCTTTTCCTGATTGCATAATTACATTCTAAAATTGATTGAGGCGTCACTTAAATTATAAGCACACCCTAACTAATCATTTGAACATGTTACGGTCAAATTATGACTTATGACCACTCCGTATAAAATGCGCGCCGCACTTTTTGCATTCCAAATGCATAACCTCTCTACCGTCACAATCTATGGGAAAGTTATTCCTGGAATGAACGATAAGGGAGTGCTTCCTTCGGTATCGCCGTCTCGCTTTAACGTTGCGATAGAAGTGTGTGCGAAAGAGACGGTACTGTTTAAGGAATGTCACACAGCATTTTATTATTATTCATCGAAAGTATCATCAGGGTTATAAAAGTATGTTTTGTATCAAATCTTTAGATTTTGGGTGTCACACTATTGTGATGTGATTCTGAAGATTTTTATCGACTGATTTGATTGGATTACTTCAAAATAAACAGATAAGTAGTTCTTCAGAGAGAGAGAATTAAAAAAATAAGTTTCGACTTTTCACTCAAGCATAATTATACAACGCTTAAGTTCTGTAGTAAACTCTAATTATGTAATATTATCTTTATTACAGAAGGTACAACAGTCTCGTTCAATTTCAGGCCTATCCCATTGACTAGAAAGCTTTATCCGGAATGTAATCCCGTTTCCGCTGTATTGCTCACCTGACTGCGCCTGCGCCGCGCCGGTCTGTAATCTCATTGGTGCACCGTATGGAAACAGTAGTAACGTCATCTGCCGTCTGGAGCGCAATATTATGTTCAAAGAAGGAGTAACTGTTTATTTCGAAAAATAACGTTCTTTTTCACCTCACACGCTCGGAAATATTCTATTTCTCATTCAAAATCTGAGCGCAGAACTCCATTTTGCGCTCTAGAGCGCAGTGTTTTCAAAATTCGGACACGTCTTGTATTCAATTATTTTCTACACTTGACAGGCGAGCCGGTCTCCACTGCATTTCCTCGCCTCACTAAGTGGTGAAAAGTTGTGTGTTTTGCTCGGCAGCAAGGTTAGGGTGCTCCCACATTTATCGACGCGGAATAGACTAACGCCGATCAAAAAAGCCTTTATGTAAACGTAATAAGGATGTTTCTAATACCGTGGTAAAATACGCGCATCTGACGTGGAGTTGCGGATACCAGCCCGTTTTACAATACAATACCGTGGTAGAAGTGGGAGCACCTTTATCCTGCGTCTCGTACCTTTAAAAACTTCACTACGCCCTGTATTCTATATTTGAACCGCTCGCTCACGCTGTTTTTCTTCACCATTTTGAGAGCAGCAGTGATGAAATAATTCACACTAAGTTCTAAGTGTTGCAACCTTTTTACACTAAACCACCACTACTCTCAAAATCTGTCTGAAAATGTCTTCTAAAAGATAAAGGACGAAAAAATAAATAAAAAGTCCAAAAATAATAATAGTATTTTACAAAGTTATTCATATGGTACTAGCTTTTGGCAGCGGCTTCGGCCGCGTGTAACTCGACAACATCCATCCATCCATCCTCACAAATTTTCGCATTTTATAAAATACCTTAGTTGGGACGCTTTTTTTTTTTTTTTTTTTTTTTTTTTTTTTTTTTTTTTTTTTTACGTGGTAAAATCATCAAATGAGACCTCCCACCCCGGGCAGGGCGAGAGGTACTGTCAGACTTGTACTGACTAAAATCCACGGTGTCCTTCAATAGCCCTTTATGTTCCGGGGTCACGGTGATGGTATAAGACCCGCGACCCCACATTGACAAGGCTATGATTTTTTTTAGCGATAGGGTCATTGCACTTGATCTGATCTTCACCTGGTTACGCCCACATAATAACCTGGTTTTATTGACCTATGTATGTATTTTTTATCAATATTTTTAATACAATCACTAACCATCGCATGAGAAATTTTAAAATCTTAATTACAACCAAACAGCACGTTAAATAAAATTATTATCTGGCAGACCCCTTAGGCGAGTGATTCTAGCTAATCCCGATAACTGCATTTATACAAAAAACAAGCAAAAAACCTCACATTAAAGTGCTCATTATGTATTTATTATCTAATAGCATAAATCTTGTTAAATGCGAAGTTTGTTGAAAAAATAAACAGTTATAAATTAAGTTACGTAAGCAACTTGTTCTTATTTAAATCGTCGGTTAACAAATTACTGAGTTGTTGTGGGTTGACCACGTATTGGGATGATGGCTATTATCTTTGTTGAAGGCCTCAAATGCTGTGCGGGCGCAGGTTTTGTGTTTTGTTGCTAGTACATGTAGTTTATCAAATATTGAGAGTTATTCAGATGAGTTACCTTTTCTGGTAAATTCCCGCATACGCACAATTTATCACAACCGGGTTACCGCGGCCCTTGAATTTAAAGGGTAATTGAAGGAACAGGGTGGTTGATTGATGGTTTCAGTGAGTATGAGTCTCGCTCTGATAGTCCTTTCTGCCCCTTACAGGGCGGGAAGAGACATTTGATGATTTACACCAAAAAAGGAGTGAAGTACGTTGCAACACGGCCGGTATCTCCAGGGCGCGGTAAAGTGATTGCAAGAACATTTCCATTTATTGTACTGGCTTTAGCGATGAGAATTCTCAAACCAATTTAATCCGCCCCAAGATTGCTCCTTCTGGACCCGTTTTCTGGAGTGTTAGCACTCTGTTGACCCCTTCTTCCCGTAGCCCAGTCCGGCTATGTCAGGAAATCTCATGGCCAACGAGGTGATCGTGGGCCATTTTCCTGCTGGTACTAAATCAACTATTCCCTGAGTGGACAGGGCGGCCTGCCAGCGCTTGGTGAAGGCCGGTACATTTTGCGCTGTGACGGGTTTGACCAGAGTCATGAGGGAAGCAAGGACTATTGCTAATATGGGGATCAATTTCTTCGGCAGTTCTTCCCGCTGGATTTTCATCCTCTTGTCCTTTGTGTGCTTATGCTCTGGACACCAATGGAAGCCATGTAGGATAAAACCAATGAGGCAGGTCATCGGTGTATTGTCCGCGACAATTGGATTTAGATTATTGCATTCGTTTTGAAGGTATTTTTATAAACAGAATATTAATCCATATCCAAATAAATACGTTAATCACCTGAAGAATTTAATTTTCAATAAAAAACTGGGGGCAGAAGCTAGTGGATTTATTATGTTGTTTAGTGATGTATTTATAAGTAGGTATTCATGTCACCTTATTGTCACAACAACAACTTACTTAGTGTTTAATTTAATAAAATTTGATAGGCAATATATTTCTATTTATTATGACCACAAGAAATCTATACACAAAATACAATTGACTGCCATATCTACATACCAATCTATACATATAATAAAACTGTAGAAAAATTGTTTTTGTACATCAAAATAAAATCCAAAAAAAATAGCTAGGGTGTTAAAGGACAACCAATAGGACCCATTTCTAGCATTTTTAGAATTTTTGTCTGTTTGTCGGTTTGTCTGTTTGTATGTTTATATGTCCGGGCATCACGTAAAAAGTACGAAATCAATGTAAATAACTTATATACACAACGATTAAGCGTAACTTGAGGTAACATTTAGTTTTTGTTTCATTGCAATCGGTTCAGTCTATCAAAAGTTATTCGAATTTAAAGTGTTTCAGAAGTAAAATTACGATCAGTTCACACCAAGACGCGTAGTTCAGTAGCGCGATCTAGCTTCGAATATTAAAACTACATATTCAAATAATTTATCTAATGATGATTATAAGATGGGACAGGATGGGACAGGATGGGACAAGATGGGACAGGATGGGACACGATGGGACACGATGGGACGTGATGGTACACGATGGAATACGGTGGTAGTGAATAGTATAGAATCATTTATTCACTCTCACTCTTAATCTTACAAATAGGTAAATCTATTTTATTTGTTTTGGAGTTCTAACTCTTATACCCGACTACGGCAAAGCCAAAAGGAGGGTTATGATTTTGTTTTCGTATTGTAGAACATGTTTACGTACACGCGATAAAAATTGAATGAAGCTTGAACTTGAAATCCTAATATCAATATTTTTTAATCAATTTCATGGTTCTGCCTATAAACAACAGAGGGCGTTTATAACAATAACGTCAAATATTCTACTTTCTAAATACAGGGTTTAGAAAAACTTGGCGTGGTGATTTACGTACGCATATTTATGTACGCTCCAGAATGATAGTTCACAGCAAATGTTGTTAATAAAGAAGAACTAGCTAATAATATAATATTTATGTGTCGGTTGGAGGATTCAACAGCGCTTCGCACAAAAAAATACATTGGTAAGTTCCGACATCCACGCGAACGAAGTTGCGGGCACAGCTAGTTTATAATAATTAGATTATCTAACAAAAAATAGTCAAGAACTGATCGAAACTGTTCAATAGACTTTATATTCGAACCAATGAGCCCGCTATCCATGTAAACTAGCCAAGAAATGTATCGCTAATGCGACTAGACGAAAATGTCACAAAGCGTCAAAGAATCTGGGTATTCAAACAAACTTTCAAAATCAGTCGGGTTATACCTAAACGACCGTAACTCTTACCATCAATATTATCGTAGTAAGACCGCTTCAAGTTTTGCAAAATTATAGCGCGACTTAAGACGTATGGTTTTCTCTTTCTAATGTATGGTTAATGTAAAGTGCGAGAGAGAAGGGTGACGAAGCTCGAGTCTCACTAGCGGGACATCGACCAGCAGCTTTCAGAAAAACTTCGACGCAGTACCGCAGTGTTGCAACTTGGAAACTTTTATGTCCGTTGTTGGAGTAAGGTTATGAATAGTTTCGCAATAAAACTGCACTAAAACATTTTAAATTAAGTTAAGCATTCATGATTAACTTAATGTTTAAAATATGTCTTGCAAAAACCCAAAGATAAGAAATAAAGGCTATTAAATTCTATTCATATCAGACGCTTTCATTAAAACATGGTTGTTTAAATCAATATTGTATTGTCTAGGTTTTTTTTATTTGCACTAAAATTTAAAGAACCCTCACGCGGCAGAAAACTTGTCACCAATATTACCCATATTTAGAAAATCCATAAAAATACCTTCGTTAATTCTCGAGCTGCAACGCTATTCTACTAAGGTTACTTGCCCCGTGGACATCGACAAAAACCGTGCAGCCTGCGTTTGTATGTGTGCGTGTCGTCTTGTCCCTATGCACTCACACAGAGTCGCGCCCGCATACCGAGCTGCGCGCGCGCTGGAGAAACCGTGCGCTTTGCATTCAACACTCAGTTGTAAAGCAACTTTAGAGGTCATCAAACGCTTTATAGGGACCTTTTATAACTTCACACGTCAAATTATTTTGACATATTTATTAAAAACTATCGAAAATACTATCTTTGAAAGTTCCACCTTACCGTAGAACTAGTTAAAGTGTCGTAACAGTTAAGTGCTACTTGAAAGTTGTCATAGTGCCATGGACATTTTCATCCCGGTTCCGACGTGTTAAGTTTCGGTAAAGTTGGTTTATGTTGAGTTTTAATTAAGTTTGTGTTAAGTGAAACTATGAGTGGTTGTGAGTTTAGTGATTGATACCCGCTCTCATGTTGGATATGGAAGGATTTGACTCCAGTTGAAAATGTGGGAAAACATTTTCTACGTCAAATCTGTGAGGAAAAAGGGGACCAGTGTATAGGTAAGTCTCATTTCCATGACTTAATCGTAACTTAAGTTATATTTAACTAAGGAGTACACTTTCTAAACAACTTTGATTCAGAGTCGACGTTATGTTACCAACTTCAAACCTGTGTGTGGGACATTTCAAGTCGTTCTTTGCCGGCAAACATTCATTTCATAACTTGATGCTTCTTTGGAATCTTATTGGAGTGGTGACTATTTTGTAATGTTTTGCATAGAAAAAACCAATTCTCTTTTTGTACATTCAATACTAGCATGTCAAAGCAAAGAATGAAGCATGCTAACTTAAACGAAAGGGAATACTAAAATGACAACGCATTAGGAGGAGGTGGAGGTATCTAGAGGTTAAAGAAGAAGCTATGCAAGCACGTTTCCTGACGGAGGAGCCAGGCTAGTCATCGGCACCTCAAGTCACCTGCATCATAAATTTTTTCGATTGAGTCATAGGGTATGGCACTAAACTGAGTAAAAAAAGTCCAGATGCCTCTGCATCGTTCTATAGACGTTACATTTGATCATTTATTTTATTTTATTTTTCCTTTATTGGCCAACCAACAATTTCATCTCTGGTAGCTAAATATTTTTCTCCAGAGATCCAAACGATTTTCTTTGAGTCAATAGGCATCCGTTCTCTATACTCAGAAATGCATTGAGAAAACCTGAACCCTGGAATTATTCCTGACATCAATCTCCCAGTATCAGGGTGCCCTATCTTGGGAGCAATCAGCTCTTTCCCATATCAAATTGCTAGATTTGAAAGTATGGACTATTCCATCATTAACTCTCAGAGAAATAGTGACTACATCATTGTATAGAAATGTCATGATAGGGGTGTTTTGAGACCCTCATGAGATATATAATTCTCTATAAAACAGATATAAAACAGATAAGAAAATCATATTAGCAATTTATTGTAGACAGCAGTGGAAACAGACAAAATCCCTTGGTGTACAGGGTTCCAAAAAAGCCATTGCTCCTTGGAATCCTTAAAAGTTCATAGGGTTTCTTTTTGGTGAGGGTCTTAGCTTCCTGTCGTATTATTGACCATAATTATGTTTACGTAGTCAGTAGGTGGCCACAACACAAATGTTTTGCTGCAAACATTTGTTTTGTAACAACATACAATTTATTCGGGGCATTACACACCATTGACACCATGCGCTCGTGGACGAATTTTCGATCCTCCGCTCCCAGGTATACCTTATAAGGTGTGTGGGACAGATCATCTCTTGTCACAATCTTTACTTAACAAGAGTAGAGTGAGAAAGCAACTCTGATATATTAGTGGACAATTGGACATGGCTTCTGGGGGCAATAAATGGTCTATTGTATCCTATTATTTGTAATGGTAAGAAATACGACAGACCATTTTACGAGTCAATTCATAATTATTATGATCCAGTTAAAGTGGCCCTTTTTAGATCTACTAGAATCTAGAACTACTTCAAATTAGTTGTTCAATAAATAATGTGTTAACGCTAGGTAAACAGAAGTGATGCGGAGTTGATGTAAATTACTTGAAATATAATTGAAAGTTCTTTCTTGTAAGACACACTCCATTTTATTCGTAAAATATATCTTTCGCAATATTACATAAATACCTTAAGAGTTGTCGAACTTAAAAAAAATGTTAGCGATAGAAAAAACGAAAAAGTGAACAAGATAAACCATTGGAAAAAGTGTCCTTCCCTTGGACTGCGGCAGGCTCTTCGTAATTGTATTTTCTGACCTCCGCCACAGCCTCCGCCTCATGTCTATCTGACCCCCGCAATATATTACAGGGTACGGGGTTGTCTGACTTTTGAGTGTCGAACTACCTACTTCTCAAGACTGTCAAAGATCTACAAATGACGGCCAGGAGAAATGGATTGTTCGAATTGATCATCTGACTATAACCACTGTTATTGTTTGAAATGTGACGTTCCAGCTTTGCCAATAAGATCACCAATTTAAGGTGTTCAAATGAAGGGTGTTCCCAAGCTCAAAGCTAAGAAATTCAGTTTGAGATTGGCTAATAAGTTCACATTGACACCACTTTTGATGTACCCTTTTTGGCCGAAGTCGAAGGTTTGGTCGGACAATACTATAGAATACTTTGATAGCTTGATGTCACTGGCTCACTAACACATCTACCACCATTCGTAATGACTGAGAGTTTGACATCAGTGACTGATGACCAGGTTACTTGAGTGAGATAATAAACTAACTGCGTATGAAGAAAGAAATCTTTAATATGACTCAAGCGACAACAAGCAAAAATAAGCTGGTCTTTCTTTCGTCATCGGTTTAGAGTATTCCCACCTTCTGGTGTCTGAGTTAATAAGGCCGCTTCTGGTAAACCGACATGCCTCTGACATGACTTTTATCATCCACCGGGGTGGCATAGTATGTCTGCATTATATGCAAAACTAGGTTTGAAAATAGAATTATGCAAAAACTGCCAGTTTTGAATCGATATTCATGCTGAAGTAATGTTTTAAGGTCTTTAGAAATTGAATCCATTACTAGTGTTTGTTGCCGCAACACCAAACACTAACAAATAAATTAGACACATAATATCTTCTACACACAGCCGAATGTCCTTTATCTCGCTTTACTGTTGCTGTACAAATCTAGTCTAACACGCCACTTTATTTGGTACTTAACTTGCGCAAGAGTGCATTAAACGTTTAAAATATAGTTCTGTAACTAGGTCTCCTGTACTGTAGCAAATTGAATATATAAATATGAACTGTATATAAAGTTTACTATATATGGCTGGCATAAGCCGACTTACAATTACATGCATTTATAATTTAGACGTTATTTTTCGTACTACAAAGCTCAAGATTGTTTGTGGTTTTGAAGGATAGACTTGTCCCCTGTTAAGAGCTTCGGTTATGGTTATTAAAATCCAATTAACAACTTGAATAGGTTAGCATATTAATCTGAGAATAAAATGAACACATTAAAATCAGGATTCACTCATTTATCATCCCTTTCTTGCCTGTCTTGACAAACATAATAATGCTAAAAATAGCCAGTAATTGTTGTAAAGTTGGATGGACCACCACGACTTGAAGATATTATGGCATATATAAACTTATTCTATATTTCTTATAAATCCCTCAAGTTCGGTAATCATCCCACGAGATCAACATACCCGGATAAAAAGTATCCTATGTGTTTAATCCAGGTAATAAGCTTACCATTTTTTCCAATTACGTTCAGCAGTAGTTTTGGAGTTGATTCAGTCGAAATCAAATCTTTTCTCTTTGGTATTTCAGTTTGAGTAATTATTTTCAGAGCAACTTTTTATTCCCGATTGAGCACTTCACCTGTCAAAATTTTGACAAACTCAATCGGGAATAAAATTATAATTCAAATCCTTTCCCAGTTGAGAAACTACGGTTTGGTAGCTTGTAGTGATGGGGTGTTTAGTATTTCAGTTAACCTTCCCAGAGTGGTTTAAAAACACACCACCATGTATCTATGCTAGCCTAGTACTTACTTTTTCTGGTGTTTCATTTTGACTTCCCTGACGGATATAAGAACGCACCACCATGCACCAATGCCTATTATTTTAAACACAGCCCATTATTAGAATCTACCCTAGTTGCTCTAATGGGAATGGATTTGAATTATATTTCTGTTCTCTATTGAGCAACTTGTCAAAATTTTGATAGGTGCTCAATCTGCTGCGGAAATATCATCTTCCTGCCCTTATCCTTCGAAATACCTCATATATTATTGTGATCGTTTTCTTTTGCTTGATCGTTTGCGTTTGTATTTCATACCATATCTCCTGTTCTTGTCCTATTTAATTTGTCGCTTCAAAGAGTACCTATTTGGAAAATATTATAGACGGTTTTACCAAACTATGGGAAAATAATGGCTTTACCAAAAAAGGGGTCCTCCAGACCGTCCTGGATCATGGCGGCGATCTCAACGAATATTAACCATCGACACTGAAAATAATAAGTGCACACAGGTGCATTCTTTTCTCTCTTTGTCTAGTCTGGTGGGACAATAATCCACCAAGGAGAGAAATCAGGTACAAAACCAGGGCCTGCTACATAACATAACTACAAATGAAACTGAAGAAACTTGGATATGTTTTAGATACACCTCTCCCAAGAAGTTAGAGAAAAAACAGACATAATGTTCAACAGTATTTACGATTTATGAGAAATGAAATTACGAGGAATGATTCTTTTTTCAAAGTATCGACTTTCCTTATTTGGGACGGTTATGGATGTGCCATAAACTTTGTCACATACAAAACTTATGACGTGATTGTATACAGGGTGAAATTGAATAGATGCGACAAATTGAAATATACAATAATACGTGTTGTCAAGAAAACATATAAAATATCAAATGTAAAATTTAAAAATAATTGGTCAGTGTTAAGCTATGAACAGCAACGTTTAATAACATGAGTGCTCGATGATTATTGAGCACTGCGATAAGTAGGACTAAATTTTTTGATACTTTAATTTTTCTTACATTTATTTTGCATATTAAATGCTGGAATACCGATGATTCGTACTTAAATAAAGCAAATAACATCAATGGACCTTTTAAAAACGAAAATCGCGTAATTTTTTTAATCGATTTAGATTGTTGAAAAAACAGTTTATAATTACTATGTTACTGTAACTGAAGCTCCCATTTCATTTTGTCGCATTTATTCAAAGTCACCCTGTATAGGTAGTAATCTTAACGTTAGCGAAGGTGTGCTATTGTACACCCACAGATAGCAAATAACGGTATTGTAGGTCCCGAAGCAAGCTTGTCGCTATTTATCGCTCAGAATTATAAACTCCAGGCAGTAAATTTTCTGACAGGAAACTCGAATTACAAGTTCACAGCGCTAGGAATCGAATTTAGGATATCCACGAAGTTTCTTGCGTGTTCTTGTCCAAGGATCCTGATTTTGTTGCTGTACAATTGAATATGCATTTTAAGTTTTTTTTAAAGGGGACATTCTTTATATAAATAAATTTATGATTGAGTATTCACTAATACTACTACTATTAAGTATGCTGTGCTAATACTTTTATAGTGTAAGAGAATACTCTAGAAAAAAAAAAGACTGTTTTGTATGCACGGCTAATTTGCACACTTTTATAATGTTAAGCAAAAACATGTATGTTTATATTTACTATTATGATATAATATTCACTAGACAGTTATCAAATGACTGTAGTTACAAGATGTCTGAGTCCTGTCTGTGAACCTCCCAAAATAGTATTTAAATACATCGTAAATAGTCTGGTTCGCGATATAAATCAGTCGGAGGAAACAATTCAAGGTTGTGTGAATTTACTGGTCAAATTAAAACGCGATACGATTCTTGAGATACTTAAGACTTGTTGTATTACTAGCACTGATTGTGTTAGACATTCAACAAAATATGCGAATACCTTTACAATTATTTCATGGCAAACGTTGATTATTCCTAAAAAAATAAATATCTTTTTGTCTTATGCTATTTTGCCACGTACTTTTTCTGATCAACCCCCTAGAGAAATTGCAAACAAACGAAAACGCTCTGTAGTCTATTAGATTTTCAACTTCATGTTATTAGGCATAAAGTTGAAAATTTAATAAGACTACAGAGCGTTTTCGTTTCGTTCACTGTTGATTGTGAGTGAAAGAGTAAGAAATACCCATCTTTCAGTAACTGTCGTATTTGAAACAATATACGATGAATAAAAATAATATAATCATCTGAATAAAAGTTTCTGATGTTTTTTAATTCAAGCAGTAACATTTTGGCAATGGAACTCTCCATTGCCGAAATGTTACTGCTTGAATGAAAGAAAGAAAGAAAAAAAAGAGATTTATTGGGACACACAGGACAAAATCACATGAAAAGAAACAACATAGAAAAACAAAAATCAATAAAAGAAAAACAAAGGTAAAACAAAATAAAAAAAACAAACAAGTTAGTCCTGTGCGAGGCCAAAAGGCTCCTACCTCAGCATGTGCTGTGACAATTAACTGTCACAGCGCTGGTTTTCTGGTAGTGCCCAAAATCTTATGTCTACATGAGAAGCATTGATGAGTAGACAATTTCACAGAAGCCCCTAGTTCTCTAATGTACGCAAAAATTCATAGAATCGCACAAAAAATCAAGTTTTGCAGTGTCACAAAAACCTACTTCAAGAATCGTTCGAAACTAAACGTTCGATTTCACCACCATTGAACATAAGTTATCCGGAGATACGAGCAACGGAAATCAAAGTGCTAAGTAATCTATGATTACTAACTTAATCTACGGCAACATGTAAGAAGTTTAATTGATCGTGACCACCTGTCATTTTGTGTCCATGTCTAGTTAACCCCTTTCGCTCGCCGACTTACGGCTGATCGCTGAGATTAGAAGCAGTGTGAATGACTCATAGCAAGGAGAAAACTTTCTGATGAGCGTGAATTAAATCTTAGTTATCTATTAGCGGGTGCCGTTCGCAAACAACTATTAGCTACCTGTTAGATGTATTGCCGTATGTTTCATACAATAAAGGTGACAAGTAAGCGTACGGCCTCCCTGATGGAGAGTTGTCACCGTAGCCTATGTACACCTCTAACTCCAGAGGTATAACTTGCCCGTACCCAACCTTTTCATGCTCTTTTGAGGTTGTATATGTGTGAAGATAAATTCTACCGGTAAAACTACATCTCTCGTGTGAAGAAGTGGACGTGGACGCCACGTGTTTGTACTTTATTCAAAACACAAAAGGTAGAACTAATATCATGAGTATTTCCTCGACGAAAACAATGATTCGTCTATTCTACAAGTCAACAACCGTCACATTTTACAAGCAAACAAAGCCACGACAATTTCCGATCTATCCATCTAATCAGCAATATTCGTGACGTGTATCAGATGCCAACAATAAGCAGATAAATCTGGACGCTAATCAATACTTGGGGATCGGACGCTCGCGGCGTTCCCACGAAATCGATACGATGGTACGGAGTGATTCGCGGAATGATAGCCGACGAATGTAGGGTGAAGCGTTTGTTGGAATTGTGTAGTTGGTGAAGGTATTGTTAAATGTAAACAGTTAACTTTATGAGGAACTTCTTTTTTGGAGTCTGACAAAAAAGTTGAATATAACATTATTCGAGTAATCTAAAAACTAAAAAGCTAAACATCAGCGCAAAGAACTGATGAGACTTATTTTTTTAATTGCTCCAATTTATGAATTTCTCCGTTATCTCACATACACAAACATCCAGATCCGAATCAAATACAAAATATTTATAGACTTACAAATAATTTTCCGTACCTACGGGAATCACACCTGCTACTCGCTATTCAGAATTTAAAACTCAGCCTAGCTACTAGCTGACCCGGCAAACTTCGTACCGCCTATTTAATTACTAAACGACTTTAAAAATTGATTTCTGACCGACGGGACGAACATCTAATATTTGACGAAACACGAACGAAATTGTTGCTATTGCCATTTAAACCTTCCCTGGACTTTCAAAAACAAATTCAAAACTAAAATTAGCCAAATCGGTTCAGCAGTTTTCTAAATACAGATTGCAACATTGTTATTATCTATGGTTGTTCGGCACTTAAAATAAATGTGGAAATCATGTAAAAATGTATTCTGTAACTGAAGTTCTATCTTAACTCCTTAACGAGTTGAACCCGAGTTGGAAATAAAAAAATGATAATCAGCACCATTTATCCATTATCACAAATAAAAATTAAAGATACCGTGAGTTATTGTGAACGCTTGCTCAGAATCCAATCACGCTGTCTTTTTAGTGACTTCCTTTCCACCTTTTTTATTTTTTCCTTATGTATGAATAGTCATCATATTTTCTCTTGGGCACAATGCGAAGCAATAGAACGTGAATGATGGTTTGAGCACAATAAATCTATGGTGAACTTAGTGCGTACAGAAACCTTATCATGAGTTTTCAGTTAATGTGACGTAACGTAAACTGGAACTTAGACAGTAATTTCAATGAAAAAGAGTTCCTTCTTCGTACACCAGAGGCGCTGTTCCATTTTTCCATTCAAGAAACGCTGTAAATACTGGAAAGACGCTGTAAAGTAAAATACTGAAAACTCGTGATATGGGCTCTGGCGACATTGTATGTGAAATTACAATTAGTGTAAAATCTAACGCACGCGACTGAACCAATGCTGACAAAACATGTCTGACGACCGAGGCATTGCTAGAGAACCTGCAGTCAAAAAATTGCATATTCATATAAAAAAAAACTAAATTGACATCGCTTCATCCGTTCAGGCTCTATGATGCCACAAACAGACACACAAAACGGCCAAAACTATAACACCCATCTTTTTAACCCCCGACGGAAATAGAGGGGTGTCTGCACATATACTCGAGTGGGGTATTAAATGAAAGCGCACTGAAAGGGAATATTAATGACTTAATCAAGAGTATTCTTAGCAACACAAAATGATAAAGTATTTATAAAAAGTAAGAAAAAAAAATTTAAAATTTAAAAACCCCCTACACAAAAATAATAAAAATACGTCGCGTTGGGGGACCGCAAAAACATAGTAGATAATAAATAATTTTGAGCGGTCCCCCAACGCGACGTATTTTTATTATTTTTTACTTTTTAAAGGGAACTTGGTTTGTGTCGGGGTTTTTTTTAATTTTAAATTAATTTTTTATTAAATCTAGGGTTAAAAAATGAACGGCTAAATTTTTTGCACAAAACTAGAGAACAGCTGGACCAATTCGACTAACTCTTAAATTCAGAAGCTTGTCTGTCTACAACAGATATCCTATTGTGAGTTCAGAGATATTTCAAAGTGAAACGCACGTCAAAATGACGAACAACAAGTCTGACACCTGTTGCTTACTGTTGCCTGTTGATCACTGGTCGTCTTACGATTTTTTAAAGCATTTTCAGCTGTACGTCAGTATTCTCTATGTTTATTCTTCCTTGTGGAGAAGAGGTCTGTGGCCTAGCACTAGGAAAATTAGGCTGCCGTTCCACTGAGACGGAGCGGAGCAGAGCGGAAATGAGCTATGCCGGGATTCACTAATCTCAATGACTGATGAAGGGCTGACCAGCCACATGTAGATTTCAAGTCATGTGATTAGTGAATTGCGGCACAACTCTGCTCCGCACAGCTCCCCAGTGGAACCGCAGCCTTACAGTTTAATTTTGTCCACACAATTATTAAATTACACAATAACGGATAGAAACCATATATTTCCTGGATTCAGAAATAAGTATTTCTTCATCATCTTCCTGGCGCAATATGTTTTTTCTTCCATTCTCTCTCCCCTATCAGACGTCACAGTATTATTTACTCCTTTTTCTTTTATATCATTCCTTAAACGTATTCATTATATAGAGTTATTTGCCATAACTCTTAACAATCATTTCATTATAAACAAATAAACGTACAACTTGTAATATAATCCTCCTTCGAAACGCTCAGGCTAAAGATTCTCACGCCGAAACATTTTAGCACGCAATCTAATACATATTAATAGTTATTTTTTCCATTTTTTATAAAATTATGCAGCTCCTCTTAAACGAGTACAAGGTTACGTTGGGCCATAAAGGTGTGTTCATAGTTGAATGTAAGACACAGAAAAGTCTTGCGCTACATCAAATAAAATAGGTAACAAAATAATTGAGTTGAGTCACTTGGAATGTAATGCTGTCGTTTGGTCACCACATGAAACCAAGTACAAGCTAATGCTAGAACGTATCCAGAACAAGTTCATGAGATTCTTGTACCTAAAGCAGTATGGTGTGTATCCAGGGTATCCACTTCTGTATCCTACACTCTTTGTGCTGGGCATGGTAGGATATAATAAACTGGAAGTAAGAAGGGAAGTAGCTGTCGCCACTTATTTATTTAAAATTTTGCGTGGTAACATACACAACCCGGGTGTTTTAAGCACGTTGAGGTTGTGTGTACCGGATGGGTACATGGGACGGCGGAGGCGGCCGCCGCTGCTGTGGGAGCCGCCCGCTCGCACCAACCTGCTGCAGCACGCGCCGCTGACGCGAGCGCTGCGCACACTCAATATGGTGTCACAACGGATTGACTGTTTCGATTGTACTTTGAGGGAGTTCACACGGGCCGCATTTTGTTTTGTGGCTTCATGTTAAAAAAAAAAAAAAAAAATTTAATGATGTACCTAGTCCTATATTTATAAGTAACTATAACTACACTATTGTATTAGGTTAAGCCTGTGATGATAGTTGTAAGTGTGTTTAAATAAATAAATAAATAAATATGTATACAGAGTTAATCAACAAATCATCAGTTTCTTGCCTTATTGGGGTATTGTAACGGGCCCACTTCTTTATTTCTTTCTTTTTCTTCTTCGCCCATACTCAATCATATCCAATTTTTTATCCAGAAGTGACTGGTTTCGTAGAAATCACATCATCATGATTTAAATATCAGTAGACTCAAGCATCATTCAAGACTAGTATAGTACAACATGGTCAGGCCTTATATGACATTACCTATAGAATAGAATAGAATAGAATATTCTTTATTGTACACCAAAATGAATACTAACTTAATATTTACAATATTAAGGGTACAACGGCGGTCTTATCGCTAAAAGCGATATCTTCCAGACAACCTTAGGGTGGACTTAAAGAACTTTTATTAAAACAAGAGGGTAGGCAGTGATGCACAACAAATAACAGATAACCTATAATATACCTAAATACTTGTAATATAGAATACACATACACATTTAAATATATATTTAAATATATATATATACATTAGAGAGAAAGGAAATGATTTATAACTAATGTTTTAAAAGAAACCAGTGACTGAGCTTGTCTTACTGACAACGGTAATGCATTCCACAAACGGACAGCCTGGACAGTGAAGGAATCATCATAAAATTTTGTGGAGTGCACAGGCATCAAAAGTATCAAATTTTCCGATGACCTCAAATCTCTAGAATGTGCATCGTGCAGGAACTCAAAACGCTCTTTGAGATAAGAAGGGGTAGCGGGATTAAAAAGAATGTTAAAAAGCATTGTTAAAATGTGAGTGTTCCGGCGAAGGCGGATAGGTAGCCACTTGAGTTTATTGCGAAATTCTGAAACATGATCGTATTTGCGCAAACCAAATATGAATCTTATACAAAAGTTTTGAAGTCGCTCAAGCTTATCTAACTGTGCTTCTGTGAGATCTAGATAGCTGGCATCGGCGTAATCAAGGATGGGGAGAAGGAGGGACTGGGCAAGCGCAGTCTTAGTGGCAGTCGGAAGGAAATTACGCAACCTTCGCAGTGACCCCGCTGATGCAAACAATTTGCGACTTACTTCTTGTATCTGGGGAACCCAAGAGCAGTCTTTATCGATGTAGATACCCAGATCCTTAACCATGTCACTATAAGGGATAGTAGTACCTTCAAATGCAATCTGAGGAAGCTGCAACCACTTGATTCTTGAACGCAGCCGCGGGCTGCCAACAACAATGACTTGCGTCTTCACTGGATTAATTTTTAAGCCGTAAGCAGTACTTCACTCAGAAATGCGTGCCAAATCCTTATTGATCATACTAACAGCCTCCGACAATTCGTCTAAGGGAGCTTGAGTATAAATTTGCAAATCGTCAGCATATAGGTGGTAGGATGAAAGAAGGTCATTGGAAATAGAATTTATAAAAATTGCAAAAAGAAGAGGAGATAAAACGCCTCCTTGCGGTACGCCGGCAGAGGTATTGCACCAAGAAGACGACTGGCCTTCAATGCAAATACGCTGCTACCTATCAATGATGGCACTTGAAAAGTTTTAAGTTGAAATGCCCTCATATTTTCTCTTGTCTTGTTTCGCTTCGACTCGCGAGACACTTGTAAGGCATAAGTGGCAACGGACCTTTATAATGAATCAATCCACATGGGGTTTAGAGGAAGTCGTAAAAATATATTAAATGTATTATAATTTTTATATTTATTGAAATAGCCAGTAAATTTTGTTACACAACTTAAATTAAGCATAAAAGTCGTAGATTTTAGTGCGTTTTATTTGACTGAATGGATTATTGGAGTTTTGACATTAAAATATTTTAGGTCATTTTTATGTGGAATTTAAATGTGAAATTTTAAAGCTGCAGCGTGGAGCTACCTAAATTATGCATAAGCTATACGTAAGATTATGGAAACACTGAGTGATTTATTTTATTATATGAACATTGCTTTCGTTCAATATTGTATGTGGCAATAGTTCAACAACAACAAAGGAATTTCTTATTTTTCACCTGTTCTGTAATGTATGTTGTCTTTCTTTAGACTTTCAGTTACGACTTGCTTAGAAATGGTTTTATAGGCCCAGAAAAAAAAGACCAGCATGTCCAATGAATGGAAAAAGTGGTCTTTATTTTACTCAATGTTGGTTATGCGACTCTCCCTATTCCTATCTTTACCAATATCAAGGAAATTGATGCCATTCTTAGCCGGGAATTACGATACCTGTTTTTAATGCAAATTGTAAGGATTGATAGAGGGTAATAAGTATCTATGGGTCTTGTGGACAGTATAAAGATAGGTTCAGTAAATTCACTTCGTTTAATAATAAGCTTTAAAATGGACACTATAAATAAAAGTTATCTTTGAACACAAGGCAAAGCACTTAGATCAGCATATTTATTAAAACGATGATTCCCGATATCCACCCCCAGTTTGTCCCCCGCCGGTGGACAGCGAAACTTTTTCTAAAAATCATTCCTTTTGACCCATTAATTCCAATCATTCTTTTTGCCTTTTTCCACCAGTTTGGCCACCAAACTGGTGGACAGCGATACGATTTTAAAAAAGAGAATTCTCAGTGCCTTTTAACTATTTTTAATACTTTCACTGAAAAAAGATTAGTTATGAGATATAAAGATTTTGAAAATTGTAGGAAAAAAAAAACTTTTTATAATTTCACATAATTAGATCATTTTTTTCGTGTTTAAAATTCTATTTTATTTATTTATTTATGTACACAATAACACCTAAATACAAGATAACCAGTATTCTTACAATAACCAGTTTATGACGCAGAGGTGGAATATTTAAGAAAAAAATCAAAAGTCTAATAACTCAAAAACGGTAAGGATTAGGATAGGGGTTCCCATAGTAAAATCAGTCGAGAATGAGGTCTACTTTAACCATTCAAAGGGACTAGGTCGACTTAACCAGTAACCCTGTATATTAACTAAATTATAGAGGAGAGGTAATAATCTTTGACTTGTTTTTTAAACTATGGACTTTTGGAAACTTGACTTTTATTCTATGGAGTCAAAATTAACGTTATCCCATTTTAGCTATTCCTCTTGTACTTTAGGTACGTTTACAAGTATGTAAACTCATGTACAGCAACAGTCAGACCCGGAACAAATAGTAATTGTAGAGATCATACAGATATTTGTTCCACGCGTAAAAGTTATTACTGTTTTTGTTAAATTTTCGAGGTCTGTCTATTGTAGGTGCATATATTGGTACTAATTTCCAGCTAATTTTGAATAAATGACTTTTTAATTCGGCTTATCATTAATTTAGATTGTGCTTATTGTGACAGAAAACGGGTATCACGTGGAGAGTGGAATAAAAATAAAATGTTTTTGTTTCGAGTGATCCTTTTGTACTGTTTTTATGGTGTAGGCGATATTGTAGGAACCTGTCAGTGCATGCAATTAGTGCTTTATTGCACTCTTCAATCTGACTCGTTACTATAACGACAGGCTTTATACATAGTGACGACATTTTGATATTATCTCAAATTAAAAAATGACTTTATTTAGAAAAAAACCCCGAGTCGCAGTCGCGCTCAAGGTTTCCGTGCCATTAGTCTTTATTATTTGATTTTTGGCAACAGACGTAATTCTGTAATAATTTTTTACCTGTTACGGATCATGTGATACAGACCTTTGACAGGCAGAAGGGCAATGTAACAAAACGTTTCTATTCAAAATGTAAGGCTGTCAGTTCCCTATAATTTTGATTTTATTATTTGTTATTAAAGCCGCAACAGAAATACATCTATATATATAAAAATGAAACCCGTTTTCCGTTGTCACGACATAACATGAAAACGGCTTGACCGATTCGGATAATTATTTTTTTGTTGTGTTTGTAACCATCGAGACCGGGTTTTAGACCGGGTCCTCCAACCGTGCGAAGCCGGGACGGGCCGCTAGTATTTAATGAAAATTTCAACTGTCTACTTATTACGGAGATGCAGGTCGCCGACAGACAGACCAACCAACAGGAGAGGCATACTAATAGGGTCCCGTGTGTTACCCTAAGTACGGAACCATAAAAAGAGTATAGTGGCTTTCAAGAGATTAATCTTTTGATACTGGATTGAAATATTGTTGTACTTATTTGATCATGTTAGTTAAATAATGTCATATGTGTAAATAATACCATATAATTATATAATGGCTCGCACTAGCCTTAGATCGAAATAGTTGGAAGTCATGGGGAGAGGCCTTTGCCCAGCAGTGGCATGATACAGGCTGCCAGTAACAGTAATTATAGTAGATGTATCTATCAATTAAATTTTAATTTAATTCAATTATGTATTTTGATTTATTTTTAGACCTATGTTGTATGTATGTATTAATTAAAGTCGATACAGTCATTTTGAAGATAAAGAGGAATGCTAACTATGATACTTTCACATGTTAATATACCTTGTGTCGGAGACTGTAAGTAATAAATAAATAATAAATATTCCACAACTATCACACAGCGCCATCTAGTCCCAAGCTAAGCAGAGCTTGTGTTATGGGTACTAGACAACTGATAAACATACTTATATATTTCTAAATACATACATATTATAGATAAATTACACCCAGACACAGAACAAATGATCGTGCTCATCACACAAACATTTGTCCTGGGTGGGAATCGAACCCACGACCCCCGGCATAGCAGTCAGGGTCACTAACTACTAGACCAACAGGCCAGTCAAAAGTAGCTACACTATAACGCTAAGATTTTATTTATGAAAATAGCTTTGAGATAGCGTTTATATGAAATGCTGTTTGGCGTACGTGCTCTTTAAAAGACTAGGTTTTTTTTCTTCTGTGAAGCAATGCTCGTGTAGGAGGACGTGGGCCGCGAGAGAGAGAGGACAGCGTCCTCGCTCCGCCCGGGGAGGGAGGACTCATTTGATGATTTTACGACGCAAAAACAAGGTATCTTTCCGTTTTAAAGTTTGTTCCAATATGGACACCTTATCGGTTTCAAATTACTACTACACCAAGCCAAGTAAAGCGAAAAATAAATGTTAAAACGTAACAAGTAGGCAATAACATAAAAATAACACGAACGAGCAACATTATCTTATTATACAGGCTGATCATAAAAGCTATACGTCGTAACGACGTAATTCAATATTTTACGATGGCTTAAGTAAATAATGTCAAACATCGACATCCAATCGATAGACAAATGGAATACGTGGACATGACGTAAGATTCTAGAATAGTAATGCGCTTTTTAATATCATTATTTATTTAATGCTGTGGGAAATTATTATTGAGGCTAAGTTTCGTGCGATCTTAGAGAGAAAGGTTTAAGGTGAGATTTATTTAAATTTTCGTTGAATGCAAATGGATATTAATCAACAAATTCTTGTAAATTGGTAATACACTTAACAAATACATTTAAATTGCACACAAACGAATTTTTAAGATACCAATAAGGCTTACTTATTTTCATGAAAGTTAAAGATGGTATATTTTGCTATTACTGTCATTAGTTGTCTGTGTATCAGTTGTCTAGTTCACATAACACAAGCTCTGCTTAGCTTGGGACTAGATGGCGTTGTGTGATATTTGTAGAATATTATTATTAATTTTTTACTCTTATCGATTACATTTTTATATATATTTATAAAAAATAAATGAACCACATTTAAAAATATGAAAATAAAACAGTCCACCAGCATCGGGAACAGGGTTTTTATTACGTACATATTTGCTACTATACCTAATCAATTATAAGCAAATCGTGAAGACTGCATTTTCCGCTAGAAACACACTTCTCATTAAAGATTTTGCAAGACTTCGTTGTAGGATGCTATCGTAGGTTTACCTAAATGAGATGACGTTGATAAATCTCATACTCCTTAAACTGAGTCATCGCTGATATGTTGCAGTAATTTACTAATTTTGAATAGACAACGTTGAAGGCTCATAAAATTAACGTGTTTGTGTCGATCGTGCCTTGTAATCAATTAGCCAAGCTTATTGTAACCTTTTTTTTTAACGTAGTAATGTCTTCATACGAGTCAGCCCAGGTTGGAACGGAAGGGATTTTAATCGGTACAAGTCTGACAGTCCTACCTACCCTGCCCTGGAAGGAAGGACTCATTTGAAAATTTTAGCACGCTAAAAAACAATAGCAATGGTGTCCTGGGGTCGTATTACAACATCTTTAAACCAGGCTTGTTCCAGTGAGTGAGCGGGATGGCGCTAGATGACTTGATAGCTCTGTCACTTTCACTCGCCGGAACAAGCCTGGTTTCAAGACGTTGTAATACGGCCGCAGGCCGTCCTATGTCATGGTTACTTTGTAATTTATTTAAATATTTTTTTGTATATTGTCATTTTCTATGACATTTTTTTTTGTACATATTTTTTTTGTTGTTCATTACTTTATTTTACACTTTTTATTTGTTGACATGAATTACTTTGTAATTTTAATTTTGTCTTTTTTTATTATTGTGTTTTTTCTCTCTCTCGACCTCTGAGTTTGTTTCGGATGTTTCTTCTCAGAGTAGTCAGGTACGTAACACCGACCTCATCTAGTTTTAAAAATAGTGTCTTATTGACATGTAAAAGAGTTTGCCAAAACCAATTTGCTAAATAAACATCATTTATAATTTATGTCATATTGAAACGCATATTAAACATTTTCAACTGACATGAGGCTGTTACTTAATTAGTTATGAAAACAGTTGAAAACAGAACAGCAAACATTCTAATTCATTTAGTTAATCCCACATAAACATACATATTTAGGTATGGTCCATAAAAGTGATAAGTATTCAGGCTGCATGTTTTAAACGGTTTTCCTGTACGCTACATACATGTTACAAGCTAAGTGTATGTGCATTTAGGTTGGATGCGACGTACAGCCAAAGAGCTAGATACGCAGACACATTGGAAAACCTTTTAATTTTTTTTTGTCTGGAGACATGACTTTTTCTGACTGTACGTTGTTATGTTAGCTTCAATAAAAATTCGACATTTAGAGGAGCGGCGAACAGCTGAAAGACATTTCATTCAAACTTTTAAGACGTTATTTTCATAAATTACGATACCGATTTTAATGTACTCTAGAAGCAGGACACATTGATCTCATGTTTTAAACAGTATAAATCCTATTGAAAAAATAGTTTCTAAATATTACATACAAACAAAAAGAGAACATTAAAATAGGTAGATTAGCTTTTTTATGATTAACTTTTTAGAACTATTTGTCATAGGTCATTAAAAAAAATAAAGACTTGAAAGTTTGTATGAAAAATGTACACGCGTATACGTTCTTCAAATTGTAGTTTCAATCCTCTCCATCAAAATGTCTGCAACTATAAGACGTTGAAGTGTTAAAGGAAGGGTTCAATGCATTTTGAAGTTTGAATAGGACCCACCCAATTACAAAACAGCCGGGTTGCCAAAGCTTTAAAGACGTCAGTTTTCTAGAAACGGTTTTATTTTCTTGCTTCTGTTTCCTGGCATTAAATTGCTCAGAAATATAAGCTCAAGCTGTGAGAAATAATGAACTAACTTGGACTCGGACGGACTCAAACTCTTCCAGTTCCATTGCCCTTTGCCTTCCAGGGTTGCATTAACCTATTAAGACATTCCCCAACACCGCAAATTACATCGCTTCAGTTAAATCGGGACTCGTCAGTAAAATCGGGCCCCAGGTCAGCGTTTTAAGCAGGCCCTCAGCATTTATTGCAACTGAAGAACCGTTGGAAGGCCACTAGAATTGGCGATGTGTCGTGAGGTGCTGACCCTACATCATGGCTACAATTTTGTCCTAAGATTTTCTGGGACGTCTAGGTGAATACCTATTGAATTGCTAATGTTTAAGGTAAACGGCTTTCCAATTCTATGTTCATAAAGTTGTAGTTTTACCTAGAAACAACAAACGGAACGTTTAACCTCAAACTCGCTTGCAGTAGTAAAATATTTAGCCACAATGTTGTAGGATGTAGTTCTGCCGTCCAGTTAAATTGTTTGTAGAATTTGCCTTTTGTTTAGTGGTCAAAATCGTTGATCCAGACAATTAGTTTTAATTCGCATAAGTTTAGGCAGCCTGTCGCGGGTCCGATCTCCGCACTGAATGTGTTCCGTGTGATATTTGTATGGCCTGCAGGTAGTTGTTTCGGATCTGGAACTCTGGGTGTTTGTGTGTGCGAGTTTGTAAACGCACCTACGACGCGTTTACAATCATAAACTCAGGACACAGGAGAAATTCATAGTCTGCGTGATCTGCAAAATCGAATCTTTAAGAATTTCAAAATCCGGCCTCAATTCTGAGAAAAGTACGGAGTCTAAAAATACAAAATCCGAATATGAGATCAGAACAAAACCTGAGTTAACCTTACATAAGTCTTTACCAGTTTCCGAATAATAAAATATTTATTTACATCTTGAAGTGAAATAGGGCCAAGTGTGTTCATTCTCACGCGTTCTATGAAATTCTTGCAACTCTCTTCGTTACTGACTGAAAATTTCTTCGGGTGTAGTAAAAGGTTCTCGAAAAACGTATCTCATTTTTATACAGTTAATTTAAATGTTAAAAATAAATATCGCACTGCAAGAAATCACTTCAGTTACGAATTAAAGTGAAGCATCATGCAGTTAGGAGAAATTCGTATGGGTGTGTTTACAATCATCTCAAATCACTCACAAACAGCCATAATAGAATAGAAAAACTACTTGTAGAACAGTTGTTCTTGAATATACAAAATTTGTTACGTGCGGGAATCACACCCGCGATACTCAGCGCACGCATCGCTTGACAACTGAGCAACCCGTGCAAAAAAATGTTAAATATGTTTAGGTACTTAAAGCAGACATTTCGATCACGTGATCATGGCGTTAACTAAACATGTTAATAATAATTTCGTTTTAAATTCTAATGATAGTGTTAGTGACCATATCAGTTCAAAAACTTGTCTAGAGTTTCGACGCTTCCCTATAATTTATGCAAGACAGTGTAAAATATTCGTGGTCTGTGGTTTACGACCAACAGTTTCTCATCGCCATAAGCTATGGGGCCATGGCATGTGGTTAGCTGACATTCATGGGGAAAGCGTGTTGCGTCTTATTTTTGTTTCTTCAGGCAACGTTATCCTTACTTATTTTATAAATGCGATGGTAAATAAATAAATTCGAATTGAAAGGTACCTTTAAAATTGTTTTTTTAGCAACGTTGCTAATATCCATGTCTCTAAAAATGTTCAATCAATTATAAGTGGGTCGCGGGACTTATTTCCATCACCGTGACCCCGGAACATAAAGGGCTATTGAAGGACACCGTGGATTTTAGTCAGTACAAGTCTGACAGTCCTTCCCAACCTGCCCGGGGTGGGAGGACTCATTTGATGATTTTACCATGCAGAAAAAAAAAACAATTATAAGTGGACTTTTAAGACCCGATATTTTACGGGAGAACTACAAACTACCAAGGCCCACTTGGAAGATCATAAACCTAGCTTGGTTGGTCGTGGCAGATATAAATGATTACTGGTCCTGTCCTGTTCGGTCTGTGATTCCACCTGCATCTTGAAGGACTTGTCCGAAGCCTTCACTAACGTCGTTAATGTGTTTTGGTCGAAGATTATTTAGTTTGATATAGAAAATCATCGACACGACGAAGAAGAATATAAAAAGCATTAATCAATAAAGCATACAATGATGGTTCTTTTGATAAATCTGTAATTGAACTGCATAGGTAGCTATGATACTCAGAGAAAGTGTTCCAACCACATCACTCGGTTCACATCTCGATAATAATAGCTTGCTTTATTACTTTCTATGGCAGGAAATTATTATTGCACTAATTGACATACAAGTTCTATATGAAGGAAGTCTTAAAACATTTCCTAGTTATGGTAACGAGTGTGTTTATATATGTTGTTTGTTTTATGAGTTTAAGCTTCCGTGAGAGTGCAAGTTTTTGGTGTATTGTGTATCTCTTATGGCACTGTTGGTTGAGCAACTATGCGATTGGCTGTTGCGCTGTGTGTCGCGGTTTCGAACTCCGCACGGAACTTTTATTTTTATGACTGCTTTCGAGTCCAGCTGTTGGTCCATTTACACCCACGGTTCTACTATGGGTTGTAGCAATGTCTTAAGACGTTACCGCTGCCCTAGAAAGTAAAGAGCAAGAGGATGGATAGTCACTACGATATTGACAATCCTTTAGAAATCAAAGTACTCATGTTATGTTTTTTGCACCCACAACAATAACAGGTCGCGAGACTTCTAAGTAGGATACCGTGGCCTTAGCCTTGATTGTTATTCACCCTTCTACTCCACCCAGGCCGGGAGGAATCATTTGACCTATCTTAAAAAAAGTTCGTGTGCCCCAACGGTTTCATAATAATATTTTTAAATAGAAAAATAATGAAGTATACTTAATAACTACTGATTAGGTAATTTCTAACATAAGCAGATCTCAAAACATTCTCACTGAATAACATAATGTTACATCGGATAGGCCTAGCCTATTTAATAATGCTTACCTTGACTCTTAAGCCTTGGCTGGATTTGTACCCAGTCTGGCACAATTCCAGACATAGATTACTATGTCGGAAAAGCAAATTAGAAGAATAAGTTATCGGATTAGTTTATAAACTGTCGTAAAACTGTTTGTCGTGATAGTGATAAACGTAATTTCGTACTTAACTGGAATCCCAATCCTGCGCAGCGTGGTACAGACGCCTGCCGGTCAATTTACCCGAATCTGTCAAATTTTACCAATCGCAAATTAACCTTCCCCTATTGCGATTTGGTTCAAAAATTATTAAAGAAACAGATTTGACAGATTGTGGTAGCCTGATGTGCTGGCGTCTGTACATCCTTAGCGGAGTGACCAGAGGCAAGTCAGAGTGACAGATAGTTCCCGCGCTTTTGCCAGACGACTGCTTTTTTGGTTTAAGTCCTATCTAACAGTTGGTGTGTTACTCTTGTAATAAAAATCTTTGATTTTTGACAAGAATAAGATGAAATGGTCGCGGACTCAATTATTATTTTTATCCAATAATATGATTCTGCTACTGAAGTAACCTTTTATGCCCCCAAAGTTCTTAGTATAGTATGTAGATGCACACGATTAATTTTTGTCATATAACAATTTATTTCACATACTTACAACGAGGGTTCACTATATAAAATTATATATTCAAATGCTCATAATCTTTCTAAAGATTCCATGTCGATTGCCATGCTAATCCAAGCTGGGCAAGATTCCGTTTGAGATTTATAATATTATGTAATGGTGTTCGAGTATAGGCCTATCATAATTTAATGGAGGTCTGAAAATTATTACCGGACTATATAATTACTTCATTGCGGTAAATGTGTAAGGTATTGATATAAATAAATATAGTGTGTATACAGCTACTTTTCGTTTTTATTATAAGTGGATTTTCATCGGGTTCTGTTGGTAATAAAATAAAGATAATTTTAACTCACCAGGACTTCACAAATATAAGGTTGGTCAGCGAGCAATGAGAGAGTTACTCTCCAGTGAAATAAAATTATCGATATTACGCGTAGTATTAGCATGCTGGAGTGACAGTGGGCCAGCTATGTAGAATGACAGATGGGTAGATGGAGTAGAGCAGACATGTGGTCGTGTGCATGTGATGGAATGGAGATCGATGCAGCACGTTCGATCGATGATTTTAAGAAAGTGGCTGACAGTGGATGGATGAGGACCGCCCAGGACCGATGTGGCCGATTAAAGCCTTTTATACCATTCCCCCTCGAAAAAGCTACTTTTACTCACGGAAAACAGTGCGTAAAAGTAGTCTTTTACGCACTGTTTTGGTGTTTGAATTTAGAACACTTTAGTACATTCGACATCGACCGCGATGCTGGACAACGAACCCCCTTGCTAATATGAAAATTACTCTTAATTCAAATCATTGGTCTGATATTTATGTCAGCTTGTTGGCGCAGTGACCGGGCGATTGGACTACTTCGCACCCACGTGTGTGTGGAGCAGACTTATTAAAAAAAAACTTTACTTTGTTTCGTTAAATATCTTTTATCGCTCAAATTTTTCTTTTTCTCGTAGTCATGGTATAAAGTATCGTTTGCAACTCTTGAATAAAACGGATTTAAATCGAGGGCCTGAATCACTCGCGTCGCTCAGGATTGCTCTCGCTTGCTCTTGATTCATATAGGTAATGGCCCTCGCTTTAAATCCGCTCTTTATTCACTAGTTGCAAAATATACTATTTTATTGTTGTCTTTGTTTTTTATATTTTTATTTGTGTATTATTGATTTTCTTTTCTTTGGGTTGAAGTAATTTTTTTCTTGTTTGAACAAGCGGAATTTTATTTAATAGCTTAGAAAATTACATTCAGCAACAAGTGGTCCTTCGAGCCGGATGACGGGGAGTTGCCGAGGGGAACCTGGCCACGAGGCGTGATCGCTGCTCGCACCCGGGCCGCGATGGGGTGGTACGTGTGGTGGATGTTCGAACCCAAGCGGGCATTTTCAGGCGGCCATCGATTCGAACGTCTACTTCTAGACCAGGGGTTCCTAATTCTAGCGTCGCCTATCACTCCATTGAGTTGTTCCCATTTCAATTTTCCCATTCTCATTTTTAACTTTATCATGGAGCTCTTCCAAAGTGCTTGTTGATATGTTTAAATCTGTGCCAAAGTCTTGCCAGTGTTGTTTATCACTCTCTTTTTCTCTATGTGTTCAAAGAATGTTGAATCGAAGAGATGTGTCCTATGTCCGCTGAAACAGGGTACAGTCACCACTAGATTGTAAAGTCCAGACAACATTCCCGATTGATTTGCGCATGATATTTTCGAATAATATTTCATTATGGGCAAAATTACTCTTGTGTTGCAGTTCCCTTTACCTGATTGCCTGAAGCACCCTCCCATGTCTTCCTTTGTAAACCAGTTTGCGACATTTTTTATCTGCGATAGTATTGAAAGGTCTTCTTTGTATGTTCCAAATATCCCATGATATACTATCTGCGACGCCATTCCCTCCTGCTTTTCACCGCAGATAGTGTAACGAAAACCCTTACTTGAAGCATATTTGTAAGTATACCATCCTCCAGCGCCTGTTGTATTGAAGAAGTCACAAAATCTTTTCTTATCTTCATGATTTCTCCATACGCTTGCAAAAATGGTCAAAGGGAGAAACATGCGAGTTGCTAGTCTGGAAGTGGTGATCAATATGATTTCTGCTATCAATGTAGAGATTTCTGATGCTTGCTTTGTATTTTAGTCGACTCAATAATATCGTCGATACATGGTATGTGTGACATTGCCCGTTTTACTGCAGTTGCAAACTTTTTACGATACACTCCCTCGCTCCTCAGCATACATAGCCAGGAAGTCATTGGGCCTAAACTTTGGACAATTGACGACCTGCTCTCTGGTGGGAAGGAAGCCCCCTCAAGTAGGACATGATGTGTCCCAGATAAGCCGTATTTGGCGACTGGAAAACTCTTATGAATGCAATCCTGCTTTGTTATAGGCATTTTATTATGTCCGAGGCGCATTTCATTGACACGCAAAGCGATGGCGGAAAATATATCTAAATAAGGCCCCATTGTGCCGTACCAGTTTTCCGCATCCCCGGCGTCAAAATCTTTGTAAAGCAAACCATTCCTCTTTAGAATGTCTAGCCAAGCACTTTTTAGTGTGTCATTTGCGATAGAGTAATCATCTCCCTTATAGTGAATTTTGAAGAAAGTCTTTTCAGTCTGTTTGATCATATTAGTATCAGTCCTTTTGGTACACTGGCGGCAAACGTTATGTATTGTGAAGATAATGCTAATTGCATGGTTACCCACAGTTATGTTGTTTAGTGGCTCGCTCAGGTTCATGGGTGTGGAGTTGTCGGTGTCCATGGATGATGTGTTGCTTGCAGATTTGTTCCCAAAAGCAAGCCTTATTATGTGCTCGTACATTATTACTATTGAATTTATACAAGCAAACTTCTTATTTGGACTCAAATCTATCTTTGGTTTCTTTACATCTTCTATTGGTCTCAGGGTATCGGGGTCAACTTGAGTATCCTCCATTTTTCTTTTTAAACTTGTTTCCCCAGACGTGGTTGCCATTTTTCAAGAGAGATTTTTATTTTCCAAAGATTTATTAAAATAACATAAAGGATCAAAAAAGGGGAGCATGTGGCCGATTAAACCCTTTTTTATCATTGTCTTTAGTTTTTATATTTTGATTTGTCTACTACTGATTTTCTTTTCTTTGAGTTGAAGTAATTTTTTTCTTGTTTGAACAAGCTGAATTTTATTAATAGCTTAGAAAATTACATTTAGCAACAACCGGGATGGTTGACATTCTTTGCTTACGTCCAAGAGTGGACGGCAATTCGCTGAAAAAAGAAAAATTTGTATCTCAAAAATTGTTACCCGTAAATGTGATGTGAAAGTTAGGGGTCGTCATGTTCTAAAAGTCCGACAGTCATACGAAGAGTTGTCGTATTATCGGTCAGATAGGTAGGTGCGGTTATATTAAAAGTTCACAAGTGCCTGACTGGGTTCGTAATAATCGAAACTCCCATCGAAAGTCCTTTATAAGGTTTAGTCTATCTACCGTATAAAGTTCTAGCGAATATAAAACAAAATAAGCCAATAAAGCTATCATAAGCTATTAGCAATAAACTAGTAATTGTCATGGTACAGTGAACAGGGTTCCGTTATACATAAAATTGTCTATGCCAATTTGCAAATGACTTATCGAAATTGACAGCTGTCACTGTCAATTTTCTAGACGAGATATTCAGTGAACATTATAACCCCTGTGTTGTATAGCTTGTATTCGTTTTTCGGCATGGTAATTCATGAATTTGAATTATCTGTTCTATGTAACGTCCAGAAATAGGAGATCATATGCGATTTATTTCTAAGTAGCTTCTCGCCGGGGTCGCGGGACTTATACCATCACCGTGACCCGGGAACATAAAGGGCTCATCTGATGATTTTACCACGTAAAAAAAACAGTAGCTTCTCGCTGCGGGTTTATCCGTTTTATATAATGAAAATGTATTTCGAAATAACTTGTATGTTCCAAACTTAATCTTGGTCCACCTGTTTAACATAAAGTTTATAGCCAAAAAGCGTATACAACATTCCTAACTTTTCCCCCTTGTTTCTTATTTACGTCTTCAGGGATCTATATCTTAATTATGCAGCAAAATTCAAATTCACTCGCTTTGACGTGATAATGGAACATACAAAGAATAATGTATTTGTGGACATTTGAGACACGTCAGAAATCGCATTTTAAATAATAGTCAGGAGGCAAAATATTTAAAAAGTCGTCTCATTCATGGTTTTCGTCGGACCCAGTTTTCTATATACCTAAAAAAGCGCCAAATACATCCACATAGGCGGTGCGAAAATGTGTGCATGTTACGTAATACATGCATTTTCTAATGATTAATTTCGCGAAATTACCTACCTGTTACTATCAAAAACCCAAATGTCGTAGCTGCTACGAAAAATATTTGCAAATTCGGTTTACGCCACGGATCCCTGAAAACGAGTTATAAATCACAGAGCGGTATAAAAATGTCCACTCTATTGCTTTTACGGAACTGGATAGGTGAGGGAACTCGGTGAAACACTGGCGGACACAATTTGTGGCCATTATTTTTGCTTTGATTAAGTAGGTAACACTTGCGGTGGCCTGAAAAAGGTCAAGGTCTAACCTTTTTCAGGCCACCGCAAATTCAAGACGTATAATTTAAGGGTCGAACAAACGTAACATTTTGAAAGTTCTGATTGCTCTTCTTCTTTTTTTTATGTGAGATGGGTTTGCTCTTGACCTTAGTCTAGGTCAAGAATAACCCTATCAAATGCCTTCGAGATATCAAGCGAAAACGCCTCAAATGCTTCACTGTGTTTCTCGATGGCTTCGCCCCAGATGTGCGTGACGTACACATGAAGATCACCAGTTGACCGTCTCCGACGAAAGCCATATTGACGGTCACTCAGGAGATCATTGTCTTCAAGGTAGTTCAGCAGCTTGCTATTCATTACCCTTTCCATAACCTTGCAGAGAATGGAGGTAATGGCGATAGGTCGGTAATGAGCAGGGTCAGCACGGCCTTTTTCGGCACAGGTTGAACATTCGCAAGCTTCCAGGATTTTGGCACCGAAATGGCACCGGCTGGAAACTGACCCCAATTTTTGTTTGCTCTTTGCGTTCAAGGAACGCGATTGCCTCTTAAGCCATTCCCGCAAACAGCATTTATCTTTAGTATAATGAAGCTAAGTATAGAAAAAATATGACACCGAAATGAACATGGAACAAAATTATTTTAGAAATACCCATTGATTTATCTTTTCAGAACTCAAGTACGATTAAATGATTATTAAGATTTATACTTTTTTTAAATAAACCATATGAATTTTTTAATCGATTTTGACATGTTAATTTCCCGGTTAAAATCAGCCTTAATACAGAATTTACAGGTTGAAATTGGTTGTAGTATTTTATAATTAATCATTACAAAATGAATTATTATCGGAGCTGACATTGCAGAAGTTCTAATACAAAAAAATTATATATACTGCCTGAATCTAGCACATGTTATAATCAACGAAATGTACCAAATAGAAGCGGTCGTGTTTTCGTATGCAGCCACAAAACCCTGAAACCGAAATTGAGTTACCATTCTCCCGTTCGCCGAATCTTATTTACTCCTCTCTTTGGTATTTCCTTTTCCATCCAAATCGGATTTAAAGGCGCTTAAACGAATTTTGTTGACCCACTCGGCGTATTTAAGATGTCGACAAACACATATGCCTATGTAAACGCTTCTGATCAAAATAAAAGTAACAGAATCGTTGTTGGGTCGAACGTTCGTTTCGTCGAAGGTCTGATTCGCAAAAGCGAATGGGTAATCGTCGCAAGTCCAATAAATGGTTTTCAGGACTCACAGTATGCCTACGACTAGACACTTAGAACAAATCACCAAAAAACGAAATGATATATTGAAGAAATATTTGTATGACACACTGTTGATGGCAAAGAAAATCTTACCAAGGTCTGTCACCCACATTACGTAGACAGAGATTGCTGTTAACTTTCGATTCCATTGAATAAATAAAATAGCGTCGTTGTTTCTGATTTCAATCATCCTCATCAATATTCTTAACTCTTAAGCCTCCCACTGCTAAATGTAGGTCTCTTCCATATCTTTCCAATTTTGGCAGTTGCGTGTCATGTGTATCCAGTTTTTTCCGGTCAATTTATCCGAGATCATCTTTTCGCCTTCCTACAAAATCCACTAAAATCCACGGTGTCCCTCATTAGCCCTTTACGTACTAGGGTTGCAGTTACCTGATAAGACAGTCCCGCGACCCCGGCAGGCGGTCTTCTACGGGTGTCGTGTGACCCTAAAGACTACGTCACGTACGACAGCGTCTTGTGCTGGTGTGCTCGACCTTAATACATGAAGCTTTTGTGCCCTACTTAGAACCTAAAGCAATTTACCACAGTCAGATCAACAGGCTTGTTAAATAGGCGAATGACTGTCAACTTGTCACCAACGCTACATGCACTAAGTTCTGGTAATTTGTATACTAAGGTTCCATGTATCTGCCAGGGCTGTTGTCTAATTCCAACAATCAGTATTGTAAACAACTTTGCTGGACTTGTTAACAGTCTAAATTGTGTGGTGTCAGGCAAATGTTTGACCAGCCCTTTATTCTAATTTATTAAGAAAGATTTTTATGTATGTATATCGAAATCGGTTTAGTCGTTTTTGAATTCACAATGCGTAAATTCAAAAACGACTGAACCGATTTCGATAACACTATCACCATTAGAATTCTTTATCGTCACGAGTATATTAGGCTATAATAGGGAAGGTTATGAGCCGCTGGAAAAGCTAGTCATTTAATATTTTAGCTGAAAATACAAGACTTTATAGTGTAAAAGAAACCGTTTTTTATTCATTAATGAAACGGATGTCATGTCACGCCAGTGACGGATTAACCCTTAATCAAATTAATCAATTGCCTAGGGCATCACGTCTGGGGGGGCACCAGAAGAAGCAGAAAAAAAACTAAGAACGGATTTTATTATGCTTCTTCTGGTGGCCCCCCATGGGCATCACGTCTCACTCTCACGTCACCAAAAAATTACTGAAACTACTTAAATTTTATAGCTCGCTTCGCTCGCTATTCGTCGTGCGTAGGCCAAGTTACCTTGATTCTTGCATACACAAGAAAGGTGCAAAAAAAAACGAGCTCGCTTCGCTCGCTATTGCATATCCCTAGGTTCTGTTTTACCGCCTGAACGAAGTACTTCCCTACGTAATACCATCCATAACACTAATGAATATGTTAAAAAAAAATAAAGTCAGACACTACTGTGGATAGGTGGGAGACGCTCACGGCAAAGGATGTCGCGAGGCGATTTCCGGCCACCGTAGGCGCAGTTATACGGATGGCGAGTAATGCGTGAGTTGCCGTTCGATCATGGACTGTTCCAGGGTCGAGTCTCGTGTTCCACGCGCACCTCAATGAGCTATCTGTGCCCCCTTCTAGAGGGAAAAGACTGCCAAGGTCGTGGGACTATCTCATCAAGTAACCGTAATCCTGGAACGGAAAGGGCTATTGAAGGATCACCGTGGATTTTAGTCAGTGCAAGTCTGACAGTCCCTCCCGTCCCGGCCTGGGCGGGACGACCTATTTGACGTAATTTATCACGAAAAAAAACCTGTGGATAGGGGGCACCAAAGGCTTGAATTGCTTAGGGCATCAAATAGTCTTAATCCGTCACTGTGTCACGCTCTTAACATCGTCATGTGTTAATCCGATTTAAATCACAATTCAAATCCACCTGGGTACCAAATATCAAAATCCGTTCAAGAGTTTTAGAGAAGAAAGTAACAAACGTCAGTCTATCCATCCTCACTCTTTTTTTGCACTTATAACAGTAATCATCTGCCAAGTTAACCAATGTGTCTTCGAGGCTAAACACTGAGCCGTAGTCAACCAAGTAACAACTTAAACCGGAGTCATGACAACTGCCATAAAAAGCCTACCTTTCAGCCTATCCTACATAGGTCGCCGTCCGCAATGACGGTGACTACATGGACATTAGTCAAGCGGCCTGTTTGTTGGAATGTGACCTGCGGGTCACCGTGTACTATTCTGGTTAATTTACTGACGTGTGGTCCGGTAGCCCGTTGTCCACTGCCTTTTTGGTACTGTGGCTCGACATTGTAATTGTATGATTGCTTCCTCGTTTTTGATAGGTTATTTATATGAGGGAAAACAATGGGATAGATGGGCAAATTAATTTAATTAAGGGATGTCTGACGAATTAAGATTATTGATAGTTAAATCGTATATAAAGTATAGATAGACCATTGTATGTAAAGCCTCATTTGAACGATGCAATAAATTGCATGTGAATTGCGTTACATTGCGGTATTTTGAGGGACAATAAATTCAGTTGATCAAACAAATACCGCAATGTCTTCTATTCTTGCATTTTCTAAACGGGGCTTTATATGGCCGTCCAGTTATAATCCTTAACGGGACGATTAGTGCTGATCTAATTAGTGCCGAGGCACGACTTGGCACATCGCTCAGCATAAGCACTATGGCTAGTTAACTGTTACTTAAATTTCACTGTACTAGTGACGCCTTTATTCATATTAATGCTTATTTATTAAGATTATGTTACAAGCGTCGTTTGCGACCACCGGAAATGTTTCTCTTAGGGTGGAAGGTCTGTATTTTTATCTTGTGGTTGGATTTGTTAAAGAAGGAATGTTACGTTTAAATAAGGCTTGTTTTATAAATTCAGTCTTCTTGGTAAGGCCATAATATGCCTTGCTTGTCTTCGTCACCTTTGGTCATAGAGTTCCGCCAAAGAAGTGCATTTCAAAGAAGGGTTTTGACGGAGTAGAGTTTTTCGAAAGTGTGTGTTGTCGAAATATGTTCTGTCGATGTAATTTTTTTCCGAAATTCGAAAATGTTCCCAAAGGGACATCGTTAATCGTGTTTTTGTCATATAAGTGGTAACTCTTCACCCGATTAGGAAATGAACTTCGATCTCACGCTTGGTAATCGTACTTAAAATTTTAACACCATCTTGATATTGTTATATTAGTTTCTAAAGATACCAGAGAGGGTGGTCTAACCTCCTTGTAAGGATCGGTGGAACTTAATGATACAAGCCATAAAACATTAACAAAAACCAAGCATTTAATAAAGACCGTGCGACAAGGACAACTCCACAATCTCAACGTGTCAAAACGAAACAGAAGACCGAGGAGCTAGTAATAAGCGGACATTAAGGTTGGGATATAGTAAGCCCTGCCTATTGCTTCTGGCGACGATAAAACTTGCCAATATTAAAAATAATATTTTTGCGCAATATTTTACCCTGGTTTTGTGCCTCAGGAAAATTGTCGATTGAAGTACATGCGGAGCCGCTAAAATGATGCTTTAATATCGTTATTAAATTACGGTAAGCGGATTGAATGCTTCGTGTAGTTTTAGTTGGTGAAATTATTGGTGAAACGTACCCTGAGGTTCTGGGGGCGATAAGTATAGTATATTGGCAACATTTAAGAAAAAAATACAAATCACATTTACAAAATTATTATTGGAAGTCCTTGACTTAGTTTATTTCCCGACACTTTTGCAACCGACTTCAAATAATATCTTTTCATTCAAAATTTGTTGTGATTCAGTAAACAATGCATAGATAAGTGAAAGTTGTAATCCTTATTCTTGTGGGAAGGTTTTAAACTCCTCTCTTCCCAACTATAGGATCCTTCAATGAAAAACACATCTTCAGTAGTTTTTTATCTTTTATTCATACTTTCACATATTAAATCACTTCTTCATTAAAATATATATAATAAACAACTATAAAACGATATCCCTTTATATAATCACATCATAATTTTTAATTAACATGTTAAACATTCCATGATTTTACTTCGAGAACAGATCTTTTGTTTCTGACATATCAATACAAAATTAAAACCAAAATCTAGAACATTTTGAATCTTATGTCACCATAGAGTAATACAGCCAGTTACCAACTATATAAAATTCCATAAGGCTAACCAACAATCTACAACACTTATTACCTGATTAGGTACCATGGAAATCAGGTAATCCTTATGTAAAGTGTTCTCTTTCAACCATAAGAAGAAATCATCGAATCGCGTCATTGAGAAATCGGGAACATACTTAAAAAAGGTTCTGATGAATTGAGAAACTGCCTTTTCCGAAGTCGGTTAAAAATACAAAATTATCAATTTAGACGTTAGTTTAAGTAGGTAACACACAGTAACAGACTAAAATTCCTAACAACAGTACCCGTCCCTTCTCATATCAGCCAGAAATATTTATATGAATGTGTGCTGCTGAGTTAGAGCAAGAAATAAATGCAGAAAAAACGTCAGTGTCTAGAATAATCCTTAGGTATCAACGGTTTCACGACCAGTTGGTCCCCGAAATGTAAAGAACAACTGAAAAAACACCCTGGTTTCATTTGATGAATTACCAACCTAAACAAAAAGATACTAATGGTTGTCTTATTTTGGTAAAATCATCAAATGAGTCCTCTCACCTAGGGCAGGACTAGAGGGACCGTCAGATGTGTACTGACATAATTCTCGATGATGCTTCAATAGCCCTTTACGTTCCAGGGACACAGTTACCTGTTGAGACAGTCCCGCGACCCCGCAACCTTTGGCCCTCTAATGGGAGCCCCAATGATTTATCCTTTTAAGACAAGATGCTTTATTACATAATTAATTTTGCTTAGTAATTTGCAGTTGCAGCTGTTTGAGTGAAGATAATCTTAATCGGCTCAATCCCTATTTCATGGCTTGATGATTTTAAGCCGCCAACAGCTTACTGTAGGTGTAAGCCCAAAGTACTTCCATAATCTCTAGAGTTAGGGCTTTGTAGGCGGTATGTTTATAGCTTGTTCATATTTTATTTCATAAGTACATAGCTGTGTATATTTACGAATTTAACATTATTTTTAGAATATGCGAAACCTGATACACCTGTCTAGTATTTTGTATAAGGAATATTTATGTACAAAATTTCAAAACTGTTATATCGAAAATCACAAAGTTATAAGATTGTTAAATTACCTGGTTGTCCGTGCAAAAACATGCTCATTTCGTACAATCATTGATAATAGTTTGGCAATAGATACCTAACCGTACAGTGATTGTATTGTGAATAATACTGGTAATCAAATTAATATTATTGGGAAAAAATATAACATGGTGTTTAAAAAATACAAACATCCGAAGTGAGAACTTCCTCCTTTTTTTAGAAGTCGGTTAAAATATTGAAATCGAATCAGTTACTGATTCTGAACAAACTATCTTCATGTTTCCCATAATATACTTACTAATAATAATGTGGTATGATCCCTTCTTACATTTAGTCGGTTAGGCTAACCAACCAATCAGTTGATTTTTCCTGTATAAAATCTGTAATAGCATTCTCAAGTACTAAATCCCCTCTAAGTGTAGGAGCTTAAATGAGGAATTTTGTTTAATACATCAACAATGTAAGGCGTCTCGCTATAAATGTTAAGTAATATTTTATGTTTCAGTGCCTAGAAGTAGATGTATGTTACAGAATCCGGCTAGTAAACTAATATGAGAAAAACTTAGTTTTATACAAAGTCGGTTAAAATAAAATTTTGAATATCTCCAAATCCACCGCAAATAATGACCGGCTAGGCCGATTATATTTAATTAGGTTTTTTTGCAACCGCCTTGTCGGCCAGTCGCATAGTCGACATAATAATTCAATTTTTTATTACACCCTACGCCTATCAATAATACATTTGTTGCAGAAATTCAAAACAAGCAAACAACAGTTTTTTCTGATTATATTATTTACATTTGTACCTGGGAAAGTATGAAAAACGTGCTAACATTGTAACAACATTATAAACTCACATAAATTGAAGGCTTTAGTATTCCATTTTACTGAATACATGAAGGCTAAGAAAAAGCAGAAACTATGAGCCAACTAAGTTACTCAGTTCTTTTGAACATTTCATTAACATTAAACAAGACTTTTTAAACATTTTTGTAATTTGTAAACAAGTATGTAATACACATTTTTTACTAAGAAGGAATACTTGGTTAAAAGTTGATTTCCACCAAGGTCTGCAAATAATTTTGGCCAAAATACCGTTTACCGTTAACAAGGTTTTTTTTTTGCAAGATCTCTTATAAAAATATAAGTATCTGTCTGTCTATAACTAGGCTATCATTTCCATCATTACATAATCTTCTCTTATAAACGTATCAACTGAACCACTTATCTATTCAAAAATCGTACGAACTATTTAACCCTATTTTGCCACAATAAAAACTACCAACTACTCCACATAGTTCAGGACAATCGGATTCTCAACATAATTAAGTCGTTGAGCGCCATTTTAGTCGCCGCAGTCGCAGGCGATTAAGGAGGATCACGATTTTACCTTTTTTGCGTATGCACCATGTTTATTTGCGTCCTTTGAATGTTGTTATTAACAATAAGGACCGTGTAATGGAGGCACATTTAGGTGCAGTACCTGATATACAGCAGAAACAGGGTTAAATTGTAAGTTAGAAAAAGTTGTGTAATAATTTCTTTATTTTTCTGGGACGTACGTTTGTACGAATATTATTATTACAATTTTAGCGTTAAACAATTATTTTAAATATAGTTTTAGCAGTTTCAGCAGTAACCTTTCGAAAAAACCGTTTGTTTTGATTTCGACTTTGCAGGCTATAATTATCTTTCCTTTAATCACTTTTGTATAAATAAGGTAACCCTGCATTTCTCAGAATTGCAAAACACTTGTGTCTCTGCTTTTCAATTCCAAGAACGTAAGTCAATTTTCTTAAAGTGTTCGATAATGAAGCTATTTTACGCCATTTACTCCAACCACAGTTTCATGGAACTGATGGTTTGAAGGAAATAACTCTATTTCCCTTAGAACGTGCCAAGGTTATGAACAGGAAGCGCGTTTGGTTCGTCCGACAAAAATTCATAAACCATTTTTTAACAGTGGCCTTTTTGCTTTATATGCTGCACAGACAACTTTCAAAATACCTAATGCTAAAAATAATCAAACATTTGCTACTTAGCAAGATTGCATTATCTGAGGACACTATTTTTATGACAGGCATAATAGATAACAGTAATAAAAAAAAACACAGGGGTCGGTTGCTTAAACAGGGTTAGTGGTTTATAAAGAAAAAAATCTCCTCCATATCAACTTAAATGTGCCAAATGCCTTCCGTCTATATTTTGTAAAGAGCACAAAGTTTTTGCTGAACGTATTAATTTATAGCTACTACTTTTAGAAACAAGACAAAAAAAAACACCGCTTTTGCAAAGCTGCAAGTTCTTGTCTATACGAGTACGCATAAAAAGTGTAAAAACTGTCCAGAAAAGTTCTACATTTTCTCGTTCTTAAGACATAAAGTACAGTCAATTACAGTAATTTGTTTTAACAGCGTCGTTCACGCGACAAATGCCATGCAAATGACCTATGCGGCACAGCCTCGACATTCGAAGGTATGCTATTCGAAGCATTCTTAAGCCAGAGCGTGTCAATTAGTACTTTTAGCCCATTTCAACAGGACCATGGGAGATTGTGTCGGGTAATATATTGGCCGTGTGATTGTATACAAGGTGTGTTTGTGTGAGGAATTTTGTGTTTGTGTGGGCACCACTTGCTTCTCCAATCTGTCGATTTGTATTTTTGTTTGTAACGAATACATTTAAAAACTGTTGGACCGTCTTTCAAATTTCTTACACTAAAAGAAAGCTACATTAATCGGCATGGCTTATACACAGTTCTCGTTTCTAGACATTTATCAACATTTATTTATTTGATTCTTTAAGCACACAAATGCACAGAGGTGGAGTTGGATAAAACAGTGGCAACGAATGGAACAATTCCAAAAAAAAACGCACACTGTTAAAGTATTCTTTATTAAGAATTGACAACATTTTCTGAGACGCCAGTTTTTGTTTTCATTATTTTATTGCGGTGAAATTTTTATTAATTCATTTAATACTTCAAGCACACAAATGTACAGAGATGGACTTAATCTAGAATGCTTAGGCATTCTCTACCAGTCAATTTTTTGGGTGAAACAGTGGCACACTGCTACACTTTCCTCCCACCCCGGGCAGGGCGGGAGGGACTGTCAGACTTGTACTGACTAAAATCCACGGTTTCCTTCAATAGCCCTTTATGTTCCGGGGTCACGGTGATGGAAATAATTCCCGCGACCTTGGCAGGCTTTGGCCCTCTGTGAGTGGGCCCCGTCATTTGCTGACAGCTCTTTGAGGCGCGCGTGGAACACGACGCGCCGTCGACCCGGGCATGGTCCATGGACGGACAGCGAGTTGCCCTTTACTCGCTGTCCGCATGCCCGACACTGCTACACTGGAGTAATTTGTAAAAAATCACAGACATCACGAAAATCAACGGATTTTAAATGATTTGTACTGTCTGATTCTGATTTCAAATTTCGACATATTTTTTTCATTTTTATAATTTTTTTTTCACTATCCCACAGCTGGACTAAGACTTCTCTAAGATTTCCTTAGAGCTCTTGTCCTGCGCTACCTTTTTATCATTCAGTCTATGTTTATACTACTAATAAAAAATACAGTTATCCCAGTAATAATTAAATATTTTACAAACCAGCGATAGCTCACGGCTTTCTGTACTAGCATTTCCGTTTAACCAACATCTAGTTTCTAAATCCCTGATCATCATTATATCTTTGATACAGAAAGTAATTACAGAATCTCGTTGCTATGTAGTACTCCCTATGGTTTCAACGGCACACTAGTAAGTCAGTACTAGAGAGTTGTATTTTATTACTCTTCTTTGACTATAAAATTGAAACTTTCGAGTGACTATTTGTATAGTCTCTATAGAAATAGTTACTAGAAAGCAGTCAGTAGTATTTGGTGACCAATTTTTAGGTTTCTCTGATCCTACAATTTTTTTTTTATGTAATAAGTATCTATTTTTTTTTTTAGGTGGAAAAATCATTAAATGAGTCCTCCCGCCCTGGGTGGGGCGCAAGGGACCGTCAGACTCTTACTGACTAAAATCCACCCGTGTTCCTTCGGATGCCCTTTACGTTCCAGGGCCGCGGTATCCTGGGTTAAGAAAAAACCCGCGACCCCAGCAGGCATTTGGCGCGAAACACGACGCGCCACCGACCCGGGCTTGGTCCTCGGTCGGACGGCGAGATACCCATTACTCACCGTCCGAATAAGTATCTATTAGAGTTGTTTTGGCCCAGTGGTAATGACCCTCGATTTGCTAGTTGTAGGTTTGAAGCCAGTCAGAAACATTACATTTTGCTTAGCAAAATTCGCCGTATAGCGGAACTGGTTGCCAGAATTCTTGGTTTCTAACTGCCTGTCAGGTGTCATAACACAGGTATCCGATACGTACGAAAACTGGGACCGGTTTGGTATGCATTTCAAAGTTAACTCTGCGGTATATTGACAAGACATGATTCACCAATCCTCGTTTTGACAGTGTCTTCGTTGCTTAACTTCGGTAGGAAGCTAGACAGTAACCCTTAACTAAGGACACTTTCGGTTTCTTAGAGTCAATTGTTTGATAAGTATTTATATGAATACTTTTATTATCGTTTTACAATCATAGAGTCTTCCCACCCAGGGCAACGCACAAGGGACTGTCAGGCTTGTACCGAATAAAATCCACCCTGTCCTTCAATAGCCCTTAACGTTCCATGGTCACGGTTACCTGATTAGACAGTTCTTTTTTTAATGGTAGTCTTAGCCGACTGTCGGCTATTCAGTAAAAACAGACAATACATCACGAGGTACTAATCTCTGTAAGCATTTGTAGTGTAATGATGCGGTGAGGCTATTACTTCATAACAGCTATGCTATAATATAAAACAAGCGCATTTACGCGCTTGTAATAGATTTTCCACTTTATATCCTAAAGTATTAAGTTGAAGTTCCATTAAAAATCTGTCTCAACGTCGAGGACCGAAACAGTAAGTCTTCAACAAATTTTCAACTTTTCGGTCTACAGCATAAAGTTCAAAATTTACTAAAGGCAAACCGTAGATTCAGCGCTGCCAGGATGCTATTGAGTCTTTAGAGATTACCACTACAGGGAATAGAACAATGTTGCATGAATTAAATTAAGGTTGCAAATAAATTCTTACTGACTTTCTAAATTATCTAATTTAGTTTTAAAATGGTTCTACTGTACATGATTTAATTATTGTTGCCTATTTTATTAATTATTTAGCTACAATGTTTTACGATCTGTGATTGGTTATTAATGGCGGTAATATTTGATGGAAGTGGTACAATGCTAAGTTTATAAAAATAGACGTACCAGTCATTACGCTGCAACTGTTCAAATAGTTAAGACGTGTCCGAAGTGGTGCTCTGTATATTTAATCTATATATATAAAAATGAAACCCGTTTTCCGTTGTCACGACATAACATGAAAACGGCTTGACCGATTCGGATAATTATTTTTTTGTTGTGTTTGTAACCATCGGGACCGGGTTTTAGACCGGGTCCTCCACCCGTGCGAAGCCGGGACGGGCCGCTAGTGTGATTATAATAATAGAGATAGAGATATAAGTGTGAGATGATGAAAGTTATACTTTGTGTCTTAATGTTCTGCAGTGAAAATGTAAGTTATTTAATATTTATTATAATGAGAATATTATTGCTGTTTATTATACATTTTTATAATCTGTACTGTTAAAATATGTTGCCGTGGAGTTTATTTCTCCGTTCTTCTCCACGAAGACCTAGGGGTTTGCGAACGGAGGTAGTTTGGTAATAAATACCTTTTCTTGATCTTGTGCTTTTCATTATAAACCCAATCCTATACAAAAGTCATTAGAGGTACTTTACATACAGTAAATAAATAACATTAACCATCCTGATATCTAAAACTTGACAATAAAGTCGTTATTACAATCATTAATATCAGGAATACCCATTCTATTTATTACATACACATCCTATTTCTAACATCAGAAGTGGGATCTGTGCCCTAACCTTTTTGCACACAAAGAAATTATACAATCATTTAATTTTTCGCACATCCCCTTAACATCAAAGGTGAAAGAGTGCTGTTGTCATCTCTCATTTATCAAAATCATTAACATTTTCCTGAACATTGACATATAGCCCTCATCCCTACTATTATCAATGATTGCCATTAGGCATGCATCAATAACCCTATCCACAAAGAATTTTTTTGAACTTTCGTTTGTTATATGGCTTGCACATAATGCTTTGAATGCGTCTTCACTCATAAATTTCTGGTGCCTCATTATAATGTCTCCTATTATATTACTTGCTATAAATAGTGAATTCTTTATAAATGTTAGATGAATTCCATCAATTTTCATTATAGCAGTTTTTCGTACTATGAAATAGCTATCTTGTGACTTTATTATTGTTAGGTTTTTATAGAAGTATTCAGGTATAGATGTTTTATCTTTAATTTCCTCTACTATCAATAGATTGGATTTGTCTGTTGCGGATCTTGTGTGGTGTGGACCTCTAAAAGCTATACCAGTAATGAAACTTTTTTGTTGGCCATCAACTACGGTATTCATTTTTATGGGAACGCATGCTATCATTGAATGAGATGTCCTTGCCCCTATAGAAGTGTTATATGTTCCTGATAATCTGCTATAAAAATTCCCAATTTGATCCATTACACCCCCTACATTCCTATTACCCACTTCAGAATAAAACTTGTCTAACCACTCCCCTATATATTTATACATGTTTAGCCTGCTTTTCTCTTCCACGTTCCCCATAATACATTCACCTAAAAGATTTTTCTGTGACATTTTCTCATATAATTGTTCACACCATTCTGGATATTGTTTGTTTTGTATCTTCTCTCTTTCTGGTTGAGTTAAATTTTTCATTTCTGATATATGGATCTTACCCTTCTTACCTATCATTAATGCATCCTTTATATTGTCATCCAATTTTTCCCTATTAGCCATTTTATTCAATTAATCTATAAACCCAAAATGCTTATTATTTTTTTGAGTTGTCAAGCCATTTGTCTATTAGACCCTTTAAAGCTAACAATAATTTCTCTTCACCAGAGACAAGGGTAATTTCCCCTACCAATTTTAAAATGAATTCATCAACAGCATACAAATCATGGTGATTATCTAGCTCAGTTGCTTTGCAATAAAAGAAAGCAGTTATTTTGCCTTTAAAAGAGCATTGTTCTTCGTAAACTTCATCCAATGGCTTTCTCAAGACTCCAAAAAGTATTTCCGGGGTTATTGGCTCTATATTTAATCCACTAGTGTCAACATCATTGATGTCTATTTTATTACTTATGTTTTGATCAAATAACTCTATCATACTACCTATCGTGTTCTCTACATACTTAGACCGAAATAAAAACTTTTCTATAGGTGTTTCATCATATATTCTATCTTCCAAAACTAACACTTTCATTGTAGCCTTTCTTTTTATTAAGAAGTTATAAGCTTTACTTAATCCTGGCATTTCGTCATCTTTATTATGAGCATCAATAACATTTTCATTTAAGTCATGTAACACATGTGTTTACATTTTTTGAGTATTCAATCAATACTTCATCTAACCTAACTGTTGTTTTCAATTCTATGAGTTTATTTTCTTTAGTGTCAATGATATCAAACATTTTATTAACTCCCATCATGCCCCACTTTCGGGCAAAATGATTTTGAACGTCTGCAGCTGTAGATAAACCTTCTAATACAATATATCGATAATCAGAGACGCGAGAATCGCTTAATAACTCTTTTTCAGGATCATATTCATCATCTGAGTAGTCATCAGTTGGCATAAGGTTAGTTTCTTCATCACTTTGACAACAAATATCTTCATCAATATCAATATTAGAAGGACCTGCAACTGGCTCAGATTCAGTTCTCATCTTTTTGAGGAAGGTCCCTCTCTAAGATTTTCAACTGTTTTCCTTTTTAAAGATTTAATCATTGCTTCTTCTAAATTTTGGGAGGGCTCTAAATTAGAAAGTAATATGCAGATCATATCATGGCATAATGAGCGCTCCCTTTTCTGCCAATTTTCTAATTCCCAATGAGATGATTGCTGACCGTGTCTCTCTATGAAAGACAATGGATATGTTGCAGTCAATACTCTTAACCAGTCAAAAGTACTATTAACTAGCAAAATCAGTCAAAAGTACTTTTGACCGTATGCTTTAGTCAATAGTACTTATGACTAAAATAACAGTTAAAACTACTTTTGCCCAATGGAGCTGGTTAAAAGTACTTTTGACTAAGTGATTCCATCAAAAGTGGTTTTGACTGGCTGTATGAGTCAAAACCACTTTTGATGGTTTGCTTTTGCTGTGTAATTCAAAGTGCCATAATAGTTTGAGTTGCATGAATAAATAATTCTTCATTGTAGAGTGTTTTTTTTTTCTAAAGCGGAGCGCTCGTTTTATTTCTAAAGCGGAGGAAGAGGGCTTTCGAAGAAAGGTCGACGGAGCCTCCTTTTTCTGTCTACAAGGTTTAAAGGAACCTAACCAAACCGAACCTCGAGGTGCCCCTGAAGTCGACAGTCTTCTTCTCGTTCAAAAGCATAAAGTTGTTCAGCTGGTATTTAGATAGGAGTGTATGTAATGGGCCAGTGAGAAAAAAAATATTGGTAAAAATGACTTGGGTCACCCCGACACGGACAGGTTAGGTTAGAATTGTTTTAAGTCACCCAAAAGTAGGAGCAGTGGTGTAGAGTGGTTTTGAATGATGCTTTGTTGCAGTTAAAACTACTTTTGACGAAGAGCGTCAGTCAATAGTACTTTTAACCGCAAAGAAGAAGTTGCAATTTCCACAGAAAATTACCCCACGTCCGACAGCTGTAAAAAATATCTTAAACAATAGATGAAAATGAGTATTAATAAATTGCATACTTCCGATTGTCATCCTTACTGGCTATCATACTTAGAAATTGCTCCAAATATTACTTCAGGCACAGTATTATCTTAAAAATATTTTACGTTCAATCATCCAATACCTACTTCTCTAAGTGCCGGAGCACAGGGTGCGTTGCGGCGCGGCGCCGCACCGCAGTAATTTCGCCCTACTGGCAGACAAACGTGGCAAATATTTGTGAGGCAAAATCCCAGGGCAGTAATTAGTATGGTGACAATTTTACAGACCATTGCTAGATCAAACATTATTTGAATGACACACGAAGTCATTCATTCACAATATAAATCGACCAAAACAAAATGATGACAAACTCCACGATGCATTAGACAACTGGACTACTTTTCTGTTTGGCTGTTTTCTATGTCAACAATACAGCAAATTAAAGAAAAAACTAAAATGAGTTTGAGGTTTTATGTTCCGTTGTGTAAAGAGTTTGTATAATGGGTTAAAGTAATATTTGGTTACTAACAATTTTTTTTCGGTGGAAACTGGAATATCAACAAATGAGTGAATATATATTATCAAAATGAGCTATTACAGTGTTTAATTGCTTTTTAATCCCATTGTAAACCTAAAATAAAAAGTTAGTATATTACAGGTATTCTGCCCCTGAATTAATATTTAGAGCAATTTTTTTATGTGTTAGCCAGTAAGGATGATCACCGGAAGTATATCATTTCTTTATACTATTTTTTTGCGATTTTTTGAGATACTTATGGTTGCAGTCGGAAGTGGGGCATTTTTGCTACTTCTTCTTTGCAGTCAAAAGTACTAATAACCAATAATTTTCAGTCAAAACCACTTTTGACCAACCTGTTCAGTCATATTGCGTCAGTTTCTATGCATGAGATGATTTTCTTTTTGCAATATAATATATTCTCAGCTTAATTTTAGGTGATTAGAAGGGATTCATAGATGTGTGATTGTAACTTGTTTTTTTTGTTATTGTTGATAAACTGTGAATGATGTATGATGACGAGGAATGATTGATGAATTAATGATAAACTAAAGCAACAAAATTCAACAAACTGTAGTAACTTTAAAAATCTGTCTCTTCAAAGGTTCTGTACTTTAGGGCGCTCCGTTACCGCGAGCATTCACCCGTAATGTAACGTTACAGTTTCGAACATTTCATCAGTGACGAAAGACAATAGAGCAACAAATCGCGCACTTTTATGTTACAGTGCAGGTGAATGCTCGCGGTGAGGGAGCGCCTTAGAAGTTTTATCTCAGCTATACTGGATTACTAGACAAAGGTCAAAAGTTTAAATTTTAATGCTAAACTTATTTTAATGAAAACGAAAAGGGTTAGCACGTTCTCTTTAAACACTTCCCGTCGTACCACAAAATGATAAACATCTGTTGAACGCTTGTCTAAAAAAGTGTAACTCCAAAGCGACCCCTAAAACAAAGTGAAATGCCATTTTGACGTTGACAGTTTTTGACATTGTAGACAAGTGTTCAACAGATGTTTAACTTTATTGTGATAAGACGGTTAACGGTAGAAATTGAAAACAAAACTTTTTTGACACGACATGACACATGTTTAAAGAATTTATCCAGTTTTTTCGTAATAATTCATTATTAAACTGAACATTTAATAATCCTTCCATCTTAAATTCAATTATAAAGAGCAAACAAGCATACGGTAAATATGCAACAGAGAAACTAGTTGTCCCAGTGTCCCCGGCGAGAGACATTTGCATTCAAATTGATTATAATTGCGACGCAGTGAATATCGAGTAAAAATGCATCGGTTGACACTTGCTAATATTTTATGAACGAAGAATCACTTTTTATGGGCCGTAAATTTTGCTCAAGGTGGACAAAGACAGGCCTTTTAATTTTTTATCTTTTCATTGCGAATTTTACGGAAGAAAGAAAGGTTGCCTTTCATTACGAATGCTACTTAACCTAAGTATAGAAACGGTATGTCTCAATCTCGTTTTCTGGCTGTATCATCTTCATCAGCCTATAACTTTCCTACTACTGGGATACAGGCCTTTTCTCCATGAGAGGGAGTGGGCCAGAATCCACCACGCAGGCCCGATTCGGGTTGGTAGATGTCAAAAAATTTTGGATGTAGGGCATGCCGGTTTCTTCATGAAGTTTTCCCTCACCGTTTTGAGAGCAGTAATGATGAAATAAATAAAGTAATGCGCTAGCTTCAAACCCATGACTCGCAACTCTTTAAGTCGGGGTTGATACCACTGGGTCACCATTGCTCCTGGGCCACCATTGCTTCTTAGTTAGCTGTATGGTTTTCCGAGAAAGTAGTTTTACAATACATCTTCTATTAACGTGTTGAGTTTCCGTAATCAGAACGAAAAATATTCTTACTGACATTTTCACTGACAAGCGGAGTTCGCGTAGCTGTATTTTAGCCTAAACTCATTGGAAATTGCCATTGATAGGCTAAGACGAATTGAAAATATATTCATAAATTTTCCCAACTTTACGGCGTTTCTGAGGCCGTTGTCATGACAACCCAAGTCAATTATAAGTCGCGAGAGTAATTTCTTTAGAATTACGGTATACCTACTTGTTCTCGTAATTTTATTTTTAATACCTGTCGCTAAAAGAAGGGTGTCATAAGTTTGATCGCTCTGTGTGCTATTGTATTCTGTAAAATTTTGGCTTTTGTGAGAGTGGACGGCTTCCTATTACATATATTATAGTGTTACAACCCTGTGGAATAATACTCAACTTACAAAACGCAGCTGAATCCGCGGGCGAAAGCAAGTCTTGAATAAAGATGTACCTACTCAAAAAAAAAAACAAAGGGCAATAAGCTGTTCCTGCGAACGTCCTTGATCGTCAGCGATCCTTTTATAAATTCAAGTGCTGTCAAAATGAAAAAATAGCACAATACCCGATTGATAGGTTGACATTCCTGATCGGCGCACCTTTTCATATGAAATAACTTATAGATGCGTTGCCCGTAGCATGATTCACGCAAAGAAACGGGTACATGGAAATTATGTGCATGCTTTTTTACGATATGGCCTTAATATCTTCAGAGTTCTTGACTTGGAGATAAAATGGGGCCCATGATTGTATTGTTATTTTCTTTAAACTAATGTGGGTGAAAATCGATTGGAGCCGAGTCTTCACACAGTGGGTGCTGGAAGGGTGTCATCACGGGTGGAGAAACGCTGGCATGACGACTCAGGCGTGTTTATGATGAGATCGGCCGAAGAAAACCGAACAATAGGAAGAGTGGTAGGTTATGGAGGAGAACTTTGCCCAACGGTCGGACAGTAAAAGTTAAAATATGTAGCTTTAATCAGATAGCATACAGTACCAGTAAGTTCTTACCACAGAACTTCATTTTCACCTTCACAAGAATAGTAAAAGGATTCAACACACAAAAGAAACTCCAATTGCCGTGCATAAACATTACTATAATTTCTCGGAACGTGCATTCTCTTGCCGTGAGAAAAGATACGATAGAGTGGAACCTAATTAACATAGGCAATTTTAGCGTGAATAAATAATACCAGTAATTTATATAACACTCAATGTCCCTTTGTGAAAGCCTCCTATTAAAGTTTTATAGTTTGTGCAGTAACTCATTTTAATAGGTAAACGAGGGTTCACTGTTTCGTTGTCTTTTCGCATTATCTGTTAACCAGCCTGTTTTTGTTTTGAAGGCTTTGATAAATAGCTATCTTTATAATTCATTTTTAGTTACCGCTGCTGTAGAAAGATATCGGAGTCCTGGAATAAAAGATCAACGACAAGAGGGTGGCTTTTAGACAGTTCCTTCCGTTCCACACACAAGGTATCATTTCATCATTATCCAACCTAAAAACTATTAATAATTTTTCAAACACATTGCGAAATTTCTTAGAGCAATGGAGGTAATGCTTCCAAAGGTTCACTTTTTTTTCTTTGTCCCCCTGCTGGGCAAAGGTCTCCCCCATAACTTTTCACTCTTCCCTGTGTGCGGCTTTCTCCGGCCAACGGCTTTTCTTGGCAACAACGCCCGTCCGGCACCCACTGCGTAACGAACCTAGCCTATTGACCCCGATGAATTCTGTTCGAAGAAATTAAAAACATAAATTAAAAATCCGACCAATTTGTCTAATTTAAAGCACCACCAACAATTTGCCAATACCGTGGCGCTAAATCAAAATGATACTAACGCTAAACGGTACCAGATTTATCTCCATTAGCGACATACCGTGAATGCCTGAGCCATAAATAAACCAGCAAATGCCCTGCAACTCTCAGGTTGTAAGTACATATCAAATCGACCGCAAGCCAACCGCGAGTGAGCAAGAACGTAATTAGGCCAAGAATGTCATGTCGCCTAGTACGCGTTTACTATGTTTAACTTAGGAAGTAGATATGATAGGTGGCTTTCTATAATAAGACTTTAGGGCATAGACAAAGTGCTGGGCTTGCGGACGGTGACTAATGATTAGCTCGCCGTCCGATCAAAGACCTGGGTCGGGTCGACGCAATGGTTTTTCAGGGACTACCAGTCTCTGTCAGAACCTCCTCGTGCAGTTTCAGCTTGACCCAATTTGGGAGGACTCATTTGATGAATTTAACAGGATACAGTTTCACTATAGCAACTAACTGTTAAGAATGTGATATCCGTGAATTGCTTTAATTTTAAATTATTTATTTCAAAATGTTGTGTAGTCAGTCTGTTACAAACATTAAAAGTATACAATTTACGGATAGGTAAATAAGAAAAAATATTTAAAATGCTTTATTAAATTCTAAAAAAAAACCTGGAAAATACCTATCAATTGATTCTATAAAATCACAAATATGATGGTCTTCGTTTCTCGAACTAACATATTCGTCGAATAAGCTAGTTGGCCATACAATGGTCGATTTATTACTGAAGGTTTGGTAGACGTATCGTTAGATGAACCGGAATAATCAGATAAATCATTGGCATCGCAAGCTCTTATAAAATTAGCTGCTGTACCTATAAGCTGGATACGACTGCAATGAAACGATTGGTATATCGTCCGACCTTTAAGCCAAATGAATTTTTGAGCATAGAGATACGCCCCGGTTGCTTGTCTTATGTGGTTGTCCCGGGGCCTTGTAACAGAAAGGGCAATTTAAAGAATAGGATGAGTATTAGACTGTACGAGTCTAATAAAATACGCCCCAACAAGTGTGGGAGGAGTAAGTAATCCAGGATATAAAATTGTGCGACAATTTAAGTAGCCAGTATAGTAGAGATCATCCTATGAAGGAACTTTGACTCGAAATTAATTTAAGTGTTTTTCTTTTAAACATTTTGTGGTTTGTACTGCAACTTTTAGCTATTTATTATTCTTAGCATTATATGTATCAGTATACCCTCAAGTAGGCTAGACTTTTGTTTGACCAATCAACATCACAACTGAGCACTAACAAATGATTGCTTCGTAACATCGGCAACAAAACGGTTTTGTCAATTGCCACTCGTAATCACTAATCCGACAGATTGTTCTGACGATAGAATTTCTGTCAGTGATTCAGGTTTAAATTATTCAGAGAGTTGCAGTTTCTATTCAATGTGCGATGTCGTCAGTATTGCTTATATGATAAATGGAAAATGCTCAGTGTGTCTGTAATAAATTATGCAGTAATAGTGTTTGGCAATAATTCGTTTGATCGTGATCATAATATAATTGAATCGGGTTGGCGCTCACCTCGACATGTTTCTCCGTAGAGATGAAGCTAAAAAATGTTATCATAAGTTTTTTAAAGCTAAAAAATGTTATTATTTCGTGATATGGTATTATTTTATGGTGACATATAAGAGACTGTTGATTGTTTGTATAATAACGCCACCATGTCGGTTCGCCCGGGTCGACGGCGCGTCGTGTTCCACGCGCGCCTCAAAGAGCTGTCAGCAAAAATGACGGGGCCCCCTCTCAGAGGGCCAAAGCCTGCCGGGGTCGCGGGATTTATTTCTATTACCGTGACCCCGGAACATAAAGGGCTACTGAAGGACACCGTGGATTTTAGTCAGTACAAGTCTGACAGTACCTCCCGCCCTGCCCGGGGTTGGAGGTCTCATTTGATGATTTTACCACGCTAAAAAAAAAAAAAAAAAAACCATGTCGGTCCGAGTACAGGAGCAGAGTACGAAGGCGATTCCATTGAGAAGAGGCGTCAGACAGGGGGATGTTATCTCCCCTAAACTCTTTACTGCCGCAATGGAAGACGCCTTCAAGCTCCTGGAATGGCAAGGACTTGGCATCAACATCAATGGCGAGTACATCACTCACCTTCGGTTTGCCGACGACATCGTAGTCATGGCAAAGTCGATGGAGGAACTCAGCATGATGCTCGATGGCCTCGACCGAGTTTCGCAACGGGTGGGCTTGAAAATGAACACGGACAAGACGAAAATTATGTCAAATGCCAATGTTGTGCCCACCCCAGTCTCTGTTGGAAACTCGGTACTCGAAGTTGTTGAATCATATATCTACTTAGGACAAGTAGTCCAATTAGGTAGATCCAACTTCGAGAAAGAGGTCAGCCGCCGAATCCAACTCGGTTGGGCAGCGTTCGGGAAACTACGCAGTGTCTTTTCGTCCGATATACCTCAGTGCCTCAAGACGAAAGTCTTCAACCAATGTGTGTTACCAGTGATGAGTTACGGCACCGAAACGTGGTCTTTCACTATCGGTCTCATCTCAAAGCTCAAAGCGCTCAGCGAGCTATGGAGAGGGCTATGCTCGGTGTTTCTCTGTGTGATCGAATCCGAAATGAGGAGATCCGTAGACGAACTAAAGTCACCGATATAGCCCACTGGATTAGCAAGCTGAAGTGGCAATGGGCAGGCCATATTGCTCGCAGAGCGGATGGCAGATGGGGTCGAAAAGTGCTAGAGTGGAGACCACGGACTAGCAAGCGCAGCGTAGGACGTCCACCAACAAGGTGGACAGACGACCTTATGAAGGTCGCCGGAAGACGCTGGATGCAGGTCGCTTCCAACCGGTACTTGTGGCGATCAAAAGGGGAGGCCTATGTTCAGCAGTGGACGTCCTATGGCTGAGATGATGATGATGATGATGATGATATGAGACTGAAACATATCCCCTTATTTCCATTACTGCGGAGCTAGTAGATCCCGCATTGAGAAAAGTGCACATATCCCTGCTATCTGTTCGATGTACTCCCCAACGTGCCTTCCTGCGGTGGACATCATAATATAATATTGGATGGAAGAGTAGTATTGGTAGGACTTGTGGCGCGCACAAATTTGTTGTATACAGAATCTAGAGGAGGTTATCTTGAGGATTTTATGATTTTATGACTGGCCTGTTGGTCTAGTAGTGAGTGACCCTGACTGCTATGCCGGAGGTCGTGGGTTCGATTCCCACCCAGGACAAATATTTGTGTGATGAGCACGATCATTTGTTCTGTGTCTGGGTGTGATTTATCTATAATATGTATGTATTTAGAAATATATAAGTATGTTTATCAGTTGTCTGGTACCCATAACACAGGCTCTGCTTAGCTTGGGTCTAGATGGTGTTGTGTGATAGTTGTGGATTATAAAAAAAAAAAAAAAAAATTGAACCAACAACTTTCGAAAGCACGTAAGTGTCTCGACTGTACCTGGTGTCAACAAATGCTGCTCGCCTGTATGAAGCCTTACTAAGCTAGAATAATTTAGGACTTTATTACACAAAAAATAATCGTTGGTACTTAGCAAAATGTGCTGTTGCAATATTACATGCATGATTATCATTTGCAGTTTATGTTATGTTTTATGCTATTTACAGCCGCGGGCAAAAGCTAGTTTCAAGATTTGTGTGCTGCTAGATATTTATTACAAAAACTTTTTTTGGGTAATTCAATCAGCAAATGGGCTTCCGCCGCCCTAATTTGGAGCGGAAGAGACAAGATAAAGATAAAGATCAATTTATTTGTTAAACATGTGTAACATAGATGCACATTTAGATGGTAAAATAGTTTTTACAGAACCAACATGTTTTGCCTCACTCGGCGTACAAATATTTGGAATTATATTTTTAAATGAGAATAATAATGCAAATGTCAATTAAAATATGTCAAAATTATGATAAACAAAAGAAGAAAATAATAATAATGGAAAACATTTAAAATTTATCATTTAAAAAATCAATTATGCTATTTTAACATTTATCAGCCAGTAGGTTTTTTAGTTTTTTCTTAAATAAATTGAGATTCAATACTTTAATAGAATTTGGAACATTATTGTAAATGAAGGGTGCCATGCATATAACGCTTTTTTTAAGGAGTGCTGTTTTGGCCGAGTGTGTCTGCACCCAAAGTCTATACTTCTCACGTCTATTTCTATCCGAATTATTTGATAAGAGAGGAAACAACTGAGGGTTTTTTTTACAAAAATGGCCATTTCCAATACGTAGAGTGACGGAAGTGTTAAAATTCTGTGCTTTAGGAACATTGGTCTGCAACTGTCTGTGGTTTGCAACCCAAACATAGCCCGTACACAACGCTTCTGTGCTTTGAACACTGTGTCTTTGTTCGTTGAATTGCCCCAGAAGATAATTCCAAATCTCAATAGAGATTCTACCAGTCCGTGATAGGCTATAAGTAAGGTCTTTGTATTGACAGAAGGAGATAGTTTATAGAGGGCAAAAGACGAACTGCTTTTACAGGCTCTTACTAGTTTCATGTCAAATTGATCGTATTATATCCACAATATATCCTTCTAGATATAATAAAAAAAATCTTCTCTTCGATTTAACTTTTGTTTCATGTCGTGGGAAAATAAAACTTATATTTCTATGAATCACACTTACTCCCAATTGTAGAAAATATGTCTGTAATAGTCAAAATGTTCAGAATTAAAGTTTTAGAGAATTAGCTATTTTCAGAATTTGTATTTTTTGCGACTCTTTTACCATTTTTTGAATTAGGGTTTCTGCGCCTAACCATCTTCATTACAAAATAGATCGTAGGAATCAAAATTAATTATATCACGAACAAAAATAACAAATAGCTTCCCGAAGTAATAAATTGAAACTGGTTTAAGCTACGGTAATTATTACTAATTAGTATTTATGACTAATCCTCATTATGACTCAACGTCTTGTTTAAGACTTTAACACTTCTAAACTTGAGATTCTGGTCATCAATTTATTATATCCATTCGTTATCTTATTAATGGCACTTAACATACAAGTTTATGTAACGAAGGTGATTTTTTGAACATTAGCGCATATATTTTGCTTGAATAATTAGTTAATATATTCAATTTAAATAAATATCTCACGAATTAATTGCTTATATATTTTTTTCAGTATATAAAACTCACATGGGACAGTTTATTATTATTGTTCATACCGTGTACATCTACATGGTCTTAAAAAATACAATTTTTGGTTTAGATTTATGTAGTTTTAATTTTATTGTGCTGTTTTTTCTATTTTGTTATATTTTATACCATATATATTTGCGTGTCTTTTGGTCAAAATGTGATAAAAGTATTGATTAATATTGTAAAGACCATAATTGTAAAATTTTCAGCCCATCAAATGATTTCGTTTAAGCGAAGGGAACAGTCAATCACCCAACCATAGTGCAAAAAAATCTTTAAAACCTTTCTCAAAGTTACTCAAAAAAATCGAAATCAACGCATTTATTTCCAGTAGACCAGTTACAGGCACTTCTGATTGACAAAGATAATAAAACACTACAAAATTATGGTGCTACAGTGACTACAGTCCCAGTCACAAGAAATAACTGTGAAAGTACTGTGACGTACAAAAAGCTAAAATAATAGTACTGTATATACTGTTGTTATTAAACAGTAGTTATTTCGAATTTTCGAGTTATTCCACTCTGATCCCCAAACCGATCCCCTGTCAAATATTTTTGCTTTCTAGGGATCAGAATGGAATAACTCGAAAATTCGAAATATGAATATTCAAAATTTAAAAATCAAAATAGATCCAATAGGAAAGAGGTTGAAGCAACAGAGGTGGAATACTCACTCGGTTAGATACTCTCTACACTCTGTTATATTCTGGCAAATAAACCATTCATTCATTCATTTATGCAGTACCGTTATCTATGGAGAAGAACGAGGAAGAAACTCCATGGACACTTTTTAGATCGCCAAAATTATTACAGAACCTTTGCTACATCATTCATTTCGAGATGGTACATTATATGAGAACGATGTAGCAAGTTAAAAGTGTCCATAGTAAATATTAAAAACTTAAAGTTAAAGAGAAAACTCTTGTGGAGAAGAAATGTCAAAAAACACTGTAAAATGTTACTCATATTTCTCGTCTAGTTACTCTATTTTTCAATGTATTATTAAATGGAAAGGCCTGTGAATGATTTATAAGTGAACCTAGTCATCGGTTGTGTTTGACGTGAACTTCATTTCCTCTAACTGACTTTTACACCTTAAACGAAGACATATTGACGTTTTTAAATAGGAGATAGTCAATAATATAAATAAAGTAATTTGCAGTCGCTTGTGAACGAGGTGTTTGCATATAAGGTTTTTTGTTAAGTAAGATTTTTTAGTAGATTTCGTTGAAACCTTGGCATAAAGGGTTCCGTACCATTATCTATAAAAACTGCAAAAATACATGCCTGTTGTATAGGAGCCCCCCTAAATTATTGGTTTATTTTAATGTCGCGCCACGACATGCAACGTGGCAGTCGATCGCTCTGCGACTGTAATTGTGACGTGCCATTTGAAAGGTTGCATTTGATACAAATCTTTAGATGCCAAAGTTTTTAAAATCAGCTCACAATAATTCTAAAAAATTCCATCATCAAATATGCAACAAAAAAGCCCCTTTCTCAGCCTCACAATCTAATTATAACACATTTAGTTATTTACAGACATAAACAACTCTAGTCATTACTTCCCGACATTTCTCATAAATAAATTATTGTTCAACACGCGATTACACATAGACTTCGATAGGGATGTGATCGGCTGATAGCAGTCCCAGTCAGCACGTCACTAGGTTGCGTGCACCTTCTTGATTTATTCGCTAGATGGCGCTCGCTTGCTTATCTTTGGAGTACCTATTACGACACATGTTTGGCTAGTAGGACCATATTGACGACACACCACGCCATTATACTAGCAAAGGTTAAAAAAAAAATTACAGTGTACCTACTGTGTGTAGATGCAGTTAGTCTCTAGACAAGTTCATAATCAAAACTTCACCTAATAGCTTCACCGTGTTTTTACCTTTCTACATTTATTATATATATTACCTAATCTATCCATAAAAATTATAAAAAAAGTTTTGTCGGTATTATTTACGTATCGATAAAACTTAAATGTCAGACCAATAAAATGAAGTTCGTTCATTCCGTGATATGACTGTTTCTAAGGTCTCATCTATTGTCTATGTGTTTCGGTACAAAAATTCGAATAGTCAATTGTCCTGAAAACAAACATACTCACTTTTGCATAAACCATAACCAATACCAATACCACGATACCCGATTTAAAACCCTAGATCCACTTACTTATATGTTTTTCAATCCATTTGTACAACATTATTATGTCTCTCAAGAGATGGGAAATACTCCCAGCTGCATGTAAATGTTTCTCATTAGTCCCTCATGAGGGCCAACATTCATACCAGAGTGTTTAATGATCCTGCTGCATTTTATAAGTTGACCAGTTAAGGGGCCACGTCGTCGCGTGTCACTGGTATGTTTTCTACTAAAATAAAATGATCTAAAGATATGATTGGTAGAAAAAGAAAGTGTTGTCGAGTTAAGCAACAAAGTTTCATTTGTGCTAACGTGTTTTAGGGTCTGTACTGAAAGGGAATGGAATGCTATTGTGCTGCAATGCTGTCTGTCTGGTAGAAGCGTCTAGTACTAGGTACTAAACGAAATAATTCATAGGATTGGAATTTACATGTACTGTGTAGGCAGTTGTTCTCGCATGCCTATCCAATGCTTATGCTTGTAAAATAGGTGTTTAATATTTTGTAGCTCATCAACTCAACTTATCATAGTCCATTGCTGGACATAGGCCTTTCCCAGGCTCCTCTTATAACTCTGTAAGTTATGACCAGTTTGTCGTACTATAAAAAATCTCGGCACATACATAGGGTAAATTAGAATACCATGCCACGAGGAAACTAAATATTAAAAATTGGAAGTCAATGCTCTTTACTAGTTCTAAGTATATCCTGTAGAAATTTTATCAAAGAATTTAAACACACTACCACACTTAGAATTTGGTTTGATGTAAGTTCGTCACAAAAATTATTCCCCACTTAAATAATAGGTATGTATGTATAAACTAAAAGATTTTTGTTTATTGTAAATTCGCCTTACTTATTTCTTTTTTCCGCACGGATAGCAGAACAATTAAATAATAAAATCCAGCACAAAACAACCGAAAACGAGAACTTAATGTGGAATCTGAAATGAAAGTAGGAGAACTGATCAAAACTTTTTTCGTGGGGAATTATTTTTGTGGCGAACTTGCACGCAAGAATTTCTCCTGTATCGTGGGGGCGTTTACAAACATAGAAACCCACATACACAAACACAGACCCGGAAATACTCATCATACAAATAATTGTTCCGTGCGGATTCGAACCGCGACACACAGCGCACCAGTCCAATTGCTCAGCTCTTGCGAATTATCGTCGACCTCATAATTTTCCCCCCACAATTTTGAATGTAAACAACCAAGAAACAAAAACACATGAAAATGACTGCTTTCGTCACACATGTGTCAAATTATAAGGTCTACTTCTTATCACTTCATCACCAAGGTTATCTTCTGAACCGATATTGAAAGTGATCACAAATAAGTGGCCACGGTCTAGGATCATGATAACACGGGTGCGCCAAGGGCAAGCGTGGGCCAGTGAATGTTGGCGCCGCATTGCTTCGGATAAAGCTCAGAACTCAATTAATGGAAACTAGCTATTTGAATGTTGTGGTATAGAGGTTTATAGATCCGGCGGTTTAGAACACTTTCTAAGCTAATCTAAGATATAAATCGTGCATCTGGTTCATGGTAAATTAATTTAGATTTAATTGTTGTGATCAAGAAAGTAAACACGCAAGACGAAAGTGTTGCAATTATCTAATCTGGTTTCTTTAAGGAAATGACGTATACAATGTTATTTTTAAACATAAAAAAATCCATTGCAAAAAAATCAGGTGTTACAAACATTATCGTCAATAGAAAAGTATTCCATTTTGTATGAACCTGTCTTTTTATCTTTCAGGATATGATTCATAGTAAAAGTTGAACGACGGCATGGTTGGCGCAGTGGCTGCGCAATTGACTGTTGCGATGAGTGTCGCGGTATCAGCTACCGTTCGAAACAAATATTTGTATGAACTACACGGAAACGAGAATCTGTATTACGCATGTTCTACCGATGTCCGTAGAGCCTTTCTTTGCTACAAATGGACATGGTAATGATCTGAAAAAGGAATGAAGCTCATTTATTCGTGGAAAAGTTAATGAAATATGAGTTTCATGAGATAGCTTGACTTTGAATCTGCTTTGGAAGTCGGAGCATAATATTACCTTTTTTTTTTAATTGGCGAAATATCATCTTGTTTTCTGATTTCGAAGTATGAAGTAAGATTAAAAGTTCTTTATTCAATAAAACAAAAAGTAAAATTCACAGTAAAATAACCTTTCAGAAACTTAAAAGTTGCCATGACAGAACTCATTATTTAAGACTTACCTACCAACTATCGGAAAAATGTATTTGTTCCTAGCAAAGAAAGGGGATATTTTAAACTTGAGCAAGTTCTCTTTTAAGATTGCGAACATAAAACGACATTGCAGTTCTTTTTATATTTGTTTTTATCTTGTATGAGTGTGTTGTACATTGTTTTTAACATGTTTGGCTCGCAACTAGTGTACTTCGCAACTTTGTATGAATCAAGCTTTACTCCTCAATGCTTAAGTGCGTAGGCGGGCGGCATTTCTGCTTGGCGCCAGTACAATTTGCAACAGAAGAAACACACCATAATTATAAGCACTATTGAGGGTAATGATGCATAAGGAATAAGGTTTAAACAGTAAGAGTTCTGTTGTAACTCAAAATTAAATGATATTTAGTTAAATTAGGATAAGTGACACAATCTGGCCGCGGGACTTATTTCCATCACCGTGACCCCGGAACATAAAGGGCTATTGAAGGACACCGTGGATTTTAGACGGCACTAGTCTCGAAAGTCCCTCCCGCCCTGGCCGTTGGGAGGACTCATTTGATGACTCTACTAAGTAAAAAAAAAAACAAAAAAAGAGACACAATCTGTAATTTTTCTAAAGTCATGTGAGATAACTTTATCTAGCAATACTAGTCTACGAAATATTTTTTCAGTTTCTGTATCTCCCTGTATACAGGATTTCAATAAAGAAACAGGTGAAACTAAGTGTACATAGGATTGACTATGATTCTGTTTCAGTTATTCCAAGGAATGATGAAATTAAATGATACTCATTTTAGCATGTAGGATTCTCTCAAATCAATTTTACACGTCTCTAAATAAATACGTCAAAAAAAGGTTTGTGATCACTAGCATAAACAGATGTATATGTTACAGTCAAAGTGCTGAACTAGTTATAATGCATAATAACTAGTAATTATGTATAATCGCTAAATTTAATAGTGAAAGCCATAAATTATCCACTTTGACTAGTTATTATTCATAATATCTGGCCGATCTTAGTCAAAGTAATAAATACGGTTCGACCAGTTGAGGTCACTTGGGTAAAGTCTGCATAATGACTCAAATATATTTGAATTCAAGGTTTACCCAACCGCGGAACCGAAGGAGCTTCGGGCACCCGGTAAGATAGGACTCTGGACTTTGATTGTTTGCCTTCACGATTGGAATTGTTAGTAGGATAACTTGGGATCCAAGAGCGAGTGAAGCGAGCTCGGGACTTGTGGGGACCGCGACACGGACAGTTTAGGGTAACACGAAGGGGATGGCGGGATCTGAAAGAACCCCCCTTTCTCTTCGTGTTGTACTTTGCACCATGCACACAGAAAAAGGAGCCCTGCGAAGCGGGCTTTCGTTGAGCTTCCTTTTTAGGTAATCTTCACCAAACTTGTTTTAATATTACTCTATCCATAATAACTGTTAATGTGACTAATTCTATGTCAGTTATCACTTTAAATAAGTCGTGCCATTATTATATATAACTTGCTGACCCGGCGAACTTCGTACCGCCTTACAGTCGATTCTTTCATTTATTATTCTTAATACTTTATTCTATTATTCGGTCAGATCCTAAGATAAAAAAACAAATTTGAAAAGTCAACAATTACGTTATGATAAAAATTATTACTACAATTTTAGATTTCTTATTATTACATTAAAAATTAAGTTTCATTTTAATTGTAGAGCTTTATGGTACACGATAATTTTTGTTTGATTACCGGGCGTGTAAACAACGAGAGCAGATGGTTTTCCAACACGGGAACATGCAACATACAATTGACCATGCGAGAAACATGGGTTTTCTAGATTAATACCGCAAATATTTCGCAATATTATGACTACATGTCCAACCTTTATTTACATATTCAATGGCAAAATTTAGAGCCGAATGTGCTGTTCGACCGCCGTTCAGGGGAGCTGCGCAATCATCAGGTTTAAACACCTGACTGTAACATATACAGGGTGAATTTTTCAACTGGGCGTGGATGGCTACTTTCAAAACTATGAGGAATATCGAAAAACGATGAAAGGAGTCTCGAGGCCGATTTTGACGAAAACTAAAACTGCATCATTGGATTTTAGAAAAATCAAAAATCCTGGTCAGGAATCGAACCCGCTGATTTTGGAAAAAAAATCACACCCTGTATTATTACACCGTTCGATAGTTTTGCTAATAAGGATCAAATTCTGGGAAGTAATCATATACGGCAAACTTAAGGAAAACGTATAATTACAAAAAAACTGATTAATCTTCAAGGCAAAGACTGTATTTGAAACATAAGTTACCGTTTCTTCTTTAAAATAATGCTATTTTTAGTTCAACTCAATAATGTCGTATTGCTAAGTACAGTGGGATTGTTGAAACGTCAAACGCAGTGAGACATTGAAAACAATGAAATTTTATAATTTCGAATAAATTATGGCTCAGTAGATGTAAAGTAACATGGAAAAATAGCAATTTCATAAAAATCAGCCATTTCCTTAAGTTTGCCGTATATCATTACTTCCCAGAATTTGATCCTTATTAGTAATACTATCGAATGGTGTAATAATACAGGGTGTGATTTTTTTTTCAAAATCAGCGGGTTCGATTCCTGGCCAGGATTTTCGATTTTTCTAAAATCCAATGATGCAGTTTTAGTTTTCGTCAAAATCGGCCTCGAGACTCCTTTCAACGTTTTTCGATATTCCTCATAGTTTCGAAAGTAGCCATCCACGCCCAGTTGAAAAATTCACCCTGTATATGTGTATGACTGTAAAATATACCTATATGTTTAAACGATCAACACAAAATCCATTGATTAATTTTAACAAATCCATAAAAAAAAACAATCTTGAAAAAGCTTAAGATTTGTTATGAACTCAGATATTATTTTGTCCAATTAGTATCTATTGAATCATAATTAATAGTTCTGTTGAATAACATTAATTAAATATTAATGTTATAATTTATTGGTTCTATGATACGACTGGAAATATTTGAATTTAAAAATAACTTTCATCTAATTTGTTACTCAACGTCAGAACGGCTGTCCGCGTATCAAAATTTCTTGCAGGTGCCCTAAGTCTGACGACTACTTTTATGTAAATGTTAACCAACCTTATTTTCGATTTGTGACCTTACTTTTATTAAATGTGCCTATTGACCGATAAGCGAAGATAAAATATGGTCGATGTCGATATTTTATTTATTCATTAATTTAAAGGTACACCAACAGCAAAACATACAATGCAGTAATTGGAAGCTAAAATATAAACTTATGTGCTGGTATGTAAGCCTATGACAGGTATACGCAACATTTACCATGAAAGTGCAACATTCTGATTAGTTAAGTTATAATATTATTTTTTCTTAAAAAAAAATATATAGAAACAATAATAATTTCGGTATAAAAGATTTTCATGTATCAGTAAAACCTTCCCTTTTCTGCTGACAACGTAATCAATGCTTGGGTTTTGATTACTTCTATATCAATGACCTTCCATTCATGATGGCCAACTTATCAGATATAATTCTTTTTGCTGATGACACATCGCTTATTTTTAAAATAAATAGAAAAGATACGGATGTTTTACATGTAAACGAAAGTCTAGGTGTTCTCTCGAAATGGTTCGCAGCTAACAATCTATTACTGAATGCGAACAAAACAAAGTGTGTACGGTTCTCGTTACCAAATGTGCCACAAGTGGGTCTAAATTTAAAACTTGACGGCAATAAACTCGATGCTATTGCAGAAACTGTATTCTTGGGTATTACTATTGATTCTAAATTACAGTGGGGCGCCCACATTAGAACTCTTTCTGGTAGGTTAAGCTCTGCTGCATATGCGGTAAGAAAAATTAGGCAGCTAACTGATATAGCCACAGCTAGGCTAGTACCTATACTTTGCTTATTTCCACAGCATTATGTCATACGGCATTCTGTTGTGGGGTTCCGCAGCGGACGTAGATTCAGTTTTTATATTACAAAAGAGGGCGGTCCGCGCTATTTATAAAATGAGCCCTCGTGAGTCTTTTAGAGAGAAATTCAAAGAAATCGATATTTTAACACTGCCTTCACAATACATTTTAGAAAATATTTTGTATGTTCGCAAAAATCTAGGCCTCTTCAAGACTAGAAGCGATTTTCATAATATCAATACTCGCAGTAAACATGAAATTGTAATACCTAGATTCAGACTAGCAAAGACGAGCAAGTTATTCCTTGTAAACAGCATACGTTTTTACAACAAATTGCCGAAGTCTGTCACTGAACTAACTGACGGAAAGTTTAAAACCCATATTAAACGTGTCCTTATTAAAAAAGCATATTACAAAATTAAGGACTACGTTGAAGACAAGGATGTGTGGCAGTAATTCCTTCTGCACATGTGGCTTCCCTGGCAGCTCAGCAGCAGCACCTATTTTTTGGTTTTTAACTTCTATAATCCACGTGTTAGGATATGATTCGTCAATTTTCTTTTTATTCCTGTACATAGTTTTTTTTTATTGTGTTAGTTTTGCAATATTATATTGCCTTTTACTTTTTTTGTTCGGATTTGTTACAATTTGTAAAACGATATAGAAGTAACGCAGCTTATATAGCTTTCTTTTTTTTATATAAATTCTTTCATAGTCCTTTTTTTGTGAATGTGAGAACATTGTAGGTCGTGTGTGTATATATATATATTTTTTTAATTTTTTTTTTAGTGCTAACTTTCGCATGGACGTCTCCCTTGTTACTAGGCCTACGTTTTTTCTCACATATCTGAGTACCTATTCTAAATTGTAACAATCAGTTTGTAAAATAATACCATATTTTAAAAGAGTAACCATGGAGTTTCTTGCCGGTTCTTCTCCATGGAATCGACCAACCCGAACCGAGCACCTTTTGTCGACGTTTTATAAGTGCCCTCATGGGCCTATGTGAAATAAAAATATTTGATTTTGATTTTGATTTAGATTTCTATCGGCAACGGGTTCCGTTTTTATATTTTTATTATGACTTAAACTTTACCATTATAACAAAACACGAAACAGCAAAAATATGAGTTATTCCACTCTGATCCCCAAACCGATCCCCTGTCAAATATTTTTACTTTCTAGACTTTAAGGCCTAAAGGCTTTTTATTTTTTCTTTCTTTTTTTTTATATGCTGACAAACATTAAAGGTGACAACTTTTTCTTTGAGTTTCTAAACAAACACCCCAGCTCAGTCTGTTCATGAGCACCTTGCCGAACGCTCCCGTTTTTCCGTTGCACGAAGAGTGCGAAGTGTACGACTCGTCGACGATCTCGACTCTAATATTTCGCTTGGATCTCAGGCGGCGAACGAGCGAGTCGTGTTTGAATTTTTGGCCGCTGAACGTGGCCGTATTCAGGAACCTTCTCCCGGCTCCGTACAGCATCAGAGTTTTCTCTGCGCACCCGAAAACGTCGGGTTTAATCTTTTCTTCACACTTGGCGTATGAAAGTATTTATCCAGTTACTGCCGCGTCAGCTTGGCGGCTCGTAGGGTTGTTGTGTCGCGTCGAACCACTTTAGTCGAAACACGTTATTTTCTATTACGTGTGAATGTGTGAATTTGTTTCTCATTCGTTCGCGTTTCCACTCTAGCGTGTGCGAGCGCACATACCTCTTCGTGATGCGTCGAAACTGAAAGTGTTAAGACTCTGCAGCGTTTAGTATAAATCGATTATTGTAACGGCAAATGGCCTGATGGCCGAGTGTCTCCACGAACATCTCTCGAGGCTCTTGTTAAGTAATTGGTTCAATGACCTGATTTAGAAGGCAGTAGGTACTCCTCGAAATAGCTCGCATTGTGACAAGGTTTCTGTCTCGAGAACCCTAACCGCCGATAACATGCATCATGCTCCCAGCACCATTTTTTGTTCATCTTGAAATGCTTTATACCTTTTTATTTGTGAAATGATTAAGTTTGTAACAATATGTAGAAAAAATGAATAAATAAAACAATAAAAAATAACAAGCGCTGGGTATCTATCGCCAAGCGCTTGTTTTTTTTTTTCAGCTTATACCTAAGGAATATTACAATAGTATACCAGAAAATATGTTGCCAGCATTATGTTTCCGTGGATAATTTCGAGACATACGTGGGCGAAGCCGCTGGCAACAGCTAGTATACGTAAAACGTGTAATGTTTACGAATAAAATGAAAAATATTGTCTAATTTTGCAAGAAAAATACCATTGATGATGATTTCATTTTACGACATTTCAGACACAAAGGAACCCTAAGAAACACATCGAATATTCCAATATCATAATATGACATCGAATATTTGGTAGCCTTAGTGCACTCACAATATAACTTTGCCCTTATTTTAGTTCTACCACTGTTTTGAACGAACTTCTTCACATTATTTTTTATTCACCAAACCATAAAATTCTTTACAAAAGCATGTTCTAACAAGACCTTTCTTTTAAATAAGAAAATGTCCAGTAGCTTAATAGTCGCTTAGTGCTCACCTCGGCTCGCAAAGTAAACATAATTATTGGAAGTACTTCTCAAGTGCAGTCAATGGGTATTGAAATAACACCACGGCTAAGCAAATAGCGTTTGTGTATGTTAATGGACTGGGAGCGGGGAAAGACTTGTAGGGCTGTCTTTGAAAGAAAGAAAACATTCCATATATTTAAGTGTGCAAGTTGCGATGCACATTAATAAAATGTATGATGGCTCACCTTAATCTAGGTGAGGGGTGACAAAGACAAGGTCGACGATGGAGCGAGCCAGCAGAAGCCTGCTCACTCTAACTTTTAAGAGATTAGGCCTTCCGTTATTGTGATAAGGTTGAAAATCTACTTACGAAATTTTTCAGTTTGAGGTAGGTTGATGCGCCACCAGCATCGTTAACAAAAACTTGTATTTTAAATTTATTTTTAACCGTTGTTCCTCACTAGGATTTTGACATACACTACACCTAGGACCCTGGAATCAATCGTTGTTTCATATTGGAATCGAATTCCACACGTACCGCAGCCGTCAATCGCTGACTGCGTTAGCGGTGGCGTCAAAGTGCAATGTAATACTGGGCGAACCTATTGGCATAGATCCAAACTTCGTGGCTGCTACTGAGGACCCCTATTAAATATAATAGAAAAAACACAACACTTCTTGACCCCCAAATCGAACCAAAAAGTTTCCATAAACTTTCTTGTCCGTTCTTCTCCATAGAAATCTACGCTTTGGAATGCCCACCTACAGTACTTTTACGCATAGTATGTCTTGTGACTTTTTTATCGTGGTTGTAATGTATATCATCAAACGAGTCGTACCCAGGGCGGGTCGGAACGGACTGTCAATAGCCGTTTACGTTCCAGGGTCACGGATACCTGATGAGACAGTCCCTAGACCCCGGCTGCCTTTGGCCTTCTAAGCGGAGGACCCCGCCAGATTACTGACAGCTCTTTGAGGCGCCCGTGGAACGCGACGCGCCGTCGACCCGGGTATGGTCCATGATTGGCGACGGCGAGTCACGCATAACTCACCGTCCCCATGCCCATGTCTTGTAACTGGCACTAATATCTATAATAGCACTATAATTCTTTTTTTTTATATTTTTTTACCACCCAGTCAGCCTGTTACTTTGTATTATGTCTTCTTTTCTTCTTCTAACTGGTCAAAATTAATGAGAAATGATATTTATTCAGCAAATTGCTTTTTACAAACTCTTTTACACGTCAAAAAGACACTATTTTTGCACTAGATGAGGCCGGTGTTTCGTACCTGACTACTCTGAGAAGAAACATCCGAAACAAACTCAGAGGTCACAGTCTCTTTTAAAGATCAGACAATTCTGCATTAGTAAAGTACTATGAGAACCATGCAGGTGTCTGTGGTGGTCTTTTGAAGAAAGAACCACACAGATTTGAGTGGACCTGTCCAGTCAGTGCAAGCATGTGTCAGTTACCGTGTAGCTCAACTTATAACACAGCAGCTCAACGAAACGACGAACAATACCAAAGAAAGAACATTTGGGCAGGCCGCATAAATATCTCAAACTGTCAGACAATACAAATAACCGCAAAAAAAAGAAAAGCGATAATAACAAAAAAAGTTGAATAAAATAATGAACTAGGACTTAGATGTCACCTGACAGCCTTATAACTCCTCGACGCGACACTGCAAGCCATATGAGCGTCTGACGAGCGGTCAGCCATCTTACTGGCGTCTACAGTTACATTAATAAACCTCTGTCGTTATGAAACTTTGTAACTTAAGTGTTTAAGAAAATGGACTGCGGCTTTGAAAGCGTTAAAAAAGTTGTTCGTTAAGATAAATGAGTTTTGAACAGAAAACTAGTAATTTCATCTTAGCGTAATTATTTCCTACTAGCTGCCCGTTCCGGCTTCGCACGGGTGGCGGACCCGGTCTAAAACCCGGTCCCGATGGTTACAAATACAACAAAAAAATAATTATCCGAATCGGTCAAGCCGTCTTCATGTTATGTCGTGACAACGGAAAACGGGTTTCATTTTTATATATATCGACTAACTTTTGCAAGCGGCTTCGCTAGCTTAGTTCGCATGTTTTAACTATTGTGCCAATCTATAATAAAATCTTCAGAACCCGAAAATGGGCGAGAATGGCCAGAAAACATTTTTTTACTATATTTTTCCAATTCTTCAAGTCAGTTTTACTCAAATTAGACTTAATTATGAGTTATCACGGAGCATAATATATTGGCATCGAATTTTTGATAAAAAAACTTAAAAAAAATCTTTTTGTCCCACACCTCCAGGGGGACGAAATCTTCTAAATATTATCCAGCCAGTCTATAATATATGCGTCGGAACCCGAACATCAGGTGAATGTTTTTTAATGTATGTGCAGTTTCTGAAGCTGTACACACTTCATTCAGTATAGCTTAGTTGCGGATGTGTATTAATATGTAATACATAATATAATAATTAACTTTTATGCTATCACAGAATCTTCGTTGACTGTCACAAAAATCAGTAATAAAATATGAGTAAACACTCGACTACTGATTAAAAAAAAGGAAAGGGAACTTACAGGGCGGATCGCTAGTAATATAACGAAAACGTTCATTTGTTTTTAGGCGATTGACTAACAAACATACAAACTTTTGCATTCATAATATTATTTAGGATAACAGCCACAAATCAAGGGACAGCCCTATTCCCAATAAGTGTGAAGCCACTGATCAGACGGCCGCCATCTCAACATCAGCTATAAGGCCTGTACAGTTAGAATTTTAAATATGTTGTTCCACGCGTGACACTTTTGACACGATGGCCATTTGTTAGTTTGGAATTGAGGCTAAATACTTCGGCGATTTCCGTTATCTCCATATTGGATAACAGAATAAAGCTTTATATGGAATTTAAATGGATTCGGGAAATTAGAAATCATTGATTGTTTGTTCTCATGGGGCTGACGGACTTAATAAACGTAAGGAAATAGGTTTAGAAAATCATTTTTTTGTCGTGGTAAAATCATGAAATGAGTCCTCCCACCCCGAGCGGGACGGGAGGGACTGTCAGACTTGTACTGACTAAAATCCACGGTGATCCTTCAATAGCTCTTCACGTTCCAGGGTTCACCGTTACCTGACGAGACAGTCCCGCGACCCCGAGAGTCCCACAAACCTTATTTAAAAACCCTAAAAGAGTACAGAAAGACTGTTGAGGCTTTTAGAAACTATTGTGAGGAAAATGTCCTAGAAAAATAAATTCGAAGACAACACAACCATTGCTTGCCCCCATTCTCTCATGTAGAGAACATTGTAGACGGATTATGATAATTATGCTATATCCCACTCAAAATTATCAATATAGCTTCACAGATCTCACAAGCTCATTTATATTTTTTTATTTTTTTTAGTTCTCGTTTTGAGTCATAATGTTGCCCCATGTTAGGAATCAACCCTATATCTTGGGTTTGTTAATACGTTAAAGTATATAACTAAATGAACATTTCTTTATCACAGAAATAAATACTTCTGATTTTTTAATTACCGTTCTCATACTTGATTTAAATCCCTTTCAACGTTAAAATATGAGATGTATAAAATAATTTATTTTAACGAAGATTCACCATTTAATTTTCCATCAGCCTTTAGGTCCCAATGCTATTAAAACAGTCAACGATAATACTACCAATCTTAAATTAAGGGACAGTACACATCATGGACTATGCCCGGATCGGTGGCGGGCGGCTCGCGCCTTAAAGAGCCGTCTGCAATCCGCCGGAGCCCCCATAGAGAGTCAAACGCCTGCCGGGGTCGTGAGACTGCCTTATCATAGAACCGTGCGTGACCCTAGAACGTAAACATAAGAAAACTGGATTTTAGTCGGTACAAGCAGTACAAGTCTAACAGTCCCTTCCGCTCCATCCTGGTGGACTCATTTGATGATTATACCACGTAAAAAGAGGGTCATTTCACCGGCGTGAAATGACCCTCTTTTTACAGATACACATTTCCAGTATTGTCGCATCACGTATCGGTATACGTGATGCGACAATACTGGAAATGTGTATCTTTTCGTGTATTTATACAAAGATAGATTTGGAGTCGCTAGCAAAATGTGGGCGCAGCGTCGTGTCTCAGTGTGTTTTGGCCCTAAGTCGGCTATCCAATAGCATGTTCAATCGAAATAACCATTGCTCATAAATGTGCATGAGTGGCACAGATGACAAACTCGTTTGATTTATACCTCCATTGTAAAGATACGCGTTTAATTGTGAAATAAGGTCGGCAAGTACTTTGATATTAAGAATGAGAGGACAGAAGTGTCATTCCTGGAGAATAGTGGAGTGAGTGGGTACTGGGAAATGTGTCATCATCTATACTAATATTATAAAGCTGACAATTAAGTTTGGTTGAACGCGATAATCTCAGGATAATTTATGTATAGAGGAAGCTTGCACCATCACGAAATTTTTATGGGACTAAATGACATACTGCATCGAACAAAAAAAGAATCGTCAAAATCGGAAAAATCGCCCAGTCGTTATGAGGTAAACATAAAAAAAAACATGAATTGAGAGAGCCTTTATCTTTTTTAAACGATAGAAATAGTACTAATTGTGGACCTTCTGCCGTCCGTTCTATGCCATCAGGAACCAGTATACGATGTGTGGTACACATCAAAGTCGGCCTGCAAAGCGATGAAGATACATACATGTACCTACATTTGTGGGTTACCCTCTTACTTATAAAGGACTGTTATAGTTGCCTACAATCCTCTTTGATGTGAGGTCATGGATGTGTAGGTACGAGTACCTCAAAAGACTTGCCTTTACGAAAATCCTTAATTTATTATAATACGAAAGTGATTTTGTTTGTCCAAATGTAAGAACGTGGCGATAGGAGTATGTTAAGATTATTTATTTATTCAAAATTATATGTATTACAACTATAGGGCCGAAGGTTTTCTACATGAAAAGAAAGTGTTTCTATTCTTAAGTCGGCAAACATCCGGGCGAACATTAATCTATACTAATGTTATAAAGTTGAAGAGTTTGTTTGTTTGGCCGAACTCGCTATCTCAGGATGTACTAGTTCGAATAATTATTATTTTAATTTTGGATAGTCTATTTATCATCGCCTCGTAATGATTGAGATAACTTACAAATATAATTCATACACACGAACGAAATACGCGACTAAAGCCGTGGGTGGACATTATAATTGATCATTATGAAATAAATGCTCTAAAATACATTTAGCACATCTTATCGACGCTTTAGCTTCAAGAACGCATACAATTCGCAATCACACCTCCACAAGTGCGAATAAAATGATAATTTGCGTATTAATTATACAATTGACAGCTTCACAAACAATAATTAGCACCTATATTAATGTTGTTTTGTATGCTAATGTGAATGCACGTTATTAATCGTTTGATCAAACAGTAAACGGAATTTTGTTCATGAGAATTATTCAGTGGGTGCCAGAAGATGGCCGCCGTTGCCGAGGGAGGCCTAGAAAATGCTGCCGTGACAACTAAGACAAATTTAAATGCGAGATTGCCTAGCTATAGGAAACCGCAAATTAAAGAGTGGAAGGTTGAAGGGGAGTTTGTTTTTATTTGTGTTATTATTTTTTTATCATTGCGGTAATTTACTAATCGCTATTACATACATATTAATCGATTAAATGTTATAGTCAATTCTACCGTCGATTGTTCTCAAGTGTGGTATGTTAGAACCGTCCGTAAGAAAATTTCACCATCGAGTCAACACTCAACTATAAATTCTAAAAGATATTTTTACGAACGAAAAATTGAGCTGCGAGCAGGGTTTGAACCTGCGTCTTCTGGATAGGTACTCCAGACGCCTTAACCAATTGGGCCACCGCAACCACTACACTTGTATCTAAATTTCTCGTTCGCTTTGTTTTTGAAACGTTGTTTACACGTTGCGCAATCTATTGGTAATGTTTCATTCTTTGCGAAGACGCGACGCAGGCGTTATTGCGTATAAAAATATAAATTTATAAATTCTAAGTGGCAAGGAACGCATGTCAGTTCAAGTTAAATTCAGAATTCATGAGCAGCTCCTAGGTTTTAATAGCTATCAACAGGTTGTGTTCACTTTCAACATTACCAACAAAATTGACATCTCAAATTAGGTTAATCCTTTACTTCGCTACTCAATAAACTGTCTTACGATAAAGATAATTCGTTCAGGCATTTGAAGTTAATAACAGCTCTGTACCGTAATCTCAATTATTGACATTTGTAGATACTTGTCATTACAAAAAGATTTATAGTAACAATTTGTTACGATTACCATACCTAACCGAAACAGCTTCGTTAATATTTACAATCAAATTAAGTCATAATTTTCTATTTTGAAATACCTAATGATTTCTGCAACTATCTAACTAAATTCTTGTCGATCCGGTCGCATGTTTTATTGAGTCGATCAATGTTTTACATCGATTGAAATTAACGGAATACAACATTGAAATACATAATTAATATTATTAAGTAATATGTCGGTATTTACAGATGAATTCGTACAATTATTACTTAAAAAATACACCTGTAGGTACATTATTTGTGGAGAAACACGGGTGCAGGAACAGTTATTATTTCACACCAAACATTATTAGTACAGAGCAATTTTACAAAAATGCATATTCTTTGCATAATGACTGAATGACTGAGGCGGTTCTATCTCTTGCGCTATTCGTTAATCTGAAAATTGTCGCCATGGCAAAAATTCAATCAGAAATGTTATTTTTAACCGACTTCAAAAAAAGGAGGAGGTTATCAATTCGGTCGGTATGTTTTTTTTTTTTATGTATGTACATCGATTACTCCGAGGTTTCTAGTCCGATTAGTGTGATTCTTTTTTTGTTTGTTCGATGCAGGATACTTGCAGTTTGGTCCCATAAAAATTTCATCAAATTTGGTTCTGTACTTTTTATTTTGTGAGCATTTTTATTAATTTCGCCTACTTGGACGACATGATGATCTTTACTTTTTGCGTGTTTGTTACGCGATTACTTCGCCAATTGTGGACCGATTTTCAAAATTGTACTAGGGATCGTTCAGTTTAGGAAATACTGCAAGTTTCATCGAACTCTGTTCAGCATTTTTTGAGATAGGGAATTTTATTGGAACTTTCTTTTATGTACACAACATGGGCGATGTTAACACCGGTGCTACGGATTACAAAATTCTAGTGCACATGCAAGAAAATGATGTATTTGGTTGTTTTTGAAGGCGGTTAAATTTTTTTTGTTACTTAGTTAATTAGATCTTCCCTATCTTCTTCCAGGGTCGCGCCATGTCAAGCGGCAGTTGTTCCGGGCCGGGTGTGTGCGGGGGCGCGCGGCGTCGCCCTCCCCCTCCCCCCGAGCCCGCGCTGTCCCTCGCAGCAGACCTCAGTGAGCTCAGCCTAGACCAGGGGTATCATACCCTGGCTGACTGCGGCCCTCCGAGGAGAAGAAGGGATAATACCTTGAATGATGCGTTGTGGTTAAAGATACTGTCTTACCTTGAGGTTGGTTTAAATTGTTTATTACCTCTTCCTCAAAGCCTGATTCAGAGTCACTGGATTCTAGTGCTGAATTTATTTCGACAAGTTAAGAATGTCCACTGGATGAATTTAAACGAAATGATGCCAATTCAGCGCTGAAATCTATTCACACTGGATGCAGCTTATATTTGAACCTTCATCAGATTCATATTACTAGAACTAGTTTTTTCAAATCAAGACGGAATTTCCAAAGATAATAAAGAGAACTCAATAATGATACATCTATCATAGCCCGCAGTAGGTAGATTGATTTGGGGTCAATAGTCTGAGACGTGCGTATTAGTATGGACATGACTACGAGATTCTTTTAAATTAAGAATTGGAATTCTTTTTAATGTGGAAACTTCAAAAAGAATCACGATGAAATAATATAGATCATCTATGTGTATTAAATACCTTGGGTATTAGACAACTTTATTTCTAATTTTTAATCCCCGACGGAAAAAGAGGGGTGTTATAAGTTTGACGTGTCTGTCTGTCGGTCTGTCTGTCTGTGTGTCTACTGTCTGTCTGTCTGTCTGTGGCATCATAGAGCCCGAACGGATGAAGCGATTTCAATTTAGTTTTTTTTGTATGAAAGGTGACTTACCTGCGAGTGTTCTTAGTCATGTTTGATGAAAATCGGTTGAGCCGTTTAGAAGTTGTGGGGGTGAAAGTGGGGAAAGGTAACCGAGGGTCTGCAAATATACTCGAGTAGGGTATCAAATGAAAGCGTACTGAAAGGGAATATTGATGACTTAATCGGGAGTACTCTTAGCAACATAAAATGATATAAGTATGTACTTTTAAAAAGTATAAAATAAAAAATAAATTTAAAATTTAAAAAACCCCCGACACAAAAACCAAGTTTCCTTTAAAAAGTAAAAAATAATAAAAATACGTCGCGTTGGGGGACTGCAAAAAAACAGGAGATGATAAATAATTTGGAGCAGTTCCCCAACGCGACGTATTTTTATTATTTTTTACTTTTTAAAGGGAACTTGGTTTTTGTGTCGGGGGTTTTTTAAATTTTTAATTTATTTTTTATAGCGAAATCGTAAGTGCTGAAATCAAATCCCGGGAAAAAGGCTTATCCATGTTATGATTTCTATGACAGTTCGCGATACAAGTACATAAAATTAGTTACCTTCTCCGGTCTATGATTATTATTAATAATTTCTGTTTCTAGGTTTCAGACCTCTGTCGTATGTCGCGAGTATGTCGTCGATGGGCGAGGTTGACCACGCGGCTGATTACTAGGCCCGAAGCCTGGAAGAAGGTCAGAGCAGCAGGGCCCTTAGAGATCGCTGCCAGGTGTGCTGGAGCGAGAGCTGGACCTTGCGTCAGTTCTGTCAGGGAATGGAGGTCGAAGAATTGTGCTGTAAGTTTTTTCTAAAGCCTTGGTAACCTGCGGGAAGCATTATCGGCTTATGCCGTTATGCTCTGCTAAGGCACAGTTGATAGGGAATTACGTAGCCCACATCACGACATCTAAACGTCCAGGACGTGTCAGCAGGACACGGTGTATTATGGGCTGTGCAAGTCGGTGTACTTATGTCAAAAGTCTTCGATTTTTTGGTCCATGCTGATTTTTACAGGTTTAAAATAATTGATGGCTTTCTCAATGGCTTTGACGGTGTCTTAATTGCCTCATAATGCTGGTTTCTCACTGCGTGGGATATCCCGGCAGCGAGCATTAGTCTGATTCTCTGAAACACGTCCACTGTTTTCCATGTTATGTTGAATCTTTGCTCATTCATGTAATATTTGTTTAAGTAACCGATAGAGAGAAAAAAAACTTTGTATTTCATCATCATCATAAGCCGGAAGTGGTCCATTGCTAAACAAAGGCCTCACCTTTAGATCACGACGCCGAATGATAATTCGTCACTTGTATTGATCGGTTGCCCGCGACTCTCACGGTGTTTTCGGTCCACAAAGTGGGAGGCCTGCTTAATAATGTTTTTTTTTGTAATTTAACAATAGGCCCGCGTTTGATCACTAGCTTCCCTGATGGTATTCGAAGATGTGGTTGAGGGCGAAGCACGCTTGCTTATAAGTAACCACTTTTGACTTAAAGGCACCAAGGTTGTAGCTACCAGAAAATACTCCGGCAGAGAATTCCACTCCACACCTGTTCGTACGATAAAAGTATTGACTAAACGATTAAACTCTAATCTTATCCAACAGGTAACAGTAGCGAGCGCCCAGCTGCTGGTAGCTACCTTCAGGAACTTGACGCACCTGGCTGTGACAGGTTCCAGCAGTATGGACGCCAGAGCCATGGCGCCTCTCATCACTGACCTCACGGATCTGAGGCATATAGACCTTACAGGTAGACCTTCTTTTTTTTAGCGTGGTGGAATGAGTCCTCCCACCCAGGCTAGGGCGGGAGGGACTGCCGGACTTGTACTGACTAACATCCACGGTGTCCTTCAATAGCCCTTTACGTTCCGTGGTCATGGTAATTCGTTGGTCCCACGTAATACAGGTAGACCTTAGAATTTGCTTAAGCCCGCAGCTTTGCTCTGAGTTGGTTTGGATTGTACATACTCGTATGGAGGTGAAAAAGTGAAAAGGTGACAAACAAACTTAATTTAGTTAGAATAATCTATCCTAATCTTCCCTGAAGTACAACCTAAGTCCGTTCAAACAATAACAAGTATAACTATAAATGTAAATCTTGTTTATATTCGACTAGCCGTTGCGAGCGGCGTCACCCGCGTGTTAACTCGGAACATAACCTACGGGCATGGAATACCAGTAACATAATTAACTGTTATAACAAGCAGATTCGTTTAGTTGTTCTGATATAACATCTGTCCATTAAAATATGTTATGAAAAATAAATATTTTTTCACACTACTTGCTCGTAAATGTCATATTATACGTCAGGCACCACCTACTGTAAAGCATGACATTATTCCCCCTCGCTCGAGCCGGGAATAATATATGTACTGAATTTCATTATTCCCGTGGGAATAATGTGATTTGAATTTGGAAACTCAAAGAAAACCGTATGAAAACTTTCACCAAGGAGTCGTATCAGTAATGGCGGCCGCTGGCAGCAACAGCTGATCGCTTACAGTGGTGCCAACTTCACGTTCGAAGGTTGTCGTACCACACCAAATTTCAAAATTCGAATTTATTTCCTCGCAGTAGGTGTGAAAAGCAGAGTACGCTCCTCGAGAGTAAAGCTGCCTTGTCTTGGGCTAACTTGAATCCCTAACTACACTAAGGATTCTTAACTTAATTCCCTCGTTTCACTCGGGAATTAACACTTGAACCTCCTCGCTGCGCTACGGAGGTTCACCCCAGAATCCTTAGTGTAGTTTCGGGATTCAATACGCCCGTGACGTAAGGCAATGCTTTACTCCCTTGGTGCGTAATCTACTATTTTAATTCCGAGAGATAAAAAAATCTAGGCTTGGATGCAGGTGGAGGGGCGAGACACGTGTTGTTGAGTGTTGAGAGATAGGTTGGTTGCATGGCATGTGTGTTTATACATGAGGGAAGGAGTGTGGGACGTCATTCTGCATTTGAATTTGCATGAGTGCAGGACAGTGAGACTGCATCCTGCATCCAAGCCAGGATTTTTGTCTTGCGGAATTAAAAAAATATTTATTTTTCATATGGGCATGGATTTCCTCAAAGTAACACCTCATTCCATAAACAACTATCCATGCATACATGCAAACTTTGAAAATTTCGAATTTATTATATTGTAAGGATTATCGCTGACTTGTCGCTATGCCGTAGATCCAAACTTGTCGGACTGTCAAAACAATGAATAAATAATTGCCTTTCAATTTGAATTAGCAGATGGGCTCGGTAATATTGATTACTGGGTTGGACAAGGATGGAAATAACCCTTCGTGTTCTGCCGAAAATTACAAAATTAACTTCTAAAACGGGTAGAAACTTTCAAGTACTGGAGCTAAAGCATTATATTCTTAAGTACTTTTCCTACTAATATTATAAAGAGAAAATACTGGTGAAAGAATTTTCGAAATGGAAACAGTGAACCGATTTTGAAAACTCTTTCACCAGTAGAAAGCTACATGATTATTGAGGGCCATAGTGTATTTTTTTTCTTGTTTCTTCTTTTCAAGTATCATCAAAATCCTTTCAGCCGTTCTGTTGTGATTGAGTAGGCAACAAACATCCAAAGGACATTGGGAAATCGATGTATGGGATTTGGGCCCACCCTTCAATAGAAACATGTTATATACCGTTGGATAGGGCTCTTTAAGGGGAACATTACTTACTAATAAACATATGGTCTAACGTTAGTACTTTCGGAGATATGAGGTCTTAAAGTTGTCTCGTCTAACATTTTATTTGTATCACATTTAATTAAAAAGGGATATATTCTTCGTGAACATCCTTGTTTAGAGTGAAAGTGATTTGAATTTAGAATGTTTATATTGTTAGTGTACGAGCTGAATGATTAAGGCTGCGGTTCCACTGGAGCGGAACGGAGACAAGCTGTGCCGTGCCGGGATTAATACGAAATTATAAAAAGTACAGATGTGGCGCCTAGTCGGTAAAGACGTTTAAGTCTCTGAGTCAGTCATACTTGCAGTGTCCTGGCTGCATATATTAGTTTTAGGAGAAAACTCGATTGGCGTGATAATTACATTAAACGAGTCCCCCGCCCTGTGCGGAGCAGAAAGGACTGTACGACTCCTACTTACTAACAATCCACCCCTATGTTATTCATCATAAGCGGCTGCTGGCTCTAGGGTTAGCTCGTTTTTTTTCGCAAATCGCTATGCAATGTACTTTGTTTTAGTTTTTTTTTAATACAAGTTAATTGTTACACTATTTAATTTCATTGTCAACATTCAAAGTTAAGACAGTTGGAATAACTTCGGTGTTGTGTAAAGAACACATTTCCGGTTTTAAGTTCTCTTAAATTCTCAGGTAGGAGAAAATTCCCGAGAACATAGTAAATCAAATGCCCACCTTGGGTGGAGCGGGATCATGCGTCCGGGTAATGTTTATTTCATAATGAATTAAACTACGATCATTAATTGCTTAGATCGGGATAATTTATGGTACCTAGTACACACGGCTACACATCAAGCTATACATAACCAGTTTGTCTTGGTCTCGCTTCGTGCGAATTTTACATACAATGAACGGTCAGCTTATACAGGTTTTGCATAGCTTGATGTGTAGCCGTGGTTACTAGCACTCCGCCCGCAACTTCGTCAGTGCGTATTTCGAACTTCACATTCGTGAATTTTAACTTCCGGCTACCCTCTTTATGGGATACTTTTGTAAAATCTAAATACGTACCGTGTCACTTCATTTGAATTTGGGTTTAAAAAGCTTAAGTTCGTTAACCCACCCACAACCCTTCAAGGAAAAATTAATTAAAATAACCTTAATCAATTACTCAAATACAAAGAGTTTTTCCGATTTTCACACTGCTAGGGATTGGCTTTTAAAAAATAGATAAATACGCATCGTTTAATTGATTAAGAGATAACGTATGCTAAGTTTTGAGCTCATCGAAGCAAGCAGTAAAATCCTTCCGTTAAAACCTTATTACTCCTTTTCACCAACTTGGTGGGTAATTTTCGGAAAATGCTAAAATAGGTATTTAATTATTTTTTATCGTCTTTCTATATACTGAGTTTCAAATTCATGGGCTCACGCATTATCAATGTCCCATACAAACTTTAACACCATATAAATCTCCAATGGAGGGTAGTTTTAAAAAACGAATGACGCCAATCATTTTCATTTACTTATCTTCATATTCATGCCAAGTTTCAAGTTTATAAACCCAAGGAATAAGATTTTACATACAAAGGTTTTCACCCCCTTTCAACCCTTAATAGGAAGATTTTCGCAAAATCCCTTCTTAGTGGCCACTTAGATAATAAACTGTAATTATTGTAAAAAAAAAACATGTTTTTACGCTTAGCGATTTAGGCTGTAGGAGAGTCTTACGACCGTAACCTGATCTTTAATTTTTATACATAACTCCGAAAGTACAGACTTTTGATCTTAGTCGTCATACTAAGTTTTATTCAGCATAAAAATACCTATTCATTGATATGTAACTTATTCCTATTGAGAGGTGGGCCCACTTTTTCTCAATATCCTTTCGTTTTTACAATTTGCTAAATATGACGTAAGTGTGAGTATGTATTGATGATTAATTTAATACACACATTGTTACCTGTATATTTTCCTGGAACACGGACATGGTGTCTTCTATTTCCATGGCTTCAGAATTGATTCCCGATCAATCCTCAAACGGCCTCTCGTGGCAGGCGTTTAGATATTCTTAAATGAAAAAAAAACAATCTGTAAAAAAATAGTTAATCTATTTTAATTTAATTGCTCGTGCCCATATATTTAGGGAAAAGAGTTGATACACAGAAAGCATGAAGTAAGTTTCGCGTCACTAACAATATCAGGATACTGTGTTTATATTCTCAACCGCCTCCCGCCTGACTTAAGCCCTTCGGGAAATTAAACTCTTCCCTCTTAAGGTGTGCAGCTGCATCGATATTTATTACAATCCCCTTTTCAGAAAGGCTAGCGCACACCAGAGACTACAAGAGAGTATTTTGTCTACCGATAGGGTATAGTAATTCCATTCGCCTTGTCCATTTCAGCCTATTGCAGTCCACTGCTGAACATAGGCCTCTGTCAGAAAGCGCCACAGCGCACTATCTTGCGCTTTTTTTCATCCAGCCACTGCCAGCCACCTTCTTCAGGTCATCGGTCTATCTTGCTGGCGTTGAGGCCCCGCTGCCGGTTTACCTCTCGCCGGCGAGTTCTCTGACGCACAGTGTGTTATAGGACCTAAGTTGCGGTCATGTCTCTTTTATGTGTCCATTCGATAGATCTAGATCGATACATATGTATAGATATCATATCTTTGTAAATACTTCCTAGTGATATCCCGTGATCGTATCTTGATGGACTTCAGTGCGTATCATCGCATACCTTGGCAACACTTAGCATGTCGTAGCATGCCTTAGCAACCTTTAGCATGCCGTCGCATGCATTCGTGTTCCTAAGCAAGCCTTCAGTATTGGAAATTCCCTTTGATGCTTTTATTTGTTGTTTGGAGGAGGGAAATTATTAAATAACTTCTCCCGCTCTGAGTGGAGTGGAAGGGAGTGTCGGACTTATATGAGCTCCTTTAGTTATGAGTCGAGCTACACGATAACTGACAAATGCTTGCACTGACTAGACAGGTCCACTCAAATCAGTGTGGTTCTTTCTTTAGAAGACCACTTCAAATACCTGCATGGTCTTCATATGGGTTTAACAGTATACTCGTAATGTCTAGGCTTTAAAAGAGACAGTGACCTCTGAGTTTGTTTTGGATGTTTCTTCTCAGAGTAGTCAGGTACAAAACACCGGCCTCATTTAGCTTTAAAAATATATGACGAATAAGTGTTTTTTTTAAGAACCAACTTGAAAATAAACATCATTTATACTGACTAAAACCTACTCCTAGTAGTAGTTCCTACGAGTACAAATGCCCTGTGATTTGCAAGGCCGTGGTAATTCTTTCGAATAATCTCGCAAGCGCACGATCAACACCTTTTGCTTGATTTATAAACATCAGAATCTATATCTTGTTACCATACCTTACGTTGATTAAGGTAGAATGTAGCCCTGTTATCTTCGGTGTGCGCCGCCCCTAACTGGCAACTTGAACTGAAGCCTACTCGCTAAACTTGCGAAGTTAGAATCTTGCTGCAAGTTCTGAAATATTACTTGTAGAGTATGAAGTTAGCTTTGTTCATTTGATAGTAGTGCTTTACAATGTAAATATTAATTTAGTTAAGTAATGTTCTTACTTATGATGTAAACGCGATCGAGATGCTGGGGTCTTGGCGTCCGAATGCGTCACTCCTTTTTACGGTCTTTTTTGCTGACTCTATTACACTTCCTCAGCACAAGTCTGACAGTCCCTCCCGTCACGCTTAGCGTTATAGTACTTACTAAAAACTCTTTATCCCCAGGTTGTCCAAACGTTGATTGGCCGGATTGGGCGTGGCTAGAGCCCCGGCTGGCGACCCGCCGCCCTCCCGTGGAGTACATAGACCTCACGGACTGCGGGTCCGTCACGGACGCGGGGCTCTGCGCGTTGCTCCACACCTGCCCTTCGCTGCAGTATTTGTACCTTAGAAGATGTACTCTAGTCACAGGTAAGGAATCTAGTGCTTTTAAAGCTATTCGTACCCGAAAGGTTAAACGGTACCCTATTACTAAGACTCCGCTTTCCATCTGTCTGTCTGTCCGCCCGGAAGATGTACTCTAGTCACAGGTAAGGAATCTAGTGCTTATAAAGCTTTTCATACCCGAAAGGTTAAACGGTACCCTATTACTAAGACTCTGCTGTCCGTCTGTCTGTCCGTCTGTCTGTCAATTTCACGGATGACTTTTCAGTAGTATTCATCCATAAAGTCTGAACATGGATTTATATGGAATTTAAATATTACTGGTAGACGGAAAATAAACAAAGAAAGCGGCAAAAAAAATACTATGAACGAAAAAATGCTCGATTTTTGGCAGCAATCCGTAGATGCCTTTTGTTCGGCATAAATCTCTGAAAAATGATGACCGATTCTGACGGGACACAATATTACATAACCCTAAATTGCTTTTCTGTGGGAAAAATATAAACAGAATAGTACACAAAAGTCTGCCACAAATAACTTTATTTTCGTGTCGGTCGGTCGGTCGGTCGGTCAAGGAAAAAAATGTTTTATGATGTTCTATTCAAGTATAAGTCTGAGTAGCAAAGATCGTAGACTGACATCATAATAAATCGTGTTCAGTGACTTCCAGGGCTGTATTTAGGCAGGTATATTTTGGTACCTGGATCCACATCCTAACGGTCGGTGATTTCACTGACTTTGATGGGAGGCTTCACCATATTAGCCGCCTGGCTCATGACTGCTAGCCAGCCGGAGTAATTTTTAATCAGCCAAATAATTTTAACTGTATTCCAATGGTCCGCAGGAGGTCCAGCTTCTTATTCTTATGGGTGTTCTCGCTCTATCATACCTGATCTTTGCTTTTGGGCTAAGATTACCTTAATCTAGCCTAAAATAAATATCAAGAGATTAAAAAAATGATCTCAAGTCGATATCACCATTTACTGTTGTAATACCATCAACAATAAACATCACCTCAGCTACGCGCGCCCGGTCATTTGGTGATTGATAGTTTTGACAATAACTTGACTTTGTTTCTCATCATAATTAATATACTACAAAAACTTCACTTTACTCTTTTCTGAGGCTAATCTCGTATTAACGCGTCTTAGCTGTCGTACTTCTGCCAACGTTTTCTAGGCCTCCATCGGTAACCCGTTGCGTGGTGACTAACTCCTCTAAGCGTAGTATTTGGTATTTTAAGGTAGGGTAATTACTCTGCGTTGCCCGTTGTCCCTTCCCTGGCTACGGCCCTGTCGGTTTCTTTCTATTAATAATGTTTGCAGGTCACATTTCATTTAAAAAATGTGTATACTGTATAAACTTGCTGGCTCGCGAGCTCTCTCATTAATCCCTGTTAGAGTAGATAGGGGTTGAGTTAAAAAAAAAACGAATATTTCATCATGGAGAGAGCTAAGTTCCATTTCAAAGGTCATCTTCATAGCGTAGTAGTACAAATCCAGACTCGATGACTTTACCAACGAATTACTGATAGAAAAACCTAAACCACTTCTGTTCTATCTGGGAATTGAACCCAAGATTAATTGACCAACGAGACAGTCCATGACTACCTGCACCCCAGTTTTTTAATGAATGTGTTTCAACATTGATATTATTATAAACGTTCACTAAAAAATCGGGAGCTGCAATAGGCTAAAGCATATTGTAGTCCACTGCTGGAAATGGGCCTCCCCCAAACCCGCCACTTCCACGATCTACCGCTTATTTCATCCATTCACTGCCAGACTATCTTTTTAGGTCAATGGTTCATTTTGCCCGGGGAAAATTTGAATGTGTAATGGAAGTATTTCTTTTCATCTCGTCATTCTCGATGACCCCAATACCTTCCTCCAGCAGAGAAAAATAAGCCAAGGAGTGTATTTCCCTGCAAGGGTTTTTGTTTCCTGGTAGCTATTACCTTGGAGTCTTTGAGTCAAGAAATTCAATCTTGACAGGTTACTTGTAGGGAAGCCTGCTTCACCGTCGACACCATCAGGCGAGATATTGGTCAACCGCGAGCGCTAAAACAAAGAGCAGTAGGGTAACCAGAAATGTTAGAAAATGCAAATACATGCGAAAACATCCAGACGACCTTTGGATGGACTTTACGAACTTATAATAAAGAGCATGCACCAACCAAACCCGGTTGGAGCATGCACTTTTTTCTAGGACAGGGTTTTTCAACCTTTTTCATGGCACGACCCCTTTAGTATGAAGAAATATTTCGCGACCCCCCTACCCGTTGAATATTTTTACATGCATTTTATTTTGTGACAAAGAAACGTTCAATTCAACACAGTTACAAATTTTCATAATTAGAGTTCGGGTAAATGAAAGTAAACAAATTATCATAAAATTGACCTTTAGTTAACATCCTAAAGGCGCTCCCTCACCGGGAGCGTATTCGCGTGTAACGTTATACCTAGATACGACTCTAAACATTACATCACAGTACTACCTTCCTGACTGACGAGCATTCGCGTATACTTACCTCTCCTCTTAGTATAGATTTGATACAAGGTGCGCATTGCGATGCTCGATTGTTATCCCTCACCGATGAAAGTCTCGAATTTGTGACGTTACATTAAAATTAATTGTTTTTTTTTTAAATTCAGTAGCTTTTCCAACCTTTTACTATTGCTTTATAGAAGCTTCGCGAACCCCCTGAAGAGGCTTCGCGACCCCCCAGGGGGTCGCGACCCACAGGTTGAAAAACCCTGTTCTAGGACATGCCGGTTTCCTCACGATTCTTTTTATATTCTTAGGAAAAACTGTATGATTTAAAGTATAATCCCCATCTTGGCAGCACGTTGTAGTGCTTTCATAGCATTACTCGTCCATATGTTCTCAACTAGCTGTTTTACATTGTTCCACCAGCGATGCTCCACTACTATTAATCGTAGCGTGGAGTGTTATAAATTCACTATACGACACGAAAATAATCTTTCAATTTGAACCTGTATTTTCTCAAATCCGTTCAAACAAACAAACTTCAACTTTATAATATTAGTTATAGATAGGTTTGCAATACAATGCAGTGGTACCTCTGCTGTACGGCAAAATAGTAGCAGCAATGCTGCGGTAGCACTGCTGCGCAGCATCATAGCGACAGCAATGCAGTGGCAGCTGTGCTGCGTGCTGCTTAGATCGGAATCATGCCTTTTGTGCATTAAAATACATATATGTTTCTATCTTCATTCACTTATATATATTTCCAGTTTTCTCTTTGAAATTAACATATTCTGTCTTTATAATGTCTACCTTTCTCTATTTTTATGTCTTATTTATCTCAGTTAAGTATAGTGATTGCGTACGTTTAGCGCCTAGTAATTTACAAGATGATTGAGGAAACTAGGTTTCAACCTAGAAATTCTATCCGATATGGCGTTTTCTAATTAGTGTTATGATTGGACGTCGCCCATAACTTTGCAAACGTCTATGGGGAAATTGTACATTCATCATCAGCCTATAACGTTCCCACTGCTGGGACACAGGCCTCCTCTCTTGTGAGAGGGAATGGGCCATAATCCACCACGCGGGCCCAGTGCGGGTTGGCAGATGTCACATGTCTTCGAATTTGATGGTTCTAGGACATGCCGGTTTCCTCACGATGTTTTCCTTCACCGTTTTGAGAGCAGTGGTGATGAAATAAATTACACAAAGTAATGCGCCAGGCTGGGTTCGAACCCGCGACCTACAACTCGTAAGTCGGGGCCGATACTACTGGGACATCACTGCTCTAATTGTACATTATCCAACTAATATTATAAATGGGAAAATTTGGATCGATGAATGTTTGTTTCTCAATTACTTGTATGTTTGATGAATGCTTCTTTCTTTCTTTTCTTTCTTTCTTTCTAATTACGCCAGAATGACTAAAGGGACTTTTATGAAAGTCTATATCTGTGCTTTACATATAATGTTTCTTTCAATCTTGTTATTACTTCCTGTATATATTTTCTATTATATATATTTATGTAGATATTTTCACCACAAGAGTTGTCTTGTACTCTACATTAAATGCTTTGCTCTTTTGGCATAAGTACCTAACTAAATTCTTAGACTATCAATATTTGAGAGAGATCGTTATATTTTCTACTTTCTTATTAAAAAAAAAACAAGTACAAAGTAGCTCGTACTTTACGGCAAATGTTTTCCAGTAACCAATTGATTGAATGTTTCCGTGAACATCCTAGCAAAAACCGTTGATCTACAAATATAACCAATATAACCATACTTAAAGCGTTCCCGTTATTTCTGATAAATTATACGGTCAGTAGCGACAGTAATCGCATTATTATTCAGAAAAACATCAATCTAATCGCCATAATCCGCAAGTAACGTCTTTATTAGATCGGTCGCCCCTCTAGTGGACTCGTCTAGCCCGTTTTATGAAAGCGAATAATTAATCGCGCTAGATTTTCACACAAGATTTTCTTGTTCCTTGAATATAGATGTTGCAAAGTTTGTTTGCGATTTACAGTAAGCAAAAGAGTTAAGTATACAGGCAACAGGTTTTAACCAGTATGCAAGATGTATGTATTTACGTTTTGGCTGTCTACAACATGTATAATAGCCAAAGAATTTCTTATGCAAACACATTGAAACTTAAAAAATAAGATTGGAACATCGTTTAAAAGTTTTCCCTTTCACTTAACTCTTTTGCTGACTGTACCTAACTACTGTTTGTCGTTTGTTTTTCTATATTTAAATAGCGAACGGGATTCTCCATTCTATTCTGTACTGTCATTATTGCGCTATGTTCTCGGTATTTTGTTGTATACAGTTAAAAATGGGTCACAGCATTCGTTATTATAGATTAAACAATATTTTTTCTATGTACAATATAAAACTGTTTACTATTGTTTAATTTTATGGAAATTAAACCTCGCCTGAAGCAAAATCTGCGTACGACGAAGGTTAGACACTCTTTAGACAATTTAAATATATGGGCTCTGTTATACAAAGTAATTATCTTACCTACTGATAAAACTCTTTCAAGTCCTCTGAATAGTAATTCCAAAACAAAACAAAGGATCTGGGGGAATGAGTGAGAAGGGGCTCAGCTTGTTCGAATTGTTGTTTTTAGCTAACTTTGTTTTTGTTCTGTTTAAAGTGTTTCTGCTACATATCGCACTTATAAATGTATAGTTTAAGTTTTATTTACATAGACGAATCATAGCTATATGATATGTTGCTTAGTATGTAAGCTTTCTAAAGGCCGATTTACACATTCATAAGTACGTAAACAAGTTCAGCTTGAAATGCTATTCCACCTTATTGCTCTAATCAAAAGGTTAGATTTTAATTGGGATTGGGTTATTTCAGACAATATAAGGATCTTGTTAAACATCGCCAAAGTAAATTAATTAATTCGTGTTCAACCTGTTCATAAATCTACGTATTTGGATCGATGTCAGGCATTCTATACCGGGGCTTCGTGCCTTTATTATACACTAGCGGTCCGTCCCGGTTGCGCACGGGTAGCCTTTGTTACTCAGGTTGAGTGTAGCTCTCTAATGGTGAAAGATTTTTTGAAATCAGCACCGTAGTTTTTGAGTTTATTCATGACAAACATACACACACACACACACACAAAAATACAAATCGTTCCTAAGTGCAGATATCCCATTGGTCGAGGCCATGCTGCGGGGCGAGACGGAGTGGTAGGCGGGCCGCGAGAGAGAGGACAGCGTCCTCCCTCCGCCCCAACCGCAGTGGTAGACACCCACGGCGTCGGGCGTCGGCAGACGACCACCAGCCACCGTAGGCGCGGGCATGCGGACAGCGAGTAAAGGGCAACTCGCTGTCCGACAATGGACCGTGCCATCCACGCGCGTCTCAAAGAGCGTCAGCAAAATGACGGGGCTGATGATTTCACACCATAAAAAAGTGCAGATATCCAGTCGCGGGACTTATTTCATTACCGTGAACCGGAACATAAAGGGCTATTGAAGGACACCGTGGATTTTAGTCAGTACAAGTCTGACAGTCCCTCCCACCCTGCCCGGGGTGGGAGGACTCATTTGATAATTTAACCACGATAAAAAAAGTGCAGATATCCGGTCGCGGGACTTATCTCATTACCGTGATCCTGGTACGCAAAGGGCAAATGAAGGACACCGTGAATTTTAGTTAGTACAAGTATGACAATCCCTCCCGCCCTACCATCGTTGGTAGGACTCATTTAATGATTTGACCACGATAAAAAATGTGTAGATATCCGTGCAGAAATTCATAGTGGCTTCGCATAAAAATAGACCCGAGACGGAGTCGCGTAGTGTTCTAAGCGCGTAACGGGGAGAGTTGTATACTCTATTTAACACTCCAGGTGACCTACTATGACGCTCAACTACACTGGTGTCCAACCATGACGTTTAAAAGCGATAGTATCCAGTTTGGGAACAAGATGGCGCTAGACGACTTGTATGGCTCTGTCGCTTCACCACACCAAATTATTCTCGCTTTAAGATATCATGATAGGATCTGGATTGTTCTAGGTACTACTGGTCCAGTGTGGAGCAGTGAAATTCACATTAGATCCCGTTGTCTCCTGATTCAGCCATCTTTGATGGCTAGGTTAATGCTATTTAATATTGTGCAGCTGCTCATTGTATCTTATTGTTTCAGATGCAGGAGTGCGATGGATCCCATCGTACTGCGCGCTCAAAGAACTCAGTGTGTCCGACTGTACCGGTGTCACGGACTTCGGTTTATACGAGCTGGCCAAACTCGGGCCAGCATTGCGATACCTTTCTGTTGCTAAGTGTACACAGGTAAGCGAAGTGTTGAAAGGAGTTTGACAAAGGCCTATAGTAAGACAGCACAATTTAAATAGGTGCCGCGAACAAAGGTTTTGTCAGTTTTTGGCTCAAAACTGTAGTTGAGCTCGTGGCTAAGTAATAACAGTCACGCGACTCGATCAAGGTTCAGCTTGGCTAGGTCGGGCGGTGGATGGTTAGTTGCCTAAAATAAAGGATAAATAAATAAATTTCAAATTGGAAAGCAGGTTCAGCCATTCCCGGCTGTCATTTCTAGGTCTTTGATAAGCAATGTTGGGGGCTCACCAATGGTTTGCCTCATTAGTTCTTGTAGAATGAAATAGTCGACACCGTATGTGAGGCGCCGACACACGCCTTTAACATTGACGTTACGTTAAGAAAATGTGAAATTTCAAGACCATTTTATAAATTTAACCCACAGTGATATTTTTCCAATAGTCGTGGCTGTGTTTTCAAGAACAATCTCACTGCACAAATAAAAACACAATGGCATCATGTAAAATGCAAATATTTGCTTCGCACGGAATTCTAACCGTTGATTGGCTCACTGGGCGACCTCGTCAGTAGGTCAACCACTACTTTTTTTTTATTATCGTGGTAAAATCTTCAAATGAGTCCTTCTACCCCGGGTAGGGCGGGAGGAACTGTCAGACTTGTACTGACTCCTTTTATGTTCGGGGGTCACGGTAAAGAAATAAGTCCCGCGACCCCGGCAGACTTTGGCCCTCTGAGAGGGGGCCCCGTCATTTTGCTGATGCTCTTTGAGGCGCGCGTGGAACACGACGCGCCGTCGACCCTGGCATGGTCCTTAGTCAGACAGCGAGTTGCCCTTTACTCGCTGTCCGAATGCCTGCGCCTATGGTGGCCGGAGGTCGTCCGCCGACGTCTGACGCCGTGGGCGTCTACCACTGCGGTTGGGGCGGAGGGAGGACGCTGTCCTCTTCCTCTCGCGGCCCGCTTCCTCCTTCGCGAACATTACTGCTTCGCAGAAAAAGGCGACTGTTTCCCACTCCGTCTCGACCCGGAGCATGGCTTCGACCAACACCGGGCGCGAGAGGTCTCCGCCTATCGCCTCCCTGAGGACACGTCGGTGCTCTGCCCAAGCTGGGCAGTCTTGCACCGTATGCTCTACTGTGTCCTCCGGGCGATCTTTACAGTGGTGACACACAGGCTTATCTTCAGAATAAGCGCCCTTGAGGAAAATAAGTCTTGAAAACTTATTAGAATTTAATTGACTCTAAAGCCCTCTTCGTGAATTTTGAAATTCTCCTTTATAGTTTAGATAACTAAATCCATGTTTGAATTAAAATATTCTGTTTACGATGAAGAGCCTTAGTTCGTACTTCGCTAGCTCCAACAACAGTTTGTAAAATATTAAGTAACCTTTAAGTACTGGCTTGTTGGTCCAGTGATCGCAAGTGCGACTGCAGCCCTCTTTGAGGAGTGGCTGGAGAGACGTCACGGCGTCCTGACCTATCGCATGACGCAGGTCCTCACCGGACACGGAAGTTTCGGGAGGTACCTGTGGCTGATGGGAAAGGAGGAAACGCCGGGGTGTCACCACTGCGAAGATCGCCCGGAGGACACAGTAGAGCATACGGTGCAAGACTGCCCAGCTTGGGCAGAGCACCGACGTGTCCTCACGGCGGCGATAGGCGGAGACCTCTCGCGCCCGGCATTGGTTTCGGCCATGCTGCGGAGCGAGACGGAGTGGGAAGCGGTCGCCGCCTTCTGCGAGGCAGTAATGCTCGTGAAGGAGGCGGCGGGCCGCGAGAGAGAGAGGACAGCGTCCTCCCTCCGCCCCAACCGCAGTGGTGTACGCCCACGGCGCCGTACGTCGCAAGACGATCTCCGGCCACCGTAGGCGCGGGCATGCGGACAGCGAGTAAAGGGCAACTCGCTGTCCGACCATGGACCATGCCCGGGTCGACGGCGCGTCGTGTTCCACGCGCGCCTCAAAGAGCTGTCAGCAAAAAATGACGGGGCCCCCTCTCAGAGGGCCAAAGCCTGCCGGGGTCGCGGGATTTATTTCTATTACCGTGACCCCGGAACATAAAAGGCTACTGAAGGACACCGTGGATTTTAGTCAGTACAAGTCTGACAGTACCTCCCGCCCTGCCCGGGGTTGGAGGTCTCATTTGATGATTTTACCACGATAAACAAAAAAAAAAAAAAAAAAGTGCGACTGCAGACCATGAGATTACGGGTTCGATTCATATCAGGCATTGGGTTTTGGGTTGCGGGGCTGTCTCATCAGGTAATCGTGACGCTGGAACGTAAAGGGCCGTACAAGTGTCAGTCCTTCCCGTGTGGCCATCGGAGGGAGGACTGATTTGGTGATCTTACTCCGATAAAAAAAACGTATATGTATATTATACAATTGTACACAAAAAAAAGGCTTGGGTTTTTGCATTAAGATTTTCTGCGGAACTTTCCGGAAAAAAAATCGGTCCATAATTTCCTCACATATAAAAATTTCATATCTCAATAAAGTTGGTTCGTGCTCCGTAGCTTGATACCGAATTACGAACATAAACCCCGTTGGAGTATGAACCTCTGAAGACTGAAACTAGAAACTCGGTTATGTCTAGACTTATGTCTGAAAAGTTATAGACGAGGTGAATAGAGATGGGTCGAGGGCGAAAACATGTAAGACTCTGGGCAAACAGCCTTAATGGCTAAGTTTAGAAAAAAAAAAAACAGAAACATAACTGGGCAAATACTCTTCAAAAATCACCACAAAAAATGTGAAATAAAATAACTTATTTTTCCGAATCGATCCGAAAACAAAGCCACCGTGGCTTTGTTTTTTTCATTCATTTTTGTTTGTCTTTTTAGTTCAAATATTAAACCCAAATTCTTGTTAAATACGTAATCCGGAGTACATACCAGTAATACCATCGTACAACTAAACAATAGGAAAGCTCAAAAAAAAAACTACTGAACTAAACTGAAAGAAATTGTTATGGGACCAAATGACGTATACATATACTACATCAAACAAAAAAAGATTCATCAAAATCGGCCTACCTACCCAGTAATAAGGTAACAAATCCAATTGAACACCTCCTGTTTTTGAAATCGGTTAACAAGGGATTTATTCGACATTTATCTAACGTTTATTAAATACGCCCAATAATGTCCTGGGCATAAACACACCTCTAGACGTCACTACCTCTATTTGCTATGTAAATACTTGCTCTTAAAATATTCATACATTTCTTGTCCAGTCTAACAGTCTTCAAGTTTTGAGTTGTTGAAATGTATTCAAAAATATTATACCCGAAACGTAAATGTCTTATTAATGAAATGGGTTTAAAAACCCGACCAAGTGCGAGTCGGGCTCGCGCACGAAGGGCCCCGTCCCATTATTTATAAAAATATTTATTTTATTCTTATTTTTAGTTAGTATTTGTTGTTATAGCGGCAACAGAAATACGTCATCTGTAAACATTTCAACTACCTAACTATGCTAGTGATCACAACCTTTTTTGATGTGAGGATTCCTCTAGTTTCCCATTTCGATTACTGTCTCTGCGTACATTTGAAATCTCTTTTCTTAAATAGCTAGGCATAATATGCACCATTAAGATATACAAACACTAATTTTATTTTATTTAAGGGTCTGAAGGTTACTTCTAAAATTTACTAGTACCTAATACTGGGATATTCAACAACCACAATCTTATTAGAGAACAAAGTACCTACATCTTCTCATTACATCTGTTGACTGACGTATAAATTGTCGAGACGTAATTAAGTCAAAAGTGGGGCAAATGTAGGCAACACTGCAAAATTATACATCTTAATATGGCAGCCCTGTACTATTAACTTTTTAACCACCAGACTTTATATCAATTGTCGTGCCCCCAGCACCAGGCACTGAAAAAAAATCGACATCATTCAACTAAGACGGAAGTGCAATACTCAAAGCAAATTAAATGAGTCGTTTTTTTGTCGCATATTAGTATCCGACGCTGCGCTGGCGAAATGGACCCGAAAATATTTGTCGGAAATATCCGACGTTGGCGATTAAAAGGTCACCTTTATGAAGATGAAAAAGTTTGATATCATTTCACCTTATCGCAGTCCGCTGCTGGATATATGACTCCGATAAGCCTCCCATAAGCAAATCAGGCCACCTTCTTTAGGAAGCCAATCATGACATCTTGAAGCCAGATTAGTTCCAGTGCGGGAAAGAGGCAAAGCTATACAAGTCTCCTATACACACCTCGTTAAAAAACGTCTTAAACGTTATGGTAGACCACTAGGTCATCGGTATATTGTGCCGGGAGAGTTCCACACTACTTTTGGTTAACAGACGCTCTGCGGTACTTACTGCACCTTTAGTTTCTGCGACAAGTATAATAAAAAAGAAAACTGTTGATTAATAGATTTAAATAAATGAATAGAAGAAATATGGTCCCCAATTCAAAGAAACCTGATCATCGGTCTATCGTGCCGGGGAGCGTTCCATACTTCGTTGGGTTAACGTAGTGTTCCACGCTCTGCGGTACTTACTGCACCTTTAGTTTCTGCGACATGTATAATGAAAAAGAAAATTGTTGATTAATATATTTAAATAATGGAATAGAAAAAATATGGTCCCCAATTCATAGAAACCTAATCATCGGTCTATTGTGCCGGGGAGCGTTCCACAGTTCGTTGGGTTAACGTAGTGTGGGACGCTCTGCGGTACTTACTCCACCTTTAGTTTCTGCGACAAGCGTAATAAAAAAAAACTGTTGATTAATAGATTTAAAATAATAGAAGAAATATGGTCCACAATTCAAAGAAACCTAACCAAACAGCGCCACGGCAAATTACAGCAACTTTCATAAAGAAGAATGAACTCGTGTTTTACAAAGTTCTAACATACTTTTAATTATTAAAATGTTATGAAAAATATTTAGTTTTAATTCCGCGACAAAAATCCAGGCTTGTTGCAGGATGCAATCCCACCCTATGCAGTCATGCATATGCACATGCAGCAAAGGACCCACCCTCCCGCCCTCATGCATATGCACACATGCAACAAACGGAAAAGCAAGCCATGAAATCAAACCTATACTCGACACGTGTTTCGCCCCTCCACGGGGCATCCTCAGGAGATGTTGACTCGACAAGCGCTCGGCCTCGAATGAGCTAGTTTGACAGCTCTCGCCTCTTTATATAGCGTCGTGATGACGCATCGATAACGCAACGAAACGTTATCGATACAAACGTTATAAAGACGTTTGTATCGATCTACCTGCAATCATACTTAAAAGAGGTGATGTAATTAAGTTTGTTTGTTCATTCAACAGTGTATTATTATTATTATTATGTTTGGAGATTTCTAACTGCTCCAACACACACAACCGGAAATTTTTATTACAAACATGGAGAATTTTATACGTGTTATTGTCGCTCAAGGAATGGCCGGTATCGATTAAATGTTTTGCAAAATGTGATTTGTCTGGATGGCCATTCCTGTAAGCGGCAACATGCTCCCTAAACCTAACCTCGAAATTACGGCCTGTCTGACCCACATAGACCCCGTTGCAATCATTGCATACTAATTTATAAACACCGGATTTTTTTGAATTTTCTAATTTATCTTTACCGTTACAAAGATTACGTAAGTTGTGATCTGATCGAAAAGTTACGAAAACATTGTGTTTTTTAAGAATATTCGCGATTTTATCGGAAATGGGGCCTATGTAAGACAGACTACCGACATACTTGTCAATTCGTTCGGGGGTACATGCATAAAGTAGTGAGCGAACCCTGTCATTCTGTTTTTTCTGAATTATATTATCGATAACTTGTTTTGAATACCCGTTTGAAATCGCGATTTGATATATTATTTTAAGTTCTTTGACGTAATTATCTGTGGACAGTGGGACTGAAATTAAACGATGGACATAGCTGCGGAAGGCTGCTAGTTTGTGTTGTGATGGGTGACATGAGGAGGCGGGAATTGTTGTGTCGGTGTGAGTGGGTTTTCGATAAATTTGGAAATCGAGTTTGTTATTAACTCTAGTGATTGTTAGATCTAAAAAATTGAGGGATTGGTTGGATTCTAATTCTAATTTGAATTTAATTTTGGGATGGAAAGTGTTAAGTTTATTAACGAAAATGTCTAATTGACGAATAGTACCCGTCCAACAGATAATTACGTCATCCACGTATCTATAATAAAACAGAATGTTGGGTTCGCCCACCAAATATTTACATTCAAAGTAGTCCATAAATATTTCCGCCATTAAAGGACTTAAAGGTGATCCCATTGCTAACCCCTCTTTTTGGCGAAAATATTCGTTATTGAAACGAAAATAATTTTGTTGCATGCAAATACGCGTGAGGTCAAGAAGGTCTTGCATTTCTCCAGGATGTAAACGTTGTCTCTCCAAATGGTTCCCCAAAATACGTAAGCACTCTTCAAATGGAATATTCGTAAATAAACTGTCAACATCCAACGATAATAATTTTGAATTGTGAGGAATGTTGACATTTTTTATTTTTTCAATTAAATCTAAACTATTTTTTAAACTGTATTTTGGTGAAAAGGAAGACTTAGTTTTTAATAAATTGTTGAGATGTTTAGCCAAATCGTATGTTGGGGCACCAATGTAAGAGACAACGGGGCGAATTGGGATATTATCTTTATGAGTTTTGGGTAAGCCATACAAAAAAGGAGAACGCGGGTTCATAGGGATTTTATATTTTAATTGATCTGGAGAAATACATGACATGTTATTTATAGCATTCTTCAACTCTACGGTAAATTTTTTGGTGGGGTCGGAACTAAGACGTTCAAAATCCTCCCCCTGGACAAAACTCATAAAGATAATATCCCAATTCGCCCCGTTGTCTCTTACATTGGTGCCCCAACATACGATTTGGCTAAACATCTCAACAATTTATTAAAAACTAAGTCTTCCTTTTCACCAAAATACAGTTTAAAAAATAGTTTAGATTTAATTGAAAAAATAAAAAATGTCAACATTCCTCACAATTCAAAATTATTATCGTTGGATGTTGACAGTTTATTTACGAATATTCCATTTGAAGAGTGCTTACGTATTTTGGGGAACCATTTGGAGAGACAACGTTTACATCCTGGAGAAATGCAAGACCTTCTTGACCTCACGCGTATTTGCATGCAACAAAATTATTTTCGTTTCAATAACGAATATTTTCGCCAAAAAGAGGGGTTAGCAATGGGATCACCTTTAAGTCCTTTAATGGCGGAAATATTTATGGACTACTTTGAATGTAAATATTTGGTGGGCGAACCCAACATTCTGTTTTATTATAGATACGTGGATGACGTAATTATCTGTTGGACGGGTACTATTCGTCAATTAGACATTTTCGTTAATAAACTTAACACTTTCCATCCCAAAATTAAATTCAAATTAGAATTAGAATCCAACCAATCCCTCAATTTTTTAGATCTAACAATCACTAGAGTTAATAACAAACTCGATTTCCAAATTTATCGAAAACCCACTCACACCGACACAACAATTCCCGCCTCCTCATGTCACCCATCACAACACAAACTAGCAGCCTTCCGCAGCTATGTCCATCGTTTAATTTCAGTCCCACTGTCCACAGATAATTACGTCAAAGAACTTAAAATAATATATCAAATCGCGATTTCAAACGGGTATTCAAAACAAGTTATCGATAATATAATTCAGAAAAAACAGAATGACAGGGTTCGCTCACTACTTTATGCATGTACCCCCGAACGAATTGACAAGTATGTCGGTAGTCTGTCTTACATAGGCCCCATTTCCGATAAAATCGCGAATATTCTTAAAAAACACAATGTTTTCGTAACTTTTCGATCAGATCACAACTTACGTAATCTTTGTAACGGTAAAGATAAATTAGAAAATTCAAAAAAATCCGGTGTTTATAAATTAGTATGCAATGATTGCAACGGGGTCTATGTGGGTCAGACAGGCCGTAATTTCGAGGTTAGGTTTAGGGAGCATGTTGCCGCTTACAGGAATGGCCATCCAGACAAATCACATTTTGCAAAACATTTAATAATCGATACCGGCCATTCCTTGAGCGACAATAACACGTATAAAATTCTCCATGTTTGTAATAAAAATTTCCGGTTGTGTGTGTTGGAGCAGTTAGAAATCTCCAAACATAATAATAATAATAATACACTGTTGAATGAACAAACAAACTTAATTACATCACCTCTTTTAAGTATGATTGCAGGTAGATCGATACAAACGTCTTTATAACGTTTGTATCGATAACGTTTCGTTGCGTTATCGATGCGTCATCACGACGCTATATAAAGAGGCGAGAGCTGTCAAACTAGCTCATTCGAGGCCGAGCGCTTGTCGAGTCAACATCTCCTGAGGATGCCCCGTGGAGGGGCGAAACACGTGTCGAGTATAGGTTTGATTTCATGGCTTGCTTTTCCGTTTGTTGCATGTGTGCATATGCATGAGGGCGGGAGGGTGGGTCCTTTGCTGCATGTGCATATGCATGACTGCATAGGGTGGGATTGCATCCTGCAACAAGCCTGGATTTTTGTCGCGGAATTAAAACTAAATATTTTTCATAACATTTTAATGTCATGGATTTCCGCAAAGTAACGCCTGATTCCATAATTTACTTTTAATTAGTTGTCTTGAAGAAGTCTCCTGGATTGCTAAGCTGTTGACTTGTGGTTCTTCCGTAATTCATTCTCACTGTCCTTTGCAAATTGCTTCTTGTTTTTAAATAGTCTTGCATTTTTAGTTCTTCTTTTTTTGTAGACGATGTGTTTAGTGAAAATATGGCGTATAGTATGTTATGTATAAGGCTCAATGTAAGAGTATTTTGCCGCAGAATGGAATGAACGTAGACTTAAAGCTTGGACTACGCAATACATAACTGCCTAAAATTGATCCCACTCAACTAAAAAGAGGAATCGAAGAGCGGGTCACCATCGAATAGCTTTTAAAAATATTTTAATAGTGAGGAAAAACTTTTATTAGAATAGACATATATGTATAGACTATAGAGAACGAGAAAGTAGCACTACTTTTCTGTTACGGGAAAGAGATTGTGGCCACTGATTTTTTAATTCTTTTTCTCACTTGGCTAGGGAAGGCCCAGTCCATTCTCTAAATCAATCTAAATCAAAAAACGAGCGCGCTTCGAGCTTTTGGTGCGTGCTCGACAGTGTTTCGCCTATATCGGTTTTTGACAAACACAAAGGCATTCGAGGAGTGTGATTGTTGTAGGCTCGTTGTACGTCCATACTTGACAACGCGAGTAGAGCAACTCGTCATGTGCTCAGCTCGTGCTTGGTTCTTTGTAGACCAACCTTTATCCAAAAACTATCTTTTCCTCGCAGTGTTTCCCGCTGCTCGGCTGTTATTGGTCGTCGCGTGATGTTATTATAGCCTATAGCCTTCCTCGATAAAGGGACCATCCAACTCAAAAAATATTTTTTCTATTCGAACTAGTAGTTCCTGAGTTTAACGCAAACAACCAAACAACAAACTCTTCTGTTTTATACAACATTAGTATGTATAGGTGTTTTTCTTTCAGTCACGTCCGTGTTCAATAAAAATAACCTGGGTAATAGCACATGTATAAGGTTCAATGTACATAGCCTCGGTATGGAATGGAAGCGAATTTACAATAAGTAATAGCTCGCTAGTGCTATCATAGACCCAATCTAAATGCAGACTACGGCAATCTAGACTATCATATTGATAACTAGTTAGTATGCTCTACGTTGCGTCAATTTTGTATCCTACATACATCGTGTTTCAGACCTAGCTTGTGTTGAATTATTCTGTAAATGCTGGATATTACTAACTAACTATACTAGTTGTTCGCCGTGGTTTCATTCCCGTAGCTCTGAATCTATTTGTTTTAACGTGATGTTTTAACCAATAGCTATTATTGCCTTCCTCGATTAATGGACTATCGAACTCAAAAACATTTATTCAATTCGAATCAGCAGTTCTGCTGCTTTTTCAACCAAACTTACAATAAACTCTTAAAGTTTCTAATGTTAGTACAGGTTTCAATTGCAAAAATATTTTTGTGTTGGATATTCCATTTATCAAGGTCGGCCATAAGCTCACGCTAAGGGCATATAAGTATAACATTACGCTACGAGTAATAGAAGCCAAGCAGTGAAGGCGAAACTGTGTGGAACAACTAGTTTTGTTCTTCGAATACATAAAAGAAATCTTACCCATTGAGCTATTATTACTACGTATAGAGACGACACCAGGCACCACTACTGTGTCCCATCCAGGATAAGTGCGCGCGCCTAGAGCACGCCACAGAGCTGTCAAACATCTGAATGAACTTGTGCGCGTTGTCTCATCCTGGATGGGACATAGTGGTGATACGTGGTGTCGTCTCTATACGTAATAATAGCTCAATGATCTTACCCAAAAATTTCTTACATCCCCAGGTGTCAGACTCGGGCATCAGAACTCTAGCTCGAAGGTGTTACAAGCTCCGCTACTTAAACGCCCGAGGGTGTGGAGCGCTCGGAGATGATGGAGTGGAAGCCATAGCCAGGGGTTGTTCTAGACTGAGGGCGCTTGATCTTGGAGCTACTGACGTCTCTGAGCCTGGATTACAGGTAGGTTTTATTTGAGCAGGCTGTCACTGTATGAGATGTATTGTAGAATGTAAGGCCGCTGACCCGCCGTGGGAGACGCCCACGGTAACGGACATTTTGGCCATCATAGGCGCGGGGCTGGCGAGTAATGGGTGTCTCGTCGTCCGACGTCCATGGAACGTGACGAGAGGGACTGTCAGACTTGTACTGACTAAAATCCACAGTGATCCTTCAATAGCCCTTTATGTACCAGGGCTGGCCGCGGTTACCAGGTGAGACAGGCGGCGCCCCTTAGAGGCCCACAGCCTGACGGGGCCGCGGGACTGTTTTATCAGGTAACCGTGACCCTGGTCGTTTTGGGCTATTGTAGGATCACCTGTGAGTTTAATCAGTACAAGTCTGACAGTCCATCTCGTCCCGCCCTGGGTGGGAGGACTCACTTGATTATCTTACTAGGATAAAAAAGTACCTTCTTACTGGAATTTTAAAAATCAACCTACTGTTGTTAAGGTATCCTTACGGAAAGAGATGATTCATTTATGTACAGCGGGCTGTAGATGTACATGGATAATACAACGGGTGTTACTTAGGAATATTCAAATAATTGAAAAATAACCAATGACATTGCTGGAAGTGCACGATGTGAATCATTAGGAATATTGCTTATAGTGTTTTAGACCCGCTGTAAATAAAATCGTGAGCATGACGCTATCTAGCGACTTCGCATCTAATTAAAATCAAAAGTTCACGGGAAAATAGACTCTAAGATATCCATGGTGTTTTACAGAAGTGTTTAGAATTTTTTTTTTCTCTTGCAGATCCTAGCCCGGTGTTGTCCGAACCTCAAAAAGCTGGCTCTTCGTGGCTGCGAGCTGATCGGAGATGATGGTCTAGAAGCCGTCGCATACTACTGCCGCGGCCTGACTCAGCTCAACATACAAGACACTCCCGTCACGTTACGTGGCTATAGGGCAGTCAAGAAGTACTGCAAGAGATGTGTTATTGAACATACCAATCCTGGATTCTGTTGAAAAGAGATCACCTGACGATAATTGGTTTTATATGGACTAATTTAGAGCACGTACAAGGAGTTTGTAAAGGTACGATACCACCAAAACAGTGAGCAGCACATTTAGGCAGTGCGCGTACTAAACTGGTATCTCGTTAAGCCTCTTTGTCCACCGGCAAACATGTACTTAACTTTTTAGAGCACAGTGCAGCACATTATATGCGCGAACATTTTCTCTGAGCTGAGTTAGCAATGTGCGCGCACAAAAGTATCCGGATATCCGCGATTTTTGGAATGTTTTCGCACCAGTTATTGTGCGTGAAGAGAGAATTACCTACTTTTGTGTATATCCAGAAAAAAAAACTTACTTATGAAAGTGCATGCTATGCAGAAATTAAGATAAAAAAAAATCTAAGCCTTTCTGTTCTGCAGCTATTATTAAGAAACTCGTACTAAATAAACTTGTTCTTGAGTTTTTGAACTTTACAGTCTTAGATTATAAAATGTCAAAATTCCGTGTTCAAAGTTGTTGAAGTCACTTTTTTTTACAAATGTTTGAGTGAGCGCCACGCACACATTCACGCTCTTTGGCGCATAGGGCATAGTGACCGAACGAGAGGTTTAATTTTTCTTCCTGTTTTTGGCTTCAATTTTCAGTGGCCTACAAGGAATCTAAGCCCCAAGTCTGCTAAATTACAAATGGCTCAATTGAATATCAATTGGATCTCAGTTGCAGTTTTAACTACATTTGGTATTCTGCTACTAATTTAAGACCAATGGTTTTCCAGTGACATTACATTGAACTGCTATCGGAATATTTGCTAGTCAGCTCTTCGATCGTGTTCCAATCGTAAATCGATTGTGGACTTTATCGGTATTCTTCTCTTATTTGACGTTTGTTTGGCAACACCTACTGTTCAATCAGTTGAACAGTAGTCAATATATTACACTTACACTACGATTCCATTACGACTCTATTGAGCTTACATACAAGTTTTTGCAGAATACCAAATTTGTTCTAATCTTAATGGAATCGTAATTCAGTCTCAATTGAATATCAATAGCATGTGAGTTAAATAAAATTAGCAAACTTGAGACACTGGACGTTCTATAATCTTAGCATGTGCTTACATAAATGTGCCTTTGAGACCGAGGCTTTCATTTTTTTTTATGCTGGCTAGGAAATACCTGGGTAAACTGCCAGTTATGTAAACATTTACAAAGAAGACTTATACGAATAAAATAAATGTTTTTTTTTTTAATTTTGAAGGATTTATAATCAAGTTTCTGTTCAAAACATTCCTATTTTCATATGTATATAGTAAAGAGATTTTAGTAAACTAACATAGTTTTTATATAAATGTAAATGCTTTAAATATAAATATAACCGAGTAAGATAATGTTGTAATGTATTTTTAGGTAGAATTATGTATTTTATGTACAGGGTACAAAAAATAAGGGTAGGTATGTTACACAGGCAAAAACGGATATTATAGGGGACGGACCTGTCAAGGAAATTAATTGGAAACGATAAAAGAATATAGTACACGAAATCATTAATTGCCTTTCTTTCTTCTACACTTTACGACTCGTTCAAGAATTTGGTTTGAGTGATGAACAGATGGCCTACCATAACGTCTTAGAGTATTATCGGTAAAATATGTCAACTTACATAAAATCGGGGGTTTTTAAAGTTAAATTACTACAAATTGGCACGAAATTATGAAAAACTAATTCGAGTACCACATTAAGCATATCTTTTTAGAGTATTTGTATAGAATAAAAATTGGAAAACATGATTAAATATCAATTTAATCTTATATAAATCAATATCAAAGCTTATATGAAATAACTATAAAAAATACACTATTTGTAAGTGGAGTTCAGGCAGACAAAATCAGTAAAAAAAATCTTACACAAAATTACGCAGCGCCGAGCTGTGTCGGCCAGTTCAATACAAATATAAAAATATGCCTAATGCGGAACAGTAATCCCAAATTAATAATGCGCATGCAAATCTTCGCCAACTGTCGTATTCCCGGAAACACCCGAATCATTGAATCGGAGAGAGCCCTAAACAATGCACTTGCATTTTGCACCTTGTTCGAAAAAAACAGAAAACATTATTAATTTGGTAGTACTGTACTCAAATTAGTTTTTAATCATTTCGTGCCAATTTGTAGTAATTTAACTTTAAAGAACCCCTATTTTATGTAAATTGTCATTTTGTATCGATAACACCCTTTACACCTGTTGAACTTTTCAGTTTGACAGATCCCTAAATACGTTTATTTATGAATTTACTGGGAAAATGAACGCTGTTCTTGTTTCAGTTAATTTTAAACCAACAATTGTTGGTTCAATTTTCAGTCTTTCAGAATCAATTATTAAACAGGTATGTATTTATTTTCAGATGAAATTGTGGGCGCAATGCCGGTTTATTTCAGGTTTTCAGTTTCATCAAATTTAATACTGATTAAAATGAGATTAATAATTATTAAATTCGTAGAATGTTTCATTTTATTGTTATGAATTTTATAATTATGCGATGTATATTAATAAGTATACAGGGTGAGATTAATTTATTCATTGAAAATATATAATTTAAAACGGGATATTTACCTCGTAAATTATTTGTTTCGAATTGCCTGGAATCCAGTAGTTCTGATAACTGAAAGATACGGAAATAAGTTTGCGAGCGAATATAGTTAGTTTTGTGAGTGAAACAAGAGACAATGGTAGTGGTGTCAAACCGCAAAAAATAAATAAGAAAAAAGGTAGCCTATTTAGTCCGCTCATAAAAAAATAACAGACTACAGTTCATTCTTAGTACCAGCAATACCGGAAACTGACAACAAAAAATAAAAAAATGTTAATAGGTATCTTGTTTTACATTAAAATATCGCTGAAAACTTGTGACACTTTTCTTCGTGAGTAGTTACGCTCAGGGAGCGAGATGGCGTTAGATGACTTGTATAGCTCTGTTTCTTTCCCGCAGCCTAAAGACTCATGCTTTAAGACGCCACCTGTTTCTATTATACTTAAAGTCATGAGGTTGATATAGGATTTGCAATAGTAGACATGTTGTCAGCATTAATTCAAAATTCATTTAAATTGTAAATCTAATTATTCCGTCATTTATAATTTTAAAAAATAGTGGACACGTATTTTTTCTATCGTTAAATCAATGGATAAATATATGACGTATCGAAACTACAGAGTGGGGGCTGGGGGCTCGTGCGTGACGTCACAACTGAGTAAACATTGTACAGAGGCCAGCAGGTCAACCTACCCAAACCTGTCAAATTTTACGAATCGAACATTAACCTTCCGATATTGGGATAAGTTTGAAAATCTATTGAAGAAATTTGACAGATGGATGTAGCTCGATGTGCTGGCGTCTGTACTAGGGCCCGTATTACAGAAAGTCATTCAACACTCGAGTATTTCTTAAAACTAGATTCGAGGCATTTGATTGGTTGAGACTAGTGTTAAGTAAAACTTGTGTTTTGAGGAGCGTTCTGTAAAGCTGGGTACTCATTTAGGAGTGTTGCATGTAACGTATCCTATAGGGTATCAAGTAAGTACGCACGTAGGAACGAGCTAGCTGTGAACTGCTCGCTTTAGCTAGTAAGAAAAACAAAGGTGGCTCGCAGTGCGTTCCTACGAGCCGTACCCACGTTGATACGTTACATGCAACACTGCTAAGTGAGTACCCAGCTTAATACGGGCCATAAGTGTTGCGAATTTTAAGAGCGTCGTGCCTTCGATTATATAGTTTACTTTAAGAAAAAAAAGTACGGGTCAACTTTTAAATGATAAATTTAACTGATGGACTAATAAGATTTTTTCAATCAACCCTGATGAACCCATGATATAAACATTATATATTAATAAAATTTATAATTCGGACAAATAATGTGCCATAGAGTGTTTCATTCTATAATTAGATTAAAATTTATATCAAACGGTGAAAGTTTGTACTTTATAATGCAAAAAAGCTGGATTTTCACTAAATTAAACGGATTAAAAAATATGTTGTTTATATGATATACAAAACGACATGAAAAATCAGAAGTTTGTTGTTGAAAACCCAGCTTAAAACTTATAAATATGTAATTAAAGCTAATATCTTCAAAAGATATGGCACCCCTAGTATAAAATTATTTCTATATTAACTGAATTGCCATTGTTGATTTAGTGTTTATTATTAAATTATATTTTTTAACAAATATTTTTTTACGTTTTATTACTTACCCACAATCATTCTAATTAATGAACTTTTGTATAGTGTACCTACGTGAAGATATAATTGTTAGTTACGAACGTAGCTGCTTTCAAAAGGGTACAAAATCGAGCTTTTTTTATCGTGGTAAAATCATCAAGAGAGTCCTCCCACCCCGGGTAGGGCGGCGTAATCAAGGTATAGTCAAGTAAGTTTTTTTTTTATATTTAATTTGAAAAGTTGGAGGGAGAGAGGCAAGAGAGGAGGTGTTACATTAAAGTCCTGGTTCGGAAAATTCGAAAAAGTAGACAAAAAAAGATTGACAAAGCAGAGTTAAAATTCCATTTTTTAATTTAATCCAGAATTTTATTATTGGCTAAAATTAAAATGCTCATCAATAATTCTTTTTGTATACCATGATGGATTAAAGCGCACCAAATCTAAAACTGGTTTTAGTAAGACTTCAGGGACACCCCGAATTTCGGTTTGTTTAGGTTCCTATAAACCCTGCAAACAGAAATGGAAGTCGACCTTGCTTAGGTCTTTTTTTTATTATTAAACAAAATAAGTTATCTTTGTACAATACCGTATGAATACACCATTTATCCATTCTGGCAGATATTTGGATGTTTTGGTTTTAAAATAGGTACTTTTTTTGTATGCGTCTAAACACAAGCCAAAATTATTAAACTGGTCGACATCCATAAAAGTTGCCTTAGTATATTTCAAGATAAAGTTACCTACGATGTAATTATTATTACAAGACAAATTTGAAGTATCAAATGCGATAATAACCCGTAATGCTAAGCCAACAAGGACGATAATGATAACACTCTTAATTAAAATCTTCTCATAAAGTGTAAGCCATAACATTGTACTGAGGAAGTCTTCTATGAGGGCAATATGAAGACATAATATTATGTTTAACGTACTTAACAACCTTAATGAAGATGTTAAAGATTTAATTAATTTTATGGCAGCTTTTGATCAATTTTCTTTGTTGCTTTGTGGAGAGAAAATATCAGAATCTTTGGTTAAAACCACTTCCTTTGAATGTTCAGGTGTTAGTACCTATCTATGGAAATGTGCGAAAATTATCAAAACAACTTATTTATTAAAGTGGCATGTGGAACTTAAAATACAATAGGTACTAATTGATAAATATTTATAGGTACAGGCGCCAATAGATCAACATACCCGAATTTGTTAAATTTTACCAACCGAACAGTAACCTTCCACTATTGTTGTAAGGTTGAAAATCTATTAAAGAAAGACTGATTGAGTTGGGTTGATGTGCAGCTGACATCTTTACATAAGAAAAGAAAGGTTTCGGTTTTTCTTCCAAAAAAGTGTGCATTATTATCCAATACTAGCTTGTGCATGCGGCATCGTGAAATTTGCTAATTATACTAAGGCAACGACGATATATTACTAGACTCCTAATAACAGGTGACCGATGTCTGTTAACACACTAGACAAAAAAGTCGTATATCCATCTTATTTCGACCACTCCTGTGAGCCGTAAACATACCTTGAGACAGAACAGACCTTGAGTTAGCCAATCACAACGCAGTACCCCATTCCCCTCGCTTACGTAGTACCTCAGCGAGTTGACAGAATAGTTTGTGTTCCTTAGATCGTGTATACGGAGTCTAGTAATACATCGTCGTTATACCATGGGAACGTCGTACTGAGGTAAAAAGTTTAACTATATTTGTTTGTTGTTGTGTTTCACCTAAATCCGTTCAGTAGTTTGTGTGCGAAAGAATAAAAAAAAATCCAACCATCTATCCATAATATAAAAAAGTTGGTATGATTCTGGATACCGCTATCAAACACCTGTTTTTTAGTTCAAGTTACCTAACAACTGAACCCTCTGTCATGGTATCGAGCTCAAATAACAAATAGAGGAAACGTATCGTTAATCTAAAGTGAAACTTATTAGCTTTCACTGTAAATATAAATTCCGTAGACGATTCATGACTCCAATTGTATCAGGGGAATGCAATAAGCTAACATAGCCGATATTTAATTAAGGACGCGAATGCTCGTCAGTCAGTCGTAGGTACTCTAATGTAATGCTCATAGTAGAATCTATAATGTTACATTACACGTGAATGCTCCCGGTGAGGGAGCGCCTGTAGAGTTCAGCAATGACATTTCTAAGCATAGCATAGCAGTCCATTGAAGATCATGCCGCTTACACGCTTGCAACAGTGCCGAAATATTATTTGTATGTTATTTAAAATCTAAATATATGTGATATCGTCAGTAAAAAAAATATACCTGTATCTAACCCATACATATATTTACTGTACAGAACTAAGGCCCTTCGTACACAAGGCGACTCAAGTTTCCGATACCTTACGACTTTAGCGTCCATTGACGCGTGCCTGTGAACGAATCTCTATGGAATTGTATTGCGATAGTCGCTTGGATACCGAAATCGTAAAGTATCTGAGACTTGCGTCGCCTTGTGTACGAAGGGGCTAACCCTAAAGCCGTTTGGGTCCGTCCTAACGTAAAAACAAGCAGTTTTGTCTGGCATAATATGGGCTTATTATATTCTAAATAGTTATAAGGGATTGCGTTACAAACGAGACGAGCTGTTTTCGTTTATGTTCCATAACTTTTTCTGTAACCAAATGCCTCTCGTATGTGTTAAGGAAGAATTTAAACTTGAGCAGTGTTATCGGTAGGGTTGCCAACTTTCCAAGTCAGTTTAAAAACAGGCAACCATAAAATGGGTTCCCAAAAAACCGTTTATGATCTTACTATTCGGATGGGTTTACCCTGGATTAGCACATAGGAAAGGCTTTATCCCGATTTTACGTTCCCGTGGGCTAATTTTTATGTTGTGACGGGCAGCCGCTGGCGACAATTAGTGAATTTTAGAATGGTTAGTCAGTACAAGTCTGACAGTAAGGGGTGGGAAGACTCATTTGATGATTTTACCACGTAAAAAAATCGTGTCAAAGGTTATCTAAAAAAAAAACAAATCTATAATATATTTGAAAAATTTCAGCTCAGTCGTAAATCGAGAAGTGGATCAAAAACTTGCAAGATTTGATTACAGACAACGGGACAGGTGAAAGTAAATAAAAGCTTGTTAAAGATAGAATTATCTTTATTGTACCATAGTACCTACAGCAAAACATATACACATAAATTGTTCCAAGGATGCAACCTTACTCGTATTAGCGTATTAACATTGAAGAACGTAACTTCAGGCGAAATCGGATTTATACGGCCTTCGTGAAATACCCAATAAGATCATATTCCCGAACTCCAGGCTGTAAGAGATACCGAGAAGTTAGACTTGTGTTATTACGTTTATTGTTCTGATTTGTATTTAGCATCTAGTCCCAAGCTAAGCAGAGCTTGTGTTATGGGTACTAGACAACTAATAAACACACTTATTTATTTCTAAATATATACATGTTATATATAAGTTAACAGCCAGACACAGAACAAATGATCATGCTCATCACACAAACATTTGTCCGGGGTGGTAATCGAACCCACGACCTCCGGTACAGCAGTCAGGGTCACTAACCACTAGCTAGACCAACAGTAGTAGTAGTAGTACAGTGGAGATTCGATAGGCAGTCCAGCTCCATGTACAAATAATGACATTCAGCTGCATCTTGTTCGACTGGAAGCCGACCACAATATGATTGAGAAAAGGCTGGGCAATTAATATACGTACCTAGTTTCAGCTCAGCCTCTCGCGATTCACTGCTGAACATAGGCCTCTCCCAGGTTGCGCCACATCACCCTGCCCTCTACGTAAGAGATCTCTGTTTCCCATTACTTAGGTCATGTTCCATCTTTGTCTCAAAATTCATTATAATTCCCAGATGAAAAGATAGAAGATGAAGATGAAGAAGCATACATGTAAACATATAGGCTTAACGTCGGAGTAACTTTACCGTTTATAATACGTTGTCTGTTACTAATTCTACATCACTAGTATAAGTTAACAAGCGAACATGATATCTTTTGTTTGAAACTTTGATTGATGGTCTCTTTGAAGGGCTTTTGTAAATTGTAATCGTTGGCAGAATTTCTGTGTCAAGATTTATATGAATCGTTATGAATTAAAGCAGGAATTAATGCAAGACGTTCAGTTCAATCAATCTGCTTGGCCTTTACCCAACTATGTTGTGGTCGGCTTCCAGTCCAACCGGCATTTGAATTTCGTGATAGCTACAACCTTGCGGTCTTTACTTTTAGGGTAGCGTGCTTCACTGTCGTTTACATCTTTCACTATTTAAAAAAAAAATATTATTCATTTATTTCGGACAGAATCCTAATAAGTGTTAGTAAAACAATTTGCTTAAAAAACTATGTTAGTAAATTACCCTGACTTTTTTCTTAGACTTGTTCTATTTGTCCGATTTCTGTCACAATATTAATAACGTTTCAAATCACGACGCAGATGTAGTAACGTATCGGACACTCCAACGTTATCAGTTTTAATATTAAATCGTTATCTTGGGGAAATATTAATTTACTTATTTTATTAATTGAGTCACTATATTGTATCTTATCAAGTGCGATACGCGTGTGCCCAAATACGAAACGTTCTGGGTCGATATAATATAATATTATTAATAAATCTGGGTCCGTGTTTATTTTTTTATTAATTCACGGTATACCTATGTGCGGCTGCCGTAGAATATCTATAGACATGAGTGGAGTTGATTAAAATGTTGTGTGGTTATTAGATTTTTCTTTTTTTAAATATTATCTTTAGGATAAAACTAGGTAATACGTCCTAGTTGACAAAACGCCTTCATTCGAGAACATGACAAATCATCAAAAAATGCGACCCGTTTGGTTGTTAGTCACTTATCATACGAAACAAGGACTGAAGAAAGAAATAAAGAAAATTACATAAAATACAGAAAAAAGTACATAGGATATCAATCTCTGGGGGATTGGGCTTGATTAAGGTAAATACGACAAGAGTATTTTCTTTAATTGGCAATTCTTACTCCGAGTACTTTGGTTCTGTAGACCGGAGATTTTGTAATAGCTAACGATATGAAAATACTCTTGGAACATTTTATTGTAAGTTGGAAAAATTCATTGTTCATTTTCTACTGGAATATCTATTGCTTCGAGCATTTTGATGAGTTATTGTCTTGTACGACCCTTCCTTACTTATTTATAACTAGTTAAAAAAAAGATTCTGAGGCGGTACGAAGTTTGCCGGGCAACTTCTTACCGCCTAAGAGTAATTTGTTTCCACCTTTTTAACATTACCTGGACTTCCACAAATAATTCAAATCAAATCAAATCAATTGATTTGGATGATATGAATTGGTCTGTTAAAAAAAAACATTTACAAGCTCTATTATTACAAAAGTTGAGTTGTTTCCGTTTGGAAAGATTTTTATTTAGTCTTATTTTTGTTAAGACAGTAAAAGCCCAATCACAAGGAAGTGATAGTTCAAGTGATCCTCTTTATTAGCTTTACATACATAAAGTTACATTTTTAATTGGTGATCTATTTATTATAAATTTAGAATAATAATTATTGAAATTATATATGGTGGCCTACCATGACGTCTTAAAGTGTGAGTAGTTAGGCTGTGGGAAAGAGACAGAGCTATACAAGTCGTCTAGCGCCATCTCGTTCCATGAGCGGAACCATTCACGTTTCGAGATGTCATGGTAAGCCATCAGTACCCTTTTTTTTTTTTTTTTTTTTTAGGTGATAAAATCATCAAATGAGTCCTCCCGCCCTGGGTGGGGCGGAAGGGACTGTCAGACTCTTACTGACTAAAATCCACCCGTGTTCCTTCGGATGCCCTGTACGTTCCGGGGCCGCGGTAACCTGGGTTAAGAAAAAACCCTCGACCCCAGCAGGCATTTGGCGCGAAACACGACGCGCCACCAACCCGGGCTTGGTCCTCGGTCGGACGGCGAGCCACCCATTACTCACCGTCCGCAAGCCCGCTCCGCCGCTGTGCCCTCTGCTGATCAGAGGGACACGCGTTGGAGCGTCCACACGACAGGCTATTCGCATACGGGCAAAGACTCCTTAGGCACACAGAGCCTAAAGAAGAGTTTTTGCCCGCATCCCAGGGTGCACCGGCCCGAAAAACTGGTCTTCCCCCCGGATGTATCCGAGAAGGAACTCCAGTCCACGGGCGCACGTGGAGATTTCCTGCCTTAGCACCCCGGTTTCCTGCCTTAGCACCCCAAGCCATCAGTACCCTTTTTTTTTTTTTTTTTTTTTTTTACATGGTAAAATCATCAAATGAGACCTCCCACCCCGGGCAGGGCGAGAGGTACTGTCAGACTTGTACTGACTAAAATCCACGGTGTCCTTCAATAGCCCTTTATGTTCCGGTGTCACGGTGATGGTATAAGACCCGCGACCCCGGCAGGCTTTAGCCCTCTGAGAGGGGGCCTCGTCATTATGCTGACGCTCTTTGAGGCGCGCGTGGAACACGACGCGCCGTCGACCCGGGCATGGTCCATGGTCGGGCGGCGAGTTGCCCTTTACTCGCCGCCCGCATGCCCGCGCCTACGGTGGCCGGAGATCGTCTTGCGACGTCCGACGCCGTGGGCGTCCACCACCGCGGGTAGCCATCAGTACCCTTAGCACGAGTTTTCACTATTTTACTTTACAGCGTCTTTCCAGTATTTACAGCGTTTCTTGTATGAAAATGGAACAGCGCTTCTGGTGTGCGAAGAAGGAAGTAATTTTTCCCTGAAAATTGACAATTTGAAATTGTCAAAGTTCCAGTTTACTTTACGTCTCAAATACTGAAAACTCGTGCTAAGGGTACAGGTATTCCAAATTATATTGATTAAGGCTTTGATACTTCAATTTGAGGCCAAACAATGGTCCAACATTTTGATGAAACTCTAAGCACTATTCAGACGGTTGTGAATGTGATTCTAGATGCAATCAAGTAAATACTACTCGAGTCAAGCGTATGCACGGCATCTCTAAAGCCTTTGAGTTTACTTCAACATAGATGTTGACATTGCACAATTGAATTTCAATGACGGCACCGTTTACATATTAATTGACATAAAAGAAAAAAGCTTTTCGTTTTTCGTGGTCCACGCGTGCCTCAAAGAGCGTCAGCATAATGACGGGGCCCCCTCTCAGAGGGCCAAAGCCTGCCGGGGTTGCGGGACTTATTCCATCACCGTGACCCCGGTACATAAAGGGCTATTGAAGGACACCGTGGATTTTAGTCAGTACAAGTCTGACAGTCCCTCCCGCCCTGCCCGGGGTGGTAGGACTCATTTGATGATTTTACCACGCTAAAAAAAAGCATGGTTTTTTTTTAATATCTCTAGCTATTTGTTTATTCAGATAATTATGCAATTTATTCAAAACTGGCAAAATGATTGCTGTGAAATTTCAGTTCAGTCTTCAGCTTAAATCTTGCTGTAAAAGACTCATTTAAACTAAGTATTTAGGAAAGTTTTATAAAAGCTTGTGAAAAGTTTGACGTTCTCATTAAAGTTTAGTTTAGTAAATCTCTAGTTTGAACAGTGTGGCAGTGGTGGACTTATAAGTTGTATAGATGATTTTTTTGAGGAAAGAAAAATGTCCGATTGCAAGTGGGATTCGAACCCGCGTCTTCTGGATAGGTACTCCAGACGCCTTAACCAACTAGACCATTGCAATCCACACTTGCAAGCCTCTTTCTCTTAAAAGTCTTAAGTCTCTTTCCTCAAAAAATCATCTATACGATGCGCATCGCATGCGTTAATGCGTTTAAAAATAATTAATTATATATCGAGGATTCGGCCAGATTCATTTCGTAATTTATTTTTATCACCACTGCTCTCAAAACCGGGAAGGAAAACATCGTGACGAAACAGGGATGGGCAAGAACAAAAAAAAATTGAAGACATTTTTGACATCATCAACACTAATCCGCAGTGAGCCAGCGTGGTGGATTACAGCCCACTCGTTCTGACAGAGAGGCGGCCTGAGATCCAGCAGTGGGAACATTATAGGGTGGTAATCCACCTAGTATTTAGAGGTAGCCAGTCATTATTGAATTTTGAAGCATTTGAACCCAAAGAAAACAGTTGACAGTTGTCACATAGACAGACTCAATCAATCAGGGTTTCCGAATAACCACGAAATTAATCGACGGACGAGGTTTCGAAATATTTTAGCCTTTCTATAATGTTATCCTATAACTTGCTATGACAAAATAGCTCAATTACTTAAACTTCTGTGTCAGGGTTTCTATATTCACAATGCTAAGAAATTAAGGGCAGCTCAGATATCTGTCAAAATCAAACTCTATTTTCTCGATGATTCGTAATGCATCGCGGCGCCGCGCTGCATCGCGCTGCGTTGTGATAGCCACTCAAAATCTAACTTTAGTTACAATACGAAAAGATACACATTTGCAGTATAGTTGTGTTACGTCGCGCCGCGTCGCGACTTTAGAAATAACTGACCGTAAGGACACTTTTAAAAATACCAGCCTATAATTTGTCCTACTGCATTGCAAAGGCCTTTTCGCGGGCACAACAAAGAAAAAAAGAAATAACTAGGCTTATTTGCATAATGGCGAAGCAAATTAAAATGTCTTATGTTTTCTTTTTCTTAGTCTACGAGTAGCATTCAAGCTTAAATAAGAAGAGAAATCTTGAGGTAAGCGGCTCAGACGGTGATCGCGGAACTGTGTTAACAGGTTACCATGACCCTGGAACGTAAAGGGCTATGAACGTTAAATTAACGTGATGGATCACCGTACGAACGGAACAGTTCCTTCCGCTCCACTCAGTGTGAGAGGACACATTGGATAATTTTACCACGTTAAAACGTAGCAGACTTTGTTTTGTATGTTGGAGTGCACTAATTTGATTGTTGCTACTCATTGGCTTTTAGTCAGTCTCTGAATCTGGAAGCTCCCGGAGGACCTGGTATATACTAGAATTTTAAATCATAAAAATAGTCCTGTCTTATCAGCTCTTAGAGGCGCGCGTTGATCACGAGGCACTGTCAACTCAGGTTCAGTCCATGATCTCACGGCAAGCTAATAACTCGCCGCAAGCCCGAGTACACTTACGACTATTATATTACTCGTACTACCCTTTAAAGATGTCTGGTAAAGAAAACACAAATACAAAAATTAAATTAACATTTTGTGCATATTTGCCATAAACTTTTCATAGAGTTTGTTGAGTTCTAGGAACGTGTGATAAAAAACGGCACAAAGGTTGAGCAGAAATAAAAAGTAGAAAGGAAACGTTTCAGAGAAGTTTGTAATACATGTGATACACTTACAGGCACGTGCACTGAAGAATCTTTGTTAGAAACGTGACCCGAGCGTGTGTAAGTGCTTTTATTAAAAACTAACTGTATCCTATGGTTTCACTCCCGATGATCGGCTCCTAATGGTCGAAGCGAAATGCTATATAGCTTCGACTTTTTATATGAATGGACTATACAACACAAAAAAAAATTAGTTCCTGAGATTAGCGTTCAACCACACAAACAAACTCTTCAGCGCTATCACTTTGTTTCCTCTTTACTTTCTAATGACTCGGCCCCTTTGAGTCGTAGCATAATCTTCTTTATTATATTGTTATTATTATAATATAAAAATGGATCGCAAAATGTGTTGCTCAGCTCTTAACTCGAAAACGGCTGGACTGATTCGGATAATTCTTTTTTTGTTCTGTTTGTGACCATTGGGACTGGGTTTTAGAGGTCTCACCCGTGCGAAGCCGGGATGGGCTGCTAGTATGTTAAAAAATCTTTAACCTTTCTCAAGATTGATGTTTGTTGGTTTCTCCAAAAAAAATATTAGGTTATTATATAGGTAGGTTCTACGAACCTCTGAAACGAATGACCCAAATGACCCAATTCTAAATTTATTTTCTGTTTATGGAATTTAGTCGGTATAAGTCTGGCAGACCCTCTCGCCCGCCCTCATTTGATGACTACTACGATAAAAAAGACTCTTGTTCATGTTAATTTTGACGTTTGAGCCAAAGACGAGTGATTGTCTTTCCGATTGTCTTTGACTGAATAGAGTTCCAATTGTATATGTAAATGAGGAAGGATGTTTCCTGTATAATATCCTTACATGTGGCTCTTTGATATTTTAACACCAACTTCAGAAACAGGAGTTTCTTTTTCATGTATTTTTGTTTCCCGATTACTCAAAGGCGATTTTGAAGACTTGGTTTTTTTTTTGAAAGGGATATCTATAGCATTAAATTACATTATAAAATGTAGTTCCTACCACGATTTTTATGCAGGATGTCATTCGTTTTTTTACGTGATAAAATCACCGAATGAGTCCTCCCAGCCATGGCAAGACGGGACGGACTGTCAGACTTGTACTGACTAAGATTTACGGTATCCTTCAATAGCCCTTTACGTTCCGCTACGTTACGATACGTTCTAGCCAAGTTTAACTGATAGTCCCGTACTCTACACTCAAGCATTGTTTAAATCTACTTTCCAACATTTTTGATTGCTTTAAACTATGTAGTTTTAAGTATGGCATGAATTCGGTACGAGACTTGGTCTATGGTCAAGTGAACGGAGTGGAAGTGAAGGGATTAGGTGAAAAGGTATTTTTAGTTCCATGGAACAGGAAAAGGTATTTCAGTTTCATATAACTTCTGGGAAAAGATCTTAATGGAACTACAGAATGGAGCTACTGGGATATGGCGGTTTTAAGTGCAGTTGACGTAACAGCCGTATATTCCCGGAATAAGCCTGTCCGTACATTTCAGCGGCAAATATGTAGCTGTGTGGCTTAGTATACCGGAGTAGTGCCGTCAGCTAAAGCAAGGATCACTTGAATTCAATGTGATGTTAGTATTTCATGTTTTCCTGGTACAGTACTATAGGATTTCATTTAGGACCGGTGTAAACTGACGGCATAGCAACGTGAGGGACTTTTGATATAGCCTCAAGGGTTCTTACGTGATTCTTTCTCGATTGGTTCGCATTTGACTATTATCTCGCCTGTTGGTAAGCAAAGATGCAACGATGAAGATTACCGTTGCTATCAAAAAAGGCAGACGACAAAAGTACCATTACTTTTGGGCTCTAGACAGACTGACCGCATTTCAACAGCAATCCAACTGCAATGCAATTCGGATGCAGTTTGAATGCATTTAACACGACTGCAATAGAAAACAGCAAACCAAACGTGCAGTCCGATTGCAGTTCATTTGCATTTGGCGTGCAGTCGGAGTGCACGTTTGATGACGTTTGGTTTGCAGATCTATTGCAGTCGTATAGAAATTGGTAATTACTGCGACCAAGTAAGTCGTGGAGTAACGTCACCGACAAGTTCCGGAAATGTTCGAGACGCGCCGGTCAGCGCTTGCGCCACTCATCATTTCAAATTAATGAACAATTAGCTTGCTTTATGTTATGTACTTCACTGTGGACCAGCGCCGATAAGCGCTGGTAGGCTTTGGAATGGAATACAATGGATGGTTACACTTCCATACATGGAATCTAGCCACTGCTCTCTTGGAACAGTGGCGACTACTACAAAAGCGCAGAGACATTAAAGTCCAACAAATTCTCGGAGAGCATATTTAACTCCTGCTAACGAAATTAACCAGAATAGACTAGTAGAGGAGCAGGAAATATAATAATTACTTGGCAACTTTACTAACTTTCCAAGTTACTTTAGCAACTGTTCATCGACCTTGAAGACTGACCCAACATCTGTTAATTAATGTACAATGTATATAATTATCTCCACGAGATCCCGTGGATAGTATCCGGGCATCAATCATCGTAACATTAATGAGTTATCGACCGACTTTCCTATAGTATCACATCTACTGGCTATTCTTACAGGGTTGCTAGATCAAGTTTATGAATATTCCCTCATTATTTATTGGAAAAGTTCAAGACAGGGCTCAGTGACCTACATTGGGAGATGTCTTTGTCCAGAGGTGAACAAATAGGTACTGTCTAATGATTTGTTTTTTTCGGGTATATTGGTAGCAATTTAATTCCAGCATCTTTTTTCGTTATATTTTTCAAACACAGATTCAGAACCATTGTAAAGAAAATATTTTTTTCATGGCAATGGCTAGTATTACATAATAATGGGTATGACTTAATCTATCACTAATCTAGTTCTTTTTGTGTTTCTTAAATAATTCACTACAATTGTATGGTATGGACATCTCCTATTTTAAACATAATACCTATTAGCATTAATTTGATTAAATTCATACCTGAGAACACTTTTTGTTTATCTGAGAACGAAAAGATTTCGGGGGGATAGATCTATGATACAAATTAATGACAAATAAAAATTTTGATGGCAAAAAATATACTTCTCCATAATAATTATCGAGGCTTATTTTTCTTCGAAAGTTTTTTCCTCGAAAAAGGTACAATTTCCCGGTTTACTACCAAACACTATTCATACGTCTCATAAAAGTTTCCCCAATCATAATTACTTCCCATAAGTTTTGTGAGAAAATTATCAGCTGGAACAATCCCATATATTCTTTTCATTCCGAAAATTATTTTGACAATCGGCCTGATTTTCCTTGCTGCTTCAGAAAATCAGCTTCCTTTGTACAGTTTCAAAGATTTGATTGAGAAAGGTTAGTTTCGTTCGGAAAATCATACCTGTCTTTCTGAATTTAATATTAGTATGACCCACAAGTAGTTCTTTTTTTTAATAATAATAAATCAACGAATGAACGAACAACCTTGACGAACAACTACCGGAGACATATTATAAAGGATGGGACGATTGACGTGTGTCGGGCATTTCATCGTCCAGGAGAATCCATTAGACATATTTATCTCTGGTTGTTCTCGTCTTGCTAACGGCGAGTACTTGCACAGGCACAACCTAGTAGCCAGAATTATCCACCAGCAACTTGCTTTGAAATACAATCTTGTGGATTCTGAGGTGCCGTATTACAGGTATGTGCCCGACCCAGTTCTCGAAAAAGACCATGTCACGCTGTACTGGGATCTGCCTATCATTACTGACAGGACTATTGTCGCCAATAAGCCTGACATAGTAGTGATAGACAGATCAGCGCGCCGCGCAATGATAATCTATGTTACCATCCCGCATGACGAGAACCTCGTGAAAGCCGAGAAAGATAAACAAATAAAATATCTTGACTTGGCGCGCGAGGTTGTCGACATGTGGAATGTGAGCTCGGCTATCATTGTGCCGATTGTTGTAACGGCCAATGGCTTGATGGCCAAGAGCCTCGACGAACATCTGTCGAGGCTCTCGTTGGGTAGTTGGATCAAGAACCAGATTCAGAAGGCAGTACTCCTTGATACGGCTCGTATTGTGAGGAGGTTCCTGTCTCTGGAACCCTAACCACCGGTAGCTTGGACCCTGCTCCCACACCGGCGGGCAACTATTTTTATATTTTAAATGTTTTTTAATTTTTTTGTTTTATAAAATATTTAAAAATGTAAATGTATGTAAAAAGATGAATAAAAGAAATAATAAATCATTTATTTTCAGGTAACAAAGACCCATAGATAAATACCTTAACCTAAGTATACATACGTTTTATTACAATTGTATTTAAAGACGCTGCCCCACACTAGGAAGTTCTCTTGTATCGTGGGTGTGTTTAGAAACATAGAAACTCACATACACAAACACCCAGACCCGAAAAAACTACTTGTAGGAATCGATATAGCTCAGCCACTGCGTTAACCGTGCCGTGGTCCAGGTCTGTGGTTGTGTATGTGAGTTTCAATGTTTGTAAACGCACACACGACACAGAACAAAGTTCTAGTGTGGGGAACGCTCCTTAAAAAAATTAGTGAATTCCATCACTACTGCTCTCAAAACGGTGAAGGAAAACATCGTGAAGAAACCGGCATCACCTAGAACCGAAATGTTGAAGATGTGTGACTTGTGTGAGATTAGCAACCCGCAATGGATCCGCGTGGTTTATTATGGTCCACTCCTCATAGAAATAATGCATGTGTCCCAAAATGCATGGATGTGTGTTTAAATTCGTGTCATTGCCCACTAGTGGTGGCCAAAGGGACGTTTTTTTTTTATCAAAAAACTGCTTTATCATACGGAATTATCCGTCATTGAATTTGACATAATTCCGGGTTACCTCATTCTTAATCAATTTTGTTAATACTCTTTAGGGTTCTTCATTAAGTCGACTCAGGTTTATTAATCAAAGTTTGTTGTGAAGTTAATCGATTTTCAGTTTCTATTAAGTTCAAAGTCATCAAATTTTTTGTTTGTGTTAATACTTACTTTTCAAGGAAACTGTAGAAACTTTTGGGCTTACCTATTGAAAAGTGACTGTATTTAGAGTGAAAGTTAATAGATGCGACAAATTTAAATATACAGAAATACGTATAAAATATCAAATTAAAAACTAATTGATCAGTGTTACGCTATGAACGGCAACGTTTAATAACATGAGTACTCCACGACGATTATTGAGCACTGCGATGTTGCGCGAGATTTTTTGGTACTTTAATTTTTCTTATTTATTTTGCATATTAAATGCTGAAATACCGATAATTCGTACTTAAATAAAGATAATAACATCAATGGACGTTTTGAAAACGATGATTGAGTTATTTGTTTTTAAAGATTTGATTGTAGAAAAAACAGTTAAACTATGTTACTGTAACTGAAGCTCTCATTTCATTTTGTCGCATTTATTTAAATTCACTCTGTATAGAATAACGAGTTAATTTATTTTGTCTGAGAATATGGCCACCCTCTGGTGTCAGAGTTCATTAAGCTGCCTCTGGAAAAACCACAGGCCTCTGACATGACTTTATTATACTTATTTATTAATAGCAGTTGGCCGCGGTTTTGACCCTGCTGCTCGACTTTTATCGGTCGTAGATGATGTTATATAGACTTCCACGATAAATGGACTATCCAACACAAGAAAATTAATTCAATCCTTACTAGATGTTCCTGAGATTACCGTGGTCATCACAAACTCTTCAGCTTTATAATTATAGTGTACTCGGAGATCACGAAAAACGATGATTTTCCGTCACCGATATCAGTGATATCCAAAATAAACTTAGCAATTACATATGAATTGAAAAAGGCCTTGATAACTGTGTAATTCGGATATTTATCACTCATAGTTTCGTTTTCGAAATTAATGTCACCATCACTTTCATTGAAAATGAAAATGTATGGGGTTGTTCCATAGACTATCGGAACGCTTTTGTTTTTCAATGTGACTGGATGCAAACACACACTGGATACATCTATATATATATATAAAAATGAATCCCGTTTTTCGTTGTCACGACATAACATGAAAACGGCTTGACCGATTCGGATAATTATTTTTTTGTTGTGTTTGTAACCATCGGGACCGGGTTTTAGACCGGGTCCTCCACCCGTGCGAAGCCGGGACGGGCCGCTAGTTACGAATAAAAACGCTTTGGATCGCATTCGCCTCGCCTGTCTGTTTGACAAAGGCTTTAGACGTTGGCGCCGAACAATACATAAGTTATTACTAATGCGAATCGATTTCATCTCGAAAGTATTGAATTATTTATATTCTCAATGAATTTACATGTATTGAATACAAACTAATGTTATAAATCCGAAATATGTAAGTTTGTTTGTTACTTTTTGACGTCTAAACTGTTTAGCCGAGCATCCTAAAATTTCGAATATACGACTTTGTACATTTGCAGATCCAAATTGACGATGGGAACCGGTAACGCATTGACAGGAGTGACCCAGCCGCAGAGATAGACCATATGGGAGACTCGCTGTCCGATAATGGAACATCGGGGGCGACGGCTCGTTGTGTTCCACGCGCGCCTCATATAGTGTCAGTGCACTGACGGGGATTGGTCCTTAGAGGACCATTGCTTTCCGGGGTCGAGGGACTTTCGAATTACCGTGACCGCTGAACGTAAAGGGCTATTGAAGGACACCGTGTATTTAAGGCAGTACGAGTCTGACAGTCACTCCCGCCCTGCTGGGTAGGAGGATTCATTTGATGATTTTACCACACTAAAAAAACGGGACAGCGAAAAATTCGTCACTGAAATTCGGGACAACCCGAATAAAGCGGGACATCTGGTCATAATACTTGCGTCTCAACATTGGATATAGGCTAATGATGAACTCAAAATAAAGGGTTGAGCAGTGAACTTCATCTCAAAAACATTTCTTTCTTTAGTTTAGAAGATACACTTCAATGCAAAATGAAACGTTGTTTTCTGAAAATGATTATTCAGACTTGCTGAAAGATCCGAAAATGTTTGCCAAACACAAATGTTTGTAACTTTATTTATCTTTAGATACTAATGAAACTTATTGAAAGATTGTAATATTTATTTGTTTCTACCGTTGTTGTCATAAGTAATCTGAAGTTATCAAAATTGGCTTTATTAATAAGTAAGATAAATTGTTATTCATTATTACTTCAAGATATGTTTCCTTTATTTATTACTATCACTTACTGAATATAATATAAAATATTTTTACAAAAAAATAATATAGGTATAGGGGCCCACCGGTATCGAGAACAGGTCCAAGCTACCGGCGGCGGTCAGGGCTCTAAAGAAAGAAACTGTAAGAACTGCTTTCTGAATCGGGCCTTTGATCCAGCTGCCTAACGAAGCCTCCTAAGATGTTGGTCCAAGCTCTTGGCAATTAAGTCATGGCCCGTCACGACCATCGGCACAATGATCGCTTAATCCACATTTATTTACTGTTTTCTTTTACTCTGCACCAGACCGTAAATTTCCCTGTGGCGGCATTTACAAACGTTAAACTCGCATACACAAACACCCAGACCCGCAACACTGACTTGTATGGTCATACAATGTTTGTACTGAACGGTAATCAAACCCGTGATACGCTACGCAGCGATCCTATCGTCAGCCACTGTGCTAACCGTGCTGTAGTTCATAAATGTTTATCTCATTCGCAATCTTGATCCCGATTTGTATGTAGAATTTGCCCATTCTTAAAGAAGTTCAATTAGAAACAGTTAAATTAAACGGATCAGGATTTGGATTCAGATGGAATATTAATTTGGGAATTAGCATGCACTGGAAATATGATAACGAATATCCACGTCTAGATTTTCAAAATTCTCTACCGTGTTTATCTATTCGATATTGATTCAATATTAGGTACAGTCAGCGCCAAAAGTCGATGAACAGAATCAACATTACAAAACACCTGTTCACAATAAAATGCCATAAGTTATAGTCGCAACTAGGAAACAAAATAGCCTGTACACCAGAAATTTACAAAAGTCGTTGAACACGAGTATTTCAAAAGTACATATGCACTAGTATTCCTAAGTCGCTGACCACCATCAATCCAGAACATCATTGTATCAAAAGTCACTAAACAGCAGTAAAAATACAAAATTAGGTTGACAAAGTATATTTTTAATGTTGCCGTGTGTTAATAATATACTTTTGACCCTTATGTTGTTCAGCTACTTTTGGGACAGTGCTTGTTGACCATTCGATAGTGTTGCTAATATGGATCAAATTCTGGGAAGTAATCATATACGGCAAACTTAAGGAAATGGCTGATTTTTATGAAATTGCTATTTTTCCATGTTACTTTACATCTAATGAGCCATAATTTTTTAGAAATTATAAAATTTCATTGTTTTCAATCAGACTTACTCACTCTCACTGTATTTGACGTTTCAACAATCCCACTGTACTTAGCAATACGACATTATTCAGTTGACCAAAAAATAGCATTAATTTAAAGAAGAAAAGGTGACTTATGATTCAAAAACAGTCTTTGCTTTGAAGATAAATCAGTTTTTTTGTAATTATACGTTTTCCTTATGTTTGCCGTATATGATTACTTCCCAGAATTTGATCCATATTAGCAACACTATCGAATGGTGTAATAATACAGGGTGTGATTTTTTTTCCAAAATCAGCGGGTTCGATTCCTGGCCAGGATTAATGATTTTTACAAAATCCAATGATGCAGTTTTAGTTTTCGTCAAAATCGGCCTCGATACTCCTTTCAACGTTTTTCGATATTCCTCATAGTTTTGAAAGTAGCCATCCACGCCCAGTTAAAAAATTCACCCTGTATAGATAGCACAATCAAAAAATCAAATGAAAATATTTAAGATATTATAATATAAATCTTAACATATTTTTGATTAAAAATTGGATGCTGAAAGTTGACAAAAAATCTTGAGTATTATCTCAAATTTTGAATCACCCGGTCGACTCAGCTGATGTGTCATGTGTCAAAATTTTGTCGTGCAGAGTGGTTAAGGTCAACAAGCACTGTCCCAAAAGTAGCTGAACAACATAAGGGTCAAAAGTATATTAACACACGGTAACATTAAAAGTATACTTTGTTAACCTAATTTTGTATTTTTACTACTGTTTAGTGACTTTCGATACAATGATGTTCAGTGACATTTGAATTGATGGTGTACAGCGACTTTAGGAATACTAGTGCACATGTACTTTTGAAATACTCGTGTTCAACGACTTTTGTAAATTTCTGGTGTACAGGCTATTTTGTTTCCTAGTTGCGACTATAACTTATGGCATTTTATTGTGAACAGGTGTTTTGTAATGTTGATTCTGTTCATCGACTTTTGGCGCTGACTGTACGTGTCTGAATACTCAGTTAAGGAAAACTTGAGCTTGAATAGATAACTTTGTCCAAACAATAGGTATTGAGTGTTTATCTTAAGATCTTAAAAGACAGGTCTCGAGAGGTGCGGACGGCGAGTAAAGGCCAACTCGCTGCACGGGCATGGTCCATGGTCGACGGCGCGTTGTGTTCCACGTGCGCCTCAAAGAGCGTCAGCACGCTGACGGCCCCCCCCTATAGAGGGCCATAGCCTTGCCGGGGTCGCGGGACATACGTACACCGCAACTCCGGAATACAAAAGGCTACTGAAGGACACCGTGGATTTTAGTCAGTCAAGTCTGACAGTCCCTCCCGCCCTGCCCGGGGCAGGAGGACTCATTTGATGATTATACCACGTAAAAAAAGACTGGTCTCTGTATATTTTTCTCGAATACTAAGCTAAGTAGCGAGCAAAAGTATGGTAATCACCTACTTGGTAATTGATCCGGGATAGCTCCTTTAAATAATGGGGTGATTTAAATGAATTTGGTATCAACTTAAAGAATACAGTTAAACTTTGAAATTGGTAACATTTTATTTTACTTAATTATTTATTAAATACTTAAGATCGCGTTCGGACGGACTAAGTGATTTCATACTTTTGCTCGCAAGTGTATGTTGGAGTCGGCTTCCAGTCCAACCGAATACCAGCTGAATACCAGAATTTTACATGTAATGACTGCATAGCTGACCTCCATACGGCACTTCTCGGGTATCGTACCGATTTCTTATCAATATACATGTGGTTACAGACTTACAGCTACCCACTGCTCACTAGTTATTTTTAAATTTTATCAGAAATGAAGTGGGTCCATTGTCATCTACAAGACACAGATTGAAAGTCCATTTTGCTACTTACGAATTCCTTATGGAAAAACTCACTAACCCATTGCCCGACCCGAGAATCGAAACCAGAACTCATATCCAGCAGCCGTCATTGCGAACACTAGATAAACGAATTGGTATAGTAGTTTTTCTTCTCAGCTATATAAGTCATTAGTTCCTTAGTGAGTTTTTCCGTAGACATTTTCAGTCCAAGGATACATTTCCGGCACTCCCCGGATCGCACAGAACATTACACGCAAAATAAACAAAGCTAATGACTATATACAAACAATACTTCTTTCAACAAAACCTTTTAATAACTTTTTAATTTTCCGAATAGATAACCCTGAAAATTGCAGAAGTATTGATAACGGAACGGATTTTCCACAAATCAGGACTCTAGAAATCGGTCGGTTTGTGATAAATATGTTTTGCGGTTATCTCTATCTATGTTTTCGTTGATTTTAACTCAGTACCGCTTGTGACGACTGAGGAGAAGGTCGTGTCGCGCTCGCGAATAATTCGGTAAAACATCGCGAAAACTTCTAATTGTCTAAGTTTTCCTTACTGAATGGTATTTCGGATGTTTTCAAGTGTTTAGTGGAGTGATTTTGTGTGAAAAGTGAGTGTGTGCTGTTTAAGTGGATTACTGTGTCGATAAACGTAAGTTATTGTTTTTGTTTTCGTTTTATCTTTATTACCTATTTAGGAATTATTTTTGACATATATTTATAATACTAAGTTTGAATTTTACATTTTTACAGTGTCTAATTATATTAACATAAATAACTTCTGATAAATTTCAGTAAGCAATGTAAAAGAGCTTACAATTATTGCTATTGTTTGTTTAGTTTTGAGGGTAACCAATAATCGTAGTTTTGTTATTACCGCGATATAACTTAGAAAAAATATTCTGTTAAGTTTTCCTAGCGCTATTTTTTGTCAATTATTATTTTGATAGTCAAATTAGTACATATGGCTATTAAAAACTTTCCGATTGACGATACAAGAAGATGATTTGCAATCCGTTTGCTATCCGATAACTGGGATTGCGAATTATGATTCTCCTGATAATGCTTGACTTTAATAACTTATGTGACAAAAAAAAAATAGATTGAGTAGTTTAACGTGCTTAATTTCTTAAACTTATATATGGAAACTGCGCCAGTCTTATCAACAAGAAGATTAGAAAAAAAGAGAGATTATACCCAGCAATTGCTGAATTTAAAGGCGTATTATGATGATCTTACTATTTTCACCTTCCATTTTTAAGTTTGTGCAAAGCAAAATTCTTTTTTTTGTGTACCTAATATCATTATTTGTGATGTCTGCCCGGTTGAGGGAAGGGACTGTCAGACTCGTACTGACTAATTCCCTCTGTTTCTAAAATTGTCCTTTGAGTTCTAGTTTTACTCTTTCAATAAATTTTCGCAGCCCTGGCAAAGATTTCGCCCTAACGTTTACTTCAAATCTGTTCTACAAATTTTGTAGGTAATTTTACAATAATTTGAGCACCACGACGAGTATGAATGACGATTTAGATAAGACGCGTAATTAAAGTTATTATTTTCGTTGATTAAGAAAAACTTTCCGATTAAAACCTAAAATTATCAACCTATCTTTAGAACGTATTCATTCAGCCATGACTAAATGTACTGAAATACATTCTAGTGACGATTGACTACCTATTTATTGATGAATTCAGCATGAAACATTAATGATTTACAGCCGTTTCTAATCAGTTGTGTTATCTTAAGAAAGCCGAAACGTGAGGTAAATAAAATAAATCGGGGATAATGGACGATAGTGATCAACTGTGCTGGATTTTTTGTCATGTATGGTTAAATGAAAGCTGGCATGGAGTCATGAAAGCCAAAAGACGAATTTCGTGTTTTAGAAGAAAACATGTTTGACTGTCTGATTTTTTTCTAGTAGTAAACAGTGACGTTTCTACGTATCTATCAAATAACAAATGTAGGAAACAGCCTAAGCCTAAGTAAGATCTTTTTTTTATACCAAACAAAACAAGAAAAAGTCAAAAATAATAAAACTTATTATCAAAGTTCAGTTGTCTATTAAACTGAGACATTATTATCAATTAAATAAAACTATATCTACTCAGTAGATCCTACATACAGATTAATTAAGAAATTATACCAATAAGTCCGGACTTCGAATACGACGTTTTATGATCGAACTCGCGAGATCTCGCACTTTTTCCGTCCAAGATCAATCCAAGGCCGAGATCTCGCAAGTTTCTTTTCTAATTTCGGCCCTTCGAGATTGCATTCCTCATCAGGCCACAGAGCGACAAACTGGGAAATAAAATAATTTATGTTTTCTGGAACGATTGTAATTAATTGGAACAAATAATTAATAAATCGTTACATTTTCATCCTATTTTTTTTATCCTGTGTTTGTTACAAAATGTTGTAAGAGTTTAACACGGTATTATCAATTGAATGAGTTACTTTATCTACATGTTCGTTGATAACATTATCGTCGTTTATTTATCAGTTTTTAGACATACACCAATGAACAATTGAACATAGGTCACCTCAAAGTTCGCTTTAATGGCTGCTACGCACTTTACCAAAAATTGTTACGATACAGTTCAAACTGCAACAAAGATAAATCTACAGTGTGTATGAGAAAACTGTACTGTTGGTTAGATTTTTCTCATACACACTTCTTTGTAGTTTGAACTGTATCGCCCAATTAAACGATTTTTCGTAAGGTGTGCTGATTAGGTACAATAATTATGATTGTGACGGCAGCCAACTGGTTGCTATATTTTCTATGACCTGCTAGCAGGACAGTCCTCCCAAATATTATAAATGCGAAAATGATTTCGTTTGTTCGGCTTTTATGACTGAATCACTGAACTGTTTTTGATATATACTATACTATAGACTTTTAACCGACTTTGAAAAGTAGGGGTAGAGGAGCAAAGCTGCTGGCAATGCCTAATATTCTATTAAGCTTCGCAATTACGAAGGGAATATTTTAATTTATTTGGCATCAATTGGTTAGTTTCTTTTATGAGATGCCTGCCGGGGTCGCGGGACTGTCTGTCGAAGGACACCGTGGATTTAACTTATTACGAGTCTGACAGTCCCTCGCGTCCCACCCTGGGTAGGAGAACTTAATTTGAAGATTTTACCACGATAAAAAAGGACATGAGATGAAAAAACGGCAATGGGCAGTATGTTATACCGCATCCACCTATTCAGACGTCTTCATAATTACGCATATGTACTAACTACTAACTTTGGTGGAGCGGAAGGGGTAATCAGACTCTTACTGTCGTACCACAATAAGTTAAACATCTGTTGAACGCTTGTCTTATCTTTTTAGATGAGAAGTGTTCAACAGATATTTAACTTATTTTGTAATTATAATAATAATTATATCGATGTTACCATCCCAGTTGACGAGAACCTCGTGAAAACCGAGAAAGATAAACAAATAAAAAATCTTGACTTGGCGCGCGAGGTTGTCGATATGTGAGCTCGGCTATCATTGTGCCGATTATTGCAACGGCCAATGGCCTGATGGCCAAGAGCCTCGATGAACATCTGTCGAGGCTCTCGTTGGGTAGTTGGATCAAGGGCCAGACTCAGAAGGCAGTACTTCTTGTTACGGCTCCTCTTGTGAGGAGGTACATGTCTCTGGAACCCTAACAGCTTGGAGCCTGCTCCCACGCCGGCGGGCAACTATTTTATACTTTTAAATGTTTTTTATTCTGTTTTTATAAAATATCTAAAAATGTAAACATATGGTGAAAAGTGAACAAACGGAATAATAATAATAAGACGACGGAGACTCGTAGACAGACATGAGTCGTTTTTTTGGGTTGTCGATTATTTAGAGACTGCTTTCAGCTACTTATTTTCATTTTATGTCCATTCATCCGTCATGAAAGGTAGTTATAGTGTAGGTAGTAACTATATTATCCAGACCCACGTAACAGTAAAAGCGGGACCCCGTAACCTTTATGAAATTTCCTTGTTAATGCAAATCCTTTGGAGCGACAAAAATCGAGTTACAAACGTACGGGTCTTCTTTCTAATTCAAAATACAGTTACTATTCCTCTCTTATGTTAGATTTTATTCAGTTAAGCAAGCATTAAATTGTATAGACGGTCTCGTTAAAGTGGTTAGCCAGGAAACAAAACCAACATGCATTTGCATAGTATGACAAATTCTATCTTCATTCCACCAAGAACAGACAAAGTTATTTATATACAATTTAACCATTTGCCCGAGTATAGCACGCCCCGTTGACTTTTGAAGAATAGAAGCATTTCTTTTCTACAATTTAAACTACGTCAGGCTTTTTTTTTCTGCATTGTGTCGTTTTTTTTCTATTCTTTCGTAGACAAAATCTGCTGCTCGCAGGACTAACGAATATCGTGACCCCGGAACGCATAAGGCTATTGAAGGACACCGTGGATTTCAGTACAAGTCTGACAGTCCCTACCGCTCTGCCCTGGGTTGAGGACTTCTTTGATTGAGATTTGAGGCGAAACCAACTGAACCTCATACTAGATCAACGAGGCATTGTATTCATAAAACACATCAAATAATTTTCAGTAACACAAGTTTCTCAGGTAATATTTTTTAAACCCATATTATTCTTCCCGTTTCAAAGACCGTTCCTAAAATAATCACAATCGTTTATTCAGAATATTCATGAAATTTAAAGCAAAAACCAAAGCAAGCATGAAACACATGTTTTTAGGAATCTAATTAAGAAATTGAGTTTCCAAAGTGAGCCTTATGTGAGCCGCAGATTAAGCCTAAGTAAATTGCTTGTTACGAACTTTAGTAGACTTGCTACTTTACTTTTCGGTCATGAGGTAGAGAACAGGAAAGGAATGAAAACGTCAATGACCTCCATCAGTCAGCTGTCACTTGAAAATAACGTTAGTTTTCAATATAAATTAATAATTCTTTAAGTCACAGAATCTATTTCCATTTGACCATTACAGGCATAATTACTACGAGAAAATGAACTAGAAAACTCTATGGAGTTTCATTGAAACCAAAATATTTAAAATCATTTGTTACAGTTATTGTTAATATTACTTTCATAAGAATATTGTAAGAGCGTGCAAGTGTAAGAAAAGCGTACATGAAAAGATGGCGCTACGATAGTTTCGTTCATAACGTTGCTAACTGCGACACGCGTCTCAGCGGGGAAAATAACAAGTGTAAAACGCGATGTATCGTCGAAGAAATCGCTGAAACGCACGATTTTAATGGTTGTCTCGTACAACCAAAGATGATGCAGCAGACAACTTCGATGCAAACAGAATAAAGCTCGAAAATAAGAATTTTAAACTTTATTCTGCTGTTGTTATAGTTATTTTTGTGAAGTTTTCAACTTCGGCTGGTTTTTAGTTATTTTTTTAATACAGCCACGAAATGTGGGGAACACCCAAATACTCCGAAATATTTTATTCCGAATTTCGATATTCCGATTTTCAAGACTCCGAATATCATAATACCTAAAAATTACAATATCTATTATTAAGAATCTCGAAATTTATTTGACCGAAAGTCGTATGTCCGATTTCTTCGTTTTCCGATTTTCAAATATTCGAAAAATGTACTGATCGATGAGTTCTCATTCCGAAAAACGAAACTCCGATTTTCAATATTCCGAAAAAACTGTTTTTTTCGGAATATTGAAAATTGGAGTTTCGTTTCGCATTCTACAAAGTCGGCTACGAATTGCTGCAAAACTGGCTACACGTAGTTGTGTCTACCGTTATCCTAGAGTGTTATTTAAGCCTGTGTAGGCGCGGAGTGGCGAGACGTATCCTATAAACTTTCACTGTTTGCCTTCAGGATTGTTATTGTTATTAGGAGAACTGAGGATCCAAGAGCGAGCGAAGCGAGCTCGGGACTTGGGGCACCCCGACTCGGACAGGTTAGGTTCCTTTAGAGGTGTTAGGTTACTTTAAACCTTGCACACAGAAATAGGAGCCCCGCGAAGCGGGGCTTCGTCGATCTTCCTTGGTAGGTGGTGGTCAACAAATTGAATTAAAACATTAAATTATCAGAATTCTAATTAATCGGAACTTCATTAATCGGAATTCGTGTTTTAGATATTTCGGAAAATTATTATTCGGAAGTTTTGATATTCGGTCTTTTGAAACTCGGTATTTTGAAAATCGTAATTATAAACGTTAGAAATATTGAAATTTCGGAATTATGAAAACAGAAATAATGATCAATCGGAGTTGTTATATTAGAAATTTCGAACCATTCGGAATTATGAAAATCGGTATTTATGAATTTCGGAATTAAGTTTTTCGTATTATCGTAGTGTACCCCGAAATGTGTACACTAAATTCGAACTCTCCTGAAATTGTTAGAGAAAAATAATTTTGGAAATTCGGTGTGGCATTAATGATGACGCAAACAACATAATTATGTATGACTAGCTTATGCTCGCGGCGTTGTCCATGTTAATTTCGGTAACTATCCTGCGAACGTCATATGGCGGGATAAAATTGTTCTGTGTTACTCCAGGCTATCCAACCAGCTGTGTACATAGACTTACGAATGCGTTAGGTTCTGTCTAGTGCAAAAAGGTAACCGTGATCCTGAAACGTTACTTAGGACGAGTCTGACTGTCCCTTCCGCCCCACCCTGAGCAGGAGAACTCATTTGATGATTTTACCACGCTGAAAATATTAGGTGCTCTTTTCGGGGTTGACCGCTACGCGGTGGATCCGATTCACATCGAAAGAGCAGTTATAACCGGGCCACACTGATGGCATATTCCGTTACCTTTCGCAATAATAGTCTTTTAATGTTTGTATAAAAGTCCATCATCTTATGCATAGCATTTTTCGAAATTGTGGCTGTCAGTCGAACCAGATGCATGAAATATCAGTATTTTACTTGTAGCGACTTTCTATCGGACCTCTTCAACCCAGTAACTGGGTAATACGATACTCTTTAGTAAGACTGGTTGTCAGACTTTTAGAGCTTCTGACTAACAGGAACAGCTGTCATTTATCTACAAATGACAGTCGGGACCAATGGCTTTTCGTGCTTTACGAGGCACGGAGGAAACACGGTATTACAGATGGTCATCCATCCACATACCAACCTCGGCAAGGGCGGCTTAACCCGAAAGATCGGCCTGTGTGGCTGTAATTATTTAGCCACGTGCTAATTTATTTCGTATAAAAGTCCTTAGACGCCATAATTAAAGGTACTACCCATTTGTGTGGCCTTCAGTTAAGAAGTAAGACGCTGAAAAAACGCCCGTCTGCTAAGAGTACCTAAGTAAGTTCCTATATCAAGTTGACAAAGTTAATAGGTCAAGGCTAAGTACTGTTTATGGGGTGTCATTGTTTGCCTTCACGCTTCAGCTATTTTTAAATGAACTGGAAATTTTTCTACAATGGTTTACACAACTTTAAGAGGACGGCTTTTGTTTGTTCCTGAAACTTGTTGCTTTTAACTGTTTTTGCCGAAATTCACTCTACAGTGATGTATTCAAGTTGAATCCGAAATTTATTTTGCAGTATTCAATTTTCTCACACTCAAAACAAAATGTTAGAAAACCGTAACTACCTACAAAGGAAAACAATTAAAGACAAATAATTGTTTCTATAATTATACACGGTATAAAATTTTCCCTCTATACATTGTATAATCAGATTAAGTCTTATTTGAATAAAAATATAATTAACGCTACATTTTAAATTTAAATTTTAATGAACAGAGCTTTCATAAATATGTTTCATTTTAAAAGCACTACTTGCTCATACATATTATTGAATGAATATGGAAACTGAAATGATTGAATTAACATAAAGTCCTTAAACTGAATAATCTCCTGAAATCGAATTGGTAAAAATAATGTCGGATGAGGATATTAATAAATTATGTGCCATTGATGCACAGTACATCTTTATTTCATGAATGTATGGCAAAACATAAAAAGATTTGTTAATTGTGTTACGACGTGGTTCAAATCCCGCGCGAAACAAATATATTTGAATGAATTACCGGTTAGCGGCATGGTTGGCATATTGGCTGAGAGATTGGATTGCTGCGTGGCACAGGTTCGATTCCCGCAATGAACAAATATTTTTATGATCTACAAACAGTTGTTCCTGGTCTGCCAGTTTGTCTAAGTCGGGCAAAGGCAATATTTGTTAGCGGCCAAACTCCTATAGGATTAGGCTTAACTACTTAGTTCATGCCCTGCCTTGGGGGGAGGACTCATTTGATGATTTTACCACAAAAAAACCATACCAATTGTGAGAACGGAGCTTAAAAACTGAATGCAGAACTGCATTTAGTCTTGAAACCTTACTTATCTCTGTTTCTCTAAAACAGACTTCTGTGGTAGCTTAAGCAAACTCTATAGTTGCTGTTGTATCTAATTGGATTGTCTGTCCAGTAGCTCTCTCGACAAGGAAATTACATATATGTTATACTAGCTTTTGTCAGCGACTCCTCCCGCGTTAATTTTGAATTTGACAGTCAATGCAGATCGCTCAGTCAGTGACAAGCATTACATGACTCACTTTTATATTATTCTGCCGTATAATCGATAACTACTAATATTATAAAGCTGAAAAGTTTGTTTGGTTGAACGCTCTTATCTCAGGAACTACTACTGGTTCGAATCGAAAACATATTTTTGCGTTGGTTATTCCATGAATCAAGGAAGGCTATAGGCTAATTATAACATCACGCTACGAAAAATTGGAGTCGAGCAGCGGACATGTTCCGCCATCTAATATCAATGTACAATACAATAACATTTTTGCTGAGAAACAGCCTTTTTTTAGTTTTTTTTCGTCTACACCTGACAATGTATATTATTATACAAAATTTTATGAAGATGAGTTAAGAGGTTTAGGCGTGAAAAGGGTACAAACAAACTTATATAATAATTTAGTTTACGGGAAGTAATAAACCGATCCACAAAATTCAGACTCAGCCACAAATATTACAACAAAGCAACATTTGTTTTCGGGGCACCCCGAGGTTCGGTTAGAAATAGGAGCCCCGCCAAGCGGGGCTCCGTCGACTAGCCCCTCTCTTAGCTTATTTTTAGTACATTTCCTAAGCATCCAATTTATTTGAGTCGTGGTTGAATTAGTAATTCAGTAGCCTATTTATTTTTTTGACAATAATGCTATTTAATAGAAGCTTTCTTAATTTATTTGTTAGGGTAAGGACATATGCTATATAACGCTAGATTAATCCGGTTTAGACTACAATCACGTAAATGTCTCTCTATCCAGCTTTGAATAGTAAACGACTAACGAAGTACAATCGGAGAGACGCTCTTTGTGGAATTAGTCTTTGATGGACGAAATGCTTTGATAGTACAAAAACTAAACGCAACAATTATTTGAAGTTGCCGTTTGTTATCCCCGCAGATGTATCTCTATTAATAGAGGTAGCCCAGTAATCGAATCCTAACTAATAGTATATGCTAAAGTATGTTTGGTCGGCCTGTTTTGCATAAGAGTACTATAATCTAAGCACAAAAATCGTAGCTTAGGCCGACGTTTCGGGCGTTTCGTATTTTTTATCACTTTTGGAATTACGGACATACGATTAGCTAATGATTGGAGCAAAAAATTGGTGACAACATGCCTTGATAGTTATCTCGACTATCTGTGTTATCAGAACTAACTGGGAATAGGGTACACTCAAAACTTTTGAGATAGTATAGGATCAAATTTTCGGATACCTTCTAGGAAAGTAGACCCCAGAGGTATACAGACGCGGACATAACCTTTCACCTCCAAAAACAAAATAATTATTCCAGAAGAAAAAGAAAGACGAATTGAATGTCAAATACTAAAATATCGCGATGGACGCCGCGGCTAAATGCTAGTGCGTAGATATAGTAAACCCACAATTGACCAATCACGTTAACAAGAGAGCCTAATGCTATCAACCGGACTACGGTATAAATCCTGGCTGTTCTACTGAAAAAGGTCTGATGGAAAAACCTTATAACATTTTTTTTTTTGCGTGGTAAAATCATCAAATGAGTCCTCCCACCCCGGGCAGGGTGGAATGGACTGTCAGACTTCTACTTACTAAAATCCACGGTGTCCTTCAATAGCCCTTTATGTTCCGGGGTCACGGTGATGGAAATAAGTCCCGCGACCACGGCAGGCTTTGACCCTCTGTGAGGGGGCCCCGTCATTTTGCTGACGCTCTATGAAGCGCGCGTGGAACACGACGCGCCGTCGACTCGGGCATGGTCCATGGTCGGACAGCGTGTTGCCCATTACTCGCTGTCCGCATGCCCGCGCCTACGGTGGCCGGAGATCATCTGCCGAACCTTATAACATTAGACCGATCGATGAAAAACAAATAAATAAAATGTGAAACAAAAATTGTATGAAAGAGGACTTAAAAATACACTTGAGAGATTGAAACGACTGCAATTTTTAATTAAAACGATAAGTTTGCAATATGAACTTTAACTTTAAAAACTTTAATGTTGGAATTCCTATGAAGAAAACTATAAAAATGCTTTGAGACTATTTACTAGTGAATGCGTCGTAATTAAATAACATGCGTTATTTTTTTCTTAAAAAGTTTTCTTTTGAGGTTCGTAAGTACAGGTTGCTTAGTGCAAAAGGTACCTATACTTGCAACAACCATTTGAGGCGGAAAAGTATTTGCCCTGAAAACACAACAAAGAATCTTCACATGGACCGAAATCTCTGTGTGATAAATTCTGACCTTGACTCAGCCTATCGTAGCTACAAAACTACGCGCGTAGTTCAGAGTTTAGCAGAATAAGGCCTAATCCGCCCTACGTACGATACAACCGCGCAAATGTTTTATCGCGTATCTGTACCGAACCCACGAGGCTTTGTACCAAACCAAAGATTTTCACCGCGCTTTTTTTGCCGCAGTATTTATAAGGAGTCAAAGAAAAGGTTTTTTTTTTTTTTAATCCCGTAAGCCCTTTCGTACACAATGCGACGCAAGTCTCCGATACCTCACGACTTACGAATCCATAGAGGTTCGTACACAGGCACGCGTCAATGGATGTCAAAGTCGCAAGATATCGGAGACTCGCGTCGCTTTTTATTCGAAGGACCTTACAAAAGAAGGCTCAGCAGCCAGTCTAGATAATTGTCTTTGTTAAACAAAACTATCTTTTGCCAGCGGCTTTGCCTGTATGGTTAGTTCTTAGTCGAAAAAAATAGTTAAATGTAAAGGTGGTCTATAGTAGGTTAGTGCAGGCAGCTCGATAAGGGTCGTACAGTCGTACTGGTCGGTGCAGGCAAAATAGACCCGAAATAAAGTTGCCTTATGCGCTTGCTCTAAAAATCTATCCCTGTGCTAAATATCATCCAGATCCGTAAAGCTGTTCTGACATACTTTTATTATGAATTTCTCCTGTATTGTGGGTGAATTATAAACTTAGAAACTCACACACACAATCACCCAGATCCGCAATAATATTGTAATTATGTCATTCAAATATTTGTTCCGTGCGGGGATCGAACACGCGACACGCTGCCTAGCAGTCGAGCACTCAACTATTACGCCAACAGTGCCGTCAAAAATAAATTATGAAGTGATATTGGAAGCCAAAATATACATGAAAAATACCAGTTTGACAAGTATTTTTCCACGCCCATCAATGTCATGATTGTGATAGCCACATCTTAGATACAGGCCTTATCTAAATACAATATCGTCACTATCTGCGGCTCTTATTATTTATTCTTATTTTTACAAATAGATTTAGTGATCTGATTATGATGTAACTCGCTTTTCCTTGTTTTTGAATTGTGCGTCTTTCGGATAACGCTTGAAAATATTTGTTGCGAAAATAAGTTGAATGAAATGTGGTATACATTTCTGTATCAAATCATAATTAAAAAGTGGCTGTGTAAAACAGCCATTATCATCGAATTAAAAAAAACTCGTGTCCTGATTTTTGTAGTTCGGCGCCGGCCGGCGAGTAATGGGTGATTCGCCGTCCGATCATGGATTATGCCGGCAGCGCGTCAGTTTCCTGACAATTTTTTGAGGCGCATGTGGAACACCACGCGCGCCTCAAAGTGCTCTTGAGTGAGAGGACTTATTTGATGACATTAACACAAAAGAAAAAAAAATCGTGTTTGTATTTGCACTCCTCCGAAACGACTCGACCGATTTTGACTTCCAAATCCCTATTTTTTAATTATAATGTAATATATAATGTAATGTAATAATAAGAGTCTTCCAACGGTATAGCTCAGGTAGTTAAGTACACTAATATGGTTTTACTAACTGGCCTTTTTAGGCCTCTATTCATTTTAAAAGCCTAAATAATATTTCGTGCACCTCTATTTCATTTATTTTTGAATATCTCTTCATGCGGCTTGTCATTTGTGTGGCTTATTTTATTTTTAGATCTATGTTTTGAACACGGGAATACCTATTTTTTTAAAGGTTTTTAGTTGTTACCCAAATACTATTGTCCGCCCGTCAAAGCCGTAACGGTTTCATGTATCTATCCAATTACAAGAGGAACTGGCATTGGATTTATATGAGTACTCACATGGAACAAATATTTTATGAATGAATGAGTTTTCATTATTTCAGTATTGTAGCAAAAAAAAAGCTAAAATCTAACCTGTAAATACACCTATAGCTTATAATGTCATCAGTGGTGTTCTCACATGACCACTTTTTGCTCGGAGTTTTACGGCAAAAGTTGAATATGCGAGTCACTGGAGAGCACATGGAAAGGCATTGTCAAAACTCTCAACAGCTCTAAAATCCATCGATAGCAGTCGCTGTGGCCGAAATCGGCTAGATGGCATCATCATTATTGTTGCAAATAACATTATGGACATTTAAAACAAAAAATACATGTGGCACTCGGTGAAGCTATTGCATAACATTTTTTTTAAGAGAAAAAATCTCCTGCGGCGTATATTTAACGAGAATATCATTTATTTAAAATGTTTGTGGTGCACTACTGTAATAAAGAACTTCTTTGTTGTAGGAGAATTTTACAAGTAGGTTTCATTGTGAAAACTCCTTTTGTAGCTGGCCGTTAAGAATCAGTAAGAAAAAGTAAATTGTCTTATTGACGGATATTTTTATGATAGCCGAAGTCTCCTGAACTGAAACGACGTTAAACGATGCGTGGTGTCAGGGATTTTAGTTAAGCGCCTTATTCACGTTCCATCTTGCTGTACGTCCCGCCAAGGTCATACACGATGCACGATGCAAAAATACCGTGAATAGGCTTGACGTACGTCATAATAATAATAATAATTGACGTACGTCAAGCCTATTCACGGTGTTTTTGCGTCGTGCATCGTGCATGGCCTTGGCGGGACGTACAGCAAGATGGAACGTGAATACGGCGCTTTAGTTTTTGAGAATTTCTTGATTCAGTCGCCGCGCCGCGCTCAGAACCCGGATAAAAGCTATGCAAGAGCTTAATAAACATAGTGAAAAATCGGTTTTAAGTTTTTATGATAGTTAAAATAAAGTTGTAAACAACAAAGTAAAATATTTCGCATAATAAAAGGTACCTGTTTACGTTGAACAATGTAAAGAATGAAGGGTTTGTGAGGACTAACGGGATGAGATGTCCGACCGTCCTTCCATCGATCCTTGTCGGAAGATATTTGCATCGCATAATACCGTAGGCAAAAATGTGGAACGGGTTTCCTGGACATAAAAGAAAATTGGTGAAAGAACCCTATCCGAAACATTATTGTTGTTTTTTTTTTAATAAATTATTTTTCAGACATTTTTTTTAACTTAACATAGATGTTAAGTTATAAAAAAAATACTTAAAATATCAATATAAGAAAAGTTGCTTGAAAATTAGGTAGTTTGGTTGGTCGCACAGGAAATGTGTAGACACTTTCAGTCGAGAAACCAGAAACAAACAGTTATAAATGAATTCTATGAAATTTCTCCGTTAGTTTTATTTAATACAGGGAAGTCTTTGCGGATAAATTGTTTCTAGGATGTGATACGACTCCAGCAGAAAAAAAGAAAAAGAAAGAAAAATTTCATCGATTTGCGTTTTTAATTTTATGACTAAAAGTTACAAAGAAGAAAAAAATGCCTCTACAGAGGAGAAAATTCAGGATCCATACATTTTTTCGTTGGTAATTTACTATCAATAAGGCCCAAAAATATGATGTCCTTACTGTGGGACCGTGGTTTGCCAGATAATCAATAATATCCTGCGGCCATCTTGGAATCAATTTTTCCAAGATGGCCGCAGCAGTGTTGCGATGCCAAAGAAGAGATTAACTTCAAATTTAAAAAATAAAATTCGTCCTCATATAAATATAAAACGCTAACCTAAAAAAAAAATCGATTACTTAGTTTATATAAGTTACGAGGAAAAGGTTCATAATCAAATACCCAAATGTGAAATATTTCCAAGTTTAACCTTTTACTTTCGACATCGGGATCAAAAATAACTTTCCCGAAATCACGATTACTTTCGGGTCAGAAAAGTTAGGGTTCTTTATGAATGCTCTTTGAACTTGTCGGTTTAGTTTTATCGTTTACAGCATTTAATAGATCTGTCTGTCATACTTGAAATCTGTTTTCGAAGTGAGTTTGATGGTTTTTGCTGAAAATCTGAGATTTTATTCAGACGTGTTTTTCCGAAAATGTTTTCTGTTCTTCATGGTCTTTGAACCTGTCGGATCTGTTTTATCGTTTACTATATTTGTTTGTCAGACCTCAGATTTGTTTTTGTAAGTATTTTTGACGTTTTTTTTTCTCGAAAAAACTCCCCTGGGCAACAAAAGGCGACCGACCTGTCTGCCGATCATAAATACGGTCATGTTTTACATTAAGTTATAAACGCTATCGTATCGGTAAAATGTTTGTACTACGGTCAGTTTAACAGAACCACAGGAGTAGATATCAAATGGAGATCTATAGCTTGTGGGGAAAATATTTATGTTAATTAGTTTCTAATGTCTTAACTACTGGAACGCACAGGCTCTCGTTCTGTTAAAGGGAGTGGAGTTTTTTTTGGATGTACCTAGACAATGCCAGCTTCCTATCTTTAAGAACCCTGATTGTTTATATGATTGACACATATTCCAAAATCATCAGACGATTGGAATGGGATAAGGGCACGAAGGTATTGATGAAGTGAGAATTTATGAAGCTTGGTCTCTGTCGAATTATCTACTCATTGGTACACTTTGGGGTCAAAATACCGTAACAACTTTACTACACGTTATCATAGTATTTTGTTTTGCTGCTTATCATACTATAATAAATGATGTCCCGTAGGTAATCAGATTACTGACGTCAATTCGCGTCGAATTCAGACGAACGTTTCGTCAGATGTCGGATTATTCCACTCTGAGCCATCTAACGTACCATTGAAAATGGGTACAGTTTGAATGTCCACTTTGGCCATACATATTATTATCAGTGTGTATATTTACTAACTTATTTTCCTTGTTTGTGGTACATACATTCTTATTGTAAATACGAGTCAAAATATTGTTATTTCGATTTTCAGATTTAAATATTTTTATCCGAAGGTTTACCAAAAGAAAATGTATGTGGCATTAATTCCCCGTACTCTACAACACTAAGGCTACATTAACGAGAAATGCCGTTAACTATCGCGTTAAAATTTACGTTTATACGATAATTTATAGATGATTTTCACGAAATCAACAGGAAATGCCATTAGTGTGTCCCGGCTATAAGTGATAAATAAAAATGTTTTTCTTTTGCAGCTAGTATGTGACGGATTAGTCTAAATGTGACTTTTGTTATTTAGGGAGCTGAAGCTTGAACTTGCACTACCTGTCCTAAAGAAACCTAATTTCATTCCATGTCATTTCATGTTTGTGAGTAAAGACTTAATTATTAATCTATAAAGAAACATTTACGCTGCAAAAAGTTGCATGCAAGTTCGATTAACAAAAATAAAAGCTTTTATTTCAAATAGACCAGTTACAGGCGCGTTTGAATTGTCAAAAACAAGAATATGTTATTAAACACTACAACATTTTGGTGCTACAATCCCAGTCAGAAGTCATTACGACTGTGAGAGTACTGTATCCTTTTTCAAGGAGTAGATCTCTATCGAGAAGAACGGGCAAGAAACTACATGAACACTCTTTTTAGATCGACAAAATTATGAAAGATCCTTTGTTACATCATTCATTTTCATAGAAGGTACATTATGTGAGAACGATGTAGTAAGGAAAAAGTCTCCATAGTAGTATTACCTATATTTTCTATTGCAGATTAATTTCAGTTGATCAAAGAAATACCAGAACTGGCATCTTCTACGTGAGGCTTAAAGTACACGTATTTTTTGAAAACACGCTGATTAATCCTGTAACATTTACCCAACAATTATTCATACTTATAAATCGGTAACATTTGCCTAAGGCTGCGCTGCCACTGAAGCGGAGCGGAGCAGAGCGGAGAGCGATACACCAATCACATGGCTTGAAATCCACATCTCTTCTTCACTCAAGCCATGTGATCGGTGAATCGCTCTCCGCTCTGCTCAGCTCCGCCTCAGTGGAACTGCAGCCTAATTCTGTTCAACATCCGTCCATTTTCAATCAGTATGGTCGGCATAAATCTTGATGTACAAATGTTAACATTACAAGCTTAAGCCAATACTTATTGAATTTTTAATTGTTTGTTTGTTTATCTCACCTTTGAAGTGAGAAATCAGAGGAGTTGATAAATGGCTCTCGTACATGTTGTCCGATGTCTAAAAATATAACTTTAATAAGTTCATTATCTGTGAAAATATCAACTGTCTATCATGGTTCACGATTCTCGTGATAAACGGACAGACAGACGGACAGCGTTATTAATAAGGTACCGTTTAACCACCCTTAAAATGGACAAAGGTCCTTCCAAAAACGTGCAGCAGACCAGCAGTCTTAGTCTTGAAGCCGTGTTCATCATCGTTTCGATAAAGGCTGTCCCAAAATCCTATAATACCTTATTTCTTCTTTGAACGAGAGGCTAGTTTTCAGGCTGCAAATGCTTACTGAATGCCTAATTAAATAGGCATTGCAGCCTGAAAACTTGATAGTTGAGAAGTTAGACATGATGTGGGACTGCCAAAACACTACTTGATAAGACCTGTTGATTTTATTCTGTTTTGAAAAAATAAGGCTCTTTCCATCGGAAAATTAGTCCGTTTGAAAACTGAACTAAGTTTTTAAACTGAAATTGTCAATTATAGTATAAATTGATCAGATATGATATTTACCCAAATCATTTGTTTTGCGTGTCAAAACTACCGACATATTGGACACTCAAAAACAACATGACAAGTTGACAGGTAAATAATACCTTGCAACATTAACTCCGCTTTATGTTAAACTATTGTACATCAAAGTAATTTATAAATAAATGGCAAACTGACAGGCGAAACGAATGCGTGCTGAAACGTTTTTGGTTGTAATGTATGTTTGAAGCATAGACTATCGGACCGCTTTCGATTAAAGATAAAGATATATTTATTTGTAAAAACATGAGGGGTATACAGTATACAGGTCTTAATAATAAATGATGAGGTAGATGCATGTTTTGCCATCTAGGTATGGCGTACAAATTTTTGGTTGTAACATAGGGTTAAGTTCAAACAATGACATATAAAGAAAATAAAATACAATATAACAATGCTAATTCTAACTTAACAATTTAACATTAAATAAATATCGCAATTAAATTTCATACGTCAGACACTTTAAACTAAATCATTTAAAAATTCCGATAAGCTGTAATAGCATTTAGCTAAAATATATTTTTTTATTTGTATTTTAAAGAGTCTAATTGGTAATTGTTTAATATGTGTGGGAATTTTAATGTGGTTCAAACAATTCCATACATTATAAATAAAAACACTTCGGATCGCATTCGTCTCGCCTGTCTATTTGACAAAGGCTTAAAGGTTTTATGCCAAAAAGCCTGAATATCCCAAATAGATATTCAGGCAGCTCTATTAATACCTTAAAAGAAAAAAAAAAACAAATTATCCGCTACACAAAATATTTACAACATCATATGATATGATCCGTCTTACCGCTCACTCCTCAAATAACCGATGTTTGAAGGTAAATATTAAATATTAATGATACATCGGTACTGCGAAGACGAAATACGCGAGTGTTATACCGCTTGCGGAATTAACGAGTATTTGGTATTTGTTTGCGGAATTGACGAGCATGTTTGTGGATAACGTCGTAACGAATTCTTTTGACAGCATACGTTAAGTATGTTTAATGCCTGGTTTTAATTAAAACTCGAAAGAAGTAAAAGATGTTTCTTTTAAAAATTGGACGTTTTAAAACCGTTGGACATTTTGAACCTGAACGGTTTCTACTTCCGTTTAATTCAACCTTTTTAACAAGCTTTTTTTATAAACTAGCTTACCTCCGTACCGACTGAGAATCATTTTTATCGTGTTAACTCATCTTTATCTTTCAAACCTTTCCTGGTTTTCCAAAAATAAACCAAAACCAAAATTAGCCAAACTGGTCCAGCCGTTCTCGAGTTTTAGCGAAATTAACGAATTTTTATATTTAAATACAGACAGATTATCGCAATTTTATTTTTGTCTACCTAAAATGATAATGAGATTTTCAATTTCATATAACAGCCGTAGGACGTCCACTGCTGAATGTATAAAACCTCCGCTATAGATTTCCAATAAAATCAGTTGGAAGCTGTTTGCATTCAATGTGATCCTGTGGTTTTCAGATTTTCAGAAAGTGCTAATTAAAACTATTAGTAAGTATTAGTTTACTTCCCAATTTATCTTGAATTGCCAACGAGTACCACATTATAAAATCAATACCAAATCAAGTATGAAGAAATTAGGTACAGTCAAGTTCAGTCCAATCCGCACTGGGCCCGCGTGGTGGATTATGGCCCACTCCCTCTCACAAGAGAGGAGGCCTGTGTCCCAGCAGTGGGAACTTATAGGCTGATGATGATGATGAAGTTCAGTAAAATTAAAATGCTTTGAGTGATTTTAATTAAGGTGTAAAATTACCTACACAGTTTCAAAGAACACCGACGATATCTAAAATACCCGCTATACCATTTATGTCCAAAACTACCAAGTTATTTTCGCGGGGCTTTTATTTCTAATTGCAAGGTTTAAATTAACCTAACACCTTTCAGACCCCGCCATTCCCTTCGAACCTAACCCCTCCGAGTCGGGGTGCCCCCAGTCCCGAGCTCGCTTCGCTCGCTCTTGCATCGATAGTGTGTAATTTTTGTAGCTGAGTGTACAAAGTCACGTTTTGGTATTCGTTAGTAATAGATGTTTTATTGAAAAAATGTGGTACTCGTTGGGAATATACAGGGTGAATTTTTCAACTGGGCGTGGATGGCTATTTTCGAAACTATGAGGAATATCGAAAAACGTTGAAAGGAGTCTCGAGGCCGATTTTGGCGAAAACTAAAAGTGCATCATTGGATTTTAGAAAAATCAATAATCCTGGCTAGGAATCGAACCCGCAGATTTTGAAAAAAAAATCACACCCTGTATTATTACACCGTTAGATAGTGTTGCTCATAAGGATCAAATTCTGTGAAGTAATCATATACGGCAAACTTAAGGAAATGGCTGATTTTTATGAAATTGCTATTTTTCCATGTTAGTTTACTTCTACTGAGCCATAATTTATTCGAAATTATAAAATTTAATTGTTTTCAATGTTTCACTGGATTTGACATTTCAACAATCCTACTGTACTTATCAATACGAAATTATTGAGTTGAACTAAAAATAGCATTATTTTAAAGAAGAAACGGTCACTTATGTTTCAAAATACAGTCTTTGCCTTGAAGATTAATCAGTTTTTTTGTAATTATACGCTTTCCTTAAGTTTGGCGTATATGATTACTTCCCAGAATTTGTTCCCTATTAGTAACACTATCGATTAGTGTAATAATACAGGATGTGTTTTTTTTTTCAAAATCAGCGGGTTCGATTCCTGGCCAGGATTATTGATTTTTCTGAAATCAAATGATGCAGTTTTAGTTTTCGTCAAAATCGGCCTCGAGACTCCTTTTAACGTTTTACGATATTCCTCATAGTTCCGGATATAGCCATCCACGCCCAGTTGAAAAATTCACCCTGTATACTCGTCAAAACAAAATAAGGGCCACTTATTAAATTACACTTTAATCAAGTATCACTCTTATTCTGTGTACATAATAGATGGAAAATACCTTGTTAGGGTTTCTTCCAAGTATTAATATTGTTTTTACTGCATAATTGGAAATTAATAACTTTTTTTAAATTAAATATTTGAGATTTCTTCGAATGTACGGTTTGGTGTTTTTATTTTTCAAACTTCTAACGGAGTTTTCTTCGACTTATACAGCAAGTAGGCTATAACGATTGTTTAATCTCTTAATGCCATTTATTCGGAGACATATTGATGCAAAAACAGTCACTTGTGGTGTTACCTTAATCCAGGGGGGGCATAGCCAGAACAAGTAGGTCTTATGGTGGAATATTCCCAACCAGTGGTTCAGAAAGTTTGAAACTGGTCTCAAAAGACGGGTAATATCACCATACGCCGAGACCCAGGAAGAAAGTAAGTAAGTAAAGCCTAAGAAGACCAATAAGTTTGATTAACCGCGCAAATAGAGCGAAAATCTACCGCGCGGACCGTACAAACTCCATTGCGTTGAGCTACAGGCACCCCTATAATTGACTAGACTATTACGAATCGACTCCATGAAGACTAACAATACTCAAGAAGATGCTTGGTTCTCCTCCAGTTAACTGGAGCGTATGGTGCAAATCGTGAAACATTTGCAAAGAGAAAAAATATTTAGCTGTTTTGAATGGGCTTCATTACTTTTTATTTATGACTACAGGCTTATTTTTTTTAATAAAGACTGATTCATTAGAGTGTAGAGAAGATCTAAACAACAGGTTTCAGATCCTTGCACTCTTGAAACAGACTGTTCCGATGAGATCTGAATTATGCTCTGGGGCGGTTGTCTCTATCACGCAAAAATTAGCTCGCACTTCGTAATAACGTTGCTGTAACTGCTTAAAATTGCGTAGCGAATGTGGTGCAACTCCACATTATCCCATTCGCACAGTAACGAGCACCTGAGTTCATCTTCAAGCAGGATAATGTTCGAGCGGACACGCTGCGACTAACAGTGCATACATTCGCTGACGTTCGAATTACAATGTTACAGTGGCTACTCAGGATTTTTACCTAAGTTTTATTCAGCATTTAAGAGATGAGTTAAAGAGGAGTGCAAAAGAAAGTAAAATTCCCATCAACACCCAGCTGGATCTCATAAATTGTCTGAAAACTTGCTGGTAGAGAATCCCAAAGAAAATGTTTGTTATTTAATCCTGAACATTCCACGTTCATTAAAATGAGCAGCACAGAGAGAACAGAGTTAAAAGAGAAGCTTTAGAGAACACTTTGGACATTAAAGACGTCATTTTTTCGAGTTTTTTGATGTTTTGTGTAAGTTGATAAATTCCTGCAATTCCCCACTTTTCATTCAATTTCGTTTAATTTAACGATCGATTGGAATACAAACTTAATTTTTGTGTATTCCCAAGTAAAATCGTTAATATTAATCAGATTCAGTCATTATAACCAGTCATATCTAAATATTATTTAATAAATCGACAAAAATCAGTTGGCCCTTATTTTCTTTTGAGTAAGTAGTATAAAATAAATTCGGAAATAAACTAATACCAAATGGTATTAGCTATTGGTATTGGATGGGAATAGACCTAAAACGGGGCCTATTACTAAGACTCCGCTGTCTATCTGTCATCAGGCTGTATCTCCTGAACCGTGATAGTTTTTTTTACAGATGTTATATTCCTGTTGCCGCTATAACAGTAAATACTGAAAAACATTACAAATAATAAAATAAATAAATATTTACTGGTAGAAGCTATTTTTTTAAATTTATTTGCTTCAGACACAAGTATCATAACTGTGTTAGTGTTAAATGCCTATAAAATAATGTTAGTAATACAACAATTCAATTTCAAAAGTCAGCCACTACAAATTTTATATAAATATAAAATAACAATAAGTCAGAAAAAAAATGTCTTTAAAATAAGTATAATATAATTCAAAACAATATTAATAAATCATTGAAAAATAATAATAATAATAGGGTTAGGGCCTCATTTCATTTAAATTGCGTAATGGGCCTCTGCAAGATGGCTTCGACCACTGCCATGCCCTCCAAAAGTCCGGGATCCCATGATCCCGAGATGTATAGACATAGGCCCTCATTTCATTTTCACTGCGTAAAGGGCCTCTGCAAGATGGCTTCGGCTCCTGGCATGCTCTCTAAAAGTCCGGGATTCCATGATCCCGAGATGTTAAAGGATATAAAAAAAGTAGTATAAGTAAAGAATTGTCGAAAAATCTTTTTTATTGCTAAAATCATCAAACAAGTTTTCCTCCTCCTTCCCCCTCCTCCTTCGGGGTTCAAATAAGGTACATTTCGACTATCACCCTTTTATACACACCACATAGACAAAAACTTCTTCAAAATAAAATCTGTGGCGTTTTCGTTGAACAAATTTTGAATTTCAAAGGAATCACTAGACGTGGCATATTTTTCTGAAACATGAAAAATGCAAAAATAAAGTTGCAATGCCAACAGAATTCAACGAAACCAATACCTCTGGATGTTGCTACCTGTAGCATACTGCATCGATTAGGTATATGCAGATAAGCCTAGTTCGAACTACGCTAGCATTTTAGTAGAGTAGCGAGTAATTTAGTAGCTAAAATACCCGTATCTGCCCAAACATTGTTCGCACTTTGCTCGAGTACAGTTTATGAGTGATGTTTTGCAAGATGAACAGCCTACCACGCAATAACATAAATAAGCTAATTGTAATAGTTATTTTAGAAGAGGTAGATGAGGAAATTTCTGTGATTAAAAGAAGCTATGGGTACAAAAACGGATCGGGACTCAATATTCCACAAGCAAGCATGTTCTACGTTTTTAAAAATTTTAAAGTTGTTACCTCGCTCACACTTTTTTGCGGCAACTAACGCACTCAATTAATTCTGAGAACCAGTGAGCACGGAAGCATGGTGGGAGGTATTTGTCCAAAAAATTGACTAAAATGACTGTATAATAACTACTTAGCAAACTACTCATCAAATTTTTGGCGTTCAGAGACGTTTAGTTAATAAACTACTCGCTACTCGAGTTAAATACTAGCGTAGTCTGAACTAGGCTATACGCGTAGTATAGCTTAACAGTGATTGACGTATGTTTTAACAGTTTTTACAAAGAGTTTAAATAAAAATACTTTTCATCGTTTTTGTACCGGTTGTTACAAAAATCGTACCCGTATCTTAATCGTATCGTTGGTGTCTGAAGTTATACATTGATCCATGAAAGAATTTATTCGCTAAAAAATTCAGGTTAAAAAAAGGTACCGATTTAAAAATCAAACACAAAAATGTGTAAAATGACTTTTCTTTCGGAAGTTGGTGGTAAAACTCAACAAAATAAAAAAATCAAAGTCACCGACTTCCGACTTTCATGTGTTTGGTTTTGAAAAAAAGTTGTTATTTTAAAAATAAAACGTATAACATACACAATTAGAGCAATCGTTAAAAATGTAACTATGTAGTATGCAAGAAAATCATTGATATACACCGTTGCACCTCGCATGACTGTATCCACAACCAACTTTCATATGTGTAGGTACTGATCGAATAATCAAATTTTGATCGAAATTGGAAGCGGACTGACTCTATCAGTTCTAACTAGTTTTGCTTCAAAACCATTTTGTGCACAAATGCACTCATTTGTTTTGTATCTCTAAACTGCACAAGATAGAGTTCAAAATGCTGTGCCAGAATTTTTGCATGCCTAACGAAACGAGCGGTTTTTGTGTAACTAGATTGACGTTCCAGTCCTGGATTTCAAACCGCTGCCAAATTGCAAGCCATCCGATCCATTCGCATTGGTTTGGTAACGAAAGCAAAATGATTTTGAAAATTCTCTTTAGCAGCCCATAAGTCGACTCATGTCAGTCTACGGTACATAGAGGACGCTGGGTTGGACAGACTTTATTTTGCCTAACGAAGAAATGAAACTTATCATTATACGATTTCAAAAAGAAGGAAAGTTCTCAATTTGGTCGTTATTTGATTTGTAATGTTTTTACAGCGATTACTCCAAGATCCCATTTCTGGTCGCGGGACTTATTTCTATTGAAGGACACCGTGGATTTTAGTCAGTACAAGTCTGTCAGTCCCTCCCGCCCTACCTGGGGTGGGGGGACTCATTTGATGATTTTACCACGTAAAAAAAAAGATCCCGTTTGTTTTTTTTTTGGTTCGTTGCAGCATACTTTTCGTTTGATTCCATAATAATGTTATTCATTTTGGCTTTAAGTTTTTATTTTGTGAGCATATTGTTAGGGTTCCGTTCCCAAAGGTTAAATAAAATGTTACCCTATTGCTAAGACTTCGCTGTCGGTCTGTCGGTCTGTCGGTCTGTCTGTCTGTCCGTCTCTCACCAGGCTGTATCTCATGAACCGTGATGGTTAGACAGTTGACAAATTTAATATACGGAATAGGATCCGAGCATTCAAGCTGACGTTTTTCCATACCACTAATCACCAATCTGCAAAAACATTTCATAATTCCGCCGCGGTCTGGCTAAGATGTATAAACTTTGTGAAACGTTTGACCGTGGGTTTGAGTCCTAGCGATGAACAGGTTTTAGTGTTTAATTAGTTTATTTTCTTTTAAAATTTCTTCGGTTAATATTATTTTTCGGTATTTTTTTTTCTTTATTTCTACGAGAGACCACGAAAAAGTATAAACAATATTCTCTTCTTCTGTAATTTCTGCCTACCCCCAAGAGAATAACGAGTTTCTATATAGTATTAAGAAAAAATATCACCAGTAACTCGCATTAATCTCTGAGCTGTTGCCGAAGCAAGTCGTTTAAGAAGTAACAGAAAAAAAGTGAACAAACAAAACCATAAATTCAAATATATATATGAAGCTGAACGGTCTATTCGTTTCATAACACAATCATGTCTGTACCAATACGGATAACAAGGAATCCCGCGATTCAAATTTAGATAAGCACAAAACTCCTCTGATACCCCTTAATCCTGCAATTAAGCTCGACTTTGTATTCCCAGATTGACATTTCCATTTTTTTTTCTGGCAACTTTTGAAGGTTTTCGTCAAAGGAAGTTATCAAACATTGACAAAATTATTTGCAAATCAAAAGTCTTTCTTATTATTATAAATAGGCCAAAGATTCTCATTTCTATAAAAAATACTGATAAATTGTTATCTTGGCAATAAAATTATCTACATATTTATCGTCTGGTGGGATTTCCCATTGCATTTAGGACAAGGAATTTCAAAATGACTGTCTTTGCTCACTTTCATTAAATCAAGACTGAAAAAATAAAATCATCAAATGAGGCTCTCGGGCTTGTCTGACTAAAATCTACGGTGATCCTCCAACAGCACATTACGTTCCAGGGTCACGGTTACCTGACAAATAGTCCTCGACGTAAGTTTGTCCTCGGCATATTATAGGAAGAGGTCAAAATGATGTTGAAAAAAAAAACATTTTTTTTTGTTCAGCCTGCGCAGTCCCACTGCTAAGGCCACCCCAAGCCTTTCCAAGTGTCATTGTCCAGCGCCACTTCGTACCTGCCCTCACGGTATGAGTCCAACTCGTCTCGCCACCCCTTTCTAGGCCGGCCTCGGGACGCCGTCCATATCTAATTCTCCAGGCACCCACTGTGTGGCCGCCTTCGCCCAGTGGTCAACATTCATGCGGCTGACGTGACCCGCCCAGTCCCACTTCAGCCTGACGACTTCTTGCCTTCTTGCCGACGTCCAGAATGCCCATTTTGGATCGCAGCGTGGTGTTGCAAACTCTGTCCTTTCGTTGGATGCCCAGAATGCTGCGTTCCATTGCCCTTTGGCAGACTCCAAGGCGGAACCTCTGCGACTCGGTAAGCGACCAGGTCTGAGCACCGTAGGTTAGGACGGGCGGGATCCACATGTGAGTTTACGCTTTATGGAGATTGGTAATTCACTTTTCATAAGTGTCTTCATGGACCATAACGATGCTTTTATTTTTATTATGTACCTATATTGTTTGTGAATATTAGAAAATATTGACCAAAGGTATTAAGATAACAAAAACGATTATTAGAATCTAATTTTTTCAGGCAATGGCCAATGCTTATAAATTTGGCTGCTGAGTTATTGGTTTTTTATGTCATCAATCTTTTTTTTCTTTTCTACAGTTTCAGGCAACCTCTTTCAAATCCTGAGACTGCCTGGTTTCCTTATTATAGAGGAGAAGTGAAGCCATATCTCTACTTATTTTGAAGTTTCAGCCATAAAATAACCACGGGAACGTATTGATTGACCTTCCTTAATAAATGGAGTATTCAACACAAAATATATTTCAATTTTAACCAGTTGTTCCTGGGAGCAGCGCATTCAACCAAACAAACAAAACTCTTCAGCTTTTTAATATTAATAAAGACTATTTCTGAAAAGTATGGTTGGGCAATTCCAACATATTTTATTTAAGTAATTTATTCAGATAAAAACAAAATTTCGTAGAAATGCTTGAACTGAAGCGGTAACATATTACTGAAATATCTGTTAAGTTTTCAAAAGATTAATTTTTAATGTTTAAAAATAAAGTTCTAGTACTTAGTGAGTATAATTATGTAAAGTAAAAATAGAAAATGATTCTGAAAGAACAACAAACCGTATGTTTTAAAGTTATGAAAAAGAGGCTTTAAATAACTGAAGTTGTTTTATTATCTTAGGAATGTTAGCATAATTATCATATTCATAGAAAATTATATTCGTAAAGTTACTCTCGGAATAAAGTGTTGGAACGCGGTTCTGAATAGAGTACCCCGGCCGTGGAACGCAAAGGGCGACTAACAGGTTGGTTCTTAGTCAGTACGAGTCTGACAACCACTTTCGTTCCACAACGAGCAAACTAATTTAATTATTTACAACCACAAAACGTTTTATATTTACATAATTTTGTTATAAAGGATATTTATAACGTTTCCTTCGCAATAAAAATTTGGCACCATGAATTGTTTGTCCATAAATAAAATAAATATCACGCAAATAGGTTCTTGTGTAGGTATATATTGTGTTCTTGTGAGTACAGAATATGACATTTATTGTATTTTATTCGCAGGCACGAATTCTACTTACATTATGTGTGTTTTACTTCTCACTAATGTCATAAAATGCGAAATTTGTGAGAGTGGGTGGATGTTTGTAACTCTTTCACACAAATAAAAAAAAACTTCTGAACGGATCTGGATGAAATTTGGTTTACCAGATCATCATATATAAAAAACAATGCCACTTTTCGTTGTAATTTCATAACTCAAGAACGGGCTCATCTATCCAAACTAAATGTTTAGGCTTTGTTCGGACTGCTTAGTAGATGGTTTATGTGAAGTGTGTAGGTGTACAAAATCGGTCGAGCGGTTTTTCATTTATAAAATTTTTTGTTCACCCTGAGTAACATAGGCATAATTATAATCTCGTGCGAAGCCGGGACGGACCGCTAGTAGTTTATAATTTGAATTTTACTTGTACTGACTAAAATCCACGGTGTCCTTCAATAGCCCTTTATGTTCCGGGGTCACGGTGATGGTATAAGACCCGCGACTTCGGCAGGCTGACCTTGGGATAATTTTCAAGATAAACACAGGTGAAGCTGTTGGAAACAACTAGTAAACCATAGTTTGTTACTTAATCACCCAAAAATGGCTGATTTGCATTAGATGTAAGCCATGAAGATAGAGGAATTACGTTCCCATGGATGATATTCTAGCCACACGCGGGCGAATCCACTTGCATTAACTAGTGGAAAAATAAAGATTTTTACGTACTTTCCTCCCAATATTTTTTTCCGTATCTAATAAATTGTGTTATTTATTCATGAATATTGCTTTTACTTCACTACACATGATTATCATAATGCTCTCCGCTCAATGTTTTAGCGGGATTTCATAGAGTTTATCGGGTATCTTTTTATTTGCCTGAGGGATATTTGTTTAGAGTGCCTGTTTTTATATTTATTTTGTGGCTTCACTGCTTAGTATGTTAGGCACGTCCGTATTATCGGACACGTCGGAGTTGGGCTCATTATGACACATTCAAGGACCATCCTTGAGTTCAGTTTTTCAGATGAAAATATTTCGTGACTCGGTGAGTAGCGTTAGATAGACGAGTAATTACCAAAAAACAATTAAAGTCATTTTTTTCGTACATTAAATATGTCAAAGAATGGACGAGACAGGAGGACATGATGATGGCGGGGGTCAAAACAACTTGTTGCTTGCTCGTCAGTCAGGGAGATAGCTGCTGCAGCCATTAGTTCTGAGGTAGCACCATAAGTGTTACTATTCATCATAGCTCGTGAATAGGAAGCGGAATCATGTTAGGCTTCCCCGTTCTCAGCATAAGTATATAGTTGTAGTTCTTCCCAGTGATCTACAACATAACTCACAATAGCAGTCCTAACCTGCATCGCCACTCCAAAGTCATTTTTTTCGTACATTAAATATGTCAAAGAATGGACGAAACAGGAGCCAACTCCACATGTTAACTACACGATGATGGCGGGTTCCTGCTTTACTAAAAGTAAAACTATTTCACAATCCATGATCTATTGTTTTGTATTTGTGATTCAGGATTGGCAGATCGGATAGGCGAGATATTTCTACATTAACAACACACGTATTTGGTCAACCATTTGTATTTTCCAGGAAGTGACTCGAATAGACAAGTCTACTGTCAAATTCAAATGACATTGACAGATATTGATCACAGATCACTACACATGGTACATTTTTAAACCAATGGGAATTCTATCCGCAATTATCCACTACTGAGTAAAATCAAATGCCGTTATAACATCTGTCTTGTCAACGTGAATGAATGAAAGGGGTATGACAAGATTCGTCCATAGCATAGAGTAACTTCCCATAGAGCAAATATGGGATGATATTCTCGTTAAATATTTGCGGTAGGCGATAATTTTTACCTTTTTTTTAAATTATGTTTTAGCGAAGAAGTTACTGTCTACCGCGTAGACTTTCCTGATGTCCTAATTCATAAAATTAGTGAAAGTCTCATTCAAACTTCAATCTTGGGGCATGGTAGTGTTTTTTAAAACGTCCACCCCCCCCGTCGTAAGGGAATGCGGGGCGAAATTAATATATTTATGATTTTTTTGTTGGTTGTTTTCTAAACTTAGATAATATACCAAATTTCAGCTTTCTAGCTCTTCAGGAAGTAGCCAAACATTTTGATGATCATCAGTGTGTCAGTGACGAAATCGGCGAAACCTTGCGCTTCGCTTGGCTTGTCTTGTCGGGGGCTCTGCTGTGGCCCCAGATTTATAACATTGTAACAAAACATCATTACTAAAATTACGGTTTTATAACTGCTGGTTCCGCAAGTTTTAAGCTTTTAAAAATTGTAATAAAATTAATTATTTTGGACCTGTTTTACTTTTCTGTTTAAACAGTCTTTTCAGGAGCCCAATCGCGCTATTTTTTTTCAACGAAATCGCAATTGAACCGCTACCAAAACACAACTTTTTGACCGTTTCGTATCGCGCTAAAATTTTAACAGCGTTTGACAGCAAGTCGAGACGCACCGCGATCGTAGCTGGAACGTAACCGCTGTCAAACGTAAAGTTGATGGGACGCTACTTTTTTAGGATCGTTACTGCATCGTTGGAGTGTTTTGTCTTTGTTGTGAAGTGATTCTTAGTGAAAATGTTGAAAAAATAACAACATTACTATGTACGCCTACATAGGTTTATTGGAGAAATCTCATAAATAAGATGTAGCCGAAATCAAAAGGAAAAACTTAAAAGATAAACTTAGTTACGCAACGTTCCAATTTTGGTTAGCGTTTGAACTTATAACGCAATACCAAAATCAGAAAAACTGAATGGAAACGTAACCACTGTTGCAATCGAACCATAACGTTATCGTATACGTTTGCAGACGTTTCAAATTAGCGCGATTGGCCTCCAGGTCGTAGGTCATATTTTCTTGTCACGAGTCAGTTATAGGCGAGCGTGTTGTCGTTGTTGGACGTGAACCACTCCCAAAGAGCACCACCCCGGTCCTGGGCCGTCTGCATCCATCCTCTACCAGCCACATTCTTCTTGTACGCTGAGCAACTTTGAATTTCTTGACCGGACCTATCGTAAGTGTCCACGTTTCGGCTCCGTAAGTAATTTCGGGTAGAACAGTGGTTATAAGGCTAAGCGTATGCTGAGACGCAGGCAATGCAGCACAGCACAGTACAGCACAGTGCAGGGCAGGCAGTTGAGTCAGACATATGCCCCCTCCGCATGCTGCGACGCAACTGACATTCGCATCATAAACAAAGTTACCTAGCAACGAATGTATCCAGCATACACAATACACGCGTCGCGCAGGATTCTGTGCCGGCACTGCAACGAGACGCAGAGCAGGATAGACACACGTCTGCGTGGCATGTGCCTGCGCCGCAGCGTACGTAGTTCAATGACGTTCCATGCTTTACAAAATCTACTCTGCTCTGCGCTGTGTGGACCTGCGTAACCTGCGTCTCAGCATACGCCTAGCCTTAACCCTGGTTTTTAGGGATTGTGGGATCGATGATTCAAGGATAATTAAGACTGTAAAGTATAGAAGAGATTTAAGGTAAATCATTATAAACCGCAGCTTATTTTAAGAACCAAAGCCCGTTCATCTTTGGCTACAAATCGCGGTATATTTAGATCCATTAATTTATACATAGTGTGAGTATAATTAATATTTATGATGGGTATTAATCTTTCTGTATAAATAAAGTCAGTGCGGTTCCGAATGTATAATGTTTATTCCGAAAATTCTCTTAGGTGGAATAATTATTGGGATTTTAATAGTTTCTCTTCGCTTCAGATGAATCTGATTATATCCGATCAATAGACACAGTTTCAGCATAAAAATAAATACAAAATTTGGTAATATTAAAATATTACATACCAGAAAACTCTTTTATAAAATTCAGTTGAAAAGGATATAAGTTGATATTAATAATTTATTTAACCACACAAAGAACTTGTCTTTACACTGAAAATACCTACAAAGTCTTATTTGAAATTTCCTTTTGAGAATTTTCTCAAGTCTATCACGTAAACAGGAATCTAATAAACTGTCTTGGCGAGATTTTTTCTGTTGCGCAATCCGGCTCCAAGGACCATCTTTGCTTTACTGCATTGAAGGCAATTAACCTTTCTTGCTTCGCGGACTTTTTACGGGGATAATTTAATTCTTTGTTGTAAGCGGTAGACTTTGTTGGCATACTAATTTTTAATCCCTAGTTTTAGATGACTTTTTTGTAAACATTTTTTCTTATTTACGTCTTTCGATGATAAATTTTAAAATTGTAGGCCCAAAAGATTTGTGTGTATGTTGCTTATTCTTCAGAACTATTATTTCAAAAACGAAAATTGTTTTACTAAGGTTCAATTCAGGTACGACGCTGTGGCTACGTTTTAGAGCGACTTAAAATCTAACTTTTTATTTACTACACGAAACATATTTCAAGTGACGTCGCGTCGTTTCACGTGCCATTGTAAACTGACCCTAAGGACAAGACTCGTGTTTTGTCTTTAGGGTCAGTTTACAATGGCACTCGTGTTTTTTGCGAGGAAAGCTGCTAGCCTTAGCTGGTTCATTAAAAAGTTCTGACTTTATTACAGTTAATCCCGAAAATTCTCTAATTTCGCAAACACGGAATGATATTGCTTTTTTAGGATTTATGAAGATCATAACAAAGTGCTTGCCATAATGAAATGCGTAGCTGAATTGAAATTTGAGACGAGAAAAAAGTAAAACCCTTTTGTTACCTTACTCAACACCAGGCGAGGTTCAAAAATAAAAGCTTTGATTAATGTTTCCTTTTTCATTACTTTGACTAAAAACAGATGAAAGGTGGGCTCGTTGAAATTCATGAAAAACAATATTTATTTTGGAGATGGAACGTCTAATGGTCCATTCTTTTTTTTTGCATTTTAAATTAAAACCAGCTCAATGACGTCTTAAGTTTTCTTTCAAGTACACTCTAAAATCTCGTAAATTGTACGTTTCTGTGTGTGATCGAGTATTTAAAAGTAATGTGAATATAATTTGTTCTACTTATTATTGTCTTTTTTTCATTTTTAACACTTAATAGTAATTACATTTTTTTATAAAAAATAAATTAAATTAAAAATATTTCAAAATGTAAAAAATACTAGTCAGCATCGAGAACAAGGTCCGGTCTAAGGTCGACGGTCGGGTGATGGTCAGGCTCTTGAAAGAGGACCTCTTAACAATAGAAGCCTTGTCCAGAAGCACTGCTCTCTGAATTCAGTACTTGGCCCAGCTGCCAAGCCAAATTAAACCAACTCCATCGTAGACTTTGTCTTTGTTACCCTAAGTCAACGATGGCAACCAATATCAAATAAACCAAATCAAGAGATTTTAAAAATATAATATAAATCAAGAGCAAACCCATTTTTAGCATGGCATAAATTAACTAGATTCATAAAAAAGTATGTATTTCTAAAGAAGTTTGCATTTCAAGCATTTTAAAATATTAACCATGTTACGTTAGTGAATTAATAATCTAGAGATCCCTCGGTTTTCATACCTGTGTAAGATAAAGGATTACCGACAGTAAATGATTAATTAGGTACCCTAAATGTGTCAACACAACCCTTCGTTTATCAGCCACAGCAAGCGATAGGCTATGTTTGAAAAGACGCTGTTACCATGTCTACGGATCAATATAATGCCGGCCATACACGGTACAAGCATACTTGCGCAAACCCGGACTTGCGCAAGTATACTGTAACGTGCGTGGGAAGATACATGCACAAATTCCTAACATTTTCACTGTCGTGTGTTTGTGCAAGTATACTGGAACGTGTGTGGCCCTCATTAATCTAACTAACTTGAAAAGGAGTTGGAATTTCCTGTTGTAACAATTTACGTAGCTACAAAATAATTTTGTTCAATAAAGACACACATTTACTGCCAAACAATTACTCCATTTGCGAGAAAAAAAAATAGTTATAAAAGTTACAGTGTTAGTGGCAACATTATACACTAGCGAAGTTGATCACTTATAAGAGAAACTTCCCCAGATTCTTTAGAGGTATTAATGACTGGGGCCTTAGCCAAACTGTAGACGATAGCAGACGACAATCGTTATCGCTCAGCAGTCACCAACACATTTTCAGCTCAATACATTTTCCCCAGCCCGTGAAGTTAAAAATCTATTGAAGTTTACAGATCGTTTTCGTTTGTTTCGCTCGTTATCGTACAGCAGTTTTAATAGATTTTCTACTTTGTACGCTAGGGTACAAAGTTGAAAATGTAATAGTTACTGCTGAGCGATAACGATTCTCGTCTGTTATTTGTCTATAGAGCTTGAAGTTCTTATTAATTTTATTTTTTTTAATTTGGGATTTGTAGCATATTTGAACAAGACGAATGTTTTTGTACCGTAAAAAGATAGCACCTTGTGTCTCAGAGGTAAAAAATTTGAAAATTACCTCTTTCATGTCCCTGTTCGATTTGATCCTTATTTCCAGGGACACCCTGTATTGTAAAACTGGGTAATAGGCAGTATTTAGTTTGGATATAGAGGAAAACTAGGGACGAGTAATACGCCCTAGTTGACAAAACACCCCGTCATTCTACCGTTCAAACTTACTGCTCGGGTTCGGAACTACAAGCGAGGTTGGCAGCTATTAAGGTACAATATGGCCCTCGACCATGTTATACGCCAACAGTGGTCACAATCGTGTATGGTTCCAAGCAGAAAGTTAGAGTGTCCATAATACGCTATACTAAAAAAATATAAAAGAATTAATCCGAAAGTTAGATTATCAAAAAATATTCAACCCGTATTTTTTTTCTATTTTTTTTTACGTAAACCAAAACTGACGAAGATACAACGCTTCTAAAATCACAAAACGTCACTCAGTCACAATTATTTACAAGCGTTATGACGTCACAAGTACCCACTCCCGAATTTCGAAGCGTTTTATCTTAGTCAATGTTATTAATTGATTTCAAACAACAAAAAACTACGTGTTCATATATTTTTCAATACTCTCACTGACAGCCTTAATAGATTTTCAATTTATTTATGCAGTAAACTACTCTATTCACAAAAAGAACAATGTTTTTATTGCTATTAGGCACTTTCAACAAAGGGAATCGAAAATAATGCTATGCGGCGAAAACATTCCGAAAACGTTTTTCAGCACTAAATGTTTATTTAGTAGAGAACGTGATTACGTTTGTACACATTTATGCGGGGAAATACAGGGTGAATTTTTCAACTGTGCGTGGATGGCTACTTTCGAAACTATGAGAAATATCGAAAAACGTTGAAAGGAGTCTCGAGGCCGATTTTGACGAAAACTAAAACTGCATCATTCGATTTTCGAAAAATCAAAAATCCTGGTCAGGAATCGAACCCGCTGATTTTGGAAAAAAAGATCATTCCCTGTATTATTACAGCGTTCGATAGTGTTTCTAATAAGGATCAAATTCTGGGAAGTAATCATATACGGCAAACTTAAGGAAAACGTACCATTACAAAAAAACTGATTTATCTTCAAGGCAAAGACTGTATTTGAAACATAAGTTACCTTTTCTTCTCTAAAATAATGCTATTTTTAGTTCAACTCAATAATGTCGTATTGCTAAGTACAGTGGGATTGTTGAAATGTCAAATCCAGTGAGAAATTGAAAACAATGAAATTTTATAATTTCGAATAAATTATGGCTCAGTAGATGTAAAGTAACATGGAAAAATAGCAATTTCATAAAAATCAGCCATTTCCTTAAGTTTGCCGTATATGATTACTTCCCAGAATTTGATCCTTATTAGCAACACTATCGAATGGTGTAATAATACAGGTGTGATTTTTTTTCCAAAATCAGCGGGTTCGATTCCTGACCAGGATTTTTGATTTTTCGAAAATCCAATGATGCAGTTTTAGTTTTCGTCAAAATCTGCCTCGAGACTCCTTTCAACGTTTTTCGATATTCCTCATAGTTTCGAAAGTAGCCATCCACGCCCAGTTGAAAAATTCACCCTGTATATTGGTTTTGGAGTAAGATTGACAGGCGGTCGTCATATTATGAAAATGTTACTACGAGTACAATCCTAGACTGGCTTGTTGGTCTAGTGGTAAGTGACCCTGACTGCTATGCCGGGGGTCGTGGGTACGATTCCCACCCAGGACAAATGTTTGTGTAATGAGCATGATCATTTGTTCTGTGTCTGGGTGTAATTTATCTATAATATGTATGTATTTAGAAATATATAAGTATGTTTATCAGTTGTATAGTACCCATAACACAAGCTCTGCATAGCTTGGGACTAGATGGCGTTGTGTGATAGTTGTGGAATATTAAATCCTAGCTCATATTATAAAAACGAAGGTTGTTTGTTACCTTTTCACGTTTAAACTACTCAACCGATAACCAAGTTTTTTTGAATTTAAGTTGCCAGATGTATTGAAATGAATTCGTGGTACCTTTTATTCCGAAAAAGAGGCACATTAAAGAGGCTTATTCGAAATCGCATGGTTTTTTTTACGTGGTAAAATCTACAAATGATTCCTCCCACCCGGGGAGGGACTGTCAGACTCGTAGGTTTTTAAGGTAGCGTATATATTCGGTGTGAAGTGTTTTGTTTAACTTATGGGTCAACAACGTCATCAGACCCAAAATAAGTACTGTGCCCGATGAAAACAATAATAATCGCTACGTCTTTCGAATCATGATTAAATTATATTATTCAAGCCGAATTTATAGCAGTATTATACGGGTGAAACCACGAGAGAAACTAGAAACATATTTAATCAATCTTTTGAAGACCAATAATGCTACTTTGTCCTGCAATATCTATTCCATTGTTAACTGAAAGGGATTCCTATTTTCAGTGTCTGATATTGTTGTCCTTCGTGAAAGATTCAGGTCGTGATTGTTAATCCCGTGTTTTTGTGATTGAAGTAGAAAAGTATTACTTAGCGAAGTAAATGAAATAGATATTAAATAAAATAAATAAAATTTACTTTCATCGTCTCGAAAATTTCATGGGCAAAATATTAGTTTCATCTTTACAAACCGGCTGTTTGGCGGCACGGTTGGTGCAGTGGCTGAGCGATTGGACTGCTGCACTGTGTGTCGCGGGTTCGATACCCGCACGGTGAAAATGTTTGTAGTTGTTCCGCACCTAGGCGTTTATGTATGCGAGTTTCTATGTTTGAAATGGCACCCACGACACGGGAGAACTTCCTAGTTTATAGTAACGCAAATCTCACTAAGATCTATTTAGCCGTTCTGACGTGGTGGAGTAACAAACATACATACATCCAAACATTCGCATCTATAAAATTTTTTATTTTGGTTCATTACATTTAATTAGGTACATAACATAATTTAGCATTAATATAAACACGTATTTTCAATAAATACCTAAAATGGTTGTACCAAATAATACAAATCCGTCAATGTTCAGTTAGTGGTTTGGTATCCTATTTCGGTCATGTGTTTTGAGCTTTCTACATTAGGCACATACTAATTAATCTAAATTCTCCATTCACGAGCCTTCTCAATAGTAACTGATTTGCATCCAAATAAACCGTATTCACTGCAAAATTAAAAATTCGTTGAATTATGCACAGCGTGATGATATGCATAAAAAACGTAGAAAACGTTTTCCTGCTCCTTAATGTTATCCTATCTCAATGATTTTTTAGAATGCTTCTGACACAGTAAAAACTAGGTTTATAGGTTTGTAGCGGCGTGATATAGCTACATATATTTTGTATGGTCTGCTGCTGTGCTCTGCTACTATGAGGGTTTTTCGTGGTGGATTTAATTAAAAACAACGTTGCTGGTAAAAGTCGAAATGCGTAATGCGTATAATTTTCAAAATTTGGTACATCGTTCGAGGAAGAGGGTGTGTGGGGAACAATAAGTTTTCATTGGTTATTAAAATATCACGCCATATTGCTGCGTTCCGATTGGCGCACTCACGATCGCGCGATGTATGACGTATGAGTACGTTACGGCCCTAACATACCCGCGGCCTTGGAAGTACCAGCTTACAATGTGTTGATTTCTTCCACTAGGGGGCAAATTTTTGCGTATGGGCGTCTCACGATCCCTGATGACGTCTGGATGTCCGCTACTCTCGCAACACCGTCCCTGCCAGGTATCGTCTTAACGATTCGACCCAATTTCCAGTTTAATGGTGGAAGATTCATGTCCTTGATAATAACTAGCGTGTCTGGTTTTAGATCGGTTGTGTTTTCTTTCCACTTTGCTCGAGTCTGTAGCTCCGAGATGTATTCATTAGCCCATCGAGACCAGAACTGCTGACGAAGTTGCTCCACTCGTTGGTATCGCGTCAGTCGATGAAGAGGAGAATCACGGAGATCATCATCGATTACTGGTGCGGTAAGTGGGCGTCCGATCAAGAAATGCCCAGGGCTGAGGGGCAGAAGGTCGTGAACGTCCGAAGACATGGGTGACAGTGGCCGTGAATTCAACACAGCTTCAATTTGTGTCAACACCGTAGTCAACTCCTCGAAGGTAAGGTGAGCGTTGCCAACCACTCGGCGTAAGTGATACTTGCACGATTTCACTCCAGCTTCCCACAAGCCACCAAAATGCGGAGAGTATGGAGGTATGAAGGTGAAGTTGATACTCTGACCTTTCGCAAAATCAGCAATATCTTTATGACATTTTAACAAAAACTGAGCAAAATCGTTTTTTACACCTACAAAGTTACGACCATTATCTGAAAATATTTCTGCCGGTTTTCCGCGGCGTGCAATGAAACGCTTTAGTGATAGTACGTACGCGTCAGAAGAGAGATCACTAACGAGTTCCAAGTGAATAGCGCGCGTCGTGAAACAAACGAATAAACAAATGTAAGATTTAGTTAACTTTGCTCCTCTGCCTTTACGACTTAAAATGAACACTGGCCCTGCATAGTCTACGCCTACACGGAAAAAAGGAAAGTAAGAAGTGATTCTTTCTTTAGGTAACTCACCCATGAGTGGAGTCAAAGTTTTACCTCTTAAACGTTTACAGATAACACAGTCATGAGTCACCTTCCGAGCTAAGTTCCTACCGGACAGCGGCCACCAATTCTCGCGGACTCGGTACAACAACGCTTGCGGACCGGCATGCAAAGACTGGACGTGTTCATGTCGAAATAATAAAAGTGTAAACATATGATTACTAGATAAAATAATTGGATGTTTTTTACTGAAGTTGAAGGTAGACGAAGCGCTAATTCTACCTCCTACCCGAATTATTTTTTCGTTATCAATGAACGGATTTAAACTTGCTATTTTATTATTTGGTTTTAAGTTTTTTCTATTTACAAGTAAATCGTATTCATCTTTGAAAGATTCCATTTGCGACAGCCTAGCGAGTTTATAACTCGCTCGTTTTAATTCAGACGCGGTGATTACACCTTTCCTCCATCGTGATTTGTCGCGAATACTGACATTGTAAACAAAACGAAAGACATAAGCAGCGACGCGATTCATTTTACCAAACTGTGAGAAACGGCTAAACGGAAAGAATGACTCATACGTATTGTGATCATTACATTGAACTATCAATGAATTCATTAAATTAGACTTAAGTTCTGGCAATTGAACCGCAACATTATTTATATTTGACGATGAATTGAGGTGATCACTTAAATCTATGTTTTGCAAGAATGGAGGGCCGGTACACCATAACTGTGACGACGACAAGTCTTCCAGGTAGACACCGCGAGAAACTAGGTCAGCAGGGTTCTGCTTGCCACTTACATGCCGCCATGGAAACTTAGTCGTCAGTTCGTGTATTTCAGCGACTCGGTTTTGAACAAAAGTCTTAAGTAAATTAGGTGCCATACGTAACCAACCTAATACTATGGTCGAGTCTGACCAGAATGTGACGTCATCAAACGTGCGGGTCAGTGAATTACGAATTTTATCGTAAAGCCTCGCACCTAACAGCGCGCCACACAATTCTAACCTGGGTATGCTTAATGGTTTCAAGGGTGCGACTTTGCCCTTAGCAATTAGCAACCTAACCGTCACATTGTTGTCGTTTATAGTTCGTACATAGGCGCAGGCGCCGTATGCGGTTTGTGATGCATCTGTAAATATATGTAACTCAGTTCGTACGGAATTACATTGATAGACATGTCGCGGTATAGTAATTGTGTGAAGACAGCCTAAACTATTCACGAATCGATGCCATTTTTGTTCAATATCCGTGGGAACCGGTTCGTCCCATTCCAATTTTAATAACCATAGACTTTGTAACAATACCTTGCCAATAATAACAGCCGGACATAATAATCCCAACGGGTCGAATATTTGAGAAACCGTTGACAACATTACACGTTTACTGACCGTTGTATTACCGGTTTGAAGCTGAGTGGTAAAATTAAAAGTATCAGTGACGTTGCACCAACCTAGACCGAGTGTCCTGCACTGACTATGTTCGCCTAGATTTAAATTATGAAACGTCTGATTATCTGATAACGGAACAGATAATGACTCATCGTCAAGTTCAAAGTTAAAATTCCACTTACGTAACGGAAAGCAACCCGAATTTAATACTTCTACGGTTTTTTTGCAAATATTCAGAAGTTCGAACTTATCCTCGCATGAGGTCAAAAGGTCATCAACGTAAAAATCGTCATTAATGACTCTTTTGACACTAGGATCAGTGCACTCTGCCGCTAATTGCTTTAAACACCTTACGCTTAGGAAAGGCGCCGATGCGGTTCCGTACGTAACTGTATTTAATCTATAATATTCAAGTGGCTTATTAGGATCGTCACGCCATATGATCAACTGTAAATCACGTTGAGAAGGGTTTACCGTCACCTGTCTATACATTTTTTCACAGTCGGCCACAGCCGTGTACCTAAACTGCCTAAAGCGCAATAATATTCCTAACAGGTCCCCTTGAATTGGAGGGCCTACTAATTGGATATCATTAAATGATTTTCCATTACTTGTCGCAGCACTGGCGTCGAACACAACGCGAAGCTTAGTAGTCGTGCTGTGCTCCCGAAAAACGCCGTGATGCGGCATAAAGTAATGTGAATTAGCGTAAGTATGAACACGAGTCATGTGATTTAAATTAATGTACTCGTGTATAAACTCAGTATATAATTTCTTATAACTGATAGGTGCGCGTGATAATCGTTTTTCTAAGGACAGAAACCGACGTTCAGCCTGGAGGAATGACTCACCCAACGCATCGGCAGATTCTTTGAGCGGGATATGAACACAAAATCGACCACTAGTACCTATCGCGTGTAGTGGTAGTGGCGAAAGAGTGCTCACAGGCCCGTTCTTCGTCTGTGTGCGTATCCCGAATGCTAGATAATTCTTCCAATTCCCAGAACTGACGTAACTGTTTGTCCATAGATTGAGTGAAATTACATTGGATATGTCCTACGTCGCGTGAAATATTATTTATAGGACCCGAAATTATCCAACCTAACTTTGTATTCTGAAGGAACGGACCGTTCGGTAAACGTATCTTGCCATCGATAAGCAAGTCCCAAAATCGATCCGCACCTATTAAAACGTCTATATTTTGTTGTCCTAAAAATTGCGTATTTGCTAACTGCACATTGTCAGGAATCTTGAAACGTATGCCTTGAACTTGTACAGGAGGCAATGAGGACATGATTTCTTTTAAAACAAAACATTTAATGTTCATTGAATAAGCATTAACGCGTGATTTAATTTCAATATCACAGGACCGCAACGCATGTGATATCGAATTGCCTATTCCTCGTATCTCGTGAGTGGACTGTATTGAAGGAATATTTAAACGTTTGCAAAACGATTGCGTAATAAAACAGCTTTGACTGCCACTGTCAAGAAGCGCGCACGCTGTGTGATAATTATTATGAATGTCGGGAATCTCGACTAAAGCAGTAGATAACAAAACTGGTTCTACGTTAATGGATTTCGTATAAGTGTGCGTTTTCGTATTAGTAACTAGGACGACTTCCTTGTTAATGTGATTGTTTAGTGAATCCGAGAGTGGTGGCGAGTGGGGCGTGCGCGCATCGCTCGTCTCAGTCGCCGCCGTCACCGCGCAGCTAGTAGTAGGAATTGAATCTATAGGATGCAATAATGAGTTGTGCTTCTTATTACATTGTTTACAGGGACCGAATAAGCAATTTTCTATAGTGTGTCCGGAACGTAGGCAGTTTTCACATAGATTGTGATCTTTAACAATCTTTCGTTTCGTTTGTAAATCCATATTTGTGAATTTAGTACATGTGTAAAGTGGATGTTTACCGTTGCATGCGACGCACAATCTATGTGGGGGACGGGCCGTTGTTTTATTGGAAGAAGTATTGCAGTGTGTTACTTGAGTTTTAGTAGATGCATTAGGTTTTTTAACAACATCGGAATTGCTTTGCCGGTCTTTACTATGTGATAGTGCCAATGTTTCCAATAAATCAGCTCGGTGTTTAAGGAACTTTAGTAATTGGTCTACCTTCAAATTAGTTTTAGCATCGGACAATAACGAACCTTTATGCTCTTCCCATTCTCTTTCGGTTATCCTATCTAGCTTGGAAACGACAATGTAAATAATGAGCGTGTCCCAAAATTGCGTTGGTTCACCGAGGATTTTTAACGCGCGTAAATTATTAATCACTGCATCGATAAGGTTTCTAATTAGTGAGGGTGATTCTTTAAGTAACACTTGAATTGAGAATAACGCTTTTACATGACTGTGTACTAATAATCTAGAATTATCGTACCTATTGAGTAATAATTCCCATGCAACCGGGTAGTTACTCGACGAAATTTCGAGTGCGTTTATGACTAACTCGGCGCTTCCTTTTAGTGACGATTTTAAATAATGAAACTGGATATCACTGATTTCGGTAGAATTATGCACTAACGACAAATAGGTATCCCTATATTCAAGCCAGTGTTCATATAAGCCGTCGAAGGTAGGCAATGTAATAGTGGGTAATTTTACGGATAAATGATTTTTAGCGTGCGTACACGTATTTGAACCGTTAGTAATCCCTTCTATATCGCTAAGTATAGATTCAGCCTGAGCAAGAGTGCTATAGTACGTATCTTCAAACAGCTGACGCTGATCTAGCTGCTCGTCTATATCAGTGTCTGGAACGATTTCCTCTATTTTAGACTGAATCTCATTAAATTCAGAGAAAAGAATACTTGCGCCCTGTACGCGTAGCTTTAAACCGACTTTTGATTGACTAGTCATATTTGTAACGTCTATATTATTCAAATAGGTATTAAATTTAGTCAATCTACCCTTAACGATAGCGCGTTTTCTAATAAGATCGCGAACAATTTGCTCAGTTTTTTCGTTCATGTCCCTGTAGGGAGATTTATCGCGGGATTTACTATTATCACCATCCATAGCTCTTAACGACATAATAGTGGCATGTAAAAAGTGGAGTACTCACGTGTGGTAGGTAACCGCGTATGAAGCGTATGGAGTCGCGATGACGCTCTGCGCAGTGGGCAACCCTCACCAACCAACTGGAATTAGATCACAAACGGTATTAGACTTGTAAGCTTGGCAGGTCTTGAAGACTGGAACTTGATGAACGCACCGTAAATTGTTCCTCTTGGGACCAGGTCTTCTTTCTTGTGCTCCAATTGTTGAAGCCTCTCGCGTGTATCTGCCCTTGACTTGTCGCTTGCGATGACTCGTTGTTTCACCTCGTGGCAGCGGCGGTGTAGCAGGTCCAAAGGTCGCTCTCTCGATGAATTAGCTGCGATGCTCCAAATTCTCGAGGATGTGGCTCCGAATTATTGAATATATGGCTCTGAAGGTCCAGATTATGTAGCGGCGTGATATAGCTACATATATTTTGTATGGTCTGCTGCTGTGCTCTGCTACTATGAGGGTTTTTCGTGGTGGATTTAATTAAAAACAACGTTGCTGGTAAAAGTCGAAATGCGTAATGCGTATAATTTTCAAAATTTGGTACATCGTTCGAGGAAGAGGGTGTGTGGGGAACAATAAGTTTTCATTGGTTATTAAAATATCACGCCATATTGCTGCGTTCCGATTGGCGCACTCACGATCGCGCGATGTATGACGTATGAGTACGTTACGGCCCTAACAGGTTTTCTTTTTTTTTCAAAATTTATAAGTTTGAAAGTTACCGTTACCTAAGAGTTACTTTTTTTATGACAAAATCTTCATTGAAGTAATATTATTTATTCTTTGATTGAAGTAAAACCTTTGTATTTTAAAAACAAAGAAGTTTTAGAAAAATAAAGCAAAACCTACAAACCTTTCTATTCTCCCCTATCAGACGTCACAATTACCATTTACTCGTTTTTCATTAATTTTATTCCTTAAACAATCCTTCGATTTTGACTTGGGAAAAACATGTACATATATTTCCTTTTAGAGTGCTATTTTTATGAAAGTAACAGAAATATTTTGCTGGAAATGAGGAAAATACACAAACAATACAATTTAACAGATATTTATTTATTGGAAATGGTGGGTCGAGAATTAATTTACTGTAAATGAAAAATTCAACATTTTTTTATTGGAAAAAATTGTTGTTAGGAATGGTTTCTCTGAAATATTATCGCTACGTGCACAAAATAGCATGTTTGTTTGCATTCACTCTGCTTGTTTGATCAAATGACATTTTTCTTGGTTTACGTTTGCATTAAATAAAAATGTATTAGAATACGTATACATACAATTTTGCTTCATGGACGATTTTTTCTCAAAAAATAAACATATTATCTTGATATTTACTTTTAGGGAACCGTGCCTCAAAAGAAAGAAACGGGACCCCTATAGGATCACCTCGTCGGTGTAATGGTCCCTTGAAGCTTAAAAATAATCAAGTTTATAAGCCAACACAGTTAAAAATACCGCCATATATTTACGCGATATATTTTGATACTCGCTAGTTAATAAAAACCTATTTCATATGGCAATGCCCTTTGACCTATAATCATGAAAGAAGGGTGCTTAGCAAAAACCCAGCTACGGCAGAAACAAGTTGTAGGTATCTCAAATTATCAATAATATAGTGTAATAAAATAAAGACCGGATATGATAGATATACTTACTAGCAAACATCAAAAAAAAAAAAATTTAGCTCTCTTACAACAGACTCTTTTCTGCCGGAGCTTGTTTTTTTTCTATGAAGTTTGACCATTTTTCCTTGGCAAGAAGCACGACCTCACAACAAGGTCTAAGCATAATTATAATCGTAAGATATATATTTTTTGGTTTTTCTTATTTTCAATTAAAGTAACTATACATTTATTATGTTTAGATTTTTTAAGATAAATTAGTTTCATTGTGTGTGATCCGATTCACAATTAGTCGTTTCTTTTTGCTTTAAGATCTTGTTTTCAAAACAAAGGGATTGTGTAATCTTTGTATCTCGAATTTATTTATGAGGCTTGTTTATTCCAGTCTAGACAGAGATTAGCATATCTTTTACTTAGTTCTAAATTGCGGCCGATTTTAGTTTCCAAAATACAAGAATCCTTTATTTTACCATGAAGTCTAATTTTTGGCAAAAAGTACAAATTGTGACCGTGGGCATGAAACGCTAATTTGAAGGGTCTGTCTCATCAGGTTACCGCGGCTCTGGAACGTAAGGGGCTTGTGATGGATCACTGTGGATTTTAATCAGTACATGTCTGACAGTCTCTCCCACTCCCGTTACGCGAGTAGGACACATTTGATGATTTTACCACTATAAAAAAAACTGAATAACCATTAGCAGTTGCTATTTAAACGTACGTTTCCTTAATCAAATAAGCACATACGAGCTTGAAAACACAATCACAACGAACGCACTAGTCTTTGTTATTATTTTACAAAATTAGAGCAATATTCTTAAGAGTGAGGCGTTTTACTAAGAACATTGTCAGCACCAGTCCACTTGAGATAATAGTACACTCCTCGCACTATCTGTGACTTGCGAGGAAAAAAATATGATTGACGGTAAATTACCGACGTATAAACGTGGGATGGACATTAGACCTGTCGTACTGTATGGTTCGGAATGCTGGGCTGTGAAAAAGATGGATGAGAAACGATTGCATGTAGCAGAGATGAAGATGTTGAGATTCATTCCTTACTTTATCCATTCTTGTCACTCCACCGGATGGGTGGAGTGACAAGAATGGATAAAGTAAGGAATGAATTTATAAGAGGAAGTTTGAAAGTAGCACCTGTTACAGAAAAAAATAAAGGAAGTCGTCTGGGTTGTTATGGACATGTGATGAAGAGGGATGAGACTCATGTGACTAAAGAGAGTGATGAGTATGAATGTTAATGGAAGGAGAGGAAGTGGAAGGCCAAAGAAAAGATGAATGGATTGTGTAAGGGATGATATGAATGAAAAAGGATTAAATGATACGGTGACGTTTGATAGGGGAGAATGGAAGAAGAAAAGGTGTTGCGCCGACCCCAAGTAAAATGGGATCAGGGCAGGAAGATGATGAAACGTGGGAAGGACATCGTTACGTCGTGAGTGGACGCTGTCCTCTCCCTCATGCGCCCTACCTCCTCCTTCGCCATAACTGCTTCGACCCACAGCATGGCCTCGACCAATCTCGGGCGCGAGAGGTTGCCGCCTATCGCCGCGCCGCGCCGCGCCTTCGTCATGACACGGTAGTGCTCTGTCCAAGCGGGGTAGTCCTGCACCATATCCTTCACCGTGTCCTCCGGACGATCCTCGCAGTGGTGACACCCAGGCGTTTCTACCTTCCCCATCCGACACAGGTACCTCCCGAAATGTCAAGATGCCAAGACGCCTTGAAAGAAGACCCTAAGATTGTAGCTATCTGGGTTGCGGAAATAAATAGCTACCGTGACCCTGGAACGTAAAGGCCTATAGAAGGATACCGTGTATTTTAGCCAATATAAGTCTGATTGTTCTTCCTGCTCTGCCCTGGGTGAGAGAACTCATTTGATGATTTTACCACGCTAAATAAAATGGTTGTAGATATCAAGATGATGTATGTACACAGTCGGGTCATAAGTTCTGTCACATAGGCAAAATTTCGAATTAAGAATGCAAGTCGAAAAAATATGATGGGGATTCGAAATTTTAACATTTATAGAATATAAAAACAAAGGGTTTCTGGAATTTGCTTCATTTTCTAAAATGCAGTGGACACGCAAAGAAGACAGAGTCGCAGCAATTGCATTGCATCGCTGCGGTCACGCGCCAACTGAAATTTTCAAACTGCTCAAAAATTTAAAAATTCCAATTAGATTTATTTATCGTACTATCAAACGATTCAGGGAAGATTCAAGATTAGAAGACAAAGAAAGGAGCGGTCGTCCTCGAACTGTTCGGACTCCAGCGGTCATCAAAGCAATGAAGGCGAGAATCCAACGAAATCCTGTCCGCAAGCAAAAAATGTTGGCTCTGCAAATGGGACTAAGTAGAACTACTGTTAAAAGGGTGTTGAATAAAGATCTTGGACTGCGTGCTTACAGAAAAAAAACAGCACATCTTCTTAACGCATGGCTGGAGAAAATCAGACTCGAAAGATCCCGAGTGTTGTTAAAGCGGTACGCGGGAAAAAAATACCGCGAAATACTCTTTTCGGATGAAAAAAATTGTGATGTTGAGGAGAGTTTCAATAAACAAAATGATAAAGTGTATGCACACTCTAGTGAAGAAGCGAGCAGACGTGTGCCACGTTTTCAGCGTGGTCATCGTCCTTCGGCATTCATCGTTTGGCTTGGGGTGTCCTATTTGGGTCCAACAGAGGTGTTTTTTTGTGAAAAAGGAGTGAAAACCAGTGCTCTCGTATATCAAAACACAGTCCTAACAAACATTGTGGAACCCCTTTCACAAATAATGTTCGAAAACAGGCACTGGATATTCCAGCAGGATTCTGCGCCGGCTCATAAGGCGAAAAGTACCCAAGACTGGCTCACGACCCGTGGAATCGACTTTATCAGGCATGATGATTGGCTTTCTTCCAGCCCAGACTTGAATCCCTTTGATTACAAAATATGGCAGCATTTAGAGGAGAACGTTTGCGCTAAACCCCATCGCAATTTGGAGTCACTTAAAGCATCCCTAATTAAAGCAGTCGCCGATATTGACATGAACGTCGTGCGTGCTTCGATTGATGACTGGCTTTGCAGATTGAAGAGTTGTATCGAAGCAAGAGGAGGACATTTCGAATAATTTTAATATACTTTTAATCTGTATTTTATACCCTTTCATTTGATATATAAATGGTTGTAGTACGTAACTTATTGTGTCATTTATTTAACTTTCCATATGTGACAAAACTTATGACCAGACTGTGTAGTCAAAATTATGCAAGTTTGACTTTTTATACTGACATGTCTAAATAAGGCTTTACAGAATTTGCACTACTTATGTTATCCGTGACTGTACTTATGAAAAAAAAAAGAACCTTTACAATGATAACAGTGAGGTAAATCCCAAGTTGCTGACGCTTCATACTAATTGTGGAACTGAAATCGGTCAAGGATATAAATACACACTACTTATAAATATCTTCTATAAATAGTCATACTTGAGTTATTTATTGTGCGTACTTACCTGTAGTTTACAAAGATATCGATTAACAAAGAAAACATGTAATTGCCAATTAGCTGAGCGGTCGACTGCTGCGCAGTGTGTTTGATACCTGCAAGAAACAAATATTAGATCTACTGGTAGTTGTTCCGGGTCTGGGTGTTTGTGTCCGTAAAAAGTGCTTGCAAAAAATATACGCTATAGGGTTAATTCCTAGTGTGGGCAACGTTTTTAAACAAAGGTAGAAATAAATTAAATTTCAGTTAAATATTAAACAGCGGTGCGAGAAAACTAAGTTATGAAAATGAAGTCTTCGCAAAACTTTATAATTATGAAGAAGTTTAATTAATTAGTTGAGCTACAAATTATCAAATTAATTTAACTTTTGAAAGTATTCAGGGAACGCTTGAAGCTTGTTTTCATTGAAATTATTATTTTAAATTTTGAAATCGATGTACATAATTATTTATTACTATTGTTTTCTTCGTGCACTCATCGGCATGAGTACGACTCAGCTTTAAATAGTTGAATATGAAAACTCTGGTGCAGTGAATGGAATTTTATGATTTTAAGTGGAATGTTTAACTTATAATTTGTGTAATAAAATAACAGCTCAAAAATTTCGATCATGTGATCTCAATTTAAAAGCAAAAAAAATCGTAATGAAGTTGGCCAACAGTGGGAAATCAGGATCCATTAGAGACAGCATGACTTTCTGAGGAAACTAGCTCATTTTTACTATTTTTTTTTTCAAGTGTCCATAAAAATGAGTGAAATAGGCCAAACTTTTTTTTATATCATTCGACTCTGTGAACAGAGTCGAATGGAATCGAATGGACATGGAAATGTAAGGAGCATTTCATCCTCTTTCACTCATTTTCCACCAAAATTATTAACATCAAAAAAGAGCTAAATTTTCACAAAAAGCTTTTCTTACAGATGAGATCACAATTACTGTAAAATAGCACTTTAATGTATAATATTATAATCTTAATATTCCACTTTAAATTATGAAACTTCATTATCTGAAACGGAAATCCGGGGTCATAACCTCTAGGAACTTTATAAATACAAACATATTTTTCGAAGATAAATTTCTATTTTTTTTTTCTTATTCTGATCATCGAAATCTGCTCTTAATTATCATATCGAACTTTTTGGGTATTCAATCCGCCAGTTTTCGGTTTCGTATAAAATTTAATTAACATCGGTAGCGCTTCTCATTTCCGAGTGCCTTTGGGAATTTCAGATTTCGCATTATTCATCACTGATTTTAATGTAAAGCAGGCTGGACAATAAGGGTTAATTCACATCGAGACGCGACGCGCCTGCATTACAATAGAGTGCCTTAAAATCCAACTTTTTTTACTACACGAAAAGATACATCATCATCTTCATCATCATCATCAGCCGGAAGACGTTCACTGCTGAACATAGGCCTCCCCCTTAGACCGCCACGCCGAACGACAATTCGCCACTTGCATCCATCGGTTGCCCGCGACTCTCACGATGTCGTCGGTCCACCTTGTGGGAGGCCTACCTACGCTGCGTCTTCCGGTCCGTGGTGGCCACTCGAGAACCTTTCTTCCCCATCGGTTGTCAGTTCGACGTGCGATGTGGCCTGCCCATTGCCACTTCAACTTGCAAATTTTACGAGTTATGTACCGACATAGAGTCACCGGACTCTGGTTCTTCGCCGAATATCCGTGTTCCGGATTTTATTCGGATTCTTTTTGTCGAAAAGATACACATTTAATTAATGACGCGACACACACAACTTCGCTTCGCGTGCGTATATTAATAGCCACTCAAACTCTAACTTCATTTTCTAATTATTTTTATAAGAGTTACCATTTTTTTTCAATTTTTCTACATGGAAACGATCAACCCGAACCTTACCGATTTTTCGATGTTTTATAGTGCCCATTGAAGCCCATGTAAATAAAAATATTTTGATTTTGTTTTCACACGAAAATATACTAATTTCCAGTATCGATGAGTCATGTCGCGTTGTGAACTGACCCTTAGTATTGCCTGATAGAGATTCCTGTATTTCAATCGCATTTTTTTTCAATTCGGAACTGGTTTTCTGAGAATCTCGACTGTGGAAGTATAAACTAGACGCAGAAACGACATTGGCTTTGAACTATTCATTCACAATCTTACGGCTTCCGTTCGAGAATTCTTTTGTGAATTTGTGATATTTCAGCTATCTTATTACATCATCTCTATCTTTTGAACAGTGATGCCTGTGTAATGGTGTCTCTTTTTCATGTGTTTTTTTTTTAACATATTTCTACGCTTGGAATTTATTCTGTGGGTGCGTTTACAAACATCTAAACGTACACAATAACCAAACTCTGAACAACTACTTGTAGGTCATTCAATTAGTTCTGTGCGGGAATCAAATCAAAGCATTTGTATCAAGTAGGCCAGTTATAGCACTTTTGAAATGTCAAAAGACAAAAACAGTTCAAAAATATTTACGTTAATTACATGAAAAAAGTTCAAAAATAGTTATGTTGCTACAGTCCCAGTCACACGACATAAAAACTGTGAAAGTACCGTAGATGCCCATTCCAAGAAGTAGATCTCTATGGAGAAGAACGGACAAGAAACTCGCTGGACACTCTTTTTATGAATGAAACCGGAGCACGCAGAACAGCAGTCAGTCATCTATTGCGCCAACTGTGCCGATAATTCACACCAAAATGAAATACACTTCAATAGAGCGACTCAAAATCGAACTTTATTTACTACACGAAAATATACACATTTCCAGTAGGTATCGTCGCTTAGCGTCGCGTCTCGGTATGTACTGACCCTAAGAGTAAACCCATTATACCTAACATTTTCACAAATAAAAAAATGTGTTAAGCCTTCACTCAAGTTTATTAAGAACAGTATTATAGAATACCACTATTTTATATGGAGGGAGTGCCAATCATACCTTCACAAACCGATTACTTACCCCTTGGTAAGACTGCCTGTCAGACTTCCATATTTCTGATATCGCAAATGTCTGTCAAAGAAGTTCAAAGGATAACCGGGATCAATGGTTTAACGTATGTCGGATATACAGAGAATACTATTTATTTATTAACAGGAGAATCAACGGTTTTATGAAATGCCATACCAACGGTTATAGATAACAAATGGAGAATAGTTGGTATGTAACATAGAGCCGACAGGGATGATGACAGGAATTAAATGACTCATCTAGTTAGTCCATCAGTTTTAAAAAACAATGACCACGTTTTTCGTAGCCATCTGCTCAAGGATGATGCCCGGGTTGACGGCGCGTCTGTTACACGGGCCTCAAATACCTGTCAGCAATTTGACAGGCCCCCCCTGCCGGGTCGCGGATCGTCTACAGACATAGCCGTGACCCCAAAACGTAGAGGTTAATTGAAAGAACACGGTGGATTTTAGTCAGTAAGTCCACCCAGGGTGGGAAGACTAATTTGATGATATTATCACAAAAAAAACCTATCCTGACCGTCCATGAAAAATGTGGTTACAAACTGGTGCCCAGGAGTTGTGAAATACTTTGGTGACTTGAATTTGTTACAGGTTTTTTTTCCTCACGGACTCATTTGATGTAGGTGCCGACAATAAACCATAAAAAATGAGGTTCCGATCTCAACACTACGGTTCTTAAATCCTTAATCACAGAAAAAAGCCTAAGGCTCAATCCTATACAAATACAGGCTCGCTCTTGGCAACGATTCTCAAATATTATTACGACGAATAGTTTTATCCGTCCTCTCATATCGATCATGGCTCTCAGATATCGTACAAGTGTAACGAACATAATAATATCTTATCAGACCAAAATACTATAATATTATAGATTTGCTTCTGTATTAATGCTCCCACATTTATCGACGCGGAATGGGCTAACGCCGGTCAAAAAAGCCTTTATGTCTACGTAATAAGGGTGTTACTAAAACCCAACGACGATATATTACAAGACTCCTTATAATAGGCGACCGATATCTGTCAACACATTAGGCAAAAAAGTCTTATTTCGACCACTCCTGTGAGCCGTAAACATACCTTGAGACAGAACAGACCTTGAGTTAGCCAATCACAACGCAGTACCCCGTCTCCCTCGCTTACGTAGTACCTCAGCAAGTTGACAGAAAAGTTTTTGTTCCTTAGATCGTGCATGCGGAGTCTAGTAATATATCGTCGTTGCTAATACCGTTCGCATCGGTTCGGCTCGAACGACGCAGCACGATACTGGCCGACGACAAAACGAGCCGTTCGCCTTTAGATGATCGGCGTGGAATCGCGGGCTTAAGCCGATTCCGCGTCGATAAATCTGGGAGCACCTTTACGCGTAGAATTTATGTGTGATAAGCCTGTGTGAGTTTACTTTCCCCGCCTATAATACTACTTGCTTTTCTCCCGGCTTCGCTCTCTAATCTGGTGGCCGACCATGATGTTTTAAAGGGAGAGTGTGGGAAAGAGGTGGCGCTAGACGACTTGTATAGCTCTGTTTCTTTCCCACACTGGAATAACTCTCGCTACCTGACAGTGAAATCGGATATATTTGTCGTTTTTCACCTTTTAGGCAAGAAAATTCTTGTTGTGATATGTTACTTTATTTATATAAAGAATGAAAGAAGACAGAAAAAACATTTATTTGTCGCAAAAGAGACCAATACACACAACATTTAAATTAAAAATAAACACAAAATAACCCTCCTTCTGGCGCAGTCGGTTAAAAAGAAAGGACTTACATCTAATAGTAATAAAAAAAACCGACGAATTTTGTGTGACTCACGGCTGGGCTAAAAATATATTTAAATATGAGTGTGAGAGAGAGAGTGTTGATGAATTTTCGTAAGAGGATAGATGGTAACTTTTTTTTTTTTTTTTTTTATCGTGGTAAAATCATCAAATGAGACCTCCAACCCCGGGCAGGGCGGGAGGTACTGTCAGACTTGTACTGACTAAAATCCACGGTGTCCTTCAGTAGCCCTTTATGTTCCGGGGTCACGGTAATAGAAATAAATCCCGCGACCCCGGCAGGCTTTGGCCCTCTGAGAGGGGGCCCCGTCATTTTGCTGACAGCTCTTTGAGGCGCGCGTGGAACACGACGCGCCGTCGACCCGGGCATGGTCCATGGTCGGACAGCGAGTTGCCCTTTACTCGCTGTCCGCATGCCCGCGCCTACGGTGGCCGGAGATCGTCTTGCGACGTACGGCGCCGAGGGCGTACACCACTGCGGTTGGGGCGGAGGGAGGACGCTGTCCTCTCTCTCTCGCGGCCCGCCGCCTCCTTCACGAGCATTACTGCCTCGCAGAAGGCGGCGACCGCTTCCCACTCCGTCTCGCTCCGCAGCATGGCCGAAACCAATGCCGGGCGCGAGAGGTCTCCGCCTATCGCCGCCGTGAGGACACGTCGGTGCTCTGCCCAAGCTGGGCAGTCTTGCACCGTATGCTCTACTGTGTCCTCCGGGCGATCTTCGCAGTGGTGACACCCCGGCGTTTCCTCCTTTCCCATCAGCCACAGGTACCTCCCGAAACTTCCGTGTCCGGTGAGGACCTGCGTCATGCGATAGGTCAGGACGCCGTGACGTCTCTCCAGCCACTCCTCAAAGAGGGGTCTTACCGCCGCGATTGCGGCGTGCCCGGCCGTCGGTTGCGACAGTCGTCCAATCCATACCACCCTGAGCTCGCGCCGGAGCTCTTCCCGCCACGCCTCGACTTCTCGAGGCTGCGGGGTTTCGCCCCGGCGCTGCGCCTCCACACGCCACTCATAGACGTGCTGGAGGGCAGTCGCCTCCAGATCCCAGGGTAGTAATCCGGCAAGCAGGTTGGCCGCTTCGCCGGCGATCGTGCGGTATCCCCGGATCATCCGGATAGCCATGACCCTCTGGCATGCGACCAACTTCAGTGGTCGCGTCCGGATGCTCAGGGCCCACACGGGGGCCCCGTAGAGGGCCATGGACCGCACGATACCGGCGTACAGCCTACGGCAGGAGGCGTTTGGCCCGCTGAGATTAGGCAGCAGTCGCTTGAGGGCGGCCGCTGTCCGGTTCAGCCTTGGGGCCAAACTCAGGAAATGCTCCCTGAAGTTCCACCGGCTGTCGAGGACGAGTCCTAGGTACTTCATCGTCCTCCCGACGCCGATGCGAACCCCCTCCACCGTTATGTGGGACTCGGTCCGCGGCGCGTTCAGGCGGCCATGAAAGCACATGGCCACCGTTTTGTGAAGCGCCACCTCGAGTCCCAGCTGCCGGATCCTTTGGACTACTGTCGCAACCGCTTGTGTCGCCTTGTCGGCCGCCGCCTGGTGCGACACTCCCTGTGCCAGGACGAGCTTGTCGTCAGCGTAACAAATTACGCTGACGCCGTCCGGGAGGTCGCCTCACAGCACGTAGTCGTAGCCGATGTTCCACAGGGACGGCCCCAAGACCGAGCCCTGTGGGACACCGCACGACATCTCTCGCCGGTTCCACTCTCCCCGGTGACCGGGGTAGATGACGGCTCTGTCCGTCAGGTAATCCTCGACCACACGACGGAGGTAGGTCGGCACCCGGTGATACCGGAGTGCCTCCCTGATGCAACTCCAGGGCAGGGTGTTGAAGGCATTGGAGATGTCCAAAGACACCGCCAAGACGACCCTGCCCCGGGCAACAGCATCCCCCGTCGTGAGGGCTCTAACGCGCATGATGGCGTCCACCGTCGAGCGCCCCCTGCGGAAGCTGAACTGGCTCTCCGACAGGTCCGGGCCCATCCGATTCAGGTGCCCGACGAGGCGGTCTGCAATAACTCTCTCAAAGAGCTTGCCCACCTCGTCGAGCAGCACGATGGGCCGGAATGCGGACGGAGAGTCCGCAGGGCGCCCGGGCTTCTGGATCAGGACCAGTTTCCCCGTCTTCCAAGGAAGCGGGAACCGGCCCCTCTCCAGGCATGCGCTAAAGAGCCCCCCCTGTCGAGGCCCGAGAGTCCCGAAGGCCAGGACCCAGGCTTTCCCTGGCAGGCCGTCGGGTCCTGGGGCGGTATTTTTGGCTTTGAGCCGCTGTACCGCCACTCTCAGGTCTACCTCGGTCACCTCTGGAGCGTCGTAGACGTCGTCGTCGCTGCTGTGGTCCGCGTTTGCGCCAGCTTCACCGTCAGATTCCGTCGGAGACGGAGCCATGGGCGGGGGAGTATGCTCCCCTCGCGATGGGAACAGGGCGCTCACCACTTCCTCCACGAACTGAGGCCGGAGCCTCTGCGTCAACGGGGGAGCCCAGGGGCGGAGCTTCGCTCTCACCGCCTTGTACGGCCGGCCCCATGGGTCCCCGTTCAGAGACTCCAGTATCTCCTCGCGGGCCAATTCCTTGGCCCGAAAGATCGCGTCGCGGAGGACGGTCTTCGCTGCCCTGTAGCCCTCGTATAGCTCCGCCTCTACAGCCACCGCATCCGGAGGTCGGGTGCGGCGCCTGCGGAACCTGGTGTACTGGCGTCGCGCGGCAACGCACGCCTCGCGCAGCGCTGCCAGCTCACTCGACCACCAGTACAACTGACGCCGGGCGCGTCCTTGCCGGACCCGGGGCATGGCCACGTCGCAGATTTCCGACATGGCCTCCCGGAACCACTCCGCCTCGTCGTTGACGTCGGCAGGCCTGTCCGGTGGTGACACCCAGGCCTGCACGATCGAGGCTTCCAGGAATAGCTCCCGGTCCAGCTGCTTCAGCGCCCATCGCGGACCACACGGGTTCCGTCCACTTGGGACCGGCGCGTCTGAGGTCTGGGTGGAGACGTCGAACCGGATATACCGGTGATCGGAGTAGGTCTCCACCTCCTCTACAACGCGCCAGTCAGTGACGCGCGGCGACAGGTCGGGGGTGGCGAACGTAATGTCCACCACCGACTCGCCCATAAACCGCACGCACGTGGGGACAGAACCCCGGTTCTCGATCACTAGGCCATGACCACGGGCCCAGCGCTCGAGCGTCCTACCCCGCGAACGGTCCATGGACCGGGAACCCCAAGCCGGATTTTTGGCATTGAAGTCCCCGAGGACAAGCGCGGGGAGGGAACCGAGGGCGACGACGACGTCTCCCAGCTCCGCTAGGGAGTCTTGGAACTCGGCGAGAGTTCGGTTCGGGGAGAAATACACGCCGACAACGGCGATCTCCCCGAACCGCGCTGCGACGATCCCGCGCCCTCTCTGAACACGATCGAGGGGCGGGGGTACCGGCGGCGGTCGACAAAATTAGGGTCACCGAGCCGTTCAGGTCCGCTACCCAGTCATCTCTGGGCACGACAAAGTACGGCTCGGCGACCACGGCGACATTGATCAACCACTGCGCCATGCTCTGGAGCAAGAGATCCTGAGCAGCGGCGCAGTGGTTGATGTTCGCCTGGAGGAAGCGCAATGGAGACATTAATCTGAATCCATTGCAGCCTCCTCCAGGACCCCTCGCGGGGGTACGGCCACGGCGGCGGCCGCAGCGGTGGCGGCGGCGGCGGCGGTGGCGGCGACGGCGGCGGCGGCGGCAGCGGGAGCTGCGGCGGCGGCGGCAGTAGCGGGGACGGCGGTGGCAGAGGGCCTACCTCTGCTCTTGGTCTTGGCGGGCGGGGCGCAGGCTTTGCCCCCTGCCCGGTGATCGGCCGGCTTACCAGCCGCCGCACATAGGAAACAGTGCGGCGGGGCATTGCAAGAGCCGGCCTTGTGACCGGGCCGGCCGCAGCGGAAGCAATCGCCGCTGCGGTCAACCTCTGAGGTGCACTTGCACGCCGTGTGGTTACCCACTTGGCAGCGGAAGCACCTCAAAGGCCTGGGCTCCAGCAGTTTCACCTGCGCGGACACCCAGCCGACCAAGAGCCTTCGGCCCTCTCCAATCTTTTTGGCCGCCGTCACGGGGCAGCTGACCGTAATCGACAGCAGCCCCGCGAAGTCAGGGCGTAGGATGCCCGCCCTGACCTGATCGGCGGGGCATTCCCCAGCCCTGGCCACGGCGGCCACCACGTCCCCCTCCGAGATGGAGTCGTCCAGGCCCATAATGCGCAGGTCAGCGCGCTTTACGGGCCTGGAGACTCGGGCCTCCTCCGCGTCTAAGGACGCCCTGAGCCTTTCGGCCAGAGCGTCAGCGGTAGGGCCGCTGGCCGTGCCGGGGATCGACAGTAGTCTGGCCCCCTTTGCGGTGACTTGCACCCGGAGGCCCCCGTCGATACCCAGCTCTCGGAGGTCCACTGCCTCCTTCGCCTTCGCGAACACGTCGCGGTACGTCACGCCCCTCTTGACCGCGTCCGGCTGCAGAGTAATAACTACAGCCGCGGTCTTGGGGGCGCGGAGTTTCGCCGCGACGGTTCGCTTTCGCTGCCGCCTTCGCTGTCGCCGCCTGTTCCTCTTCTTGGCCCTGCTCTCTCCCGCCACCTGCCATTCGGCATCGGCTGGGGGAGGACGCGAGGGCTGCGTAGGCGGAACAGGTTGGGGCGGCTGACTCGCCGCCGCCGCCGTGACACCCTTTTTCTTTTTTGGGGCCGGTGTCCCAGGAGCCGCCGCTGCTGGGACCGCGCCGGTGCCGCCGCCGCTTGACCAGCTCTTGCCGGTGGCTGTTTCGGCGGTGCTTGCGGCTTCGTCGCGGCCCGCTTCTCTGGGGCCGGCCTGGGTGGCGTGGCTGCGGCTACAGCCGCGTACGACGCTGCCGCGAGCGGTGGGCGCAGGATGCGGTTCTCCAGCACTGTGAACCGCTGGTTGAAAGCCGCCAGCTCCTGCCGCACCAGACTTAGGACAGCATTGCTGTCATCTGTTGGTGCGGGCTTCGCCGGCGGCTCCTTCGTCCGCACCTGCGCCTGCGTCTGTGCCTGCGGCCGCGGCTGCGGGACCTCCTCCCGGCGCGCCTTCCGCAGACCGGCCAACTCCGTTTTGAGATGGATGTTCTCCTTACGGAGAACATCCATCGCCGCCGTTAGTTTGGCCACCTCCTCCCGCATTTGGGATATTTCACCCGATGCTGTCGATGCGGGAGGAGGCAACCCGAGGCTCTCCGTTGCCGCTCCCAAGATTTTGGCCATGGCCACACCCAAGGACTTTTCCTTGGTGGCCTTCTTGCCTGGCTTGGTGCGGGTCAGGTTGCGGAGAGCCTCCGCCACCGTTTCTTCGAATGAGGGAGGGGGGGGCTCAGTCGTGAGCCCTCTGCCCCCAGTCCTGCCTCGGCCTTTACCCCGCACGCTAGTGGGGATCTTCCGGCCGGCAGGACCCTCCTCGGACGAGGAGACGTCTTCCCGGGAGCGCTTGAGGAATTTACTCCTCTTACTGGCGCTCCCCTCACTCCTCTTCGCTACGCTTCCAGAGGTAACACTCAGGAAGCTAACGGCGTCTGATGCCGAGTCGGACTCCGACTCAGGCACCAGCGCCCCCTCCTTCTTCGGAGCGGCACTCTGTGCCCGCTCGTTATTCGGTGTCGGTGAAGAGGACGTACTGGACAAGTCCAGTGACTCCCCCTCACGGGCACGTGAGCCTCCCTGGCTCAATGCGGCGACTGCCGGACCAAAACGTGGGTAAAATTGGTTATTGTTGCCCCCCCCAGAGTACGGTGGGGCTGACCGGACGAGTCCGGTGCGGGATTCCCCAGCTGCGGAGCAGCTGGGACCCGCCTGGGTAGCCTTGCCAAGAACCTTTTTTTCCATTTTTTTTCACTTTTTTAAAGAGGTGAGTTCCTCTGTTTTTCCTACCCCCATTCCCTTCCCCTGGTTCACTTCTCGGTTACGTCTGAACGCGCAGACGCAGACCGGAAGTGAACCTTTCCCCCCCTGAGCCCAGTCTCTGAGACCGAGCCCCGCGCCGCCTACAAGCTCGAGCTAACTGCTCGATCCTGCAGGCGGCGCGCCTTTCCCCGGTGTCCCTCTTGGTCTGGTCTCTCCCTCTGAGCCTGTCCGGCATGAGTGCACAAGTGCCTCTACCGGCAGGGGCCCAGAGATCATTGAGACACGCAAGCCCCACCACGACGGCAACGTGGAGACACGTTGGTGGGGATAGATGGTAACTTGGAAACAGTTAAGAACAATAGACTACTTCTATTTGGTCGCTGGACTTATACCATCACCGTGATCCCGGAACATAAAAGGCTATTGAAGGACACCGTGGATTATACTCAGTACAAGTCTGACAGTCCCTCCCTCCCTGCCTGGGGTCGGAGGACTCATATGATGATTTTACCACGAAAAAAAAAAAGATTACTTCTATTTGCGCAAAAGTTGAAGGCAAATAAAGGACCACGGGCAGAAATATATGGAGACTGGCCCATCGTTCAACAGTGATGGAACCTATGCCAAATGAAAGCTTTGAGGATGTGATGCATTTCTTATTATGGCAGCTAAGTCGAATTCGAGCGCCAACAAGGTGATTTCGAGCATTGAAAACATATGCCCTTACCTAACCTAACATGTGGCAACATTCTCCTACTGATTTGAAACAGGTGTCATTCGAAGCGTGTAGTAGATACGATATACTTTTACTATGGCGACATTCTTCAAATGTGTAAGGTTCACCTGGAATATCTGAAAATGTCAACCTAACCTAACCTGTGGCAACAATCTCCTACTGATTTGAAACAGATGTCAATCGAAGCGTGTGGTAGATACGATATACTTTTAGTATGGCGACATTCTTCAAATGTGTAAGGTTCACCTGGAATATCTGAAAATGTCAACCTAACCTAACTGTGGCAACATTCTCCTACTGATTTGAAACAGATGTCATTCGATGCGTGTGGTAGATACGATATACTTTTACTATGGCGACATTCTTCAAATGTGTAAGGTTCACCTGTAATATCTGAAAATGTCAACCTAACCTAACTGTGGCAACATTCTCCTATTGATTTGAAACAGATGTCATTCGATGCGTGTGGTAGATACGATATACTTTTACTATGGCGACATTCTTCAAATGTGTAAGGTTCACCTGTAATATCTGAAAATGTCAACCTAACCTGTGGCAACATTCTCCTACTGATTTGAAACAGATGTCATTCGATGCGTGTGGTAGATACGATATACTTTTAGTATGGCGACTTTCTTCAAATGTGTAAGGTACACCTGGAATATCTGAAAATCTAACCTAACCTAACCTGTGGAAACATTCTCCTACTGATTTGCAGTATGGAACACCGAGTGGTTTTAGTCAGTCGAGTCTGACATGCCTCTTCCGTGTTCTCCACGCTGACAACACAACAAGCCCATGAGGGTTTCCACACTTAAAAATAGGTGGGTTAGTTAGGTTCGTTTAAGAAAAGCCTAGGAATCCCAGGTAAAACCCACACGTCTGAAGATGTAGCGATCATAAAAATATGTCTTATCCACTACACGCTTCGAATAACACGTGTTTCAAATCAGTTTTTTTTTATCGGGCAGAAGGGTCTGTCAAACTTGTACTGACTAAAATCCACGGTGTCCTTCAATAGTCCTTTATGTTCCGGGGTCACGGTGATTAAAATAAGTCCCTGGCAGGCTTCGGCCCTCCGTGAGGGGGCCTCGTCATTGTGCTATCTTTGAGTCGTCGACCCGGGCATGGTCCACGGTCGGACAGCGAGTTGCCCTTTACTCGCTGTCCGCATGCCCACGCCTACTGTGTCCTCCGGGCGATCTTCACAGGTGGCACCCAGGCGTATCTTTCTTCCCTATCCGACACAGGTACCTCCTGAACGAAGCCACGTCTTTCCAGCCACTCCTCAAAGAGGGGTCTTACCGTCGCGATTGCGGTGTGCCCGAACCTCGGTTGTTTCAAATCAGTTGGAGAATATTGCTACAGCCTTTTTAGGTTAGGTTGTCATTTTTAGATATTCCAGGTGAACCTTACACATTTGAAGAATGTCGCCATACTAAAAGTATATCGTATCTACCTCACGCTTCGAATGACACCTGTTTCAAATCAGTAGGAGAATGTTGCCACAGTTAGGTTAGGTTGACATTTTCAGATATTCCAGATGAACCTTACACATTTGAAGAAAGTCGCCATACTAAAAGTATATCGTATCTACCTCACGCTTCGAATGACACCTGTTTCAAATCAGTAGGAGAATGTTGCCACAGTTAGGTTAGGTTGACATTTCCAGATATTCCAGATGAACCTTACACATTTGAAGAATGTCGCCATACTAAAAGTATATCGTATCTACTATACGCTTTGAATGACACCTGTTTCAAATCAGTAGGAGAATGTTGCCACATGTTAGGTTAGGTTGACATTTTCAGATATTCCAGATGAACCTTACACATTTGAAGAATGTCGTCATACTAAAAGTATATCGTATCTACTACACGCTTCGAATGACACCTGTTTCAAATCAGTAGGAGATTGTTGCCACAGGTTAGGTTAGGTTGACATTTTCAGATATTCCAGGTGAACCTTACACATTTGAAGAATGTCGCCATAGTAATAGTATATTGTATCTACCACACGCTTCGAATGACACCTGTTTCAAATCAGTAGGAGATTGTTGCCACAGGTTAGGTTAGGTAAGTGCATATGTTTTCAATGCTCGAAATCACCTTGTTGGCGCTCGAATTCGACTTAGCTGCCATAATAAGAAATGCATAACATCCTCAAAGCTTTCATTTGGCATAGTTTTCATCGCTGTTGAGCGATGGGCCAAAATGCGCATGGTCCTCAAATGTTTTCGTTTCCAGTTCAAACTAGTTTATGAAAAAGCAGTTTAACAAACAATGCTTGTCTGAAATACGAAGGATGATAGCAAAGCTACATTGAATAGTCCTCTATACGAGTGCATTATGAGAGCAGTGATGTGCGAGCAATGGCGACTCAGCACCCCCTTTTTTACAAGCTTTTATTTTCTTTATGGCAAGAGAGCTTCGCGGCTCCACTTATGTGTGCGAAAGTGTGAGGCACGCTGAAAACTTGCTCAACACTTCTTCAATTATCTCCCCTAAACTACTTTTATCATTTGACTTTCGTACACTGGTGAGGATTTAGGTTCGTTTCAAAACCAGCGGGCCTATTTGGCGCAGCCGTGAGTCACACAGTATAAAATAAACCCTACATGTTTTTTTGGTTTTAAAATTGTTTAGTTTTAAGTTCTTCTTGTTTGTTTCTTTTCATAATACTGTGTGCACTTGTGGCATGTTCCAATAAACCTTTTTTCTTTCTATCTTTCTTTTTTCAATTATTCGTAAACACATAAATGCAGACCTTGCTGAGAAAAAGTGGTTTTGAATGACGCCAGACGTAATTAAAGATTTTTTGGTCCCAAACAGTGTATGAGCCTTTTCGAAACCTTAATAATTTTAAAATGGAAAAAATAATAAGCCAGATCGTTTAGTTTGTATTTATATCTCATCAGCCGAAAAATATGTAAATAATATAAAAAAAATCCCCTGGCAACTGGTGGCCCATGGGTATGACTGCTAAGCAATGTAAGTACTTCACCAAGGCGCTCGCTTGTTTGTTCAGTGGCAATGAAAATAATTGAAGGAAATAGATGTTTTACATATTTAGCACATGGCGAGGTGTAAATTCCAACTGATTCTGCAACGATTCACCGACGACCGGTTCATCATTGGACGTTTCGTCGACAGGACTATTCAATTTTGGCCGTTTCACCGATAGACTCTTTCACCTTTGGACTTATCGCCGATACGACGATTCATTTATGCCCGGTTCTTCGATAGAACCTTTCACCAAGGTCTATTCGCCACAGGACGATTCGTTTCATCAATAGACTCTTTCAACAACGGACGTTTTGCCGACACGACGGTTAACCTATAACTCTTTATACTCTTTTAAACTTATCATATTCATCATCGAAATGTCCGTTGTTGAGCGAGTCTATTGATGAAACGGATATAAACGAATCGTCCTGTCGGCGAAAACTTCCTAGATGAAAGGTTCTATCGATGAACCGGGCATAAATGAATCGTCGTACGTATCGGCGAAAAGTCCAAAGGTGAAAGAGTCTATCGATGAAACGGCCAAAAGAGAATAGTCCTGTCGACGAAAGGTCCAATGATGAACCGGTCGTCGGTGAATCGTTGCAAAATGATGCCAACTAAACGATCGGGTTTTTTATTTTTTCCTATTTGTTTAGAAACAAAACAAAAACTTATATAGCTGAACGGATCTAAATGAAATATGGTACAGAGATTGATTATAGTCTAGATTAACAAATATAATAATAACTTTATCCCGATATACATAAAGGCGGGCGAAACCGCTGAAAATGTCTAGTTATAGAGGTTTGTTTAATTAAATGAAGTAAATTAATTTATCTCATACCCGACTTGTAACATCAGAATGTTAACTTGGAATTCATACTATTACAAAATACGCATTATCTTTAACAAGAAACAGTAATTTCACGAGAAAATCACATTTGAATTTTGCTAAGTGTTTACATTTCATTAGTCTTGATTGTACCTGTTGTTTTGTAGATCTAATTAATGATAGGGGTGCTATTCTATTGAATCAGCTGTGCTACGCCTCCTTGATTCCCTTTGTCTGGGCCGACTTCTATTGTCTGTAGGCTTATTAATTAAATATTTAGGTTCATAACAACACAATACTACATAGTTCATCATCTTCCTGCCCTTATCCCATTTTAATTGCGGTCGGCGCAACACGATTTTTCTTCCTCGGCGACACAATATCATTTACTCTTTTCTTTCATATTATTTCTTGGACAATCCATCCATCTTTCTCTCCATGCGTTAACATTCATACTCACTTTCTAAGTCACATGAGTGTCGCCCTGGGTTTTATGGTAAAATAATCAAATGAGTCCTCATTTGATTATTTTACCACAAAAAACAAATATAAATAGAAGAGTGAAGAAAAGAAGTCAACATATTTTTCTCTCTCTCTTAAAAACTAAGCAAAATGGCGCCAACATTTTACTGATAGACTGCGTTAGAATATAGATAAAAGTTTAAGTCTTTAGTGATACTTTTAATAGTTTTACTTTATTACTCTTTTTCTTGTTATTTTTATTTTATTTCAATGTAAGTTGATTAGCATAAACTTTCTGACAAGATTTAAATTAAATATTAGTTTCAAGTCGTAGATAAGGGGTAAAAGAAGAGAATACTCGTAAAGTTCTTAAACAATACATCACTTTGACAAATAATCTATACATATAATAAAATAGTAGGAAAGTCAAAACTGTACATTGAATATTTTTTAAAAAGAATACTTGGGGTGTGATCTGCAATCGATACCGAAGCCAAAAATATAGTTTTTAGAATTTTTGTCTGTTTGTCTGTTTGTCTGTATGTATGTCCGGGATAAACTCAAAAAGTACTGGACGGATTTGAATGATTCTTTTTTTGTTGTATAGGTATTAAATCTGGTCAAAACATAGGCTATAAATTATTCTGGAAACTTGAACACCTGGCGCAGAACCGCAACAGACCAGCTAAACTATAAGAGATACAAAAATGGTGCCATAGCAAAAAGTGTTCCACGTAATGAGCATTTTCTGCTGAGATAATAAAATTGAAGATCTGGAACACCTGATGTGGAACTCCAAGAGCCCAGCTACACTATAACATGTACAGGAATGACGTCTAAGCAAAGTTGTTCAGCCTGATGAGCACTCTCTGTTGACGTATAAAAATTGAGGATCTGGAACACCTAATGTGGAACTCCAAGAGCCCAGCTACACTATAACATGTACAGGAATGACATCTTAGCAAAGTTGTTCAGCCTGATGAGCACTCTCTGTTGACGTATAAAAATTGAAGATCTGGAACACCTAATGCGGAACTCTAAGAGCCCAGCTACACTATAACATATAGGAATGACGTCTTTTTTTTGCGTGGTAAAATCATCAAATGAGGCCTCCCACCCACTGTCAGACTTGTACTGACTAAAATCCACGGTGTCCTTCAATAGCCCTTTATGTTCCGGGGTCACGGTGAAAGAAATAAGTCCCGCGACCCCGTCAGGCTTTAGCCCTCTGTGAGGGGGCCCCGTCATTTTGCTGACGCTCTTTAGGCGCACGTGGAAAACGACGCGCCGTCGACCCGGGCATGGTCCATGGTCGAACAGCGAGTTGTCCTTTACTCGGCACCCGCATGCCCGCGCCTACGGTAGACGGAGATCGTCTACCGACGTCCAACGCCGTGGGCGTCTACCATTGCAGCTGGAGTGCAGGGAGGAAGCTATCCTTTCCCTCACGCGGCTCGCCTCCTTCTTCGCAAGCATGACTGCTTCACAGAAGGAGGCAACCGCTTTCCACTCCGTGTCGCCGCAGCATGTCCTCGACCAATGCCGGGCGCGAGAGGTCTCCGCCTATCGCCCAGCTGGGCAGTCTTGCACCGTGTGCTCTACTATGTCCTCCGGGCGATCTTCGCAGTGGTGACACCCAGGCGTTTCCTCCTTTCTCATCAGACACAGGTACCTCCCGAAACTTCCGTGTCCGGTGAGGACCTGCGTCATGCGGTAGGTAAGGACGCCGTGACGTCTCTCCACCCACTCCTCAAAGAGAGGTCCTACCGCCGCTATTGCGGCGTGCCCGAGGAATGACGTCTTAGCAAAAGATTTTCAACTTGATGAGCACTATTTGTTTATGTATAAAAATTTAAGATATGGAACACCTGATATGAAAATCAAAGCTATCACTAATTTCACATACAGTGAAATTGGTTTATTGAGTATTTTATAATTATACAAATTATAAAATAACATAAGCTGGGATTTCTTCCACGCAGTAAAGGCGGTAACAGTTTAGGACCGATTTTCGATGACGATGAATATTATTGTACTGGCCAAAAGCCATTATTTTTTTTGCCGGGCTCTTGGAGTTGGGTAATAGACTTTTCAGATCTTAGATTTTGACGATCCCGTTGTCGCTGGCATAAGCAACAGGATACGCGTACGAAGTCGTGGGCAGAAGCTAGTTTTACAAATAAAAGAAACGGTTCAAGTAATAGATACATAATTATTATAATACTTGAAGTTTCGCTTTCAAAATCTCATTTAAAATTATTTGAGTTATTTCTTATTTAAGACTTAGAATTAGCAGGTATAAGGTTTCAAGAAAATTTATGGTCAGATTATGTATAAGAGCTGATTCCTAATACCTAAATAAACATGAGTACCTTTTCCTAACACCCAAAGCTTACCTGATCCTGGTAATAAATTCAACGGTTTACCTTGTTTAATTTTTCGGAATTATAATGAGGCAATTAACACAGGAAAGGTCAAGGAAATATAAACCTTGCGAAATATAATAAAAAGACCGAAAAGAAAATAATTAAGTATTTAAAAGTAGTTTTTCTCCGCGGGTCCGGGGAAGGCTTTATTCTTCCTCTATACATACATATATGGAATATCTAACATAAAGATATTTATTCAGTTCGAACAAGATGTTTCTGTCATTACTGCGTTTAACCAAGCAATCAAACAAACTCTTCAGCGTTATAATATTGGTTATAAAGCTAATAATAACGGTTTAATATAGAATATTATACCGAACGACTGTCAAAGGTATTTTGGTACCTTACAAAATATGTCCACAGAAGAATTAAGTTTTCTCTAGACCCATTGGATTATTACCTATAGGTAAACTTTCCTCTCAATCATACGTGTCCGCCATTAGGTGCGTTCGCACAGAGCGAGCAGCCTCGCGAGGCATGCTGGATGTTTCGAGCGCTCGGTCCCTCGCCCGCGGCAACCGTGCGCTTGGCTCTGCCGAAACAAGTCGACGTACGTATTTATTCAACCTGTCAAGGAACAGATTTTCCGATCTCGTGCTAAAATACGGGATTTTCAAGCACGTATCGGCCTCCCCTTCCTTTGATGCATACATTTTTTATCACCCGTGTGAAGCGTTTCGGCAAAATCATTTATTTATTCACTTTGGGTACTGATAAAACCGTGGTGAAAAATCGAAATAGGATTGGATTTAGAAAACAAGAAAATGTACTACTGGTAAAAAGATTTTGAAAACATCAAATATTTACTGGTAAAAGCATAAAAGTGTGTAAATTTAATTAATGTACCTACTTAATATTTAAGAAAAAGCTATTGTAATCAAAACTTAATTGGTACATAAAGAAAATAAATTGGCTATTTATTTTATTTGAGATGAGATGAGTTTGTTTCAAGTGTAGTCCATCAGAGGTGGCAAATTTCGTTGATGGAGTGAGCTTACCCAAAAGAAGCCTACTTTAAATTTTAAAATGATTCGGTTTCATTGCGTTCGGAAACACAGACGCAGGTAGTGACGAATAATTTGATATTACGTCAAAGGAACTACTATCTATGTATGAGTATAAAGCTAATATAGGAATGCAGAACAGAAATGTGAACATTGAGGCATGAAATATTGGAAAAGTTATACTTTAAGTTAGACTTGAAAAACACCATAATCTCACGGTTCGAGTAATGGATTCGCGTAATTCTTTCTTTGTTTTGTACGTTGTGGTCCTGAAAAATAGGAAGAAGTGAGAAATTTCAATAAGAGCAAAAAAAAAACGATTTTTGTTTGCTAATTCTATCGATTTTCACCAAAGATAAGAAAAGAGGAAACTGGAATTTTCTAGAATGATAAAATCGAATACCTGACTACATTTATCAACCTGTACTCAGTCATAGCAGATTACGTAGGTACCACTCTCTCTCACAGCCAGTGAAGAGACCTGTGTCCACAGCTGGGAAAATAGATCCCCTCTCGGCTGATTATGCCTTATATCAGAAATTAAGACTTGTATTTGGTGCACAAGAGTCTCCTTAGTTTTTGTTAAACTACATAATATATGGTATGGTATGTATTAAAATATTTCCTCTACCACTTCTCTGAAGTATTTTCCAGCAGATAAAGCAATTTTTCACAGAATAAACTTACTACAAAGTAGAGCCGACTATCTATAGTTTTAGTTACTTCAGTTATTTATGGCCAACCTTTCTCATGTACCCTAAAGTCGCCTTGAACCACAGATAATCTTCTCTAGATTCCGCATACAAGACGGCGGTATGGGCGCTACACGTCGTCAGTGCAAATCCTGCCAGGGTCGCGGGACTGTAAAGGAACTTAAAAAGTTGTACTGGAACGTAAAGAGCTATTGAAGGATCACCGTGGATTTTAGTCAGAACAAGTCTGACAGTCCCTCCCGCCCTGCCATGGGTAGACGGACTCATTCGATGATTTTATCACGATAAAAAAAACAAGGCAACGTGTGAAGGCAATTGCACATGTCAGTATAATTGCCTTTACTTATCTTGATGTTAATTCTTAATTCCCTCAGTAGCGACCAGACACGACAGCCGTGGTGACGCTAACAGTTTTTAGAAATCTACTTTAGACTTTAACTTATCTCCAGAATAAGTAAATGGAAGACGTTCTACGTACGATATGTACACTGATGTGTGGTGCATCAGGCAGAATCTAGAGGAGATTGTTTGTACTTTAACCCGTACCCATACCTTTAGGATATCATACATACCCTTAGGGTCAGCAAGGTTGAGGTTTTCATTTACAAAAACCGGGATCATGGAAGTAATGCAGATTTGATACCAAAAAATGTTTGAATGATTTATAATGAACACATATAAATCATAAACACGTGTAAAAGATAATTCTGTTATCAATATGAATAATTAGGCCTGGCAATCACTGGCATTACGTCATGGCAGATAATTTTTGGGAATCCCTACAACTAAGGAAATTATACAAGTTTTGCGGTGGTTTTTTTCGTCCTTATCTCAATTAACAATTGACGACGCGTGCGGAGAGCGTGTGCTGTCTAAACATCTCTGCCTCCCAGCATCTTATCTTATTAATCAATAAAAAAAGTTACAAGATAAAATTATCAAATGACCAACCCGCACTGGACCTGGGTGGTGGATTACAGCTCACGATGAGATGGTAAATAATAATTATTAATATTAAGTACGTGTTGGTTTTTTAACGAACTTCTAAAAATGGAGGAGGTTGTCTATTCGTCGGATCGTTTTTTTATGTATGTTCCCGGAAATTTTCGATGACGCCCGAACCGATTTGGAATTGCTGCAATCGCGTATCTCTGTGCATTGCTTATGAAATCATGCATCATAATATTACGTCTGTAAGCACTGAAAACGTAAGAATAAAAAAAAAATGTCAAAAAGTAAATAAAAAACTAAGTGACAGATTTCCAAAAGAAAAATGATTTTAAACTTGTTAAAAGATGGTTTATTTATTTCTGTTAATTTTTTTCAGCGCGATTACGCTATGTATAAGATTTAGCTATGTCTCCAAGCATCGAAGATAAACTTATAACAGGAATATATTCATAAAAACAATTTCACGTAGATTGTAATGAAATGTCCATTTGCCTAGATAGAGCAGTGGTTTCTATCCGTGGCCTTTCAAACAGATTCGAATGATCGGATTAAATAAATGGACTGTTAGAGACCGGGGATTGGATCGCATTTAGGCATCAACAAACAATACAACATAATAAAATATAAAAAAAAACTAATAAATATGCTCGCTGAAAGTGTTAAAACAGTGCTCCGGACTACCATTTTTTGTGTTTATTTCTAATTTAGTTTAATAAACCAGTCAATTAGTTTTATTTTTTAAAATTTTTAGCCTTTTTAATAATTTAGGAGTAGAACCAGCAGTGATGTAAGTGATAGTGTATGTGCTCTAACATCGCTAACCTTTCGGGCGGTTTTTTAAGTTTTTAAAGTGTGGTCTCAACTTGCATATTGGCAAAGTTGATGAACCACAAAATTCAGACTCTGTCTTACTTTTCATTACAACACCCTCTTCCGACCCACTATGGAAAATCATTTACAAAAAAAACCTTGTATTTATATAAAAGCAAGTTTCTCGAGGCGCCAGATCAGTGTATGCCTAGCCTCGCTAAATGCTTGGGTAAAACCACCACTTTCGTACAGAATTCTGGCAAAGGTGAAGTAATCCTGAAGGCTTACATAAAGATAGCCGATAATTTAGTTAACAGGGACATCTTGTTGGATGAAACTCAAAAAGAATTATACCTTTATAGGGCTGAGTGCTCACAACTTCTAAAAAGAGTTATGTAATCGACTTTTGGCGCTTCCCATGACCCAAAAGCTGGCTTTTATCTTGACCAGAGGCTTGGAATGGGAGAAACTCAGACTTGTACTGACTAAAATCCACGGTGATCCTTCAATAGCCTGATGAGACAATCCCGTGACAACTCCGGCAAGATTCGGTCCCCTAGGGGGTTAAATCAGGAACATCCAAGATTTGATCTCGGAACCCAGCACTTGTAAAGCAGCTTTGATACTAGTATTACTTGGATACTTACTGGCTGCTTCGCTAAATTCAGCCATTATTAAAGGAAAACAAACATGGGACATGAAATGCATAACTTTTTGGTAACTGGAATATATTTTCCTTTAGTTTCTAATTTTGAATCGTCATAATATGAATTAACGTTTGATAAACATGTTCAGTGCTGTCATGTTTTGCAATGTAAATTCAGGGAATTCATGCAAAATTTATTCAAACACAGACACACATGTTTTCATATTTACGTTTGTTGAATTTTCCAACTGGGCATGAGTGACTAAATCGGGAACTATGAGGAATAGCAAAAAAAAAAAACAAATTAAAAAAAAAATATATCATCCTGTATACAGATTTCGAACCTAATCGACACACTTATCTCTACAACTAAATTCTTCAAAATCTTCTCAGTTTTTAGGCGTGAAAGCGTAACAAAGGAAACAAATAAACTGAATTGAACTTTCGTGTTTGTGCTTTACACCAAAAGTTTTTTGTTCAGTACAACTTTATGAACGACAACAAACCGTAACTGACAGAGGCTCTTCGTAGTGACAAAGTTTAGCCATTGTTGAGGCGAATTTTATTTGTTTTACCAAAATTCGTCGAAATTAAAAATGCCTCCAATGTTCGTTACATAGTACGGGAGCCACGTTAACACATTACAGACGTCTTTACCATTTACTAACTATCATGCAGTCAGCTCATTCTGTTTTTTTCTTCATAATATCGGAGTCAAGCTGAAGTGGCAATGGGCAGGCCATATTGCTCGCAGAGCAGATGGCCGATGGGGTCGAAAAGTGCTAGAGAAGAGACCAAGGACTAGCAAGCGCAGCGTAGAACGTCCACCAACAAAGTGGACAGACGACCTTATAAAGGTCGCCGGAAGACGCTGGATGCAGGTCGCTTCCAACCGGTATATGTGGAGATCAAAAGGGAAGGCCTTTGTTCAGCAGTGGACGTCCTATGGCTGAGATGATGATGATGAATATCGCAGTCGCGGGCAACCGATGGATACAAGTGGCGAATTGTCGTTCGGGGTGCCGGTCTAAGCGGGAGGCAAGTTCAGCAGTGGACCGTCTTCCGGCTGATGATGATGATGAATATTGAATAAGCTTGATTATAAACTAACTTGGTAGGTAATGACTGAATGCAACTTTTTATTCTTATTGTTTGGGAGCCCACCGCTTATTATCCGACGAACCAACGCAATCGTAGTTGTCTTCCACGAATTTTATGATACAGCTGTAACAGACTGGGTATTCTACCTTCTCTGTTGACTTAACACCTCTTCTTTCCTTTTAGATCTATTTATAACCGACTTCAAAAAGAAGGAGGTTATCAATTCGACGGTATGTTTTTTTTTTTTTTTTTTTTTTTGTGTGTTTGTTACGCGATTACTCCGGCGATTGTGGACCGATTTTCAAAATTCTTTTTTTATTCGAAAGGAGATGCTTTCGGAGTGGTCCCATATTCACCAAGTCAAGATCTGATGATTAGATCCTGGAGAAATCGAGGGCAACCCTCAAATTTTATAGGCCCACATATAGTTTTTCGCAAATATTATGAAGTAATTTAAGTATTTGCGTATGGTAATCATAATCTCATGTAGCTGAGCTGATGATGGAAGGTACAACTCCTTAACTGTAAGGAGTAGGCATCGACTGATTTAGTTTGTGTTCGCTTATCTCCGGAACTACAAGTCCGATTTAAGTCATCCTTTTTTTGTTATACTAGGTATCGTTCAACTGAGGGAACACTGCAAGTTTCATCAAAATCGGTTCAGTAGTTTTTGAGATAGGAAATTTTATTAGCTAATTTTGTACATGAGCGATGTTATTACCGGTGCTACGGATTACAAAATTCCAGTGCACATGTAAGAAAATTATGTACCTATTTGTCAAGAATTTGGGTTGAATATTTAAACTAAAAAGAGTAAAATAAAAGCTTTTTAAAAAAAATGTAACCGCCTTCAAAACCAACCACTAAAAAAGAGTTTAATAACCTAAAAAATAACTTTTCTTTCGGAAGTCGGTGGCAAAAAAGACAATGAAAAAAAAACCACCGACTTCAGAAAGAAAAGTTATTTTTTAGGTTATTAAACTCTTTTTTAGTGGTTGGTTTTGAAGGCGGTTACATTTTTTTTTAAAAAGCTTTTATTGATTTTCTAAATTTGAATTTTCATATTTCGAATTTATTCATGTGGCAATGCGCCACCACAAGTTGACGCGGGTATCACGCCGTTCAGGTGGCGCATTGTAACACAGCTCTCTGATGCATTCTTCTATTTTGGCTGGCCTGCTGGTCTAGTGGTTAGTGATCCTGACTGGGGTCGTGGGTTCGATTCCCACCCAGGACAAATGTTTGTGTGACATTGAGATTTGTTTGTCTATAATATGTATGTATTTAGAAATATAAGTATGTTTATCAGTTGTCTATTACCCATAACACAAGCTCTGCTTAGCTTTGGACTAGATGGCGTTGTGTGATAGTTGTGGAATATTATTTATCGCTTGAGATGAAATAGTTCACAAAATCTATCAGTTTAAACGGTAGATTGTGTTTTTTTCAAAAACTTGTATATTAATATGACGTCATACCTTAAAAGTTGTCACTGTTCACCCAGGTGATATAGGTAACCCAAGTGAACAATGTGGAATAAACCTTTATCAGGCAAGCGTTCGTTACTATTCCACTGTTTTGACGAATTTATATAATTTCAAAGCAGATTTTTATGTACTTTCAACAATTAATAAACTCAGGTATACATAGGAAATAACTCTTTTTTCAATCAACGCAGTGTAGGAAAAGGCAGAGTAGAGAAAACTTGAATAGGACAGAGCTGTTTAACATTCTGTGCCCGACTATCCAGTTCGTGAGCTACGAACGCCAATAAAAAAAACCTAGAGGGTCACTAATTTGCATGCGATGTTGGAAAAACATACAAAAAGATTCTCTCCGGCGGGGAATCGAACCCCGGTCTCCCGCGTGACAGGCGGGGATACTTACCACTATACTACCGAAGATTTACTTTCTTATTGCGAAATTAACGTTCACGTGTATAGAATCATATTTTATACATGGCTTTAGAATACGATATATGAATTTGTGGTAATATAACATAGTACGTCTTATGATAAGCTGATCGATTAAAACAAGTAGGTACTTTGCAAAACCAACGGGTTTCAAAAGAGTGGTCGGACAGCGAGTTGCCCTTTACTCGCTGTTCGCATGCCCGCGCCTTCGGTGGCCGGAGATCATCTGCCGACGTCCGACGCCGTGGGCGTGTACCACTGCGGTTGGGGCGGAGGGAGGACGCTGTCCTCTCTCTCTCGCGGCCCGCCACCTTCACGAGCATTACTGCTTCGCAGAAGGTGGCGACGCGAGAGGTCTCCGCCTATCGCCGCCGTGAGCATTTCAAAAGAGATTGCGTGAAAACATTACAGTCTCATATCATGATACATCGACTAGAATAACAGAAATGGATCAAGTTCAAATGTTATGTAGATTATGTAGGTTACTAAGTTATATACAAAGATAACCTATTCAACATTTCTGATAAGTAGTTCATAAGCGATTTATTCCTTCCGCTTTCGCGGACGAGTTTTTCAGACTGCAGATAATTTATTGCTTGTAAATGTTTACTCTAAATTTTTTTTATTAGCCTGCTCTGTTCCCCTCCTAGGTAAAGGCACGGTAATATAATCATACAGTACTCCAACTTCATAGAAACGGACGAAAAGCGAGCTATACCTACGCGCCTCGATGTCGGGGCGCGCTCGGGGTGCAGACAGTCACGGCTGTACCGCAGTGTCGAGCGGACAGTGTGTTGGTTTTTTAACAGTAACCGCGTGTTTTTACATATTGTTGTACATATCTAATAGACGAGTAGTTTAATTAAGCTTTATATTAGAATGCGGATTTATTATACTTTAAAATTTAACAATAAAGCATTTCGTACGACTCAGTCGTGGCGCAAAATATTTTTCGGTCTCAAATACTTCTATAATATATCGGACTTTATAAGCCCGATTTGTTTTTCAAACAAATACATGATTTTTTAAATGAAATCTACCAATCAAAAAACAACACGCATTTTTATTGAACACTTCCTATTCATTATACAAAGTATTTCATTTATTTATATAAAAAAGTATATTTACAATCACAAAACTAAAATAGAAACAGAAAGTACGCAAAGGCAAATATTATTAAAATGTTGTAGACGGGTAGCCCTAACGCATGTTTACGTACCGCGCGGCTGTAGGTATTTAAATCTGTCTGGCGGCCGAGTTACGCTACTGTATGATTATTATACTGTGGTAAAGGCCTCCTTCCACTTCTCGCGAACCCGTGCGTCCTCCTTCCAATTTCCAAATTGCGGGACGAACTGGACAGGCCAGTTCGTCCCGCCATCTCCTTTCTTATATTATAAAAAAATTACAATACTTCTTTAAAACAAAGCATAAATTTGGATTAAGGGCTTCCGCACACAGGTCACTAGCCACATCTACAAGACGCTACGGCATATTTCCTGTAGTTTTCATACATTTTATACGGACTCACCGCACACGGTTGACGTCGCGTCGGTAGCCGCCACACGCTAGCCGCTTCTAGCTTCTCGTGGCGGCGTTTGTGGCTGTCGCGAGTGGTTCGTGTGCGGCGACACTAATGGATGGATGGATGTTTGTTACTCGATCACGTCAGAACAGCTATGCTATTCGCCATAAGAAAACACATCGCTGGCCTCTACGATGTGGTCTACGACGTGGCTTTGAGATCGTCCAATCGTACCGCACTCACCATTCTATTTTGATTGGATAGTTTCGCTGTCAGCAGCTTATTGCCTAACAATCTAACCCAGCGCAGCGTCACAAAGCTGTGTTTGTAGAGAATATTACTGCAGATCTTGGTGATACAGTATCGTTTCTGTGGGTTAATTGACGATGACGACACGGTTGCCGTAGTGACTGAGCGATTGGGCTGCTGCGCTGCGTGTCGTGGTTTCGATTCCCGCATAGAGAATATATTTGTATGATCTACAAATAGTTGTTCCGGGTCTGGGCGTTTGTGTTCGCGAGTGTAGTTTGTTTGTAAACGCACCCACGACACAGGAGAAATTCCTAGTGTGGGGCATTTATCAAAAAAAAAAAACAAAAAACGAGATAAATGCAGGCGAGGCCGCTGTCAGCACATTGCTTTTTTTTATAATATTTATTTAGTTTGTTTTTTAAACTTTATCAACGGTAAATGATTAAAGGTCAGTGTTTTGTTTATAATTTGGATCACTACATACGATAAAACACTTTAAATTGTGTCAGAACGATGAACCTACCTCACAGTGACCGTACTTATTCTAAAACGTCGTAACAAAGCGTTATCAGTCAATAGGGTATTTTACTCAAAAAAAAGTTATTAGTCTGAAATATAGATTATTAAAAAATATTACACGCGTATTTTTTCTTTTGTCACGTAAACCAAAATTGACGAAGATACAACGCTTCTAAAAATCACAAAACGTCACTCGGTCGTTACATTTTTACAAGCGCAATAACGTCACAAGCCCCCACTCCCGAATTTGAAACCGTTTTATCTTTGTCGATATTCATTGATTTTAAAAAACAAAAAATACGTGTCCACTCTTTTTCAATATTATTACTGACGGACTAAATAGATTTTCAATTTATTTATGCAGTAAAATACTGTATTCGCTGTTTGAGAAAAAATCTAATTTTCAAAGTTCTAATTTTATTAATCAATGTGAACGGAACCCTTCGTTTGCGAGTTCGACTTGCACTTGGCCGCTTTTCTGTACCAGTTTTTTATGAAAACACATAAAAAAAATGAAGAAATTCATCCAGATGTATTATTATCGCAAAATTACTACAGCAAGTTTAAAAATACTACTCCCACTTATTTTCCTTTACAAGATTGTATGAAAAGCCACTTGATCAAAGAAAAAGAATACTGGCAGTATGTGTAGAAATGAATGTGTGGAGCAATTAGCTTTCAAAGGCACTGGCGCGCCATAACAAATTGTGCTCCACCTCCTTTATGCAAGGTCAAAGTATTGCCAGTTTAACTAGATAAGCCGACAGTGACTGCCCAACTGGCAAACTTTTCAGCTACTATATGGCCGACTGGCAAAGTAGTCGGCTATAAAATAACAAACAAGTGTTTATTAAAATTGACGGTTAGATTGACGAAGTGCCGGGGTCGCGTGACTGTCTCTCCTGGTAACCGTGGCCCTGGTTCGTAAAGGGCTATTGAAGGATCACCGTGGATTTTAGTCAATACAATTCTGACAGTACCCGTACCACCCTGACTCATAAAAAAAAGGTTGGCGCAGTGGTTAGGCGATCGACTGTTGTGCAGCATGTCACGGGTTCGATACCCGCACGGAACAAATATTTGTATGACCTACAAGTATTTGTTCAGGGTTTGGTGTTTGTGTATATGAGTTTCTTCTATGTTTGTAAACGCACCCACGTCTCAATAGAAATTTATAATAATGTGTGAGGCATAATTAGAGATGGGCTCACCGAGATAGAGACGTGCTGTTTTTGTTAAAGAGTAGAAAATATTCATCTATCCGCACTCGCACCTTCTATAATATAAAATATAATATAAAATGGATCGCTAAATGTGTTGCTAAGCTCATAACTCGAAAACGGCTGGACCGATTCGGATAATTCTATTTTTGTTGTGTTTGTAACCATCGGGACCGGGTATTCCACCCGTGCGAAGCCGGGACGGGCTGCTAGTTTTTAATAAAGTTGACATTTGATATCAATCACCCTCATATCTAGTTATTATGACCGTGTAAAGTACCCGAAAAGGTTAGAATGGGGAATAAAAATGCTATCAAGGTAATGCACGATTTTATGGCTAGTCAGCCATTAGATTACAGAGTTTTTATTGATACCGATATATACTTTATTATGATAAAAAGTTTGAAAATGTTCTTCTGACATTTACTTTTGAAGTAAATAACTAAAAATATTACCTATATATAAAAACCTGGTAAAGCCTGCCGGGGTCGCGGGACTTATACCATCACCGTGACCCCGGAATATAAAGGGCTATTGAAGGACACCGTGGAATTTAGTCAATTCAAAGCCTCCACTTGCAAGATGGATGTAGAATAAAACTTTATAGTTGCAATTCTCCGGAAAGTAAAGGTTTCAAGAACAAAATAATATTTTATTACTTAAAACTTTTTTTAATTAAAATACTGTTCATGTTCTGATTAAATCCTGGGAAATAAATACAAAACACACAATAACAGTCGTAACAATTTTATACTGCATATTTTAAAAATATTACCTATATATAAAAACCTGGTAAAGCCTGCCGGGGTCGCGGGACTTATACCATCACCGTGACCCCGGAACATAAAGGGCTATTGAAGGTAACCGTGGATTTTAGTCAGTACAAGCCTGACAGTCCCTTCCGCCCTGCTCGGGGCGGGAGGACTCATTTGATGGTTTTACCAAGATAAAAAAAAAGTGAGTGTCGGACCACGCACAATGCGGTAAACAGTACCCAAAGGTAAAAATTACAATAGAGTTTTCTAATATTAAGACTTCGTTGTCCGTCTGTCTGTCTGTCTGACTAACAGTTGCAATTTCACAGATGATGTAGGTATTTTAATTCAATACTAGCGGTCCGTCCCGGCTTCGCACGGGTGGAAGCAGGGCCGGTCTAAAACCCGGTCCCGATGGTTACAAACACAACAAAAAAAGAATTAGCCGAATCGTTCCAGCCGTTTTCAAGTTATGGGCTTGAGCAACTCATTTAGCGATCCATTTTTATATTATAGATAAGATTCTCTATTCAAAACGTGTATTTTTCCATAATCATCAAAACATCAAAAGCCGTTTGATCAAAGAGAAGATTACACCGGTCGACAAATAAAAAAAAAATTTTTGCGCATGGGTTTTACTTATTATATTCTGATCATACAAGCATATTTACTTAAAAAAATGTGATAACAAATCAAAAATATTTGCTTTAAGAGTTTTTTTTTCAAAGCTTTCAGAGGCGAAAATTAAAGATAGAGTGTCTGTTGGCGCTCAAATAAAAAAAAAACCAATTGTGATATTTTCCTGACATTACTTAGGATTGTAGAGAAAGAAGCCAGGAACAGTTTTAAGTCATTAGTTCATGGTTTTATTGTTAACCCTAGAGCTAAAAGTTATGTTGAGCTGATCACTGACAAGATTACGATTTTTTTTCCATCATCAGAAGTAGAATGTCTCTAAAGATACACTAAAAATACATATGCTACATTCTCATTTAGATAAATTTAAAGCTAACATGGAAACTTGTACGGAAGAACAAAAGGAACGCTTCCATCAAGACAATTTGAGATTTGACAAGCATTTTAGAGACGTTACAAATGCCAGTACTGAAAGGGACATGATGGGAGACTATATTTGGGAGTTAAAAAGAGAAACTTCTACTAAAAATAGCAGGAAAACTAAAACTGTTAATTTTAAATAATTTAACTTTATTTTAAAACTTATTTTGTAAAAAAAAACGTGAATGGATGTACAGTTTCCTTTGTAATAACCCATCTCTGTGTCAATTTTTAAGTATTTTCAATGATTTTAATATACCCATTTTTTTCTCACAAAAGCAAATTCAGAACTTTTTTTTGTTCATATTCTTGTTTCTAGATATACAAACAATAAAAATAACGTATGTAGAACCCATGCACAAAATGCTGTTGACCTATGTTATACTTGAAGCAATTAGGGTGTCAAAGGTCGACGATGATACTGTAGGTAGGTACCCGACGGAATCCATGGAAGGTCACAGGACAAATGAATTAAATCTCTTCAAACACTTATTTTCACGTAGCTTATCAGGGGATGGTGATACTGATAATATCTGAGTATTAAACATTATTTAAATCCATTCGGTAGTTTTTTGTGTGAAAAAAGAACAAACAATCCTTACAAAGTTTTTGAGATAATGCTAAAAATCATCGCTAGAAAACTTGCTTTCAAATAAGCCACAATTCACCACATACCACATTCAAATCCGTTCACCCATTTCAGAGCTACGTTGCCGCACACTGACACACATGCTGATAGATATGGTGACACAAAAAGCAGCGCGCACAAAATCTAACTTTATTTACTAACCGAAAAGATACAAATTTCCAATAGCGCCGTGTCACGTCGCGTCTCGGTGTGTATCTCCTGATCTTAAGGCGCAGTTTGTGGTACAGGGGGGGGGGGGTATTACAACGTCTTAAAACCAGGCTTGTTCCAGTGAGAGAACGAGATGGCGCTAGACGACTTGTATAGCTCTGTCTCTTTCACTCACCGGAATAAGCCTAGTTTTAAGACATTGTAATACCCCCCCAGGGAGGGTGTTTGGAGGCGGAAACTTTTTTTAACTAAATAAACTTCGAATCAACCGTTTTGTGGCCAAAAGAATATGCATGTTTTCTGCATCAGTATATTGCAAGATTTAATTATTCCGTCAGCCAGAGTTTTGAAAAATAAAAGGTACGTATTTTTTCATTTGTCACAATTAATACATGTTTTTCAAAGATGTAGTGCATCAAAATTCTAGTGGGATCTCGGGACGTATTCAGAAACAAGCGAAACCTACACTTGCTTGTGACGTATTGGCAATTTTAAAAGTGTTTCTTTGTTAATTTTGGCATACGTTACAAAAGAAAATGATATGTCAAATATTTTTCGAAAATCGAACAGTACCCCTAGCACGAGTTTTCACTATTTTACGTTACAGAGTTTTTCCAGTATTTACAGCGTTTCTTGTATGAAAATATGGAACATCGCCTCTGGTGTGCGAAGAAGGAACCAATTTTTTCCTTGAAAATTGTCAATTGGAAGTCGTCAAAGTTCCAGTTTACTTTACGTCTCAAATACTGAAAACTCGTGCTGACGGTACTGATGGACTATTTAGATTTATACTTTTCGATAATCTATCTGACGACTAATTAGATTTTATTCATTCAAATACCTTTACACACGCGCTTCTAGATGATTTGACAGTACCTACTCGCCATTGTCGCTAGGTACCAGTATGCCAGTTTTGCCACTGAATGATTCGGTATGTCGAGGCGTGCCGTGCCGCACAGTGCCGTTAGTGTGTGCCGGTGCTTACACCTGTGTGTGCCATTTCACTGGAATTATGTAACTGCCCTATTTTCTGCCAATACAGTGCACTGGAAATTGAACGGAATGGCAACTTAATTCGAGGTAAAACGTTGTTAAGCCATACATGTTTTGAATCACAAAATGGCAATATTTTACAAAGCAATTAACATTAATTTGTAAATAAGTTCGAAATTAGGCGTTCTAAACGATATCAGCGCAGTGAGTAGTTGTGCTCCATTCTAAGTTTTGAGCAAAGGCCTCCCCCGATTCCTACCAGGAATTCTTTTCCTGGGCCGCTTCGAACCGTCTCTCATGGTGAGCGTCTAGGTCGTCTCGCTATCTTTTTCTGGGCCGGCCTCGGCGGCGCCGTCCATCTCCCGGCTTCCATTGGGTGGAGATCTTTGCCCAGCGGTCCTCTTGCATGCGACAGACGTGACCCGCTCAATACCATTTCAATCTAGCAGGTTTCCTACCAACATCTCAGTCCCTCCCGCCCTGCCCTGGGCGGGAAGGCCTCATTTGATGATTTTAACACGCAAAAAAAAGTAATGCCTACTGTGTAGCCTAATGGATAAGGTAGGCGTATAATAATAAAAGGCAATCAATGTTATTTATATCACACGTTTAGGACTGAGTTCAGTTAACCTGTAAGGCTTCGCACTATGAAGTTCTAAATTATATTGTTTCAATTAACTATCTGTGGTTTCTTTGACCTTAATTGGTAAAAACACATACATTTTCTCTCGCCTTTATCCAAGTGAAGAATGATAATGAAAGAAAGAGTTAACGATACTCTGACTTCGTTTGTATGTTGATGTGGTTACATCATCCAATGAGTCTTTCTGCCCTGGGTGGAGCAGAACGAACTGTCAGACTATTACTACCGTGTTCCACCCTGAGCCTTCGGTAGCTTTTTGTGTTCCAGGGTCACGGTGCCCTTTAAGATAGTTTCACGACCGTTTCCTTTACTCAAAGCTATTGTAAATATTAAACAATACGATTACAATAATATTTGCGCACACCGTTATCCTCGATATCCATCAGTGCCCACTCCTAATGTCGGCACGTACGATGAAGTTTGCTTTGATCACTCTGTATTTGACGTTCGCATGATTCAAGGATTTGTTAAAAATAGATTTGAATATTGAACATTTGTTGTCAAATCAAAAGTAGAACATAAAAAGTCTTGCGAATTCAATTACTACGGCCTTCAGATGGTGTACTTTTTTTTGAATTTTCTCATCGATGTAAGTTTATTGTATGAAACAATACATAATAAAAAAAATGGTAAGGAACCCCTCATGCACGACTCGCACTTGGCCGTTTTTTTTAAATTATGTAAATAATCATTACCGAGCTGCTCTTTCAAGAAAGGATATTAATTTATTTTTTAATTAATGTGTCGAAAGCTCATAAAATTTGAAAGTAGCAAGTGATTGGTCACATCGCTCCACTCTTGGACAAATGATGGGCGAAGCAAGTTCTCGAGTGGCGACCAGGAACCAGAAGATACCACAAAAAGACGCAGCGTAGCCAGGCCTCCCACTAGATGGACCGTTTACATCGTAAAGTCACGGGCAATCGATGGATCCAAGTGGCGGATTGCCGTTCGGCATGGTGTTCTGAGGAGGAGGCCTTTGTTCAGAAGCGGAAGTCTTCCGGTCGATGATGATGCAAAACTAAAAGTAGAGCATTTACAATTACTAGGATGAAAATTTTCCACCCATAAAATAAAATTAAGCAACAAAATCGTAACAAATGGAATAAATCATTATAACAGTGTTGTGAATCTCGTTTTAAAAGCCCATAAATGTAGCATATTGGCTAAATAAACAAACAAATGAATGCTTTACCGCTCGTATATCTTCTGAGTTAAATGGCGGATGTATTTACATTATGGAATGTATGTTTCCTTTGTGACATCACATCACGCCTGTATTCTTAGTAAGATAGGTTGAGATTGTGACGTAATTATTATTAAAATTTATTTAGATTTCATACTCAATAATCTTAAGAAATCTGTTTTGATATGGATTTTTAAAAAATAAAAAATCTTCCTTTACATAAAATAGGACGATGCGTCAACGAAAACTAACAAACCTCATGATTTTATTTATAAACCATAACCGTCGTACATACTACAAAAAATTAAACATCCGTTGAACACTTGAAACAAACCTTATATCACTTGATATAAGGTTTGTTTTGCAGTGACACTTTTTTAGACAACTGTTCAACAACTGTTTAAGTTTTTATCTTACGACGGTTTATAAATAAAATAATGAGATTTATTAATTTTCAAGGCAAGACAGTTCGTCTGACAGATACGGCTTTCAGCAATGATTAGAGCCCAGTTTTCACTGATCCCGATATTGGCAGCGTCTTGATTGATGGTGAGAAAGAATCTCAACATAATGCATCAATGCCATCTTTAATGCCTTGGTCGGGAAAATGGATTTATTTATACATAAAAATATGTATAGTCACAGTAATGGTAACCAGTAAAAATAAAAAATCTGGTTGCTACCGGAATTAATCACTGAATGAAATCGAAACAAATTACAAATATACGCACGTTTGTTTTATCAGTGCGCCTTATCATTAAATCGATCGAGAAATATCTTAAAGTAGGTACGTACATAGGTATAGTACACACACATGCCTAGTAATATCAGGCCTCTATCGTGGTTTTCCGGAACATGATTGATTGCCATAACTACGAGTATAATTATATTTTAAATTACAATTGTTATGCTCTTGGACTCAAATTAGCCCAAAGTTAACGGTTTTTTTTTGGCTGTGCTCTTCCCTCACGACGACTGCGTCCTCCTCTGGTAACATGACTGCTTCGCAGAAGGAAGGGACCGCTTCCCATTCCGTCTCGCCCCGCAGCATGGCTCTACCAATACCGGGCGTGAGAGGTCGCCGTCTATCGTGCTCTGCCCAAGTGGGGCAGACCTGCACAGTGTGCAGTGTGTGAAACTGGATCTCCTGAATACTGACGTACGACAGTACAAACAAACAAAGGTCATGTTAATTTCTTAGAAAAAAACTTGTGATAGCCTTTGTTGAGGTATTTTCATGTTTCTTTAGAGCGCGAGAGAGCCTAGATATGTCTCTGGTAAACAGCCACGTCTCCAGAATATCCGAAATATTTCCAATGGACACCAATTTAAATTAATGTTGCGAATTAACGCAAAAAGTGTGAAACAAAGAGAATCAACTCAACATAAAGTTTAAAACTTTAATTGTGTTCTCTTATTTGAAATGAGCTAATAAAACCCTTTTAACACGAACTTTTGAACTCGGAATATTTATAAACTTTTCTTTCAGTTAATTACTCAATTCCCTTAAATAACAGTACACCTTAATAAAAATTTACTTGCTATCTAGATAACAACATTTTCAAAGTATCGGAAAACATTAAGCGGATTGGTGGAACGGATCGAGTTGTGGAAAATAACGACGGAATACGTAAAATAAAAATAGGAGTTCAGAGAGCGTGTTTGTAAGCAAGGTTTCGTAGATATCCAGTTTAGAGCACACCTCTTCATGCAAAATAATTCAGGATTGAAATATTGTAAATCAATAGTAGCAATTTTTGTAAGCTTCTACATTTTGTGGGCGTGTACCACTGCGGCTGGGGTGAAGGGAGGACGCTATCCTCTCCCTCACGCGACCCGCCTCCTCCTTCGCGAGCATGACTGCTTCGCAGAAGGAGGCGACCGCTTCCCACTCCGTCTCGCCCCGCAGCATAGCATGGCCTCAAACCGATGCCGATTGCGAGAGGTCTCCGCCTATCGTCACCGTGAGAACACGGCGGTGCTCTGCCCAAGCGGGGCAGTACTGCACCGTATGCTCCACCGTGTCCTCCGGGCGATCCTCGCAGTGGTGACACCCGGGCGTTTCCTCCCTCCGTATTTTACACATGTACCTTCCGAACACCGGTACCTCCAGGAAGTAATATCGAATATTCAACTAACTTCGAACAATTTTCACTGTTGTAAAACTAAACTATTTCCGAGTACCGTAGATTATGTTCACGCCACTCATTAGATCCGATTTCCGACATCAGATTTCTCTCCGACCTCCGTCTCCAATCTGCAAAGAATATTAATTCAATACAAAATTATATTATACTTTTTAATGAAAGGATTTTGCAGTTTTATTAGAGCTATCTAGATTTGGCATGCTAATTCTTGAATTCTCGGGTGAGATGCAGTGCAAAAGCGTTATCAATTTTGGTCACAATTTCTTAAATCCATTGACATAAACAGTAAGGACAGGCCCTACCGAACAACGAAAATGGCACCAGTTTTTTGGCCCGCAGTGTACAGTATGTCTATGAGATTATGACAATCGATGAGGGCGCTGCGGAATATTTTCGTATCATGACTTCATAGACAGACTGTAATTCGGCCCGCCGCCAATCACGGAGCTGTCATTCCGGGCTGAAGCAACTCAGTAGTAACGACGTAACTTTGCACGAACGTCGTTTTAAGTTTGTAAAAAAGAGTATGTATTACAGACTTACTGAAAGTCATTTTGAATATAATTCTTTTAAGAATGTTAGGTAAGTGAATGTTTTGATTATTCTTACATTCAAAATTTTATTTTGATTTAGAACATTCTTATTAAATAAAAAATTCTGATTAAAAAGCGTACGCCCTTACAAGATCACGTCGTCAATTTTTGCAACGCTACTTGAACGTAGTTCGTATGGTGTATCATAGATGGCGCTACTTTTTGCTTGTATGAAGAAGGTTTCGACAAAATGTTCTGAAGGACGTATCCTTACTTTTGAAATCATTGCTTAAATCCGTATTTTCACGTATATTCGTAATCTGATTTAGAACGTAACCGCCCTACGACCTTTCTCATTGCTTATTCGATTACTCTCATTGTTTGTTTCTGCGCGATATTTAAATTTTCCCTAACGAGCAAAGTTTTTCGGTGTACTGTAATTCGCGGTAACGTGTTTTTAATTTTTATTTAGCTGTGAAGAGTTCTGCTAAAAAATATAGTAAACTCGAGAATTTTCTTTTACGTTTTTACTGGATGTTACTACGTAGGTATATTTTCATTTTATTGCTAATTTAACGAGCTTTCATTTAACTGCCTTATTTTACAATTACGTACGAATCAAAATTTGCAAATTAAATCAAAAAACCAGTTCCTCATAATAATATTTTTTTACTGAAAATAATTTTGATGATGTACATGTATATGTACATACAAAAAAAAAAAGGATCATTATGAAAGTACGGTGAGTAGCAATAAGGTGACTCACCTTTTTCATAAATGAACGATTTAATTTTTACTTACTTTGTTGAAATTAATCCATACGTACATATTATAAAAAAACAGGTTTTTTGTTAATTATACGAAACGGTCTTTATTGAAAGTTAGCGCAATTCTTCAGGAAGGTTAATCCAAATTGTTCACAACAGTTTTAATTGTCTGAAATCGCGGACTAAGTCGCAGACAGAGTTCTAATAAAATATAAGTATAAAAGAGTGATTAAATTTCATCCTAAAATAAAAAAAATCCTAGCATTATGAGGCTAGGTTTTTTATTTAATTAGCTAATTGCTAGAACTGTGTAAATATTCAAAACTCGGCAACGATTTTCCTCCTTATTCAATGGAGAACATAATGACAGTTAATTATTCACCGACTTCCAAACAACTTGATGGACTTTAGAACGATTTACATAATCTTGTACTCACTTCCGGGACGTTAAACTGACGGATTTCCTCTCTAACCGAAGTTCAATGGCTTAAACCCTTCTAACGGCTTTATGTATCTATACAAATAGTTACAGTCTTACGGTCGCTCAAAATAAGTTGCATAGATTTCATCTGTCTCTGTACCATATTTCGTGCAATACGGTTCAGCAATTTAGCTGTGACAAACCCGTTTAAATGCGTGTTACTGGTTTTTTGTTTTAGAGTGGAAATTAGCTTGGCACGGTTGCCAAGACGCAGCGCTTCGATGTGAACAGTTGCTAGCAGGTGTAGGTGTTTTTCGAAAATTGCACAGTGCCTTTAATCGCAGCGAAAAGTAATAGTATAGTTAAAATTAAGGCGCTCCCTCACCTCTATTTTTATAATTGCGACGCGCCGTAGAGAATATGCCCCACAAATTCATTGCGAAAATGTTTAGACCTCAAACTTTCAGGATTGTTGTTCAATTTTATAATTACCGCCCGGTTGCTACCTTCTCCCGCAGGGTGAATTATAATTAGGTACTGCTTAATTGAAAAACAATTCTAAAAGTTTGAAGCATCAACTTTTGCTTACGAAGTTTCGGGGCAGTTTTCCCTGACGTGTCAATTTTGAAGGCGCTCCCTCACCGGGAGCATTCGCGTGTAATGTAACATTATAGATTCGACTTTAAGCATTACATTACAGTACTACCTCCCTGACTGACTAGCATTCGCGTACATTTAGTTAGAGTTGATACAAGGTGCGCACTGTACCCGCGGTGGTGGACGCCCACGGCGTCGGACGTCGCAAGACGATCTCCGGCCACCGTAAGCGCGGTCATGCGGGCGGCGAGTAAAGGGCAACTCGCCGTCCGACCATGGACCATGCCCGGGTCGACGGCGCGTCGTGTTCCACGCGCGCCTCAATGAGCGTCAGCATAATGACGAGGCCCCCTCTCAGAGGGCTAAAGTCTGCCGGGGTCGCGGGTTTTATACCATCACCGTGACCCCGGAACATAAAGGGCTATTGAAGGACACCGTGGATTTTAGTCAGTACAAGTCTGACAGTCCCTCCCGCCCTGCCCGGGGTGGGAGGCCTCATTTGATGATTTTACCACGATAAAAAAAAAACAAAAAAGGTGCGCATTGTGATGCACGATTGTTCTCCCTCACCAATGAAATGCTCGAATCTGTAACGTTACAGGTGAATGCTCGCCTTAACATCGCCGAGTCAAAGGGGAAAAGACACCGTAAGAAGAATATTATTTATACTTCATTTAAATTATACAATAACAATATGATTTTATTTCTAAGTAGCTGGCCGCGGCCGGTTTCATACCGCTCGCGCCTGTAACTAACATAACTCAAATTGTTTTGCCTGTCCGGAACCCCTCCACTGAAACTTTATAGTATGGTATTTAAATTATGCTCAAAAATTGAGTTTTAAGTGTTATTAATAGGAGTTTAATTTGGTTATTGGTTTTATGGATGTACAATTTTTTGTTTGGTAATCATTTAAATTTAACTAATTTATTATTGTATTGTTTAAATAGTGTTTTTTGTAGGCTTAATTAATTAGTATTTAGTTAACATGATGGAATGAACATTTAAACCTATTTTATTCGTAAAAGAAAGGAGATCATTTTTTTTGGGCCTGCGAAGAAAATTAGTACCTAAGGGTCATTTGGAGCAAAAGTTATTATGGCACAAAAGTTGTAGGATTGCTCTCGGCCAAGTTTGTATACAAGTTCGAAGATTCGTAATTTTCATACATTTTTTAATTTCTGAAAGGGCCGAGAAACACCTAATAATGATAAGTACTGCTAGAACTAGCGACCTCAAGCAATCCAACATAAAATAACATCACGCTTGTAAATCCTGAATGGTTGGGCAGAGGTGTACCCAATGAAAATGAATAATATTTAGTTTATTTTTTTATGAAAAGAAGAAAAAACATGTTAAACTATATAAATCTGCTGGTGGGGCCAGAATCGGGAACAGAATCGAAGTTGCCTGTGGTACATAGGAGAGAAACCTCTTAGCAGTATGAATCGTGAACAAAACTACTGCTATTTTAAATGGAATTAACCGGTTTTTTGGGTCAGACTCCTGCCAACTAAAAGTCCACCCTCTTCATTTGGTTGCTCTTTGCGATCCAGATACGAAGATAGTCGAGATAGTCGAAAGAGATAGTCTTTCAGAAAAGGCCCAAAAATGTATGGAGCGTGAATGATCTCCTTTGAATTTCGCGGGCTGGTTGGAGCATTCACTTTATGTTAACATGATGGAATGAATATTTTAACCTATTTTATTTGAGAAAGAAATTTCTTGAAATAATAGGGTTATTACGAATCTTTTGTACGGGAATATAGAAAAACGTTTTTTTTCTAGAATTATTTTTTTCTCTCTTTTGAATACTATATTCGTACGTCAAGGAATATTATTAAAAAAATAAATTGCGAAATCGGTTCAGCTTCAGCTGCTCTCGAGATTCATTCAGAGATTCGTTTTAATGTTATAGATTTCAAAAAATACAAATAAAACAATAAAGTAAATGTCTAAATAAAATAATACGAATAAAGTTTTATTATATTTTCCAAAAAAAAACTTTTTGAATATAATAAAATGTAATCTAAACCTTTTTGTTTTAGCTTTCGAAGTTATCTTTTTCCCAGTAACCAAGTTTTATTTCAAAATTTGTTGAACTAGATATTATCTACATTGCTTTTATCTATAAAAGTTCCCAGTGTTAGATTAAACCGTTTTATTTGATTCAGATTATTTTAATAGACAGCATTATTCAGTGAATTGGAAGTCGGAACTTTCACTAACTTATTTTGGAACTACCACTTGAAATTCAACAGAGCTATTATTTTATAGATACGGCTATTAATTGTTTGATAGATCAGTTTCTGTTCTCCGAACCGATAATGATCATCTTAAGTGGATCAGGTATATGGATGTTGTATGCTAGGTGAGTTCTCCTCATAACTTAATGCCTCTACGTATTGTTGAAATTACTTTTGGTGGTATTAACTGGTTTTATTATGGATTACTTTAAAATAGTACAGCACGGTTCTATGTTCTACAGTACATGAATGTTGACACATGAAAAAGATAAAGAAATTCTAGCAAAGCTCTATATTTAAAATTGCGCAGACAGCAAAATAATTTACTTTTAACACGTATTTCTCATTATTATTGAAACTGAATTGATAAAAAAGGACGTAAACGGTGACGTGACGTCTGACGGACGTAAATGGAGGAAAAAATGACTTGCGCCCACCCCAACTAGAATAGAACGGAAGAAATATTATGAAATTAAACTTTGTAATAGTTGGGACACACTTTTTCTTACATTTTGCCTCCAAATACATTCAAAATTACACTGCTCTTGCAACAAATCATTGAAAATGACGCCACACATTCTTCGCTACCTTAAAAATACCTTCACAAAGATAACGGAATGACGTAGGAAGTGAATAAAAAACAATTCTTTCAATATCAAGCCATAATCTTGCACAACTTCGCTGTAAGCAGGGGCTCCCACTGCCGGAGAGAAAGCGATTAAGTCTTTTTTTTTAATTCGAGATACAACAACATACCGTGAAAATGAAATAAAAAAGCTAAATATGTTTTACTACATACTTCTTCACTTTGTCAGTGAGGACTCGCTCCATTAGTTAATCGCTGAGAGACAAGAAATCCAATGATGAAATCGCTCAGTGATGCTAGCTTTTTTTTTGCGTGGTAAAATCATCAAATGAGTCCTCCCACCCCGTCTGTCAGACTTGTACTGACTAAAATCCATGGTGTCCTTCAATAGCCCTTTATGCTCCGGGGTCACGGTGACGAAATAAGTCCCGTGACCCAGTGATGCTAGCTTGGCAGATATAACGCCGAGAGACAAACAGGCAGGGTGAGCAAGCGAGTACCCAGTGCAAGTTACTATGTTTCACTCAAACATGCGCTGATAGGCTACAGTGGCGGATTAGCGTATACGCAAAATCTATTGAGAGATCCCATTAATTACATGAGATTTTCTTAGGAATTTGAATGACTATTGCTGCTACTGTGTTATTCCGGTATTGATAGCTTAATGACAACAATATCGGAACACGCTGCTCGCTAACTCGCTCCCAATTGTTTGCTCTACTCGCTAATCGCCGGCAGTAGGACAACAGTAACTGTGAACTATCGCATCGTGGACATCCTTATTCGTTATCAACCTGTCATAAATGGCAGATGACTGATACGTTATTATTGTTCACTGGATATTTTATCGCTAAATCAAAGACAGAAATAAATATTTTATCGCACTTTTTCTCCTACTTATCGGTACCGATAAAAGTGTTGTGTTTATTTGTAATAACTTGTTGTGTGCTGTGATGAGTGATTCGGGAAGGAAAATTGTGAGTAGAAATATACTTTATGCTGTTTCTTTGTTGCTGATTTTTGGTTACGTAGGTAGATTAAAAAGAAATATAGGTCAAGTTGTGTTTTTGACATTCCATTTCCACAAAAAAAAAAATGAATATTTGGACTACACTGTTATGATGATATATTGTTATACATATACCTAGTATTCTTTGTGAGAGTCGTGAAATGTAATAATAATAACATAATTTTCAATTAATTAACTCCAATTAAAATGGGTCAGGAGGCACTTTCATCCGTCACACACACTCCACAGCGCTAATAAGTCAGCCCACAGCTAAATGTGAGACCGCTTCATTTACAATTATGATACAACTAGCCGTAGCCAGTAGCCTTGCTCGCGTGTTCGTACTGCTATAAAAATCCTACATAAGCATAATAACGGGATAAAAGATAGCCTTTTAAGTGGTAATCTTCTAACGAGTCCTCCAGCCCTTGGTGGAGCAGAAGGGATTGTCAGACTCGAACTGACTAAAATCCACCGTGCTACTTCAATTGCTGTTTACTCTCCAGGGTAAAGATTATCCGTTTGGACAGTTCTATCGGGGCTCCATTATTAAACTGCATGTAGGTACAGAACAAACAGTAATGGTATTTCATTACTGTTTTGCGGTTATAGTCAAAAGTTACCTTATTAAACAGCAACGAAGTTAATTTATTGTAGCGGTTTACCACTGGCACTGCTGTGACGCGGTTTCAAATATAATATGTTTTTTGATGTTGTGAAATTATTCGAATGGAATTGTTTAAAGGTTTCAAAACGTAACTACGTGGGATTTGAATCTGCGATATTCGGATTCAGTAAATTCGATGTTCTTACCAACCGAGTAAGCGTCGCCGCTCGTACGGTCGTAGGGAGGTACGGTCGGGCACGCCGCAATCGCGGCTGTAAGACAACTCTTTGAGGAGTGGCTGGATAGGCGTCACGGTGTCCTAACCTTAAGCCTGACGCAGGTCCTCACCGGACACGAATGTTTCGGGAGGTACCTGTGTCTGATGAGGAAAGAGGAAACGTCTGGGTGTCACCATTACGAGGATCGCCCGGAGTATACGGTGCAGGACTACCCCGCTTGGGCAGAGCTCTGCCGTGTCCTCACGACGGTGATAGGCGGAGACCTATCGCGCCCGGCATTGGTCAGCCATGATGCGGGGCGAGACGGAGTGAGAAGCAGTCGCCTCCTTTTGCGAAGCAGTAATGCTCGCAAAGGAGAAGGCGCGTGTGGGAGATTACAGCATCCTCCCTCCAAATCAGCCGCAGTATGGACACGATTGGTCATGCTATATTATTAGCTTATTGCAGTCCACTGCTGAACCGTAGCCTCCAAAGATCAGTGGTAGACGCCCACGGCGACAGACGTCGCAAGACGATCTCCAGACACCGTAGGCGAGGGCATGCGGGCGGCGAGTCATGGTTACTCACTGTCCGACCATAGACTATGCCCGGGTTACGGCGCGTTGTGTTGCACGCGCGCCTCAAAGAGTGTCAGTATTATGAGGGGGGGGGGGGGGGCTTATACAGAGGGCCAACAATTATGTTTACGAATGATGCTATAAGCTTTGAAATACAAAGCTGACTGTCAACACAGTTTGAAACGTAGTCGACACTGTTTACAAAACGCAAATAGGATTGTACAAACGAAATAAGTATACTGTTTAATTTCGAAACGCCACCTAAGTACTCTGTCTCTTTTATAAATCAGGCATTTTATTACTTAAGTCATATGAAGACCATGCAGGTCAGTATCAGAGATGGTATTTTTTAAAGAACCACACAGTATTTAGTAGTATTTAGAAATACGATAACTGACAAATGCTTGCTATTGGCCAGTCAATAGCAAGCATTTGTCAGTTATCGTATTTCTCATTCACCCAATCGATGTTTACTGACCTACGCTCAAATGGCATTGTATAAAATCAAACACGGTGCGCAAGTTTGTGTAAGAGGTGCGAAGTTAGTGCTCCGGACTTCCCCGAAGCTTTGACAATGAGTCAGATTGACTTTGTTGTTACAAGGTACGGCATTGCATAATGCCAGGATTGAGATATTAGCATTGATGCGGCGAGTAAAGGGCAACTCGTTGTCCGACCATGGACCATGCCCTGGTCGACGGCGCGTTGTGTTCCACGCGCGCCTCAAAGAGCGTCAGCATAATAACGGGACCCCCCTATAGAGGGCCATAGACTTGCAGGGTTTGCGGGACATACGTATACCTTGTCCCCGGAACATAAACGGCTATTGAAGGACACCGTGGATTTTTTGTCAGTACAAGTCTGACAGTAAGGGGTGGGAGGACTCATTTGATGATTTCAAAGGATAAAAAAAGCAATAGTGTCGCGCTACGCGTGCAATAGATTTTGATCACTAATCCATAGAAGATAAAGTCAAGATTCGAAATGTTAAGATAGTGAATTTTCTTAAACACTGCAGAATTAGACTCAATGAAATAAAACTAGAAAAATATTAGAAATTACATTTGTAACATCAATAAACTGTTTTGTGTCTCTATCATTACATCAACGCATTGCGTTTGTTTAGCGCTGATTGAAGGCGTAAATCAAGACTTTTATTTCACGCCTCCTCACTTTGACTAGTAAACAGAAGTCAGAATCAATAGAATAGAATTCAACGAATTCCATGCGATGACAGTGATTACGAACAAAAAATCGCAAGGCCGTGATCGTTAGCCGACTCTTTCAACAGCAAAACTTTCGTGTTCAGTTCTCGATGCGATTCTTTTCCAAATTCTTCTTTGCCAATTGTGAATATTTTCCAATCACAAAAAATCTTAGTTTTTCTTAATTAGAAACCTCTTAAGGGGCCATTGTACTGGGCGTGCGGACGGCAAGCAATGGGTAACTCGCCGTCTGATTAAGGACCCGACGCGACGGTGGAAATTTCAAGTGGAATTCCACGTGCGACTCAGTTAGCTGCCTGCAAACTCACGGAGCCCCTGTAGGGCCAAATACCTGCCGGACTAGTTTAAAATGGCACCGAGGCCCTGGAACGAAATATACAGGGTGAATTTTTCAACTGGGCGTGGATGGCTACTTTCGAAACTATGATGAATATCGAAAAACGTTGAAAGGAGTCTCGAGGCCGATTTTGACGAAAACTAAAACTGCATCAACGGATTTTAGAAAAATCAAAAATCCTGGCCAGGAATCGATCCCGCTGATTTTGAAAAAAAAATCGCACCCTGTATTAATACACCGTTCGATAGTGTTACTAATAAGGATCAAATTCTGGGAAGTAATCATATACGGCAAACTTAAGGAAATAGCAGATTTTTATGAAATTGCTATTTTTCCATGTTACTTTACATCTACTGAGCCATAATTTATTCAAAATTATAAAATTTCATTGTTTTTAATGTCTCACTGGGTTTGACCTTTCAAAAATCCCTCTGTACTTAGCAATACGACATTATTGAATTGAACTAAAAATAGCATTATTTTAAAGAAGAAACGGTAACTTACGGTTTCAAATACAGTCTTTGCCTTGAAGATTAATCAGTTTTTTTGTAATTATACGTTTTCCTTAAGTTTGCCGTATATGATTACTTCCCAGAATTTGATCCTTATTAGCAACAATATCTAACGGTATAATAATACAGGGTGTGATTTTTTTTTCAAATTCAGCGGGTTCCATTCCTGACCAGGATTTTAGATTTTTCTAAAATCCAATGATGCAGTTTTAGTTTTCGTCAAAATCGGCCTCGAGACTCCTTTCAACGTTTTTCGATATTCCTCATAGTTTCGAAAGTAGCCATCCACGCCCAGTTGAAAAATTCACCCTGTATAGTAGATTATACATATATATGAAGAAACGGGGTCGTTTTTACTCGGTAACAGTCTGACAGTTCTTTCTTTTTTGCTCCTCCCATGGCGGGAGTATCCGTTTGAATTAAAACCCCTAAAAAGTATTTCTGAGGGAAGAAAAATTTAACTGCGAGTGGACCTCGAATCCGCGTCTTCTGGATGTGGATACGTACTCTAGACGCCTTACCAATAAGGCCATAGCAACACGCTCCTTGAAGCTGAATCTTTTATTCCCTTATTTGTTTAGTTTCACGGTAAAAAAGGAGTTTTTACTGTCGTGGGACTGTAAACAAGTAACAGCAGCTCGGGAATAGAAAGTGCAATTGATGGAAAATAGTGGTTTTTGTCAGTACGATTCATTGTGAGTCCTTTCCGATTTAGGCTGAGCGAAAAGTTATTTAACGACTCCACGTGATAATTACCCGCTCAGAAAACGAAAGTAATAATGGGGCCGTTAGCAGTTGTACTCATTACAAACAACTTCTATGTGATCAATTCTATTATCGTAGAAAAAAAAAACGGTCTGAATCAGATTTTCGACGCAATTTATGGAGAACGAGTGACTTTTTCGACCTTTTCTATTTATAAACATTTATCTCAAAAAAGATAAATAAAATTCAAGATATGAACGAAAAAGGTTAGTCCTCGAGAAATCGCTTCATTGGAAAAAAGGGACTTATTGTTTAGTATTTTATCTTTTTCTTTTCAGTAAGTTGATTTCTGACAATTTTGTTTCTGCTTCAAGAGTTTTATTGTATCTTGTTTATATCGTAGGATAATTTGTTAAACTGAATTTTCACAAAAATTCTAGGAAAATCGCGACAACACGGATAATTAGACAATGGCTATGACTCAGCAAAAATTCGAACTGTTTCTATTTCTGATTGCAGGGTTTAAAGGAACCTAACCAAACTGAACTTGGAAGTGTCCCCAAAACCTTTTTTTTGTTTTTATCTTTGTAATATCATGAAATGAGTCCTCCCACCCCGGGCAGGGTGGGAGGGACTTTCAGACTTGGACTGACTAAAATCCACGGTGTCCTTTAATAGCCCTTTATGCTCCGGGGTCACGGTGATGGAAATAAGTCCCGCGACCATCACATTAGTACTTGGTCTCGGTTCCTCGGACTCGGACTCGGACTTTTTCGCTATAAGTTTTTCATTGAACGTAAAGCTTTTCATTGAATAAGATTATTCGAAACCCTAAAAAATTTGAACTACAAAAATTCAGATCAATTCACCACAAAATAACAAAAGTAAGAAATTACAGAAAGAGTCCAAATTCAAATATCTTTGATTTAAAGACAATTAACAACGATTGATCGAGTTCAAGGGAAGAATAGACAAAGAAAAATCTTAAGTCAGAGACTTGGACTTAATTTCGTTTTGCTAATTAATTTCGATTGATGGTTTTTGTTTTGTCCGGAAATTCGGTATTTAATAGGCTTTGGAAGGTTTTTCTTAGAATTAATCTAATCTTCCTATTCCTATATTTTTATTGACATTAAGCCTTAAATGAAGTCAAGGTTAAAACTAAATTAACAATAGACGTGTAAAAGTAGCTTAGAACTTAAAAAAAAAACTTATAATAATGTTACCATTTCTTGGTACTTTTCACTGAACCGATTATCGAAAGTTTGCATATAAATGAAATTATGTTTATTTTTGCAAGTTGGTTATTGCAACACTTTTACACGTCGTTTCATAAAACTAGTTGGGGCGGTGTTTCGTACCTGACTTCTCTAAGAAGAAAGATTCGAAACAAACTCAGAGGTCACAGTCTCTTTTAAAGTCCAGACATCATAAATGTAGAACAGTTTATACGAGGACCATGCAGGTCAATGTATACGTTTGTATGTATTACGTTTTTAGGTGTACAAAATCAGACAAGTTATGAACAAGATAATTTCAGGCAACTTGAAGCATCCAACCACTAACGTTCTTTGGAAGTAGAGTTTCATCGTAGCACTAGCGGTGACGACAAATAGAAAATTGGCTTCCTGTCCATTGGAAAAAAAACTCGATTGTGAGTGGTGACAAATAGTAATACACGATGTGCAGGAGTCTGTACCTTTCATCCTGAAAAAAAAAAGTACTTTCCCGGGAAAAAGAAAAATAACGCTACGGCGACGTGCCTCTTTTGAATCAAGGTTCAATTACATTTTTACAAGCAGAGTGCAACACGAATTGCCTGTTAAATTCTAAATTGACGCCAGTGAAACCCTAGGCAAAAGCCAGCCAGTATAAGCTGACCTTTGTTATGCGGAATGATTATAGAAAGCGAGACCACGAGAATCTGGTTTCGTATAGCTTGAGTAGCCGTGTGTATTTATATTATCTGAATTCTGTGGAAGATGATCCGTACCTAGTTGATTTGCGCTTAATGGACTTTGAATGTAGGTGTATAGAAATTGGGTGCATTTTTGGAAAAATAAGATAATTTAAAACTCCGATTTCTTGAGCCGAGTCCAAACTAGGTTGTGTTGGAGTGGAGTAACCCAAATCCTTAAACTGCTTATTGAGTAGTACAAAATTTCAGGACGTTCATCTGATACTTCTTAGAATCGCTGTTCTGGACTGGACTAAACTTATAAGAGTAGGTTACCGTGATCATGGAACTTAAAGAGCAATTGAAGGAACACGGTGGTTTTTAGTCAATACGACTCGGACAGTCCTTTCTGATCCAGCAGAAGTACTTATTTCATGATTTAACTACCTTAAAATATGTACTTTTCGAACCTTAATTGAACGAGACAATGGAACTACTGGGATTTGGCCGATTTGTTCAACAACTTCTAATTTGAAATATTTTCCAATTGTTTCATTTCGATGGGGCTCTCAGAGGGCCAAAGCCTGCCGGGGTCACGGGACTTATTTCATTACCGTGACCCCGGAACATAAAGGGGTACTGAAGGACACTGTGGATTTTATTCAATACAAGTCTGGTCTTGTTGAGTCTGCCGGTGATGGAGGACTCATTTGATGACTTTACTAGGATAAAAAAAAAAACATAATTCCTTCCGCGACTTCGTGAATCTTCATTTCCTTGGCGTTTTACTAAAGGCCACCACTGTTGGTTCTGGCTTTCAGAACTTCGAATAGTTTGGGAATAATTTGAAAGACTCATATGTAATTCGTCCACAATGTTCCTAAACCACCATCTTTTACAAATTGGTATTAATAACAGCAGGCATAGCATGACACTTGACGTACACATGACATTGTAATAGCACACTACATCACGATTAGTCGCTAAAGTAGGATGGCATCGCAAGTGAAAAAGAGACAAATATAGTCAGGTTTGTCAATTGACCATATTTGAGCGCGTTACTTTCTGAGCGCCTTTTTACTTAAAATATCGTTGAATTGCATAGCAATAATCATCGTCATCGACTCATCTTGCCGCATGGCGTCTCACCATATAGTATAATGTACTCTGTGGTCTCACACTACGTTTACCCATTCGCGGTTTCCATTCTAGCACATAATTATCTGCTTCATCGACCGTCTGTTCGATTGGTTTAGCTAAACGTGTTGAAACTGAGACGAGTTCTCAAATATCTCAATTAATGCTGTGTTTATTCAAGAAAAATATAACATTACCCTCTTGTTAATTTATATTTCAGCTAGAACATGAATACTATACTTTTAAGTAAACGTTAAGTTTTCTTTTTCCATGAACTACTGAATCCGAAAAGGACGATAACTTGAAAAGGCTAAGGATACTGGTGTTGAAACTTTTTAGTAAAACTTCTTGGCCAGATTTCTTCTTACTTACTTTGCTTTGATATCCGTTCAACCTTTTCCTAATGTTTACTTTTTTTTGTTTCAGATTTGGTGCTAGTGATGTGGAAAAAGTAGTGATGTTACCAATCATGTGAAGTGACGTGTTATCGATAAAAAATCGGGTTTGAAATTCGGATTATGCAATTAAAAATCTAAATGTGTTCCAATTACAAAAGTGATGCATAAAATAGTTCCAATTTTATTTTTAATCGAATATGAATGTGTTACGTGTTAGAGTGTTTCGTTAAAACAAAATGCGGTGGTGTGTTTTAATATTGCTAGGTTTGGTCAATGTAGGAAATTGCCAAAACTGCCGAGGTGAAAAGCCCAGACCGCGGGATTGTGACAAGTTGTGCGATGAGCATGGTAACTGCAAGTTACGGGCGGCGTTGCTGCTGCCAAAAAATACAACTTACGATGCCTGCTTGGCAGCTGTGAGTATAATTTTTTTATTAAAGTACATTTTTGCACTTAAAATGCGCCGCTAGATATACAAAGAAAATAGGTACAGCAGAAGTTATTTTTAAGAATAATAATGATTATAGAAACAGTTTTTTTTTCTCTTTTTTTTACTTTAATTTAATATCAATAAATATAATATAGTAGTATCAAGACCAAGCTACAGGCGGGCGGTTAAGAGTCCAGTTAACGAACCTCCTAACAATGCGCGGTAATACAAGAAGAACTACTTTCTGAATCAGGCTTTTGTTCTAACTGGCTAACGAAAACCTCCATAGGTAGATTACATTCAAATCATTTTCGTCTTTAATATAATCTGTTTAGCTTCAAAATCATAATATTTTTTGAGGCTTTTTATAAGTTGAAAATACTTAACTTGAATAAAATAGCGCCAAATTTCACCACGTAACCCTTAACATACATTACCTTATCTTCGATGTCTATTTATAACTAATGGAAATACAAGTACCCACTATACGTTTTTAGATAAGATCGGAGTAAATTCGATAAAATTGATAACAATATTTCATATTCTATTATTAGATACACGTAAAACATGAAATCTTTTCATCAATTCGATTAGTTGGAGTCGATAAAATGTTTATCGATAATGTCATGGCGCCTCACTATCTATTTAGGGCGATGTTGCAATACAACAGTGTTACATAAAACAAGTGTTATTTTAACCTATTTGTTCTTATTATCTTATTAGAGTACGATTCCGATCTCGGCAGCAAACAGTAGTCCGCTTAAAAGCACTGCCTTTGAGCGAAGATATACCGTGCATTACGTCGTGTCCTTAGATAAACATGTATACGGTTTCCGGATAGATACTTTAATCGGATCTGTTGCAGCATTGCCGGTTTCGCGGGACTTATGAATTACCGTGACCCTGGAACGTCATGAGATATTGAAGGTCACCGTGGATTTTAGTGAGTACGAGTCTGACAGTCCCGGACTCATTATTTGATGATTTTACCAGGCTAAAAAATATATAGGACACGTTTATTACACGCTACACAAAGAGGCAGAAAAAAGATTGAAAAATCAGAATGAGTGCGCGCGGTGGATGAATAAGTGTAGGTCGTGGTCAATGGAGGAATGTGTTAAATTAAATATTAATTGAAAATGTAGAGTATACTCGTAAATCTCCATCGTTCATTATGCGCCATTTCTTTTTCATGTCCTGACCAAAGGATTCAAATGCGTTATGTATATTTTTTATCAATTTTAATATGCAATACTGGCATGTACACCAAAATAAATGAAGACGCTAATGAAGGGAGATCTGCCGATTTCCCTGAAGCGGAAACTCATCGATATGTGTATCCTGCTCATCCTAACCTACGGTGCTCAGACCTGGTCGCTCACCGAGTCGCAGAAGTTACGCCTTGGAGAGTGCCAAAGAGCAATGGAGCGCAGCATTCTGGCTGTAAGAAAATCCAATAGAATAGGTACGTAACACCACGCTGCGCTCCAAAACTGGAATAATTGACGTAGGTAAGAAAGCTGCCGGCCCAAAAAGAGGTGGCAAGATGATCTTGATGCGTACCTTGAGGGCTGGTACGAAGTGGCACTAGAAAAGAACACTTGGAAGGACATGGGGGAGGCTTTTGCCTAGCAGTGGGACATAAACGGCTATTAAAAAAAAAAACAATATTGTGAAAATAGAATCGACAAACCCGTATTTTTGTTCATACTAGCGCTTACTGATAAATAATTCAATGACATCTACAACAGTAATAATAGCGTCAAACTCAAGGTCTACTGGTACACTGTGTTCGGAAAAACTGAAATAGAAATACGTCAATTCAGCAAATCCGAAGGGAATTTGTGTGAATCGTCACGTACTCTACCCGAGCAAACCCGTCATGTAGAGCCGAAGCCGTAGCCAGTATTGTAGTCTTTTCAGCCTGATGAAACGTGACAAGGACTCATGGGAACTTATGAGAGCATAAGGTAGGAATAAAAACTAACTACTTCTAAAGGTTTCGCTCCCGAAGTCGAATATATAAATTACTGGGTTCATACGTACATTCGGATTAGTGCGTCGTGGGCACGCCGCAATCGCGGCGGTAAAATAATAAATAATATTAATTGTTTATTGAATTAATTGATGTACAAGAATGTTTTATTATTACTATTGGTATAAAATAAATTGGATATTAACTTTTCTTTCGAAAAACGGTGGCTTTATTTTATATTTCATTAAGTTTTTTGCCACCGACTTCCGAAAGAAAAGTTATTATGAAAGTTATTTTATCCATTTTCGTGGTTGCTTTTGAAGTCGGTAACTTTTTTTGGATAAAGTTTTTTATCAATACCTCCTACCCACAAAAAATTCTAACTACATAATTAAACAGATCATTTATTGTGATTAAACTTTGGTATATTTTTCTATGTACATAATAAAAGGTTTCTTCCTCAAAAAATTACATATTTACGCGACATTGCAACGCAGACACGGTTAGTCCTACTAATATTATAAACGTGAAAGTTTGTATGTGTGGATGGATGTTTGTTACTCTTTCATGCAAAAACTACTGAACGGATTTTGTTTATTTTTGGTACACAAATAGCTTATAACCTGGATTAACACATAGGATAGTTAATATCCCGATTTAATGTTCCCACGGGTGTTGTAGCGGGTGAAACCGCGGGCAACAGCTAGTTTTGAATAAAATATTTGAAGTGCACAAAACCCTCGAGTTTGAAAGTTATTTGAATAGTAGCTTGTGTCGAATTCATTCGATTAGTTTTGTTGACATCAGGGCCGAACGCATTTGAATAGTTGGTTACGTTTGCATGAGGTGGAATTTCAGAATATGAATTGTTTGTGTGATTAACTAAATGATAAAAGTACTTAAGGAGTTCGGCCGCAGGACTGTCTTAATAACTGCTTCTCGTACTGAAAGAACATGGGATTTAGTCTGTAAATTCTGACAGTCTCTTAAATTGGGAGGACTCGTTTGATGATTATTGAACCGCAGGGATGAAAGACCCCGACATCCCCTTCGTAATAAGTTCGGTAAAAAAGAGCTTCAACCTGAAAAATATGATGTAAGGGAAACAGTTATTATCAGCAGGAAAATTATAAAATTACTATGAGAGACTTATTTTTCGACACTAAAATCGTTCAAATGTTTTAAGTCTAAATCAAATCTCACACGAAACGAATCCATGTCATAAAATATTAGATCACTAGACTACTTTGTGTCTTTTAGTCAAAAAGTATAGTCATTGTTCTAGAACTAGTGTCATATAATGTTCTATTCAATTGCTTAAAATCTTGGTTCCTATAACCGTACAGACAGATGTGTTGCTGGGAAGTTTCACTTCGTCTTCCCAGGCAAAAACACTAGGAAGTGTCGAAGCGGGGGCGCTTTGGGGGACTGTCTTATGTTAAAATGGTGTACTGTTAAACCTTCAAAAAGTGCTACTAAATTATAGAATAAATGACTATTGATTTTTACTAGGTACTGCTCTTAAAAACCTTAGTACAAAAAATGTTATTCACAGGTGGGGCCCGCACTCGACCTTGCTATGCAAGACCCGGTCATCAAAGACGCCTTCCCACCCTGGCTGACGGTGGAATGGATGAAGTATGACGTCACCGATTGTGATGCTGCTTACGCCGTGATATCAGCAATAGATGCTTACAACGACTGTGCCAATGTCTTCTTTGGACCGTCCTGTGATTTCGCTTTGGGTGAGTGTTTCTTCATTCTTTAATTTTCTTGCAAAATGAGACTTGTCTTTATGTAATACAGGTACATTATCCCTTAATTGGTGAAATGGGGTATGACACGACCCAGTGCATCTTCGAAGTTTTAACTTTCAAAGTCTGAACTTGAGAGCATTTAGAATTTTCGAATTTGGAACTTCGGTGCTGCAATTTCCGAGAGCTTTATAAGAACACGTGTCTCTTTATGATCAAGCTACGACATTTGTTTTTGTGTTTTGGATTTGGTATTTCATTTACATAAGGAGTCACGCACTACACGTGACGGTGTACGTAACATTTTAGGCGAGTCATATCTACGATCATATTTGTCGGACATAAGATAAAATGACAGACGAAACAAATAGAGGCAACGAAAACGAAATCAAAGCGGGACAGAAATCCTCAGGGCATTTGAACCTTTTTACTAGTGAGAAAATACACAGCTTCGTTCGACACTTATCAACCGAATTATGTACGGATTGGCTCGATACAGCAAGAGCTTAGCCGTGTGTTTTTTTTCGGATGTATTAAAGAGCCGAACATTTTATAGACTCATTATCCTTTACGGAAAAAAATCGACAAAAACGATATGACAGAAGGAAAAAGTGCATAAGTTTTTATTCACTCCGATTTACTCCGAAATAAGCAATGCTCTGGAATTTGGTCCATGGAATCTTTGCGGATAAAATTGACGGGTTTCTTTTTTCTTATCGTTGAAACTACACAATTCTTTTGAGAAATACACCTTATTGATTTCATAACCACCGAGAGAACATGTCTAACGCCTTTTCCTATTCGGAATAATTCTCCTTTCTTTTCTAATATGATTCTGGCTTTATCGTGTGTATATGTTACAGACAAAACTCTTAACTAGTCAAAAGTACTATTGACTAGCAAAATCAGTCAAAAGCACTTTTGACTGAACAGGTTGGTCAAAAGTGGTTTTGACTGAAAATGATTGGTTATTAGTACTTTTGACTGCAAGTTTCCGATTAAAAATACTATTGACTGACGCTCCTCGTCAAAAGTAGTTTTAACTGCAATAAAGCATCAGTCAAAAACACCATTAACTCGTTAGACGAGAATAAAAAATATATTTATTAAATGTGAAATATTTGTCAGGATCTGATTACTATTTTTTTTTATACCACAAACTTCAATGATGTTGAAGCGTTTTAATCTACTGTACTTTATTGGTGTTTTCTTTTCATCAAATTTCGCGGCTTCGACATCCATTGCAAACTTTTCAAATTTTTCTTTTATCATCACATTGTAATGACTATCTTTCATATCTTCTAACGCTAAAATTCTTTGAAAAAAGCGTTCTTTCTTTTCGTAGTCACTAATTTTTGTTCTAATATCAACAAGTTCTCCACTAATCATAAGTAATATAAAAGTTTATACGTGCGTTTGTCGTTATTTTTATCGACCAACTTTACCTTTTACGAGTTTTGACTGATACAACCAGTCAAAACCACTTTTGACGGAATCACTTAGTCAAAAGTACTTTCAACCAGCTCCATTAGGCAAAAGTACTTTTAACTGTTATTTTAGTCAAAAGTAATTTTAACTGTTATTTGATTCAAAAGTATTATTATCTAAAGCATACGGTCAAAAGTACTATTAACTAAAGCATACGGTCAAAAGTACCTTTGACTGATTTTGCTATTCAATAGTACTTTTGACTGGTTAAGAGTTTTGGCTGCAACATATACATTTCATATTATTGTTCTGTAGTTACCTATGTTCTATTCCTTTGTCCTTTAATGTCTCCCATATTTTTTGGTGAACTATAGAGTTGAAAGCCTTGCTGTAATCGATAAACGCTATGTAATAAATAAGTTTACGTGATCTGTCAATGAATAGTCTTTGCGAAATCCTGCTTGTTGGATGTGCTGGTGTTCGTCTCATTTCGCCTCCATACGTCTTAGATGGGTACCAATACAGCTTTGGTTTGACTTATTCGTCAACTCGCCCGCAATTATCTCGCCCGTTCGGGCGAGTTGGCACCTTCCGATTTTACCTATTTTTGTTGTCGTCAACTCGCGACTAAGCGAAAATCTGACGTATTTACAGTCTTAGATTGCAAGTGGGATTCGAACCCGCGTCTTCTGGATAGGTACTCCAGACGCCTTAACCAACTAGGCCATTGCAATCCACACTTGCAAGCCGAAATTCTCTATCCCTTGTTAACGCTTCATGGTAGCGTGGCGCCATCTCTTGGATTAGTGTTTAACTAACTTCCATCACAACACGTTGACATTACAGCCAAATCAATGTTGTATAATGAAATAGCGTCTACCAAACTAATTAATTATTTTTATACGCATTAACGCATGCGATGCGCATCGTAATGATGATTTTTGAGGAAAAAAAAATTTTAGATTGCAAGTGGGATTCGAACCCGCGTCTTCTGGATAGGTACTCCAGACGCCTTAACCAACTAGGCCATTGCAATCCACACTTGCAAGCCGAAATTCTCTATCCCTTGTTAACGCTTCATGGTAGCGTGGCGCTATCTCTTGGATTAGTGTTTAACTAACTTCCATCACAACACGTTGACATTACAGCCAAATCAATGTTGTATAATGAAATAGCGTCTACCAAACTAATTAATTATTTTTATACGCATTAACGCATGCGATGCGCATCGTAATGATGATTTTTGAGGAAAGAAAAATTTTTGATTGCAAGTGGGATTCGAACCCGCGTCTTCTGGATAGGTACTCCAGACGCCTTAACCAACTAGGCCATTGCAATCCACACTTACAAGCCGAAATTCTCTATCCCTTGTTAACGCTTCATGGTAGCGTGGCGCCATCTCTTGGATTAGTGTTGCTAGTGTGGATTTTTTGTTGCTAGTGTTGGTGTGTTAACAAGGGATAGAGAATTTCGGCTTGCAAGTGTGGATTGCAATGGCCTAGTTGGTTAAGGCGTCTGGAGTACCTATCCAGAAGACGCGGGTTCGAATCCCACTTGCAATCTAAAATTTTTCTTTCCTCAAAAATCATCATTACGATGCGCATCGCATGCTTATAAAAATAATTAAGTATTTACAGTCGTCTACAAAAGTGTTATCGAATAAGTCTTTGGTTTGTCATGAGAACTCGTTACTTATACCATCTGGTCCAGGTACTTTCTCCATCGCTTACGAATCTATGGCTTTTTCAACCTCACCGTGTAGCAGACTAGTTACGGATATCTCTTTCATATCGGTCTGTCTTCTTATGACGCTTTTTTGTATAAGTTTTTATAGTAGGTTGTAGCTATTTCTTGTATATTCTGCCTCCCCAGATTCCATTTTTCTTTGACGTTTTTCATTTTCACGATCCAGAATAGAGTCAAAAGCAATTCTAATTCCGTAACATGCAAATTGCAGTCTGTATCTAGTTTCACGCGAAACTGCTTGAAGCAGCTTGATGTTAGAAGTTTACGTTACCTGAGGTTTATTTACATGCTCTGACTTTCCTCACAGTTTATGTTTCAATCCTTTCCAGGCCTTTGATTAAGATACTAGTTTTTCCACTTTTCGTAATGAAAATTCTCATTTCATTACATTTGCGTCTAATTTTCACTATCTCACGGTTTAACTCGTTTATGTTATTTATTTCAAAAAGTAAAGAATATTAAACTGCCAGATTTGTACAGATAATATGATAAATGGGTACTTTTTAAAAGTAAATAAGTATTATCTAAAATGAGATCTGTGGTTTTGGCGTTCAAATGAATTTTGTTGTTCTATTCTATAAAAGATTCGGTCGTGTATTAATTGTATTACGTTTTTAAATAAAAATGATTGAAGACTAGTATTCGCCCTTTAACTTCGTCCGCGAATATATCTTACTTCCACTCCCTTTAAGTTCTGAGGGTTTATTCCCTTTATGTCGAGTCCCGTTATGTCGAGCCGAAAACCTTGTCTCGCTTCTATTATCCCTATGTCGAGCTAAGTTTTCTGTCCCGCTTCTATTCCCTTTATGTCGCGTTTATTTACCACGCTTTTATTACCTTTATGTCGAGTTTAGTTATATCATATTTTAGAAGTACAGTCACTTCCAATGAAATGTATACACATGCACTTAATTTAGAATCATTCATGATTGGAATTGTTATTAGGAGAACTTGGGATCAAAGAGCGAGCGAAGCGAGCTCGGGACTTGTGAGCACTTCGACACGGACAGGTTAGGTTCGAAGGGCTCCGTTGAGCTGCCTTTGTAGATAATCTTTACCTATACTTATTTTAATGTTTTTATGCAAATGGCTTTTAATTTACATTCCTGACTGTACTTGCGCACCAAACTCGACATAAAGGTAATAGAAAGCGTCAAATATGAATACTTTGGAGAACAATAGACTTCCAGACTCGACGGATCGAGACTCGACAAAAAGGGAATAAATCGTTCTAGTTAGCTAGTTTTTGATATAAAATTATAGCCAATTCAACTGGACAGTTATTTTGTAGTATCAAATATAAAGTGTTTGTCGTGATTCTTCAATGGATAATTAAAGATCTTTAATCATATAATTGGAGTGCTGCTAAGCACAAAAAGTGTTTATCTCGGAATCCAGGGCCAGCCAATGAATCTTCATATAAATTTTTGAAATGTGTTTTTAACGGCATATACAGAATTTTTTAAAAAAAAAATTGCCCGATCTCGATTTTTATTATTTCGATAAATAATTATATTTTTTTCGGAGATTTAAGTTATATTTTAAAAAGGAAAACTATTAATAACTTATCCTTGGGCCTCAAGGAACTGCAGGTACAAAGGTGAGGGGTGGGGGGAATCAAAGAAGGGACAACAGACCCTTCTAATAATACTCTTTTGAAAATCGCACCCAAATAGGCCAAGTCGTTTCTAGAAGTGAACAAACGGACAGTGTGCCTGTAAAAAATCAGGCGAAAATACAAAAATCATTGTTTTAGGTTACTAGGCATTGTTAAAGAATTCCGATAGTACCTACTATCGGAATTCTTTAATTTGAGGAAAAAAAAAATGAGAAAATGTACCTACATTTTCTCATTTTTTTTTTCCTCAAATAGACAGCGGTCAAAACATATAAAAACTAGTCAACCGAAATTAATCTATCATTACCTAACCACGCGGCCATTATATTAAAACGTGTTTTTTAACATTTAATTTATCTGCTGTACATACAAATTACGTACAAAAATACAGAATATCAATTTATGACTCCCTAAACATTGTAATAACTATTACAAAAACATAATGAGTAATGGGAGTAAATGTTTAAAATTCTTAAAAACCGTTTATTTGGAAAATGAAGAGCTGAAAGATTTATGACAGTCTGTATTAAGTTTTCCATAATTTACTGAAGTCATTAATTTGTCTGTTTATAATTTTCTTTAGCATTTTATGAAACTAAGATTAAATCATAACGTTTAATTTGATTTACTGTGTATAAAAGTTATGATTTTTCAGGAATAATTGGCATAAGGATAGCCTTATTATTATGCCAATTAGTCATCTTCTTGAATCTGTTCTACTCAGTTATTGTAAGGCCCTTCGTACACAAGGCGACGCAAGTATCCGATACCTTACGATTTCGGTATCCAAGCGACTATCGCAATACAGTCCATAGAGGTTCGTAAATACGCACGCGTCAATGGATGTCAAAGTCGTAAGGTATCGGAGACTTGCGTCGCCTAGTGTACGAAGGGGCTAAATGTGAAAGTTTGTATGTCTGATACTCAATGAAAATTGCCATTCAACGCGGCGTGACAGATATGTGGATCAGTTCTTTTATCCGCTTCGGGTTTTATTATTGTTACATAATGTGCCTAGCTGTTAGCCAAATTTCCCGCCTGTTGCCAAAAAAACGAGGCATATTGACTGAAAACAACTAAAAATATGTAGTTAGTTTCCAACAAAACATGCATTATAACCCATTTTGAGAGTTTGCATTGTACCTTTTTACATGAACATTAAACAAATTAGGGTATAAATTTTATTTTTTGAATATTTGGTTTTTTGTGTTGGCTGGACAACTTTACAGAACGAGTAAAGTCGTGGAAACAAGGAATGGACAAATTATTATAAATTTAAGAAAATCTGCAAAATCCACTTTATATACTTTTTGCAGCCCACGTCATCTTCCACCAGAGTTAATTGATGAAGTTGGCTCGGTTTATTGGTTTGTTGGTACGCAACTTGTAGAGGGGTTGAGTAGAGACGTCGCTCACTTCTCCAAAGATTTCAAAGAAGTTACCTGAAAGTGTAGAAAAAGAAAAGATTGATGACACTGCCTTTGCTGCGAAAAAGGAACGAAGGAAAAAGCTCTAAAATACTATTGTGTGAATTTTTACAAAATCTATTATCTCATACGAAATTAGCTGTATGGTCAGTTTGTAGATATGCAAATAACTTAAAATACTCAAAACATAAGGTATTACAAATCAAATGAAATCATTTATTTCAAGTAGACCATTTACTTTAACTTTTGAATTGTCAATGAATAAGAAAATATAATTAAATACTACAAAATTATGGTGTAGGTATAATTAAATACTACAAATTTTCCGACTTCACTGAGAATTATTCCACAATTTAACTGCTTTGGATCCCGTAATGAAATTAATAAAAATATAGTTGAGAAATAGGAAAACATAATTTCACTTCCCTGTTTATTAAGGATGCAGGAGACAATAGGCACAAAAGATGGCACGGCAAGACAGTGGTTTCCCCATTGACTACTGCGTTCGATTCTCGCACGGTTCATTAAAATTATTTTGTATGATCTATGAGTAGGTTTTCCGGTTTTCATATTTGTAAACGCACCCGCGACTCTACATAATTTCTTAGTGTTTTTATTAAAAATTAAATAAATACCACTACAAAACTGAGAGAAGCCCCCAGGGACAAAAATATGGTTAAATAATTGCAGGGTTAAGACAGCACTGCACATAATTATAAGTTACATCATACCTTCAATTTAAACCTACATGCAATTTTCGATAGCAACTAGATGTCACGGCTTCTACACTAAGTCGATTATGGCGTGTATTAAATTACTGCGAGCCCGCCACGTTAAAAGGAACTAACATTTTCACCTGACTCATAAAAATGACGAAGCAAAGTAATATTTTACACTTTATTATTTGTTAATGAACAGAAATAGGAAGAAGCTCGTGGCTAAATTATACATGTGAGAAGGCGCTTCCTTCTGCGAAGCAGTAATGCTCGTGAAGGAGGTGGCGGGCCGCGAGAGCGAGAGGACAGCGTCCTCCCTCCGCTCCAACCGCAGTGGTACACGCCCACGGCGTCAGACGTCGGCAGATGATCTCGGGTCACCGTAGGCGCGGGCATGCGGACAGCGAGTAAAGGGCAAGTCGCCGTCCGACCATGGACCATACCCTGGTCGACGGAGCGTCGTGTTCCACGCGCGCCTCAAAGAGCGTCAGCAAAATGACGGGGCCCCCTCACGAAGGACAAAAGCCTGCCGGGGTCGCGGGACATGTTTCCATCACCGTGACCCCGGTAACATAAAGGGCTATTGAAGGGCGCCGTGGATTTTAGTCAGTACAAGTCTGACAGTCCCTCCCGCCCGGACTCATTTGATGATTTTACCACGATAAAAAAGGGGTGAAAGTTATTTATTTGGTCCCGAAACGCCCGAAACGTAGGGCAGGCGCTAATCGTTCGAGGGACTAAATAAGTAATTTACCCGAAGTAAACACTGTGCTTTCATAACGAACAAAAAAAAGAACCATTTTATGTGATATTATATTTGGAAGATCATTTATGTATATTAAAAAAAGTGGCGGCCCTAGCACGCTACCTTGAGGAACCCCGTATTTTAAAGTTCTTGGTTGAGATGTGTAAATGGTTACTGAGTTGGTTTTTGAACATAGTTGTGATATTTCTGTGCACTGAGTTCTGTTATCTAGATATGACTCCAAAAGTTTCAAAACATTTCCTCGAATTCCGTAGCTGTACAGTTTATTTAATAAAATTTTATTATTGACGTAGTCAAACGCTTTAGTCATATCGGTATATATAGCACATACCGGAGCTCTTTCATCGACAGACGTCATAATGGGAGAAAGGAGGTCGAACAATGCCATATTGATATTCATATTTTTTCGAAATCCTTTTTGTTCTTTACAAAACAATTTGTTTTTTTCAAAATAATTGTAAATAGAATTATAAATTACTTTTTCAATAATTTTAGAAAAAACAGGAATTTTAGCAATGGGTCTATAATTTTTAACATCTAGTTTATCATCTCTTTTAAATAAAGGCTTAATAATTACTTTTTTAAGAGCACTAGGAAAAACACCATTGGTTATACATAAATTAATAATGTGCGTCCGTGGTGGTGCTATAAGTTCTTTGACATATTTTATGACTTGAGTGCATACTCCATCATAGCCAACAGTATTTGTGTTTTTAAGATTAGCTATTATTTTTATTAAGTCAATGGGTAAAACTGGTTGCATAAATAATGATTGAGAAATTGAGATATTAGAAACATTTGTATTAGACAAAGAAGTAACGTGACTATCAACGTTTTTTTCAATAACATCAACAAAAAAGTTATTAAATTCATTTGCGATATTCGTTGGATGTGTGATAGTGACATTACCTTTCTTTATGGAGGGGATTAGCTGTTTAGGTAGGCGATATTTACATTTGTTTATAACTTGCCATGCAGCTTTAGATTTATTTTGGGAAGTGTTTATGAAGTGGTTATTTTGAGTTATTTGTGTTAGTCGAATAATTTTTTTGTAGATCTTGGTATAATTTTTAAATTCAAGTTTGTTTTTATAGTCTGGCTTAAATCTATACGACCAAAGTAATTTCCTTTGCTTCTGACTACAGATTTTTATTCCGCGAGATAGCCATTTGGTTCGAGTATTTGTTTTTATTGTTACATATTTCGTTGGAAAACACAATTTATATAGCATCAAGAAATCTTCTGCAAAAAAATCATATGAGTCATTAACATCATTTGTGCTATATACTTGCGCAAAAGACAAATTTTTCAAATAGTTTGTGAACTTTTTTAAATTTTCTGGAGATATGTCTTGTTTTTGAGTTTTCCAAAATTTAAGTTTACATGATTTATTAATGGGTACGCTTAATATTTGAGATGTGTGATCTGAAAGAATTAAGTCCTTTATTTGTGCTTTACAATCTTTTCTGTATGTGTGTGCAAAGTTATCAATACAGGAGTTACTGCTTAATCTAGTGGGTTCGTGAAGGGCTAAGTTAAGATTAAATTGTGTTAGAAAATGTTCAAATTCAAGTGAAATTTTATTTCTTCTTAAGATGTCAATGTTAAAGTCGCCCGTTAAAATTATATTTTTCTTAGAATTTGAGAATTTTTTTCAATTAGAAAATATCTTAAGAAATTTTTCTTAAGATATTTTCTAATTGAAAAAATTTTTCTTAAGATATTTTCTAATTTAAAATGGTTCTTTTTGCCGACGACAGTACAGCTGTTGTAAAGTGTACTAGTCCTGTCCATTATGAGAATAATATTAATGACTGTCTCAATAAGATGATAAACTGGCTTAATAACAATAACCTAGTAATTAATTTAAATAAAACAAAAGTAATGCATTTTCATCAAAGGTGTGATAAACCCTCAGTTCAAGTTACTTATGAAAATTGCAAAATAGAAGACACGAATAAAGCTAAATTTTTAGGTATAATTATTGATAGTAAACTAACGTGGAAACCCCATATTGAAGAAATTTGTCTGAAATTACATAAATCCGCTTATGCATTATTTCAGTTATCTAAAAAAGTAAACACACACACACTTTTAATAGCATATCACGGATTAGTTGCATCACTTCTGAGATTTGGTGTTATTTTTTGGGGGCAATCAACTGAAAGAGAGACTGTTTTTAAAGCGCAAAAACGATGCATTCGGTCTATGTGTGGCTTAGAAACTAACGAATCATGTAAATCCCATTTTAAATCTTTAAAATTACTTACTTTGCCATGTATGTATATATATGAGACTGCCTTGTTTGTTAAAATCAATTTACACTTATTTAATAAAATTTCCGATGTTAAAAAAACTCCAATGCGAGCTCAATACCTAAATCAGTTGTGCGGTATAAAATGCAGAACCGCTTTAATGAAAAAGAGTTTTTTTGGTATGGCACCTAAAATTTACAATAAAGTACCTGACGAAATAAAAAATATGCCCCTATTGAAATTTAAGAAAACCCTCTACTCACTTTTAATTGATAAGTGTTATTACAGTGTAGAAGAATTTATTAATGATAATTTGTAATACTTTGTGTGCAATTTTGAGACTGCTGTACCTACATAAATAAGTGTTTTCTTAAATTTAAAGTTTTTTAAAATAGTTTTATTTTTTGTTGTTGTAAGTACCTATAATTTAATTTTGTTTTCAATTAGTTTTAATTTCTTTGTTTTATCGTTCTGTTTTACTTTTTTAATTTTAATGTCTATAATTTGTACGCCTACACGGCAAAACATAGCGGCCTAATATTGTTTACCCAACACCATTATGTAATACCTATGTTTTACAAATAAATATTCTGATTCTGATTCTGATTCTGATAACAAATACGAGAAAGGTAAAAATAAGAACATAAATTATTACCTAAAGAAAAAAAAATAGTGTAGGTCGGATCGCCGCTATCCCGGTTATTATGTATTTTTGTCATAGGAACATCAATTATTTTTCATTATCATGATTAAATCTATATTATTCTAGAAAATTAGTTGAAACTAAATTATATTGAAGTCATAATATATGCAAATTCTTTATGCTTAACTTTGTTGTTTTAATGTTACATAGCATTGTAATTTAGTGTATGTTTTAAAAGTTAGAACATGGTTCAAAAGAAAATGTTAAAATAAAACTAGTTTTTTTTTTTCAATTTGGCGGCTGTCAATTGAAAGCGATTCTCCCTAGTGCTGAAAAGTATAACTTTCAACCCGGTCCTCGTTCATAATTATTATTACTTAGTTTCCGAGTTTCTTAGAACAGTGGTATCGGTCCCGACTTACGAGTTGTAGGTCGTAACGTGGGTTCGAACCTCGCCAGGCGCATTACTTTGTGTAATTTATTTCATCACCACTGCTCTCAAAACGGTGAAGGAAAACATTGTGAGAAAACCGGCATGTCCTAAAACCAAAAATTCGGAGGCCTGTGTTCCAGCAGTGGGAACATTATAAGCTGATAATGATGATGTGTGAGTATGAGTAATGAAAAATCTATATTTATTACGTACTGAGTTTCTTCCCATCTTCAGAAGCTGTGGGTCCCGGCTGTCATTTGTTTATCTTTGCAGTCATTACAGTGACTCACAAGTCACAAACAATTTTGACAAGAAGTATCATAGTACCCGGCACTGTTGATTTCCAGATGTTAGATGGGTAGTCATCATCATCATCATTTTAGCCAATTGCAGTCCACTACTAAACCCAGGAAGCGCTACAGCGCACAATCTCCCGGGTTTTTAATACGAGTCATGTATGTACGTTCGGTAATGCGAGTCAGGTCTATAATAGGGTATTTAACTGCATAAAACAAGGTCGACGGCGCGTCGTGTTCCACGCGCGCCTCAAAGAGTGTCAGCATAATGACGAGGCCTCCTCTCAGCCTCTCAGAGGGCTAAAGCCTGCCGGGGTCGCCGGACTTATACCATCACCGTGACCCCGGAACATAAAAGGCTATTGAAGGACACCGTGGATTTTAGTCAGTACAAGTCTGACAGTCCCTCTCGCCCTGCCCGGGGTAGGAGGACTCCTTTGATGATTTTAAAACGATAAAAAAAAAACTGCATAAACAAATTGAAAATCTGTTTAGTCCGTCAGTTAGAATATTGAAAATATAATGGACACATATATACTTTTTTTCTAAATCAATGAATATTGACAAAGATAAAACGCTTCCAAATTTGGGATCGGGGCTTGTGACGTCATAACGCTTGTAAAATTGTGCCGACCAAGTGAAGTTTTGTGATTTTTGGAATCGTTGTATTTTCATCAATTTTGGTTTACGTAACAAAAGAAAAAATACTGGTCTAATATTTTTTATTATCTATATTTCAGGCTAAAAATAATAACGTTTTGAGTACAATTGCCTATTATGTGATAGGTTAGGTTATCATCTGAGAAATCTTTCCAGCGACCTTTTAAAATCTCTCCGAAAATGTCAAGCAGCTCTTGGGTCACTGAAAGCTCCTCAAAAACACTTTAAGTCATATAAAATCTTCTATACGTAATACTCAGCGTCTTTTGCTATTAGCGGATTAAACCCTTTATGTCGTTGGTACCACATTGTGTAGAAGTGACTATTACTCAGCGACGCACCTTAAGCACTCATAATAATTACTTAGACGACTTGGCACCTGCGGGTAACAACAAACAATGAAATAAATCACTCCTCATAAAGAAAAGAGGTATTATATAGGATCCTCAATGAAAGGAGAGTTTTCCACATAAAACATGTAATGAATAGGACCGCCTTAGGTGTTTTCAGGAGATCCATCAAAAGTTGTCGCTTTGTGTAAGAGTTTGAGAATCAGACAATTGTATCTTATTTCAGAAGCCTAGAAAGGTTAGAAACTTTCCCAGTGGGAAAATATCTAAATCTTAGATCAAAATATGGGAAATTCCCACACAGAAACAACGACGTACAGATGTCACAAGCCCCCACTCTCCAATTTCAAGCGTTTTATTCATTGATAAAAAAAACTCGTCTATGTTATTAATTTTCAACTAACGGACTCGACAGATTTTCAATTAGGTATTCGTATATTATACAGGGTGAATTTTTCAACTGGGCGTGGATGGCTACTTTCGAAACTATGAGGAATATCGAAAAACGTTGAAAGGAGTCTCGAGGCCGATTTTGACGAAAACTAAAACTGCATCATTGGATTTTAGAAAAATCAAAAATCCTGGTCAGGAAACGAACCCGCTGATTTTGAAAAAAAAAATCACACCCTGTATTATTATACCGTTCGATAGTATTGCTAATAAGGATCAAATTCTGGGAAGTAATCATATACGGTGAACTTAAGGAAAACGTATAATTACAAAAAAACTGATTAATCTTCAAGGCAAAGACTGTATTTGAAACATAAGTCACCGTTTCTTCTTTAAAATAATGTTATTTTTAGTTCTACTCAATAATGTCGTATTGCTATGTACAGTGGGATTGTTGAAACGTCAAATCTAGAGACATTGAAAACAGTGAAATTTTATAATTTCGAATAAATATGGCTCAGTAGACGTAAAGTAACATGGAAAAATAGCAATTTCAAAAAAATCAGCCATTTCCTTAAGTTTGCCGTATATGATTACTTCACAGAATTTGATCCTTATTAGTAACACTATCGAACGGTCTAATAATACAGGGTGTGATTTTTTTCCAATATCAGTGGGTTCGATTCCTGGCCAGGATTTTTGATTTTTCTAAAATCCAAAGATGCAGTTTTAGTTTTCGTCAAAATCGGCCTCGAGACTCCTTTCAACGTTTTTCGATATTCCTCATAGTTTCGAAAGTAGCCATCCACGCCCAGTTGAAAAATTCACCCTGTATATTTAGAAAAAAAAAATGTTTTAAATGTAATTAATAAGTGGTAATGGAAGAGAAAAAATGTTAACTCTCTTTCAATAATTAATTATGATCAATGTCAAAGTTAAAAAAAAATAAAAAAAAATTGACGTGAACACAAACGCGCCGCAATTGCTCGCCTCACTTTGGGAAAACGGTTGTGACGTCACTTTGGGAAAGAATTTCCTTCACTGTGATAACTGGCTTCTACAATAATAATTTTAAAGTTAGAAAATTGGGATTGTGCAATTTAATCATAACAATTAAGGAATTTCAAGTTATAAAAGTTATGGTACTAAATAGTAAAATTATGGCTGGTTTCTTCCTACGATGTGATACATTATTACAACTGAATAAACTAAATTGGCAAAACGAAACTAAGAAGTGAGTTAGAAAATATGTAAGTATAAAAATTATCTAAGTGACGTCACAGCGCTCCGTCGGCGTCGGGAACTGTCGGCGTGTTTTCGGTTCGGAGTTCAAATAATTATTTTGAATTTAATATAACTTCTTAATTAGAGCAAAAGAAAACAGTTTGATATGAAATAAATATATGATCTTTCCTTAAAAGACAAAAAAAAAACATTTAAAGGACCAATTTCTTTATGCTGTAAAATACCCTATTCTTCCTTAGATTCTTTTACGGAAAAAGCGTAGATCCCTCTACTCTTTTTTTTCGTATACTGTGACCATTATTAATTGATAGACGGACCTGTCGGAAATTCTCTATCTAAAAAATTTCTTCGATTTTCGCGAACTATTAGTGACGGCACTTCGCAAGGGACCGACCTAATGGACTTACTTACCCGAGATGCTTGGTAAAGTGGTTCCTATTTTAGAAAAACTGATTTGCAGAGCAGTGGTGGCCCAGTGGTATCGGTCCCGACTTACGAGTTGTAGGTCGTGGGTTCGAACCCCGCCAAGCGTATTACTTTGTGTAATTTATTTCATCACCACTGCTCTCAAAACGGTGAAGGAAAACATCGTGAGGAAACCGGCATGTCCTAGAACCAGAAATTCGAAGATATGTGACATCTACCAATCCGCACTGGGCCCGCGTGGTGGATTATGGCCCACTCCCTGTCTCAGAGAGGAGGCCTGTGTCCCAGCAGTGGGAACATTATAGGCTGATGATGATGATTAGCTTTATCTATAAAGAATTACATTTTTGTACGCTTACTCCCTTATCCATTGTTAATCCTTACTGAAATAATAAATGTTCACATTTATTATTTGAGTGAGGATTAATTTTGAATAAAGATTAGGTTTGCAAAGATGGATGGATGAACGGAGGCTCTTTTTTTTAGCATGAGATTTCCGTATTTACTTACAGCGTGCAAGTATTTACGGTTTTTTTTGCATGGAAAATGAAAAAGCGCCTCTTTTGTGCGAACGTCAAAGTTCTCGTTTACTTCACGTCACAAAAACGTGAAGTCATGCTTTTTTATGTGGTGAAATCATCGAACGAGACCTCTCACCCCTGGCAGGGTAGGAGACTGTCAGACTTGTATTGACTAAAATCCACGATGTCCTTCAATAACCCTTTACGTTCCGGGGCCGCGGTTACTCGTTAGTCCCGCGACCCCGGCAGGGAAAATTCATGCTAGGGCCTCGGATGTTTGCTACTTTTTCGCACAAAAGCAAACAACGTATTTGGCTGGTTGCACAAATAGATTGATGGATTAACTAGGATGAATTAGTTATTTCATCCCCGTAATGGCGCGTCAATTATAATAATATATCTTCTGATATATTTCACTGAAGACTAATTAGCAACCCGGCAGGTGTTTATCCCTAGTTCTGTCATTTTGCTATCAGCTATTTGAGGAGCGCGTGGAATACGACGAGCTAGTTTTTTTTGTTTCTTTGCCTGGTTAAATCATCAAATGAGCCCTCCCACCCTTACTGTCAGACTTGTACTGACTAAAATCCACGGTGTCCTTCATTATTCCCTTTATGTGCCGGGGTCACGGTGATGGAATAAGTCCCGCGACCACGGCAGGCTTTGGCCCTCTGAGAGGCAATCATTGTGCTGACGTCGACCTGGGCATGGTCGGACAGCGAGTTGACAGCCAGTTAACATCAAAATACACCCTAGCTTTTAATCATTTACAATCCATTTCCCTTTAACTCATCCATTTCCAATATTTTTTATAAGTCCATTATCAAGTCTTAATTTTGATGAATGATATCATTATTCTTGTATCATAAAAGTATGAATTGTAATATCCTTTTTAAGAACAAGCTTTCTTTTTCGCAGCTCTAAAAGATAAAAGATTGATCACAATCGAAAATAAGTCTCATATTTCTGAAGAGTTGTTTTGATTTTTATTGAAGAAAAGCCTGTTCGACGCACAACCCCGTATTTGTCAAAGATTGGAAGGTTCAGATATTCCTTTTGTTAAATTATTCTTCTTTTTTACATTAAGAGGGAACTCCATCGGGCTTTTCTCCATGAAAACGTAATCCACAGTTTTTTTTTCTGAAAAATCTAGGCCTTATTACAACGTGCTCCAATAATTTTCTTTTTTCAAAACATAATTAGTAAACAAAATATAACAAACCAAAAATCCAAAAAATTGTCGTTTCTCACCACCATGTTCAGACACTAACTTCTCAGAGAAACTCAGTAAGTCGAGAACGATTTTGTAGGCAACCTGCACGCGTAGCATGGCGCTGTAGAAACGGGTTTTGTTGACGGAAGAATAGACAAAATGACCGAACTTTTGTTATACAAGGGTGGAAAGAAATCAATTCCCATATGAGGTATTGAGACGCACGAGCGAAGCGAGGGCGGCTATAGTCCGAGTGGGAATTGATGACTTTCACCCGTGTTAAACACTCTACTTTTCATTTCAAATATAAGGAAAGTAAAAAATAGTAGTTTTTCTAAAATATTTATTGATAGTAATAACATGAGTAGTACCTATTTAATAGTCTTTATTTTTCTTAATTATGTAAAAAAAAATTATAGCCGACTAAATAACCAATTTTAGTTCTATTTTTAAAATTCATTCCCGCCCTAGGGAGGGAAGCAAATACTATGAGTCTTTCCCGCCCAAGGAAGCATCGTTTTCGACCCGCTGCTCTGATCAAACACACACTACTTTCCGAGTATGAGAAATGAAAAAGATTTTTATCGGTTTAAGCATAGCAATGTTTAAAATATAGAAAATATATGTTTCTATTCTTTAATGGTGTAAGAATAGTGTCATATTTGTACAAAAAATCAGTCGATTTGTATAGAAATAACGATGAAATAACTTTGTCTTTTCTTGGTAGAATAGAGATAGAATCGCCATGCTAAGCGTGCTGAGCTGTAGTTGTCCGGTCCGGTAGGCGCAGCGCGACGGCAACAGTTTCATCAAATACCCAGTTTTCAAAATCCTCAGCACTACCGTCCTCTCTTAATATAACTGGCTCGTACATACTGTGACAAGCAATGAAATATAAACATTCACATAGCAAAATTCGAATGCTATTTTTTCGTGAAAAAACGAAGATAAGGACGGTTTTGTGGAAACGTAAAACTTTAACACAATATACAGTAGTGGGAATAACTTTTAAAAGTTGCTGGGTGTATAAATCAAGGCTACCTATAATAATATACAATACCTGCCGGGGTGCCGGGACTGTCTCACCTGGTAACCGCTGCCCTGGTACATAAAGGGCTATTGAAGGATCACTGTGGATTTCCCGTCCCGCCCTTGGCGGGAGGACTCATTTGATTGTTTTTACCACACAAAAGAAAAAGGCAGGCTTTCCGGCCTCAGAAGGCGCGGGCATTCGAGCGGCGAGTAATGGGCGATTCGCGCCTCAAAGTGTGTCAGTACAATGACGGGACCTCCCGTTGAGGACCAGGGCCTGCCGGGGTCGCGGGACTAACGAATACCGTGACCCGGAACGTAAAGGGCCATTGAAGGACACCGTGGATTTTAGTCAGTACAAGTCTGACAGTCCCTCCCGCCCTGCCGTGGAAAGGAAGACTCATTTGATGATTTTACAATGCTAATAAAAAAAAATTCGTCTGCAGCCAAACTAAAATTCATTCATCATCATAAGAGCCGTAGGACATCCGCTGTTGAAATCAGGCATCCAACATAGATTTCCAATTAGACCGGTTGAACTCGGCTTACAGCGTGATCCTGCTATGTTCATCATAATAATCTACGGTACTTTCACAGTTTTTATGTCGTGTGACTGGGACTGTAGCAACATAATTATTTTTGAACTGTTTTCATTTATTCAACAGTGCTATAACTGGCCTACTTGAAATAAATGCTTTGATTTGAATCTTCTGTGCACCTTGGTGATGGACGTTGACGACGATAAACTAATAAAATTAAAAGACCAAAAACTGACAAATATGTGCATAAAGGGCAATTGCTACCTTTAATCGTATTTTTTTTTCGCTTGTAGTATGGGTGCATGTGATCCCTCATCGACCCACCTCCTTTGTCAGAATTCGACCTCTTCAAGATACAGTCAAAAAACTTGATAGCTCGAGGCCATACTCTAAATTTGCCTAATGTCAGTTCCAAAACACGATTTTATACCACTTTCGACCCGGGAATTGTCTAGAGAGTGATAAAATACACTCTAAAGCTAAACCAACAGACCAAGAAATTTTATCGCGATAAAAAAGAAACTGTCTTAACATTTTTACGTTCATTTTGAGTTAGGGGCGTATCATTCAACATTTCCCAAGGGATGCTAAGTCCAACAGAGTCCGACTTGTAATTTATTTTCCATAATATCTACCAACTGAAAAAAAAATGTGGACTCAGATGTCTGTCAAAAAGGATACCCTTAGTTAACCGTAACATGGAAGGGGTGACAATATAAACACATTTTTTTAAGTACCTGACTCGTTGTTTTTAAAAATATAACTTGCGGGACCCGCTGTATATTACGACCCCTTAACAAAACGTGGCCTAATGATAAGCGGTGGCAAGTTTATTTAAAGCTGATTATTATGTTATGAGCGTATACTCATATTTTGTTTGGAACAATATTGCATTCTTCCCTTCAAGTTTTATGCTTAAAGATGATTGAGTGAATTTTCTTTCTATATCTGTACTGAAATAGGCGTATGACTATGAACTTTATTACTATGACCGTCAGTACGAGTTTTAAAAAAATGGATGCGTATGTTTGCTTTTATTCAATTGATGCATAATTATTTACAAAAATATAACGCATCCCAATTCCAGGGCGGGGACTAATGAAGTCGGCAGCAATTAAAAGCTGTAGGTACTTGTGACGTATTGCCAATTTTTAACGTGTCGTATTTTCGTCAACTTTGGTTTGTGACGTATTGCCAATTTTTAACGTGTCGTATTTTCGTCAACTTTGGTTTGTGACGTATTGCCAATTTTAAACGTGTCGTATTTTCGTCAACTTTAGTTTACGTAACAAAAGAAAAAATATGCGTCAAATACTTTTAATAATATTCCAACTCAACTTACCTATTCGATTTTTTCAGTCAAATAGCTTGATTCATGATGGTTCAGCGATTTAGGCATAAACACGTAACAGACAAAGTCACTTATGCAGTTGTAATATTAAGTGGCATTCCATAAAGAAAAAACGACTTTGCTTCAATGCATAGTTTTGAAACCCTCTTCCGAGGAAGAGGAGCCAAAAATAAAAGCCGTAAACACGTAAAGGTGGCTCCACTTTCGAGTGCAATAAAAACACACTTATCCTGAAATGTCGTCACGGTGATTTTTATTTGCTCTTTATTGCCTCATACTTTTTACTCTTAGCCTGGACTGCCCTAGAAATGGTACGGGATCAAGTTTCCAGGTTAATCCCTTCCAATGCGCTTTATATTATCAGTTTATGACGCCCCCCGAGAATGTGTCAGCACCAATGGCGGAACTTTTAACAATGATAAGTTTTTATTCTTTTTAACTTTCCGTAAATTTGACTTCGACTGCGATAGAAAAGCAGTGGAAAATTTATTTAGTCCGTCAGTAAAATTTTTAAAAAATAATGGAAACGTATTTTTAATTTTGTTGAATTATTGCATATTTTAACAATGATAAGTTTTTTTTTCTTTTTAACTTTCCGTAAATTTGACATCGACTGCGATAGAAAAGCAGTGGAAAATTTATCTAGTCTGTCAGTAAGAGTTTTGAATAATAATGGAAACGTATTTTTAATTTTGTTGAATTATTGCATATTTTTACAAAGATCTAACGCATCAAACGAAAGTCACTCGTGACGTCAGAAGCAAGTGAAAACTGTACTTTCATGTGACGTATTGACAATTTTAAAAGTGTCGTATCATAGTCAATTTTAGTTTACGTAATTGATGAAAAAATACTATATTATGTAGCTGGCAGACTAATTAATTTTTTTTCGGTCAAATACATACTTTCTTTTTAATATTGTTCCACTCTACTCTAGAAATGTTTACTGTATCGTGGGTGCGTTAAGTGCGTTTACAGACGCGGAACAACTGATTGCAGATTCAGTTACATGTCGTCAAAATTTCGTTCATGAAAGGTATTTTTTTTTTCGTATTGTAACATTATAAGATTAATTGAATCTGATCATGTTTGTAATTCTTAATGCATCATTGTGATGTATTCTGAATAGTACATCAACATTTTAGGGGCCGCGGTAGACCGCGAAGGAGATGGCGGGACGAGCTGGATATTTTCCTTGAGTATTGAAAAGAGGTGGCGCAAAGTCGTGAACATTGGAAGGAATGGAGGGAGGCCTTTGCGCAGTGGGACAGTATAGGCTTAAAAAAAAATGTTTTACTGTTTTAGCACAATCAGGCAACAAGGCAGAAAAATACTAAATTTTGCCGCCCAGCCTGAGTCCTGTTGTGCCAATTCAAACATACACATATAAATGTGGAACAACCCGATATAAAATAGGTGTCGATATAGTATTTGACCGCTACTCCAGGAAACTTCATTATATGCAGCTACCAGCTAGTATGTTGAATCTAGTACGAGCTGATATTGTGAAACTTGTATTATGTTAGTAAACTATTCGTGCACTATCCGACCACAATTAGAACGATGGTGCCATATTGAAATAGCTTACATAAACAATAATCAGAAAATAATATTAATAAAATATTAACTTTAATAAATATTATTGATTCCTTTCTACAGAGGCCTGACCTAGCTTGGACTGCTCACGATACCAGTGGACCACTATTTTTTCATTTTCAATATATGTTTTTTTGTTTTGGAAGAAGTATTTAAAAGGTGTAAAGAATAAGGAACAATAATGAATAAAGAAATTATTGAAAATACTATGAAAAAATATTTACGCCCAAAATATTTTTTGATAATCGTAATTTTCAAGCGACATTTGACGAGATCGAGGTCATTGACCGTAATCGTGGTCGATTATTACATACATAATATGATACTTGAACCTACGGTAGGTTCAAGTATCATATTATACCTTGCTGAAATGATCTGTATGTCCGGGTCAATTTGTCGGGAACCGGGAAATTGTCACGACAAATTGAATCCTGGTAATGAATGAACGTTGCATCAAAGGACTATATTTCTTTCTAACTACAGTCGATACTACTACGGCAACGAAATGCTCATTCTATACAACTCATAAGTTGGAAGCTGTAACTACTGAAAGCTTTTTTTTATTTTTTTCATGATTATTTTCCACGTACATTTTTAGACACATAACAATAAACACTCTTTTCTTTTAAAACATCATAATCAAATAATCTTACTAAGGTCAACAAACAAAATTCGAGACCTCCTCTTTCGAGGGTCAGTCTTGAATCCCTGACAATGATCTACACACAATGAACCGCTGACGACTCCTGTAGAATACGAATTATAACAGGCACAATAGGAACAATTTGTCAGTCAATCTGTTTGTCCTCAACAAAGGCCTTTATTTTTGCAATTCAATACCAATTGTTTCGTATCTGAAATATCTGAATGCGGCATACACATTGGTATACAAAAAACCCGAATACATTGTGATCAAAACTGTGGGCGACAGATTTTAACTGAACCTTTTAGTAATCATTTTGTGGCCTTTACGATCAACTAAATTGGTTGTATGGTGTTACCATTGCTGGGACACAGGGTTATCTCGTCCACTTTGAAAGTGGGCCCAGGGATCATTTGTCAGGGTCACGGGACAGTCTCATCAAGTAACCGTGACCATCGAACGTAATGGCTAATGAAGGATCACCGTGGATTTTAGTCAGTAAAAATCTGACGGTTCCTTCAGTTCCGCCCTGGGTGGGAGGACTCATTTAATGATTTTACCACGATTAAAATAAATAAATAAAATAAATATTCCACAACTATCACACAACGCCATCTAGTCCCAAGCTAAGCAGAGCTTGCGTTATGGGTACAAGACAACTGATAGACATACTTATATATTTCTAAATACATACATATTATAGATAAATTACACCCAGATACAGAACAAATGATCATGCTCATCACACAAACATTTGTTCTGGGTAGGAAACTGGGAACCCACGACCCCCGGCATAGCAGTCAGGGTCACTAACCACTAGACCAACAGGCCAGTCAAAAGTATCAGATGCTTCTTATCTTTTTTATTAACTTGTCCACTTCGAAACTTTGCATGGGGATCCAGTTCCACCTTATCTCTTTTTTATTACAGTTCAGTTCGTCCACTTTCAAACTTATCTTGGGATCCAGTTGCACCTCTTCTTATTTGATAATAAGCAACTGGGCCATGGGAGTAATTGGCCGCTCGCTGTCCGCATAGAATTCCAGCTGAATTCCAGCAAGCACTGAAAGTAATGACCAGTTTATTAATTAACCGGCAAAAGTACTAGGCTGGCATGAATACAAGGATGTCTTCGTATAAGTGACTCTGTGAGAGGGAGTGGTCTGGATGTGTATTGGTTTAATTTTAATCTGTATTAATCAGCTTTGATTGCCAAAGAAAACTGCCAGAACCAGAGGCCAGGTCAACTTATAAATAGTGCCACGAATTTTTAAATATTGACGCCCTCACAGTTGACTTTGACAGTTTGGATAATCTCCTCATTTTGAAAACCGCCATTATGGTTTTCTGATGGTGTCACTGAATTATCGTTAGTATACCATAGGCTTATGCCTATACGCCTATGGTATACTTATTCAACGAACGATCATGATATGAAAAAACCTTTTTTACATTGGACCAATCTTTATGAAAAATTTAAAAAACGTTTATTAAAAAAACCGTCTTGAACGTATCGATATCACATATTGCTAAAGCAGACTTTGCCCGCAGCAATTTAAAAGCTTACTTCGCTGTCACAAACATGTATTCAGGAAATTTATTTCGCTTCTAAAGATACTTTACTTTCGGGAGGTAATTATTAGGAAGAAAACTTTATGAAGAGAACTTTGAACAAATTAGCAATGGAGTTTACGTTGAAAAACTTTTGATTGATGTACTCGTAGGTATTCACTTCGAGCCATTTGCATTGGAGAGATGAAGTTTTCATTTCGATATGTTGAATATGTCCGTGGTATTGCTTATTTTATTACATTTCCGTATTGCACACATTTATTCTATGACACATCTTAGTTTAATTTACGTGTAAGTTTCAAAATGTTCTAAAGTGAAGCATAAAATGGATGGATGCGGAAGGTGTGGACTGCGACAGGCCTAGATAATTTGATTTTGATTTGAATTATTTGTTATGCTTAAAATCTATCTCTAGAGAGCCCCGAATACACTTTTTAAAATCATCAACCCGCCTCCTCTTTCGCGAGCATGACTGCTTCGCAGAAGGAGGCGACCGCTTCCCACTCCGTGCGCAGCATGGCCGCGACCAATGCCGGGCGCGAGAAGTCTCTGCCTAAAGCTGCCGTGAGGACACGTCGGTGCTCTGCCCAAGCGGGGCAGTCTTGCACCGTATGCTCGACGGTGTCCTCCGGGCAATGTTCGCAGTGGTGACACCAAAGCCCCGAATACACTACAGAAAAAATTAAGTAACATACTGTGCGTGGAATGTCCCCAAGACAAATGCCGCGGAACATTTTTTCCCTCAACATGCACACAAGATTAATCACCAGAACCTCCTTCTGCGACATTTCTATTATCTATTAACACTAGACTAATGTGACCTACAAAACATTCCGAGGCATTGTTTCGGTCGGGACCAAGTAATTGTGCTGGTTCATTTGTAAAAAAAAAAAAATTGTCCCGGGCCCGAGTTTCATACCCCACAGGGGGGTATAATCTCTTAGTTAGTAAAAATAAAGACGATCTAATAATTTTGAATGTTCGATTATAAACGAAACCACAAGAGTTCAAAAGAGGCTACAAAAAACAGCACAAGCGCCCATCAAGTTTTTAAAGACATCGACTAAGCGTATGGTCGACGCTTCGCGTGATCAGTGCAGAGGGCTGGCCTATTTATATTTATAAGTTTCTATTACTACGAGAAAATAAATAAATAATTTGTTGGTCAAAGGATCAGAATCGCCATCCAACGTGGTAATCCTGCCAACGTTCTAGGCACTTTCCCCATAAACGATGATGTGGATAATTTTTTTACGCCCTGACAATTTTTATTTCAGTTTTAAATTAATACGTTTTGTAAATCTTTCAATTTTAGTATTTAAATACTGTTGTATTTATGTAAATAAAGTATTTTTTTAATAGATGTTTATGTCCTACTGCTGGGCAAAGGCACTAGAAAACAGCAATAGTGTCCTAGTGCTGTTTTCTAGTGCCTCTTTGGACTAACTTTCAAGGTACGCATCTAGATCGAGTCAAGTCACCGCTATAAGATAAAGAAAATACATTAAAATGAAAATTCACCACCAAAATCGTAATTCAAAACAAAAGTGGACAAGAGTCTATGAGAAAATGCCACCACAAAATCAGGGGAAGGCACAATCATTTTTTCATTTCGATTGAAACATGATTCGGGAGAAACATCAAAGCAGTAAGATGAATCGATGTTTTGGGAAACCACGAGATACTACTAAATGGCAGGAAAGGTCGGTAATGTGACCTCATGTTGAAAATAAATCTTCCTTAAAAGGATGTTAAGTATATGAGGCCAAAGTTTGTGGCAATGCAGTATACAGAAAGGGAATTGGGAATAGGAACCAGTTTTGTAAACTAAAGCATAAACAATAAGATATGATCATGAGATATGATTATCGGCCCCGTCTTACGAATTGTGGTTTCGAACGGGGCCAGACGAATTACCGATGCTAGCTTCTTCCCACTGCTGAGCAAAGGCTGCTCTCCATGACTTCCAGTTTTCACCGTCAAAGTGGACTACTGGTCGTCAGTTTCAATCCATGACCACCCCCTTAATGTTGATCACAGTCAACACCCAGGTGGTAAGGTTGGACGTGGACTAAACCTCTAAGGGCCTTTGCACACCACGTTTATTAAACGCGCCGTCGACTTGCGTTTTGGGAACGCGCGACGACGCGCGACGGCGCGTTTTTGTGAAACAGAGCAGTTTGTTGTCGCGATACAAAGTGCCAAACGCGCGTTTGCATCGCGTCTGTATCGCTACAAACGCGCGTCAACGGCGCGTTTAAAAAACGTGGTTTGAATAAACACTGCAAAAGGCACTGAAGGAGTAGAGTGGTTCTTAGTAAGTCCTCCCGTTTTTATTTTTCATTCCATAAGCGAATTAGTATATCTCTGTTTGTATACAATTATCAGCGTGTAGGAGTGGTGGTATTTTTATATAGAATTTGAAATGTTTAAAATTTGTAGTTGGTTGTTTAGTCTAGTGTTAATTGAGCTCATGATAGTTTTGTGTTTGCAATCGATTTGTAATCGTTGTATTTACTTTGTATAATGAGTCATCTTGCTTCAGCGGTCTTTTAGGTGATTTTTCTAATCTATCTGTCTTCGTTACCCAAAATTTTCCAAATACTATTAACCTTTAATTCATCATCATCATCAGCCGGAAGAAGTCTACTGCCTTAGACCGCGGACCTCGGTTGATTAATGTATCCCAATTTTAGGCAGACAATAATTTCTTCTCCTTCTCGTCTTTGTGCAATATTTGGTCATGTTTGACCAGTGAGGCTAAGGCCTTTCGTACACAAGGCGACGCAAGTCTCCGATACCTTACGATTTCGGTATCCAGGCCACTATCGCAATACAATCCATAGAGGTTTGTAAACACGCACTCGTCAATGGATATCAAAGTCGTAAGGTATCGGAGTCTTGCGTCGCCTAGTGTACGAAGGGGCTAAGAACTCACGGCGCGATTTTGCCCGCGCCCGTTTCGGTTGCGGGCCCGCAGCTTCTGTAGAATACAGATATTTATATAAAAAATTAAAGCACAACTCATGTAGCATTTTAATTAGTAATTCGCAAACTCGGCAGCCACCTTATCGTGCAAAAAAGCGGTTTCGTGAGTTTAGAAATAAAACCGCAGTACCACAACCGCGGCGGCCGCGGGTGAAAAACGCGCCGTGAGTTCTTAGCCTGAATATGGTCAGATTGTCATACCGAATACTGCGCGATTGAAATAGACCAAAAATATTCTGAAGTAATATGCGAAATAACAAGTAAAAGAGTTATTAACTACTCAGAACTTGGTTGCACCGTGACGTTGAAGATTCGCGCCAGTCCGCGTATCTCTCGGTAAAGGTTGCTAGGGTTACGTTAAAATGCCATTAGCTCGACTTTCCAAGCTGCGGGGAACAAATATAATCTTAGTTTGAAGTGGCATCAGCGATGTGAATCCAAGTGCAATTTATTTCGCAAACATCTAAGATAGTGTGATTCGTTTTTAAAAGTGAGAAAGAATTTGAATTTCTGAGGTCACACCTCAGAAATAAAGGCTATGTCGGAGGTCATGGGACTGTCTTAACAAAACAGGATCTGTGACCCTGGAACGTAAAGGGCTATAGAAAAATCCTTCGGATTTTAGTAAGTACGAGTCCGATAGTGATGCTGCTCCATCCTGGGCGGGACTCATTTGATAATTTTACTAAAAAGATACTGAATTTTCATGTTGTAAAATTTTATAGACCCATATGTCAATTGATTAAAATCCACGGTGAGTACGGCATTTTTGTTTGACGTTTGGCGAGGGAAGTCCTTTAAGACAACTGATCGCATTCCACGATTTCGTTTCAAAGTACGCGGCGTATGGCATAACAACCTCGTCGATCTCAATTAATGCAGAGCAACGCGCCTGCTATCAACCCAACCAAGATTCGTGCCGTTTTAACAGACCTTACTGATCCTGAAACATCCATCTTAATCTGTAGAGGATTTATTGGTAGATCAGTAACTAGTTCTTGTTGGTTGAATACCGAAAGTGATTTTCCTTAGAAACAATATTATTTTCTAGGTTTAAATCCATGAATCGCGCTGAGCCTTCCACGCAGGCATTAAGAGGGAACTCCATCTGGCTTTTCTTCGTACAAACGTATTAAGCAACGGCTTTAAAAAAAAACAAAATGGTACATTCTTAACACCGTATTCAGACGCTTCTCAGAGAAAATCAATAAATTTTTAACAAAAAAGAAAATAATAAAAACATAAGTAGATATTTTGTCTTCTAAATTGTTTCTCATTTTTTATCAGATTTGTTCAGATCAATCCAATTTTGAACAAGGAAACAACGGAAAACAAAGCTCAGAAAAACACAGAAAAACAGTTTCTTCAACCTATTTTTTAATTTACTGGGTACTACCGTCCGCTCTTTTAATTAATCCGTCAGTTAGAGGAATGAAAAATAAGGAACGTTTTTAATTCACAGAAATAAAACGCATCAAAACTCGAGACTCCGTTCGTGGCGACAGAATTGTACCTAAGGGTGACGAATTCGGCAGATGATCTCCGGCCACCGTAGACGCGGGCATGCGGACGGCGAGTAAAGGGCAACTCGCTGTCCGACCATAGACCAGGCTCGGGTCGACGGCGCGTCGTGTTCCACGCGCGCCTCAAAGAGCGTCAGCAAAATGACGGGGCCCCCTCACAGAGGGCCAAAGCCTGCTGGAGTCGCGGGACTTATTTCCATCACTGTGACCCCGGAACATAAAGGGCTATTGAAGGACTAGTCAGTAGAAGTCTGACAGTCCCGCCCGCCCTGCCCGGGGAGGGAGGACTCACGCACACAGAATGCACAAAACATATTTTAAACGAGCCGTTGACGTGCGTTTGTAGCGATACAGACGCGACACTCACGCAACTCAGACGCAGCTTGTAGACCTTTGCACACCACGTTTTATTAACGCGCCGTCGACGTGCGTTTCTAAAAGACGAGTAGACGGCGCGATTAAAAAACGTGATGTGAATAGGCCTTATAGGCTTACGTAATAAAAGAAAAATACGGGTCAAATAATGTTTGATAATCTTGCGGACTAATTAGATTTTATCAACCATTTTGCCTATTCTCGAGAGTCTATAAATATGATTACCTTACTATACCTTTCTGGTACAGGTATTCCTAATTTGCAAAGGCACTACAGATGATTACATCGACCATCAAACATAAAAAGAAAAGGTCGGTATTTTACAGGCGTTATGACGTCACAAGTACCTACTACCGAATTTCGAAGCGCTTTGTCTTCGTCAATATTCATTGTTTCAAAAAAAAACTAAGTATACGTGTTCGTTATTTTCCAATACTCTTACTGAAGGACTAAACAGATTTTAACATGATCAGTAAGTTACCCTATTTCAGCCACGAAACAAGTTCAATCGTCACTAACATTTCTTTTAAGAAAATCCTCCAAAATGAGCCTCAAAATTTTCCATATAACTCTGAATAAGGCACATCGTACTTATTTTATGAGAGCAGTATGAAAATATAAAGGTATAAATAGTTTTATGTCCCAGAGGTATCCCGTAGTTTAATAATGGTGTTTATTATGGACATAACTCCCTAACTGGCATAAAAATTGCTCTTAGTGACGGACATAATAAAAATGGAGTTTTCGTGTTTTGTGGTACTATATGGGGTGCTGTTCGCACAAATTAGCTAATGCGTGGTAGTTTCTATTAGTTCTAAGGCTTGAAAATAACGTTATAATATTTTACAAGGTAATTTGTAAATTGGGAGCATTCCTTAAAATTGATCTTAGGCCTTATTTGCAACAAAACCCCAACAACATGGGGTCCAAACCGACTAGTTTTCAACTCCAATAAAGGAACTTTATGACTCTTATTTTCTCATGACATGATTATTATTCTAACAAACTTGTATTCACTGGATAACAAATCACCCTGATTTAAACATGGTGATTTGTAATTCAATGCTTTTCTTGCAATGATCTTTTTTTTTTCGTGGTAAAATCATCAAATGAGTCCTCCCACCCCGGGCAGGGACTGTCAGACTTGTAGTGACTAAAATTCACGGTGTCCTTCAATAGGCCTTTATGTTGCGGGGTCACGGTGATAGAAATAAGTCCCGCGACCCCGGCAGGCTTTGGCCCTCTGTGAGGGGGCCCCGTCATTTTGCTGACAGCTCTTTGAGGCGCGCGTGGAACACGACGGGTCCCGGCATGGTCATCGTCGACCCGGGCATGGTCCATGGTCGGACAGCGAGTTGTCCTTTACTCGCTGTCCGCATGCCCGCGCCTACGGTGGCCGGAGATCATCTGCCGACGTCCGACGCCGTGAGCGTGTACCACTGCGGTTGGGGCGGAGTGAGGACGCTGTCCTCTCTCTCTCGCGGCCCGCCATCTCCTTCACGAGCATAACTGCTTCGCAGAAGGTGGCGACCGCTTCCCACTCCGTCTCGCCCCGCAGCATGGCCGAAACCAATGCTGGGCGCGAGGGGTCTCCGCTCGCAATGATACTGATAGGTACCTACTTATAATACTAGACTTTGTTCTCAACAATTTTAACCCCGAAAACATAAGGTGCAAACTGACTGGTGTTGAAGATTTTTCGGAAAATTTTCACCTCTCCCTCCTCTCTCTCAACGTAATGCAATCAACATTTACGTGGAACATCCCATTCCTGGTATATTGCGTCATTTCACTCAAGTAATAAGGAACAAAGTTGAGTGAACTTGGACAGCACTGCATCATATTACAAGTATCATGCAAATAAACTATTCATAACAGATGCACAACTTGTGTGTAGAAATGCTTCTCGGAGTTTCTGTAGAATATGATTGGTCTCGTCGTATTTAATGACTACTGCCTTGTTGGTGTCTGCTTTTCCGTCGACATGGTTTAGGTGCAACTCTACGCAAGACTACATTTTATTTATATTAATTTCACTATACATCATTTACGCATACAAGACGTGGATGAACACATCCGAAACTATAAAGAATATCGAAAACGTTGAAAGAAGTCTTGAGGCCGATTTTAACGAAAACTAAAACTGCATGTAATTGGATAAAAACAAAAAAAAAACAATTTTCTTGGCCAGGAATCGAATTAGCTGATTTTGGAAAAAAACTCACCCTGTATTATATATTGCACAATTATTATACAATGTACCTACACACATTATACGATACAGAACAGTACATAGAAAACTGAATACAAATGTACTGTTTACTAATTCTTGCACGGGTTTTATTAAAATGCTTTAAAAAGTACTTAAAAAAACAACAAAATATGTCCCGAATTCCACGCCAGCGGATCTGGCAACTCTACCTGAAGCCTTTCATACCAATATTCCCCACATATGTATACCTGCCAGTTTGGTTAATCAATGTACAAGAACTTCTATTGCACTTTGTAAGTTCTAAGCCAGAGAGCTGATCTTGAAGCACGAGTTCTAAGTTACCTAAGTTTATTATGTATCCGTCATTAGCTTAGAAGTTGGTAATGTTACTACTGGTTTAGACGTATTGCACACAACCGCAATATTAAGCAGACATCGCTTCTTAAGTTAGTATTTAGACGAAGTGAAAATTTTCAGATTGTGTACACAGAGCGTGCACTTTCGAATTTTGATGCGTTTTGATGATTTAACAAAAGAAAAAATACGTATCCAATATTTTTCATAACTTTAACTGATGGACTAATAAGATTTGCATTTTATTAATACTTGACACATGCCGATTCATTTTGTCGTGTTTTCTTGTAAAGGTGGTAGTTTAATGGGCGACTCGCTGTTCGACCATGAGCCATGCGCGGGTCGCCGCTGACGGCACGTTGTGTTCCACACGCGCCTCAGAGTGTCAGCAAGATGACGGGCCTCCCTTTAGAGGGCCAAAGCCTGCCGGGGTCGCGGGTCTTATAAATTACTGTGACCCTGGAACGTAAAGGACTATTGAAGGACACCGTGGATTTTAGTCAGTACAAGTCTGACAGTCTCTCTCGCCCTGCCCTGGGTGGGGGACTCATTTGATGATTTTGCAACGATAAAAAAGGTGATAGTTTGCAAAAGACGTAGAATAGAATTAAAGGACAACTTTTGGAAAGTTTCTTTCAAGCATCATTCTGAAGTCAAACTCAGGCTTTAAACTATAAATAACCTGAGTAAGGCTTTCAATACACTGAATCTTTCAAGAGTAACTTTTAAGAGGTCGAATTTTCGGCTTTTCAAAGAACCGGTGTAAATTAAGGTTAATTATCCTTAACGAGTAGGCAACTCGTTAAGTCCGGATCCGGAATCGGAGGGTAATAATTAGTGTTTACTGCCCGTAAAAGTAACGCTGAAAAATTTAAATCCCCAGATTTTTATTTCATTTATTGCGGATTATGGGGATTATGTCCCACATCCTCGGCGACAAGTTTGACAAATAAAACTTTTTGCTGTCCTTCTCAGAAGCTTCAGAGATTAGAAAGTACAGTTTTTGATTAAAAATAAAATGACTTTTAAATATTTTCCTTTTCACACGAAATAACCAGATTACCAATAGTGTTCTCGCGTTTATACGTACTTACATCCGAATGTACTAAGATAATGTATATAGCGCAGTGGCCGAGCTATGCTATAACTGCGAAACTGCGTGTCGTGGGTCAGATTCTACACGTAATTTTTTTTTTTTAAAGTTCTGCAAGTGGTTGTTCCGAGTTTAGTTGTTTGTGAGTTATGTGAATGATTGTAAATGTAAACAGCCACGATTCAGGAGAAATTCTTAGTGTGAAAGTTCCTTTAAAAAGAATGGCAAAAGAAAACAAATCTCTTGTGTCTAAACTACCGTAATACTACGATGCGTGAAATATTTTTGTTTTTAAAACGTTGCCCCACACTAGGAAATTCTCGTGTCGTGATTGCGTTTACAAACATATAAACTCACATACACGAACGCCCAGACCCGAAGCAACTACTTGTGTATCACACAAATATTTGCTCCGTGCGGGAATCGAATCCACGACAAGCAGCGCAGCAGTTCAATCGCTTAGCCACTGCGATAACCGTGCCGCCAAAATTATACGCAATATAATTAATTACTAGTAAAATCAATTGTATTCAGCTGAAAAATATTTTAGGCTACACATTCATTTCTTTTATCTCAAAAGATGACAGCTGTATCTCTTTTACCAAACCCTCGAGTAAAATGTTAGTGGCCAGCAATTTACATCTTCACCTGTAAAAGAGTCTATGGTCACATCCTCTCACAAGATCAGGCCTGATCTTGTGGAAGGATGTGACGGCATGGCTAGCGGCTTAGCAGGCTTGCTAATAAGCTTTTGGCATTGGCTGACTGGCTGCGGATAATTGGCTATGGCGGACCGGCCAAGGCTGAGCTGGGCCTCAAGTCTGCTAATTTTATTTAACTCACATGCTATTGATATTCGATTGAGACTCAGTCACGATTCCATTACGATTAGAACAAATTTGGTATTCTGAAAAACTTCTATGTAAGCAATAGAGTCTTAATGTAAGTGTAATGTGTTGCCAAACAAACGTCAAATAAGAGCAGAATACCGATAAAGTCCACAATCGATTTACGATTTGAACACGATTGAAGAGCAGATTAGCAAATATTCTGATAGCAGTTCAATGAAATGTCACTGGAAAACCATTGGTCTTCAATAAGTAGCAGAATACCAAATGTAGTTAAAACTGCTACTGAGATCCAATTGATATTCAATTGAGCCATTTGTAATTTAGCAGACTTGGGGCCCTTTAGAGGCGATATCTAGCTAGGCGTCGCACTCTAGCTGGCTGCGGTTAACTGGCTGACTGGCCAAGGCTGAGCTGCAGAGGCGATATATTGCTAGGAGTAACGCTACCCAAAATATTCATGAAAAGAAAGTAGAGGGATATTTCCTCCAATTCAGTATATTTTAAACTGCACCACGTCTTTTCCTTCTTAGTTGCAAAACAATATAGTTGAAAATTCGTAAAAGTATTTGCTACAAACTCAAAACTCGACAGTATGCAAACGGTATAAAAGTCAAGTGTGAGTCGTACATTCCTGGCAAAAGAATACCCTCTAGAATTGATGGAATTCCGTTCCAACCTTTTTACGACTCTTGGTAAATATTTGCACATTTTTAGCCCCAAAACCTTTTATGGACAACCCTAAGCAATTTGCTAGGGTTGTGAGAAAAGTTGTTTTTATGTAGATTGAACTCGGGTAATAACAGCAAAAAAGGAAATAATATCATTTTAATTTTAATTGGATAACCCACGGCAAGCGTTATTAGCTTCTGAAGAAGTTGTTTACCATGATTAATTATGAGCTTAATTCAACAATGGTTCAAAGTTTACGTAAATTAATAAAAACTCGTGGTCTAATTAACTCTGATCAGCTTTTTATATTTATGTTGTAGAATCATCAAATGAGGTTTCCTTGCCAGGGCAGGGCGGGAGGTACTGTCAAGTTTGTACTGACTTAACGTCACGGTGTCCTTCAATAGCCCTTTATGTTCCGGGACCACGGTTATCAAGTAGTCCCGCGACTCTGGCTACTCTCATCTTGACGTTCTGTCTGGGTTTTTTGCTTCTAAGCTAATGTTTCTTGAGTCTGTGCCCCTAGGATCTGCTGAAAAGATTGATCAAATCAAATTCATACCGACTAAAAAATGCTGGGGAAAAACACTTCAGCATTTTTTGCGCGGTAAATTCATCCAACGAGTCCTGGTTGCAGAGTAGTATCTAGACTGTCAGACTTTTATTGGTAAAAAAAGTCTTAGGCAATCAAAAGTCTTAGGCAGTCATTTCAGTTTAAATGCATTTTTTGTGGCTTTTTGAACGAAGTCAGTATTCTGTGTTTTGGATAGCGTAGGTACGTAAGTGATGATTTGGTAAAAAATGTAACTAAAATAGCCGTAATTTATTTACTCAAACACAATAAATTCTTTCAGTATCGAGGCGCATAAAATGTAAATTTATGTCGACTATGCCTCATCTGTCAGGGCGGTAGCGGTCACACAATAAATCTAAGTGATAAATTACATTATCCGACATGGGGAGCGTGTGGTGTTACTATTTTATAAGTTGTGTGTGTTGCCTGTGCAAAAAAAGATTTTTTATCATTTTGAGCATGCGTGAGACTTTTTTAATCCACTTCAAAAAAAGGAGGTTATCAATTCGACGGTGCGTTTTTTTTTTAGATCAGTTCAAGAGAAAACTTACAACTAACAGCCTTCAAAACCATCACAAAAAAGTGTAAAATAACTTATGTTTCGTTAGTCCGTGCCTTTGTTTTTATAATTCATTTTTGCCACCGATTTCCATCATCAAAATCGGTTCACTCAGTAAGTTATGAGATGAGGAGGAAAAACATAAAAGAAAAACTGTCGACATAATAACGTCCTTCTTTATTTAGAACTCGGTTAATTTTTTTTTATGATAGATAACATGAGAAGTTTTTACGTCATGTTTTGTAACATCGAAGATTTTTTTTTTGTATAATCATGTCAAAGAATTTCCGCCACATAAAAAAAATACCTGAAAATATAACGTAACACCAAGAAACACGAAAATCTACTATGAAGTATAATGACATCAAAGATAAATGCAAATTATGAACTTTGGAGGAGCGCCAATTTTTCGCACCTGTGAATCCTATTAACCTTTTCACTCCTCAAAACGTGATAACGTTAATCTGAGGTTATTCCGAAAAAAAAAACAATGTATTTGTTTAACAGCATTATTTATATTTGGTTAGGTTAGGTTTCTCAAGGCGCGCTCCACCCACTGTATCGCGACCCGTCGCGTAGCGCGGGATGGCAGATTTTTCATTGTATGCAAATATCTCAATTTGTATAGAAATTACGCCTAGCACAACACACTGCGATCTCCGGCCACCGTAGGCGCGGGCATGCCGGCGGCGAGTAAAGGGGAACTCGCTGTCCGACCATGGACCATGCCCGGGTCGACGACACGTTGTGTTCCACGCGCGCCTTAAAGAACGACAGCATGATGACGGGGCCCCCCTCCATGGCGACAAAGCCTTACCATTTCATTACCGTGACCCCGGAACATAAAGGGCTATTGAAGGATACCGTGGATTTTAGTCAGTACAATTCTGACAGTCCCTTCCGCCCTGCCCGGGGTGGGAGGACTCATTTGATGATTTTACCACATAAAAAAAAGCGCAACACACTGATCCGCGCCACCAAGTCCAAGATCTAAAGGTGCCAGCCGGAAGCAACGGCTTTACGTGTTTTCCGAGACCCGGAGGAAACTCGCTGTAACAGACGGTCACTCATCCACAAACCAACCTCGGCAAGCGTGGCTTAACCCGGGAAATCAGACTGTGCGGCTGAAATTATTTAGCCAAGAGCTCGTAATCATATTGACGAACTAATTAATATAATTATATTGACGAACTAATTGATATAATTATATTGACGACTTATTGATATGATTATATTGACTAACTAATATTGGGGACACGATTAGCGTAGGGGCTGATTAGCCATTGGCGTACGAATTATACTAGTGCGCAAATACAGATGCACTCTCTAAGGATGGCCACGAGTGACAGACTGTATGCCGACTTGATACAATAGGCATCAACATATTATATGTATATTTTTTTTTATATTATATTATTTTATATATTATATTCCGTGAGCTACAGTTTTGAAAAATAATGGACACGTATTTCTTGTTGCATGCATGTTATAACGCGTCAAAATTTTAAAGTAAGAGCTTGTGACGTCAGAAACGAATAACAACTGTCAAGTACAGTTTTTAAAAAGAACATTTTAAAAAGGCAATGCGTCAGGTATATTTTGCGAAAGGGACATTTTGGACCTGACCCTTTTTGAAGTGTCGTATCTTCGTCAATTTTGGTTTGCGTAAAAAAGAAAAATACGTTTCAAATATTTTTTGATAACTGACGGATTAATTAAATTTTTTCAATCGAATACTCTACCAATAAGTTTATACTAGCTGCTCAAACAATCCGTGTATGTTGATCACGGAAATCGAAGATGAGTAATACGTATATTGTATAGCCACCTTTCAAACTTTAGGGGTCGTAGGACTCTCTAAACAAGTAACCCTGAAACGTGAAAATATCGGGGTATTGAAGAAACCCTGGATTTTTGTCAGTACGAGTTTTAAAACCTCATCCGCTCCACACTGGGCTCTATGGGGGTTTTATACGCCCCATTACTGTTACGTTCGGTCCCTTGAGACACACAGTGTTTGTTGGGAGTGTGAAATTTCCAGAATATTTAATACTTATTAGACATGTCTGACTTCATTATCAGTACGGCAGTCAATAAGAGAACAAATTGTTATGTCAATGAGCATTTAGAGCGACTGGGGTGACCATTGATTTCATCCAATAAACCAGGAATAGCAATCGGCATCAGTGGATTCCGGAGTCGGACATTTTATTCCTTATACTAAATATATTTGAATGTCAATGAAAAATTTAATATCAATAGTTCTGGTCTTAGTTACGATTCCCAAGACGGGAAAAATTTCAGAAACTTCCTACAAGAATTTCTCAGCAATAGCCATGGAGCTCAGTCGAAGACAACAGCAATAGTGAAAATGTGAGTGCAATACAATCAATAAACTTATTATAATTCCTTTGGAAATTATAGGAGTGACGTCAGTTTTTGTGATTCTTTCATAAGATTTTGTAAAAATATGTAAATAATTATGTCAGCCGTTGGTCCTGGCTGTCATTTAAAGAACTACTGTGCCCAACACTAGGAATTTCTCCTGTATCGTGGGTGCGCTTACAAACATACAAAGTCACATACACAATCACCCAGATCCGAAAGAACTATTTGTAGATCGTGCAAATATTTTTTCCGTGCGGGAATCGAACCCGCGACACACAGCGCAGCAGTCCAATCGATCAGCCACTGCGCCAACCGTGCCGGCGATCAATTATGACAGTCGTTAGTCAGAAGCTCGAAAGTCTGACAACCAGTCTTACCAAGGATTATCGTATTACACACTGACTGGGTTGTGGAGGTCAGAAATGCAGTTGCTCCATGTAAATACTAATATCAGCTGGGAAAAGGCTAGACAAATGATGATGTAAATGTTTATGTTGGTTATTTTTTTTTCCAAAATGACACTGACAGTATTACTTATATACCGTCGGTAAACAGCTTTGGTGACTCTAGTCAGAACCCGAGAATAATTAATTTCATCAAAACAAGCATTAACACAGACCTAGAAAATTAAGGGCGCAATCAAACTGCGCACAAGCTTAATTCAGAGTCTCCCTACATCGTCAACGGTGTCACGTCGTCGGTACATAAAAATTAAATGGTAATGAGCTATAAACCCGCCTGGCCTTGTTTTCGACGAGGAATTATTTACTTGACGTTCTAGCAATCAGTCTGATTTATCACGCCGTGCTGAACTGCCTTTTGCTTTCAAGATTTATACAAACTAGCATAAGTTCAGCTTTGTACCACCGGGCAAGATTATACTACTATAAAAAAATATACCTTGAGTTAATCTAGGTTAACCCGTTCAGTCGTTTTTACGTGAAAGATCCCAGTTAGATCGTGAAGAGGCCCAGGAAATTGCATGTCTTTTGCATCCAAGTTTGAGTACGTTGCGGTATTAGTTTGTGCAACTGAATTCAGTGCCTATTAACAGTCCGCAATGTAAATCAAACAGCGTAGGCAGGCCTCCCACTAGGTTAATCGAAGATATCGTGAGAGTCACGGGCAACCGATGGATGCAAGTGGTGATTTGTCGTTCGCGAGGAGGCCTATGTTCAGCTGTGGACGTCTTTTGGGCTGATGATGATGATGATGATGAATGTAGTCCACCTTGCATTCACCAAAGGAAGGACTAATTTTCACAAAAAAGATACTGACATCACGGGCTTCTAGACAAGTACCATGGCCTCATTAGGCCAGAAAGAGAAAAGATTTCCACCGAGGCTAAGTGGAGTAGAGATGTGGATTTCTGGTTGGTTATTCAAACACATCTCCCGTCCTCGCTTTGGTGGAGTCCCGTCCTAAAGGCCCTTTTTTCAGTGTAACTAAACAAACCCATAATTTCTATTTACTGGCCACAGTAAAGGCTCAAGCTAAAGGCTTACCAGTATTGTAAAATACTGTTGTCCAATAATGGCCTACAATCGAATGTACCGTCACGTCCCCTTAAATAAGTTATAAACCAAGGCTCTGTTTATATTTATTATCTCGTCTTATATCAGATATTTTAAGCATTAAAGAAACTTAATTTTATAAACATTTTTTGAATGAAAATTAAATATGAAAAATGATTGAGACACGCTATGAATTCTTCAAAAATAAGTAAATGTTGCATTCGTTATTTTTGCAATGTAAATTACAATAATCCAATATTAGAATTTATGTCTAACAAAACTTGGGAAAAGTAGGTAACAGTGTTGATTAGTGCGGTCACTTATTTCTCTTCAGTTATTACATCGCTCTATCTGTCTGCTCTAAAGAATACGTAAATTACTTTACCTCCGCCATTACTAGTTGTGTAACGGTTGAAAATTATTTCACTGGTAATTTCTAATGAATTTGTTAAATCTGGTTTATTATGATGAATGGATGGATCACTCAAAAAGGACTGTACGGATTAAGATGGAATTTGGCACACAAGTAGTTTATAACCTGGATTAATATATAAGACGCCTTACCATTATTACGTTCCTGTGGCCTTTTCTCTGTGACAGGGATCGGTGGGCCATAACACCTCGCGGGCCCAGTAAAGATTTGGTAGATTTCACATGTCTTCGAATTTTTGGTTTTATGATAAGCCGGTATCTATCTCTACCTCCAATGTTCTCAATTGGTTAAATATGACAACTTGCAATGATTTAAATACGACAGAAACAGGATTCTAAGGAAATTCCGATAAACGTCAACTATACACAAATTAATATCATCCACAAAGCTTTGAGATCAGGTTTCCGAAACTTCGAAGTGAATGGTGTTTAATTTGAAATGACTCCCTTGACGGTCTCGAATGCGGTTTTATCAAGTAGTTTCTAATAGTTCTACCACAGGTTCTACTGACTGTTAATGAAAGGGTTGGTAATGTCTGTGGTCTGTGGGACCCCTTGCTACACAACGCAAGGCAAGTTTACGATACCTTACTACTTTAATATCCAGGACACTATCGCAATACAAATCCATAGAGGTTCGTACACAGGCACGCGTCAATGGATACCAAAGTCATAAGGTATCGGAGACTTGTGTCGCCTAGTGTCCGAAGGACCTTAAGCTCAATTTGGCGAATGTGTGTATAATGCAAATTGGTGACAAAAGTTATAGCAAAATGCTATAACAGTTTACTTAACTACTGATCAAGCAATTAGCTCTTAGCGGACATAAAATCGCATCAATTCTAAAGGCCCATCACGGTGCATGCTTTGCTCGCGATCACGCGAGTTGTGACCAAGCCATATGGTATGAATGACGTCAATGAAAACGAAACGTGTTCGTAGTTTCTGGAAGAAGCTAGCCACAAGTGTGTAGTCACTTCGGGCGCCGCGTTGGGACTGCGCCTTTACCCGCATCAGAAAATTTTCGATCAGAATTCCTTGTATGATGAAAAGAATCGGATATTACTATCTGAAACATCAATTTATGTGGATATTGTACGCCGAGCGTGCAATATTCTTCAAAAGATTTATTTCAAAAGTTTCAAATAGCTCCAATCTATGATAGTAAGTGGCTGATTCTTCACAAAAGTTGAATAAATGAATGAAGACTCAGAGAAAATTTGTTACGTCAGCATTTTTGTTATTGAAATTTTAAGTCCCTTCTTTGAGCTTCAGTGCAAGAAGGATGGACTTCTTTTTAAAGCTAGATAGAGAATACACTTTCTTATGATTCTTTTTTTTTTAATACTTTACTTAATAGGTACTCAAAATAAAATAAAATAAAGTAATTTAAATTCTCTTAAACAAACCTACAGACACTGAATAACTTGTTGTTGAGCTCCTTGAGGTCTGAGTCGAGCTACACGATCACCGACAAATGCTTGAACTGACTGGACAGGTCCACTCAAATCTGTGTGGTTCTTTCTTCAAAAGACCGTCTCAGACACCCGCTTGCTTGATCCTCGTATGACCTGAACAATGTCTGGACTTTAACCTCTGATTTTGTTTCGGCTGTTTCTTCTCAGAGTAGTCAGGTACGAAACACCAGCCTCATCTAGCTTTAAAAATATTGATTATGACGTGTAAAAGTGTTTTTTATAACCAACTTACAAAATAAATATCATTTATAACTGCCTCTATTCCATACAAACATTTTTGCAGTGCGGGAGTTGATGACACGCAACGGCCACCAATCGCTCAACCACAGAGTCATTCTGTAAAGGTAACCGTGACCCTGAAATGCTAAGTGGAACGGAAATAATAGGGTGTATTTTTAATTAAAATATGCTGACAGTTCCTCTTGCTACACTCAACGAGGAATCATTTGATGATTTTGACAAAAAAAATGGACTCATTTGATAATAATTATTTTGACATACAAAAATAAAAAACAAATTTTTGGCACAAGTATACATACACATACACATAATATAAAATTGAACTTACAATCTAAACGAGAGAGATAACATACCTTTTTTTTTTTTTTTTTTTTTTTTACGTGGTAAAATCATCAAATGAGACCTCTCACCCCGGGCAGGGCGAGAGGTACTGTCAGACTTGTACTGACTAAAATCCACGGTGTTCTTCAGTAGCCCTTTATGTTCCGGGGTCACGGTGATGGTATGAGTCCCGCAACCCCGGGAGATAACATACCTAGTGTGCCTTTCGACTGTGCCAAATATTTGGATATTTCCAACTTGTTACAATGGGTTCAAAAGGTATTCAACTGTAATAGCCCTTATCTCAAGAGAAAGTGCCGACCTACTTATACAGGGTGAAATTTTATTAATGAGCAATATTTTATACTCGGGCATTACTAACGATACTAGTCGTATTACGGACGCGCGCGACGTACATGCGCTATAAAATTTACTTTTGGATTTTTTGGGGTGTATGTTTTTTTTTCATTACTTTTAGTATTTATTTGCAATAATAAGCCTTTGCAATGTGCCATACAACATTTTTAAATGTGTCAATAATTGCATTAATAATATTTTTGATTTGCGATTTATTTGCCGTAATGCAATCAGCATCGTGAGTAGAGCCTTAGATTAAAATCACCACCAACACCATCAGCCTATTATGTTCCCACTGCTGGGACACAGGCCTCCTCTCTGAGAGAGGGAGTGTCACATAATCCACCACGCGGGCCCAGTGCGTATTGGTAGATGTCACACATCTTCGAATTTTTGGTTCTAAGACATGCCGGTTTCCTCACGATGTTTTCCTTCACTGTTTTGAGAATAGTGGTAATGAAATAAATTACACAAAGTAATGCGCCTGGCGGGGTTCGAACCCACGACCTACAACTCGTAAGTCAGGACCGATACCACTGGGCCATCACTGCTCTCAGATTAAAATATTACCCATGATTTCGATTTCACCCTGTATACAGAGGCGCGAGCATGTTTGAGATAGGATCAAAATTAATATCGTCGTAATTTAATCATTATCAGTAACGTTTGTTAGAACTCCTATTATAATTCGCTAATATTCTCCTTACATACTCGAACATGTTACATAAAGTAGATACATAAAGCTAAGTGAAGTCATGATACATTATTGGAAATTAGATTACTGCTAATTAACCAAAATGCGACGTAAATACTCCTTATGTCAGATATAAACATTACTAAAGGTAGTTTGTTACTTATAATGGCAACATTAGTCTTTGTTGAATGTATTTGGTAGATTATACTATTTATGCGAATGGCAACACAATAGTTAAGACACTCCCTCACCGTGACATTCACATGTAAGTAAGAATCCTGCGGTGTTTATATGAGTGCGTGAAGTATAGACGTACTTTTTTTTAATTAAGTAATCACGTATCCTGTATCATTTTATTCAAATTTTTCCAGGGTTTTATTTTTTTTGAAATTCACTACACATGCGTTAATGTGCTTAATATTTCTGTATTGTCATGGAAAGATTTTTTATTGTCCACACTCTATAATATAAATGCAAAACTAACCACTGTAATTAACTAACGCTGTTTGTCTCGCTTTCCTGCTAAAACTACTGAACCGATTTATGTAAATGAAATTTGGTACACAGATGGTTTATTGAGAGCCTAAGAAAGGACATAGGCTAATTTTTATTGCGGAAACCCCGCCCGGTAAAAGGTTGTATGGAAGTATTGTCATTTTTAAAGCTAGAATGATGAAACTACAACATTTATAGGAATGACGTCTTAGCAAGAATTGTTCAGCCTGATGAGCACTCTCTGTTGACATTTAAAATTGAAGATCTGGAACACTTGATGTGGAACTCCAAGTGCCTAACTGACTGAGCCGAAATGACGTCTTAGCAAGAGTCAACAGAGAAGTCAGCAGACAATGCTTCTGCAGCATTCTCTGTTGACGTATAAAAATTGAAGATCTGGAACACCTGTTGTGGAATTCCAAGCGCAAAGGTACAATATAACATATATAGGAATTACGTCTTAGCAAGAGTTGCATCGCTAGAAGCTGCATCCCAAAATTGAATTACACTCTCGAAATGAAAACGTACCTAATAGCCAGACAGATATTTGATAAGAAAGATAGAGGATTCGACGTTGTAGTTGAGAGAACTCGCAGAATACCAAGATTAATTTGCCAAGCTGTCTTTGTTGCGAACAAATAACGATATTATTATGTAATATTACACAAAGCAATGACAAATATGGGATATTTGTCGCGAAGATGGGTCAATACACTAACTGTAACGAGCAGAGTATGAGATAAATTAATTTATACCAATTAATTAAACAAATATTTTATAGACTCCACACACTCATTTTTTCAAGAACTTTTTTTCTACTGATTCAGAGATCCAGGGTTGACGTTCGGCGTGGTGGTCTAAGGGGGACGCCTATGTTCAGTAGAGGACGTCTTCTGGCTAATCACGATAAAGTTGATTCAGATTCTCAAATCCAGACTTAACATCTCAGATTCACAGACTGACTGATTCAATAAATCCGTCCTATTCATACGTCAGTTTAGACATTGGCAAAAAATAAACCATAATAATAATATGCCTAACCCTTTGTTGTGGTTTCATCAAGGCTTTGAAGGATAAAACGAAAGTATATTTTGACAATTCAATTCACTACGCAGGCTTTTCTTATTCTACGAAAAACATAAAGAGAACCGATATTAAAGTTGACGGTGTTACTAACCAAATTGAATGTTGGAGCACACGGCTTCAAAATTCAATTTGGTAAGTCTGAATGCAAAATGGAACAGTTTTTGTATGTAAGTAGGTAACATACGAATAAGAGCGAGCAGCCAAAAGCGTACTTATTTGACTGTGCATACATTGCATTGCGGCTCGACGTGGCTTTAATGAAAGGACAGATTTTTGAATGTTTTACTTTATAAGGTAATGTTTTGACAACAAAAGAAAAACAAACCGCCATTTGGAATTCCTTTGGTCCTCGTTGACTTACGCGCTAATCAGACGATAGGAGCATAAATTGTTTGGGCCGAATCGATTTAGCCACCGACATAGTCCACCGGATTAGCAAGCTGAAGTGGCAATGGGCAGGCCATATTGCTCGCAGAGCAGATGTCCGATGGGGTCGAAAAGTGCTAGAGTGGAGACTAGCAAGCGCAGCGTAGGACGTCCACCAAAAAATTGGACAGACGACCTTATAAAGGTCGCCAGAAGACGCTGGATGCAGGTCGCTTCCGACCGGTATATGTGGAGATCTAAAGGGGAGGCCTATGTTCAGCAGTGGACGTCTTCCGCTTGATTTAGAATGTGGACCAAAGCCCGAAACGACAGTGAAATTGTAAATGCAACGAAAATACAATCTTGATAATACTCTTATTCTTCCGAAGAGAAAGTTTTCTAATGAAACTGAAGACTATGGCATCCTCATGAAATTGAAATCATTTTTACAAAGAGGAAAGTATATTAATGAAACTGGACTCATTCTTACAAATACAAACAAAAGGCCAGTTTTTGAAACTGGACTCATTTTTACAATGAGAAAGGCATTATGACGACACTAGACTCATTCTTGAAAAGAAAAAAGCGTCTGTTTAAAACTAGACTCTTTTTTGCGAGCAAGAAAACAGCGTTTTGATTAAAACAGGGCTCATTCGTACAGAATAGGCAAACAAAAAAAACCGTTTCTTTCTGTCACATTTCCGGTTTTTTTGAGGGCACAAAGGTCAAAAATACAAAAACTTAAACATCTGTTGAACATTTCTTAAAGACTTTTCTAAAAAAAGTGTGACTGCAAAACGGACCTTACATCAACGTCATAATCTGACATCTTTTTAGACATGTGTTCAACAGACGTTTAAAAGTGTTTGTGGTACGACGGAGAGTATTTATCTATCTCAATTATTAAATAATTTTCTTAGGAAGACGATCTACTCAGCGACAAAACCGAAAGCTAAAGATAGATTGTTGTTTTTATTTATATAACTTTCATATAAATTCATTGAGAAATCTATAAGCAGTGGACCTTTAGAATTGTGATTTAGTGTCATGTTTGACATTTTCTATCGAGCCAATTATTCCAAATCGTGTTTCTATCTTTTTACGATTTACTTGAGGATATGTTCAACTTTAATAAAGTGATTTTTAATTATTAAAAACATCAGAGTTCATGAGACTTTTAGACTTTCGAAAATCTTAAAAGGTACCAGAACCCCGCCTTAATTATATCTGATTTTCTGATCTCCGTTTCAATTTGTAATATTTACAGAGTACACTAGTACCTAAGGATTCCGTTTATTAATTATTTGAGCCTCAATTATCCGACGCGGCGACGCCTGCCGACCGGTAGATCCACTTCTAAGAATATTCAGCGTCCCAACTAATCCCTCCTGGTGACCTACCTCAAATGGTTGGGCCTTAAAAACATCTACAATGACGAAGAAATCGCTTCATTTGTCACAGTGGTAGACTTCTTTATTAAGTACTATCTAAATGGAACTTAAATGAGAAAAACATGTTACATGTTTTTTGGTTTTAAAATTGTTTAGTTTTAAGTTATTCTTGTTTGTTTCTTTTATGTGTGTACTTGTGGCATGTGCCAAAAAACGTTTTTTAATTATTTCTTTATTTCAAAGAGATCATCTTCTCCAAAATCTACCATTAAAAAGAAACAACACCTATTCTCGCCTATTTGTGCGTATTTATGTAAAATGAAACCAAACAACAAACATTACATACAAAGCAAAACCAAAACACAGCACAACGGGACTTGACTAGTCAAACAAATAAACATAATTATAAACGTAGTTGTCGTAGCATTTTATGCAAAACTGGTGCACACAGTTATGCGTAAATTCAAATTTTAATATCAATAATGATTTTTCTATTATTGAATTTCAAATGCAGTGATTTTACTACTGTATTTTTATTTAAACATGCATTGAATTAAAGTAGTATCGCAGTGGAGATCTACCGCGGAACTTGCATCGCAATACGGTATTTTACTCAAAAAAAATATTAGTCCGAAATGTAGATTATTAAAAAATATTAGACCCGTATTTTTTCTTTTGTCACGTAAACCAAAATTGACGAAGATACAACGCTTTTAAAAATCACAAAACGTCACTCGGTCGGTTCAATTTTACAAGCGCAATGACGTCACAAGCCCCCACTCCCGAATTTGGAAGCGTTTTATCTTTGTCAATATTCATTAATTTGAAAAATAAAATTAATAAATTAATTTCAATATTATTACTGACGGACTAAATAGATTATCAAAATTATTTATGCAGTAAAATACCCTACTGTTGTTTGTGTAATTTGTATTAGCATTAATCGATATTATATTGTGCTTCGAAATTCCGTATACCGAGGCTAATCAATAAAATTACTAAATAAAACTCGCTGCCTCTAAGGCTTCGTCTTATAACCAACCTTGATTTACGAACTGCGTCAAAGGATTTGGTAGCATGTGCCGCTAAAAGTTTGTTCGGACGTGTTTCCTAATTGTTTCCTTCGCTATCCCTTGCTATTTGTCTTTGACTAAGTACTTTCTGAAGTAGAACCGCTCGTATTTCAAGGTTGAAACGTAATACTTCGTATACCTGGCAGTTTATGAATAACGATTGATTTATTGGACTTAGTAATTCTGGGGGCCACACTAACGGGTTATGCTTTTTATAATCGTGATAATGGACGTTTAAACGAAAATTTAAAGTCCATTTTCGCAAAAATTAATGACATTTCCCGTTAATGTGGCCCCTGCATAAATTTTCGGTTTTTGGAAATCATTTTGTAAGCGCAATAGTTAGCGGCAAAAGTAAATAAAAAATGCATAAATAGTAATAATGTCACAAACAACAAAGGATCGGAGGCTTTTGTTTATATCGTGGTAAAATCATAAAATGAGTCAAACTTGTACTGACTAAAGTCGATGGTGATCCTTCAATAGCGAACGTTCCAGGCCTAGGCGAAGCTGGGGAGGGATGTTACGGAAAAATCAACTGTGAGTCTCTTTTTTCGAGTAATCAGAACTGAAGTTCGGAATCGGAGTTTTATTAATTTGGTTTGTTGGTACCGACAAATAAAATAGCTTTTAGTCTGGGATACCCAACGACGATATATTACTAGACTCCTAATAACAGGCGACCGATGTCTGTCAACACATTAGGCAAAAAAGTCTTATATCCGTCTTATTTCGACCACTCCTGTGAGCTGTAAACATACCTTGAGCACATATTACCTTGAGACAGAACAGACGTTGAGTTAGCCAATCACAACGCAGTACTCCGTCCCCCTCGCTTACGTAGTACCTCAGTGAGTTGACAGAAGTTCCCTAAGTCGTGCATGCGGAGTCTAGTAATATATCGTCGTTGGGAATACCACATAGGAGACTATGCCTGCAAAGGGCGAAGCCACTTTCAACTGCTATCTTCAAATAAATTCACAAAGAAAAACAGTCACACATTTTGAAGGAAACTCGTGTAAAAAGGAACCTTAAGTTACGAAGTACGACTCAATCGGGTCAATAATGTTTAAGGTTTCCTTTTGTTCATATTATTATGTAATAGCTACATTTTACCTTTGAGACGGAAATAATACAAAAATATTGTAGATTTCTTCGTGTTACCCTTTTGAAACAATATTTTATAAGTCTCCTGAAAATATCAAAGAGGTTTTTGTAAGCAGTCATGTTAACAGAACATTACTATTTTAAAGATATAAAAAGTGAACGGTAACAAAGGTTTTTTTTTGCATTGGCCATATTTAAATTATTTGTTTAGTTGTTGAGAAAATATCATTATGACTTTCACCCTGGGTGGAGCGGAAAGGAGTGTAAAACTTTTACTAAAACCTAAACATTGACTGCAATCGATCTTTGCGTTCCAGGGCCGCGGTAACTCTTTCGAACAAAACCTGGCCATTCTTCACACCCTAACCTCCCTCCGTTAGTAGTTATTTTTACCCGTGGTGCTAGGCAACTGGACTTCTCTTAGTAGTAATGTCCCTTGGCTTGGTGCCTATTGGCCTTGTTTTGTTCTGTCTCCTGCTTGAAATGAAGGGAAGTGGAAAAAACAAATCCACACTGGTTATGAAAGAACTTGTATATATTTTTATTAGCTGCCACGGTCTATTTCATCAACGATTTATAATTTTCTTGAATTGTCTATTTTATATTTTCCTATGGGCACCTTTTACTTGATACATCGTTCTCACATTATGCACCATCTTAAGATGAATGATGTAACAAAGATTTTGTTATAATTTTGGCGATTGAAAAGAGTGTCCATGGATGGAGTTTCTTGCTCATTCTTCTCCATAGAGATCTACGCTTTGGAATGAGCACCTACGGTACTTTCACAGTTTTTATGTCATGTGACTGGGACTGTAGCACCATAACTATTTTTATATAACCTATTTTTTTTTGTCTTTTGACAATTGAAAAGTGCTTGTGACAAGCCTACTTGAAATAAATTATTTGATTTGATTTGATTTCATTAAACTAAACATTTTCTTTTTGTCCTCAGCGTCCGTCGCCAGAATAGCAAAGTTCCTGGGAGCGACAGGCACTCCCCTCCTCACTACTGGAGGCTTTACCTTTGATTTCGTCAAGCAGAAGCAGACGTGCGAAGACGAGTTTTATATGCTGGTCCGGAGTGGACCTCTGGGCTTTAAGGACATGGCTTACTTCATCATTGACGTGATGAAAAAGTAAGTATTTTAATACTTGTTTTTTTGCAGGGCTCGAAGTTATGGTAATTATTTTCTTTGATAATAACCGGATATAATTTAAAATTTAAAGTTAAAAAGATAGTTTAGAAAGTAGCATATTATTGTATGTACAAATAATAATAATATGATGATGACGAATAACTACCGGCCATTTATTGTGAGGGATAGCACGGTTGACATATGTCGGGCATGCCACCGCCCTGGCAAATCAATCCGTCACATTATTTCCGGATGTTCTCGTCTGGCTAACGGAGAGTACTTGCATAGACATAACCTTGTAGCCAGATTCCTTTCTTTAGAGCATGGACCGTTGGCGTAGGTAGCTTGGACCCTGTTTCCGTTAACGGTGGGCCACTACTGTTTATATTTTTTAATGTTTTTTTTTTATGTTTCATAAAAATATTTAAAAATGAAAATAATGTGAAAAAACGACGAATAAAAGAATTAATTAATAACTTAAATGTAGCAATATTATTATATGCTACATTTAAGTTATTAATTAATTATTTTTAATTTTTCACATAATGCGTTCCAATAAGAAAAATTGCATTCATAACGTTGTAATGTTGTTTTATGTGTCTAATTTTTACCAATATGTAATTATCTTATAATATAATAACTTCGAACCCTGCTATTTACTGTAATCTATAATTTTTTGTAATATCAGTAAAATACTGGATGAATTTTTGATATAAAGCAGTAAAAGCTTGGAAGTGATTCACTCTTATACCTAGTTCGTCTCGTAGATTTTTTGTAGAAACAGAATTGATTCCACTCAAAATTCTTTTTTTTAAATTGTGACTGCTAATTCTCTTGCTTACTGTAAATTACCCTAGAATCCAAATAAAGTATTTTAAAATACAGGTTGAAACTCCAATCAGCAAAAATTTACTTTAACAAAAGTTAAGGTTTATTTTCACTGTTTTAAGATCAGTTTCCTGTTGCTTTATTTCAAAAATTCAATCCGTACTCTAGTCAAAACCTTAGGTTGAAACTTCTTTTTCAACGAACGTGTCCTAAGGCTAAACATGTACAGCGGATTTTCATTCGCGTGTTTTATTCCGCAGAATACGGAACTTGCGAAATCCGTAGGTCCTTAGCCTAACCTAAATGGCTATAAATATGTTTTTTTTTTGTATACAAATTGTACACACAAATAAATTAATATTTTTAGTAGCTATATTTCTTTGTCTTATTTTACATATTATTATGGTTACAACGTTGAAAAAGCGGTTTCTGTTTAATAAGAGTTTTATCTTCTGTATTAAGTCATTGGATAAAACCGTTGTCATTGGAGGTACTAAAGGTAAGGTACTTAATAAGTAAGGATCACATTATTTTGCCACTGCTTCATCACAATTGCAACTTTAACGTTAGGAGAATATAGATCAGTATTAATGGCCCGGACTTGACAGTTATACATAAAACATATTTCAACGAATATTTAAATCATTTTTGATTTTAGCAGAGATGCAAGCAAATGCAAGGGTAAAATAACTGTGTGTAAAGACTGTAAACCATTTCTTTTTTAAATATTTTTCATCGCTGCATTCAAGTATAAATACAAACAAAAAGTATTCGTGAAAAAGGTAAGTAAGCACACGTTTGGAAGCTTTGGTGCGGGTGGGTACTGTGACTAGTGTGTGCCAAAAATATGGGATAACATTTTTAACGCAAACTTATAATATGTAATATAAATGCAAAAGTTGTGAGAATAGATGGCTGGTTGTTGGTATTTCATATTAATACTCTCGAACGGATTTGGAAGTAATTTGGTATACAGATAGTTTGTGACCTTTTTGACAAAGAATCATACGGCCCGCCTGATGGAAAACGGTCACTGTAGCCTATAGCAATACCGAATCATAGAGACTTCTGAAGCTAGGAGACGGGATATGAGGGAGAGGACAGCGGCCACCTCACGACCCGGCCGCTTCGGGAACCGGCAAGGAAAGTCGCGAAGAGATGTCCGGCCATCCCGTAGGCTGGGGGGACATGCGGACGGCGAGTAAAGCGTGACTCGCCGTCCGATCAGGGACCTTGCCCGGGTCGAAAGCGCGTCATTGTCTCTGTCTGACGCAGGAAAGACAATACTTACTGAGGTCGCCGGACTATCTTATTCCGTCAATTTGACTTTTGAAACATATTGAACAAGTTTTTTTTTCGTATATACAATGAATATTTTTCAATATTTAAACTAAAACCCGAGAGCTCGTGACGTCAAAACTCAATAAAAATCGTACTAAATTGTGACGTATTGCTAGTTTCGAAAGCGTCGCGCGTCGTGTCTTCGTCAATTTTGGTTTACGTACCAAAAGATAAAACACGGGTCGAATATTTTTTGATAATCGAATGGACGCACTTGATAGAAATTTTTAGTCATATAGCCAATTTCCCAGTTTAACGGGCTACCATTGCTCCATATTATATCATCATAAGTGCGTCATAAATACATAATGTTATCCGCAGTGGTTAGGAACTGTCATAGAGTTACAGGAATAAATCAATTTGTTTGGCGTTTCGATATCTGCTAAAAGCCGATGCCGCATCGCCACTAGTAAACATTATTATTGTTTTTTTGTAATACCATGTAATATTTGGCGGTTGGACCCTTGCCAGATCAATGAGTATTCTTGCCACCAAAAATCTTATTAAAAGATTTGTAACGTGAATGGGCATTACTCGTATTTTACAAATAATGGCGTATAAATCTGACAGATTTTTTCCGCAAAAGTTGGAATATTTATCTAGTCGTATCTTGTTTCCTGTAAATATATGAAACATACATATACCTAGCTATTGAAATATCGGGTTCTGCGTTTTCATGTAAATGCTGATTCCGGTTTATTTCGTAGTTAGATATCTTCCTTTTTTTGGCAATGCTGAATTTCAATCTTATCCTATTATATAAATAAAGCCCTCGTGAAAGTCTTACCAGGATGTCATACCGTTTTCATTTTCATCATCATCAAGAATTGATCCATACAAACTTGTGGTATTTATACACTAACTAACTAACTAAAAGCGAAGGTAAAATTCGACGAAGTAGTAAGATAATCATTGGGAATCCATCAGGCAATCCGATTGATAGAAAAAAAATGAGATAGCCGATCCGGAAATTGGATCCAGCCGTAAAAGTTGCTCTCTGTCTATTGCATAAGCGGGAGCGGAGTGGCAACGTGTTAACATGTTTAGAGATATAAAAATTGTGAGTAGCGCTAAACAAATAAGAATTAAATTTGTTCTACTATTTGTGTTGAGCCGCAAGACGATCTCCGGTCATCGCAGGCGCGGGCATGCGGGCGGCGAGTAAAGGACAACTCGCCGTCCGACCATGGACCATGCCCGGGTCGATGTCGTGTTCCACGCGCACCTCAAAGAGCGTCAGCATAATGACGAGGCCCCCTCTCAGAGGGCTAAAGCCTGCCGGGGTCGCGGGACTTATACCGTCACCGTGACCCCGGAACATAAAGAGCGATTGAAGGACACCGTGGATTTTAGTCAGTACAAGTCTGACAGTCCCTCTCGCCATGCCTGGGGTGGGAGGACTCATTTGATGATTTTACCACGACAAAAAGAAAAAAAAAACTATTTGTGTTGAGCTTATAATGATGAATGAATGGATGTTTTATAAACGACTGAACTGATCTGGATCTGACACAGTTGTGAAAATAGTCGGAAATAATACGAACGGTACTTTTTATTGAGTTTTAAATAGCTGAGGTCACAATTCGGTAGATTTATTTTAGAAAAGTTGATGTTAATGTATGAATCTTCCCTGGATTTCTAATAGACAATCCCGTGTGGAAAACAGTATTTCAAATAAATTATAATAATAAGAAACTCACAAATACAACTATAGATTAGACAAATAAATTGTGAAAAGTAAATAACTTTTTATTTCTTAAATCTCATTAATTTTTTTCTGTTCTTTAAAGTAATCCCGGGATTTCGGGCATGTCCACTTTATTTTTTCTCTGTACATAATGTAGTAGATATATGTGTAAGTATATGAAAAACTCTACCAAATTCCAACATCTGACACATCTGATTATAAGTTTTGAAGTGGGCTGAATCTTTCTTCTATTCGCATCGTCAGTATCGTTTTTTTTTATCATTGTCTGGCCTATCCGTACTCTGTAACTACTGCACGCTACTGCAAGTGTAATGATTACAGATAAAGGAAGTAATTAAACTTTGTTTTAAGAGTATTTATAGTACACCACTGACTACCCCCTACTCTTCTTATCTAAATTCATACAGTCCATCCAAAGGTTGTCTGGAAGATAAGACCGCCATTGTAACCATAGTTATAGCAATATTGTAAAGTTTACTCTATTCTATTCTAATTACAGGTGATTATATAAGAAATTGAATAGATCGATATTCAATATAAAGGTAGGTACTTAAATTTTCTACCGTTGAATTCAATTTCGCGTTGTTTCCTTGCCTTTCTTGTAATTTTCCATTCCACTTACTCGTATTTTGATTGAACTCAATATTGTAGAAAGCAATTCAAATGAAATTTAATAAAATCATGATACAATTATTATGAATTTATTACGAGTATAAGTACAGTCACGAAACAATGAAAGTCTTATATTTAAGAGCAAATAAAACGATCTTCCCTCCGTTTTATTCGTCAGTGTTTCATAAGTTGAATAGATTTTCAATTGTATCACAAGATTCTGCAACGATTCACCGACGACCGGTGCATCAATGGACGTTTCGTCGACAGGACGATTCACTTATGCCCAGTTCATCGATAGAACCTTTCACCTAAGGACTATTCGCCGACAGGACGATTCGTTTCATCAATAGACTCTTACAACAACGGACGTTTTGCCGACACGACGATTAACCTATAACTCTTTTAAACTTATCATCTTCATCATCGAAAAGTCCGTTGTTGAAAGAGTCTATTGATGAAACGCATATAAACGAATAGTCCTTAGGTGAAAGGTTCTATCGATGAACTGGGCATAAATGAATCGCCGTATCGGCGAAAAGTCCAAAGGTGAAAAAGTCTATCGGTGAAACGACCATAAGTGAATCGTCCTGTCCACGAAACGTCCAATGATGAACCGGTCGTCGGTTTGTAGTCGCTACCGCCTATGTCACGGGCCGCATTCTACCCAACAAGACAAATAAATGCTAACTGGAAGTTAAACGTTATCTACCTCGTAACTTTTATAGGTAAGTCGAATTGTAAGCTCAGAAAATGGCTGGCCATTGTATCCATCCGTTTCCACCGACGGTGTGAAGACATGGGCCATTATGAGGACAAATACTGTCCGTTTCGAGGGTAGTTAAATAAAGCGATGCTAGAGTTGTTCTAATGGTGGACGATAAAGAAGATTGGGCGCTTCTTTCACGATTGGATGCGCTAGAAATACTGGATAACCCTTGTGTGGATTCTAAAGTTATGGTCAAAGATATTTTTCTTATATATTTTTTTAAATTCTGATAATTAAGCTTAGTTTAAATCCGCAGCGTCGCTCACATTCAGTTCTACAAATGTCTCGCGGCATAATTTTATTGTTTATTGGTACCGAAAAGTATCCTATGTGTGCACCAGGTTAAACTTTTTTCCCACAATAGGTTTTTTTTCTGTGTCTTGGGTGCGTTTACAAAATTATTAACAGACATACATATCTGTGTGCCCAATTAAATTTAGATCCGTTCATCCGTTTTTGCGTGAAGAAGGCACAGGCCATCCCCCATCGAACCCGCGACACGCGACGCAGCAATTGATCGTTCAGCCACTGCGAAAACCGTACCGTTTGCTATGATAAAAAGTTAAATTTTCTAACTATTACCGACGTTGAAATATTACCCTCTGCAGTTTCACTTTAAAAAGTACTTATTTTACTCTACCTACATACATAAAGTCCCAGCAGTTACGTAAAAGTACATGTTTTCTTGGCTTATGATCTCAATTCAAAGAAAACATACTGAACAGACACTACGACTGAAAGAAAGACTTTATTTACTTATAAATGTTCGTTGCATTTGCTGATGTTCATCGTTCTCGTTTAACTAAGTTTTTTCCAAGATGTCTCGTTGACGCATGCGGACAGCGAGTAAAGGGCAACTCGCTGTCCGACCATGGACCATGCCCGGGTCGACGGCGCGTTGTGTTCCACGCGCCTCAAAGAGCGTCAGCAAAATGACGAGGCCCCCACGAGGAGACAGAGGCCCAAAACCTGCCGGGGCGACCCCGGCAGGGGGGGGGACTTATTTCCATCACCGTGACCCCGGAACATAAAGGGCTATTGAAGGACACCGTGGATTTTAGTCAGTACAAGTCTGACAGTCCTTCCCGCCCTGCCCAGGGTAGGAGGACTCATTTGATGATTTTACCACGATAAAAACAAAAAAATATGTCTCGTTGTGTCTTAGTCAGAGTTTATTTGCTTTTTCTTACTATCTTATACTGCATAGTATTAAATTAACTTTGCTGTTAAATAATGAAATGTTCGTGTTTTGAATAACGAGTAACAGTTTAATGTTAAGAGAGTTCTGTAAGTTATCGCTTCCATTGCGTTTTGAATAAATTATGAATGAAACTGTAGAGAGGCTTGTATTAGGATCTCCTTCTTTACGTACTCATTTTCAATTTTTGTGCATGTTTTCAGTATCAACAATTTTCAAATATTAATAAGTCCATCAGTTTTGAAAAATATTGATACGCGTTTTTTCTTTTCTAAATTCAATACATACTATTTACAAAGATATAAAAAAGGTATATTATACATATCAAAATTTGAAAGTGTAGGCTCGTAACGTCAGAAGCAACAAAAACTGTACTTTTTTTTACGTGGTAAAATCATCAGATGAATTCTCCTACCCCCGGGCAGGGCGGGAGGGACTGTCAGACTTATATTGACTAAAGTCCACGGTGTCCTACAATAGCCCTTTATGTTCCGGGGTCACGGTGATGGTATAAGTCCCGCGACCAACAAAAACTGTACTTTGGTTCCATTTGGGTTTACGTAACAACAAAAAATACAAAAAAAAAATGATAATCTAACTAACAGACTAATTAGGTTTTTCAGTAAAATTACTAGTATTAGTATTTCCAATTCAATTTTCAGCTCACTATACCGCATCATTACTTTTATGACCGTGCCAGGAATGTAATAGGAACTCATGAAAATTGACACTATACCCACGTAGACAGCGGATTTATAAAAATCAGCCTATAATGTTCCCACTGCTGGGACACAGGCCTCCTCTCTGGGAGAGGGAATGGGCCGCAATCCACCACGCGGGCCCAGTGCGGATAGGTGGATGTCACAAATCTTCGAATTTTAGGTTCTAGGACATACCGGTTTCCTCACTATGTTTTCCTTCACCGTTTTGAGAGCAGTGGTGATGAAATATATTACACAAAGAAATGCGCCTAGCGGGGTTCGAACCCACGACCTACAACTCGTAAATCGGGACCGATACCACTGGGCCACCACTGCTCTTACGGATTTATATTCAATCTTAAAAATGAGCTATGGTCGAATTACAATGAGCTACGAGTTTCATTATATATGTAATAATAGTAGATTATTAACCAAGGGGATAAAGCAGGGTCTTCTGTCGCGGGTGGCGAATTAAATCGCGAGCGTAACGAAGGACTCGGGGTTTAAACCCGAGCGTAGCGAGGGTGTTAAAAACTTAAATCACGAGCGAAGCGAGGGATTTAAGACGAGTCCTGAGTGTAGCGAGGGATTTAAGTTCACCCAAGACTAAGACAGCTTTATCACCGAGGAAAATACTCTACTTTTCGTACCATTTGCGAAAAAAATAACACAGTAATAATATGAGATACGCATTTTAAACATTAACTTATTTATAAAAATAAGTAAAAATAAACTCAACGTTTATGTATTTGAAGAATACAAAAACGCGGCAAATTAAAAAAGCAAAGGCATCAAGCTCATACGGCCTCGTCGGTTTTCGTAATTTTATTTAACTAGATGAAAATCCGGCTTCGCTCGGGTGAAACGTGTGTCCCAAATACTACACATCAAGGTACTAAATGTAGGTGTCACGGTAAGTCATAGGCCGAAAATAAAGAAAGAAAAAAAAAACCTAACATGATAACCGATGTCAATAATGGCGGCTGCGATCTGTCTGGTCAGAAAATCATTAGAAATTTACAAAATACTCGACAATCCGAATTTTGCGGATATATGTTGTCGACTCGAAATCTTTATTTTTTAATGTTTTATTATTCTGGTTAGCTTTCGATCGAGTCTACCGTAATCTAAGTATTCCAAATTTAAATCACATTCTCTCCCTAGAGAGAGAATGAAATTCAGTACAACATTCTTTCCCTGTTTTTCACAGATTAAAAATGACTATTGTTATGTTCGCTTTTTGTGGCATAGAATGTCACTTTTTTGAGCAAGTGGTACGAAAAAGTATATTACTGTGTTTTACGTCCGATTAAATTATCCATGAAATAAAACGTGGGTTTCAAATTGAATTACAAAGATAGCCAAATAATGAGAAACGATGAAATTCGGAGAAGAAAATTACATCAGAATTTCCTGTGGTGTAAAATTAAGGGTAGATACTATTATTTTGTTGATGGGATTATTTTAGAAAGATTTTTTTATTTGATTCGATCGGGGCTGGGGCTTTCGAATTGCAACTTTCGACTGGAAGCCGACCCCAATACAGTTGAAAAAAGGCTAGGCAGATGATGATTATGACAAGCAATAGAATGTAATAGATAGACAATCATTTTACTTATAATAAAAAATATACAGAGTGTTTCTTTTAAATGGGCCAAAAGGGGGAAATCTGCATCCATAAGAGATACGGGAAAACTTTCTTAGAAACCCTTAGCTCTTTTTTGATACTGAAAATTTTGGCGTTTTTATTTTTTTGGTCAAGTGTGAGTTGTCCACAGAAATGAGTGAAATTGACCAAATTTTTTTTTAATGCTGTTCGTCTCTATTTTGTGTAAGGATCATTTTATTGTATCGGAAGAAAAAAATCGGGACGGCGGAAGTTGGTAAAATTTAGCAAAATATTTACAATTACAAATTGTATGAATGAAAAAATTCCCAATTTTTTTTATGATGCCCTGTGATTTAGTGTCTTGTAAAGACCAATTCATTGTATGGGAAGGAAAATGACCGGGCAAAAGAAGTGGGTCAAATCTTATGATATACTGACACTATTAATACGACTTTATGCTGTTAGAAGAAACATTACTCTACTTTTGACCAACTTCTACTGTTCAGATATTTTTCTGTCCATACAATTATCTCATCCTTACATGAAAGTAAGTCAAACAGCATTATAAATTAAAAAATGGTATTTTTTTTCGTTCATACAATTTGTATGAAAAAATATTTTGTTTAATTTGACCAACTTCCGCCGTCCCGATTTATTTCTTCCCATACAATGAAATGATCCTTACATGAAACAGAGTCGAACGGCATTAAAAAAATGTTGGTCAATTTCACTCATTTCTGTGGACAGCTCACACTTGACCAAAAAAATAAAAACGCCAAAATTATCAGTATCAAAAAAGAGCTAAAGGTTCTTAAGACAGTTTTCCCGTACCTCTTATGGATTCAGATATCTCCCTTTTGGCCAATTTAAAAGAAACACCCTGTATATGATATGCATATAAATGTGTATAAATGTTAATGCATAATAATTTATTTTATCACCACTGCTCTCAAAACGGTGAAGGAAAACATCGTGAGGAAACCGACATGTCCTAGAACCAAAAATTCGAAGACATGTGACATCTACCAATCCGCACTGGGCCCGCGTGGTGAATTATGGTCCATTCCCTCTCTCTGAGAGGAGGCCTGTGTCCCAGCAGTGGGAACATTATAGGCTGATGATGATGATGATGATGATAATGCATGAATGCCTTTGTTACCCTATATTGAAATAACTTGTAAGGAAAACGCTAGCAAAGTCCCGACTATTAATAGAAATGTTATTCATAAACTTATCTCTAAGTTGTCACTCAAATGTCCGAAAATAATAAACAGTCGAGCTTTCAGTCTTATCAGATTTATCTATATTTATTCAACAAAGTATGTACTTACGCGTGAAATGTACGCCACTTGACATTTTCAGTACAATTTTCCTATATTTATTGTTTGCTGATTTTCTGATCCACCTGGTATTTTTATAACTGAACTAATTTTTTAGTATGGCAAAATCTTCAAATGAGTCCTCCTCCCACCCACGGCAGAGCGGGACTGGCAGCGCCGGCGACCGCATGGTATTCGTCGGTCGGACAGCGAGTCGCACAGTTAGACAAAATGGCAGATACAAGGATAATATATTATGGGACAAGACTTTGCTCAACAGTGGGACAATTACGAAAAGAAAAAATGAAATTTAATGCTCTACACGGCACGGGTTTCTTTACACACAGCACAGCATGACGGTAAAATCAAATAAACGCAGATTAATTTTCGGAAATCAGAAATTGCTGCTCACCGCACATTGAGTCATACGGCTTGATAACTGCTGTCATGCCAAGTTTTCGTTCAACAAATAGTAGTACTGTAGAATAGAATGATATGTCGACCCGAGTGAACTACAAAATTGGCACAAGCTGATTGAAGTCAAACAGGCTTTGTTGGTCGACACATACAGTCGAACCGTCAATGCCGACTCGCTTATGTGCTTAGTAAACCCTTTATGCTTTCACGTCTAAACCGCAAAACCTATTGATGCTAGCATCAATAAGGATTTTTAGAGTTCTTCTTTATTTTTAGATATAACAAGCCAGTGATGCCGTCGTAAGGAGATATAAATAATACAACAAAATTTAATTCATGATAAAATTATTACCAGTGTTTTGAAGGTACTATCGTTTCTTGTTTTTTTTCTTATCCATAACTAGCGCCCGCCCCGCTCCGCTTAAGTGCATGTTATACATATAAACCTTCTTCTTGAATCACTCCATCTATTCAAGATCTGAGCATATGTAGGGACAGACAGCAGGAAGCGACTTTGTTTTATAAAGAGAAAATTGTTGTATTTTTGAATGTCTGCAATGATTACCAGAGGAAACTGTATCAAAGACTAATATTTTTTTTTCAATTAGGCCATCAAAGAGGCACTTTTAAACGTCGATTATTAAAATTATAGGAAATGGGATAGGATAGGAATGATTCTACACCATGTATGAGTAGGCCTAGCCGCTGCCAAATGCTCGTTTTCGTAACTATTTCTAGCATGACTTCTGGGCCTTTGCGCTATCGTCTTTACCTTATTATATCGTGCCCTATTCTACTCTAACATTTCGTTTTATGTAATCACTCAGTAACAGTCCCTTGTGCATCATAAGCTGTGCCCATATGCGTAGGCCTCTCACTAACCTAAAAGGTTTCCATAAGCCCGACACAACGCGACGCAAGTCACCGATACCTTACAACTTTGGTATCCAGGCGACTATCGTAGTACAAATCCATGGAGGTTCATAAACAGGCACGCGGCAATGGATAGGTACTAAAGACGTGAGGTATTGGAGACTTGCGTCGCGTTGTGTATGAAGGGCCTTAGCTTAGTCTGTAGCAAATACGCACTTTCTTATTAAATTCCCACGGGTTAGGAACGACCGAAGTACCTTAGTAGCCTCTTATCAGGGTCTACCCATTGTTTGTAGACGTATATTAAATTGTAGAGGGTAAATTAAACATTCTTACAAGTTATACCCAGGAGAGGAAAGGAATGAAAATAATGTTCTGCAATTTATATATAAAATCTTTAAATATACCTGTTTCTTTGTCTAAGATACTAAATATAATAATAGGCGGAAAGCTACGTGCAATTTTTGGAAAATTGGCTGACTATAGAAGTTTTATCTTAGGAAAAAAAAAAATCTTTTTTAAATATATTTGCACTTAGCGAGGTGCAAAACTGACTAAATGATGTAGCTTATTAATTTTTCCACTCTGTTATTATTCAATTTTTCAGGTGTAAAGGTTTCGAGATGCCTCAATGACCTTTTTTGAGATAAAATATCGCATCTTTACAATGACTGGCTTGGTTTAATCCTGCTACTTCTCAGCTAGGTCTGCATTTATGTGTTTAGGCATAATTGAAGAAGTATTAGACATGTTTTCAGCGTACCTGAAACACGTCCTTACCTAAAAATTGTAGATAGCCGTTGCGTCAATAGTGTTTTCAAGGTGGGCGGGTGGTGTTTTCAGGTGGTTCAAACACGTACCCATGGGTATATTTTCGGTGTTATATAGAAATTTTGTGTTTATGTATATTATGTGATTGTCTCGTTTCTGAGCACGTATTTTCACAGTTTGGCTTTGCTAACACGGTTTTATTTCCACGCCATCTAGATACGAATGGAAGCAACTACTGCTCATCAACGAGCCTGAGTCCCAGTTGCACGTCGCCGGCAAGTCGACGTGCCATCTCATGATGAAGTCCTTCGCCAATTTCCTGAAGAAGGAAGAAATACTTTACACGCCATGGGACACCACATCTGACGCTGGCAAGAATTACACAGAGAACTTGAAGTTCTATCTCGGCTACAAATACACAAGTAAGTTTAGAATTAAATCTCATGCCATCTTTCAAGTGTACCTACGGGTAAGTACAGTACCGCCAAACTAAAGCGTTCCAAACACGATACAGAGATGGCGCTGTCTCAAACTTTACAATTATACGAAAAATTTTCGTCCCGCTACTCAACAATAGATGTCGCTACTATATTCTAAACGTATTTCGGTTACCCACAGATTTGAATGGGGTCGCGCAGCGTTGATTTACGATACTCCGGCTTATGAAATGTTGGTGGGTGGCGATTATGGTGGCTTTTTACTTGCCTCCACTATCCATAACTTCATGCTGGTTGAGAGTGTAGAAGTATTCGGCTGGGAAATACAGGCCCAGCAAACTCACGAAGACATGTTGCTTCAAGTCGTAGGAAATACTTTCGCGAGTGAGTCGAGTTTGGGTTATGGATGAGGGTTATTAACACAACTTAGGGTTGGAGATCTTTAAACGTTATTTAATACATGCTTTTGATGAAAAATGTTCCTGTTTCCGTCTTGCATTTGAATTTTACAGATGTGGGACAGGAATAGGTAATTTTTGCTTAACCGAAGTATGTGGTAAGTAACGTGTATAGATCTCATCCTTTTTGGGTGGTACATAGGCTGTGCATTGAGTTTTAAAAAAAAACAATAATTTGACTTTTATACAGATATTTTATACTCAGAACACAGCCTTATTACAAACGATCACGTTTGAATTTTCCGCACGTTTGATGATTGAGTTTTTCGCACATGTTTTTAACACGGTTTTGGTTCACGCAGTTTAATCAAATATCTCTAAATGATAAACTATCCAATCAAGTTTTTTTTTATGTCAAATGTCTAGGCTCAACAGAAACGAATAATAACTTACCTACCTACTTTTATTTTTGGATGAAAGTTGTCGGCGTATGAAACGAGAATCTATCTGAGAAATAAGTTTGAAGAGTTTATGGTAGGTAATCAAAATATATAGGTATCCTATGTATGGTAGTCTATTTTATTATCCAATAATATTCAGGCTTCAGTGTTCCGTTTCGCAAAGGCTTTAACTTTGAGAATCCCACTTAAGCAGCATTGTCTGAAAACTAGGATGTTCCATCATTTTGTCGTTTGTACATCATTTCTATTAATATTTCTTTACTTATTTATATATTTTTTTAAATATAGAATAGAATAGAATATTCTTTAATTTACACCAAAGTAAATAAGCACAAACTTACAATAATGTTAATTCTAAGGGTACAACGGCGGTCTTATCGCTAATAGCGATTTCTTTTTCTAAAGGTTCTAAAAAAAAGTAGTTAAAATAAATTAAGTACCTGTTTGATTTTTAAAAAGGTAACCAAGTTGTAAAAAAATACCAACCTACTTGGGATCAAGAATTCGGATTCAAAAAGAAAACAAATTAAAACATCATTAGCCATGTAAATATTTTAATTTTGACCTTTACTTAACATTAAACAAAATTGGAATACCTAACTAATTCAACAGTATTTACAGACATAAAAAAATACATTACTAAAAAAACATTTAAAAACGTTTCAGTTTTATTTACCGCTAAGGCGTGGGTTACATAGAAGAGACTTGGCGAGGGCGTGTGGCGGCCCGGGTAATCGAAAAACCTAAGAGCCTTTCACAACACATTTTTTAGGCAATAACGACGCGTGTAGAACGGCTAACAACGTTATTACGTACCGTATCTTTGCTTACGATCCTTGCACTTGTGGAGTGTAGTGGAATGGATTCCCTACCCTGTATCTGTTTTTACCGACAGCTGTGATCTTCAAGTCAAGAGTGAATAGGTTATTTCTAGGCAAGCGTGCTTCACCGTCGACCATACGGTCGACACGACATAGTGATCAAACGCGAACCTATCTTTAAATGAAATAAAAAATGTATCACTATAAATAGATGTTGTTCGCCACGAACGTCCGTTTTTGGTGATATCTGTAACTGCGTGATGACCGCTTCAACTGCTCCGCACCACCAATGACACAAACGCCTTAAACCTTAGTCTTAAACGGCTTAAGCCGATTCCGCGTCGATAAATGTAGGAGAACCCTTATCCGCCACGTCTCTTCTGTATGAACCAACTCTTACGCTTCTAAAAAAACAAACTACTGGTAAAATTAATCAAATACTATAACATTCTAGAACTAACAAATTAGTAACGGCCTGCGATTCTACGAGTTTTCATGTTATTGGCTACTTTTAGGTAGCTTAAACGATTGCTTCGCCGAAACGCACCTGTGCCTGTAATAACAATGGCTATAATACGAAAACATCTCTGCCTACGATAAATTTTGTTTTATTACATTTCTCAACTTGTTTTGCAAAATATAGGTATTATCAACAAGGACTTAAATCATTAGATGTGTTCTTAGGGTGAATTACATTTACAAGGACATCAATTATGCGTATCTCTATCGCATTCTGTCATGTAATAGCGACATTTGAAGCGAGAAGTCTGGTCGCAATCGCATCCGCACTTGTTTATCGGAAGCGATTGTGTGCAGATGTGCGTGTTATTCTAATTACAAATTCATGCTAGCAGAAAGCAATCTCAATAAGAAATATTGGGGTGAAGCAGTTCTAACGGCGATTTATCTGAAAAATCGCTCGCCCACTGTGACTGTTTCGCAACAGGAGCCCAATCGCGCTATTTTTTTCAACGAAATCACAATTGAACCGCTACCATAATACAACTTTTTGACCGATTCGTATCGCGCTAAAATTTTGACAGCGTTTGACAGCAAGTCGAGACGCACCGCGATCGTAGCTGGAACGTAACCGCTGTCAAACGTAAAGTTGATGGGACGCTACTTTTTTGGGATCGTTACTGCATCATTGGAGTGTTTTGTCTTTGTTGTGAAGTGATTCTAACTGAAAATCTTGAAAAAATAACAGCATTACCATGTACGCCTACATAGGTTTATTGGAGAAATCTCTTATATAAGATGTAGCCGAAATCAAAAGGAAAAACTTAAAAGATAGACTTAGTTACGCAACGTTCCAACTTTGGTTAGCGTTTGAACTTATAACGCAATACCAAAATCAGAAAAACTGAATGAAAACGTAACCACTGTTGCAATCGAACCATAACGTTATCGTATACGTTTGCAGACGTTTCAAATTAGCGCGATTGGCCTCCTGGTCCCAAACAGGTGTGGACCGGAAAAATGTTGATCTAGGTATGCGTGTTAATGGAATTTCATTCTTAAGTCAAGCAATATTTGTTCGTTAGACTAAAAAGATCGAGCTCACACTTACTTAAATGGAACGATGGATACCATTTTCAACATGAATGAGGCAGATATTACAATTGAAATGTGCACGCGAATCTAAGTGATTTAAATCTGAGGATTATAAATTATTCGTTTTTCTCATATTATTATTAGGGATGAAAGAAAAATATGCAAAGAATTGTTGCCTTCGTATTTCCCTTGCCAGAAGAAATCTTGTTGGAATGTAATATCCTCGAGATTTCGTTGTAAATATGGCGCGTTCTAATCGAAGCGATCATGTAAACGACGAACACAATATAGCTACTGTCAAAATCAATCAAAATATTTTTCACATGGGCCTCAATGGGCTATTATACAACGTCAAAAAAAAGTGGTGTACATTTAAACGTGATTTTCGTGCTTTTGATTTATCAATGTGTCAGAAATAAGATATCGTTTGTATTATTACGATAAAAGGTAGAAGGTAAAGCCTTGTGGCATTAACTCCGCCTTATATTTACAGTATTATACATGAAACTGGAAATAAATAAGCATTTCTCTTAGAATTAGAAGGAAACCTTTGATCAAAGTCAAAGAAACATACTTCAGGCTTTATAAATGTCAGGTTTTCAGAAGGTAATAATAGCACACAAATTCGACATAATATTACAAATTAATGTTAAAATTAATCACCCTAAGGCGGACTTAATGCCTTTTCGTAAGGCATTAAGGTTTAAGGCATTTTCTACCAGTAGACTGGTAGAAAATGCCCAAGGCCAAGTCCGCCTATGTACTGTTTCATTGCATGTGCATAAAGTTAAATAAATTAAAAAAATCATTACAATATTAAAAACTTCCCGAATCACATAATATACTACTCAAAAGAAAATAAGGGCCAACTGATATTTGTCGATTTATTAATTAATATTTAAATATTAGTAGTTATAATGACTGAATCTGATTAATATTGACGATTTTACTTGGAAATACACAAAAATTAAGTTTGTATTCCAATAAATCGTTAAATTAAACGAAATTGAATGAAAAGTGGGGAATTGCAGGAATGTATCAACTTACACAAAACATCAAAAAACTCGAAAAAATAACGTCTTTGATGTTCCAAAGTGTTCTTTAAAGCTTCTCTTTTAACTCTGTTCTCTCTGTGCTACTCATTTTAATGGATGTGGAATGTTCAGGATTAATTACCATACATATTCTTTGGGATTCTCTGCAAGCAAGTTTTCAGACAATTAATGAGATTCAGCTGGGTGTTGATGGGAATTTTACTTTCTTTTGCACTCCTCTTTAACTCATCTTTTAACTGCTGTTAAAACTTAGGTAAAAATCCTGAGTAGCCATTGTAACATCGTAATTCGAACGTCAGCGAATGTGAGCACTGTTAGCCGCGTTGTGTTCGCTCGACCATTATCCTGCTTGAAGATGAACTCAGTTACTCGTTGCTGTACGAATGGGATAATGTGGAGTTGCACCACATTCGCTACGCAATTTTGAGCAGTTACAGCAACGTTATTACGAAGTGCGAGCTCAGTTTTGCGTGATAGAGACAACCGCCCCAGAGCATAATTCAGATCTCATCGGAACAGTCTGTTTCAAGAGCGGAAGGATCTGAAACCTGTTGTTTAGATCTTCTTTACACTCTAATGAATCAGTCTTTATTAAAAAAAAATAAGCCTGCAGTCATAAATAAAAAGCAATGAAGCCCATTCCAAACACTTAAATAATTTTTCTCTTTGCAAATGTTTCACGATTTGCACCATACGCTCCAGTTAACTGGAGGAGAACCAAGCATCTTCTTGAGTATTGTTAGTCTTCATGGAGTCGATTCGGAATAGTCTAGTCAATTATGGGGGTGCCTGTAGCTCAACGCAATGGAGTTTGTACGGTCCGCGCGGTAGATTTTCGCTCTATTTGAGCGGTTAATCAAACTTAATGGTCTTCTTAGGCTTTACTTACTTACTTTCTTCCTGGATCACGGCGTCGTGATATTACCCGTCTTTTGAGACCACTTTCAAACTTTTTGAACCACTGGTTGCGAATATTCCACCATAAGACCTACCTGTTCTGGCTATGTCCCCCCTGGATTAGGGTAACACCCCAAGTGGCTGTTTTTGCATCCATATGTCTCCAAATAAATGGCATTATGAGATTAAACAATCGTTATAGCCTACTTGCTGTATAAGTCGAAGAAAACTCCGTTAGAAGTATGAAAAATAAAAAACACCAAACCGTAAATTCTAAGAAATCTCAAATATCTAATTAAAAAAAGTTATTAATTTCCAATTCTGCAGTAGAAACAATATTAATACTTGAAAGAAACTATAACAAGGTGTTTACCATCTATTATGTACACAGAATAAGAGTGGTACTTGTTTAAAGTTCAATTTAATAAGTGGCCCCTATTTTCTTTTGACGAGTATATATTTAGCACTTTTGTTTGGTTATTCAGTTTCTCCCGACTATTTTAATATGATCCAATTAGTTGGTTTTTAGCAATTGTTTTCCGACCAGGCTGTGGTTTCCAGTTCTACCCTTTTCTCTCCCATCTTCCATCATCAGCCATCACCCAGCATCAGCCAAAATTTTTCAAAAAATACTATCGAAACGACAAAATTATACAGATACGCAAAAAGAGTGTAAATTTCACCCTTCATTTATTATTGGCTAAGCTTTGGAATACCCAATTACCTGCAATATTTTTGTGTTTTTTTAAATCTTTTTCTGAAAATAAGGCTTCAATCAATGAATGATTATGCCAGCCCTATAGATTTACAAATCGGGGCTAAATGTTTATGATCTTAACTTAATTAGTTTGCAAATTAAATAATATATCTTAACAGCTAAATTTAGATGTAGGCTTAAATAAAATTACATTACATATGCCCACGTCTCTTAAGAGGGTGGGTTATCGGTAAAAATTACAATTTTCATAAAATCATTTTTTTTTTAAGTTTTAATTACTACAAATTGGCACGACATTAAGCATATCTTACTACAACTGTGAAAAAATAAATTAAAAATTTAAAAAACCCCCGACACAAAAACCAAGTTCCCTTTAAAAAGTAAAAATAATAAAAATACGTCGCGTTGGGGGACTGCTCCAAATTATTCATCATCTCCGTTTTCGTTCGTTTATTTGCAGTCCCCCAACGCGACGTATTTTTATTATTTTTACTTTTTAAAGGGAACTTGGTTTTTGTGTCGGGGGTTTTTTAAAGAAGAATGGGCAGAAATGTATGGACCCCGTCCCTTTCCTTGTAACACTCCCATCCATATATCAAATGAAAGTACGTGAAAAGTGTATCATTTCAATGTATGACAGCAAACCTGCAAACTATAGGAGAAAAAAGTTATTGAGACTTTTATGTCAAAAGATGAATTTCGATTTTCAGAAGAAAACATTGCTCTTAGCTTTTTCTCATGATAATATGTGTATAGATCATGAGAAAGAGTAACATTGTTGACTTAGCGGCACCCACTTCTGACTCTTTTAAAGAAAATCATAGTACTTAGTAGTAATAATTGTATGAAAATAATGAATTTAAACTAGATTGGGGCTTTAGAGGCTCAAAGCTGTTGGAAGGGTACCACAGGCCCTACTTAGAAGAACATGGCCATAAGACCGTCACATGCCGCCACAACCAAAATGTTACTCAACTGACTAACGAGGAAGCAAAGAAGTAAAAAAAAAACCAGTGTACTATGGATGGTCGTTGAAGTCATTTTTTGGTTTCCTTCATTAGGGCCCGAAGTGCTAACAGTGTCTGAATAGCTTTTTGTCATGGTAATGATGCGTACCAACGCCAACGCTTGTACCCATCATTTCCATGTGAAAATCTATGAACATCGCCGTGTGGAGACACTTTCGTATAGAGTATATGGAAATATGTGGCACGACTATAATATCACCGCGATTCTATCGATTGTGGAGATAGCGCCTTATTCTTTTTCAAAAACGCTATAATTAAATATTAAAACTGACATTTTCAAAATCAATGTGTGCCATTATAAACTCTGTGAATCCCGGCCGATCTTCCATATACAAATTCTCGTAATAACATACTATGACGAATTCTGATTCGAAGTAAAGATAGCGAACACGTAACACATAGTTGACGCCTGTCTTCTACTTTCATTGTCGACAAACCCTATCGTTAAGGCACAGAACCGTGGACGAGCTGAAGGTAGTCCGAGAATCGGTTAAAGGAACTAGCAAGTTTTTATTTTTTTTGCATATCATGTGACACTTTTTTTTAATACAGTAATGTCAACGATGCATTAGCACACAGTATTGAGTATGGATTAATATAATTTAAGACATACATGACTTCTGCCTAACATTATGTATCGTCGGTATTTTGACATAAAAGTCTCAATAACTTTTTTCTCCCATGGTTTACAGGTTTGCTGTCATACAATGAAATGATACACTTTCCAAGTGCTTTCATTTGATATATAGTTGGAAGTGTTACAAGGGGTGGGACGTTTTGTCCATCCTTCTTTTTAATTTATTTTTTATTTTATACTTTTTATAGGTACATACTTATATAATTTTTTTGTTGCTAAGAGTACTCCCGATTAAGTCATCAATATTCCCTTTCAGTACGCTTTCATTTGATACCCAACTCGATTATATTTGCAGACCCTCGGTTACCTTTCCCTACTTTCACGCCCATAACTTCTAAACGGCTCAACCGATTTTCATCAAACATGTCTAAGAACACTCGCAGGTAAGTCACCTTTCATACAAAAAAAAACTAAATTGAAATCGCTTCATCCGTTCGGGCTCTATGATGCCACAGACAGACAGACAGACAGACACACAGACAGACACGTCAAACTTATAACACCCCTCTTTTTCCGTCGGGGGTTAAAAAACCGATTTTAAGAAAATTTACATTTTTTACCGCAAAGTTTAAGTCCAGCTAAAATATTTTCGTGTTCTGGAGGACCTATTATTTATTTTATAATATAGAGTACGAATGTCTTGTGTCTTTACGTCACAGTTTCATCTTAATTCTTGCTACCGTTGTAAATGCAAAAGTTTGTGACGATGGACGAATGATTGACACAAACTACTGAACTGATTTTAATGGAAATTGGTACACAAATACTTAATGGATTCAAATAATACTGGATTAATAAATAACAAACTGTTTAGCCCGTCTATGACGTTTCTTTAGGAAAATTATATTTTATATAAAAATCTCTTTCTTTGTATGCACCTGCCATGTAATTTCTCCACTACCCTTGGTTGACTGGTAGAGAATGCCTCAGGCATTAAGTCCGCCTATGTACCTTTAGTGTTGCATGAAGTTTTAAATATATAAAGAGAAGAGGACGAAGTCGCGGGTATAAGCGAGTAGAACATAAATCTTCGCCATCTGTTACTAAGCCAACAAAAACTATGAAGAGCCTATATTATCAACGGAGACCCTTTTTTGTTTGGCTGTCCAAGTATATAACGTCATATGTATTGGTCAGAATTTCCATTTTTCGGTTGAGAGAAAAACTGGAATTGATAACTAATGATGCTCGAAAGAAAAAGTAAGATATCTTTTTGGTATTTAGGCTTTAGGAATTGATGGACGCTTTTAGGCTGACTCTATCTAGACTGCCTTCAACACGCTTAGTAGAAGAAATAAATTGAACTTTAGAAAGAAACTGCTGGCCTGTAGATCTCAGAGAACTATTTGAAATTCAACCATATTGCTAGAACCGATGAACCGTGTTTAGCTTAATCTCTTTTTTACTCAATTATTAATTGCATTCCATATGTTACAAAAATGGTAAAAACAAGTTAAAAGATATAATATGGACTCTATAGGGCACGCAAAAGTTAGGAGAGAGGAAGAGGGCTGTCCATTGTATTGATCCTCTTTATCTCATATCTACTGAATTTTTTATGTCTTTACAACTTAAAGAAAGTTAAGAAGAAATCAAACAATCGTACGACGCTTCTATACGAAAAAAACAAGATACCAATTGACTTCAACCTGAAATAGAAGAACAATGGGCAAGCCGCGATTGTCCGAATTTCATAGGCAATTCGGGATATAGTCCAAAGAAAACTGCATCATTACTGATTAGCATTTTATTTAATGGAATGTATGGATATTCTGTGTCATTCACAGCAAACCTTTATAGTTTAAATGATAAAAATACATCTCAATACATATTTAAGGAAAACCTCGACCGAAATTAATAATAACTAGTACCTATAGTCCTCGCCATTTAAGTGTGGAATAAAATTCGTTGACCCCCGTGTACCAATGTATTCCAATATTTCAAAACGATACAAAAAATGTAAAGGAAGTGTCGCTAACACGATCAAAACAAACGAATCGCGGTACGGGGCATCCTTGACGTATTCACTGGGCATGAGTTACAAACCTTTTGGCCAAAACCATATTCAATCGTATTTATTTTGAAAGGTACCTAATAATGTAGTACTTATTGAAACCCTTTAAACAGTTAGATAATAACAAAAAATGGATGAAAACTTTCCGAGTATGGAATACGCTCAGTCAATCCAATGCGCAAACCTTATTTGAAATGACACTCGAGACGAAGGACGCGATAGGTACATAATTACAAAATGGCGATCAGGTAATGCGCCCCTGACTCGCTCTGACGTCGCACTCAGCGCCGAGTATGAGGGCATAACCCAAAAAATCGATTTTTTTGGTATGAACTTTAAAATTCGATTATTTAAATTCATTGTATACTTGTAAGAATATGAGTTAAAGATAGATAAATAAATCCAATTATTGCATGTTCTATTATTGAAATATAAGTTGAAAACATAAGGAATTTTGAAAAATAAATATACACCAAGAAAATTATTTTTGATATCCATAAACCATAGCAATTACATATTTCATTGTTTGAATGTGTATTTTTGAAACTTAAAAAAATACCACAATTATTCTTCAAATTTACGTATTTCTTACTTATTTCCGTTGGGATAAGTGATTGGTATTATGAAACTCGAACGATGCAGTATTAGCGACAGTTTTGAATGACGAGCGATCTCAAAATTAAGTTTTGTGGACTTTTTGGTACAAGTCGGGTCAATGACTTTTTCATCCCCCCATCTCGGAAAGGGTACTTTTGCTCTTCGATATCTGACCGTAAAAGCCGTTTTTATCCTCAAGTGAGTAAAAGCCGTTTTTATCCTCTAGTGAATAAAGTAAATTTGAATTTAGAACATCGTATGAACAAAAGAGTAGCAGCAGTACCTAATGGCGGCCGGTGACCGCAACAGCTGATCGCTTGCTGTGGTGCCCACTTGACGTTCGAAGGTTGTCGGGGAAACAAATACTATTTTTAAAATTTGATGTGGTACACAGGTGGGAAAGCAGAGTACGCTCCTCGGGTGTAAGGCTGCGTTGCCTTGGGCTAACTTGAATCCCTCGCTTCACTAAAGATTTTTAACTTTATTCCCTCGTTTCTTTCGGGTGTTAACACTTGAACCTTCTCGCTGCGCTACGGATGGAGGTTCACCCCCAGAATCCTTAGTATCGCTTCGGAATTCAATACGCCTCCCTTGGAGCATAATCTACAATTATTTTGTTAAAATCTCAGACCCGAAACATGCTTGGCTCAGTACTTTTTTTACTTAGGTAGTAGTTTTCAACTACTACCTAAGTATTATTTGTTTTAATTTAAAAATTATTCTGTTCTATGCTAATGTCTCATCTAATACCTAAACTGAAATAAAAGCCTATCTTGTGTTTGTACAATGTACATCTGTTTTTATTTGTTTTTGCATTTAGTCATTTACTCGCTGAGGTGGGATGAAAAGTTACGTGTTGCACTCGAGTGCAAAGATTTTTCACCTTGTGCTCTTTTGATTCCCTCGCTATCGCTCATGATTCTAATTTTGAATCACTCGTTGCACTCGCGATTCAATTTTAGAATCATTCGCTTGCTCGGTCATCAAAATTGAGCACGCGGTTAAAAATCAACTTTGCACTCTTGTATAACAAATAACTATTAATTCTTTCTTATTTGGCGCAGACTATAGCGATATCTTCTAAATGACCGAAAGGGCGTTAATCTCGAAACCGTCCCCGACACAAAGTAAGGCTTTAACAGTATTCAAAATAATAACAAAAAAACATTTTTATATGTTTTGAGAATCACTACATAGTATAAAACAAAGTCGCGTCCCGCTTCCTATCCCCTTGTATGCTTATATCTTTAAAACTACGCAACGGATTTTGATACGGTTTTTTCAATAGATAGAGTGATTCAAGAGGAAGATTTTTATGTATATAACATGCATAATATAGAAGAGATTGCAGCCGTGCGGAGCTGGAACGGGTCGCTAGTTGAATGTTATATCTAAAATCACGCTGTAATAAAACAATGGAAGTGACAAAATAATGAACTGTCATTTGTTTCAAATCTTGGAACAGTCTTCCGTCTACATCATCAGACCCTCGATGACAGACATACCCCACTCAGATGTATAATTCACCTTTCATCACTATTCATCAATATGAATGCAATAGCCCTGAACACGATAAATCCTGTTTTAGACTATTACGGTTTATTTCACAATTTAAAATGTCACTAACGGGATATCTTCCATGATTATTGTTTTGAGTTCCCGATAGATATAATATTATGATATATTTGTCATCCCGCGATCATGGCGCTTGCAACAGCGTCGAAATATCGGAAACTCAAAACAATTAATAATCACGGAAGATATCCCGTAAGTGACATTTTAAATTACGATAAATCCTGTTGTGAATATTGTTGAGGACGTCTTGCAACTACGTTCTGTATCCTAAGACTTCAAAATCAGTACACCCGTTTCAGAGATTACCTCTTACATAAAGTCAGACTAACCACAATTTATTCCCAGGGATTTCATCGAGTTTGACTGTCTCTGCACTGAAAAACCGAATAGGTTGTTTTAACCTTTTTTCAACCTTTATTTTAGGTTAATATAGCACCTACCGACATGATTTGTTGAATTAACAAAATAAAAATAGTTGAACTATAAAGGTAAATTTAAACTGTGTTCAGTTTGGTTGTTTCAACATATTTAAAAAATAGTAAATTCAACATTGTATGAGAAAGTTAATATAGAACCTACCTAAGAATATAGTTTGTTTTACTGCCTAACATGTAAGTTAAACTTACAAATTTTGTATGTTGGATCTACCAGTGGTACTTTGTTAAAATACCTGAATCTTGCAGTAAGATCAACCTTCATTCATTACTATCCTCGATATAGCTATTATGTAGAATCAACTCTAGGCGTATTGTTAGATGTACCTACGCATTTCAGTAAAACTAACCTACATGAATTAGTATTCTTGACCTAACTATTACGTAGAATCAACTTGAGGCGTAATGTTAGACGTACCTAAATCTTGCAGTAAAATTAACCAACATTAGTTAGTATCCTTGACCTAGCTATTATGTAAAATCAACTTATGGCGTAATGTTAGATGTACCTAAATCTTGCAGTAAAATAAACCTACATTAATTAGTATCTTTGACCTAGCTATTATGTTGAACCAACTCGAAGCCTCATGTTAGATGTACCTAAATCTTGCAGTAAAATTAACCTACATTAATTAGTATCTTTGACCTAGCTATTATGTTGAACCAACTCGAAGCCTAATGTTAGATGTACCTAAATCTTGCAGTAAAATTAACCTACATTAATTAGTATCTTTGACCTAGCTATTATGTTGAATCAACTCGAAGCCTAATGTTAGATGTACCTAAATCTTGCAGTAAAATTAACCTACATTAAATAGTATCTTTGACCTAGCTATTATGTTGAATCAACTCGAAGCCTAATGTTAGATGTACCTAAATCTTGCAGTAAAATTAACCTACATTAAATAGTATCTTTGACCTAGCTATTATGTTGAATCAACTCGAAGCCTAATGTTAGATGTACTTAAATCTTGCAGTGAAATTAACCTACATTAAATAGTATCTTTGACCTAGCTATTATGTTGAATCAACTCGAAGCCTAATGTTATATGTACCTAAATCTTGCAGTAAAATTAACCTACATTAAATAGTATCTTTGACCTAGCTATTATGTTGAATCAACTCGAAGCCTAATGTTAGATGTACCTAAATCTTGCAGTAAAATTAACCTACATTAAATAGTATCTTTGACCTAGCTATTATGTTGAATCAACTCGAAGCCTAATGTTAGATGTACCTAAATCTTGCAGTAAAATTAACCTACATTAATTAGTATTCTTAACACGAGCTATTATGTATTATATAACTCGAGGCGCAATGTTAGATGTACAAAAGTCATGTGGTAAAATAAACCTACTTTTATAATTATTCATAGACGCGTTGTTACGAGAAATCAATGTATATAATAAGTTTTAAATTGCAACATAAATTGATTCACCATAATCGCATGTGACATGAATAATTATAAACTTAGGTTAAATTATCACAATTTTAATGCACATATTTCAAACATTACGCTACGAGTTTTAATAATAATAGCACGTGTCACGAATACTAAATGAATAAATATAAAATAACATTGCCACAAGATTTAATTAAATCTAACATTCTGACACAAATCGAAAAACTATACTTTGTCTTTTGACAATTCAAAAGTGCCTGTAATTGGCCTACTTGAAATAAATGCTTTGATTTTGATTGGACTAATATTAATTTTGATTTTAATAACAAACGTAATAATAATAGCCACTGATATCTGTGAGCGTGTGTGCTTAGGAAGATAGAGGTGATAATAAAAATATAGATGTATAAACAATCATTTATTTATCAGAAAACATTTTGAAGCAGTTATTGTACCGACTTACATTCTGCTAGAACGATAACTTATTTAAAGTACCTTATTACCTAATAAACTAATTTATTTATCAAAAATCATTTTAAAGCAGTAATTGTACAGACGCCTGCACATCAAACTACCCCAAACTGTTAAATTTTTCCAATCGAAATGATATATTTTGCTTTTGTAATCTCGAAAATCTATAAAAAAATATTTAAAATAATTGACAAATTAGAGGGTGGCTTGATGTGCTGGTGCCTTTACATTCTGCTAGAACAATAACTGAATTAGTAGTTACCTAATAATTGTTAAGGAATTACAATCAATAAACAATCATTATTCAAAAACTAAGCAAACCCATCTACAAAAGATATACCGTGCCATGTTCAATCATGCCAGTATTAAAAAATAACTAAGAGTTAGTAACAAACAAAAATAAAATTATACTAGCTTCCCATGAATGTATTGACCCCAAGCGGCAGCCGCAGTCCGACCAAGAGGTAAATTTTTTATAGCTCTTTAATTTAAATTTTTGTTTTATAAACAGATTATCACTTATCACGCAATACAAATTAACTCTGTAACTGATTTCAGGGGAGACCATGATTAAAATACTTTTGAATTCGTAATATTTTTGATGCTTTGCGACTTTTACCAATTATTGTCATTTTCATGTTTATTATTTAATTTATTGACCGACACCTATTTTAACCACAATATATTGTGTAAAACAGCGATAAAAAATTGACCTCTTAGGTCGGATTATACGCTGCCAGATTTTGGCTTGGTCATAATTCAATATTACAAACATAACAGCGATAGGAAAAATCCATTGTAACCAAAGCACGACAATGGACAATAAGGGCTTGAATACAGTTATCATAGTAACTATGAATCACATAATTATGATTAGACTTACCAGGAAGCTAAGCAATCACATTAATTCAGCGATCAAAGTAGCTACATTCGGTAACTTTCGATCTTGTGGTATTTGTAGCTCATAAAAATAATGCTGGATAAAAATCCACTGTTGCAGACACTCTTTAGGATATTCTACATCAAAAACTTGAAAGATTTTGAAACAGATGTCCACTGCTTGTAGGAGAGTTTCAACGTGATACGTTACGTCGTCAAAGTTGACGTAAAAGGCCTGTAAATTTTCGATGGTGGATCCGACACAAACCACGATTGGTTGGCAGGTCATTTTTTTTTCCAGGTGAATGGCACGCCGTTTTTCCAGGCTGGTAATAACATCAGTTTGAGTCTGAAAATAAAACAAAAACATGAGTACTATTGCTGAACTAAATAAGGAAGTGGCCCAGGTCGACCGGAGGGAAGTATTACCAGTATTACATAATTATCAAAGTAGAAATTCGTGATGAATTACCTTGACATGTAAAAGCAAACTGTCACGTGCCTCTAAAATTGTTGGTTTCGAAAAACCTTTCGACAACGAACTACGACGTCCTACCGCAGGAACGAGTTTACCACATAGCAGAGAAAGTATTGCAAACACTTTTGTATCTGAAATCACATTAATATTATTATTATGTGTCTATAACAATGTACTTATTAGGTATTTTATATTGTTTTATTGATTGTTTATTTTTAGCTTTGTTTACCTACATTTTTTCCATTAAGCTGACCCGGGACCCTAAAGCTCCACGGTCCTGAGCTTCAGGGCCCCGGATGTGTGTGGGCAGCCCTTAATAAAGATTCAAGTTTTCAAAGCCGCGTTTTGACTTGAGCAAATGTTTTATTTACGGAATATGATACATACCTGGTTAAAGCTGGATTAACATTTGTCTGTCGTGTCACGTTGTGATGGTCTCTGACGAAATGGGTAGCGTTCATATCTATATGTCGCGTTCTGATGCTTTGTGACGATAACCATACAAAATGTATGAAACCCATACCATTCTATTCATCACAACACGACACGTGAGATAAATGTAAATCCGGCTTAAAGCTAAAAATAACAACATTTACCTTCATTGGAACTCTTCTCATAAATTTCCTTACAGTCTTTAAACACTTTGACATCAGTTTTAAAAATTTCAAATGCTTTTTGCATGAATAAATCGAACTTTTCATAGAGAACTAGTTCTTTTCCGGGATGCATGTATTCGAAGTCAATTTCGATCTGTGAAATAAGAACATAGAAGATTATAAAAATATAAAACCAATTAATAGATTGATGTTGTACAGGCACAAAACTATGTTGTGCAACTAAGTGTACATATATTTACCAGTTTATATCCGATATTTTGTTTTAAAATGGGATATTTTTTTAGAATATCTTGAAGTTTGTTTTCCTTATTGGCATAATCTTTTGCTATTCTGAATGGCCTCGTTGCCAGCCATTTCTCTCGAATTTCTTGATATGGCTCTTTATTATATTTCAACCATGTTACTAAATCTTCATGTTCTGAAACAAACCGTATAAACGATCAAACTCTGGTCAAATCTGTCAACGCTACTAGCATGGGAGTAAATTTTGACAAAATATGATGAATTGAACCTATAGAACAAGCAAAAATTGTTTTTTCCTTCTCGAATCAGTCGGAAGTTGGAACATTTTTAAAAAAGTAGGTACAAAAAAATAAGACTGATTAAAATAATTTATAACATACCAATGATATCGTCTTTTTCCGGTCCTTCAGTTTCGGTATCATTTATCTTCCTCTTTTTTGCAATGACACCTTCCTTTTTTAGTAAACGTCTTTGGTTGTTGTAACGATCAACAAGTTTTCCCCTGGCGGGTATTTGTTTATTTTTCGTTAACAATGCAGGAATGTAGTATGTTTCCTAAAAAAATATAGTTATTTACCACACTGACATTTAATTAGGACAATGGTTCTAATGTCAACGAATCCATCAAGGGCTTCACACACAGCTATAATGTAAAGATGTATATTATAGCACGATACATCTCATTACATCTTTCCATAGAAATCGTCAGGAGACCACACACTGCAGCTATAATGTATATTTTTACATCTTCGAATCTCTATGGAAAGATGTAATGATATGTATGTACATCTTTACATTATAGCTACTGTGTGTGAAGCCCTTTAATCAAATATTAATCTCGAATTCAATATAATAAAAATATTCAAAGATAGACAAATACCTACCTAGGTTCCTATTCATATTACTAACAGATTAAGATTTACTGAAACCAGGTGTTTTACAGTTTACTGTAATTATTTATGAATAACTCAAAAAGGTAAGAACAACTTTTTACTGAAACAACTTTTTACTAAATACGACAAAGAGCAATTATAGACTATATTGTGCTGTTTTTGGTTGCTTGAATTCGTCAAAAACGCACCTAGAGATAACAATTTTTAAATTACCTGGTAACTCCGAATATATATATTATTTTTTTATATTCCTACTACTACCTACGTAGGTATGAAAAGTGAAGTATAGGTATACGTCATGTGATTGGCTTCTGTACCAATTTGGCGCTCCAACCACTGAAGACGCGTCCCGCCGCGGTGCGCGGAGCGACAGAATAGATAACGCGCGCGGCGACGGAGGCGCAGATCTGCCTTACTAAGCGGTGTAATCTGCTCCCCCTCGCGATGCAGATTACGACGACCTCGCGCTAAATAAACTCATGTATTCCCTGTATTGTTGATCGTCGTGGAGAATTGACGAACTTATTCAATTTCAAATGTTGCAGTTATTATTGTCATTTTGATTTTTGTATACAAGATTGGCAGAATCTGCCTTCCCGCGCGCAGTTTCTGCCAATTTAGCGCGGGGGCACGGGGCAGTGTGTTGTGCTAGGCGTGATTTCTATGCAAATTGAGATATTTCCATACAATAAAAAATCTGCCATCCCGCGCTACGCGAGCGACGGGGCGCGGTGCAGTGGGTGGAGCGCCTTTGTTTTGTGGTATTATGTTCGTTTCGTCGATGATACTAACTACTTATATTACTCATTCATACTACAAAATAAAAGCACACTAAATACCTACAATTCGTTATAAACAATTCTACGGCGACTACAGCCTTTTTTTTTAAAGAAAGAGGTAGATGATCATACAGTTGTTTTCTCTTTCTAGAGCGGATGGTATTACCTACTTAGCCGTACTTCCATAGGCAAACTGCCCCCGATGGGAACCTTAATCTAAACCTATGTTATAATGTAGAGCCTGCCGGGGTCGCGGGATTATTTCCTTACCGTGACCCCGGAACATAAAGGGCTACTGAAGGACACCGTGGATTTTAGTCAGTAAAAGTCTGACAGTCCCTCCCGCCCTGCCCGGGGTCGGAGGACTCATTTGATGATTTTACCACGTTAAAAAAAAAAACTTTACTACTAAGATATACCTATGTAGAGCTAATATCTTTTTGATGAACTAAGTACTATTAGTACCCTCTACAATATAACGTAGGTTTCGATATAGGTTCCTGTCGGGGGCAGTTTGCCTATGGAAGTACGGCTGTACCCTTTTTGGTAAATAATTCTCGGTCCATGCTCTATGGTAATAGGGCCGAGGCCGAGTCACACCGAAATGGCAGCGGCGCCGCTGGCAGCCGCGGGCGGCCTCGCGACCTTTTCAAACGATACTGGTCTTCTAAGTATGTAGTTACAGTTTAAAATTATTTCACACTGAAAGTGCTCGCCGAGTCGCTGCCATTCAGGTGTGACTCGGCCCAAAGGGTCCTGTTGGGACCTTTTGTGAATGGAACTCTAAAAAAAAAAAGGAGAACTACCTATGCACTACACTCATAATTACAGTTGCAATAATTTAACATCTCTTTAACCTTATGTTCTGTTGGAATATACAGAGTTATAGCCTCGGATAACGCAATGAAGTCTTCCTTTTTCATGCATTGGTATTGCTTTAAATACCACTCCACAATACTTTTTGTTAAATAGGAACGGCTAGTAGCATCAAGCTTTTTGTTTGATTCCACGCGTGCCAGGACAAGTTTTCCGTAACTGTTGTCATTTAATATGGCGGGAATGTCTATATTCTAAAATAAAACAGTTAAAATAAAAAAGATTATGATTACCTACTTTTTGCCCGACTGCCGAAGGAGGGTTGTTTTTCGAGTGTAAATAGACATAGTTAAAACATACATTATGTACATACTTACATAATGTATGTTTGTAGCTATGTCTATTTATTTGGCACGGCCTGTAATCTAAACAGACTTGACGTACTCTAACATATGAGATGTCGAAACGGAATAAAATAGAATATAATGAATAAAACTGATAAATGATGTGAATAAAATTTGTAAGCAAACTTACATACAACTTCTTGCCATCCTGTTGTTCCTCAACAGCATAGCTGGTAGAAGTAGAACTCTCTATACTTGATGCTGGACTACTCGGACCTGATATGGTAGTTTCAGAGGCTGTGTCCTGGAAAAATTGTAACAACTGATTTCTATAACGTTTTAAATCCTAAATACCATCTACATAGTTCTGCAATAAAAAAGACCATGTCCAAAAATCAAGCCGAATTTCATACTGTTTCGGCAGAAAAAAAGACAATTTAATACAATTTAACAGTTGTCCTAAAATGTTTAAGTAGTTAAGTAAGGTCCTGGTGGTAGGACCGAAACACTAGCCTGCTAAGTTTCTCCCCGGTGCAACTAATATTTAAGAGTTTCCTGCAAATTTCCCCGGTGCTGCAACGCTAGGAAGGTATAAGTTTCGTAGATGGGTTGGTGTGTAAGTACTTACATGAGTAATCTTTTCTAGTTGTTCTAGACCAGATTTAAATAGAATCCGTTCTTTGATTCCAGGAATCAGTTCTTTCAACTCGAAATCTTTAATTTTCGGAAGATATTCTAATGACGTGATTTCGTTTTCTGAAACGCAAAACAAAACTTCAGTTACTTAGGTTATTTTATTTCTACAAAAAAAAATTGTTAAAAATAATAGGTTGAGAGGTTAATACAACACATTTCTGGAAGATGAACCACTGACCCGTTGTTCGCGCAAATGGTCAAATAAATTAATTATATGCTTATGAAGGCAACTTACCTATAAATTTCTTGCAAGTCTCTTCGCTCAGACCCCATTCGTTGAAGTATAGTTGTATAAGAGAAGTTTCGACACTTTCCTCGTTCATTGTGCAAAGACAAAGCTATATACCTACCTAGTTCTATTAATTTAAATCTCTTTGATTTGTGAAGTAACACTAGCACTTAGCAGCTTAGAATAGCAAGACGAGCAGAATATACACGCGAGTTGTTTGCCACAAAGCAGACGCGCGCGACCACACGCACGACTGTCTCGGAAAGAGTTACAAATTGAAATGGAAGCGCCTAGTAGGCACAACGGCACAAGTCTGCTCAAACGCGCTAGAGATGTTCTCGCTCGCGGACATTTTGATTTATCGATTAATCATACTTAACTATAAAAATACGCATGATTCGAAAATGTAAATTATTTATGTAACCTTATCATTATTTACTTAGCTTTTTACACACATTATTACGTACTAGCTTCTCTTATAACTATTTACCATGTCAAGTTATAAAACCTTGAAAGTCGATTTTAACCGAGGTACCTAAGTACCTACTTCTTTTTCAGTAAGTAAATAAAGTGATTTGTATGTACAGCTTGGCAAAAAACAGTAGAAAACCGAAAGTCGCAACTGTGCTCTCGCTACCATTACTTTGATTGTTTTTTTTTATTTATTTTTTCTATTACGTTAGTTTTATGGCACAATAATAAATCTAACAAACCTGCGTTCTTTGTTTACATCAACTATCAAAGATTTTAAAACGTTGTCAGCAAACAAAAAGATTAGTTCCGTTTCAATCCGTTCTGGCCAAGCCGTAAGTATCTGTTTTATTTTTGTTTTTATTAAAAACTGGACTATTTTTAGTTTTAGAAACCGATTTCAATATTTTTGCAAATAAAACAGTCAAGTTCAAAATAAAAGTAAATAAACAGGTCCCCACACAAATTACACCAACAAATCTCTATATAGATAGTAGGGATTGTGGATTTGATTTGAAACTTGGCAATTTTGTTTAGTTCTGATAACACAACACGATAATAAACTAGTACATACCTACCATCGAATCGAACCGATTGGGTGATGGGTGCTCGAAGACGTGGATAGTGAAACTCCTCAATTACACAACACGGTTTTATAAATGTTCATTCCAGTTCGTTAGACCAACATTTACGTTCACACTTAAATGCAATAATAATAATACTAGTGCGGCCATGGAGGCCATAAAACATGCACTAAATAAAATGGATTAAAACCCTTCAAATGTTGGGTCGCTCGGCTATAAAACGCGTTTTACATGGTAGCAAAACCGAGCTCCAGACCACTGTCTACATGGTTCGAAACCAACCAAGGTCATCTGGACTTCAGGTCAATTTCCTACCGTGTAGAACGCGTTTAAATAATAATTATTGTCATAGGAATGTTTTTAATATCTCGATACTCAAGGTACAACGTGGTACAACTCTATCAAACATTCTTGCCTATGCTTCAAAGATGCCGCTAAATTACGTACTGTTTTTTAAGTATGCATCCTATAATATGTAGCAATAGAGTTCTATTTTGATTACGGTTACAACTTTTTTATCGTTTCTTTTTTAGTTGCCGGCAGTCGGTAATAGAATGCTAAAACACATCTTATGGTAAGGGTACTAAGGTTAATTTTTGATTACGATTATAATACTTTTGAAGTTTTCAGCCTAAGAGGTTGCCGACTGCCTGTAAAAAATGCAAAAACACGTCCTATGGTCAGAGTGCTAAAGTTCGTTTTTGATAGCGGTTAAATTTTTTTCAAATGGTACCAAATCAACGTGATTTTGAGGTAGGTAGGTACCGAATCGACGTGAGTACGTTTGGCGACCAGCTGAGAGACCAACATGATACCTACTCACTGGAAGTTTACCTACACAGTCGAAGGCAACCGTGTTCATATGCCATCATGACGGCATAGGTAGGTACTTAATATACCTATCCCTTGCCAATCGCTGCGCCCGCGCCCGTCGAAAGACGCTGTCCGCGAAAAGTGTAGGTAGGTATGTGGCCGCGGCGGCGCGGACTCATGGCAAGAATATACGGTTGGCGGTCAACCAAGGCCAAATTGGACTTCAACTGTTTTAAGTAAATAAAAAAATTGAGTAGGTTTATATTTCTTACAGTCTACTACATTTGTTAATTACTTATTATAAATCAAATCCTGCCTCGACTGCCTCGTTGATCTAGGGTGGTTGTAAGCGCGACTACTTAGCATGGAGTTCTAGATTCGATTCCCAGGTCGGGCAGTTTTAGTGTTACCTACCTATTGGTTTTGACACATGGCATGGCATAACTCACGCCTTTTTCCCATGGGGGAAGGCAGAAACCACAAAGCGCCACCTGCCACGATCCTTACATACCTACTTCTTTCGCCTCTTCCACGTTCATAAAGGTATCTGGTCATTCAAGCACTCCGGTTGCGAGTAGGTACTTTGCGAGTAGGACCTTTCTGAAGAACCTCACCTATAATGTCAGTGTAGATTACATCACATTATCACATTTTGACACATCTACTAAGTAGGTAGTTAAAATAATGTTGTTTAAATGAGTTGATTTAACTTAAATATTTAGTTACTTACACAGTTGGTTGTCTCAATGGTTTCGTTTTCACGGGCTTGCAGACGGCGAGTAATGGGTAACTCGCCGTCCGATCAAGGATCAGGCCTGGGTCGAGGGCACGTTTTGTTCCACGCGCGCCTCTAGGAGCTGTCAGCAAACTGACGGGGCCCCTAGAGAGCCAAACGCCTGCCGGGGTCGAGGGACTGTCTAAGCAGGATACCGTGGCCCTGGAACGCAAAGGGCATCCCAAGGAACAGGGTGGATTTTAGTCAGTAAGAGTCTGACAGTCCCTTCCGCCCAGGGCGGGAGGACTCGTTTGATGATTTTACCACTCAAAAAAATGGTTTCTTTTTGTTATTTCAAACACGTGTTAAATAGTACATTTAATATTCTTGATACTAGATTGTTTCTAATGAGATGTTTAGTTTCGTATAGGCTTTTAAAAATGCAAAGTGCTGGTAAAATGTTGTAATAATATGTTGTAACAGCATAAATGCTTGGTTGATTCGACTTAAGTTTTTGTAAACTTAACTAGGTATTTTGTCTAGTTGTTGAGTACATATTTAACCGTCTTCATTTTGTTTTGTTATTAATTAAAGCTCAAGTATTTGGTTGACTTGACTTTATCAGTTTTTAAACTTAACTATTTAATGTAACGATCTGACAAATCTAGTACCTAATGTGTTAAAATAAAGTTGTATAAATGGGTTCGTTTAACTTAATTTTTAGTTAAGTTAATTTTTTCGTATAGGTATTTCAAAGTGCTGGTAAAATGTTGTAAGTACCTACCTATAATTTGTTGTGATAGCATAAATGATCGGTTGATTCGACTTTAAACTTTTGTAAACTTAACTATTTTGTCTAGTTGTTGAGTAGACATTTTTGTTATGTAATTAATTATAGTTCAAGTAGGCACCTACTTGGTTGGTTTGACTTTATCAGTTTTTAAACTCAACTATTTAATATAGGTAACTATCTGACACATCAAGTAATGTGTTAAAGTAAAGTTGTTTAAATGGGTTGGTTTAACTTACCTAATTGTTTAGTTAATTTAATTTACAAAGATGATTTCCTCAATTGCTTCGTTTTAGTACAATTAATATTCTTGAAACTAAATTGTTTCTAATGAGATGTTTAGTTGTTTCGACATTTTTCGTATAGGTATTTCAAAGTGCTGGTTAAATGTTGTATAAATTCTTGTAACAGCATAAATGCTTGGTTGATTCGACTTAAGTTTTTGTAAACTTAACTATTTTGTCTAGTTGTTGAACACATATTTTTTGTTTTGTATTTTTAACTGAAGTATTTGGTTGGCTTGGCTTTGTCGGTTTGTAAACTCAACTATTTAATGTAACTATCTGACCCATCTAGAAAGTTGTTAAAATAATGTTGTTTAAATGGATTGGTTTAACTTAAATGTTTAGTTAATTTAGTTTACACAGATGATTACCTCAATTGCTTCGTTTTAGTACAATTAATATTCTTGAAACTAAATTGTTTCTAATCAGATGTTTAGTTGTTTCAACGTTATGCAGTTAGTTAACTTTTTCGTATAGGCAGGTATTTCATAATTTCAAAGTGCTGGTAAAATGTTGTACTTACAATTTTTTGTGATAGCATAAATCACAGAAATATTGTGGCATAAATGCTTGGTTGTTTCGACTTAAGTTTTTGTAAACTTAACTATTTCGTCTAGTTGTTGATACATATTTTTTGTGTTTTGTAATTTTAAATCAAGTATTTGATTGTCTTGACTTTATCAGTTTTTAAACTCAACTATTTAATATAACTAACTGGCACATCTAGTAAGTTGTTAAAATAATGTTGTTTCAGTGGTTGATATAACTTACATGTTTAGTTAATTTAACTTATATAGTTGGTTACCTCAATTGTTTCGTTTTGTTATTTCAAACATGTATTAAATAGTAGAATTAATATTCTTGATGCTTAATCGTTTCTAATGAGATGTTTAGTTGTTTCGTCATCATGCAGTTTTAAAAAAAAACTTTATTGTATAGCTGTTTAAAGTTACTGGTACGAAGTTCTTTATTATGATGGATTAAGAAATGTGTTTAGTTGACTGAACTTGTATATTTGTTATGTTAACTTTTTCGTCTATTTGTTACAACCTTGTAATAAATAGTTGAATAAATATTCTTGTTATATTGTTGTATATATCAAATGCTTAGTTAAATGGACTTAATCAGTTTGTTAACTCAACTTTTATACGCAGTAATTTCAAATCTATGATAAATAATTCATCTGATTATATATATTTAACTTGTTTATTTTGTTGACTCTACTTCGTTAATATGTTGACTTGACTATATTATCAGTTAGATTCGAATATTGTGTCGTTTTAACCTCTTTTAGTGGTTGGTTTAACCTATTAATTTTTAACAATTTTATTTTTGTAGAAATAAATGTCATATAATACTTGTTTAAACATAATAAAAGGTTAACGCAACTTACATGAAATCAACATTATGGGATTCAACCTATTCGGTTTTTCAGTGTGCGTTATTCCTGTGGTCGCCATTGCAGATTCAGGCTTAGAAGAGTTGCAATAATTTAGGAATAGAGCGGTGATTGCCCTAAATAAAAAAACCAACTCGACTTTAGTAATATGCAGTCATTTTAAAATAAAAATTGAATTTTTTATATCTTTGTAAAGCCGCATACCATAGTACATCATCTTCATAAATCACCTAATGGCTACTGTTGTGTCCTGACGTGAGATTACGACAATGTTAATTAATTTGCTCTCACATTAGATCCCAAGCTCTGTGCTCATGCACAAAAGCCCCTCTATGAATCCATCCCATGACGTCACAGGTCACTGAGAAGCTTGAAAGGAAGATAAGCGCCCTTTGAGCTTTGTATGCATTCGGACGTAACTATATTGTTGATGTTTGAACTCTCTGAAAGGATGTACATAGGTGTAAATGGTGAATGAATAGGTAAATACGCAAATAAAGCGTTATATATAACCATAGATCGGAATTAAGTAGACTTATTAATGTACAGTCAGCATCAAAAGTTGCTGACCACATTCAGATTTTTAAAATCGTTGTACACCGTAAGATTAAGTGTTATTACTGTGTTCAGCGATTTTGATCATCTGAATGTGGTCAGCAACTTTTGATGCTGACTGTTCGTACACAGTGGATATGCCCCAAATACCGGAATTACTTTAAAGAGCAGAAAAATCCAGTGATTTTAATAAAAAAATAATTTACTTTTACACAATTTATTTGTCTAATCTATATATATCTCTGATGTTTTTATTATAAATATCTATTTTTTATACTGTTTTCCACACGAGATATCAAATAACATCATTATCAATTACAGTAACAACAAAAACAAAATGAATAATCATAAATTAAGTAGGTGGTGAATATTTTATTGGTGTCATAATCAATTATAATGAGGCGTAAAGATAAATTATTGGAAACTATAATAATAATCAAGTTTCAAAACTTTTTTCTCACATTAATTCTTGCACGCTATAGTATAATAATATTGTAAAACATTTTTTAAAAGAGTAAGTATAGAATTTCTTGCCCATTCTTCTTCATACAACCTACCTTTGCGAATGGGTGTAGAATCATTCCCATCCTATCCCATTTCCTATAATTTTAATAATCGACGTTTAAAAGTGCCTCTTAGATGGCCTAATTGAAATAAATGATTTGACTTGACTTGAAAAAGTACGCTTTCTTCGTTTTTTTTTTTAAATAAGGTTAACGAGAGCTCCTTCCAGTTTTTAGGTATTTTCAATTTTGCGCTTATCTGACCTCTTAGCTGGGTGGGATGTGTAGTGTAGGACAAGGCGGAGCTGATGGCAAAAGCTAGTTCGGATTATACCAAAACCAAAGATAGAACGTTGTGATGTACATGAGAGGCGACAACACATTACCTAACTGGGATATTATGGTGCTGCCGCCTCCTGCAGTTGGATTCGGAATCATGACTGCAGCGACATAATGCCGCGATGAGTCGCTGCGACATGTATCATCACAGTGCTTGTTGCAACGAATGACTGCACGCGTATCATGATAAATTTTATCTCTATTTTACCAAGAACAGACAAAGACATTTCCATACAATTCGTCATTTTGTTATGCCGAGTAGACTAAAGAATAGAAGCTTATTTCTTTCTACATCCTTTTCACACGCATGACCAATAAATATTTCTGTACTACCAAGAATAGACAAAATTATTTAATCGTAATTTCTATAAAAAATCAAATCGACTGCATTTTTGCACAAGTAAGACACGATTCGTACGCCATAGAAGAATTTAAATATTTCGAACAGCACTACAAAAATTTTTAACCGTCTGTTGAACACTTCAAAAAAAATTGTCAAATTATGACGTTGAAAATGTTGAAATAAGGTGCGTTTTGCAGTCACACTTTTTTTTAGACAAGTGTTCAACTTCTGTGGTAAGGCTGTTTGTTTCTATATTTAAACGTTTGCTTATAGCGGTAAAAAAATACGATTTTGTTTTTTTTTTGTAGACAAAACCCTTTTCTACGGGGCGCCATGTTACACGTGCTACTGTGTCATGCTAATTTATGATTCAACAAACTTTCAAATTCCTCATTCTTCATCAACTGTGATATTAATAACAAAGGCATCCGTTCAAAGGCAACTCCAGCTCTTTGCCTGGCCTTAATGAAAAATTATTAACCCTATTAGCTACTCCGTTCTTTGACAGTTTATTCACGACAAGGTAGCAAAGGTAAGTTAGTTTTTTTAAAGTTAAGTATTGAATTTTTTTAAGCTCTGTTCAGATCACGGATATTGAACTTCAAAGATAATTTGGAACGTTAGTATTTTGAAATAAAACTAGGCAAGTGCGGATCTCAGTCGCATTATTTAACAACTAGCTGTTCCCAGCGGCTTCACCCGCTACAACTCAAAAGTTATCCCACGGGTACATAAAATCGGGATAACTAAGATCCTATGTGCTAATCCAGGTTATAAACTATCTGTGTACCAAATGTAAGCCAAATCCGTTCAGTGGTTTTTGTGTGAAAGAGTAACAAACATCCATCCACACATACAGATTAACATCCTTAAGATGACTGGAGAGAGAGTAACCTTTTCTATAGAAACCGCCGATGAATTCAGAGTCATAACTAATGAAATCTCCAATCCCGTAAGGCAGGCCCAAGTATAAAATAGTAAGAGCTAAAATCCCAAATCTTATATTCACAGACCTGGGTTGATTCACTCCTGTCCATTATATCGGAAGAGGGGAAGAATGCGTATTACCTAACTCAAGATCAGGTTGGTTCTTTGTCAGAATACAAGGCAATAAATCCGGATCCGAGGCTTCTCCTTCCGTTCAACTTTTATTTTGATAGCAGTCATATGCATATAATGTTTATCCAACTCTTAGAAAGATCGGCAGTTAGACAGAAAATAGCGAGACTTAGTATGAAGATCTTTTTTCACCCTTAAAATTCATGCAGTTGCTAGGTTCCTTCGTCCTCCATCACTCCGGATGTCATTATGTCACTGAGGGCCAAACTATTAAAGTTACTCGGGGCGTAGTTAAGAACTCACATTGAGCGACGGTAATTGTTTTGGGCTTATGCTTGTCTTGGCCTCTCATTAGATGGTTGTTCAGATATATTTAATTGGAGTACATAACAAGGCATAGACGTACGTCATAATATGAGTATGTTTGTGACGTATAGTTGTAACTAGAGCAAAATATGTATAAAGTTTGGACATCAATTTTGTCAGTTTTACAACCTCGTATAAGTTGATATGCGAGATAACGTTCATAAAAACTTGCTAGATCGGTTTCCAAGGGTTAAAAAAGATTCGGGCTGTCGACTGGTGGTCATTTGTAGAAATTACCGCGGTTCTGGAACGCAAAGGCTAATTGAAGGAATTGGTTAGCTTATAGTACGAGTCTGACAGTCCCTTCCGCTCCACTCGAAGCAGAACTATTTGATGATTTTAGTTTCGTATTATTTAGTATTTCACTTTTTTTTTTTCGTTGTAAAATCATCAGATGAGTCCTCCCACCCCGGAAAGGGCGAGAGGGACTGTCAGACTTGTACTGACTAAAATCCACGGTGTCCTTCAATAGCCCTTTATGTTCCGGGGTCACGGTGATGGTATAAGTCCCGCGACCCCGGCAGGCTTTAGCCCTCTGTGAGGGGGCCTCGTCATTATACTGACGCTCTTTGAGACGCGCGTGGAACACGACGCACCGTCGACCCGGTTAGTATTTCACTTACGGCGGATATGACAATGTTTTTTTGTAATATTGTACTGTATATTTTTCTTTATTACTTGACTGTACCGATCATCAGAGGGAGCAGGAACCATACCTACTTATGAATATGAATACGTCCCGTGCTCCAGCCAGTTGGAGTAAATAGTTCGAGCACGGGTCCGCCTCCAAAAATCGGTAGTTAATTTCGAAATGATTTTTAGTGTCATTGTTTATTTTTATAATATACTGAAAGAATTCAAGACGATGATTACATAAGTGATTGAATTTTAAATCAGTACCCTTAGCACGAGTTTTCTGTAAATGAGACGTAAAGTAAACTGGAACTTTGACACTTTCAAATTGACAATTTTCAAGGAAAATATGGAACAGCGCCTCTGGTGTGCGAAGAAGGAACTATTTTTTTCCTTGAAAATTGTCAATTTACGTCTCATTTACAGAAAACTCGTGCTAAGGGTACAGTTGGCAAAAGGCTTATACTAAATTTCACTTTTGACCTTTCATTACGATACCCTAAAACAAAAGCGAAAAGCGTATAAAGGTAAAAGTCATGAGCAAACAGATTTTCAATATCATAATACTTATTCGTCACATGAAATAGCCAATAAATATACGATGTTTGCCAAAGATTGCCTTTCTTTCAGAACCAAGATTGTTTGTCTTCAAGTTTCGGTAATAGTCTCATTTCTTCGTCAAAGAACTTCTTATTTATCTGCGTTTAATAGAAAAGTATATTTTCTATTATCTTTTGTTTGCATTACAAAGACATATCAGTTCATTTAGTTTGCTTTCAGAACATTATAATATGAACTCCTGATTTGTGATATTCCCTTCATTTCAAGTTTACCTAAGTCCGATGTTATTATTTTAATAAACAACAAGTTTGTTGCTGTTGGCCTTAATCAAACATCGTCTGAAAATGGGGAATTTGAGGAGCTCGTGGCTAAATAATTACAGACACACAGGCCGATCTACCGGGTTAAGCCGCGCTTGCCGAGGTTGGTCTGTGGATGGGTGACCATCTATCATAGCGAGTTTCCTCCGTGCCTCGGAAAACACGTTAAGCCGTTGGTCCCGGCTGTCATTTGTGAATCTTTGACAGTCGTTACTATTAGTCAGAAGCTCTAAAGTCTGACAACGAGTCTTACCATGGGGTATGGCATTGCCCAGTTACTGGGTTGTGGAGGTCCGACAGGCAGTCGCTCCGTGTAAAATACTGATATCTAGCTGAATCTGGTTTGTCTGGAGGTCGACCCCAATATAGTTGGGAAAAGGCTAGGCAGATGAGATGTCTGAAAATGGGGAATTTACAAAGGCTGATTTGTCGGTCGCCGGTCGTTTAATATTACATCTAAAACATTATTCGGCAACCGAGTCGCAAAAGGACAAATCCTCAAAATGAAAAATTCTCTGAATGACTAATTCTCATAATGGCAAATTATCAAAAATGCTGATTCAAAAAATGGTAGTTTTCCCCTATTTTATTGAGTTTAAAAACTGACGTTTGGTAGAAAGGAATGCTTCTGTCCTAACCCTGCACGGTAAAATGATTACTTTTAACCATAAACACGAGTATCACGGTCCCTTGTACATGCTCAATAATCTACTTAACATCCATCATCATCTGCCTAGCCTTTTCCCAACTATATTGGGGTCGGCTTCCAGTCAAACCAGATTCAGCTGGATGTCAGTATTTACATGGAGCGACTGCCTGTCGGACCTCCACAACCCAGTAACTGGGTAATACGATACCCCATGGTAAGACTGGTTCTCAGACTTTAGAGCTTCTGACTAACAGTAACGACTGTCAAAGATCTACAAATGACAGCCGGGACCAACGGCTTTACGTGCTTTCCGAGACAAGGAGGAAACTCGCTATGACAGATGGTGACACATCCACAGACCAACCTCGGCAACCGCGGCTTAACCCGGGTGATCGGCCTGTGCGGCTGTAATTATTTAGCCACGAGCTCCTCCTACTAAACATCCATTATGTGATATTAAATTGAAATATGAACTGAGACAATTGCCCTACATTTTTCTTCTTCGCTTGGTTGAAGTTTTATGAAATTTATTAGAGGTAATACAAAAAGCTTAAGTTCTTATATCCGGAATGAATTATGGTCGGGTAGTCGCAAAATGTACTATAATTCTAAGCGAGTACCAAATTGAGTGCACTAAAAACGTATTACTTTACGTATACCCTTTTATGGTCGTTCTAACATGGAAAAAGACGTATTTTATTGACTTTATAAGTTTGTTTTATTAATGGATACTAATATTTAATCGTTTTTAAATGGAAATAAATAATGTTTTAAGTTTATTAAATTCTCTATTTTGATACGGAGTTTATAATCCAAAAGTATACGGCAACCCCGTTTTTTGTTACAGGAGATTTCTAAGAATGTGTTTTGAAGGTACAAATGTTTAAAACACACCACGAGGTGGCACCAGAGGCGAATGCGCTCACTTGCATAGTAATTTATGTCTAATTAATACAGACTAAAGCCGCTTGTATACGACCGTTTTTTTGCCGGACAACGGACCGCTTTTTTTCGCCGGATTCGCGGTGGTGTATGGTTTATAATGAAGGTGTGTACAACTGTACATGCACCGGACACCTGTCCGGCGAAGAATACTAGGATTTATTGACGGTCCGATATCCGGTGAAAAAAACGGACATCATATAAAAGCGGCCTAAAGCCGCTTGTACACGACCGTTTTTTTGCCGGACAACGGACCGTTGTTTTTCGTCGGATTCGCGGTGGCGTATGGTTTTATATTGATCGTGTGTACATGCACCGGTCACCTGTCCGGCGAAGGATACAAGGATTTTATTGACGGTCCGTTATCCGGTGAAAAAAACGGACATTGTATAAAAGCGGCCTTAGACCATAGTCATGAACCAGGCAGTCAAAGATTGTAGCAGAAGACGGCGTTTTCTACTTTCTGCCTATTACCTATTTGGGAAAAAAGGGTTACTTTATGTATGGCTGGGTAAACTTATTAAAAAGTATTTATAAGTTTGCACTAAGACGCGGTACTTCAAGGACTTTTATGTAGCTGTCCGACGCTCGCGGCTGCCTTCAACGCATTGAAGCGGGTAGGTACCTATATTACTTAATCTCTGTGATTCGTTTTTCTGAATGTAGCATAATTAGTCTTTGTCATAACGGTATAATTTTATACACTTTTATTACATCTATAAATACGTCTAGATACATATAACATATTAATTTAAACCTGTACATTTTATTTTATTTTATTCTGTTGGTACATGTATATTTATTATTTAATTATTTTAAAACACACACACACACACTCTATAAAGCTAATTTACATCTGTGACGTCTCACAAGGCTCAGTTGAAAATCAGTGTCAGGCTCCCTGTGGCCTGGCTTTATGCTGAACTGAGCTTATTTGGCACAGCCGTGAGGCACACGGTACCTATATTATTTGTATATTAGTAATTTTTAATTGTAATTGTGTGCTTAAGGTTTGCCAAATAAACGTATTTTCTTTCTTTCTTTCTTTACCTATGATCTGGTCATTAGGGTTCAAGAAAGCAGATTAGCCCAAGTTTAACTTTTCTATTTGGCTTCAATATCGTATAGAAGAAAAGCCTTTTTCGCCTGCAAATATTATAAAAAACTTCAACAAAACTTGGCTTAACCCCAAAATTCTATAGACTGGCCATAACCCCGTCCATGTTCATCATACATTGTCAGTTGTCTATTGTTAACCCTAGATATCGTCCAGCCGTTCTACGCTTCATTAAATCCGGTATATTAACCGTGGCCGCCTTTTGCACGCATTATTAGTAGTATTGTATCTTTAGAGATTATGGAGTGAATATTTTGGGTAAAAAGGTTTCTTTTATAAAAAATATTTGAAACCATTTGAGTTATTGTTACCAATTTATAATACAGGTTAAGCTTGCGGACGTCGGGTAAGGACTTTCGTACACTAGGCGACGCAAGTCTCCGATACCTTACAACTTTGGTATCCATGGATGCGTGCCCGTATACGAACCTCTATGGATTGGTATTGCGATAGTCACCTGGATATCAAAGTCGTAAGGTATTGGAGACTTGAGTCGCCTTGTGTACGAAGGACCTTACCCGAGGTACGAAGTGGAAACACAAGGGCCGTTTTTCCATACAAACGTAGTCCCCTGTTTGCTCTCTGGATAATACCAGTAGACATTGGCATGTCTCTATGTTTCTTTTTTCCATAAATTAATTATCAAAAGAGATAATTATGAACATTCAAAATCCTAAAAAGTTGGCCAGATTTTCCGCTGTGTTCAAATATCCAGAAAACAAAGACGAGATTATATAAAAAAGGAAAACATAGGAACACGGCCAATGCCTTTCTTTAATACGAGAAATAAAGATAAAATTGATCAACGATATTTTAGATTGTCTAAAGTACAAAAATCTTTTATGGGGTACTGTGTTAAGTGTTACAATAAAATACCGAGTGAAATCTTAAATCTAAATGAAAGAAAATTTAAAAGTTATATAAAAAATACACTTAGTAAACAAGCATATTATAAATTAGAAGATTATATTCAAGATAAAAATGTTTGGAAACATGCTGGTCCTGCTCCATAGTACAATGTAGGGCTTAAACAGAATCAAGCTGGTTGAAATTTGAATGCTCACACACTCCATAAATTGTATTTGTAAAATAGCTTTAATTGCAATATTTTGTTAAAATGTGAACACCATGTACCTTTTTGCTATTTTCTTTATTCCCTATTATTTTATTTTTTAATCATGTTTTGTTTAGATTTTCAAGGTACATTGCTTTTACATTATTAATTTCAATGATGTAAAAAAATATTGTAAAACATTTTTAAAAAGAGTAAGTATGGAGTTTCTTGCCCATTCTTCTTCATACAACCTACCTTTGCGAATGGGTGTAGAATCAATCCCATCCCATCCCATTTCCTTAATTTTAATTCGACGTTTAAAAGTGCCTCTTTGATGGCCTAATTGAAATAAATGATTTGACTTTGACTTTGACTTTGACTTTACTTTTTAAAGAAAAAAGTAGTTAAATCGTTTTAGATTTGGAGTAGTAATTAGGGGACTACGAATCGTTGATTTTGTGTCCATTTAATAGGTATTATCGGTCAAGCTACAGTTGTCTCTATCGCGCTCTGCAATTCTGTTGTTCGGCACTTCGCGACAGCAAAAGATTTTACAAATGCCTATTCTTTAATTCTGTAGCCCTAGGTGTTTCCTCTTAAGGTGAATGCTTCAACCAGCCCGCGAAATTCAAAATTTCTTGCAATTTTTTGCAATTTGCAGGCCATTGCTGTGTTCTATGTTGATTAAAATATTATTCGCGGTTGTAAGACGAATGTAGTTACAGAATTATAATCATCAAAATCACGAATACAACCCTCCATCTTCATAAAACCCTAGGAATGACTTTTTCTGTTTTTTTTTGTTCCGTCCAGTCCGTTCCAGTACGAGTCTGACAGCCCCTTTTGTTCCACCCAGAGCTCCAGCATACATGTGATCATTTCCCACTACAAAAAGATTTACGATCTTCCTTTGTACTAAATTACACCTAGTGATGATATAAAATTGTATAGTATCTTGGAACTGTTCCCAGTTACGGAAACGCGGTAGCAGAAAATTGCATATTAAAAGTTTTCATATTATACAAACACGTCAAGATTTCAAAGAGCAACCTCTAATTAGTATGAATTAGCTGTAGATGATGGCAACGGAACTTAGATTATGAAAATTATACGAGACGCTAGTAAAGCACGGCTGACGCAGTGGCTGAGCGATCGACTGTTGCACAGCGAATCGCGGGTTCGATTCCCGCACGGAACAAATATTTGTATGATGATCTGCTAGTAGTTGTTTCGGGTTTGTGTTTATGCGTTTCTATGTTTGTAAACGCTCCCGGAAAACTTCTTAAAAACATTTACCTACTTTTCGTGGAGCTCAACATCTCTGTGTTAATATATCATTATGTTTTTTTAATATTTTTTTATGACGTTTCTTATGAGTAAAAAAAAACTTTTGATCTACCTTACTAATATTGTGACTTGGAAGTTTGGAAGTCAGCTATGAGCGCTAGTGCTAGCAAGAAAGCGCTCATAGACGAGGTGCATTTGTTATCGGGAGTGCACCATTGCCGTATACGTTTGCGGCAACCCTAAACGTATCGTCGGCAGTCAGCAAAGCGTTATGGTACCTATAAATTCTTTGCCGACTGCCGCCAACAGGTGGCGGCGGCTGAATGTACACTAACATAGTTTTTGTATCAGAGTGGGGTGCAGAGGTATGGGATTGACTTTACCAGCGCTGCACTAGCGCTCGCAAATGTTGAAATGGTTATGACAAACTCTTTTTCGCGTCAAAAAAGAAAGTATTTCTTAAGCTATATGAGGCTGATGTATCGGACCTGCAAAGAAACTCTGAGGTCACTGTCTCTTTTAAAGTCTATACAATTTTGTATTGGTAATGTTACATGAGAGACATGTAGATGGTCGCCACAAACTTTGCCTCCATCTATAACTAACATGGCGTCGGACGTCCATAGACGATCTCCGGCCACAGTAGGCGTGGACATGCGGGCGGCGAGTAAAGGGCAACTCTCTGCCCGACTATGGACCATGCCCGGGTCGACGGCGCGTCGTGTTCCACGCGCGCCTCAAAGAGCTTCAGCACGATGGCGGTGCCCCACGGCCAAAGCCTGCCGGGGTCGCGGAACATAAAGGGCTATTGAAGGACACCGTGGTTCTATAACTTACTTATTATATAACGCACCATAACTTTTCCAACCTCTTTCTTGAAAATATCCCTTTTTTTATCGTGTTAAAATCATCAAATGAGTCCTCCCGCCCCTACTGTCAGACTTGTACTGACTAAAATCCACGGTGTCCTTCAATAGTCCTTTATGTTCCGGGGTCACGGTGATGGAAATAAGTCCCGCGACCTGGAATATACCTTGGGAAAATATTCAAAATTGAACACACACAGATATTTAACACATTATAAATAGAGACTTGATTTCCTTGCATGTTTGTCTTTAATTACAACTTTGGCATATCCAAATGTTTGCCGTTGAATAGTTATTTGGCCACAATTGGATCAAATCAAATCAAATCAAATCAAATCAAATCGTTTATTTCAACTAAGTCAAATATAGGCACTTTTGAAATGTCAAGACAAAAAATAAAACTAGTGCTAAAAATAGTTATGGTGCTACAGTCCCAGTCACATGACATAAAAACTGTGAAAGTACCGTAGGTGCTCATTCCAAAGCGTAGATCTAATGGAGAAGAATGAGCAAGAAACTCCATGGACACTCTTTTTCAATCGCCAAAATGATTACAGAGTTTATGTTACATCATTCATCATCAGGTGGTACATTATGTGAGAACGATGTGGCAAGTTATTAGTGTCCATAGTAAATATAAAAAAAAGACGACAAAAATAAAGTTATTAATTATTAAAATAGTCCGTGGCAGCTAAGAGATGACCAGTCCCAACTGACAGCGCCCGTTCACGAACATGACACATGTATGAGCACCATTCAGCTCAACCATTTTGAAGGGAGCTAAACGATCCGACACACGCGCCACCATCAGCGAGACATTTGAGTGAGCATGACATACTCTCAACCGCCAGGGTATTCAAGTCAATAAGAGACGTAGGTACTCAGTGAATGATAGCTCCGAGGTACATAGTACTCACACAATGCTGGCTATGAAACTATATAATACTAGGAAGATTGAGTCTATACAATGCAAATACTGTTTTACAATCTTCAGCAGCTGCAACTAGAATATTAATTAACGCTATCAATATTTATCCTACACTGTCAAGTGGAGCAGGACCAGCATGGAGCCAAGCATTATTATCAGCGATATAATCGTCTAGTTTATAATAAGCCAGCTTGCATAGTGTGCGTTTAATACATGATTTAAATTTAGTCTCATTCATTTCAAGAACATTTTGTGGTATTTTATTATAGCACTTTAAACAGAACCCCATGAAAGAATTGTCCACTTTGGCGAGTCTGAAGCCCGGCTGAATTAACTGATCTCTATTTCTAGTGTGATAGTTGTGTCTGTCACCTCTCTTACTAAAAAGATGCAGATTTTTTCTAACATACATTATATTTTCATAGATGTATTGGCAAGGTACTGTCATGATGTTAATTTCCTTAGACAGTTCTCTTAGAGAATCGCGTCTGCGGAGATTGTAAATGGCCCTGATGGCTCTCTTTTGTAGAATAAAAATAGATTCGATGTCGGCAGCCCGTCCCCACAATAAAATGCCATAAGACATGATATGTGAAAGTAACTAAAATAGACAATTCTAGCAGTATCTACATCGGTAAATTGACGGATTTTTCGCACAGCGTATGCTGCTGAACTAAGCCGCCGCGAAAGCGTTGTTAAATGGGGACTCCATTGTAGCCGTGCATCAAGCGTAATCCCCAGGAAAACTGTTTTATCGACAAATTCAAGTATCTCTTGATTCAATACTATATCATAATTTGTGCTTTTAACATTTGGTAAAGCAAATCTTATACATTTGGTCTTTTTTCCATTTAATACTAAATTGTTTACAGGAAACCAATCATGGACTTGACGTAGGGCATTATTTACGTTGTCTAGATTTTGGGCCCGTCTATTTATCTTAAAAATTAGGGAAGTGTCATCGGCAAATAACACCATATTGTGAGGTTGGTTTTTTAATAAATAGGGTAGATCATTAATATACACAAGAAAGAGAAAAGGACCCAATATTGAGCCTTGTGGAACCCCCATTTTTACCTTTAAACCTTGTGAATTCACGCCATTTATCTGAACTTGCTGCTGTCTATCACACAAATAAGATTTTATCAAACTAACTGCAAGTTTACTTAGACCGTAATGCTTTAAAAAGCAAAGTATCGTGGTCTACGCAATCAAATGCTTTGGAGAGGTCACAGAATATTCCTATGGCGTCTTGTGCCTCTTCCCATGCAGTAAATATGTGCTTTAATAGGGTGACACCGGCGTCAGTACATGATCAAATATTTGAACCTGTTAAACAGTAGGAACTAGGTGAATTCCCAATTATATTGTGTATTGGACGTTGGTTTATTTTGAGGTTGTGTTTACTTCATGACATAGATGATAAGTAAAAGATGTAGAAGTGACATATGTATTTTAAGTGGATCTTGCATCAATTTATTTCCTAATATAAATAAAAACTTTGGTAATGTAAAATTCGACATACTGTAGATGTAAATTTTTAAGCAGATATTAATACATGAACTAACTAAAAAAACTCGCTATAATGAGAGCTACCGATAGCTGTCAAATGACATGAATATTTTCGTTCAAAAATTTAGAGATATCTGTAATGAAAGTTCCACATAGCGTCTTACTAACCTTTTACGCCCACAGCCTACCCAAAATAAACAAAAAATATAATCCTTTTGCCTATCTAGGTACTCATCACAGCTAATATAATTACTGCGCGGCATAGCGACTGTAAAAAGGGATTCGTCGCCCTTGTCATTAATTAGAGGCTTTATAAGACCCCACTTTGTCCCGACTGACGGCGCCAATTTCGAGTGTCGTGTCAATTTCCCTAATGATATGAGGTGTCCAATCGTTTTGAGAGGCGTATTAATAATTTTTTTTTGTGATTTGATGGCTTAATTCCTTGTTTATCTAAAATTGTTGCTGATATATGATTTTTGGACGCATGGATGATTGTTAATCAATAACCTCAGAAGTGTTTTTACGTGACGTCGTCAAACGAGTCCCCCCCACCCACGGCAGGACGGGAGTGACTGTCAGACAAGTCCTTCAATAACCTTTTACGTTCCGGGGACACGGTTATCTGATAAAACACAAGTCCCGCTGTCATATCAGAAGTGTTGAATGGATATTGATGGAATTTGGCTCAGAGGTAGATTTATGCCTAGAACAACACAGGTAATAGTCGACATAAACGCGTTTTTTTTTAGATAATATTTTAGTCACGATCTGAAATATTGACTTAGTTGATTTTGTGTTTCATAAGTTAAATAAAAATATTTTTTAAAGTTTTTTTTTTTGATAAATTATAAATACTCGTATTTAGTTGTTAGAATAGTTTAGTTCTACCTATCTACTATCACTAAAATCTACCAACATTATAAAGCTGACGAGTTTTTTTGGTTGATCGCGTTAATCTTAGGAATTACTTCTTCAAATTGAAAGAAATATCAAAGAAATTAGTTATCTTGATAATCTCGAATCCTGATTGTAGGTAAGTGATTATATCCGAATAAAGTAAAAGTTACTTATATACATAGGTACATATCTCCTGCCTAGTTAGTGAGATAATATCCTGACCGCCCTTAGGTAATAGCAGGACGAAGGCTCATTATTTCTTAAGTGCGGGCGCAAATGTGACTCACACATAATGGAATTGTGTAGGCTTTTATATTAGCCGAGAGTAGCTCATTGGTTACGCACTTAGCTTTTGTATCAGATAAGTCTATGTTTTGACTATAAGGGGGTCTAAAACGGCCGCTTTAAGCAATTCTTCTAAAATGGTTACACGCTAAAGCAGAATCGTATTCAATTCATTTCATGTCTGAACATAGACTTATTGTACTGAGTAATAACTGCTCAAAACTGTCAACGAGCGGGCATGCGGACAGCGAGTTGCCCTTTACTCGCTGTCCGACCATAGACCATGCCCGGGTCGACGGCGCGTCGTTTTCCACGCGCGCCTCAAAGAGCGTCAGCAAAATGACGGGGCCCCCTCACAGAGCCAAAGCCTGCCGGGGTCGCGGAACTTATTTCCATCACCGTGACCCCGGAACATAAAGGGCTTTTGAAGGACACCGTGGATTTTAGTCAGTAGAAGTCTGACAGTCCCTTCCACTCTACCCGGGGTGGGAGGACTTATTTGATGATTTTACCAGGGAAAAAAAAAACTGTCAACGAGAGGAATTTTGTGATATGAATTGTAAAATACGTATCTACTTTCCGATTTCTATTGGGATTCATGTTAGGATATTATAGTATTTCTTCAGTGGCTTTTTTAGACCCTCAGAACTCTAATGCATAACTTTCTTGTTATAACAACATCGGATTTCCTTTGACATCGTAAGCCTGCAATACATTTGGCCGAGTGAACGCCAATACCAACGTGTAGACAGTATTTTTGCGTTGTCTTTCCATCGCTCGTTGTCGCTCGCCGAGTTAGCCGAGTGAAGTCAAGCGCCAACCTCATTTGGCATAGCTTGTCACAACTTGTGTTCGCTCGCGACCACTCGCTTCACTTCGGAGTGCTGTCGGTTTTTTCGGCACAAATTAAAGGCGCGTGCGCGCACTCAGCCAACGTGTGGACATGTTCTCAAAATTTGTCTATATTGGCCATTTGCATTGGTTTTCGATGAATTTTTCCAAACGTGTATTAGACAGTAGTACTTGCATTATATTAATTTGCCTACGCTCGCATTGGCCTAAGCTCGACCAACATGTATTGCAGGCTGTAGAATGTTCATATCAATGTATTACTCGATTACAATCAGCATAAAAACGTCAGTGACATCCATCTGTCAACTGTCACTCGTGATATCACGAACCGTGACAAGCTACCTTCACATAACATTTTCAGTTCATTGTACCAGTACCCTCAGCACGAATTTTCAGTAAATGAGACGTAAACGTAAACTTTGACACTTTGAAATTGACAATTTTCAAGGAAAAAATGGAACAGCGCCTCTGGTGTACGAAGAAGGAACTAATTTTTTCCTTGAAAATTGTCAATTTGAAAGTGTCAAAGTTCCAGTTTCCTTTACGTCTCGTTTACTGAAAACTCGTGCTAAGGGTACAGTTTATAACTTCTAATTTTCGTTCATATTATTTGGGAGTGAAATAAGGTGTGTAATAAACACTGTTCGACAGTTGGCATCTACAATTTCCATCCACATAAATATAAATTATGAAAATAAGTTTCTGAACTCTGAATTTTTGTATTAGGCCGATTCTTCGATTATGTCGAAAAAGGGAAGAAAGGCTTTTTTATAATAAATAATTATATAATCAAATAATAAATAAATATCGATTTCAGACATGTCCGGCTCGTCAGTTTTAATCATGTAGTAAGCGGTTAGAGTTTATGTGTATCTTTCTCTCTCTTGTTCTTTTTCCTGTGGGATAAAGCAACATTGACATAGACGAAGCCGCGAGAAAAACGTTTTTATTGAAGCGAACGATTTTTACTCGACTTTTATTTCAAGTTAATTGTCACCCCAGCCGTCAGCCATTATTTATAACTATAAAAAACATTCCAGATCAAAAATAAACTCAAAGAACGAAAGGAATGAACACAATTTATGACTTAATACAGTCATTTTTGATGGCAACGATGTAATAAAAAGCAAAAACGCTAGTATACAATACCAGGGAAATATGAATGGGGAAGAGCTATCGTAAACCGTTGGGCGCGCGTGAAATGCTCCGGATACGAGTCCCTGTAAAACTGAGCTGTTGTAGGGATGGCGAACTGAGATCGAATAAACGAACAATCGATTCTGTGGGCCAAAGAATCGATAGGACTAAACCAATCTAGTGAATCGCACACTAGAACATTTTAGTTGTTCTTTTGTTGTTTTGTCTACAACAATTCTTAAGTTGTTGCGACTCGCATATGCGATTTTTGGGAATTCGAAGCCGATTGTATTATGAATCGATTTTTCAGATTTCGATTTGAAACGATTCAAGAATCGATAGTTTTCAGAAAGAATGGTCATCCCTAAGCCATTCATTAAAACAACTACATGAATATACATGGAGGCTCGCATTTTCATGTGATCCTTTGTTTTCCACTGCAGTATTCAACAGACAATGTGGTTTTAACGTATCGCTTTTAGACAGAATAGAGGCCTTGTCATAAGTTTTTTAACGTTTTTTTTTTAAATACGCTGTACGCAGCGTACTTGAACTATGCACGGGCTTTATTGCATGGAAAATAAAAAAGCGTATTTTGAGTTTAGATGTTTGCTAAGGCTACACGATATCACTAGATTTTTTTTTAAAGTGTAAAGTTTTTTTATTACTTACTTTACTTTACTTTGGTTCTAGTAACAACATTATCTAAAAACAACTTACTTTTATGTTAGAAAAATCAAACAAGTCGATGGGCTTGCGGCGTTTCTTTACAGAGTTCTTATGGCCACGTTCCAGCTCTATCATTAGATCAGGTCCAGGTTCTCATTTTTTTTTTCTCAATTATTCATTGTCACGCGAACATATACGTGTAAAATTTCAGCTCAATCGGGAAACAACGGGACAAGTTAATCTAAAATAATAGATGATGAAAAAAACTATGACAAAAGTAGACATTCTGCTCTAAATCAGTATCCTTAACGAAAGCCAATCGAAACGAATTTTAGGAGCAACTCAAAATGATATCAGGTAAAACTAATTACCTACTAATGCTGACTGACATTGACAAGCCATATCCCAAATTACCCTCCCCACGCAACGTCAGATATATTAGAAAAGGTTCTTAGAATCAAGAAAATAGTACCTAATGCCTAGAATTCAGACACAAAATCAATGGCCTCTTTACACAACACTAGTTACATTGCCCCTTGCTTCGCACAGTTTTAGCCTTAATCTAGCCCAGAAGCAAAGTTGAGATCTAAAGTCACCCAGAAGGAAGTAAAACTTCTGTGCTCCGATGGAACATAGTAAAAACCGTTCGGCACCGTACTCCAGCAGTATGGTGGTAGCGAAGGAGGAGAGGACAGCGTCTCCACGACACAGCCACCGCGGGCGACGCCCACGCCAACGGATATCGCGAGTTGATTTCCGACCACCGTAGGAATGCGGGTGGAGAGTAATGGGGTGACTCGCGGTCGGATCGTGGACCATGCCCAGGTCGATGCCGCGTCGTGCCGCGAATGAGCTGTTAGCAACATGACGAGGCCCCCCTTTAGGGGGCAAAACCGTAGCAGTGTCGCAGGACTTCTCATGGGGTAACCGGGTGGATTTTAGTAAGTTCAAGTCTGTCAGCCCCCCTCCCTCCCCGCCCTGGATGCGAGGATTCATGTGATGACTTTAACTCGTGAAAAAAAATAGTTATAGAAATGAGTTACAGCAGATCCTACCTTCCTTCATGTTAACTGATTTTTTTTGTGACGATAGATGTTAAACCTAAATGACTAAAATTTTCATGAACTTTCGTACACAAAAAAAAAACTTTTTATGAACAAAACTTGAATTTGACTAAATGAAGAAAGGAGCTAGTAATGCCGCGGGCAATAGTTAATTAGTTCAAATTATGAGAAAAATCCTGTAAAATTGTTCGAAAAAAAAAATGATAAAAGCAACTTTAACATTTATTGCGTAGACTGAAAGAAAACGGCATAAGGTATAAATACAAATTATATATAATTATAAAATCGTCTCGGCAATCTGTCTGCAATATAAATCAAAGGCTTTACTAAAATATACTCGTCAAAACAAAATAGGGGCCACTTATTAAATTGCACTTTAATCAAGTATCTCTCTTATTCTGTTTACATAATAGATGGTAAATACCTTGTTATGGTTTCTTTCAAGTATTAATATTGTTTCTACTGCATAATTGGAAATTCATAACTTTTTTTTAATGAGTTATTTGAGATTTCTTAGAATTTACGGTTTGGTGCTTTTTATTTTTCAAACTTCTAACGGAGTTTTCTTCGACTTATATAGCAAGTAGGCTATAACTATTGTTTAATCTCATAAAGCCATTTTTTCGGAGACATATGGATGCAAAAACAACCACTTGGGGTGCTACCTTAATCCAGGGGGGGCATAGCCAGAATAGGAAGGTCTTATGGTGGAATATTCGCAACCAGTGGTTCAAAAAGTTTGAAACTGGTCTCAAAAGACGGGTAATATCACCAGATACCGTGATCCAGAAAGAAAGTAAGTAAGTAAAGCCTAAGAAGACCAATAAGTTTGATTAACCGCGCAAATAGAGCGAAAATCTACCGCGCGGACCGTACAAACTCCATTGCGTTGAGCTACAGGCACCCCTATAATTGACTAGACTGTTCCGAATCGACTCCATGAAGACTAACAATACTCAAGAAGATGCTTGCTTCTCCTCCAGTTAACTGGAGCGTACGGTGCAGATCGTAAAACATTTGCAAAGAGAAAAATTACTTAACTGTTTTGAATGGGCTTCATTGCTTTTTATTTATGACTGCAGGCTTTTTTTTTTTTAATAAAGACTGATTCATTAGAGTGTAGAGAAGATCTAAACAACAGGTTTCAGATCCTTGCACTCTTGAAACAGACTGTTCCGATGAGATCTGAATTATGTTCTGGGGCGGTTGTCTCTATCACGCAAAACTGAGCTCGCACTTCGTAATAACGTTGTTGTAACTGCTCAAAATTGCGTAGCGAATTTGGTGCAACTTCACATTATCCCATTCGCACAGCAACGAGTACTTGAGTTCATCTTCAAGCAGGATAATTGTCGAGCGGACACGACGCGACTAACAGTGCACACATTCGCTGACGTTCGAATTACGATGTTACAGTGGCTACTCAGGATTTTTACCTAAGTTTTATTCAGCAGTTAAAAGATGAGTTAAATAGGAGTGCAAAAGAAAGTAAAATTCCCATCAACACCCAGCTGGATCTCATAAATTGTCTGAAAACTTGCTGGTAGAGAATCCCAAAGAAAATGTTTGGTATTTAATCCTGAACATTCCACCTCCATTAAAATGAGTAGCACAGAGAGAACAGAGTTAAAGAGAAGCTTTAAAGAACACTTTGGAACATTAAAGACGTTATTTTTTCGATTTTTTGATGTTCTGTGTTGGTTGATACATTCCTGCAATTCTCCACTTTTTCAACAATTTCGTTTAATTTAACGATTGATCGGAATACAAACTTAATTTTTGTGTAGTTCCAAGTAAAATCGTTAATATTAATCAGATTCAGTCATAATAACCAGTAATATTTAAATATTATTTAATAAAACGACAAAAATCAGTTGGCCCTTATTTTCTTTTGAGTAGTATATAAACCTGTAATAATTTACTGTTAATATCCAAGGTGCGTGTTGAAGGGCATGGTTTCTTTGGCTCTCATTTTGTGGTCATTACCTATTTTATAGAATCTCCTCATTCTGAAAAGGGTTGCTGGAAAAGGGAGACTGACCCAGTACTCACCGGTCAGGTCTAATTTTTCAGGTCAGTCTCTCAAAAAGGAGTCCAGCTACTGGTCAGTGAAAGCACTTATGAAGTCGCCTTGCTTAGCTCGTTGACATGACTGTATATCCTTTCAATACTGACCAATGGCGCAAATTTTGGCCTTTGACTGAAGTTCAGAAGTCCATTAGCCATTTTATTCGTTTTTTCTTAAGTTTTCTGTCCGCTTCACACTGTATTCGTTTCATAGGATCGCGGCACTGTCCGTTGAAAACACTGTGCCCGTGGCACACAAAGGGCAACAGAAGGGAAAAGTTCTGATATTTATTCGTTAAGAGTCAGTGACATATCGCCCACTTCAATAGAAAAAAAATGTTCCATTGCGTATTCCTCACAACCACTAATATAGTAACAGTATGCTGAAATTCAGTTACATAATGAGAATGTGCACAATAATCGCTTGGTACTATAAGTTCTGACGTAATTTTCTTTATCTTGAATGCGATACTTAAAAAATGTAAACTATTGCAACTAATGAAATGGTCGCCATTTTTCACAACATAACGTAGCATTCGTTAAAATTAAGAGTAGTATTTCTTCCAATTCATCATCTGTCTTGCCTTTTCCCAAATATTTTTGTTGCGCACAGCTAAGGAGTGGAATTCCCTGGGGTTATGGGACATCTCGCCCACGAAAAAACTGGCCCACAGGCCAGATGTACCCTTTTTGAAATGTGCATGGGTAGATTCGCCAGAAGAACTTAGTAGAACGGGCCAGATGTCTTCTATTAAATAGTCAAGGGATATTTCGGCAACATCGTATATTTTTAATTAAATGTCGGAGTCTCTATAATCTTAATAAAGCTTTGTTCCGTAAAAACACATAGTCGTTCCGTAAAAAAAGCAAAAAATTCATTCTCATAAACGATCAAAAATACCGACCGAATTGAGAACCACCTCCTTTTTTTTAAGTCGGTAAAAAAATATACAAAGGTTTGCTTTGCTATGCTTGTAGTTAAGATTTGTTTAATCTTCACCCCTTTGCACAGTAACCATCATAAGTGTTCCCATTTGCCAGAAACAGTTCTCTTCCTTATACCACAGAACCCCCATTTTTTTTTTAGCGCGGTAAAATCATCAAATGAGTCCTCCCATCCCTTACTGTCAGACTTGTACTGACTAAAATCCGCGGAGTCCTTCAATAGCCCTTTATGTTCCGGGGTCACGGTGATGGTATAAGTCCCGCGACCCCGGCAGGCTTTGGCCCTCGATGAGGGGGCCCCGTCATTTTGCTGAAGATCTTTGAGGCGCGCGTGGAACACGACGCGCCGTCGACCCGGGCATGGTCCATGGTCGGACAGCGAGTTGCCCTTTACTCGCTGTCCGCGCCTACGGTGGCCGGAACCACAGAACCCCTTAATTTATAATAGCACTACCGGCATTTTTACCACGATAAAAAATAAAACATCGATACAGCTCTAATTAAACACTATTCCTTGTTAAAAGCGCAGAGTTAACAATCGAGGTTGCTTGGAAAAAAATCCAATTACTACAGAGGAAAGTCGGGATCCTACTTTTATTGCTAAATCTAGTCTAACCTAACTTAAAGACATTAACTCACTATCTAGACGAAAATCAAATTAACAATCGAATCGTAAGGTTAGAAGAGGGTTTTAAAAGAGAATGTTATTTTTTTTTAGGAAACAGTTAAGTCGACGTTACGTTTGTGATTACATATCTTTATTTAGAAATAGTGTATCATGTTTACATTATTATTATAAAGATATAAAACTTGCAAGTAAGCTAGTCTGCTTGTTTTAAGGTGTTTAACAGCCTCTTGCGATTGCCTCTGGCGCTGGCCTCTGGCGATCTTGCCGCCCTGAGCGATGACTTAGCGCGGGGCGGCAAGCGGAAAGATCAAATGTTTGAAAAACGCTGCAAGGCGCTGCTAGAAGCAAAATTCGGGTACTTCCAAGTAATAATGTCTTATTTGCGCCACCCGCCGCACCGCTCACCGCTAGGACCAAAATCCTGAACGAGCTATGAATGTTTGAAAATGTACCCGCAATACGTTATTTTTTGTATAGCCTCGACTAACAGTAGCCGTCAAAGCGTCTCCGTGCCCTGTGATAAAAATGTGACGCGAAATTCACTTTATTTTTAAATTGTTCACGTCTGCAGCAGCGGAACTGTTAAATAAATGCTCATTTCCAACCTTGGTCGGATTAGTGTCATCTTGGGAACCCTTTATTGTAAGTTTACAAGCCAAATGGAACAGTTTGGCTTGACAAGCAACTGCTGCAATAAACCTATGGAAATAAAGTGTTTCCATTAAAGCTGACTTGCTCTTGCTACGCTGAAAATTTTCGCTAGAAATAAAAATGCATTTGCTTCCGAATTTATTACACAATTAGTTTTTCGAAGATATGGCGGCCGTAATTTTTGGTGGTTTTAAAAACATTTTGTAAGTAGTTTTGGGTTCGTATGAAAATGTCAAGTAGGAAAAAATGTTAAGAATCAAAAGAAAAATAAAAAAATAGAGTAGAGAAATTCGAGTTTAAGTGGGCATAGCCGCTGGCAACAGCTATTTAGATAGATAGATAATATACACTTTATTGTACACCGAAATTGTTACAAAGGCAGTCTTATCGCAAACAGCGATATCTTCCAGACAACTTTACATGAGCTGTATGAATCTTAAAAAAAAACGGAGGTAGTCAGTTACACTTAAAATATGTACCTAAGTACTACACAAATTTTAACAAAAAATGAGTTAACTAAATAACTATAAATACACATATATACTTAAATAAACATTATATAAATTATATTACGTGTTTTCTAATAATACATGGTATAGAAGAGAAGACAGATTGATGATGTCAGAAATCATATCATTGACAGGAAAAAGGTTTAGCTTTACAACTCTCGAATTTATTTTGTAAAAAAACAACAATTGAAATTGAAATTCGTGAAATAATTTTGTTCATTCTTTGTTTTAATATTTTCTCTCTCGCAATTACAAAGAGGAGAGGAGTAGTAATTTAACAACAATTGAAAGATTCAATTACTGAGAATTACAACATAGTTTGGCAAAAACAATCCCTGGCGTTGTGAACCCTCAAATGCTCTAGGCGTGAGTAACAACGTCTTGTGCTTGTGGTAGCAACGGAAGGTTAAGTACGGTCGATTTAGGACCACAATGTAGGGGTCCTTACAGGGCTCTAAAGGACGCAATAATATAGAATCTCATATGCGATACAAGTGGGGTTTGTGACAATAACGCAGAATGTTTCAAATATAGTCCTTCTGATGACAGCATGAAGTATCATTCGGTGCTCTTACATTATTTTGGAAGGTCGTGAATCGTGATTTAAGACTTGTTTGTATGTAGGTTTCTTAACTTCGCAATAACTTTTATGTAACTATGTTACTGTGTACCCGTGAAATGTTTACACGTGGAATTGGACTATGTAGGTGCTACAAAAATGTCTTCTTCTTATAGCCTCTCTCTAACTCGTTAGGATACAACTTACAGAGATTAATATAATGCTAGCGGAGACATAATATTTTCAACCTTAATAAAATGGAACAGATAACTTCACTTACTAAACACATAAATTCACTTTGAGAAGAGCAAGTATTTGTCTTTCAGCTCATATTTTTAAATCGAAGGCAAAGGCTAATGTGGAATTTGTATAATTACTAGCTGTTGCCAGCGGCTTCACCCGCTACAACTCGAAAATTATCCCAGGGGAACATAAAATCGGGATAAAAACTATCCTATGTGTTAATCCAGGTTATAAACTATCTGTGTACCAAATTTTACCACAGAGGTATGCAATACATCTACTGGGGTATTTAATACTTCCGCTGAAGCAGATATACGTAACTACCACAAATGCATCTAAAAGTACTACTGAGGCGTCTACTACTTCCAATGGAGATATTAGTATCACAGAAGTATCTGCAACTACCACTGGGGTGTCTAATACTGCCAGTAAAGCAGATACAACTACCACTGAAGCAGATAAATCTACCACAGAGGCATCTACTACAGCTACGACTAAGGCGTCTATTCCACTGAGGCATCTAAAGTTACCACTGAGGAGTCTACTACTGCCACTGAGACAAATATAACTACCACAGAGGAATCCATAATTTCCAAATTTGTATAAAATTGCTAATCTTAAGGAGATTATCACATAATTTTGCATTTACTTAAATAATAAATAACTAATGAGTATAAAATAGTATCAGACATATTATATCAAGCTGAGTAGATATAATTTCGATTACAGTGACACGGATTGCGTTATTGGAATTTGCGGTCAGCGTTAACAAGATTGCACATCCCCCTTAGGAGATTGTACCGGGCTGCACATATTCACATACTGTAGATAGCTGTGGTTTGTCTTCGATCAAGGCGTCGGATATTCCCGATACTCAGGACCGTTCCAAAGGAATTTGGTACGAAAAACTAACTTCATTTTTCAAGTTTTTAAATATCAAAGGTACTTTGAAATTGACTGAAATGATCATAAAACTTGTCTTGGACAGAAATGAGGATTTTCCTTTGAAAAGTGCTTTAATAATTCTGTATTGAGATGAAAAAACAAGATACAATTTCATCTGAAAAGTAATGTACTTATGTTGTTCGGGCTTATCGCTCACGGCACTTTCTGCCAGGCAACCACAGACGAGGCAATATTTGAACGTCTTGTTCAAAGTTGTCGGATGAAAATGTACTTTAACAAATGTACCTGTGGGTACCAATTTGTAATTTTGCTTACAAGTTGAGTGCTTTTATTTGATTATTTATACACTTTGTCCAAATTGGTAATTTCATTTGACAAATTGAGGTCATTATGGTTGGTTTAGTTGAGGCCATTACTCGGAACTATGGTTTTCGTCAATAATAATTTACTTTCTAGTGTTATTAAAACAATAATTGTGATGAAAACTTGTAAGATATAATTACCTTATATTAGGACAATCAGCTTGTCAGGTTCTCATGGCTGGTATGTATAAAATTTTTTTTCTGTTTGAGGCAGCGGGCATACCAAAACATCATTATTGAAGTACGTTTTGGTATGCGATAAATTACATTTAAGTTCGAACAAATATATGTCTTGACTTGGCTCGCGAGGCTGTCGATGTGAGCTGTGTTCATCGTGTTGTGGACACCGTGGATTTTAGTCAATACAAGTCTCATTTGATGATTTTACCACGAAAAAGAAATGAGAAGATGATGAAGTGAAGAAATGGATGAAGAAATAGTAATAAATAAAAAAAAAAATCCTTCCAAATACTGGTATAAGAATATAGATAATCTGGACAAGTTTTGGTTACACTTTCTACCAATTGATGGTTTTGAAACCAACAATAAGTATCAATACTGATGAGACACTTTTCTTTTATTTACGTGGTAAAATCATATAATGAGTCCTCCCACCCCGGACAGGGCGAGAGGGACTGTCAGACTTGTACTAACTAAAATCTACGGTGTCCTTCAATAGCCTTTTATGTTCCGGGGTCACGGTGATGGAATAAGTCCCGCGACTAATGAGACACATATCTATCTCCAACCAGCCAACTTACCAGATGTATTCGTGATTATATGAAACCATAAGCTACTGACTTCGAAGTCGAATATATATTTCTTTTATATCCCTTTCTCCACATCGTATACTTTGATATGGCGTCCTTAACGACATGTTTTATGTGTCATACTCTTTTTATGGATCGTCACAATGTTCTTTGAAGTCCATGATTGTGTTTTCAGAGGTCCTTATTCTGAATGTATACTTATTGCGTGGACTGAGCAATACCTAACTGCTCAGAACTTTCAAACAGAGGAATTGTGGTTAATATGTGTGTATTTTCCGATTTCTATTGTGATTCATTCATTCACAAAAAGCTGGCAACCCTCGTTGACCAAATCAAGTTTAAAAAAAAAACCTTCTGAATTTATTCAAGGAAATAATATTTGAAAAGTTAACCACTCTGCGAAATACCTAGTGTTTTCTAAAATAAAAATCAACACGTAAAAATACTTATGACAGATGTCAAGAAAAGAAATAACAGAATATAGAATAATCGGATGAAATTATATGGATGTTAACGACTGGAAAGAATTTTGTACCAGATATTTTTTTTTTTAAGTTTTGAAGCGGTTTGAGTAAAAAAATGAAGAGGCCTAAATATTTATGAATTTAAATTAACCATCATTTATGGATTATTATGATAATTTTGAACCAAAATTTTAACTACACAATTTGATTAACCAAAACCTGCTTTATTTACGATCATTAAGTACGGTACGAAAATGACTTCCGAAACAATTAAGTTTTCATTTCAATATTGTTTTACGTAATTGGCCTAAAAAACTCGCCTAACAAAGTTCCAAAAATAGCGGCTTTTGGGGACAAAATAAAATGGGGCCCCATTTTATTTTGTTCAGAACCTTTTTGGCATAATGAGGGTTTCTTTTAATAAAGGTAAAATCAGGGTTACTTAAGCATTGGACATTTCCTTTTTATGCGAAAGGGTCTTAAAAAGCAGTTGAATAAAATGAATAATAGCTAGGAGTACTTAAATAAATCTTATGATTCTTACGCTCCTGGACCTGAAAGGCCGGGTTATTTACAGAGAGTTGACTCTATCCACTGAATCTTACTCTCGTAGCGCTAGCGAACAACGTGCTTTAAACATTCTAGAGGAGACTACCACACGCACTACAGTAAGCGCGCGAGTTGAATGCAGAGCTTAGGAATGCGGAGTGCTGTTGACAAGGATGGCAAAGTACTACACTGCAGGCGCGTGAGGTGGGGCGTGCGGGTAGCGGGGGGCTCTTCACCTCAGACCCCGACTGCATTCAATTCGCGCGCTATCTGCAGGTTTATAAACGAAATGTGAGGAGGGATAGGTGGATGTTTGTTTCACTTTCGCAAAAACTACTAAACGTTATTGGATGAAAAATGGTTCATTTTTTGTTAATGACATTTATTAACACATTGGATTATGTTTATTGTTGTATTACCTTCCTTCAGATTTTTTTTTTAATTACATTCGGGCGAAACCGCTGGCAAAAGTTAGAAATTGTTTATATCTTATGAAGTTTCGATTTGATGTGTATTGTGAATGTTCTGTTAAATTGCATATTATATTGGTTCCTGTAACTGTACAGACAGATGTATTGCTGGTGAGTTTGTTCCATGACTTCTTCCCAACTAACACACTTAGAGGAGTGAATTAAGGTTTATACCTCGGAATCCAGGACCCGTCAATGAATCTTCATATTAATTATTCAAAAAATTTGGTCAGTTTCACTCATTTTTGTGGACAACTCACACTTGACCAAAAAATAGAAACGCCAAAATTGTCAACATCAAAATATAGTTAAAGGTTCCCAAGAAAGGTTTTGCGTATCTCTTATGGATCCTGATTTCTTCCTTTTGATCATTTTAAAAGAGTCTCTGTATAACAATAATTTATTTTACCTAATATGTAATTAAAAAAATTGAGATCGGACACATTTTTTTTTGTAAATTTTTCTATTATGTTGTTAACAACGCATTCCAAAAACAAAATATGAAGATTCATCGACTGGCCTTGGATTCCGAGGTATCACTATTTTTACGCCTTACGGCACTCCACTAACTAGGAAGTGTCGAAGCGAAGGGGCGCTTTAGGGGACTGTCTTATGTAAAAAATTACCTTTAAAAAGTGTTGAATACATAACGTTTGATTTTGAAGTTTATGTCATAATAATATGAACCGCTCAACTAAAAATATGTAGATAATGAATGAGTTAAGGCTGAAATACATAACGGAATAACGATCAACTTAAAAAAAAAAATGCTAGTATGCGAGTCTCATTTTGGTAGGTACCTACTCATACTTGTAATTTAGCTTACACGTGTGTCGATAGAACAATGCACAATTTAAAAGATAATTTTGAATAAATTTGGTTTATCTTTACATTTATGAATACAACAAAATCGCTTAATATGAGTATTGTGTGCAAAGCGCAAAACTCGAAAATTATTAAAAAAAAAACTCAATTCTAATAACTCTATATTTATTATCATTGTCATTATTTGTGTGTAAAATTCCATTAAAATCGGTTCAGTAATTTCGATAAATAAAGACTTGATTTGTATGAAATGCCGTTACAGCATTCACTCTTAAACAAATTTCGTATGAAAATAACAATAACAAAATAATCAAGATTATTATATTTTTTAACTGTTAATTTTATCTATTACAAATGGATCGCAGAAAAAAATACAAATCACGACTTAATATTGTAAATTTTCTTTCAAACCTAATTTATATAGTGACAGTTTACAGATTAGGTTTAAGAGGTTATTGACGTTTACATTCGCATCGTAGTCGCATAGTAGCTTGTTCGTTGTTTTGTGGCACTCATGTCGATAGTTTGTACTTCAATTAAAAAGTTTATCTCTTTACGGGAATTAAAAAATGCAAGAAAGAAACAACAGTCCTTTTCACAACCAACTGCTGGTAAATTTTAAAATTTATGTTTTATTTGTTCAACAAATATTAGGTGCAAATAGGTTTATGCATGGGCCACGAAAATCTCGTTTAGTTTATTCACAGAAAGTTACCACGACCAGCAAAATACGTATAGTTCCTTTTGCTTGAATTTGGCATCCGACTGTTTGCATGAAAACAATTGAAATAAATAGAAGGTGAAAGAGTGCATTTTCACTGAAACCGAAACGTTATGAAACGATATCCCGAGAAATGCTAAAAGAACTGTCCTGAATTAAAAAAAAGGGTAATTGCATTTAGGATGACTGGCATCCTAATTAGGACATGATTTAGTACGTGTAACCGCGAGCTTCGGTGACTAAATTTATTATCCTAAATCGTATCCTAAATATCGGATATATAGAGCAGTGGTGGCCCAGTGGTATCGGCCCCGACTTACGAGTTGTAGGTTGCGGGTTCGAACCCAGGCTGGCGCATTACTTTGTGTAATTTATTTCATCACCACTGCTCTCAAAACGGTGAAGGAAAACATCGTGAGGAAACCGGCATGTCCTAGAACCATCAAATTCGAAGACATGTGACATCTGCCAACCCGCACTGGGCCCGCGTGGTGGCCCACTCCCTCTCACAAGAGAGGAGGCCTGTGCCCCAGCAGTGGGAACGTTATAGGCTGATGATGATGATGATGAAATATCGGATCCTGAATTTAGGAAGGTGTAATACAAGGGGTATTACACCTTCCTAAATTGAAGGAAGGATAAATGAGAGCGATTGAAGGAATGATGTAGGTTTTAGAGTGTCAGAGTCTGACACTGTTATACGTACCAAAAAGAGCGGGAGAAAATATTTAAAATTCAATGTTAAAAAGAAAGACAATTTCATTCATTCATTCGTCAATTTGTTCACCTATTAGATCTACATGATGGGCTGGCATTGCGAGTATCAGCTATATTATGTCAAAATTATCACTCGAGTGAACCCACCGGGTTAAATAAAACATAATGTCAACGTATTGCAAAGAAGGTTTAAGGCGCATTCACACTCATCAGTCACCGTCACCGTAGAAACATTTTTTAGCCCGGTGGCTAGTAGCCACCGGGCTAAAAAATGTTTCTACGGTCCTAGTGTTACTTTGTTCCTACTCCGTCAGTCACCGGCCAGTCACCGACAATTTATGTATCAGTCACGTCACCGGTCAGGCACCATACATGTTTCATTTGGTGAAGTGACGGTGACGTCTGATATTAATTTGATGATTTGTTTTCATCAGTTTTGAAATGTAAGATGATGTTGACGGATGGAGAGGGGAAAGCCAAAGAAAAGATGGATTGGATGGATTGTGTAAGGGATGACATGAATGAAAAGAGTAATTGATACGGTGACGTCTGATTGGGGAGAATGGAAGAAGAAAACGTGTTGTGCCGACCCAAAGTAAAATCGGATAAGGGCAGAAAGATGATGATGAAATGTAAGACGGTTACGCTGTTACCGTTCATTTCGTGGCCCTCTACTTACAAATCTCAGTGGGAAAACGCCCAGAGATCCCGCCTAACACATCAGCTTTATTGTTCTGTGTTACTTCATTTGATGAGAAAAACGCGTCTGTGACGTTTACACAATAAACAGAACTAAGTTTGCGAAATTTCGTTGTACGTTTTCTCATATTTGTCAAAATTTATCTTCGGTCTTATTTTCATTTGTACCCTGAATTTTATATGTGCTTCAACTTTGGCCTGCCTTGGAAAACGTACATAATAAAAAACAGCAAAGCTTAAATTACGATTTCTTTATTTGTACCTTTTGGAAATCGACATGGTTATGGAAACAACAAAATTCCTTATTTCAACACATCAAGAAACTATATATTTTTGCTCTAAAATTTTTATTTTCTTTACTTCATTTTGGCGTTTTTCTTTGGATTGAGATCCATTTATTAATTTTAATCAATACTTGAATATTCTACTTTAATTTAATTACTTATTAATTCTTCCTCAATTCCCTTGTTAGTTAAAAGCGAAGATCGAAGAATGCTGTCCTTTATAAAGAATGTATATGTTACGGTAAGAGTGAATAATTGAAGATTATTAATAATTATCTATTATTATTAATAATTACCGAAAGTCGAGGTTAAAGTGATTAATTAATCACATTTGTCGGTTATTATTAATAATTTGACCCTAGTAGTGATAAATGTAATAAGTAAACTTCCTTCACAGGAGCAAGTCGACGGAGCCCCGCTCCGCGGGGCTCCTACTTCTGCGTGGTTAAAAAAAAATAACAAAATAAAAATAACCTAAATTGTCCGAGTCGGGGTGCCAGCAAGTCCTGAGGTTAGGCCTAGTTCTAACCGGCTAAACCTAGGTGTAACCGACCACATGCGGTTAAACCTACGTGTATCATACTTATCTTCAGTTAGCACTAGGTTTAGCCGTTTAGTTTATTAATTTTATCACTTTTACCAATATGTGTCGTGAATTATTAATAATTACTACTAAAAGTAATAAATTTCGACCGTTTATTCACATTTACCAAAACATGTGGTTATTATTAATAATTTTGTAAAATTATTAATAATTTTCAATTAATCACATTTACCGTAACATATATCAAAAAGAAAAAGCCTTCCTTCTACCCAAAAACTTGAAAACTATAATAATATTAAATTGTTTCGAGGAATATCTTCGATTTGTCATGTAGTACGTACAATTATGATTCCAACTGCTTAGATGCTCGCTTTTTTCCATAAACCAGTGCTATATTTATACACATCTGAGACGAAAACAAATTTTTATTACAGTTGTACGCGTTTATTTACGCCTCAAGTGAGCACAACTTAAATATTTTATGCACGTCATACACGAAAAAATAAAAAGTAAGGAAGACACGTGCGTATCACCTTGTTTGTGTCCATATGTGCACATTAGACCACACGGCAACGCTAAACCAGTATATGCTGACCGTTTTTTTTTAAGAAAGATCATATAAAGCAAGGCTAAGATAAACTGGTTATTATTAATAGCTTGATCCATGCGCTGCCTAACTCGACACACATGTTCCTATTACCATTTTCCTTTCCATTTTCGGGACATTCTCGTTATATTTTACGTGTGCACGTGTGTGAACAATTTGCCTTCAATATTTGTACTCGGTGATTCTTTAACAAATGAAATGGAATTGGTATAGGAAAGTTCTTGGAAATAAAATTGTTGGAAAGTTGGAAAACATTGGCGGTAATATGTAATAGAGCAGTGAGGCCCAATGGTATCAGCCTCGACTTACGAGTTGTAGGTCGTGAGTTCGAACCTAGCCAGGCGCATTACTTTGTGTAATTTATTTCATCACCACTGCTCTAAACGGTGAAGGAAAACATCGTGAGGAAACCGGCAGGTCTTAGAACCAAAAATTCGAATTCGACATGTGACATCTACCAACCCGCACTGGGCCCGTGTGGTGGATTATGCCCCACTCCCTCTCTCAGAGAGGAGGCCTGTGTCCCAATAGTGGGAACATTTATAGGCTGATGATGATGAATATGTAATTTGTAGAGATATGCTGGGTTGCTTAACGCTTTGTGGATTACAGGCGTAATATTATGCATAAGTATAGTATTGGTAAACGTTTTAATTACAATACAATGTCAGTCTCTAATAGCCAGCTGTGCATACGGTCCGGATTTGGGTCAAGTATTTTTATTAGTAGTAGCAATAAGTCGGGTAAAACCTGTTGATAGCAATACACTGTCCATATTTATATCAGATTTAAATACAGGCATCAAGCTACCGGCTTCAGACAATCATAATTTAAAACAATCGTAGTTTTTAAATATTGTTTTACTTTTAGGTTTTGCTTTATAAGCCAAGAACCAGAAATAAGAAGACCTGGGGCCTTAGTCAAACAGCATTCGATAGTAAACGAAAATCGTTATCGTTCATCAGTCACCAATACATTTTCAACTTTATACCCCAGCGCGTAAAGTTGAAAATCTATTGACGTTCTCAGATCGTTTTCGTTTGTTTCGTTCGTTATAGATAAGCAGTTTTTAATAGATTTTCAACTTCACACGCGCTGGGGTATAAAGTTGAAAATGTATTGGTGACTGATGAACGATAACGATTGTCGTTAACTGTCGAATGCTGTTTGACTAAGGCCCCTGTGATATCTATCAACCTGCAGTGGGGCTGCTCATGCCTTCTCAGAGAGAATAGACTGAGTGTCCCAGCAGTGGGAACATTATAGGCTTATCATTATCTGCCTAGCCTTTTCCCAACTAAATTGGGGTCAGCTTCCAGTCAAACCAGATTCAGCTGGATGTCAGTATTTTACATGGAGCGACTGCCTGTCGGACCTCCACAACCCAGTAACTGGGTAATACGATACCCCATGGTAAAACTGGTTGTCAGACTTTAGAGCTTCTGACTGACAGTAACGACTGTCAAAGATCCACAAATGACAGCCGGGACGAACGGCTTTACGTGCTTTCCGAGGCACGGAGGAAAACTCGCTATGACAGATGGTCACCCATCCACAGACCAACCTCGGCAAGCGCGGCTTAACACGGAAGATCGGCCTGTGCGCCTGTAATTATTTAGCCACGAGCTCCTCAACAACATTATCGGCTCATCATACATACAGGGTGACTTTGAATAAATGCGACAAAATGAAATGGGAGCTTCAGGTACAGTAACATAGTAATTATAAACTGTTTTTTCAACAATCTAAATCGATAAAAAAACTTACGCGATTTTCGTTTTCAAAAGGTCCATTGATGTTATTAGCTTTATTTAAGTACGAATCATCGGTATTCCAGCATTTAATATGCAAAATAAATGTAAGAAAAATTAAAGTATGAAAAATCTCGTCCCACTCATCGCAGTGCTCAATAATCATAGAGCACTCATGTTATTAAACGTTGCCGTTCATAGCTTAACACTGACCAATTATTTTTAAATTTTACATTTGATATTTTATATGTTTTCTTGACAACACGTATTATTGTATATTTCAATTTGTCGCATCTATTCAATTTCACCCTGTATATGCCATGGTTCTGTCCTAGTTTAAGTCAATTATGGTCGGCTACTAGTCTACTGAGTACATACTAAAATGGCCTGTGTTAAATGCCATTACAGGAACAAACATTCACTGGAGTGTAAACATTTGTTCCGAAGCAGATATCCGCTCTAGAGACAGAACACAGGAGCCGCAAGCACTTTACACCAAAAACAGACTCGATGCCACTTAACGCTCAATTTCAGAAGCGCTGATTTGTTTTGTATGCCACTGTACCTTGGGTCAGGTACTTTCATAAAGAAACCGGTTTTCGGTAAAGGGCCGTTCTAGTATTACGTAAGCAGATTTATTACAATTATTTACACACCCCCCTTCTCCTTGTCAGCAAAAGTAAGCAGTTGTAATTTTAGAAATAAAAAATAAGTTTATAATTATACCGTTTATATAGACCGGAAAATTGGATTCGTCCCCCAACGCGACGTATTTTTTTAATAATTATTAATACTTACTTTGGTACTTTAAAACTGATTAGTTTTATTGTTTTTTACTTTTTAAAGGGAACTTGGGTTTTGTGTCAGGGGTTTTGTCTCTTTAATACCTACGGGTATTTGATACTTTTCACATAAACGCTTGATGAAAAATGCACTGGAACGTTCGCCTTATTGCCGTTCACGTAACTTTTTGAATTATATAAATAAAAAACATCTAAAAATAACTGCAAAATCCTTAAAAAACGATCTCAGACACGTTATTTTTAAAAGTTCAGAAAGTAGTTTTATTTTGCAATGTCAAAAGTACAGGAGATACCTGTTTCTTTTATATTGGTCACGTTCGAAATGACCTTTTGTGTGAAATTAAGATTCTTGTGAGAGTTCCGTACAGTATAATGAAATCAATATAAAATTGACCTGATCCTGACTATATTGACCATTATTTTTTCAAAATTTTAAACAGGTATAATTAATTAAAAATCAGTTTTCATATGTAGGCCTTAATAACTCATTAGAGTCCTCCCATTCAAAACAGGATGGAATCCCGGACTCTGAGACTTGTACTGACTAAAATCCTAACCTATTAAGTTCCACCGTCATGGTTAACCGATAGTCCTGCGACCAATACCTAACTAAAGGAAAAGTCTTATTTTTACTGTTTTTTTTTTCAGAGCATTTTATTTGTGCTCTACAATAGGCAAAAAATAAAAGATCCAAAATTTTCCCTACCCTTCCCCTAAAAGTCTATTACTCGCTTCACTAGCCATGGAAATAAGGACTTATCCTGAGTGACACGACAAATAGAAAGATTACTTTTGTGTCTATTGTCTGTTTACCCCAAAAAAGAAAAAAAAACTAAAAACCCGTTCAATAAGATGCTGTGTAAGTGTGGTAAGATTTCATTACAAAACTTTTCACTTTGCTTTACCTAATAATTTTCGCCCATATATTATTAGCCTGAACTGTCCCACTACTGGGCAAAGGTCTCCCTCCATTCCTCTCAATGTTCACGACTTTGGGCCACCTCTTATCAATTCTCAAGGAAGACATCCAGCTCGTCCCGCCATCTCCTCAGAGGTCTACCGCGGCCCCGCGTCGCTGTTTCAGGGCACCAATCATGATCTTTACGTGCCCACATCTCGTTCGGCATGCGGCAGACATGTCTTGTCCAGCCCATATTTTAATAGATTTTAATTAAGTTATTTTAAAAAAACTAAGTAATGGCGGTTTTTTTTTATTGTTACATCAGTCTTAGCGTGTATTTTTAAAGGTACTATGGATCAACAGTTTTTTCTTAAGCGCTAGGCACACAAGTTTGTTTTTTTTTTGGACTAGTTTTATAGCAAAACTACACAAGGTTTCCGGCGACTGGGACCGCAATTAACTGACACCGCGGTCCTAGTCTATGGAAAAATCACTACATTTGCTTAGTTCATAATTGCTTCTAAATTAAATTAATTCATAAACTAAAATCTTTTGAATTGAAAGTGGATTTATTTGTCAGTTTAGTAGGTAAACTTATAATTAACAGGTATCTTTATTTACGTAATTATTTCGTTTGTAGAAAAAAACTGTAACTACAGCGCCTATTAAACTTACATGGGGCTTGATAACGACTATTGCAATTTGGCTAAATTATGCTTAGCGAACAGGAAATGTAAAAAAAAACCTGCGGTACTCTAAACCACGTCACATTCACAAGCGCAGCGAAGTAATACTTGTTCTACCAAATTATGGAAACAACTACCTACTCGTATTCTGTGTTATTTTTGGCTTTTATTATATTAACGGGCTTTATAACCGGTTCTCTTAAGGTTATATTCGTAGCAAAAATATATAACTCAGCGACGTGATCTGATCATGTGAAGCTTACTTAGCCAGTCTGCTCTGCACCGCTGTGGGGGGCGTACACGTCGCCTTTTTGTTTGCGCGGGAAAATCGCTAACGTATTTCGCGCGCTCCAATTTGAAAAACGAATCCAGTGTTCGGAAAATTGTGTAACCAACCAGTTATAAATAAGTGAAGTTTGTAGTGAAGTGAAAAAGTATATCAGTGATTTTGTGGTCGACGAAGTACAACCGGTTTCTTAAAAGTGATTAATGAAAAATATTATTTTGTTCTAAAATTGTTATATTGAATGCGATGATCGGTTACCTATTTGCTGGTTTGTTGGATTCAGCTGTACAAACGTACGTGGCTTGTTTTGACGCGGATTATGCAAATTTACATACAAAAGAATTTAAATTTACAATGTCTGAAAACGATAATACCTGCGAACTGACGATGTTCCTATAAATACTTTATAAAACATGTTTTTCGTCTAAAAAAAAAGCAAATTGTTTTTACCTTCACGGGTAAGGTCATTTCGTACAACATGCTTAATTAGAATTCACATATTTAAAATGAATGATAGAGTGGGTGAGTAAAATAATATATTTATCGCACTGTTGCAAGCCGGAGAGATGAAATAATACAGATAATCTGAACCATAAATAAAAAAGGAAGAAATAGTTACAGGAAAGCGGGTAGGTACCATTTTGAACTAACAAGATGGAATAAATTGAATAAGTGAGTTCAAACATCTTGAATTGCATTTTCCAACGATTTATTATATATTTTTTTACAGGACTTGATATAAACTCTTAGTAACACAGTTAGGATCAGTTTATAATGAAAACCGATTTCTTTCATAAAATACAATTTACTAATAATACGAAATAAGTTAATTGTTGAATTTACTCATTTCATTCTCATTTTTATTCGGTTTCGCCATCTTCTATTGGATACTTATTCATATGAATAATTATACAATGTTAACCTTGCTTCAACGCCAGACGGTTCTCTATTAGTATTATTTTATTTAATCGAATTATTCGATTTAACTTGCGTTTTATAATTTATATTATATATTATATTTCATTTTTAAATGAAGTCCAAAAAATTGGACTGAATTTAGTTATATAAAAAAACACTGTTATTTTACAGTTAAATAATAGTGTTTTTTATTTATTTATTGCAAATATAATTTATGTGACATTATAATATACTTGAGAGCGTGCGACCCTTACTGACTTCGCGCAGATGAAATTATAATAAAAACGTAACCTACTTAGGTTACGTTGCTATATTAATAGTCAGCATCTTTGCTGACTATTAATATAGCATTCTGTATATAAAAGAATTTTAGGTATGGATTTAAAAGTTCATTCATTAAAAAAAAAAACTAATTTAAAGAAGAAATATATAATGAATAAAATGACCAGCTCTTGTAATAATGTACTTGTTTTAATGTAGGACAACACCAATTTTGCTAAAGGTGCACATAATATATATTTAATTTTCTGCTCGTGTCCCTAAAAGGAAGAGGGTAGCTCCTATTTCTGAAGAGGGTATTTCAGGATAGGGTTGCACGTCATTGTCTTTCTATCAATAAGATTTTTACGAAAACTAGAAAAACGACGAAAAACACTTTACATCAACCGTATAATTTACATATAATACGCCTTCCAGGTTTTAATTTAAGTCACTAAATTCTAAAATACTATGTTATTTACATACTCTCATACCGTTTTATTTATACATTCCTAGTGTTTTTCAGCCTTCTTTCATTGTCTACTACAAAAAATAATAAAACTAATAGGTAGGTATGGATGAAATAAGTACGATATGATATCGTAGAAAATACATTTTTTTAAAGCCTTCTTAGAACTAAATATTGTTTTTGTAAATTTCGTTTTGGATAAAAAAAAAAAACAAACTCATAACTATTCCTTTGACAAAGGATATCGGAAAACACAAATATTAAACGAATAGAAAAAGAGTATATTCTATTTACTTTACTGTAGATTGGATAGATTATACTACCAAAAAGTGCCTAAATCGTTTTGCCATACTTAAGGGCAATTAAATCTAAACTCCGCGATACTCGCAATAATGGCGACCATTTGTACATTTGTGATTAGATATCAGCCAAACCTATTTAAAACAAAATGGTGGTAAAATAACTTCAAGAAAAGTGCCAGTCTGCACTAACCTTTTTCCAATTTGGTATATTGGGGTCGACTGAGCGTAAGACTGGTTGTCAGACCTTCGCACCACTGTCTACCAGTAACAACCAAGAACTTAATTTACTTTTAGAGGCATGGCGGAAATTTGATAAGTAATCTAAGGTTAAAAAAATGTAGACTGAGCTATAAGGCAAGCGCGAATTTACCTTAAAAATCGACCTGTTATTTTTTAGCTAAAGAGAGGAAGAAAACAGTTTTATACAAATCATTATGATCACGTTTCATACAAATATCACGACGATAAAAAAAACAAACATGAAGTATGTTCTATACACTGTGACTTTTTAGTCGTCTTACAAAATTGGTCCACTTGTATGAATCCGACCTAAAATACCTTTATGCGAACTTTTTCTGTTTTTAATCGGTAAAAGTAATTAAATAGGTACATTATAAACATGAAAAACCCTGTTAAAATGTTTACGTATCAAGCCGTAGAGTACACCTACCCAGCGCAATAGTCGGGCAGATCATTCCGTCCTATTTTCTATGAGACAAGGGTGTTTCTAAATACGCCTTGCGACACTTTTTTTTTTTTTTAAGTCGTAAAATCATCGAATGAGACCTCCCACCCCGGGCAGGGCGAGAGGTACTGTCAGACTTGTACTGACTAAAATCCACGGTGTCCTTCAATAGCCCTTTATGTTCCGGGGTCACGGTAATGGTATAAGACCCGCGACCACGCTTTGCGTCATAATACCAAATTAAAATTTTATTTTCAAATTTTTTAAATCTCTAAAATACCTTTTTTTTTTGTTATAAACGTGGACTATTCATTGGATATATTTATGAAATGGGCTGCCGTTGTAAGACGACTAAAAGTCACGGTGTATACAAAGCCACGCCCAGTTAGTTAGGCAGAAATCAAATAACACCACCGGCTATGATCCTTACATACTCTTTTCGCCTCGTCCATTATCATACATCTGCAACCTTACTCTCGACACTCGATCTCAATTGGAAATTGGTATCGAGATCTTGTCATTTGGAATAGTATTGGGCGGATTTTTTTGGAACTAATTGAAATCGTCTTTACTCGAACGAAAATAAATTTCAGCATTTTATTTATTGATATAATGAATAAAAAAAAAATTAGTAATTTACGTTTACATTTGTATGGCCACCCCATGAGAATCAGTGTAGTCAAACATGCAGTCGATTCAAATCTCAATGTCGACTTCGTTCAAGAGTGCCAATTTTCTGAATATTGGAATTGAAACTGATTGGGATGAGATTGGGATTAATTTCAAGAGTAAGGCCCCAGTTCTTACAAGCTCGCCGGTTACTTGTACTACGCACAAAAATGTACTTTCTGGAGAATCTCACCAATAAGGACCTTTTAGGTCTTCTTAGGGCGTCGGCGTCGCCTCCCGTCGCCTTTTTCCTTTTGTTACTTGCCCTGCACTCATCCTCTCAACATGACCAAAGTACCGAACCATCTTGACATAATCTTTTAAAATGTTGTCCAATTTATTGCCGTAATAAACTGCAAAGAGGTTGATAATTAATAAGTTCCTTCAATTTAATAGAGCCGTCCGTCCGTCCGTTTGTCTTTTAAAAGTTAATGACAATCCGGTGCATTTTTACTACCGCAAAATTAAATAAAAATTTATATACCATCGCTCGTAAGTTTTTTGAGACTGAGGTACTTTGTTTTAGTTTTTTTTCCGACAAATTGTAACGACCTTAGTCGGCCCGCCCTGTGTTTCGTTCATATTTTTGTACAATTAAATTAATTTGGTTACTTTAAATGATAAGTGACTAATTAGTTCAAACCTAAAAGGAAAGTATTTTACTATTTTATTCACATTATGGCTCCGTCTGCGTTCACACGAAAATTATCGAACGTAATATATCTGTTATTCCAGACTAACACCTATGTGCCTAATTTCATCGAAATCGATTCAACCGTTCTGGAGTGATTGAGTGACAAACATTTTATCCATGGAAGCTTTTACATTCACAACATTAATTATGGAAGTAAGGATTAATAAGCCATTGTTAAATACACAATAATATGTAGTAGGGTCGCATCAGCAGCTCGCAAGGCGCCACCTATCGGAATTAAAGAAATTGCATATCCTTCAAGCTGAAACCAACTATTAATATCGACAAAAAGAACGAAATTCGGTAGTTTCGAAGCTACCACTAATCGTACTTTACGTGTACATCTAACTAAGAATTATGTCGCAAAAAACAATGCTGAGTAACGACTGTTTTAGTGTGAAAAATGAATGCATTGAATAACACAGGGGTCATGGCAGTACATAAAGTTGTAACATGAAAAAATGACTTTCTGACCTTCTTCAAAATGCATAAAAACACTATAAGTACGTTTGTGTTTTTAACTTTAATTTTGATGGTTCTAGTCTTAATTTTATGAGTGTCACTGTCACACATGACAGTGAAAAAATCAAAATGGCGAGTACAAGACGCCATTTTGTGAAGAACAAAAGCTTTAAATCGATTAATAATGTTTATAATGGGATAAAATTACAATCAATTATTTAATAAGTTATTACAATAATCAGTAACGAGGAATAGCAAAACTTTTCTTAAAGAATACATATAGTGGATCTTTAGACCATATGAAAACAAAAGGATTCAACCAAAAAGTATAGCATTGCACAATTTTGCAAATAAGCCCATAAAAAAAAAACTTTAACCTTTCAAAGTAATAATTACTTTGACTTATCTACTAAAGACTTTGATTATTGCGAATTCATTGCCGTTTATCTAAATCTAAATTAGGATTTCGAATATCATAAGTATTATGTTGTAACATAAGTCAAAATTAAAAAAAATTGTGAAACTTCTAGACAATCTCAGTGACTTCGCCCCTCATTCTTCCCACTTCATTTATTTATGCACAAAATCGATTCAGCGTTCTCGACAGAAACTCATTTTCGAAATCTTTACATAATGTAACCTGTCTGTGAGCCGAATTTCATCAAGATCCGCTCAAACATTTTTGAGTAACAAACATCCATCCATCCAAACATCCTAACTTTTGCATTGTATAAATTACAGTGAGATCAGGTGAAAAGTTTATATCGTAGTTAATTTTTTTTTAGCGCAAAATTTAATTCTTTTGTGTTAGAAGATGTGGTTAAATTTATTAAGGCTCATAAATTGTATGAGCGTAAAGGATTTTCAATAGCTAATTTCCTTGATTGCCTTATCTATGACCGACACACAATTTTTCTTTCAAAATGGAAACAAATAGGGAATCAAATGGATTTTTATCGTTGAACAACCGCATAAAGTATATTTGATGTTGATTGCATTCTTCTTTTACGACTTTTGATAAAAAAATACAATGTATACCTTTTTCTCAAATACTATGACGAAAGTTATTAAGGAAAAGAAAGTAATTAGAAAAAAAGTAATTATATTTTTTTGATTAGCATTTCTTGATTGGCATTGAAAATAAATAAGATTTTAAACGCTATTATTCACAATTATACGGGTTAATATTTTATTTATAACGACCAATAATAATAAATATGAGTTTAGATAAACCAAATGCACCAAATATTTGTTTAAAATACAAATATAGGTATATCATGCGTTTTCTTCATACGTTTAGTTAACAATTCATAATTTTTGTTGCGTTCGTTTTGATACATGTAATTATATTACAAGCAACTATTTTAAGAACAGGAAAAAACTGCAGACGCCAAAAACTCGATAAATATGCAATGTTTAAAGTCATATTGTAATACTTAACCTAAAAAAGTGACGTTTTTATGACATCTTACCAATACTTGGTTACTTTTTTTGAGATGCATCTGCGTCAGATTCGATATGTCAAATCTTGCTATCTCAATGTGGAAATGACGTAAACAGCCATTTTATATGAAACGTTAATTTTGAATGTATAGTAGATAGAATATAATTTATTGTAAACCAAAATTGCTACACAACTGTTTTACAATATAGCAAATTCTATAGTTACAATGGCGGTCTTATCGCTAGTAGCGATCAAAATCATTTATTTCGAGTAGGCCAAGCATTTTTGAAATTCAAAATTGAAAAAAAAAAAAGAAAAGATACAGTCCCAGTCACAAATCATAATAACTATTAAATATTATGGTGAAGGGCAAGATATCTTCCAGACAACTTGATCGAACTTAAAATAAAATATATCTTCAGTGTTGTCTTATGACCAATCTTTTCAAATTCAAATTATGCTTGGAAAAAAATCCAGTAGGTATTTATTTAGTGCCCTTCATGGTAAGCTGCATCTACCGTTAGCTTATGTATAATATACATACATACATTTTTTTATGTGCGTCAGCATCATCTTTGTGAAAGACTAACAAATTTTATTCTCCTTAGATTGCTGGATTAGTTTCCAGTTCAACCAGATTTTATTGGTTCAATGTCTTCATTGGGTTCGTTGGTTAGTCATAATGTCAAACGAAGCTGGTTTGATAGTCTAGTAGTAACAACTCCGACAAACGAGTAGCAGGTCGTGTGTTGATACCTATTCAGGCGCATTACTTTGCATACCTAATTTATTTTTTCGTCATTGCTCTCAAAACGATTAAAGAAAACTTCGTGAGAAAACCGGAATAAAGAAAGAAAGAAAGAAAAGAGATTTATTGGAACACACAGGACAGAACAAACAAATACTTGAATAAAAACAAACAAATTAATAAAAGAAAAACAAAAGGTAAAACCGCACAAAACAAAAATTAAAAAAAAATTAGTCCTGTGCGAGGCCAAAAAGGCTCCTACCTCAGCATGTGCTGCGACATTTGTCACAGGGCTGGTTTTCTGGAAGGGCCTGTCAATGTCATGTGTGATGACATGTGACATTCACTAACCCACATTGGGAAGGCAAGCTGGATAAAAGCCGCATACACATTGAGAAGAGGCTTGTATCCCAGCAGTGGGGACATTCTAAGCTAATTATGAGTCATGAGTCCTAAGAAATATCGTATATTATTTTATTTACTTTTAATATTTACGTGGAACTCACCTGAGCGTTATTAGTCAAGTGTCGTTTCGTAAATATTTGCCTTGTTATTGAATTAGAGATAAATAACAAAACAGTTGCCATATTTTTACGTGGATATCGTGTAACTGAACGTCCAATTTCATAGTTTTTTTTCATAAATTCCAAATTCAAATAGTCTTAATTTAAATTTCAAAAATCGAAAATAATACCTTTCATATTTTTTTAAAAGAAATACTTACCAGCAATTTCATTATTAAAAAAAATACTACACAAAGGTTATCCACAAAAAGGTATAAACAAGATGCTTTTTAACGAAACGCTATGTTCCCGGTAACCGCAGTTTTCCATACCTTCAGGCTTCGGGATGTAATAAAATTGAAGTACCACAAGTTCCCGGGGAAAAGTTCGCTTCTTTAGAGGTTATATTGTGATGACGTAATACTGACGGGAATACATCTGATAAGAAAAGTGGCCGAATCCCGAATCTAAAAATAGACGGAGAATACGCAACGGAAAGTTCTAGAAATCTCTTGATACCAAAAAGGGTTGGTTTATTTGAATAGAACTCAAGTATAAAATCAAGTAAATGAGATTCTAAGATAAAATCTTTGGACTTTAGATTGAATACCTAAATATATTTTTAAGCATCTAGAATAGAATAATATTGGTTCCGAAAATAGTATAATGATCCTCCTACTCAATGAGAAAAAGTGGGAGAAAATCTTAACTTAAAATGTCACGGGAATTAAAAAAATAATGTCAATATCGGGAACTCAAACAAATATTTATTATATAATGTTAAGTGATATTTTGATTTATACATACAGAGTGTCATATTCGCATTTGCGAAAATACTCTTAAATAATGATTAAAAAAAACAAATATTTAATCACGGGATATCTCCCGTAAGTGGCATTTTAAGCTTACAAGTGTTTGGGTTATAATTCACCTTGTGGAACCAATGTGAATTTCATAATTATGTCAACGGATTTCTTGGGTTGTAAGACATGACACTTTTATCCTTGTTTTGAAAGCAGTGGTAATTAATTATACAATGCAATGCCCCTGACTGGGTTCAAATCACGGCCTATGATTCATAAGTCGTGGTCGGTGCCAAAAAACCATAATTGCTCTTCGATTTCCAAATAATCACGGTCGGTTTCAAACGTTAAATGAAAACGATTGGGGTTCGTGCAAAATACGGTCAACAAAAAAGATGAGTATCCAGGTAGTAAGTTTTAATTTTTCTGTTTGCTATAAGCTGTATGTACAAGTATATGCCTTTTGGTTGTATGCTACATACAGCAAAGATTCATAATGTAGCCACATTGAAATTTATAACACATTGAAAACCGTATAACACTTGCTATTTGAATATTTATCTCCTTTGTTAAATGTACTTGTAAAAAAATCAATAACTACTAGTTGCCAATGTTGCCATTAGTTCTTTTATGTGCTTTTTTACCTATTGTTTTCACCGGGAACGTTTAGATTTTGAATCTAAAAGGTTAATTATACCGAGCTTGGCATCTTATCTGGCCTTTGCATGTGAAAAATGAGTAGTTAATTCTGAGATATTTTCTACTGACACTAAATGAACATTAAAATTTGACACTTAGTGTTAATACCGCACCTGTAGTAGGTGAGAAAAAATTTGTATGCCATGGAACCAACCAATCTTTTCAGAAAATTTTCGCCCATTGCTTGACCCAAGCCTGCCCCAAAGAACGAACATACATTTCAACTTTTGTATCTAATATAACTGAGGATAAAGAATATATCTCTCTAATAGGAACCTCCCTAATTGTCGGTGATTTGTCACTAGCAAATTAGCAGGTACACAAACAGTTTGATCCTTTATTATGGCACGTTTCCAACTTTGTAAGTCACGTAAAAAGATTAGCTAATGTATGACGATGTACGATTACTAATATCTATTTGTGAGATAGATTATTCTGAATTAATCTTTGTAGAAACTGAAAGCATTTAATTATTCACTTCTTCAATGTTTAATAGTTGGAGTTTTTGAAAAGGTTCATAATGAAAGACGTTTTAAATGCCTATTACCCACAAGACGCATTAAAAAGTATTGCCATTCATAGACGCTATTTCATTTAATGTTCACTTTATGGTCTTGTATAGGGTTAACACAACCCTCCTTTTTTGATCATTTTTCATCATGAAAAACACTCTATGTTTTTGCAGCTTGTGTCTTAAAAGTGGAAACAATGTTAGCTGATTATGATTTTGCTTTCACTATAAAATTCTGCACAGACACTACTGTTACCATCGATATTGGTAATATACCGTCGAGTCGTCAGTACGAAGTGTCTATAATACATTTAAGTCGCTTGATAGTATTTTGTTGGGGAATAAATAATGCATGTGTAATAACGCATTACATAAAAACTAGCAGTCCGGGACGTGGTTCGCTACGTATGTTTTTTTTTTTTTTTTTTTTTTTTTTATCGTGGTAAAATCATCAAATGAGACCTCCAACCCCGGGCAGGGCGGGAGGTACTGTCAGACTTGTACTGACTAAAATCCACGGTGTCCTTCAGTAGCCCTTTATGTTCCGGGGTCACGGTAATAGAAATAAATCCCGCGACCCCGGCAGGCTTTGGCCCTCTGAGAGGGGGCCCCGTCATTTTTTGCTGACAGCTCTTTGAGGCGCGCGTGGAACACGACGCGCCGTCGACCCGGGCATGGTCCATGGTCGGACAGCGAGTTGCCCTTTACTCGCTGTCCGCATGCCCGCGCCTACGGTGGCCGGAGATCGTCTTGCGACGTACGGCGCCGTGGGCGTACACCACTGCGGTTGGGGCGGAGGGAGGACGCTGTCCTCTCTCTCTCGCGGCCCGCCGCCTCCTTCACGAGCATTACTGCCTCGCAGAAGGCGGCGACCGCTTCCCACTCCGTCTCGCTCCGCAGCATGGCCGAAACCAATGCCGGGCGCGAGAGGTCTCCGCCTATCGCCGCCGTGAGGACACGTCTGTGCTCTGCCCAAGCTGGGCAGTCTTGCACCGTATGCTCTACTGTGTCCTCCGGGCTCGCTACGTATGATAAATGAAGAACCGTTCGACCGATTTTGTGCAAACTTTACACAAACTATCTACTAAATAGTCCAAACAAAGCATAAACATTTGGTTTAGATAGATGAGCCCTTTCTTGAGTTATAAAATTACTACGAAAAGTGGCATTGATTTTTATACACATTGATTGATAACTTCTAGAAAGCCAATGCAACGGTCATGTTGGTTAATAGTAATGTCAAAATAATAGGACATGATGGAGACTGATCAAAGGCATACAATTACAATACAATAATATTGCTTGAAAATGAAGACATATCCAACACTAAGCGCATGCCTACTGTGAAAATGTGCCAACCCGCATCAGATATTTCCAATGCATTTTCTGCGACCTTCGGACTCGGTACCTACATCCGATCCTCTTTCCAATAAAGCCATAGAGGCTCTTATCTACAGTGTCGAATTATTCAATCGAATTCCAAGCAATCATTTCGGATGTTTAATAAACGGATGTTATTGAACAGAAACATATCAAAAATTAAAATGACTAGTAAATTAACGAATGAAGGGAGAATGTGGGTTGGATCGCTGTCGCAAAACTAAGTTCAACTGTCAAAATCAATACTGACACATTTTCATTAGCAAACAAATGCCTGAATACAATGTTTTTATCTTTTAATCTGCAGGATTACTTATTATTTACACCAATTTTATCTCCAAAATATTCCAAGTTCTAATGAACTTTTTTAATTAAAACCTTTTAGTTTGCGGTGCACTCTACCGACGCAAAACATTATCATATGAAAGATACGTGGCTATAACTTCGTCGCTGTATTTAAATTCGTAACAAACATTAGATGGAGTCAAAAAACCTGTTCTGCTTTGCATAGATAATTTTATTATTGTACTGCTTGTTTTGTCTTGTACCAAGTGGATCAGTTGGATTTAGATTTAACATCTACCTTTTTAATCATTATGTAAAGTGGTAGAAATTTAATCTTATATTTCTTTACGCTGCGGAAACGTGGACCCTGCGTAAAAACGAGCAGAAGAGTATAGACGCTCTCGAAATGTGTTGCTGGAGGGGTATCGTGGAATGAATTCCGCACTAAAGTCTCCATAATGCGGGAACTTGACATCAAGCAGCGCCTGTCTTCCATTGTGCAAACTCGAATCCTGACATTCTTTGGACACGTATCCCGCCGTGGTGACGAGTTTATCGAGCGCCTAGTGGTGCAGGGCAAAGTTGAAGGCACCCGAGCACGAGGCAGATCGCCCATGAGATGGACAGACCAGATAAGAGCAGCTGTGGACAGTTCCCTGCACATCTGCACCAGAAAGACGGCCATCAGACAGGAATGGCGGCGTATTGTTAGGCGAGCCACTAACAGCTGAAATGACGACCACGACCACTCTGCCAAGAGTGCAACGACGAAGAAGAAGAAAGTGTTAAAAAACTACGCAGAAAACATGCCTGGCGCTTCGCGGGACTGACTTAAAAATTAACCCTGGAACGTAAAGGGAATTGAAAAACACGGATTATTTTAGTCAGTACGAGTCTAACAGTCCCTTTCGCTCCAAGGGGGGGGGGGGACTCATTTGATGGTATTAGCACCTAAAAAAGGGAATGGAAATGGGAATGAAAGGGAAAGAATCAAATTTTTTTTTTCTAGACTAGCATTGGTTGTGTTCAGTTGGTAATTAATACGTTTAACCTATTAAAATCAAAAGGTGATCGATCATAAGTTCGTTAGCCTTCAACCTTCCAGTAACCATGTCTATTCCATTTTTTTATTGCTTACGCCCACCCGCAGTGGATATGGCGTACGGTTCAATAATTCACTTAAAGTCATGACCTGTACTTTGAAACGCATGTGAGGTTATTAGTGTCACTTCGTTTTAATTCCAAAACTCCTGGCAGTCAGTCATGCATAGGAGTCGATTGTAAGTAAAAAGTAAAATGGCATACACGAGTCATTTTTTTGGTGAATTTCGCCGTGCGGTGAATATCGTCTAAAACTCGACTTGGTTTTTTTAGCAAGCCATTCAATTGGCTGTCACCTCAAAGAGTGTCAGCATGATGACAGGCCCCCCTCTAGAGGGCCAAAGCCTGCCGGGGTCGCGGGACTTATCTCATTACCGTGACCCCGGAACAGATTGATGGGCACCATGGATTTTAGTCAGTACGATTCTGACAGTCATTCCCGCCCTGCCCTGGGTGGGAGGGACTCATTTGATGATTTTACCACGTAAAAAAAGCCATTTAACTGGTGAATAGCCGCACTACTAATTCGACTTGTGTGAATACTCAACAAGCTTTTTTAAAAAGAGTAACCGTTTTTCTGGAACACAAAGGGCAATTGAAAGAAAAGGGTGGGTTTTAGTCAGTATGAGTATGATATTCCGCTTCATCAAATTCGGGAGAAGTCGTTTATAATTTCCCTTCCCAAAAAAAAACGCCGAATTGAAGGATAAAGGATATAAAAGCAAGCCAAATTCAAGCTATCCAAAGTTAACCAGTATACGCTGAACGTTTGTTGCAGGGAAATATGTTATAACCAGCAGATCAAGAACTGGTCTACAAAGTGTATAAAAATAATGCGCGTCAAAGATCAGAATTGTGCGAAATGGCCAGACGACATTTTCGGTCAATATAATTTTTTTGGAAGCGATTTGGCGGTAGGTACCTATCGAATGTACAAAAACACAGGTGCACATTTATGTTTTTCAAAAAATTCGTTGCTATTTTGAGACATGCATAATTATAGCCTTGCTATCTTTAAAACCAGATTCATTGTCATCATCACTGTCTGGCCTTTTCCGAATTATGTTATGTTGGGGTCAGCTAGTTTTATAGATAACTACACTCCGCCCACGACTTCGTTCACGGAGATTTCTGATTTTCTTGTATATCTTTCAATCGCCACTTTAGGATTGGAAGTTCCAGAAATCTTGAAACATGTGTTTTTTTTAATTTGGTTGAATAGTCTACATTCGAATTTCAAGTAAATTAAATTTTAGGGAATAAATTTGCTCAATTTCGTTCTTTGTGCACACTCACGTCATTTTAGGACCAACATTTAATTATTATACACAATAAAATCCGTTACGAATTTCAAAGATTTTCTGTAGAAGGAAGTATTTTTCTTTAAATAAAATAATGCCTGGAGACCCAGCGGTTTCTTGCTTTTTGTATATAAAGATCACTAAATACATCCAACAGATTTAAATAAGTCACATACGTACATTTAAGTAAGCAGCATTTAGCGCCGCCGTAAACCGTGATTTCTCACACATTAACAAATACTTTACCAACCATAATTTTTACACAATGTTAATTAGTTATGATGTACAGTCACCAACCTAACTTAATCTGTCAAATTTTTCAAATTGAATATGAACCCTTTTTTGTTGTGAGAAAGCTGAAAATCTATTTAAAAAACTTGACGACTTCATGAAGGGTCCTTACACCCTGTAACAGTATACCCTGGAACACGCTGTCACAATATACAGAATACAGGGTGTAAACGGACTCCCATTTTGTTTAACACGGGTCTATAACCCTTAACTAAACCATATACAAGTAAAGTTGATTAAACTTTTCGGGCTATTAACAAGCCTTTATATAGTTTAATTGTTAGTGATATCGTTTTGAGCCCACTTCATTATGTACAAACCTGTTCTGTTATGTAACACATTATATTTATAAATAGTTTCGTTAATTTTATTCATGTGATATGTCTGAGTTCGTGTGAGCCAAGGTTATCTGTTTTGGGTATAATTAGGAAATTTTAGCAACGGTTTTTGCTCAGAAAAGACGTGCAAGTAAAGTGATTGTATAATTATATTAGCTTAGGATTAAATGTCGTCTAGCAGGGTAGAAATGAACCTACAAACCTAAGTATATATACTAACAGTAAACCAATACTTTTTATACAACAATTGTCTCAACGGCAGCTCATGTTTATTTAGTTTTGTCTAGCAACCCCAAAATAAATTAATAAGTAAAATCGTATAAAAAACCAGTTTCGTGAACCGAAATTAATTTGGTTTTGTAATACGGTCTACGTGATTAATGCAAGGTCTAATAAGTAACAAATAAATTTATTTTTGTTAACATTGTATAAAACTCCACTAAATCATAATAATTCAGCAAATGAACATAAAAACAAGACGTATTTTAAACAAGTTATATTGCCTTGTTTGTCGCCCACGAACTTTTCGTATCGCAATGTATCTAATAACGTAAGGTGCAGCATTTTCGGAGCTTCTTGCTAACAAGTGTACAAACAGTTAGAACTTAATGTACAAATACACCTCCAGTATTTAAAGAATATGTCTGAATATGTCGAATATGTCCTTACCGTTTGCGATTACGTGTCGAATTATTAGTTTTAACCCACCCAAAAAGGACGGTTGTAAAATGATAAAGAATGGAATCTTATTTTGAGAAAATGTTAATAAAACCTTTCATTTTTTTGTTGAAAGATTAGTAATTAACAATAAAATAAACTTAATACTAACTTACTAAACATTAACAACAAATAAACACTTTTAAAACAATAATTTACTAAACAAAAAACCAATAACTACATTACACTATTATAGAACATCTAAAAATATTGAATAAACATCATCTTTATATTTGTCTTATTTGTAAGCATATAAACAATACAAATATAAATATTTTTTATATGTTTTAAAGCTATAAAACCGGTATAATTCAGTCATTATATTTTCTGTACTTTTATAATTTCATTACCATATTTTTCGGTTTAGCAAATAAAAATCTTGAACAATTTGGTAATAGGGCTTAACTTTATATAAAAATAACAAAGGCCAGAGCTTTAAATAAGTCCAAAAGAAATTATTTTATGAAAATACTCGTACTTTATACATTTGGTCATTTCTATTTTAATTATTATTTTAATAATTGAGTATCCATTTAGTAATTGAGGTCCTTCGACCCGGATTATTTTAGATATTATAATATTATATGAATCCAAGGACAATATTGCCGCATACTAGGACATTTTGAAATTATTGAAGTTATTTGGCCAGTAGAGTATAATTTATAAAAGTTCTTATATCACTGAAAAGTTATTGGTAACAAAAGCAAGACAAGGAAATAATCGTACATTGATATTCTTGTAGTTGGTAGTTCCCATAGAAAATTAGACACATTATCTATGTGAGATATAATATCTAACAAAACATATGTTTTAGTTAAACATGAACGCTTTATATTATTATGACAGATTTTAGTTTATAAATGATAGATCATGCGTAAATGTGTTTGACTAAACCAAAGTAAATGTTTGCGGTACAAAATGGCGGCCAACTATTTTTGAATGACTGATAAAATGTAAGCAACTGAAGTTTATACTAGGTATCTATTCTTATCTCCGTATAATCATGTTTATAAAGTATATTTCACAATAATAATAACAAAACCACCAATTGGCGACTTGCAGGTATACAGTTATCAGCAATTAAATACAAACGCTTCTCAGAATTCAAAAGCAATTTTCTCCTGTACCTTTTCATGAACATAATTTCGGAAGCTATACTATTGCGAAATAGATTTTATCTCAAATTAGAAACCGTTATTTTCAGAGAAAATTGCCTTTGAATTTTGCTCTTAACTGTACTGTTAGGTACCATTCTGCCTTATCTTTAGGATATAATGTTAAACGATAATAATGGACACAAAGAAAAACACTTACCTTTCACAACATTTATTAGGGTTCTGGCAATCGTATAAGCTTCAATCTATGCGTGCGAACATGATTGTTCTGCTACATAACAGTGCCAAGTAGATCACGATTCAATGCATGCAATAAGCGTGCCCTTAGTCTCGTGTTTAAACACTGAACATTAGCCAGACTGTCTGGCATGACTGTGAGTGGCATCAGATTATTTATAAACAGTGAAGATGTTTATGTCTTGTTGGAAAGTAAATTGAATTAATCTTTCTCTGTGACGTTTAATGTGAGCAAAAATTGTTTGACATAATGTTAAATGACATTACTAATGTCAAATGACATTACTTAGTCAAATGACATTACTTATGTCAAATGATATTGCTTATGTCAAATGACATTACTTATGTCTAATGACATTACTTATGTCAAATGACAATACTAATGTCAAATAACTTTTGCGGCGCTATCATCGCGCAACAATCAATCTAAGTAGTTTCGATTATAGAAAAGGACATGGGGTAGTTTTCATGCCAAAAAGAGGTACCAAGAAAAACAATAATAACGTTCTTATGATAGCATATGGCGCAACATATACATACGATACTAATTGAAAGTTAAATGAATTATCGCAAGCGAAGCCGGGTTCAAAAGATAGTTCATTAATATTCCAATTAACAATCAGTTACACTTTGTACATTGTACAAAGTAAGTTTACTGATGTGGCAATTTGTATTTGTATACGAGATTACTTATTGTGAAATAATTAATTTATTAATTGAATTGCATGCAGAAGCCTTCGGAAAAAATATATTATGCGGATAGTAATAAAGGTTATTGTCTTTTTTGTTTGGAAGACATGTCCAGTTTACTGAACAATCAGACGGTCAGAAAAGCGAATAAGAATCACACAATTGTTCATAAATTTGTACAAACCTGTTTTATGCGAGATAATTCGTCTACGAAGAGTTAGTATAATTGCAGGATCGTACTATCAGAACAAAAAGTAGCCTACGTATTTTCCGTCTGGAATCTACATTCCCGATTCATTCTGGAATTCTGGGGCAATCGAGTAACAAACATACTAATCCATCCATCCAAAATACTCATTAATGTTATTATAAATGAGTACTTGGATAGTTTTCCTTGTTATTAGTTAAATAATCTTGCATTATTATTTAAACAAGATTATTTAACTAAAAACAAGGAAAACTATTTTTAGAACATGACTTTACTTATTAATAAATAACTCGCATTTTCCGGCCCTTGGGTCATAGGGTCAGAGCCGTAGCCACAAGCGCGGCGAAGCATGGCGTAAATAATAACAACGTAAAAGGTACAAAGGTACAGTCAACAGGACGTTTTAGTAATACCTATTTGTTAACAGAGAGAGCCCCTTTTTAACAAGCTTTTATTTTAATTTAAACTTAATTACATTACAAATAGAACTTAATAAAGAATTGAAACTAAGTCTAGAAATATTACCTTTTGAAAATTTACAGAAGATATCAAATTAAAAATAGGAATAATTAAAAAAAATACATTTCCTATGATACTTAAGCATTACTGCTTGTAATCAAGTCTTGCAAGTTTTCCCGATTGAGCTGAAATTTTTTCAAGTAATGTAAACGTATATTGTGTGACAATATAATTATATTATGATTGATGATGATGATAAATGGAGTTGATCTGATGATGGAGCTGGAATATGGACTTTCAAAGCAACCCCTTCGAGTTTGGACAAGTTCAAATCTCCTTGATAAGTACCTACTATGTCTTAAGATAGTTCTTTTATAAATTATGTTTTTTTTTTGTTAGTGTTCATGTGCGGTTTTTTTACTTCTATTGCTGTGGTCGACTGTACATGTGTATGCATAGTAAAATTATTATCCGATTTCACGTATGAAAGAAGATATTATTTTAGCGGTTTAATTAGTAATTGCTTTCGGCGTTAATTGGTTCCGAGGTCAATTTGGCGCTGTTTTTTTATTCGGTTCAAATTCGGGAAAGTTATACCGGAAAATTAATTATTATAGGTATTACGTTGTTCGTTAAATGTAATTAAACTTTGGACGTGGGAGATGCTTTTAACCAAATTTAATTACTATGAGAGGCGGTTTCACGAGAAATATTGAATGTTCTATATTTTAATTAACACAGGTATTCAGTTTGTACGTTCACTTCTAACAAAACGGATACGGTTGTATTAAGATTAAAAGATGGTGGTAAATTAAGTTAGTTATTTTTTAATACTTATTTAAAATTAATTACTAGGATTTATTATCAATGCTGCGCCGTACAGTATGTTTGTAATAAAAAATGATAGAATTATAAATAAAATATTATGTAAGCCACATAACGAAAATTACCAAAAATTAAATTATAATTCAATAAGTCTATCAAGTAATATATTTGTGGCGTATAAATAGATCAAATATTTATTCGTCACATAAATAAATCATAAAAAGAAAAGAAGGAGATGCTTCGTTGAAATTCAATAATTTTAAATTCTAGTAATCAATTTTATTGAAGCCTAAAACTTAAGAGAATTATCTTAAGTACTGAAAGAATCAACATTTTCAAGATTAATATTTGAACCATACTGACCTCTCATTGACGGTTACAAATTATACAGTCATTATACTTTAAGTATTACTTTACTTTGAGAGACTTTCATACTTCAAAAACATAAATATGATGTAAAGTATTTTTTATTAAATTACAAGAAAATCCTCTAAACTGAAAATGTGCGAATCATAATTAAGTTTTAGAACTCAAAACCTTGACACCGCAAAGTACTCTGAAACTGGTTTCTTTCGCTCGCCTTATCAAAATCGGTCCAGCGAATTAAGGCACGAAATCGAAAAATAAGCTCACATTATTTATTACAACTTTGGATAAGAAAAATTACTCGTTATCTATATTATGACACAACTAGCTATTACCCGCGGTTCCACCTCCACCGCTTGGTTCCTGATGGTCGAAATATATTGATATCTAGCCTATAGCCTTCCTCGATGAATGGACCACATAACACAAAAAGATTTTTTCAATTCGAACCAGTAGTTCCTGAGATTAAACGTTCAAGCAAACAAACTCTTCAGCTTTATAATATTAGTATACAGGGTGAATTTTTCAACTGGGCGTGGATGGCTACTTTCGAAACTATGAGGAATATCGAAAAACGTTGAAAGGAGTCTCGAGGCCGATTTTGACGAAAACTAAAACTGCATCATTGGATTTTAGAAAAATCAAAAATCCTGGCCAGGAATCGAACTCGCTGATTTTGGAAAAAAAAATCACACCCTGTATTATTACAGCGTTCGATAGTGTTGCTAATAAGGATTAAATTCTGGGAAGTAATCATATACGGCAAACTTAAGTAAAACGTACAATTACAAAAAAACTGATTTATCTTCAAAGCAAAGACTGAATTTGAAACATAAGTTATTTATTTATTCTTTAAAATAATGCTATTTTTGGTTCAACTCAATAATGTCGTATTGCTAAGTACAGTGGGATTGTTGAAACGTCAAATCCAGTGAGGCATTGAAAACAATGAAATTTTATAATTTCGAATAAATTATGGCTCCGTAGATGTAAAGTAACATGGAAAAATAGCAATTTCATAAAAATCAGCCTTTCCTTAAGTTTGCCGTATATGATTACTTCCCAGAATTTGATCCTTATTAGCAACACTATCGAACGCTGTAATAATACAGGGTGTGATTTTTTTTCCAAATTCAGCGGGTTCGATTCCTGACCAGGATTTTTGATTTTTCAAAAATCCAATGATGCAGTTTTAGTTTTCATCAAAATCGGCCTCGAAACTCCTTTCAACGTTTTTCGATATTCCTCATAGTTTCGAAAGTAGCCATCCACGCCCAGTTGAAAAATTCACCCTGTAGATTCAGCTACACGTAATTATACTTTCAAATTGAATTACAGAAGATAGATTACAGAATAACATAATGAAACCTGTTGCTGAATCTAAAACCACTTGGCGGTATACAAAACAAAATTAACGACATTTTAGACGTAAATGTGACTAAACACATGAGGTGAGAGCCAAAAGTACCTAACTATGTATATTTCTTTCATTTGTCATAATATAGTGTGCCAAATTGCTGCAATTCTCTATTTCTATAAAGGCAGATACTGACCGGCGTTACGTGGCGTATTTTAACGTACGAAGTGAGCGGTTGTCGATAATTAGACTTTAATTGTTCGAATAAACGTCATTATAATAATAATAAATTAGATCTTATTAGAGGAGCTCGTGGCTAAATAATTACAGCCGCACAGGGTGATCTTCCGGGTTAAGCCGCGCTTGCCGAGGTTGGTCTATGTATGGTTGGTCCCAGCTGTCATTTGTATATCTTTGACAGTCGTTACTGTTAGCCCCTTCGTACACTAGGCGACGCAAGTCTCCGATACCTTACGACTTTGACATCCATTGATGCCTGCGTATTTACGAACCTCGATGGATTGTATTGCGATAGTCGGTAGTATCGGATACTTGCGTCGCCTGCCTTAGTCAGAAGGTCTAAAGTCTGACAACCAGTCTTACCATGGGGTATGGTATTACCCAGTTACTGGGTTGTGGAGGTCCGACAGGCAGTCGGTCCATGTAAAATACTGATACCCAGCTTAATCTGGTTTGACTGGAAGCCGACCCCAATATAGTTGGAAAAAGGCTGGGCAGATATAGGTAATGATAATAAATTAACGTCATTTCCCGTTAGTGTGGCCCCAGTAGCAAGATAGCTGACATTCAAGAAAGCTAAGCGCTAGGTTTATAACCTCGACTGCGAAATTAGAATTAAAATAAGTAGTTACTGTCGCATGTTGAATTTTAATGCGAAAAATAAATAATTCATACATTAGATACTTTGCTCATACACTCTCCTCCACCGCATGGGTATTTTGCATATTACACCATTGGATAATTAATTCAGCTAGTCGATCTTAGTCTGTGTCTAAAATAATGATGCAGAAAATTTGATGATTTTACAATTAGAAATTATTTTTGCCACCTTCCAGGGGGCCGATTCTCGGTTTTAGAGTTGGTGTTGAACTCGACAAAAATTTCTAATGACGTCATTTTTTCAACAAATTATAAAAGTGGGAATGTCAAATTCGCCATTTGTCGAAGGCTAACGTTAGTGTTCAGTAAAATTTGTCAAAAAAATGACGTCATTAGAAATTTTTGTCGAGTTCGACACCATCTCTAAAACCGAGAATCGGCCCCCTGATTTGTAATCATTTTCTATTATATGTAGAAGCGAAAGTTTTTAGGACAGATGGATCGGTGTCTGTTACTGTTTCGCTTAAAATTTTCACAAAATATGTCACAGATATAATTAAAATAATAACATACCTATATAATTTTTTGTGTAGTTTAAGGAATATATTTTAAGAGCCAGTTAGTTGATCAGTTGTTAAGTACACTATTAGTTAAAATACCATTTAACCATTGGTTAAAAACTGAACAGCTTTTTAAATAATCTTTGACTATTTAGATAGCGTGACCCCATTATGAACAGTTGCCGAATTCCCCATAGACGAATCGCGAGCATAACCTAATAAATATAATAATAGTAGAAATTGTGCAGGCTCTTTTTTCTCACAAATCAATGCAGAAAGAGTCTGCATAAAAGTGAGCTTTTGTTTAATTTCAGTCATTGTGTCCAGATCTTGGTAATTAAATTATTTAAAACTGATTAAACTTAAATCACAATTGCTTAACAATACCTTTTGTTTAAGCGAACGTTTAGTCGTTTAACCAAAGGGGATCATTTTTCAAGCGCTTTGTGCGAAAGTCATTTTTTAGTTGGTTTTGTTCCAGCAACATACAAAGCAATAAGGTCCTCGGGCCACTGAAGTCAAGTTCGTAAATTAATCTCAATGTTCAGAATTTATATTGATTCAACATAGACTAGCGGGTCTAATCTAAACAGATAAAAAAGCCACTTTAATGATATCAAAATATTATCATAGTACGAACTACAATACCAATAGTAAAGTTTCAATTCATATTATACGAGTAGCTCATATCTAACACACACTTCATCTTTTTGATGTAGTCGATTTAAGAGAATCGTAAAATGATCCACACAATACATAGACATATAGCATGGACTGAGCCTTGTCTAGCTACTCAAATAAAATTATTTTAGCCCTTTACTTACCTGGTACTAGAAAGAGATAGATGGTCGAGCAATTGCTTTTATGTCTGTCTTGAGAGCCTGACAGTTTTAAGTAGCTCATACTTAGTCTATACTAAAAATCTATGTTCAGATATGACGTGCAAGTATGTTAGTGAGAGTAACCATTTTTTTAAATTTAGAAGAATTTCTAATGTTTTTTTTTTATGTTAGATGGGTTTGCTCTTGACCTTAGTCTAGGTCAGGAATGACTGATTTTGCTAGAAATTCATAAAGTGAATCACTTTTACAACAAAATGCTAATACTGGCCGTTTTTGACCAGCAGCTATTTCAATTCGAGAGCCCTGATTCGCAATTCAAACAGAATGAGCAATCGTTTTCTAGCTAGCGCTCTAGTAACTCTCCCGTTCAAACAGCCACGAACCACTTCAGTTGATTCATCGTTTATATGAGTATCTTACTGAAATAATCCTAATATACTATCAGCTTGCAGTAATTTCGAAACACCGCTTAAAAGTTTTGAGCAGTCTGTGTTGTATTTGAGCTTAAATTTTTGACGACAATGTCGCATTGATTGAGCGATCGACTCCTGCATTGCCGGTCACGGTTACTATTCCTGTGTGGACAAATAATTGTATGGCCTACAGCTAGTTGTTCCGGGTCTGGTCGTTTATGTATGTGAGCCATACTGGTGCCAGTAATTGTCCCTTTAGATCGCTCGTAAACAATGCATACCCATTTCATACCGGTGCAGTGTTCCTACCATTATGAAAGCGTTCAGTGATCCGCTCGCAGTGATTTCCGATGCTATATCGTCCTCAAAAGATTTATTGGATATTGGATATCTTTGTATATTAAACTTGCCTTTGACAAGCAAACGTTGGTTTAATAAAGTGAGTAAACGTGTAGTTTGTTTGTGTTTCGGGGAGCTAGGATCAATTAAGTATTAATGGAATTTGCAGTTCAAATAAGAGTTTCAGTTCCTGCTGGATATACTCGGGCCACATCTTTGCCTCTGAGGTAGACTGAGACCATGAGTAAATATGTACATTTTATTCAGTACAAATTCTGTTTAGATTGATATTTTTCTTCTATAGATTAGATATTTCTCTTTATGAGATGATAATACAGCTGAAGGGTTACTTTTTATTTAAATCGCTGTCGGATGAAAACACCGCAGCTATGAAACGATGACAGGATAACTGAACGAACATGATTGCCTTTGGTCAATACGAGGCTGACAGTTCTGCTGCGCCCAAGGCGCCCGCCATTTGATGATTTTCCACCTGAAGATAAAAAATGTTACTGATTAGTTTGATGACTTTCAATCCAAAGAAAAAAAAATATTTACCTACTAGTTATTTTGAAATTTTTCATTCTCTTGTTAATGGTTTTTTTTTTGTTAAAATGCTGTAAAGTTTTCGCTTAACGTATAAATATAAAGATGTAAAACTGACTTGTGTTCCTAGAATTTTATCTTTGTTAACGACACTATCGAGTGGTGTAATGTACAGCGTGTGATTTTTTTTTAAATCATACTAGATCGTTTTCTAGGCAGGAACATTGTTTTTTTTTTTGTTTTCATCAAAATCCGTCTCGAGACTTTCAGATTTTGCTATTCCTCATAGTTTAGAATGTAACCATCCACGAACCGTTGGAAAATTCACCCTATTCGGTTTATATCAACAAAGAAACCTTCCTTCAGTGACAGCTATTATCGTCATTCCGTCTGAATAGAATTTATTGGAATCCTCACGGTGATTAGATCCGTCTTTAACGAGGTTTGGACTTATATTGAGGATATTGAAGCATGATTTATTTCCTTCGAGATTTGCTAATTGTTCTAAGATTAAGGGATTTTCGGGAACGCTTAGAAATTTTGGGGAGAAGGTTTGTTAATTTTATAAAATACATTACAATTTAATAAAACTAAGTATTTGTAATAAAATTTGACTACCTACTAAAAAGTTTTCAGTAAAAAAATAACAGTTTTGCTCAATGGTTTTGTGTTTGCTTGTTTCGTATATTCTACCTGAAGAAAACAGCAAAAAATAATTTGTCATAAATGCGAAAATAAGTTTGTTTGTTTGTTATATTTTCACACCCCAACCGATCTTCCTGACTCCTTTCACATACGTCGTAAGATTCACAGAGGGTATAAGGTACCATTCATGTCGAAAAAATAGTACTGTTTTCGAACAAAGATAAAACAACTTTCATATTTATGATTATTATAGATGGATCCACATATTCGAACCGAATTTACTATCAAATTCTTAATAAACTCGAGCGAATCCATAGGCAAAAGCATACATAATAATTATTTATTTACTTATCTCGTTACTAAATACACTTCATAAAATACTCACCAATTTCTTTCCTAAATGCCGTATGAATGTGATGACTCGAGAACCACTAAAATGGCGCATTTAAACATACATTGAAGCTAAGTGAGTTTCTTATATCAGACAGAGTTGCAGCATTTTATTACTGCAAGAGGTTTCAGTAGAAAATAAAGAGTCTTCATGTATGTTTCTCCACGAACGACTGTCGTATATTTTTAAGAAGTTTCCGTTTTAGGCAGGAAATGTTTGAGAACTGTATGTTTTACGGTAGTAAAAGGAGGTTGTCTCAGAGGCAACTGAATATATTTCAAAAACTGTAAAATAAAATATAAATGCACTAGCTGTTGCCTGCGGTTTCAATCGCAAGTAGATCTATAATTGTAATAAAAGATTTTGCTATCGGAATAAAAGTATTATGTGTCTAATTTCATCATGGTATCGATAAAATTTAAGAGTAAAGGAAAATGATAAAATAATTTATTTATAAAAAAGTAATTTGTTTTTAACGTCCAAGAAACCACATCGTTATGTTTGTTAATTCAAATAATTTTGTTAATACCACTTGCAAGTTCCCGAAGGTGATTTACCGCTAACCGCTTCCATTGCATCAAAAGTTCATGTTAACCTATAAAAGTCTCCGCTTTGATGTTTGTTGAGATCGCAAGTCGTAATTTTATAAAAAATTATTTTTTAACAGTAAGCAATTGATTTGGTTAACGGTGAATGGTGGTCTGGAAAAGGTGATCTGCTCTGTCTTTCAATAGCACTTTACGTTCCGGGGTCACGGTTATTCGTTAGTCCCGCGATCAACCACGGTGAAGCACGCTTGCCTAAAATTAACCTATTCACTCGTGACTTAAAGATCCAGTAGACTTCAGAGTAAACTAACCCTTTGTAGTGACATCACTATCAAAAATAAGTTTTCTCTGAAAGTTACAGTTCAAGTGAGGGCTACATAGGGTTAAAACGATACTAACGATCCCATACCAACCCAAATCTATTTGTGCATATTAAAAAAAGTGTGATAATCAAATCATCCAGTCATTGACCTGTAAAGAGTCCTAATTTTAGAAGCACCAATTAAAGGGGCGAGTGGTGCGAATAATCAGTGTATTGTGGGTATATTTTTTTTAAACTAGATGAATTAATATTTGAATTAATGAGAAAATTATAATGCCTAATATACAATAGGCATGATAATTTTCTCTTGCTCGAGTTAATACTAACTATGGCATCTGGGACATATGTTGTTATAAGTTTGACCTGTTCATCTCGTAAACATATTTTATGTATGGATTTCATCAATGAAACTAAACTCTATCCGAGCATCGAATACGAATTAAAACTATTATTGGACATGAAAAAGTTTTAAATACAGTTTAAATGTGCAAATCGAATAGATATAGGTATTGGTGAACTGCATCAGTTATAAACTTTAAATACAATCGATTTTTTTATCCTAATTCTCCTTCTGGTGCAGTCGGGTAAAAAGAACTTGTTTTATTTGCCACATTTCTCATTTACTTGATTAGATGGCTACAGAGAAGTAGATTCTATATCTCTGACTTGATTTGATCACATTTGCCGAAAAATCTCGCAAGAGACCAATCACTCCGTGTTGGGACACAAAATTGATCTATTTACAAAACTATCTTACTAACTGATCAGGATTTTTGTACTTTTATTAATATTATATATTACTATTCTTATTTTTTAACTTTTATATACAACTATGGTACATAATGCTAGTACTAGTCAAAGTCAACCCGTGGGTCAAAACGAGAAGCCAGTGAAATAAGTACCTACACTATACAAAATTTGTGATAAAATAAAACTACAAAAACTATGATTATTTTATTGTACACACTTAAAAATAATATTTGATAAGTAAAATATAGGTAAAGAACTTAATATTTGAACAGATATCAAATATAGATGCTATAAAACAAATATACCTATAACACAACGACGACCATAAGAATATAAGAAATTATTCTGTTCCCGTTTCCTCCGACCTTAATTAGTATATTATTTCGGACTTAAGCGGCTTGTTGGAGAAAATTCACAGTAATTGCAATTTTAATTACTCTAATTAAAATTGCTATTACTGGAAATGTTCGTCTTTATGACCCATAAAACTAATATAGTGCACTCCTGTTACCATAATCCAGACTCACGATAAAATTTATTGTTCTAAGAGAGAATAAAACTTGGAAAATTTGACGAGTTTTTAACACTGCAAACCGTAGTTTTTTTTGTATAATATTAGCAACCCGTAACGGCTGCGCATGGGTAGTAGAAAAGCGTACTTTTTTATATCTCAAAAAGCATTTGTTATCTTTGTAACACTCAAGCTGTTTGACTTTTTCCGACATTTTGAACTTTTATTGTCATCTTCTAACCAATTCATATGATTACCTTGACCTTAATCATGAGTCACTTTGCCTGTAGTGAAAATCATGAAAATGCATGAAAACCTGCGCAACATTTTTTTACTCATTCGCAAACATACAGGCAGATGAGGCATTGGATTTGGCTTTATAATAAGTAGTAATGCTACAACTAGCGGTGATTGACTGGCCTGTTGGTCTAGTGGTTAGTGACCCTGACTGCTATGCCGGGGGGTCGTGGGTTCGATTCCCACCCAGGACAAATGTTTTTGTGATGAACATGATCATTTGTTCTGTGTCTGGGTGTAATTTATCTATAATATGTATGTATTTAGATATATATTAGTATGTTTATCAGTTGTCTAGTACCCATAACACAAGCTCTGCTTAGCTTGGGACGTTGTGTGATAGTTGTGGAATATTATTATTATTATTATTTGTGTGGAATTTAGTTTGTGGCATTACAAACATGTTTTCAACGCTAAAATCTCAAATTCTCCATTCTTTAAAAACACTCGTAAAATAACTCTACCGAAAATTCTCGTACAAATCTTTCGAACCGAAGACTTAAATCCTTATCTACTTATATCTGCTGTTCTAAAAATCTCTAACAGTCGTGTTTACTCGATTCGACTCCGTCGCTCCATATCAAAAGAACATTACGGAAGGTCGTTTTTTGTAATACGAGTATGTGCATTTATTACCTTTCGCAACTGGGCTAGTCGTCTAGCGAAAGATTTTCGGGGTCGAGGTTTATTGTCCATGTGAAGATAGGAAGATCAACATTTTTATGATAGTCGCAGTAGAATATTATGATATTTGTGCTGTTTGTCAACATATTTCATAAACGTGTTCTGAATATTTCTTTAGATGTACTCACACTTTACTTAATTTTGTGCCAAATGAATAGGTTGAATTAATTTCATCACCACTGCCCTTAAAATGATGGGGGAAACCAGCCTGTCCTAGAATCGAATAAAAGCTTTTTCAAAAAAAAATGTAACCGCCTTCAAAACCAACCACTAACAAAGGGTAAAATAACCTACAAAATAACTTTTCTTTCGGAAGTCGGTGGTTTTATTTTTCATTATCTTTTTTGCCACCGACTTCCGAAAGAAAAGTTATTTTGTAGGTTATTTTACCCTTTGTTAGTGGTTGGTTTTGAAGGCGGTTACATTTTTTTTTGAAAAAGCTTTTATTTTACTCTTTTTAGTTTAAATATTCAACCCAAATTCTTGTCAAATAGGTACATCATTTTCTTACATGTGCACTAGAATTTTGTAATCCGTAGCACCGGTAATAACATCGCTCATGTACAAAATTGGCTAATAAAATTCCCTATCTCAAAAATTACTGAACCGATTTTGATGAAACTTGCAGTGTTCCCTCAGTTGAACAATACCTAGTATAACAAAAAAAGAATGACTTAAATCGGATATGTAGTTCCAGAGATAAGCGAACACAAACTAAATCAGTTGATGCCTACTCCTTACTGTTGAGGAGTTGTACCTTCCATCATCAGCTCAGCTACATGAAATTATGATTACCATACGCAAATACTTAAATTACTTCATAATATTTACGAAAAACTATATGTGGGCCTATAAAATTTGAGGGTTGCCCTCAATTTCTCCAGGATCCAATCATCAGATCTTGACTTGGTGAATATGGGACCACTCCGGAAGCATCTCCTTTCGAACAAAAAAAGAATTTTGAAAATCGGTCCACAATCGCCGGAGCAATCGCGTAACAAACACACAAAAAAAAAAAAAAAACATACAGTCGAATTGATAACCTCCTTCTTTTTGAAGTCGGTTAAAAACTAAGACATTGTGACATCTACTAAGATGAGCCCGCGTGAGTAATTACAGCCCACGATAGACACTTCTAGAGAGAAGACCTAATTCCCAACAGTGTGAACAAAATGAGCTTTAACCTAACTTATTTTTATAAAGTAATTTAGTGAATACAATACAATGCCTGTATTTTCCAATACATTAGGATTTCGCTAGTTATTTTCAAGGTAGATATTTGCCAAAGTGATGCAGCAGGTAGATATTGTATTCTATTTTAGAATTCAATACAAAATCATAAACGCAGATTCGTGTCGCAGTGCCATTCCACGTTCCCAGTACCAAACAACCAACTAATCTGTTTGGATTCCCGGAAATTGCTAACAACCTGCACTGAACTACCATCCGCATAATTATGGCCCGCGTGGTGAAGTAAGAAGACCCACCCACTCCGCTGCGCAAAGTACAGGAATGGGAACTTTATTGGCTGAATAGCTCTCTCGGAATTTGAACGGTTTAAAGTTTGACTTGCATAAACTTGGCTTAGCAGCTAATGTATCGTAGGTTTATATAAAACCCTAGCTTCTGCCCGTGACTTCGTACGCGGCTTGTTGCTTATGCCAGCGACAATGGGGTCGTCAACATCGAAGATCTGAAAAGTCTGCTACCCAACCCCAAGAGCTCGGAGTTTGGCCAGTAGAATAAAAGTTATAGTGTAACGGGGCTCATGGAGTTCTACATTAGGTGTTCTAGTATAAAACATAAAGTGACTTTTCTAGCTCTTTAGATTTTTTGAAATAGTAATATAAGAAATCTACAGAGCTCGAAAAATAGGAAGAAAAAAAAGGACAGTCCACAGTTTTCTATTTTGGTTCATTAACGCTTTTCTCCCTTTACGGTGCAATAGTGACAAAGGACAGTGGTGTAAAACGTTCGGACAGTAGTAAACAGTGACTGCCTCGGTGCTTGCCGCTCGCCGTTGTACTTCCTGCGGTTACTCGCCACTGTGTTTGACCACTGTAAACAAGGTTTTAATTTGGACGTCATTCAATCACTCCGAACGTATATCTTATCCCATTGTAGAACATAAATTCCTGCTATTTTTGCTATAAAACTTTTTCCAATATAATCTTGTCCATAGTTCAAAGTTGTTTCTTATGAAAGTATTAGAACGCGGTGTTTGCGTACCTCCTTGATTTCATTATACAGCTCTGTTTACCAAAACATCGAGAGATCTTAATTGTGTTTCAGATGTTTATCTGTTTCGCGTAATTAAATCCAGGGTTCGAGTCTAATTTGGTATAATTTCAAGGGGTAAAGATCTTTGTGTGTTCGCCAGAAAACAGCCCTTAGCTTTCTGCGAGTTGAGAAAACGTAATTATATTTATACTGCGAAATAAATTTAATCAAACCAGATGTTTTCAAGAGATTGGAGATTTAGCGTCTCTGGCATAAATATAAACTACTTGCGATGATAAAGTTTTCAATTTAAACGGATAAATATTTATTGATTAATATTTATATTTGAGCTATTTAAAGTACGTTTAAATACGTAACTTGCTGAGGATTAAACGTACAGCCTCGAGCGTGTGGCTACTTTGATGAGCGATTTTCATCATCGTTATTCTAGTTTGTAATTTTGTTTATTTACTATTTTGTAACCCAAAGATAGATATATTCAAATTAAGTAAAGCCAGGAATGTGATCTCCTATTTATAGCCGTTAAAGTAACTTTTAGGTGAATATTTACGTGTTTTTAAATGTTCCACGGTTGCGGCATAAACATAAAGTTTAACTGATACTTTTCAGATATTTTATAAACGACTAAATCTATTAAAAAACAGTAAGTTTAAAACTTTACTCAAATCTTGAGAAGCAAGCGCTTTAAAGTTAATGTGTTGAAATTTTATTTAAATTCCCTTGAAAATAATCTGCTATTAAAGATAACAGCAGATTATTTTCAATAAATGTGTAAGGTTCAGTCTCATAAGCTTTTTGAATTGGTGCATATGATTAATAGCAGATTATTTATGCATACTCGTATGTTCATGCACCAATTCAAAAAGCTTATGAGAGATATCATATGGTGCACAAACGTACATTTAATAATTGTATAACAATAACATAGGGTCGTTGCTGACAAGGTAGTATTTTAACAAAACTTACAAGTCCATGTCAACCAGATCAAGAAAGATCAGTGTGTATATGAGTTTTTTAAATCTATCCACATAAGAAAATGTCAGTGACAAGTTTTATATAACTCTATGAGAACGCTTCCCATTGTGTTATAACTACCTGTTCACGTTTAGGTAATTGTTTGAAAGTATCTTCTCTTTGTATTGGAAATACGTCACAATACAGAAAACGCATTCATTCACGTTTATTAGTTTATCGCGCCCCACTGCGTGATGCGAGGAACGACGGTATATTACTAGACTCCGCAGGCACGATCTAAGAAACAAAAACTATTCTGTCAACTCGCTGAGGCACTACGTAAGCGAGGGGGACGGGGTATTGCGTTGTGATTGGCTAACTCAAGGTCTGTTCTGTCTCAAGGTATGTTTACGGCTCACAGGAGTGGTCGAAATAAGACGGATATAAGACTTTTTTGCCTAATGTGTTGACAGACATCGGTCGCCTGTTATTAGGAGTCTGGTGAATATATCGTCGTTGGATGCGGAGTAGTGTGCCAATCGCCTTCATTTCTGAGATAAGGATTATCAATTTCGGTCTAACCACCTAATACCCAAGTAATAACTTAAGTTTCGAATAGTTTCTCGATTTGACGAACACTTCAAGTATAAGTTGGATTTGATTGATTTTCTTGTTGTGTTGTGGGTTACGAAACATTGATTACAGTTGTGATGTAAATCGAGAACATGAATATTGGCACGTTGACAGCTGATAGCGTTTTTGTATCAGTATTCGAAGATGACATATAAATCGGCCATTATTATGAGTTGGTAACCCTTTTTGGGTGGACATGCTCTGCGTTTTTATCGTTATTTAGGTAACGTTTTTTTGTTATGATTTTAATACCAACTCTTTTTTAGGTTCGATATTTTCAAAATAAATTGAAACAAAACCCTTATTCATAAGATCACTTTGTTGTCCGTGTGTCATTACCCTTCTTTCTCAGGAACGTTTGGAGGTATCCAGCTGAAATTGATATGAAATACTCTGGTCTAAGTATAAATTTCTTGGAGCAGAAAAGAAAAATCTTTTTATTACGTTGATTTAGAAGCAAAATTTTAAGTAACGCTATGTTTTGCCCTTCCTGGAATACCTCGTTCTTGATTGCGTTGACTTAGATACGACCGTTTATGCTCCGTTTTATCTAAAATTTCATCAAAACCTATACTGTACTTTCTGACGACCTCAATTGGTGAGCTTCGGCTGCTATTAAACAATGAGTTAAAAAACTCTATAACACTTTACCCGACCTAGGAATCGAACCCAAAAACTTTTGCTCAGGAGTTGTACTCGCTACCACCAACAAAACTGTATATCTGCTTATCAGATTGTTCAAAATACAAAACGATAAAATCTTTGGTAGGTAGGTACGTTACTTTAAGGCCCTTCGTACACAAGGCGACGCAAGTTTCCGATACCTTACGATTTCGGTATCCAGGCCACTATCGCAATACAATCCATAGAGGTTCGTAAATACGCGCTCGTCAATGGATGTCAAAGTCGTAAGGTATCGGAGACTTGCGTCGCCTAGTGTGCGAAGGGGCTAACTGGACATTTTATTCTCCATTTTAATTATGACCCAGAACGTATTGAGGTACCTACTCAAATTGAGACTCCACATGCCGTTCGTTTTAAAGGAATACAGTTTCATGTATTCCTCGAATATTGACTATTAAAAGCATACCGTTCGTTTTGCGAAGTTAACGTTAAAAAAGTGGACCATTCCATTGAAGCATATCATTGGAATGGTCCATTTTTTGATGAGATGTATCTACATATCGATATTAAATAGGTTCATGCTCTGTATTTTTTCGTTTATTTTTATTGACATTCTCTTTTAATTACGTTATGTATTTGTTTTTTTCTGTTTGCCGTTTTCTTTGAATACTCACTTGTAAAAATTCACCTATTCTTGACAATCGGGTGAATTACGTTAATTATAAGAATCATGACTAAAATGTAAAAACCTGAAAACAAAAAACTTTTTCTGAACTTTTCAAAACGAAACTCTTTGAGGAAATTGCATTACTAGGACCAAAAATTCGAAGATAAGATGAGATAGGCATCTACCAAGTCTCCCAATCCCACTGCGCTACGTGGTAGAAAGGATTTACCAGCGGTGGGGACGTGCTTTTATTAACTTTTCTCCAGCCAAGGAATTTCTTAGACTGAAAAACAGCCAAACCAGGAAAAACGATCTGTAGGTCATATAACTATAAAATTAGATTCGTGCGCGCAACGCAACCGCGACACGCAACGCGACAGCCGATTCAACGTGCTCTCAAAATATATACGTTTCAATACTTATAACTTCAGTAGGTTCATTTTTTTACTGACAAAAACGACATTATTAAAATAAAAGGGAAAACTGTTTCCCCGCTATCAAACGAGCTGCGCCCGTTGCCTCGCCAAATATCTTCAGTGTAGGTACTTGCAAAATACACGCTGAGAGATAAATCCATGTCCTCGGTTAAGTATATAACTTTGAAGGTTACGTCTTTATATGACGGCAAATAATAATATCCTCATATTATTATAAAACACAATAGATAATTATTATATTCTTGTGCAATTGTGCAAATTAGAATTAGGTTTTCTTATTTTTTTCGAAAAAGTTATTTTGTTATGCCAAATTTTACGTTGTAAGTACATTCATGAATTAAGGCCATTACTCGTTTTCTGTGCCACGAACTATTCCATAGCTAAAAATAATTAACCCCATAAAAAAAATGTATTTGAAAACAAAAAAAAAACATACAAACATAAAAAAGATTACGTTCGCTTTGAAAACTTAAAATCTTTAGGTTACCGGTACGTAGGTATTTCTGTTCAATACAGTACTGAATACCCATAGATAATTTAAAATTCAAAACACATGAACACAATATTTTTAATACTTAACGCATGTAACCTATTAACAATGTAATAAATTCATATTTGGTTCTAATGTCGAATAAAATTGTAGACTTGCTATAAAACTGTCCTTTTAAAGGCCATACAAAAGGGATTGTTAAATGAATAGTCGATAACATCCTCTTTATAAATCGATGATTAATATGACAAATGGATGCCGCCCCATGATTTGTCATAAACATCAGTATTCGATGACTCATAATTTACTAGCTATTGCCAGCGTCTTCACCCTCACAAATGAAGGAAATTATTTTACCGGAACTATACTGGGATAAAATACGTATCTTATCCTAATCCATATCATGGAAACGGATTTTGCCAAACATCGAAATCCGTTGAACGGTTAAGGTTCTAAAAGGTAGCAGAAATTTAATAATACTATTAAATTCAAAATATTAGTAATCATTTAGTTAGTAGGATGTGTTTTTCCGAAGGATGTAACTGCAATTTTTCATAAAAATTCATTATTTTTTAGTGCGTGAAAGAATGACAAACATTTACTCGCTTATCCTAAAAAAAGATTTTAATCACGAGTTTACTAATAGACAAATCTCAATTCAGTTAAACACATAAGCTGTCATGGATCACTTTTACATCATCAAGTGACTAGTTAATGATTTTATAGCTTTAAATAATTTCGAGTCGTGTCATCTCAATTGCAAGACGAGAGATGACTACTAAGCTAGTAATGCGACAGGCGGAACTTCCTATTTGTTTAATGCTAGCATTTTCCGGGTAAATTGTGACGATTCATTCAGATCGATTAACTCGACTGAACTCTACTTAACTGCACAAAAAGGTATATATAAAAGTATATAAAAAATGGAGAATACCCTGAATATAAAACTGACAAAACGTAATAAAAAAAGGAGAAACATAGTTTCCCAGATATGAGATTTGGTTACATCGAATTATTGCCAACGTTATCTCCGTATTAAAAACTTCATCGAAATCGATTAAGCTTTTTGCGAGAAAGTTAAATTTAACACAAGGTATTATAAAAATACAAATGTATGGCATGTTCTAGAACCAAAAAATCGAAAATATGTGACATCCACCAACCCGCACTGGGCCCGCGTGGTGGATGTGGCCCACTCTCTCTGTCAGAGAGGAGGCCTGTGTCCCAGCAGTGGGAACTTTGTAAGCTGATGATGATGGTTGATTAGTTTTTTACAGTTATCGCTAGTAAAAACTGGTTAGTGTTAACAAGAAAAATGTCGACCAGCATTGCCCCATTATGTCGCAGGAACATGGCCATGTAAAAGTCTGGCAACTTGTCTCTGCGAAATGTCTCCTAGTGAAAATGCGGCTTTATAAGAAATGAAATGACACTTATTTTGTTAAGTGGTTTACTAATGTTAACCTACAAGATATCATGACATCTGTGACACATCACAGTGTCACATTTAGAGTGACATTTGCATATAAATATCTCGCTACCTAAATTAAACTCAGTACTTAACTCATGTTAAATCTGACATTAAACAGACCGCTTTAGAATCAAATGGCTTACAATCATTAATTACCCATTATTTAAGACTTAAGTATAATATAATACATCTCATTTTAGCTTGACGATGTATTGTTACGTACTCATAAATAAAGAGGCTACAATTTATGGTCTCCCTATAAAAGGAAGTGGGTGGTAATTAGTGTTGCCAGATTCAGCGTTAAAGTTTTTGGAACGGCACGTTAAAATAATCGGGATTTTAGTTTAAAAATCGGAACAGCTGCAACGGTTATAAAAATCAAATCGCATACTTTTATATTTTTAAGATGACTGGAATCTAGTTTGCAAAGAAAATATGGAAGTGGAACTTTTTTATGTGCGAACTGTATAGCATTTCTCGTCAAAAGTATTAAATAAATTTCAAACTAGGGAGGTTAGTGAAAAATCGGAACATTCTGGATCCCGACCAAGTTTCAATTTCAACGGGGATATATTATTACCAAATCCTTAAAAATCGGGAAACCCCTCGCAAATCAAGATACTTGGCCATAGTAGTCACCCTAGTAGTAATCCCCACTTCACGGCCCCAGTGCATGTTTTTGTATTGCTATAGTTCGAGCTTTCACAGTAGCATACATAATGACGTAAAAAACATGCAGTAACGAGTTCTATAGAAATGGGAACGAGCCTTTTTATATTTAATGAGCATGAAATCAATCGTTTGGCAAGCTTGTATTGAAATATTTATGAGAAACTGCTTTTGGCAAAATTACTATTCTCTGAAAATGCCAGTTTTATATTTTCGCTGTGTCAGAATCATCTTTCTTTGAAAACATTTAACAAAATTTGACCTTTGACCTTCTCTCTGTGAGGAGGAGCGGGCTATGATACACCAAGCGGGCCGAGTACGGGATAGATGTCACATGTCTTCAAATTTTTGGTTCTAGGATAAGACCTAGTGAAAACATAAATTACACAAAAGTATTCGCCTGACTCGGTCCGAACTCACGATTTTTAACAGGATCTGGAAAAGATTCATTTATTTATTTATTTATTTACACTTTCATGTACAATTGTGGTACATAAGGCGGACTTAATGCCGCAAGGCATTATCTACCAGTCAACCTTTGGGTCAAAAGGAGAAGCAGTTGGAATAGGTACAACAATTCTACTGAAACAATTAAAACTACATCTAATTATAGCTATTAAAAAAAAAAATATGCTAATATATATATGAAGATATATACCTAATATTATGTACATATACATATAAATAAAATTTGACAAATAAATTATACTTATAAACCTACATGAATAAAATACATAAATTAAATGGATACATAACATGACGACGACATAGCAATAAATAGAAACCTAAGGATTGAGTGATTTTAGAAAGTGTTCCCGAACTTGGCGTTTAAAAGAAAATTTACTAGGAGCTTTTTTAATGTCAAGGGGAAGCGAATTCCAAAGTTTAATTGCCGTAACCACGAAGGAATTGGAAATAAAACCGGTACGGTGAGAAGGTATCTGAAGGAGTAAGTTTTCAGCAGCACGAAGGTTACGATTGTGCGAGCTACCCAGGATCTGAAAAGAACTTTTTAAATAATTAGGTGCACAAGGATCGTTAATAATAGAGAAAAGCAAGCAGAGTGATCTGAGGGATCTTCTCTGGCGGATAGGCAGCCATTTAAGCTGAGAGCGGTAACTAGAAATGTGATCAAATTTGCGAAGTCCAAATACAAAGCGAATGCAATTGTTGAGAAGTCGATCCAATTTGTTAAGAAGATTTTGGGACACATCAGAGTAACAAACATCCGCATAATCAATAATAGGGAGCACAAGAGCCTGGACAAGCAATAGTTTAGTGCTAGATGGAAGAAAATGCATTTACTGTCTAATATAAGCAAAGTATGTAAAATTCTACCTAATCTTTTAAATGCTGTTCCAGATCTCTCTTTGTCACATATACACATAGTCTGTCCACTTACGCCCAATGTAAATAATGTATCTCAATTCAAATCCTTACGCCCTATTCTTTGACGGCGGCTTGGTCGGTGATTGGTCATCTTTAAGACTAGGATTGCCAAATTCGAACGTTGAGTTGTTACAGATAGCGATCAGTACCCCTAGCACGAGTTTTCACTATTTTACTTTACAGAGTTTTTCCAGTATTTACAGCGTTTCTTATATGAAAATATGGAATAGCGCCTCTGGTGTGCGAAGAAGGAATCAATTTTTTCCTTGAAAATTGTCAATATGAAGTCGTCAAAGTTCCAGTTTACGTCTCAAATACTGAAAACTCGTGCTGACGGTACAGGATTAGGATTGCCACCGACATTTTTTTTTTATCGTGGTAAAATCATCAAATGAGACCGGCCCACCCCGTGCAGAGTGGGAGGTACTGTCAGACTTGTACTGACTAAAATCCACGGTGTTCTTCAATAGCTCTTTATGTTCTGGGGTCACGGTGATGGTATGAGTCCCGCGACCCCGGCAGGCTTTAGCCCTCTGAGAGGGGGCCCCGTCATTTTGCTGACAGCTCTTTGAGGCGCGCGTGGAACACGACGCGCCGTCGACACGGGCATGGTTCATGGTCGGGCGGCGAGTTACTCGCCGCCCGCATGCCCGCGCCTACGGTGGCCGGAGATCGGCATGCGACGTCCGACGCCGTTTGCGTCCACCACCGCGGGTGGGGGGCGGAGGGGGGACATTGTCCTCTCTCTCGCACGGCGTGCCTCCTCCTTCGCGAGCATGACTGCTTCGAAGAAGGAGGCGACCGCTTCCCACTCCGTCTCGCCCCGCAGCATGGCCGCGACCATGTGCTGGGCGCGAGAGGTCTCCGCCTATCGCCGCCGTGAGGACAAGTCGGTGCTCCGTCCAAGCGGGGCAATCCTGCACCGTATGCTCGACTGTGTCCTCCGGGCGATCTACGCAGTGGTGACACCCAGGCGTTTCTTCCTTTCTCATTAGACACAGGTACCTCCCGAAACATCCGTGTCCGGTGAGGACCTGCGTCACGCGGAAGGTTAGGACGCCGTGACTCCTATCCAGCCACTCCTCAAAGAGGGGTCGTCATGGACAGTCGTCCCCTCCATACTGCCCTGAGTTCGCGGCGGATGGATTGTCACCGACATACATTATTTATTTATGTTGTTGTTTATCTACCTAATAGGCATTTTGCTTATATTACTTCGTCGTGAGTAAATTTTTTGATCAATAATTAAACTTGTTAAATCCTATTATACATTTTATAACCATATAAGTACCTACATATAATAATAAGTAATAAAAAGGTATGCAGTTTTAACATTTGGTTAGTTAAACTTAATCGAAAAACTGGCCTTTAACCGGTACATTAAGTGGCGAATCCTACAACGTAATCTTAAAACATGTTTTGCAATTATAACCATATTCTTACAAACACCGCACATGGCAGTGTGCTCACTTCCTTATTGTCATTGCGGCTATGAAGGCGTTTCTTGTTTAAATCTCTGGCTATAATTAGCAAACGATCAACACGAAGTTACGAAAATAGATGAATGATGTCATTATTCATGTCGTTGTTCGATACCAAAATAGATGTTTGATTGAGCATCGTCTGTAGTTCGATAAAAAATAGAGATGGGTACTATGACTTTGACCGACTGGCCAACTATTCGTCCAAGCCGATCATAGTCTTCGGTGGATTTCAGGGGTTATCCAAAATGTCATACCAGTCATACACAATACAGTTTACCGTCAAAATTGCAACATCATCAGCCTATAAAGTTCCCACTGCTGGGACACAGGCCTTCTCTCTGAGAGAGAGAGTGGGCCATAAACCACCACGCGGGCCCAGTGCAGGTTGGTGGATGTCATTTGGCTTTGAATTTTTGGTTCTAGAACATGTATGTTTCCTCACGATGTTTTCCTTCACCATTTTTGAGAGCAGTGGCGATGAAATAAATAATTACACAAAGTAATGCGCTTAGCTGGGTTCAATCCCACGACCTACAACTCGTAAGTTGAGGCTGAATTCACTGGGTCACCACTGCTCTAAATTGCAACGCGTGCAGTAAACTTGATGGTGTATGGCTATCAGGTGTAGGCTTGTCATGCAGACTGATAGTCATATTTATCAGACGCCGCTTACAGCGCGCTGCAAAATTGATAGTAAACTGGATCGTGTATGGTTGGCATTAATTAAATTTCATATGCAGTTTAACATGCTAAAATTGAGAAAGTAATCTAAATTACAAATGAATGAAGCCGCTGCGCGCTGGCAACAATTTTATAAACCCCAGCTCACTACTCTGACGTTTTGGACGACTATTCACCAAATGATTGCCGATTACAAAATGGCCGAATAGTCGGCAACTAGTCGTCAGCACATCTCTTGGATTTTTTCATGTTTTCTTTTATGTCGTTTATTTTGTAATTGTGATTTAAAGACTTCTTGATTGCTAGACTGTGACTAACATTGTTATTATCTTGAGACAATTGTTTCGATTTTGAATTTTATTTCTGTTTTAGTGTGCGTGCAAGTTTCTTAATCGACTTTTTTATCCGTCTTTTTGGTCAAACTTGTTTCAAATATCTAATTATTTTGTAGCTCATTATTTGCTTTGAATAACACAAAACGTAAATAATATTTCAAACAAGCTAAACATTAAAGTCTTAACAAAAACTAACTACAACTAAAATCTAATAGAAGTTTGCTAGAAATTAAATAAAATGCAGCCATTTTAAAACAATTTGCGGATATTAAACTACGTATTTATGTTTCAGGCAATTAGGTTTTTTATGTACCTATCGGTAAAAAACAAAACAAAAGATTAAATGTTAACTGTTTTAATGTTTTAGATTTTGTGAAGGTTTAAGTCAGTTTGTCGGTAAAGCCGATTAGTTGGTCAACAGTTATCGACTCGTCAGTCAAAAGCGCTGATGACTTAATTATCAGCACTTTTAGACAACTAGTTGGAATAATAAATTGATATGCAATTTTAACCTTCATTGTTAATTTTTAACTAACCAACATCTTTATAATGTCTGAATGTCCTCAACCTGGTTGAATGTAAATACTGATACTAAATTCCCAAAACTACTCTGGCAAGAAGTTCAACCTTTTTGCAGCCGAATAGTCGGCTAAAGTCAAAGTTTGCCCGGCCCAACTCAATGATTACCCAACCAGTGACAAAGACTCATTCAGAATTCCAAAGGAATGCGATAACATTACCTACATCTGTGTTATCATGATTATCATTATTTAATATTTGACTAAGATAGACAAATATTTTAAACGACATCGACAATTCCATTGGCGACGATGCGGAAGCTGAAAGATGGCAATAGATAAACGTAATCAGGAATCAAGAAATAATTTAAAAAAATTGGTTAATGAAAGCAATATATTTCGCCTCTGCATATTATTGTTTGAGGAATATTGTTCCAATTCGGCATTTAATAACAGTGAGACCGAATATTTAAATTTTAAATTATTTTATTTATCATTTACTTATGAATATTATAATGAGAAAACAGCGACCGATAACTGGAACTATGTACTATTTATTTTAACCGACTTTAAAAAGGGTTCTTTTCTTAGTTCGTCTGTAATTTTTGTCAATTATAATTTCCAAAGAGACAATACCACAATGTAATTTGTCATTTAAAATAATCATAAGTATTATCGGCCTAAATTGGGGTCGATACCACACTGGTATAAAATTACTATATTGTTTTTTTGTATGTCTGTTGTCAGTTCATTGAATAAGACCGAGCCACTGAATATAATAAAACTGTTATGTACCGAAATAGCTTCAAACAAAAAAAAAAAGAATAATATGGTGACAACATCCTCCATAATTTGATGTACGATTTTGTATGCTCTCAGTACTGAGTACTGACGTAAAAGTAACAAAAAAATCTGACACGTGTAAGGTTTTAAAATATCATTGAGGCGTTTTATTTTCAATTTGATTTTGTTGGTTTTATATGAACAAAATTACTGTGAGCTGTTTATTTCGTCGTTGACGTAAAATGATGTATGTTATACTGGACGTGGACTGTCAGACTCGTACTGACTAAAACCCCCATGTCCTTCAATAGCCTTTTATGTTCGGAGGTCACAGTAATGAGATAAGTCCCGCGACCCTAGCAGACTTTGGCTCTCTTTGAGGCGCGCGTGGTACACAACTTGCTGTCCCGGGCATGGTCCATGGTCGGACAGCGAGCCGCCCTTTACTCGCAGTGATAGTTTTCAATACGTATCTATCAATCTTATAATTATAAAAAAAAAGCTAAAATGGGTACACAATACACATATCAATCTTATACTTATAAAAAAAAAGCTAAAATAGGTACACATTAAGTCGCTTAGCACAATGGAAATTCAAGAATGGCTAATCACTTCGGCTAATTTTTTAAACATTTTGTAATTTGGACAAAGTTGAAATAAAGTTTAGTGAACTTCATATTATAAAATAATTAAAAAAAAAATTTAAACATGTCATCTATAAGGTGAGAGGGCTTTTTTTTTTTAGGTGGTAAAATCATCAAATGAGTCCTCCCGCCCTGGGTGGGGCGGAAGGGACTGTCAGACTCTTACTGACTAAAATCCGCCGCGGTATCCTTGGTTAAGAAAAAAAAACCCGCGACCCCAGTAGGCATTTGGCGCCAAACACGTCGCGCCACCAACCCGGGCTTGGTCCTCGGTCGGACGGCGAGCCACCCATTACTCACCGTCCGCTAGCCCGCTCCGCCGCTGTGCCCTCTGCTGATCAGAGGGACACGCGTTAGAGCGTCCACACGACAAGCTATTCACATACGGGCAAAAAGACTCCTTAGGCATCCCAGGGTGCGACGGCCCGAAAAACTGACTTATTCGTCAACTCGCCTGCAATTAACTCGCTCGCTCGGGCGAGTTGGCACCTTCCGATTTTACCTATTTTTGTTGTCGTCAACTCGCAACTAAGCGAAAATCTGACGTATTTACAGTCGTCTACAAAATTGTTTCTATAAATTTAACATTTAATTTAATTAAACCTTCTTCACACTTTTATGACGCTAAACGTGTAAAGTAGGTTAATTGAGGGCCAGTGGGTCGTCTAAGGGGCGGAGTTGTTTTGAGATCATTAATAAAATATAAGCACAAAGACTTATGTAACAATGATTTTTCTCATAAGTTAGAATTCAATGTGAAATCTAATCAGAAAGTACCAGGAGACCAGGATCATGAAGAAGGTTTTGGTGCCGAAATTAAATGAGGAATGATAACAAAAAGTACTAGGAGAACAGAATCATGCTGAAGGTTTTCATGCCGCTCAATGAACGGTGCGGTCTTCAAAACTAAAAAAATCTTTTGGCGAATACTCAATACCCAAAAATGTACTAGGACTGCATAAAATCAAGGTGGTATTTTTCATTTTAACAGTTCTGTCTCAACATACAAATTTTGGGCAAAATCACTTCACACATATTTATCACAAAAGTACTAGGCTTGCACGAAAACGTGGTATTTAAATCATTAAATAAAGGCACTTCATAGTATACAGGTATTTTAAACTGTTTTTACAAAAATACAATTAATGTAAAATACCAGATAGTTGACAAAGTGTCTTTGCCCCACGCTTGGGATTTCTCCTATATCGTGGGTACGTTTTCAAATATTCAAACTCAAATCTTACAGCGCCTCATACTATAAAGTAGGTTTCTACACTTGAGAGCAATAAAATCGCACACCCCTTGTAATTTGGTTTATAATTGTTTTTTTTTCTTAAATATAAAGATACTGGGTATAAATAATTAGGCAAAATTAATGAATACAATCTAGGCTTTAAAAAAACACAAAATTAAAATCATTGACGTTCACGTAACTTGCAGAAACCAGCCGTACACCAAATTCCCCAAATTCACCCGATAGCATTGTCACTACTTGTACCCCTTACCCGCTTATCCGCAGGTATACAAGGGTCGGGTTTTTAGGAATTCTAATCAGTTGCATACCTAAGGTCAACGTGATAACATCTCTATTGAAAACATACGGAAAAATATGGATACCACGCCTGCAGAAGCCGCTCAAGTTATTGCCTTGCTCGAAGCAGGCCTTATTCAAGTGAAGTTGCTCGACGACTAAATTTGAGCAGCTACTCTGTTCGTCGTGTGTACCAGAGGTTTCAAGAGACCGGTGGCTACATTTGGCGACCAGGATCTGGCCGGTGACGAAGAACATCAGAGCGTGATGACCGCTTTCTTATGTCGAGGTCTTTAAGAAACCGGCAACAGAATGCGGTTCAACTGGGATCAGAGCTTCGAGAAGTTCGCAATGTCAGCATAAGTCGGTGGACAGTCAGAAGAAGACTTGGTGAAGCAGGCCCGACTTCACATCGCCCAGCAAATGGTCCCAAATTGACCACAGCTCACCGACAAGCCCGACTACAATTTGCCAGGGAACATTTAAATTGGACGTATGACTAAAGGCGGTCTGTTATGTTCTCTGATGAGTGCAGAATGACACTACATGGTCACGATGGATGCTCTAGGGTCTACAGAGGGTCATCAGAATGATTTTCACAATGCTGCATAAGCGAACGTGTGGCTTTTGGCGGTGGATTGTGTATGTTTTAGGGTAGCATAATGTTGGACATTAAAACTGACATTGTATTCATCACTGGGGCGAATACCGGCCCAAGATCGAGAGATTTGACGGCTGCACGATACGTCGAAGAAGTGCTCGAAGGACATGTGAGGCCGCTTGCGTGGCTTATGGGAGAAGATTTTCTCCTAATGCACGACAACGCGAGACCGCATGTCGCTAGAACAGTTTGCGACGACATGGACGACGTTGGAATCACCGCGATGGAGTGGCCAGCTCGTAGTTCTGATCTCAATCCGATTGAGCATGTCTGGGATGAGTTAAAAAGAAGAGTTCGAGCAGGAAGCCCTGCTCCTACGCGCCTCCGAGAGCTTCAACTTGCCAATGAAGAGGAGTGGAACCCTATACCGCAAGATTTCATGGTACAATTAATTCGGTTCATGAAAAACCGATTAAGAGCTGTAATTAAGGATAGGGGAGGGAAAATACAGCAAATACACCTTATTAAAAAACAATTTGATCAATAATTTTGAGTTTGATTTTCATTTTATCCTAAGCGAAATTGAGTAAATTTACCCGTTTGTTGGGTTTTGTGCCATAAATCCTCTTATGGGTATTTTTTACACTGGTATTTGATATCATTAGAAAGGTAATTAAGTAGACTTTTAATTGGTGTATGTGTTTTTTTGAATATTTATTCAGATTCATGAAAAAAAACTGCCTTTACAAAAAAAGCCAAGGTGTGCGATTTTATTGCTCTCAAGTGTATATTAATTTATTATAACACTTTTATAGATGACTGTACCATTTTTCGGTCAGTTGCGAGTTGACGACAACAAAAATAGGTAAAATCGGAAGGTGCCAACTCGCCCGAGCGACCGAGTTAATTGCAGGCGAGTTGACGAATAAGTCGAAAAACTGGTCTTCCCCCCGGACGTATCCGAGAGGGAACTCCAGTCCACGGGCGCACGTGGAGGTTTCCTGCCTTAGCACCCAAAGGTCAGAGGGCTTACATTCAGCAGTGAACGGCTATTTTATAATTATCTGAAGAGAGAGAGCGAAGCCTTTCTAGGGTGTCCCCCTCTCGCGGTTGCCACTACACACATTTGCCATAAATTCCTTTTGTCAGTCGCCTTTCACCCAACATGTTGTTTATCATACATGAAAAGAAAGATTTTGTCGACACATCTGGTATAATAATAAGTTATTTTTAGCTCCGAAGGCTAGACGTCTTATGTACTGCCATTAGCATTTATAATGTTCTGTTTTTGTAACAGACAGACTCAGATTTAAAAGCAGCTTAGTTTCAGTTTCGCAATTTTAATGCTGTAGAATTAATTTTGAGGAAATAAGGCAAAATAAAAACTATGTTCCATCGTCATCTCATCTGCCTAGCTTTTATCCAAACGTTTTTTCTACTGGGAGCCGATTTTCGGCTCCCAGTAGAACCGAACGTAGGATAATATCAGTATTTTACATGGAGCGACTACCTAGCTGACCACTACAACCCAGAATCTGGGTAATACGATATTACCTCCTGGTAAGACAGATTGTCAGATTTTCGGGATTCTGATTGTTAAAAAGGACAAGCGGGTTAAACGGCTTATATGCTTTCTGAAGCACGCAGCAAACTCGCTATGAAAGATGGTCACCCACCTATAGACCAACCTCCGTAACCGCGGCTTAACATTGAATTTCGACCTGTGCTACTATTATTATATAGCCACGTAATCTTCTTTAAATAAAAACTACTTTGTATGCGATTTTAAAATACCTATGAGATGCACGCTTTGATGACTTCGAGGTAACATTGTGTCATCGTCGACCACAACATTAATTTGTGATCAGGTGATGACCAATGTAAAAACTAAGATTAATATAGGCAACTTTAAAAATAGGCAGGTAATGAAGGTGACTACTGAGTAAAAACAGTACTCTTTTAGGGTCAGGACGTATTAGCTAGTTATAGCTAATGGACCGAACTCTGTTTGGGTACAAATAAAGAAAATCGATTAAACAAAAACCCTAGCAAAATGAAAATAAAAAATAAAACTTGTTTATATCTGAGGTTTGAACCTACGGCCATTGGCATTAAATCAACGATAAAAATATCGGTCACTGAAGTGCAATTTTCGGGCGAAAAATAATGTAGTATTTTAAATGCGTGTAAATATTTATGCGTGAAAATACGGATTAAAAATCTTTTCCCAGTTATGGGACCTAGCTCGATCAATTTTATTTTTCGCTTCTGTAAACACCAAAATACCAAATTGTATCGAAATTGTTAGAGTAATTTCTGAGGACCGGAAAAAATCTTACTCGTTTTATAGTACAGGATAGGATAGGATTTTTCTTCGTCGTGTCGATGTCGATGATTTCTTAGGTTTAAATGAGCTTCGACCAAAACTCTACCACATTTACGGCTTTGGTGTGGTTTCGGATAGGTCCCTTAGAGTGCAGGTGGAATAACTAAATCTTATGAAAAAGAATTAAGAAAAAAATAACAATCGTACGAAAATAAATGAATATTATTGATAATATTTAATTTACACAAAGTTTTTTTATTACACACAATCGTTATCGCAATAATGTGGTCTGTGCGTATAGTACGCCCAGTAACTAAAATATTTTAAAAAAAGTGGTTGACTGCTTAAAACTCTAACTTAAACACTACAATAAAAAATAATAATTATACTTAGACGTAAATAAATAAATAGACAGTACAATGTTCAAGTTATTTCTGTATTGTGACTGGCACTAAGTAAGGGGCAGCCTAAGGTCGTATAGTACGACGAGAACGCGATGGTCGACGTATAAATGTATTGAATGAAAAATGCATGAGCGCTCATGTTTCTTCTAATGTGGAAGTAAGATATTATGTTATTTGAGTTAATGCTGGCCAGTAAATTGGATTTCTAAGTTATTTTTGACGCTGTTAGAATACTTAATTATTTTTTGTCTATCTATCTAATATAACTCCTTCGTCTTAATATTATAGAAGTGGAAGTTCGTGAGAATGTATGGGTGTTTGTTAATCTTACACGTCAAAAGTGCTGAAAGGATTTGGATGAAATTTGGTTAAGAGATAGTTTATAACATGGATACTTTTTATACCGGTATGTCGTTCGAACAAAGTCCTAGTTCCATCCATGTGGACGGAGTTGCTGGCAACTACTTTTTTTTTTCGAGGTATAATCATCAAATGAGTCCTATGAAATGAGGCCTAACCAAGACAGGGCGGGAAAGGCTGTAAAATCTGTACTGACTAAAATCCCCGGTGTCCTTCAAAAGCCCTTTACGTTCTGGGCTCACGGTTTTTCGGTAACCCGCGATCCTGAGCAAAAATAATATTTTATAAAGATAGTAGTAGATATTAGTAATAGTAGGTAATAGTTCGATCGTCTTTTTCAACAAAAGGCGAAAATGTTACTTAAGCTTAAAACCGGTTTAAACTTGAAAGCGAGAACTTGTCTAATTGTCAGTCTTCTCTTCTCAAGAAATTCCTTCAATTTATTAATACAATTAATTTCAGAATCACTCAAAGTTACGCTAAAGTTGAGTTGGACAATTTTCTTAATTCTAAATTAGAAACCAGGTGTTAGAGTTTTGAAATAAGTATAAATTAGGTTTCATTTTTAGGCCTAAATTCAATCTAGATTATAATATGCCAGTACCTGTGCTTCAAAACAGCTGTACTTATATAAAAGAATATATATCATCATCATCATCTCAGCCATAGGACGGCCACTGCTGAAAATAGGCCTCCCCTTTTGATCGCCACATGTACCGGTTGGAAGCGACCTGCATCCAGCGTCTTCCGACGACCTTCATAAGGTCGTCTGTCCACCTTGTTGGTGGACGTCCTTCGCTGCGCTTGTTAGTCCGTGGTCTCCACTCTAGCACTTTTCGACCCCATCGGCCATCTTCTCTGCGCGCAATATGGCCTGCCCATTGCCACTTCAGCTTGCTAATCCGGTGGGCTATATCCGGTGACTTTAGTTCGTCTACGGATCTCCTCATTTCGGATTCGATCACGCAGAGAAGCACCGAGCAAAGAATAGATATAATTGAGAAAATTAATGAAAATTTTCTTCTCTGGAGATGTAAAGAGTACTGGCTCACTTTGCTTTCAAATCTTTTTGTTGCGCTTAGCGTTTTGACAGCTGAAGTGATTGCTAACGGTGACAGATAGAAGTATCGTGTATTTATTCGTGAAAATTAATAGAATTTGGAAAATTATTTTTAAAATGTCATTTCTTTGATTAACAGGTTAAAAGTGATACCTGTATTGTTTTTAGTTTGTACATTTTACTTATAAAATGAAGCTTTGATCTCTGATTGATGATCTTTGGTTTGATTTCTATCTAAGAAAGATAATGTAATACCATTATTATATATGTACATACGACAAGAATGAAAGGTTTTGTGTATTCATTTTGGATCATTCTAATTGTTTTGCTTTTTCAAAACTATATTAGGGACGATCTATTCCCATTCAATACCAAAAGGTAATACCATTTGGTATTAGTTTATTTCCGACAAAAATAGACCTTAGGGACAACTTTCAGGGCAACTCGCTGTCCGACCATGGACCATGCCCGGGTCGACGGCGCGTCGTGTTCCACGCGCGCCTCAAAGAGCTGTCAGCAAATGACGGGGGGGCCCTGTCACAGAGGGCCAAAGCCTGCCGGGGTCGCGGGACTTATTTCCATCACCGTGACCCCAGAACATAAAGGGCTATTGAAGAACACCGTGGATTTTAGTCAATACAAGTATGTCAGTCCCTCCCGCCCTGCCCGGGGTGGGAGGCCTCATTTGATGATTTTACCACGATAAAGAAAGAAGAGCTGCTCATTCAACAAGAGTTCTTTGCACTTTAATTGCAGGAAAGCGAAAAAAGGAGATGTTACACATTAGAAAGTAATATTCTATGTATTAAAATGACTTCCTTTATAAATAAACAAATTGTCCTCAAAATTCCCGATACTTGCTTTCCTTTGCAAACTAATGGAGCGTTTCATTCCCAACTTAGCAATTGTAATATAAGCAGGCAGCGGCCGAAAGATCACTCGTTATTTCTGAATTGTAAATGTCTATTATTCTAAGTACAAAGACAAACGATTGTACAGGAAAAGATAGCCGAGGAAAAGAAAAAGATAACTTGTTGAAAGATGAGATCATGAGACCGATTCCTTTGACTTTTCTTTTTAAAGTGGAGTTGTTAATACTCGTAGAGTAACTTTAGTGGAATTGAGTTTCCTGAGTTCAAAATGGCAGACAGAAACCCATATAAAAACACACTTTCCGTCAAATAAAAAAGAACTTTCCTTGAATTTGCGTTTACAAAGTAGAGTGAGGAGCTCGTGGCTAAATAATTATAGCCGCACAGGCCGATCTTCCGGGTTAAGCCGCGCTTGCCGAGGTTGGTCTGTAGATGGGTGACCATCTGTCGTAGCGAGTCTCCTCCGTGCCTCGGAAAGCACGTAAAGCCGTTGGTCCCGGCTGTCCTTTGTAGATCTTTGACAGTCGTTACTGTTAGTCAGAAACTCTAAAGTCTGACAACCAGTCTTACCATTGGGTATGGTATAACCCAGTTACTGGGTTGTGGAGGTCCGACAGGCAGTCGCTCCATGTAAAATACTGATATCCAGCTGAATCTGGTTCGACTGGAAGCCGACCCCAATATAGTTGGGAGAAGGCTAGGCAGATGATGATTTGCGTTTACAAAGTAGAGTCAATAAAAATTTACGATGATATAACTTAAAATTCATATAACCATGTGTCTTACAAGTATTTGGGCGAATATTTTTTCCATTTCCAAAAACCGATATAATTATTCATTTTCAGTCAGTTTGCTTTAATTCGAACTTCTTTTTCGCAAATACATAAATACGGACTAAAGAGCTTTCTCAAATGACAGTACGAGTAAATAATAAAAATTATCGCATTTTATTGAAAAATGTAAATGCCGCAATATTTTTTATGACCAGTATAATAAGTTGGATTGTTAAAATCAGTTTATGATAGTCTGGGTATTAAAAATGATCAGCTCGGGTGTTTCGACCTTGACAACCTAGAACATTTCGGTCACTAATAATTATACACCTATACAGGGTGAATTTTTCAACTGGGCGTGGATGGCTACTTTCGAAACTATGAAGAATATCGAAAAACGTTGAAAGGAGTCTCGAGGCCGATTTTGACGAAAACTAAAACTGCATCATTGGAGTTTAGAAAAATCAAAAATCCTGGTCAGGAATCGAACCCACTGATTTTGAAAAAAAAATCACACCCTGTATTATTATACCATTCGATAGTGTTGCTAATAAGGATCAAATTCTGGGAAGTAATCATATACGGCAAACTTAAGGAAAACTTATAATTACATAAAAACGGATTAATCTTCAAGGCAAAGACTGTATTCGAAACTTAGGTTACCGTTCCTTCTATAAAATAATGCTATTTTTAGTTCAACTCAATAATGTCGTATTGCTAAGTACAGTAGGATTGTTGAAACGTCAAATCCAGTAAGACATTGAAAACAATGAAATTTTATAATTTCGAATAAATTATGGCTCAATAGATGTAAAGTAACATGGAAAAAAAACAATTTCATAAAAATCTGCCATTTCCGTAAGTTTGCCGTATATGATTACTTCCCAGAATTTGATCCTTATTAGCAACACTATCGACCGGTGTAATAATACAGGGTGCGATTTTTTTTCCAAAATCAGCGGGTTCGATTCCTGGCCGGAATTTTTGATTTTTCTAAAATCCAATGATGCAGTTTTAGTTTTCGTCAGAATCGGCCTCGAGACTCCTTTCAACGTTTTTCGATATTCCTCATAGTTTCGAAAGTAGCCATCCACGCCCAGTTGAAAAATTCACCCTGTATACAGTGTCAATTCAGTAAAGTTGAATTCCATTTTGTGAACTGTTGCCAAAATTATCTAGAAAGGTGCAATCACGTCATACTTTTTTTTTAAACGTGGTAATTTCATTTAATGAGTCCTCCCACCGAGGGCAGGGCAGGAGGGACTGTCAGACTTGTACTGACTAAAACCTACGGTGTCCCTTACATTACGATAGTCGTTTACGTTCCGGGGTCACGGTAGTTTGTTAATAATTGAGGTTAAAACTATCTTTTTACCAAATCCATCTTGTAGTTTTTGCGTGAAAGAGTAACAAACATACATCCTCACCAACTTTCGCATTTTGTGTTAGTAAAATAAATTGAAGAATAAATATTTAGCAATTATTAATATGTTCCGCCTGTGTAGGATCTGGTTTTTGTGAATTAGGCCGGCAACAGATTAATCACTGAGCGCGTTTAATGTTAAACGGGTTTAAATGTTTTTGAGATAAAATGATTGATAACACTCCTAACTTCATGCCTGTAACAAAGATATTTTACGAACGAAAAATTGAGCTGCGAGCAGGGTTTGAACCTGCGTCTTCTGGATAGGTACTCCAGACGCCTTAACCAATTAGGCCACAACAACCACTAGACTCGAAGCCAAATTTCTCGTTCGCTTTGTTTTTGAACGCAGTTTACCTTTGCGACGACGCGACGCAGGCGTTATTGCGTATAAAAATATAACTTCATGCCTGTAAACCCCGACAGGATTCCCAGAGGTGTACCTAGTACAATCGGTTATATCGCTATTCATTTTAAAATCCCATGAAATAGGGGGCAAGCCTATTGAAATCAATCGGGTTTAAATTGAGACTCCATGACTGCTATTGAGAAATTCCTAGCTATCAGGAAACAATGGCTTCGGCAGCGAATTACACTCCTCAGTTGTGCGTAATTAAAGGCCGCGAAAGGCTTTATGTATATGGATGCGATGCCCACCATGTATCTATGGCGCATTAGGTATTCTTCGTCATGAAGTCTGAGGTTGGCAAGGGCCAGGTAGAATCAAAATTGCCTAACTTCAACATTATATCTTTGTAAACAACAAAGATATAAAGCCTCAAAATTCGAGAGTGCGGGCTTGTGATGTCAGAAACAAGTAAAAACTGTACTTACCTACTTGTGACGTTTTTCCAATTTTTTAAGTGTCGTATCTTCGTGAATTTCGGTTCACGTTACGAAAGAACACACGGCTCTACAGGGCCACGGCTATGTATTAGTTCGATCAACAAGATTTTTTTTGTATGAAGACTGTCGAAACATTCCTCCGGCGCTGAAATTTGGCATAAGATGAAAGTAGGTGGTACAGATTATAGATGGGATCGGTAAAATAAAACTACAAGTTTTTTTTTCTCGTGTTGCTTGTTCGATTCCCGGTTGAACCATGAATGCAGTTTAAATTGTTTTTATTAAAATTGAAATAATGTGTCTAAAGTCCCTCCATGTGGCATCGCCATGTGACGCCCTGTATAATACAGGGTAAGCTGTTTTCTGGCAGAAATAAGTATGATGGACGGCAGTGATAGTACCATTTCGGCTGACCAGCACTCTCAGAAGAAGCGTCCTAATACTAAACCGAATTACTCCATACCAATTATTGACCGCAACCTTCCATTTTATGCCCGACTTCCATTCCGGGGTAACGTGTCTAATTCCAAAAGGTTTTATTGTTATTGGAAGCCTTTCCGAGTTATGACTATTGCGTACTAACAAAAGGAAGCTCTTAGAAAAGCATCGTAGTGTCGTTATTGTGATAGTAATTTTATTTTCAAAGGTATATGTTGTATCGACTTAACGTATATTGCTATTTCTATATTCCAAAATCTCTGTTTATTCATTTCATTTCATACAAACATTCAAGTCCTTATTTTTAAAACGAGTGAACTAAGTTTAGTTAAACATCGTATGCATCAGAAACACATACAGATTTCAAAATTTATTAGAGTACTAGAAAAAATTTAGCTTTATAAAGCTTCATTTAGAAAATTCAACAACTTGCATGCATTTGATTGATCTACTAAATCTATTATAGTCCGCAAAGTAATGGAACTAGCAAACACTTTCATCTAAATGAGGCTTAAATTATTTTTTCGAAAATATTCTCTGACTTTTGAGACACGTGTATCTTGCTTAAGCGTGATTAATTTAAATAGATTCAGTCATTTCGAGAAATAAATGCTTAAAAGTTTGTATGAAATGCCGTACAGCGTACACGCTCGTAAAATTGCCGACCCAATTTATATAAACAATGTTCTCCGAAATCTCTGTTTACACTAGATTTTCCACAGTGTCCGCCATTGTAAACCGTGTTCCAGCCTCAACATTGTTTTTGGAGTTGATTTAATCAACTTAGTAAACAACCCTTATTGGTGCTGGTCAAAATTCTCAGAAGGATTGATTCAGTTTTCTTGTTACTAAATTCAACTAAAACCTCAGGCACATAGGCTACGCCCGGGGAGTTGTTTTTTGATATTATTATTATATAAAGATGAAAAACATCAACAAGGCAGAATCTACTTGATTAGATCAAGACCAGTCATACACAGACTAGTCGAGCATTTAATCAGTGATCAACTAACGCTGGAAATAAGTACCTAATTATTATTTTTACTGTTATTTTATGAATGCTTTGTCTTTGGATTTGTGGTTGGTACAACAGAGCTGAGGGTAGATCTAAATTCACAGTAGCTGCTAGCTATTTGTGTTTGTGAAATGTTTAAAAGCACACCCACGGTACAGGAAAAAACTCGCTGTGTGGAGTTATGTAGAAAAAAAAAGATATTTCGATATGTGGGTGTACTGTGTTCAACTGTGTTCTATGTATTTCAGAAGTTTTGCTGATATAATGTTAATGTTATATTTTATATCTTTCGTTCCTTGAAAAATATCTTTGATATAATGTTAGACTGTGTTACCAGCCTACTCAGTTAAAAGAGTAAATGTGTAACTATATGAACATGACATTTCTATTGTACAAAAGCTTAAAACAAAGACAAAGGAAACTCGACTCTGGGGAAGACATATAACGGTGTTATTACATACAAAGTAGACCTCTATTTTGTCGTTTTCCTTTGAAATGATTCTATGTGATGTAAACTTATTTTTGTTCACTTATATTTTGAAAAGAAAATGTTAGAGGTCAAAATGTCTAAAATGATGAGGGTTTTCCTTTTTAAATTAATCAATGGGGTCTGACATACCCAGAATTTTTGAAAGGGGCCTTAATTCCCATCAATTATGTTAAAATTTATTACGGGAAAGGGGTTTTCTGTTATCTATTTTTCATTTTAACCCACGTGCTGTTGAGGAAAAATATGTTTTTCTTAAAGCGTTAATTTTTTATCTCTACTCTTTTCTCGTAAAAAGCGCTGGTACGATGGTAAACAGATTCTTTTTTTAAAATGAATGAAATGGTTCCTCGCCGTGGATAGAGCAAAGCGAGCGTTTACCGTGGCGCGAGGCTAGGTTGTGTTCACACAAAAAAAAGAGATTGTGATAAGGAGGATTGCCTCTGTCTCTCGCGTACTGACTCCTCCTTTGCATTACTGTTTCACAAAAGCATATGGTTGCCCCGCTCCGATACATGGCAATGGCAGAGTCTAAATTACAATAGGGTATTTTATTCAAAAATGTTTATTAGTCTAAAATATAGATTGTTAAAAAATATTAGACACATATTTTTTCTTTTGTCACGTGAACCAAAATTAACGAAGACACAACGCTTCCAAAAGCCAAAAAATGTCACTCAGTCGGTACAATTATACAAGCGTAATGACGTCCCGAATTTAGAAGCGTTTTATCTTTGTTAATATTCATTGATTTAAAAAATAAAAAAAAAACGTGTCCATTCTTTTTCAATGTTGTTACTGACGGACTAAATATATTTTCAATTTATTTATGCAGTAAAATCATTTATTGAACATACTAACATAATATTATGTTCAAAGAGCTTCGTAGTTTTCCATCCAATTTTCGACGGGCTTTTTGATAGCGTTGAAATAAGCTGATCCATTTTTGTCTTTTCTATCATCGTTACAGCTGATAGTATGTTATTTTATGCAGACCCTACAAACAAAGCCTTAACCAAACCCTAATGTAAACAGAGCCCCTTTTCTATTCAACTACGTACATAAATAAACTCACGTGGGAAAGGAGAAACGACCGCCTTACATACTCCTTAAGCCTCGTCCACGTTCTTGTATCTGGTCATACAAGTAATAATAATAATAATATTCCACACCTATCACACAACGCCATCTAGTACCAAGCTAAGCAGAGCTTGTGTTATGGATACTAGACAACTGATATACATACATATTATAGATAAATTATACCCAGACACAGAACAAATGATCATGCTCATCACACAAACATTTGTCCTGGGTGGGAATCGAACCCACGACCCCCGGCATAGCAGTCAGGGTTACTAACCACTAGACCGACGCTGGATACAAGTCCTACGCATCCAGCCTTTGTGAATAACCTCACTAATTAGGTCAGTGTAGGTCTTCTTAGTCCCTGCTGGGGTCGCGGCACGATCTCATCAGGTAACCGTGACCCTGGAACGTAAAGGGCTATTGAAGGATCACCGTGGATTTTAGTCAGTACAGTATGGGTAGCAGGATTCATTTGATGATTTTACCACGATAAAAAAGGTCTTCTTAGTAAAACGATCCCAGTGTTGTCACTCACATTAGCCGAAGTAATTTTGAAAACATAATAATAATTATATTCCACAACTATTACACAACGCCATCTAGTCCCAAGCTAAGCACAGCTTTTGTTATGGGTACTAGACAACTGATAAACATTCTATATTTCTAAATACATACTTATTATACATAAATAAATTACACCCAGGCACAGAACAAATGATCATGCTCATCACACAAACTAATGTCCTGGGTGGGAATTAAACCCACGGCCTCCGGCATAGTCAGGGTCATTAACCACTAGACCAACAGGCCAGTCACAAACATAAGGACATAGCCTGGCAATTTTTCATGTTATGTAGTTACAGAATGTAAAGGATGTTTATATATCAGTTTCAGATTCGATTACGGATATGTCATCAAATGTAATGGGCGGGCATCTCGATTTTATATTCGGATATCATACGGTGTATTCACATGGTATGTCAACTTATAAATTTACTGATAAGCCATCAGAATTTAATATGGCTATTGAGAGCGGATATTATAGGTGTTAATGATATATTTTATTATTAGCATTTAATTTAAATGGCGCTTTATTATAAGATATATATGATTATAACGTTAACGGTAACATGTTTTTAAAAGACTAATGAGGTTCTGGTTTGTGGCAAACATTCTGTAAGCTTAAAGAAAATCGTACGTTAGTGACGTAAGGCATTTACCAAACTGATATGGATAAACAACCGGATTTATGTTTGTGCACTTGGATTTGATCAATGATATTATAAGTAAAAAGGTGTAGATACGTTATACGCACTCAAATGTGGACAATTGACAAACCTTAACTATATTATTTTGTCTGTTTTTCACTTGCGATGCCATCCTACTTTAGCGACTAATCGTGATGTAGTGTGCTATTGCAATATTTAGTTATTCATGTGTGCATTAGTGTGCCGGTTTTGAAGATAGAATGTCGTGTAGGTAACGTATCTATTCATTTATAATAAATCATTGGCTTTGATAGTAAGCCATTGGTATGAAGACGTCTGTGTCAAATTGTGCTTACAGTTATAATTGAACTTTTAAAGTTCTTCAGTCTCTCGAACGCATACAACCCCAATTTCTTCAAAATTAGAGTGAACGGGCTTCTTCTGAGTAAGCTCATATCATCGTAGATTTTATTTCTGGCTCCTCCAACCTATACTAGAGTACGATTATTAATTCAAGTCAGTAAAATGACAAGTGCAACTGTCACTGATACAATGAAATTTAGTACATTTATTTAATGAACAAATGTCATTTTACTGTCTCGAATTAATAATCGTACTTTAGAGTCGTGAGCAATGTCACATGTCTAATAAAAAATCTAGTTTCCACTAACATAAGGTTGTCAATCAAAAACCATTTGTTAAATTGTAAGTGCCTTCTGTAAATGTCCGATATTTATGTTGTACATCTTCTATACATCAAATACCTAAACTATCAAGGTACAATCTCGTGTCATTATTTCGCTATTATTGTTTGGTATATTTTCTTATTCCGCAGAGATCGATCAATCAGGAAACTACTTAAATCTTTTCTTTTGGGACTTTCACCTGCGATTGATGAGGGTCTTATTGTTATTTTCCGCTACTAATATTTACTTGAACGCAGGTTTTTTTTTGTTTCATTCGAGTATATAACATAGTTTTACCTTAAAATACTTTACTTAATGAAAAAAATACTATCTATGCTAATATACAAGATATTTTTTTTTAACATGAGTGCAGAATTATAGGTACAGGTCGTAAAAATAATAAGAGGTAGTTACATGTTTTGCCAATTATGGCGTACAAAATTAGTCGCACTAAGAAAACTATTGCAAAAAGGTAATTATTACAAATTAAAACAATAACTATTAAGGAAAATTTAAAAAAAATTAGGATTAAATTAAAATGTCAACAATTTAAATTCAATTTAAGTAAAATACGGATTAGAAAAAATAATAACACAGGTACACATTCCAAATTCTATTGCAGAAGATTATCATTTAAAAAGTCAGCTACGCTGTTACAGCACTTTTCTGGTAAAATCCCCTGAATGGACTTTTTGAATTAGGGTAAAGGTAAGCATTTAACAAGAACTTTATTATTTGTTTTAATGCACTCAAATTACACGTTAGTTGTCACCAACCTTTACATAACTATCACTACGGTCCTACATAATTAAATAACAATAAACAAAACTTAAAAAAAACAAGAGTTCTTGTTTACTGGTTATACAAAATGTGTTCGGATACGCGCAGAAACGGGAAATCGCGTTAAATACCTACACGTGAAGACACGTTGATAATGATGTTTTACCCAACTGCGATAAGAGGAGGGATATTTATTAGTATAATAATTTTCTCTTCAAATCCTGCTTTTAAGTCTGATTGTACTCACCAATATAAGACACTCAGTTTTAGTAAGAAAATAAAAATTTTGAAAAAATTATCAGCTTTTCCCTAAAAAAATACGATTTATGTCTACTTTTAGATTTCGTGATAAAAGTTACTTAGAATACTGAGCACAAAAATTTCAGTATTTTGATAAAAACCAAAAAGTGATCATTATAAATATAATGGTCTGCACAATGACCCCGTAAAAGATTTAGGGCAAACTAAAACGAAGCTTTTTATAGTAGTAACATGATTATTTAATTAAGGTTTTATGAAGGTCGATACACCACCGTCAAAATACCTCTGCAGTTTTTAACTTAATTGAACCATAAACCAAAAAAATAACTACGAATATGTACAAAGGTAAATATAAACTTTAATCTCGCGTCAGATTCAAACATCTGCCACAATACAATAGTAACGAAAATACGGTTTTGCCTGTTGGATACGGGACCGAAATCAAATCAAATCAAATCGTTTATTTCAACTAAGCCAAATATAGGCACTTTTGAAATGTCAAGACAAAAAATAAAACTAGTGCTAAAAATAGTTATGGTGCTACAGTCCCAGTCACATGACATAAAAACTGTGAAAGTACCGTAGGTGCTCATTCCAAAGCGTAGATCTAATGGAGAAGAATGAGCAAGAAACTCCATGGACACTCTTTTTCAATCGCCAAAATGATTACAGAGCTTAAACAGATAATGCCTATACAGGGTGAAATTGAATAAATGCGACAAATTTAAATATACAATAATACGTGTTGTCAAGACAACGTCTATAAAATATCAACTGTAAAATTAAAAAAATAATTGATCAGTGTTACGTTGTGAACGGCAACGTTTAATAACATGAGTATTCCACGACGATTATTGAGCTCTGCGATGAATCGTCGATACTTTAATTTTTCTTATTTATTTTGCATATTAAATGCTGTAATACCGATAATTCGTACTTAAATAAAGATAATAACATCAATGGAACTTCTGAAAAGATAAACCGCATTTTTTTTTTATCGATTGTCGAATAAACAGTTTATAATTACTTTGTTACTGTAACTGAAGCTCCCATTTCATTTTGTCGCATTTATTCAAAGTCACCCTGTATAGGTGACATCCTTATGTACGCTGGATATAATTCCGGTATATATTATACATCTATTATTTATGATCCGAACAGTCAAAGAATTGAATATCAAAACCTTGTCTAAGATTTTCTTGCCTATTTCCTTGTGCGTGTCTGTAAGAATTACAATAATAAAATATTCAGGGATTTATCCTCGTGACTAGTACGCTTATTATGTCAAGGTAATCTGATCACCAGTCTTACTGAGCGGTAGGTAGCTCTTGTGTTACCCAGTTACTGGGATGTAAAGACATTGGCAGACGCTCCATATATGTAGAAGTCTGGCATCTTCTGTTTTCATAGATCTAAGTATATAGGTGGAATTGGTATTCAATGTAAGGATAGATTATTTCATTTAATTTCAAGTTATAAGGTAGTATAGCCGAAGATGGCTCACCTCCTAGGATAGCCCACTTAAAAAAAAATACAGTTATGATTATTTAAACGTTTGAAATTTTGCGGGTTTTTGCTACTAGTATATTATCTACTAACCCGCGAAATTTCAAACGTTTCAAATAATCATAACTGTATTTATTTTAAAGTGGATCCTAAGTGGCGTCTACATAAGGTACAGTACATACGGTAAGGTACATAAGGTAGTATCTTAGGCGGTACTACCTTATGTTTAATAATCATTCAATCATTCCTTAAATAAAACTATTAGATTTGATAGGGGTTAAAAAATCTAATAAATTAAGACTAATGTAGGTTGAAGTTAATTTGATTTGAGTGTATTCCTATATTTTTACATAAACTGTGCGACTTTCGTCATAATCTTATAATGTCCCCGTAACAGGCCTTGCGCGTGTTGGTAGATGTCACATGTGTGATGATATAAATTTAAATTACACGAAGTAATGCACAATGCACAGAAACGCTGGGTTCGAACCCACGATATCATAGCTATCTGCTACCGAATTCAGTTTTTTTTTTGGGTAAGTCTGGGATGATGATGTTAAAATAATAAGCGTTTCCCAACGTCTTTCATAATGCGGACGGCGAAGGAGTGGAACTCTCTGCCTGCGTCTATGTTTCCGTGCGCATACAAACCTAATCTCTTGAAAGTTAGAGCGAACAGGCTTCTTGTGCGTAAACTCTCTCCATTTTCGACCTTTTCTCAGTCATTCCTTACTGAGACTAAGGTCAAGAGCAAACCCAATCACATAAAAAAAATGTGATCTTGTTTCATTTGATTGTAAGTGTGTATGGCATCTAAAATGTATTATTTGAAACCCAAACATTACTCTATTTGATTAAGATATATTTTTCGAAACCAAAATATATCGGCCATCCATACAAACGATGTTAAGGGATATTATTTGTTACGTTTTCCGATACATCTCATCTTCAAAAAAAAGTAATCATCAGATGAATCGTTTTCAGATACACAACAAAAGAATTATCCGAGTCAACGTTCGCTAGGATTAGATCAAGTCGATGTCACAATAGGTACATAAAACGAAAACATTTTGGGGTTCCGTGCGCCTGTTCCTTATTAATAATAAAGAACCGTTGTCAGTCCAACCAGCTGCCTTTCACAGGGCCGTTTTTTTGAACTGTCGTAGATTCTTGAATTTTCGCAGTGTATGTAGCAGGGCTGAATTAGTGAAAGGAGTTTTAGGCCCGATATTAATGAAAACTGAAACTTACCATAACATAAAAAAATAAAAACTGGGAATTGATAAACTGATATGGTTGACATTTTTCGAAAACAATGGACTTCTACATAGTTCGATACTGTCACTAATAAGGATCAAATCCTGAATCTATTACCTATTCAAAAATAAAAACAGAGACGCAATTTTGTAAGGGCCCAAAGAATCAGTGGTAAATATTATACGTTAGGTACGGAACACAACGGGTGCCGCCCTTTGCATGTGAATTCGACTCGCTCTTGACCGGTTTTATTCATATATACGATTCCCAGTCACATAAATATAACAGAAGCTACGAAAAATTATGACATGCTACCTTTTGATGATATTATATTTTTCTCCTATTTCGCATATTGAATAGGCTTAATATTAGGATTATTTACTTTGGATGTCACGTACTTTTATATGTTCTGACACTGTCATGTGTCTTTGGAATATCTTTTTACCCTTAAGGATTACATTATTGAAATTGGATTTTCGTGAACGTAAACCAAAAGAGTACAACAACGTAAAATTATTCTTAAATTTTATTAGTATAAAATGAACAAAGTATATCATAGCAGGTCAGCAGTCTTACAAAAATTTGAACAGGGAGGACTCATTTGATGATTTTAATGAAAAAAAAAAATTACAATTGATGTGTACAAATGTTACTGTCTCGCAAGCCAGCAGTAACAAAAGCGGCCCAGGAACGCATAGGGCAAATGATAAAAAAGCAGCTTCTCGTTTTTAAGCGAATCTGACCGTCTCTTCCGTTCCAACTAGGGTGGGAGGAATCATTTATTCATCTAAGATAAAGAAAAAATGTCGTTTCGCAGTTTTATATATTGATTTCAACGTGGGTAAATACAGAGTTAATTTACTCTCGAGAATATTTCATAAAGGTATTTAATTATGACACTTGTCGAAAATATAGTAGGTATAGGTACCAATAGATAAATTTTATAAATAGATCGAAAACTTTTCAGTGGTATATACAATGTACATTCCGTTGTTGTTAAAATACATCGGCCTTTACAAACAAAAATGCAGATAGGATTTTTAAAAATCACAATATTACAGTTCTCAGTCAAATTTTAATTTAATTTACATCTGAAAATTAAATGAAAAGTCAGAATGAAATAAATTTCGCTTCGTTGTGTCGCCTCGGTTTGTAAATGAATGAAATTTTCCGTAACTTTGTTAACGATGTCGCGGATAAGTGAGGCATGCGATTAATTTCGCGTTCGTGACCGGATTATGTTATTTCATTTGACACCTTGAGCTCAGAGGGTTATTTAATAATAACCAGTGACTATAGGACTGGCTAATAAATCTTACTTCTTAAGTTCTTACGAATCTTATGTTAATATTATAAATATTATAAACTAGCTGCCCCGGCAAACTTCGTGCCGCCTTAGAAACAATTTAAGAAAAACCTTTAAGCCTTATCTGGACTTCCCAAAATAATTCAAAACTAAAATCAGCCAAATCGGTCCAGCCGTTCTCGAGTTTTAGCGAGACTAACGAACAGCAATTGATTTTTAAGATGGGAAGTATGCAATTATGTGTGCGTGTGTATGTGTGTATTGTAAACAAAATCTAGTATTCTGATTTGGATAAAACACAAATGATTTTTATAACCTACATTAACACAGGATATTTTTTATCCTAGTATTTAGTTGCCGATCTTCTTGTTCAAAGTAGAAACGCATAAATTTTAATAAAATTAAAGTTTTAATATTCATTTCACGATGCGTACATAAATTAATTGAAATTTAATGGAATGTTTATTGCTCATTAACACTTTAGTTTACTGATAATGAGTATTTATAACTAATTAAATCTATTACGATCACATTCATTTGACCTCCTACATACAATGTAATTCTTTTAAGATGGCTAGAAGGAAGATATCTGAATTTATAAAAGATAAAATAATAATATTTTGGCATATTTCATTTTTTGATAAAGTGTGAGTTCTTAAAAATCTGACATCTTAAAACTGTTTGACTCTGTTTTGTGTAAGGTTGATTTCTGTGTACGAAAAGAAAAAACCGGTCAAGTTCGATTCGGACTTGCGCACGAAGGGTTTCGTACCATTATTTATAAAAAAAATATATTTTATTCTTATTTTCAGTATAATTTGTTGTTATAGCGGCAACAGAAATACATTGTCTGTAAGAATTTTAACTACCTAACTATCGTGGTTCATGAGATACAGCCTGGTGACAGACGGACGGACGGACAGCAGACAAAAAATTGAGACAGCAGAAGTTGGTCAAATTTTGCAAAATCCAGTTTGTAACTTTGTATCAACATAAATTAACCACCATTTTTATGATGTTATTTAATTACTTTTTTAAATGATTCTTTTTGATTTAGCAGATGATTATGTATAGAACATAATCAAGGTTTGTATCTGCGGTTAGATATTATTCGCATGATACTAGAAGCTAAAATAGCCATTTTCCTTATCTACAAAGCGGTCTGTTCTGACTAAAGGTTATCGTTATCTATAAGTACGATAGAGAGCATAAACTGTGGCCGAGCGATAACGACCCTGACTTATTAAATGTAGGTCATGGGTTTGAGCCCAGACAGGTGCGTTGATACATCTTAGCAAAACCGTCGATCAGTCTTCCGGGCTTCTGAAATCTCGTAAGGCTTCATTCACACGGGTTCCGTCATTGACGATTCGTCAAAACACGATAGGTACGTTATGACCGTTGGATGTTAACGTTGCTTAAGGCCTCTATACACAGAGCGTGATCTGGAGATGCGACCTAATCGCATGCCATCTCAGTAAAGGCTGAACGCTATGCAATATGACGCCTTCCATGAGAAAGCACATAATGAACAATTAAACATCCATAGGTTACAGAGGTCGCATGAGTTTAGGCCGTATATATCACGCAGTCGGTAATTATCCTTTAAAAATCGTGCATTTTCAAATATATTTCACAAAAGTCCTATGATAGATTTGTTAATTTTTAACTTTAAAAAACAACACGTGGTTTTTAAGACGTGTCCGTTCACGATTTGTATTGCGTATGAACGCGGGCATCTAAACAGTATTGCTGTTGAAATCAAAACTAATCGGACGGACTTTTTCACGAACTTTTACCGTGAAAAATTCCAAACGTGTTTCGTCAAACGTCTTCATGTACCTACATTCTAAAGAAGCTCTAGCGACTGTTAAAGATCTATGGTTAAAAGCCACGTGTACAACATAAACAACTCAACGTGATTAGCACAAATGGCCGGTCAGTCGGTCACCCAACGGCGGTCAGGGTCGTCCGACGCTAGCTAGCTGTTCCTTGACCCTGGGCGGTCAATCCTGCAGTAAAAACTTTATCAAAAACATTCCTTACTCTTACTATTCCAATCTTAACTTCCCAACTACTATGCAATCGTAAGTTTGTTACATTTTCACGCCCAAATCATTGAACCGATCATCCTGATCCTTTTGTATATCATCGTATTATTAAATGTATATTATATTATACACATCAAGAAAAGTTACAGAACTGAACTGTCAAAACGGATAACAGTGACTTGTACCTAATTTATAGGATAATTGAAGGACAATTAAAGGAATGATTTAGGTAAGTACAAGTCTAATAGTTAGCACCACCCAGGGCGACACACTTGATATGATTTTACCACCTAAACAAGGTGTGCAGAAATGGACGGTGTACTTTTCATCTTGAAAAGTGATGTTACCGAGAAAAATAACGATAATAATATTATGACAATAGATGACGGCACATTACCAATTCCAATTCTATGTATGTAAAATTAGGGTCAAAATTTAATTGAATAATTAAGTACCAATTATATTAATAGAAATTATAATCAATAACATAATATTGTTTTCCCTGGAAGGTTAGGTGATCCTAATATTAGTACTTCTGCACCTAACAATATGTATATTAAAAATACAATATAATACCTATTAGTCTTTATGAGAAATACGTAGACCAATTCATCGACTCCTATGCGAGTTAAACGGTGGAACAAATTTCCCTGACTTATAATAACCTATTACGTCATTGTACAATTCTTATGCGCATATTTATTACGAATACGTTTTGAAAAGCAAAAGTTGCGCCTTCATATACATGCGAGCCGCGATTGTCTCTTAAAATATTCGTGTTTACAGTTACTTTGGGATATTTTTAGCCGCTTTTGTGGTCACAAAATGACAAGGAATTAGTGTTGGACGATAACGATATAGTATCGATACAACGGGATGCGATTTTTTCGAAATGAATACAAGTAAACCACCCAAAGTATCGTAATATCAGAATGTTTTAATCGTATCGTGCCGTATTGTCCTGAATTGCATGTTCAGTTATTTAAAAATTTCAGGATATTTTTGTAAACATCAACAATCACACAACAGTATCGATACAAATTTTAAATTGGAACATTCCTACAAGGAATGTATCATTCTTAGTATTTAATAAAATGCGTACGTGACAAAACGGTTCCGGCAACGGATTTCGTCAATATTGATGATTTTGAACTGTTTTTTTTAAATCATTTAATAATTAATTTATTGGTAATAAACTACTCTTCATGCGTGTGGTCTTTTAGAGACATACCAAATGGTATTTAAGAGATATGAATTTTGAATATGGTCCATTTTTTATATATATTCCATACGTGTTAAAATCATCAAATGAGTCCTCCAACCCATTGATACCGTTACATAATTTTAAGAATTTAGATCTAAAATATTATGCAACTCAAATCTTTATGGAGAATTGGAAACAAGTTAAATTAAGTAATAAGTTGTAGTTAACATGCTATATTGTTTCAAGATATTTTCGGGAGATATCAAAGCATTTGATACAATCGACATTTTTAAACTATTGTATTAAAATGTGAATCGGTGAGATAGTAAAAGTCTTTTAAGAGTGATATAGACCAAAGCAGAGATTTTTCGAACGATGTTGTTTCTACTTAAACATTTTAACTGAGATAACCACATAGGTTTAAATATACTGGGTTACTGGTTAAGTCGACCTAGTCCCTTTGAGGGGTAAAAGTAGACGTCATTCTTGATTGATTTTACTATGGGAACCTCTATCCTAATCCTTGCAGTTTTTGAGTTTTTAGACTTTTGATATTTTTCAAAAATATTCCACCTCTGCGTCATAAACTGGTTATAAAAAGAATTTTACAACGCTTAGGACGTTAAAGTGATACTTTTTCGATAGCTTGCGAACGACATTTTGTATATTTGATAAATTACTCAAATCTTGGAAAATAAATGGCTCTAAAATTTCAATATTGGTTTTTTTTTGAAGCTACCCTTGTCCAGGCCAAATTTCTCAAAATAAATGTACCGTACTAGTTTGGCAGATTGCAGTAAAAACACTGCTGTCTCATTAGCTTTTTAAAATGGTACCACAATATTCACTTTTAGTAAGAATATGGCCAATAATAATAGGGTTGATACGGGTTTGATATTTATCGCATCGACTAGCTTCTGCCCGCGACTGTTTTTGTGACGCTGAAATTTACGCTGAAACTCTCTTCAATCTACTCCACTAGATTATTACAGTATTCGATCATTAGTCCCGGAGATTACCTCCTTATGTAGGAGGTAATCTCCGGTAATCTCCAAACAAACAAGTTTTATTTTTAAACTTTGCGTAAATTTTCATTTGAATTTCTATAGAGTTCCTAGAATAGACGTATTTTAATCAGTCTGTATATAAAATGAAATTTTAACTGACTGACTTCCAAACTTTTGGGTCATATACCATGAATTTTGATCACATTTTTCTGGTATTATCCGAAGATTTTATTGGACATGAATTTATGAACAACCCACAATTCTGGATGTCCGTCGCACGTGGACTGTGATGTACAACTTTTATTTATTAACTCGGGTCGTATAATTGCAGTAATTATTTTGAACATCGGTATGTTCATCAAGAAAGGCATATAAGAAAAAGACTAATATTACAGAGTCATCTAAAATAATAACTGCAAAATAAGGCCCCAGCTTATAAATGTATGCGATGTAGATATGCACATATTTGGCTTTAATTTTTAATTTGTGTGTGGATCAAGGAGTTTTTCCTGATTTGATGAAGTTTAGTAAAGTCGTTCCTCTCTTTAAGTCTGGGGACTCTAAAGACACTAATAATTATAGACCAGTATCCGTGTTGCCAGTCTTTAGCAAGATTTTTGAAAAAGTAATGCTTAATCAGATGCTTAATCACTTTAACACCAACAAAATCTTACACGATCAGCAGTATGGTTTCACCAAGGGACGTTGTACAACTGACGCCGGTGTCACCTTATTAAAGCACATATTTACTGCGTGGGAGGAAGCCCAAGACGCTATAGGTATTTTTTGTGACCTCTCCAAAGCATTTGATTGCGTTAATCACGATACATTACTTTTGAAACTTGAACATTACGGACTAGGTAAACTTGCGATTAGTTTAATAAAATCTTATTTGTGTGATAGGCAACAACAAGTTCAAATAAATGGTGTAAATTCACAGGGTTTACCAGTTAAAATGGGAGTTCCACAAGGATCAATATTAGGTCCTTTCCTCTTTCTTGTATATATAAATGATCTACCATATCTACTTAAGAATCAACTACACAATATGGTGTTATTTGCTGATGACACTTCCCTAATTTTTAAAATAAATAGGCGAGCCCAAAATCTAGATGACGTCAATATTGCCCTGCGTCAGATCCATAGTTGGTTCACAGCAAACAATTTAGTATTAAATGGAGATAAGACTAAATGCATTAGATTTGCGTTACCAAATGTTAAAAATAGTAATTATGACATAGTGTTGGATGAAGAGATACTAGAATTCGTCGATAAAACAGTTTTCCTGGGGATAACACTCGATTCAAGGCTACAATGGGGCCCTCATATAGCAACTCTTGCGGGGCGATTAAGTTCAGCAGCATATGCTGTTTGGAAGATTCGTCAATTCACCGACGTCGATACCGCGAGAATTGTCTATTTTAGCTACTTCCACAGTATTATGTCATATGGCATTTTGTTGTGGGGACGGGCGGCTGACATCGTGTCCATCTTTATTCTCCAAAAGAGAGCGATTCGAGCCATATATAATCTCCGTAGGCGCGATTCTCTAAGAGAACTGTTTAAAGAAATTAACATCTTGACGGTACCTTGTCAATATATCTATGAAAATATAATGTACGTTAGGAAAAATCTGCATCTTTTCTCTAAAAGAGGTGACAGACACAATTATCATACTAGAAATAGGGACCAATTAGTTCAGCCGGGGTTCAGACTCGCCAAAGTAGACTCTTCTTTCATGGGGTATTGTTTAAAATGCTATAATAAGCTACCACAAAACGTTCTTGAACTGAATGAAACGAAATTTAAAACATGCATTAAACGCACACTGTGTAAGCAGGCATATTACAAACTGAGCGACTATATCGCCGATAATAATGCTTGGCTCCATGCTGGTCCTGCTCCATGAGACAGTTAGTGTATAAATAAATTGATAGTAAAATTATATTTAATGTCATTGTCGGAGCTGCTGAAGATTGTACAACTGTTTTTGCATTGTATAAATTCAACCTTCCTTGTATTATATAGCCTCATACCCGGCATTGTGTGAGTACTATGTACTTCAGAGCTGTGATTCACTGGGCACCTACGTCTCTTGTTGACTTGAATGACCCTGGCGGTTGAGAGTGTGTCATGCTCACTCAAATGTCTCGCTGATGGTGGCGCGTGTGTCGGATCATTTAGTTCCCTTCAAAATGGTTGAGCTGAATGGTGCTGATAGCATGCGTCATGTTCGTGAACGGGCGCTGTCAGTTGGGACTGGTCATCTCTTAGCTGCCTCGGTTTATTTTAAGCAATAATTTTATTTCTGATTTCTTTTGGACACTTTTTAACTTGCTACATCGTTCTCACATAATGTACCATCTTAAAGGAATGATGTAACAAAGGTCTTGTAATAATTTTGGCGATCTAAAAAGAGTGTCCATGGAGTTTCTTGCCCGTTCTTCTCCATAGAGATCTACTTCTTGGAACGGGCATCTACGGTACTTTCACAGTTTTTATGTCGTGTGACTGGGACTGTAGCAACATAACTATTTTTGAACTATTTTTGTCTTTTGACATTTCAAAAGTGCTATAACTGGCCTACTTGAAATAAATGCTTTGATTTGATTTGATTTGCACAATATCGGTACATTGTGTGTACAATATCTACATCGCAAAATAAGAAAAATAAACTGATTTCTATACGTCTTTTTCGGATAATCACTAAAAATGTCAGGTATACTTGACTCTAGAACGTATAGAGCTATTGAAGGACGCCGTGTATTTTTCCAAACTAAACATATTTTAATGTCAACGATCCTTTTTATTTTGCGTGGTAAAATCATCAAATGAGTCCTAACTGTCAGACTTGTACTGACTAAAATCCACGGTGTCCTTCAATAGACCTTTATGTTCCGGGGTCACGGTAATGGCATAAGTCCTGTGACCCCGGCAGGCTTTGACCCTCTGAGAGGGGGCCCCGTCATTTTGCTGACGCTCTTTGAGGCGAGCGTGAAACACGACGCGCCGTCGACCCGGGTATGATGGTCTATGGTCGAACAGCGAGTTGCCCTTTACTCGCCGTTCGCATGCCCAATGTCAACGATCTTACGATATTTCTGCATCGCGTTATCATAGTTATCCGCGAAATTAGCGTGATCATTAAATTTGTTGCTATCCATAGCGTTTTTCTACTACGCTGAAGTCAGTTCCCAGGTAATACGATAAAGCTTGGTTAGACTGGTTATTACATTTTCCGGTCAACGACTTCCAAAAATCTACAAATGGCAGGCAAGAACACTTAACGTGCTTTATGAGGCAAGACTAATCGCGCACCCATCCACAGACTGACCTGCAAGCATGTTGTTTTCTTCAGTAGGTAGCTTGTTCCTATTCCTTGATCAAGATAATTATCACATTTTGGCCGAAAACTAGCAGAGCATTTTCCATTGTGTCCATAATATACCTAGTGACATGACAGTAATGCGTGTAATTTTGTAACGTTAAATAATTTGAGTACACGACCTTGCACACTCATTTACTCACACCCAATTTATCATTCTAATTTTGTAGTGTTATGAAATCTTGCTGAATAATACGCGAGATGATGAACTTTTCCTTGATGTTAAATTATTGACCTTAACATTGGAATAAAGGTCAAAATTCACTTGCCAACTATTGATATTGTTGCAACTGAAGCTATATAATAGTCGGGCTTCCAGACTGCGAGTAATTTGCAGCTTGCTGTCCGATCAAGGACTAGGCTGGGGCCGACGGCGCATAGTGTTCCACGTGCGACTCAAGTCAGCTAAGTGACCCAAAGGCTAAACGTCTCCTGGTCTTGGGACTGTTTAAGCAGGATATCTGTTTCTTGTAGTAGTAGGTAAAGGGACACTGTGTCATGTAATATAATACATAATCAGTCCCGGCTTCGCAAGGGTGGCCTATACATTTGTTACAAAAATGTGATAAATGAAGAACCGCTTACTTCCTATAGACCATCTACTAAATAGTACAAATGAAGCTTAAATATTTGGTTTGGATAGGTGAGCCCGTTCTTAAGTTATAAAATTATAAAGAAAATGGCATTGATTTTCTACACGTCTGTACTGAAACTTGAAATGAAAAATATGACCAATGAAAAAATAATCAAAATCATGAATTGGTTCATTCATCCCGCGGGTTGAGCAGTGGCGGTCCAGTGGTATTGGTCCCGACTTACGAGTTGTTGGTCGTGGGTTTGAACGAGGTGGACAGAAGCCCAAACTATTTGCAGGATCAACATAAAACCAGGTGTATAAGCATAGTGTTAATAAGACAACGCAAGGCCATGTAAAGTACAGGACAAGGTTAGTATTAAAATAGTGTTTGTTCCTAAAATAAATCTGTTGTAGACTGTTATTGTAAGGGCTAATTCACACGTCCGTCATTAACGATTCGTCGAAAAACACGATACGCTATGACAACGACGATATATTACTAGACTCCGCATGCACGATCTAAGGAACAAAAACTTTTCTGTCAACTCGCTGAGGTACTACGTAAGCGAGGGGGACGGGGTACTGCGTTGTCATTGGCTAACTTAAGGTCTGTTCTGTCTCAAGGTATGTCTACGGCTCACAGGAGTGGTCGAAATAAGACGGATATAAGACTTTTTTGCCTATTGTGTTGACAGACATCGGTCGCCTGTCATTAGGAGTCTAATATATCGTCGTTGCGCTCTGACGACTGGTTAAAATATTTTTTTGTTAATTTTTAGGCCTACGTATCCTGTTTATGGTTACGAAGTTTCATAGTCAAGGTTCAGTAATTTCGAAAACTAAAGACTTGAAAGTTTTAATGAAATTAATATATCGTTCGAAGTACAAGTGCTATATTCGTTTACTGATCAATATATTTTTAAAAGCGAGAGACTACTTCTTTCTTATGATCGGCCCACTCTCACAGGGGAATTATCGTAAATTATTGCGATGTTAAACGATAATATAGGTATTCGAAGACTATTATCGCGAAAATTTTGCTTTGTATGTTCCCCGCCCACTAACAGACAAAGAAAAATTTTGCTTTAGGCACTACGCTATTTCGTGCGTATGTTTTCATACTGCATTTCCTGACCATTTCATTATATGTCATTCGGCCCTTCCACATATTTCTTATGTACTTTATCAAGGCTGACAATATCATGTACCTATATGATGTAGATATCTTAAGGCACAGCTAGTACAGTTATTGTATAGAAGCACGTACGATCAAACGTTAAAACTAGGTAGTTAGTTAGTATTCTATAAATATAATTATACATAATAAATATTCTTTTGTCTGTCTGATTTTATAGCATTTTATGATAACTGTATGTCTATTAAAATTATGTCTGTTACAATGATAAAACCTGCACGAGTGATAGATACGAAGCAACATTCACATAAGAAAATTCAATAGTTATTTTCTCGTTCAGAGCAGAAAAGTTTCTGCTTTGATATAGTACCTATTTAATGCTGGGTCCATATAGGGCCAAACGCTTGTCGTAACTACTATCAAAGATTTACAAATGACAGTCGGAACCGACAGATTTACATGTTCTCCGAGGTACGGAGGATATATCGCTATGATAAATGGTGACCCACAATGATAGTAAAGGCGCTCCCTCACCGCGAGCCTGTAATGTAACGTTACAGATTCGAACATTTCATCAGTGACGGAAGACAATCGGGTTTATGTTGCACTTTGATGGTACATTATACGCGAATCGCGGTGAGAGAGCGCTCTAAGGAGCTTTCAAAATACTGGTCGAGAAAACCTAAAAGTTAATCAAAAGAAAATTCATTTTGATTTCTCCTAAGTAAACATTTCATTGTTTCGTGACTGTACTTATAATAAATTCATAATTGTTTCATGATTGTATTGAATTTCATTTGTATTGTTTTTCTGTAATTCCGAATTCAAGCAAAATAAGTGGAATGGAAAATTACAAGAAAGGCAAGGAAACAACACGAAATTGAGACCAACATAATAGCTTAAGTACCAATTGTAACGAAAACAATATCAAATCTCGATAAATAATTATTTCAGTCCTTGAAATGAGAGAGCATAATACTTTTGTCGTCCAATATTTATCTTCAATTTCTGAACGGTGATTGCCCGAGCGAGTCCGCACCCACGAACGGCTTAAGAAGGCAATCTAATAATGCTTTTCATGACCTGGGAATCGAACCACTAGACTAACGAGGCAGTCAACGAAAACAATGCTGATTAATGAAAATGGCATCTGTCAATAATTATTTGAAATACGTATGAGCGATAAGTGTACATACATATTCAACTGTATTGGATTTCAATGGAACCTACCGATGCATTAAGCAGGGCTATCAATTATTCAATTTATCAATTAACAGCTCAATCAAATTATCATCAATCATGCAGCAATCATCAATACTTTAATTGTTAAGTATAACAGCCTGTTAAGATTAACGAGCAATTGTAACCTTTTGTTTTAAGTTGTGGTGGTAGGAGAAATATCTTTTTTTATCAGTTGAAAAATAGTTGAATTAAAAAAAAAAACTAATCTTTAATGCGAAAGCTTGTTAATATGGATGTTATGTACGGACAGAAGTATTAATGTGTGTTTCTAACACACATTAATATCACATACACATATCAACTATTTCATAAAAGAGCTCGTGGCTAAATAATTACAGCCGCACAGGCCGATATTCCGGGTTAAGCCGCGCTTGCCAAGGTTGGTCTGTGGATGGGTGACCATCTTTCATAACGAGTTTCCTCCGTGCCTCGGAAAGCACGTTAAGCCGTTGCTCCCGGCTGTCATTTGTAGATCTTTGACAGTCGTTACTGTTAGTCAGAAGCTCTAAAGTCTGACAACCAGTCTTACCATGGGGTATAGTATTACCCAGTTAATGGGTTGTGGAGGTCCGACAGGCAGTCGCTCCATGTACAATACTGATATCCAGCTGAATCTGGTTTGATTGGAAGCCGACCCCAATTTAGTTGGGAAAAGGCTAGGCAGATGATGACTATTTCATAAAAGAAGGGCTGAATGTATTTGGATGAAATTATATGCCAAGCATAGGAATTATTTCTATCCTGGTAATACGGTTCTCGTGGGACAATTTTCGACAACGACGGCGAAGATGTGATTAAAACCTGAGCAGATGATGCCGTGCGTAACTCATAACCTTAAGAACAAAAAACATCATCTACATATTAATCTGAATCGCAATGATTAATCACTATTACGCATAAAATGTCCCAGTAACGCGCACATTCGCCACATGTATCACCTTTGATACGTCCTAGACAATGCGATAAATCACATCACATCAGATAATCGCATGCACGACAAACAAATACGTCACAAGATTATTTACATTTAGTCTTATGATCGTGTACGACAAAACACGTCATTTCTTACAAAAACATTTCGAAATTTTTGAACTGGTTTTGACTAAACGTCATACCCATAGCAATGAACCTTTAGACGCAAATAAATAAGCCATTAAAAAAGAAATAATAGGTACCAGAAAAAATAAGTAGATTTTAATCATGCCAACTAGAGAATTCCAATTCACTTTTTAAAATTAAAAATGTTCTGTGATAACTTTTTCGACCTATGTATTGTTGATAATGCTTATAAAATTTCATTAAAATCGATCGAATAAGGACTTTAAAGTTTGTGTACAAGTTCCAAAAAGTCTCGAGGAGTCGCAAAGATGTTTATGATTTCAAAGAAAACACTACGCTCAGGACGAGAGAGTTCTGACATTTTTATATAAGGAAGGTCTGCAGAAAATCTTAACGCATCGATTTAGAATTTCAGCCTGACAGTACAACGCCACCTATCGAGGCTGCGGTACCTAATTATGTAAACTTTCTCTTTTATTTTTTAGCGTAGTAAAATCATCAAATAAGTCATCTCACCCAGGGCAGGGCAGGAGGGACTGTCAGACTGTTAAAATTGCCGGTGTCCTTCAATAGCCCTTTAGGTTCCGTGGTCACTAGTAGAGACTTAACAGTTTTTATGAAATGTCTTTCGGTGCTCAAAAGGCGCGAGAATGCGACCTTTTCAAATCATTCCAAAAGTAAGTGGCCTCTAATTTTTCCTCTGCGCTAATTATAGCTGTCCATCAACTGAGTATAAAGGCTAAAAATGTTTTTGTTCAACGACGCCAGAATAATAACTTGCCGAAGAGTTGCCACAACTGTTTGTTTAAGAAAATTGTTATGGGGAACTGCCGACGCGCAATTTATTTTTGATCTCTATAAAATTCCACTCATATTTGTGGGTAAACAAACTTTTAATTTTTTTCTCAAAACATGACGCAGTTCAATCTTAAGACAGAAGGCCGTGTTATTATTTTGTTATAATTATCACATTTTGCTGGTGGAAATTGATTCAATATTTTAAGTTTTTTAGTTTTTAACTTTCCAAAATCCCTTAAAATTGCAAAGGTCACCCCAATACACAAATCGGGACCAAAAACTTACCCAAATAATTACCGACCGATTTCGGTGCTACCAGTGCTATCAAAAATTCTTGAAAAACTTATTTACACAAGACTAGAAAAATACCTACAAGACACCAACTGTATTTTCGATCGGCAGTTTGGATTCAGACCTAAGTCTAATACACTCTCCGCAACGATAGACTTAGTCACAACAATAAAAACAAATATAGATAAAAAAAAAATCGCACTAGGGATCTTTATCGACTTGAAAAAAGCCTTTGATACAGTGAGCCACAGAATACTCTTGCAGAAACTAAGCAGTATTGGTATTTCTGGCAAAGCATACAATATCCTATCTTCTTATCTCAGCGAACGATACCAAGTCGTAAAAATAGAAAACGCAAAAAGTAAGACGCTGCCTATAGAGTTCGGTGTCCCGCAGGGATCTCTGCTGGCACCCTTATTATTTAACATCTACATAAATAACATCAAAAATCTAGGGCTAAAAGGCCAAATAACCTTATATGCGGACGACACATGTTTGTTTTATTTTGGACAGTCTATAAATGATATTGTAACTGACGCGCAAAGAGATTTAGACACACTTTATGTCTGGTTTAGTAGCAACTTGCTGACCATAAACGCATCGAAAACCTCTTTCATACTCTTCTCTGCAAAAAATGAAACAATCGCCAATCATCCTCCACTTCACATCAACCAAGTCCAAATCAAAAAATCCACTTGTGAAAAATATCTCGGTCTTAAACTTGACAACAAGTTAAGCGGGACGCCACATATTGAATCGATCACATCGAAAATAATGTGCCTACTAGGATCCATGCGCGGATTTATCAATAACTTCCCACGCAACATTCGCCTCACTGTCTACAATTCACTGGTTAAATCACACCTCAATTATCTCGTTGAAATCTGGGGATGCGCAAGTAAGTCCACACTTAAAGATCTGCAGATTGCCCAAAATAAAATAATAAAAACACTCTTTAATTACAACTGCCTCACCGCAATTATACAGGGAAACAAAACTAATGAGCGTTGGGCAGCTGTACGCCTTCAATACCTGTCTCCTGATTCGTAAAATTCTTGACGGAAAAATTCATTCGCAAATCAGCTTCTCAAAACAAATTACACAGCGAAGTGAAAGAAACCCCAACCAACTATGTACGCAACAACCCAGAACCCAATACGGAAGAAGGAACATCAGGTATGAAGGTGTGCAATTGTACAATGCCCTTCCAAACGAAATTAGGAACGCATCTTCTTTGGCTTCTTTCAAAGCTAGACTTAGATTGTACTTTGCGGGGAGCGAGAATCATTTGTAGAGAAAAAAAAATTTTGCTTCATGTGGGGTGCAGTCTGGATCTGGCCTCAAATTATAAACTATACTATTAAAATTTTAGATATTTGTATGTTTAACTTCATTATTTTGTTTTTGTAAACAGCCTAGCATATTCGATTGTTTAATTGGAGAATAACTATCCTTGTTCTTTACAACACATTGTATTTGCACCTGAATACTATAGCTATAACATTTTTTCCTGTATATTTATTCGTAAGTGAACATTGTTCTTTTGGATAAATAAATTTCTTTAAACCCAAGTTGACAGGCCTGTTGGTCTAGTGGTTAGTGACCCTGACTGCTATGCCGGGGGTCGTGGGTTCGATTTCCACCCAGGACAAATGTTTGTGTGATGAGCATGATCATTTGTTCTGTGTCTGGGTGTTATTTATCTATAATATGTATGTATTTAGAAATAAATAAGTATGTCTATCAGTTGTCTAGTACCCATACCACAAGCTCTGCTTAGCTTAGGACTAGATGACGTTGTGTGATAGTTGTGGAATGTTATTATATTATATTATAGTATCAAGTTCGCTGCTAAACACAAGCAGGCAGTGTAACTGTTTCCTCTCTTAATTATTGGTGGGATGTGCGTAAATCTTACGTAGGTAAGTTGATCGTCAAGTTCTGATAACCGGCTTCATCTGACGGGGTAACGGTGAATTTTCGACATTTGCGATTGCTTTTTCATTTTTTTAAATCTATTTTTTTGCCATTATATAATTTTATTTGCCAATTTTTCAATTTAATTTATAAAATATAAAAAAACCTACTAGTAATATGTACAGGAAAAATAAATGAAAGAGAAAACATTCATAGGCCGTCAGAGAATACCTACGTATTATACGTATTTTTTTATCTAAAGTCTGTTCTGATAATAACGAAAACAACAAAAAAGACGACAATTTGGTGTAGGTAATCGATTAATTTTTATTTATTTAGCGAATTTAACATTATTTTTGGACTACAGACGTGGCCAGCTATTTTTTGGAAATTAATTGACCGAAACGATTTAAAATTTTCCGTGAATGGTGGTTGATTTCCAACTTATGTCATTCGTCGCAATTAACCGTGAACGGAAATACGACTGACAGCTGTCAACGGCAAAGTCATCATTGGGACGGATGAAATATAATTAATAGCTTGTTAATAGTTTGTTTTCGAACGAAAAAAAAAACAATAAATTACTTTGAACGAAACGAAAACGTGTGTATTCAAGCTATGATCGGTTTGAAGTTGCCTTATTTTAAAATAAATCATTGAATTTATGTGCAATTTTCACATTTATGTATAATTTATAAAATTCAATATTTTATACTATGATTTATTTGTATAATATTAAACGAACGTCTCAAAAAATTTAACATCTTTTGTCGAGCTCTAATAACCACTAAAAAGTAAAAATATAAATGGTAATATAAAACATAATTTACTCAACCGCTACGCACATTTTCCCCAATTCTTACTACATTTCCTTGGGAGAAAATAAGGTAAAAATACCAGCTAACTTAAATAAAAAAATACTCCACAAGGTAAGGTAATAATAATACAATCAAATTTTCTTATAAAAGGTACCCAAATTTGTAAACGGAAGGACCAAGCCCTTCTTTATTATGATACAAGTGGGTAATTTTGTTTGTGAGGCGGTATTACGTTGACGGTGTCTTTGTTGTAGGTAGCTGTTTGTTTCGGCTTCCTTTGTCGTACCTAATTTTGAAAAGAAGATTATGCGTAGTTACCTAGTTAATTTTGCTAAAGATTATTTTGATTGGTTTGGGTAATGGTAAAAGTGTTCAAAAAGAACTTTAAAGCTTTTAGACTACTTAGCTTTCTACAAGTACTATGTACTTTAATAATTATGCAATATATTTTCTTCAGGATTTTTAGTAATAGCTATGGAATTTGAATTTTTGCTCCGTTGATGGCAGTATGAAAAAATATTAAAATAATAGGACTACCAAAACCCTAGTAAAATATGGGTATACTATTCGGAACATCCCTTTCGAACCGAATCCTTGACAAACTGACAAAATTTACGAATCCTCTTTAGTACGGAAGCGTTTTCATCCAGAAATAAAAATAGCCTACGATTTTATCCAATGCGGCGTGGGAAATTGGAAATCAGTAAAACCATTTATCCTTGTACCTAACATACAACCCAAACGTCAATCGACAGACAGTCAATATGTCATCGTTTCCACCCCTGACCTTAATTTGGTAGATTTTGCTCAGTACGTTGGAACTGATTTCAATACAAAAGCGTGTACACGGTATTCAAACATCAAACAGTTCGTGACTGACAGTTTTGAATGATAAAATGGTTCTATGGGACTGATAAATGTACCAACATTACTTGATGATTCTGACTGAAGTCGTGAAATAGACTGATGACAAACTGCTCGCGTTCGTCGACCCCTATTAGCAGAGTTAGATACTGATTGATTTATTTTTTAATAATTACTCTTGACATTGAGAGCTTGAGAGCAGTGGTGGCGCAGTGGTATCGGTCCCGACTTACGAGTTGTAGGTCGCGGGTTCGAACCCAGCTTGGCGCATTACTTTGTGTAATTTATTTCATCACCACTGCTCTCAAAACGGTGAAGGAAAACATCGTGAGGAAACCGGCATGTCCTAGAACCATGAAATTCGAAGACATGTGACATCTGCCAATCCGCACTGGGCCCGCGTGGTGGATTATGGCCCTCTCCCTCTCACAAGAGAGGAGGCCTGTGTCCCAGCAGTGGGAACGTTATAGGCTGATGATGATGATGACTCTTGACATAGACACTAATATGTAGTATACTGTTTTACAATTAATCAATAAATTAACACTAAGTAGTATAACTCGATTAATGAATATAAATAATCCATTAAACTTGAAAGACTTAATTGACGGATTTGAAATATACGTGCAACGAAGTATTAATTTACATACAAATTAAATACAATTGTTATTATTATACATGAATAGCATTACTACAAGGTGCATATTTATGTTGATGATACACAATTACCTACGTTTATAAGATCAGAAGATGAATGTGCGTTGATGACGCATAGAAATGTTTGCACTTAGGACCATCGTCCACGATGCTTTTCAAAAGTAACCAGTTACAACTTCAAATCATCAGCAAGTAACCTAAATTTTTAATAATAATAATATTCCACAACGCCGTCTAGTCCAAAGCTAAGCAGAGCTTGTGTTATGGGTACTAGACAACATCTAAATACATACATATTATAGATAAATTACACCCAGACACAGAACAAATGATCATGCTTATCACACAAACATTTGTCCTGGGTGGAAATCGAACTCACGACCCCCGGCATAGCAGTCAGGGTCACTAACCACTAGACCAACAGGCCAGTCAAAAAGTGTTAGTACATGCCTAGCCCTCTCTCAGTTATTTTAAGGTGAGCTTCTTTTCAGTACCATATTACATGGAGCACCAGGATCTTTTTCAACTGGACTACGTATAATGACCGTAGAAGTCCTGACTAATAACACAGAAGTTGTAGCTAATACATTTAGCTTTTCATTTAGATTCATACGTTTAGTTACGTGCTCGCCAAATCGTCTTGTCTCATCCATTTAAATTTTGTCGTGAAAATTTGCTATTAACGATTAGACGGCCATTGTGTAACTATATCTCCACTCATAACTTCTAAATTGATATTCTTGTATTTTTTTTTGGTCTTAATAATAAAAAAGCATTGTATAAATCTATCTCAACTATCCACGAACCAACTTTGAGTGAGTGACAACAAAAATGTCAGTGCAATTAATTAATTTCAACAGCAGTTCTAACGCGACGTAATCAATGACAAACTAGTTAATAACACGATAATTAGTCACGCCACGTGTAGTAGCCGTCCTTGAAATATTAGTGCTGTGACATTCTAGCTGCCACTGGGTAGCCAGAATATCACAACACTATGATTGGAGAAAGCAGATGTTTAATTTTGAGTACCGTGTCATGGAAATGTGTAAATATTATAAATGAATAGATACGTTACCTACACGACATTCTATCTTCAAAAACGGCACACTAACGCACACATGAATAACTAAATATTGCAATAGCACACTGCATCACGATTAGTCGCTAAAGTAGGATGGCATCGCAAGTGAAAAAGAGACAAATATAGTTAAATTTGTCAATTGACCACATTTGAGCGCTTCACTTTCTGAGCGCGTATATTGTGTCATGGACGATGGCTTGGTCGACCGGTAACTGAATCAAAGAGTCGTACTGAAGCAGGGTTGAGCGAAAGTGACTGTCATACTTACTGATTAAAACCCTCCCCCCCATTTCCTTTGGTTGGTCTTTGCGTTCTAGTGCCATGTTATCCTGTTTAGACAAACCCATGACCCCAGTAGAAAGAGTCGTGCTTATAGGTTAATTATTGCTAGATGTATCTTAATATATTCGGTTTGTTTTTTATAAAGCCTTACTCCTCAGTTAAGCTTTTATAGGAAATTAAAGGTTACCTAAACTAATTATGGAGGTAAACTTGTTTGTAGTCTGAATTACCCGGAAACTGAAATAGGTGCAGCTAATTTTCTGAGCAAACAGAACTACACGTTGGATTTCTGCAAAATCTACGAAGTCTCATTTTATAGAACAAAATTAGTCGTTTTTCATGTGTATTCGTGTCTTAAGTTCTTCAGAACAATGGATTTTGATGAGCATTTTAATGTTTATCTTACATACAATGAAATCATTTTGCATTTGGGAAAACTATGCCAGAGAATTCTTTTTTTTTGTTTAATGGTTTAACTCAAAATTTCTGGACCGATTTAAAAATTCTTTCACCAATATAAAAACTATTATGTACCCCGATATGTCAGGTGAAGTTTCGCGAAGTCACACGACTTCATCTGATGACGCTGCGGACATAAGTCGCGCGTTGTCGCCATATTTGTATTTGTGTAAATGCCTGCTGGGGTCGCGGGTTTTTTTCTTAACCCAGGATATCGCGGCCCCGGAACGTAAAGGGCATCCGAAGGAACACGGGTGAATTTTAGTCAGTAAGAGTCTGACAGTCCCTTCCGCCCCACCCAGGGCGGGAGGACTCATTTGATGATTTTACCACCTATTAAAAAAAGGGTTTTTAAAACAAACAATGGTATTTTTGGTGCATAAGGCCCAGACTCCATCGAGGCGGAGACGAGATATTTAATCAGATTTCCTCTCCGCATAGCTTCAGTGGAAATCTGATTGGTTATTCAAACACATCTCCTCTCGACTCCGCTATGGTGAAGTTCGGGCCTAAACACGGTACGACAATCTTAGGATCTTCAATTCATGAGTGAACTTGTTACTTCTCGGCAAGCGTGCTTTACCCGCGAAATAATTCAGGCGATTATAAAATAACGATATTTCTTACATCATTTTATCTGTTGAGTAACATGCAGCTACCACTGCAAAAAGCATAAATCAATAGAGTGAATGGTTTTAAACGGAAAACTGCTAATTTCATTCTGTTTGATTTTCTTCAAAAAACTCTTTGACATTTCACTTCATGTGAACAGACGTAATAATGTAACATACAGACACCAGCAGGTAAGTCTACCTCAGTCTGTCAAATTTTCAGTATCGAATGCTAATCTTCCACTATTGCGATATGGCTGAAAATATATTACATTATTAACAGATTGAGGTAAGTTGATGTGCTGGCGTCTGTAAATATCTTGTTTCAAAATATTTGTTCTACTTATCGTCTTTTCCACGATTGGCTATTGAATAATGCCGTTTGAATCTGTACGCCATTGAGGATCCAAAGGCTCTTGAAATAGATCCGGCCTACATTGACATCCGACTTCAGGCTTTGTATAGCCGTATTTGATATTATGACCTTTATGGACGCTTTGCACGTGTCTATTCAAGATATAAGCCTCTTGGGTTTGTATTGCGTAAATAGCAAGAAATAAGTAAGTTTCAGTAGACCTTTGTTTTATTACATCTGCCTTAGGGTCAGTTGTTTGATCAGTACTTAAGTTAAACTATTGGAAAATTAGTATCTGTTCAAGGAGTTTGGAGAAGTTTGATGTAGATTTTCTACATAATTTCTTTGATCAAATTTGGGATTTAAAATCTATGATTAATCTATTTACTATCTATTTAATCTATTTTATTTATTTATGTCTAAAGTCTGACACCAGTCTTACCGTGGGGTATGGTGTTACTGGGTTGTGGAGGTCCGACAGGCAGTCGCTCCATGTAAAATACTGATATCCAGCTGAATCTGGTTCGACTGGAAGCCGACCCCAATATAGTTGGGAAAAGGCTAGGCAGATGATGATGATTAATCTATTTACTCTTTTGACGCTGGGATACCGACGCTCTTTTAGATTTTCAACATTCAATTCAAAATAAAGCTTCAGTACCTACCAGAGACCAATAGAAAATATTCGTATTATGTAGAAGAGGCTTCATTGTCTTTATTTACAGTTAGAAATCGGGAATTTCTAACTGACGTAGGTTTTGCCTTTGGGGTACCAGTTTGGTATTTAATCTTTAACATTGACATGGAAGACCCTGTTTATTTCAAAGGCTACCTATCAAATTTCGCTATTGATCAAATACCCTTGTCTACGGCGATCACGGCGTCAGTGTCAAACAATACCGGGTAAATCAGTTCGAACGGGTCGCCTTTGTACGCAACCACAGGGCCGGATTTTCCGATGGGCACTCTAGGTAAAGTGGCTAGGCCTCTCTAGCATTGGGCTACGAGTTTTTGATAAAATAATAGCAGTAATCGGTGTCTTATTATGGACCAACTTACAAATCGCTATTACAACATTTTTGAATTGCCTTCGTTCTCTTTTGCATCCTACCGCTACCTAAGTTTTTTCAATTTCCTGTTTTTGTGTGAATAGTCATAAACAACTTACGTAACTCAGACAGCGTGGGGGCGTCAACTGGCCTGTTTAAGGCTGTATTCTATTGAGTCCTGAATTCTGTAGGATGGGAAGGACTGTCAGACGTCTGACTAAAACCCAACCTGTTTCTTCAGGGCCATGGCGTTCCAGTGCCCAGAGCTTCCAATATGTAATGAATACAGCACTGTGCAAATATATTTGATTTCCAGACATTACGTCAGATTGAACGTGTCAATATCAAATACAAGCTTACCCTTGTTTAATTATACTGTATGTGTGAAACGAGACGAGCTCGACAAGGGTTTGGAACACAATTAATTTTGATATCTATTGTATTTGGGAATAGGTTTTGTTCTCGTTCAAGTTTGCTTTATGGTCGAATATTATTCCACAGTAGCAACCTTACTGTTTTATTAAAAGCAAAAGTTAGTGAGAATGAAAGGATGGATGTTTGTTACTCTTTCACACAAAACGAATAAGCAGATTTTGATAAAATTTGTACACAGATAGGTTTTATCCCGGTTTGGCGTTGCCATGGGATTATTAATTGTACCTAGGTATAGAATAAAAAAAAATCTTAAAGGCAATGCTCGAAAAATGTATCTCTGTGCATTAACGAAGGCTTAAAAATATTGTTGTGAAAATGCGAAAAATAAAACAATACCTAAATTAAAAATGTATGCGTATTATTCTTCCGCGCTCAGATCGTGCAAATAGTTGCTATTCAAATTAAAAACAATTGATTATATAGCTGCAGAACAACTGGTATCAGTAGGAAATACGATAAAACATTTATTCTTGACCCAATAAATTAATTGCAACAATTTTAATCAGTAACTTACATTGTAAATATTATTTTAATTTATTACAGAATTATTTATTTGTTTAAATTACATTAAAATAAGTGGCAATAGCTTGTGACTGGCGCAGTGGTTAAGCGATTGCCTACTGCAATGGAACATTTGTTTACTGATTTGGTCTAGATTTAATCTAGCTCAAAACTACCGCAAACGAGGATATAATGTGGAATCTGAATAGAAACTACACGGAGATCAGGATCAAAACACACAGCACATTTTGCGAAGTGCACAATTAGCGAAGTGCATCATCTGCGAAGTGCATATTATTTGAAGTGCACATTCATTCACAATTTAAATCCTTGACTATTGATGTCTATGTATGTAAAAGGTTGCTAATAGAGTGCGTTATTCTCGCATACTATATGATGGATCATCCTGTCACTATTTACGAAAAATAAATTTATAAACCCACACTGTAGTGACGCTACTGTATGTATTAATGTATGGCTTCTAAAAGTAATGAATGGATTACACTTTCACATATGACAGCCTGTTCTCGCGATAAAAAATCAAATAAGCGAGAATATACTCATGCATATTTTTGTTTGCGAAGAAATATACAAGGTTCTGACTCTATTATTAAATGACGTGTTTCTATTCAAGAACGAACGGTTAAGGCATTATTTTATGAGCAAATAACCAGTTTGTCGAAACTAGACAGACAGACTGTCAATGGCCTGGTAAAAAATCTTGAGGAAAAGTCTTAATAAATATCTCTTTGTATTCAAATTGATTAATGAATGAGGTAAACCTATGATCAGCATCATCATATAATAATTAGATGTTATGATATCCAATATCCATACTGGTACAAAACGGAATATTTAATTTTTTTTTCTAAGGTAAAAATGGCGGTACAGATGTGGATAAAATATTGGCTGGCATATTATTTTTCTATGAGATAATTTCCGACAACAACCCGGGTTATGTGCTTCAGATAATTGCTACAACAAATGATCAGTTAAACGCTTTAATACATTTCATGCGATTGCATGCAGGATTGACTACATTGCATGCTATAATAGATAATGAATTCAGTTGAAAAAACAAAACCGTTACGTAGTGAAACTTGCATGCAATTTCTTGGATCATAAATGACGCTATCATCATCAGCCTATAATTTTCCCACTGCTGGGACACAGGCCTCCTCTCTGAGAGAGGGAGTGGGCCATAATCCACAAAATTCGAAGATATGTGACATCTACCAATCCGCACTGGGCAGTGCGGATTGGTAGATGTCACATATCTTCGAATTTTTGGTTCTAAGACATGCCGGTTTCCTCACGATGTTTTCCTTCACCGTTTTGAGAGCAGTGGTGATGAAATAAATTACACAAAGTAATGCGCCTGACGGGGTTCGAACCCACGACCTACAACTCGTAAGTCGGGACCGATACCACTGGGCCACCACTGCTCACAATGACGCTATAAGTATCGAAAATCTTAGAACAGCTTTGCATATCCAGGTAGAATATTGACTACACAATTTTTATTCTCATAGATGCAACTACGTTAGACCGATACTCACTGAGATACATGCAAGCTAAGCCAAGGAATATTGCTCGGCGACGACATCGTATTATATTGCATGGTTCAGTACTATTTCGGAATATCCATTTTCCTTACAGTGTGGTTCATTCGTTCGTAGTATGTATTTTGGTATATTTTGAAGTCATTTCACCTATGTTATGAAGACAGTACATAATATTATGAAGTAAAATATTCAATATTAGGTAGGAGAACTCTTCATAATTGAAAAAAATCGACAGTGATTACAAGAATTGGATTATCTGGTCCTTTTGAAAAAGCACTTACTCTGTTAAATAATGGTGAATCAACGGGTACGTATTAAAATACCGAAATTTAAAAGACCGAATTTTAAAATACCGATGGACGGAATCCCGAAAATTGAAACGCCGAATGGTTGTTTGGTCGAAAGTTTTAAATCTCGAAAGTTCATTTGCCCGAAACTTTAAAATCCCGAATTTTAAAAACCCAAAGTTTAAAAACTCGAAATTTAAAAACCCGGAGTTCACAGGAGCAAGTCGACGGAGCCCCGCTCCGCGGGGATCCTACTTCTGCGTGGTTAAAAAAAAATAACCACGAAGAGGACGGCGGGGTCCTTCAGACCCCGCCGTCCTCTTCAAACCTAAATTGTCAAAGTCGGGATGCCAGCAAGTCCCGAGGTTAGACCTAGTTCTAACCGGCTAAACCTAGGTGTAACCGACCAAATGCGGTTAAACCTACGTGTATCATACTTATCTTCAGTTAGAACTAGGTTTAGCCGGTTAGAACTAGGTCTAACCTCGGGACTTGCTGGCACCCCGACTAGGACAATTTAGGTTAGAAGAGGATGGCGGGGTCTGAAAGACCCCGCCATCATCATACCGTTCCGACCGTATTTTCATCTTCGTGGTCATTTTTTTTTGACCTAGTTCTAACCGGCTAAACCTAGGTGTAACCGACCACATGCGGTTAAACCTACGTGTATCATACTTATCTTCAGTTAGAACTAGGTTTAGCCGGTTAGAACTAGGTGTAACCTCGGGACTTGCTGGCACCCCGACTAGGACAATTTAGGTTAGAAGAGGATGGCGGGGTCTGAAAGACCCCGCCATCATCTTCGTGGTTATTTTTTTTTAACCACGCAGAAGTAGGAGACTAGGACTATTTTAACGTTAAAATAACAACATGATTTTATCATTTTCCTAAACAAATCTAGTGTTTTGATCAGATCATCATTAACCACGCAGAAGTAGGTAGTATAGGAAGTAGGTTCCGACGACTTTTTCTGAATTTTTTGTCATTTCACTGATCCAGTTTAGGGATCTGATCAAAACACTAGATTTGTTTAGGAAAATGATAAAATCGTGTTGTTATTTTAACATCATCTGTTGTTTGATCAAAAACCGAGGTTTTTGATCAAAAACATAACGACTATCGGCATTTAAAACTTTCGGTATTTTGAATTTCGGTGTTTTGGACGTCGTCGGTATTTCAAACATAGGTATTATGAACTTTCGGTATTTTGAATTTCGGTGCTTTGGACGTCGGTATTTCAAACATAGGTATTATGAACTTTCGGTATTTTGAATTTCGGTGTTTCGGACGTCGGTATTTCAAACATAGGTATTATGAACTTTCGGGATTTTGATACGTACCCGAATCAACTGAACACATCGGAATTCATCTAATTCCACCTATTCCACAGGTTTGGAAATAAATAATAAAATAAAGAAAGAAAGAAGAAAGAAAGAAAAAACATTTATAAAAAACATTTACAAATAAAATATCGAGGCCCATAGGGTCACGGTGATGGTATAAGTCCCGCGACCCCGGCAGGCTTTAGCCCTCTGAGAGGGGGTCTCTTCATTATGCTGACGCTCTTTGAGGCGCTCGTGGAACACAACGCGCCGTCGACCCGGGCATGGTCCATGGTCGGTCAGCGAGTTGCCCTTTTCTCGCCGGCCGCATGCCCGCGCCGTACATCAATATTAAATTAACAAAATAGACAATTAGAAAAATTACAATCTAAATTTTATTTAATGGAAAAAATATATAGATTTCAATTGACTATAAACTGAAATAATTACAAACCTGAGGATTAACTACAATGGGAAGTTAAGAGGTTTATCGGCTTGAATATCAACATTGCAACCAGTTATTTCTGCACAAGAGTTACCTAGAAGCCATAGCGCACAGTCACTCATACAAAATTCTACTGTAATATTCTATTAAATTGCATTGTCTGTGCAATACAGCTATTCGCAATGGCTTTACAATTTTCACAGTACGTGAGCCGTGAGCTTTCACCGACGAATGTAATTTGGGAGCAAAGCGTTTTCAAAAACAAATGTGCGTGCGAATTCTGCGCCGGTATTTTCATCCATCGCAGCAAAAACACTAACAAGGTACTCGGTTACCTTTCAAATAAAACGGGTTGAATGGGTTTCCCTGTGCGCGCCAAAAATACGAATGTCATCATCCGACATCAAAAAGAAAATACTTTTTTTTTTGTTTAAACCGTAACCGTTGGCCCTTTTATGCCATTTCGCAAATCAAGTTTTTTTCCAATTTCGAAATATCAGAACGATTCGGTTTAGTGTAAAATGAATTAGACATTTGTTTTTTTTTCGATCTACATTATGTTTTATGCCAGCCATACACGATCAAGTTTACTGTCAAGTTTGCAACGCGCTGGAAGGGGCGTGCAGTAAGCTTGACCTGTTTATCATAAATGACTATCAGAAGTAAACTTGTCATTAACACAGATGTATACCTATCCATATGTATGTATATCCTACTAATTTATGTATATCCTTATGTACCCTACCACCTAAGTTCACATTGTGGAATGCAATAAATTTATTGAGTATTGAGCTCTCTGTACAAACGGTGAACTGAATCATGTATGGCTGGCTTTTGCATTCATAAATTTAGTACTAGCGAATATATTATCTGCTTTTAATACCTTTACAAACACTAAAAAAATAAACTTGTTTTGCAACAGTTATTTCGATTCAAAAATAAAATTGGAATTCTCGACGCACGGAAGCATCAGTTTCAATTTGTTTTGCGTAAAAATGTTATGTTATGTATTTTATTTACATAGTTATGACGGGAAAAATACCGTACGGGTTCCTTGAAAAAGAGTAAATAATTTTGCTTTAAATATCTGCATGCGAATGCGGACATTTGTTTTGGAATGTTTGAACTGTCGTTATTCGCTTCATGCGCGATGACAAAAACCTCCTCTAGTGATCATAATTATTATTTCGGAACAACATAGATATACTTTCGGCTTCTTTTTCATTGAAAATTATATCTTGTAAATAAAATCCATTGCTTTTCGTTAGTGTTGTTAAAAATGGACCGATTTGGTATTTTTTTAGTTTTATAATACTTTTGGAATTCAGAGATTTAAAAGGTGAGTAAATTTATGATAAAAAAAATGATTCTGAGGTGGTACGAAGTTTGCCGGGTCAGCTAGTAAAACGTAAAAAGCAGTCAAAAAGACACATCGCGCGTTGAGATCGATTTGACACACTACCGAGTTCGCACACTATTCGCATGTTCCTAAAGCATTTGATGACAGAGCCAGCAAACCTTGTTAGTAGTCCAGCACGCGTAGCATGGCGCTGTAGATACGGGTTTTGTCGACGGGATAATAGACAAAAATGACAGAACACAAAAGATTTTTATCGGTTAATTGATAGCAATGTTTAAAATATAGAAATAAATGTTTCTATTCTTTAATACTGTAAGAATAGTGTCATATTTGTGCAAAAAAACAGTTGATTTGTATAGAAATAACGATGAAGTAACTTTGTCTTTTCTTGGTAGAATAGAGATAGAATCGCCATGCTACGCGTGCAGGTGGCCTATCATGACCAGAGCCAGGGTAGTTCCGGTGTGGGAAACCTGCTTTTTAAGCTTACTGACTGACTTTTACTGCGATGCTGCGAACTGCGAACTTTCTTAAAAAGAAACGTTTTAATTTGCTCCACACTAGGAATTAATCGTCGTGGGTGCGTTTGCAAATATTTAAACTCGCATTCACAAACAGACCTGAAACAACTGTCAATCATTCAAATATATGTGCTGTGTGGGAATCGAACCAATGAGACGCTGCGCAGCAGTTGATAGCTCGGGCACTGCGAAAACCGTGACGTTGTTTGTGCGTGTGTCATCACCAACGACAATAATTGTATTACTAAACTTCTAATAACAGGCGACCGATGTCTGTCAACACATAAGGCAAAAAAGTCTTATATCCGTCTTATTTCGACCACTCCTGTGAGCCGTAAACATACCTTGGGAAAGAACAGATCTTGAGTTAGCCAATCACAACGCAGTACCCCGTCCCCCTCGCTTACGTAGTACCTCAGCAAGTTGACAGAATAGTTTTTGTTCCTTAGATTGTGCATGCGGAGTCTATATCATCGTTAATATATCGTCGTTGGTCATCAAAGTCGTCCGGTTTGTAGCGTAGTTGTCTTAGATTTTTTTGACGACACGGTTAGCGTTGTGGCTGAGCAATTGGATTGCTGACGATTGTGTCGTTGTCGCTTCCCAAAGCGCAAAATATGGTATGATCTACAAGTAATTGTCCAGGGTCTGGGCGATGGGGTATGTGAGTTTATTATGTTTGTAAACGCTCCCACGACACAGGAGAGATTCCAAGTACAAGGATTCTTAAAAAATTAAGGCCAATCCAATAATTCTTAAAGAATTATTGGTTTGGCATAAAGTTTTCGCATACCTTTTATTAGCATAATAAAAATGCATAATAATATTACCGCAGTGTGGTATATGAATGTCACATGTGTTTTTCTAGGACGTGCTGATTTCCTCATGATGTTTTTTCCTTCTCTATTTTCTAGGCTCTTCCGACGCATGATTGCATTAGGCGTTCCGGTGTCATTTATATGGAAGCGTTTCACGTTTAATTATTGTTATATTACGTTACATATCTTGCTTCCCTCTCTGGTAATATTATTATACCTTCACGTTAGTATCAGGAAATATTAAGACTAATGAAGGAGACTTGTTTTTCGTAAGGATTTTCATTTTGTCTCTATTTAAAAATAACAACAGTAAACATCATAAAAATATATGCTTATGCCAAAATTTGGTTCATGTTAAAATAACTTCAAGTAACGAAGGTTCTTGTATCTTTCATAAAATGATATTTTTGTGCCTTCACGTCGAAAATAAACTGATTTTGGATTATTCATCAGTTTTATCAATTCTGACTCAATAAAAATCCGTATGATGGGCAAAATGGCAAAGGGTCCTGACAAGTCAAAAAAATATCTAATAATCTGATACAGAAATGTAAGACCCACCTTTTAGAACCTTTTTGTATTATTCAGCAACATAACTCTGAAAGCACTTTACAAATCCTTTTTTATACTTTCAGTCACTGTTATTTACAGAAAAATCTAAACATTCTATTAAGAATACTTATTTGAACGAGACCTAGGTGATTTTTAAACACTTTTTTGCAATAAGCTTTAATGGTCTTTTGGAACACTCCTAGCTTCACGTTTGACTAACAAAGTTAAGGACGAGCTTAAGCTAAAAAGCTTTATAATTAGGAATACAAAAGAAATTAAAAATTTCTAACTACCGGGTTGAAATTTTCCCAAACTTTGCTTGCATGAAACCGTCTCCTGTCAATAAAAAATGTACCAAAAAAAAAGAATTACCTAATTTGGTGCAGTCGTTCGAAAATTATGCGACTACAGACACACTCAAGCGAGTTTGTGTTATATTTTCTAGAGAAGAGATTCGTTTTAACAAATTAACCTTCAGAGCGCATAAAAATCAAACGCCAGCTATCTCAGTCATAAAAGATAGGGAAAATCCTCGAATGTTTCCCAGAAGACTGTTAAACTCAGGCCTCTCTTCGTTAGAAGTATTTTCTTATGTCATTTAATTTTTCCGCGCCGTAAAAGATCGCTGAAATTCAGTGATAAAGAATTTCTTAGTAGTCGCTGCTCTTATTAAACGTGAACAGAGAAATTTTATAGAGAAAATTGTTGCTGAGAAGCATCAGCATCAGTCTTTCACCCATAGAGAGAAGACCTTTGTCAATAAGTCAAAATCAATTAATTTATTTCAAGTAGGTCTTTTGAAAGGTAAGTTCTATTTAAAAAAAAGCTTTTAGATACTTTTGAAAAAGACAAAAACTAAAAACAGTTCAAAAATAGTTATGGTGAGTCCTAGTCACAAGACAATAATTTATGAAAGTACCGTAGGTGCATTTCAATGCACAGATCTCTAAGGAGAAGAATAGACAAGAACCTTGTATAATTTTGAGACTTTCCTACCGACCATTCTTTAAAATTACAGACATAGGTCTTTCCTGCATCGTATTACCCAATAACCTACCAAAGTATTCATATTATTATGATTAACTTATTTTCTAACAAAAAAGAACCAGCATATAGATTACTTTTTCGTCTGTAAATAAGACCAATAGCAATAAGAAAGGATCTGGTTTAGTCCCTCGCAATCATATCATATATTATGTATCGTTGAACAGTAAATCAGTGTAAATAATGTGTCATTTATACTTCTGTGTACCGTAAACGCCATTTTATTAACCCTCATTTGCGACTGGGTATAAAACCCCGTGTCGTCACGTCACAGTCGGTAATAATTTCGTCAATCGATTTCGCGTCCTAAGATGGTACGCCAGATATTCCATGAGACAGCTCGTGTGCGAAACACTCACTTCCATTTAATGATTTAATGCGAAAGTTTGGATGGATGATTGGTACTCAATAACGTCAGGATTGCAAAATGGATTTCGATGTTTTTTCAGAGATAGGTTATAGTCTAGATTTCTAGAATAACACATAGGATACCGTTGATCCTGATATTATTTTTGAATTTTCTTGTTTCACGCGGGTGAAGTCGCCGACAAGAGTTGTTCTATATAGCCCGTATTTTTGAAAAGCAGTTACGTAATTTTCGTATTTATACCGCGGAGGGTTGTCAAAGGGTTAGGATTTCCATACATACATATTATTTAAGTATACAAAGGGGAAGAATATACCCACGCAATTAAAAGAGGTCGTCTATTTTAGGATGGCTACTTTACAAGTTGTAATTACGAAACGAAAATAAAGAGATGTTAATTTATCTTTCTCATCAAATCCGGTTGAAAACCAATGTGAAGTACCTAACAGTTGTCCAGCATTTTGTTAAATGGGGGATCTAGAAGTTCACTGTAGCATAATTATTCTGCATAGGAAAATAATATGAATTGCAATAAAATTCGCAAAATAGCCGGGGACTCTGTGGATTGTCCAATAATACCTATATTAGAACAGCCACAAAACATTGACTGTTTCGTTTGACTTAATAGTTCAGTTGGCAATCTTTTTGTTTTTTTTTTCAAGAGACTGTTGCACAATTTCAGCTACAAACTGTTTAATATTCTTCCCTCGATGCGTTAGAGTATATCATATTAAAATTAGATTGATATAGCACGGTCTGGCCATACGTGAGACGATTTGCCAATGTATCATAACTCCATGAATATTGTTAGATCGTAACTCAATTTTGCAGCCACAGAGAAATCTAGTTTTCACGTCAAACATTGATTTATTAATGTAGTTTATATTTTCCCTCTTTTATCGTTTTTACCGATACCGCCAATCCAAAAGACAATTGGATTGACGATATAGCAAAGATCGCGTTAAGCAGTTGGATGAGGATCGCACATTAACCAGAAGTGAGTGATTCGGGGCTGAAATAATGATGATGAATTGGCTTTTCGATGCCAGCAGCTTCGCCCGCATGGCGTTTGGTAATTCACCAGGGGATTAAACTTCCGGTTTAATGATTGTCCTCTGTTAATCCCGACTATAATCTACCTCTGGGATCCATTCTGTCGTGATTGAATAACAAACATCCGTCCATACAGAGTTTCACATTTATAATAGTAAGAGTTACTTTTCATTTCGTTGTTCAGGAAAGAATACATACCTAGTTTACAAATTTTCATTTATGAGAATGTACATTAAATAACATACCACTAAATTATCATCACGTCTCTTTACTTAAAGGATCAGACAGGTCGGGGTCCCCAAAGGGTGAGGTGTAAGTAATAGCAGACCCAAACTCACATTTCGCCATTTTAAGCATGTTAAATGGCAATTGGTTCGACCCCTATTACTTAGAATCTAAACATGTGCGACTGAAAGGTCTAACAATTGACTGTAAATACATTTTCGCAAACAAATAACTATTGTTTCGTCGCTATTTTTGCTATTCTTCCATCATTAGGCGAACTGTGTTTGGCATCTCGCCAAATGGTCGGTGAACCCGAGATGAAAATAAATGATACGACAATTAGTGGTCAACAGTTACGATAGTCATTAGGTATTTGTATTTGTTTGCTTCAGATAAAGATATGGTTAATTATTTTATTGAAAATAATACCTTAAGATCGTGCTTCACCGTCGACTAGGTCAGGCTAAACGCTAGCCAGCGAGCCCATCTTAAATAAATAAAAATATCGTTTTCACCCATTGAGCTATTATTATTACGTATAGAGACGACACCACGCATCACCACTGTGACCTATCCAGGATAGTCATCCTGGATAGATAGTCACGCGCCTAGAGCATGCCACAGAGCTGTCAAACAACTGAATGAACTGTGCACGTTGTCTTATTCTAGATGGGACACAGTGGTGATACGTAGTGTCGTCTCTATACGTACGTAGTAATAATAGCTCAATGTTTGCACCGAACAATTTTTCTTACTAATTTTCCAGGCGTGCATTGCATGCGCACTTCGTTTCACGATCATAATAGATCGTATTCGCACTTCGTCCCATTTGCACTTGATCCCATTAACGGTTTGTCCAATTCGCAGTTTGTCCGATACACATTGCCCAAACGGATTTTGGATGAAATTTCATACGCCTCACCGGGATCAATAAGTATAAGGTCTACAAAGTTATCAGAAAACATTTGGGAAAATAGCGTTACGGCTAAAACAGAATTCAATTATTGCATAAAAAGGAACTTTTAACTCTTTTTTATAATACTCGTACATAAGAATATTTAGAAAATGTTTTCTGATAAGTTTTTGGACCTTAAGGTACGAACTCTATCAGAAGCGGACTAGTAAAGGGATTTATGGGTACTAATGAATAACATTTTTTAAGTCTCCATAGCGGATCTGCTATCTCCTGGTGTTGGCCGAAAGTTACACATCTTCGCTCCACCTTGCTCATCTCTGTTTTCATGGAGCTCAGTTTCACAATATCCATCAAAAGCACCTACACCTGTTATAACTTGCAATAACATGAATAATCCTGAAACTATAACGACACACTGGACCCAAAATTGGACGTAGTTAAGCAGAAAGGACTCAATCCACAAAAAGTCACTTTTGAGTTATGGGCGTTTGAAGTTTAAGCTGTAATTCCTCTAAAACAAAGAAACATTAAAAAATAAAAATTGCACCCTAATTAAAAGGATAGTTTATATTTTATTTTTCAATAAATATAATAATATATTTTGCAATAGATTTCGAGATATTAACTGAAATGTGGGTTGAGTCCTTACAATTAAACTTAAGTTTGTTAAGAGAGGTTTTGTTTTTTACTTTATCAGAATGGACTCAAAACTACCCTTCGTCTAGAAAATCTGCTTATAAATAAATAATGATAACGATAGCGATTGAAAAGTGATATTATTATTGTCAATAAACATAAAGCTACCAAAATCACGTGAAAACACTTTGATTGAAATACAAAAAAAAAGAAGAAACAACGCAAAAATGATCGCGCATATTTTTTCTCTCTGACCTCAAATTCGAAGTAAAGAGATGGCCTGTTTCCATCAACATCCTCGTTGATATTGTTGTCTCCCTAAGTTTACTGTAAACTGGATGACAGCCTTTAGGTATTAAATTAAACATGGATCTGAGATCTTCGAGCTTAGCTTGAGGAATAGGACGTTATCACTTAGATAACTTTCACACTAAGGGCTGATTTTTCAATAGTCAGACAAATTTTATCTGAGGAATAAAAATAGGAATTTGACATATTTTCTATAGATAATTTGTCCATCTTTTTTATTCCTCAGATCAAAGTTACCAGACTATTGAAAATTCAGCAATTATAAATTAGAACTCTGTGCCCAGTTTTTTAGTATAGAAATGTCACAAATACGTTAGAAATATTCATTTGTAAACACGGAGCTCTTCCACTCAAATGACAAGCGAACAGCGCCACCTGAAGAAGAGATCTACTAGCTATACGCCGTCAGAGAAGCGAAAGCTCAATACGAGGATAAGCAAGTTGGTGCGACCTCAGAGCCTCTAATGCAAGCCAAATTGAAAAGACAATAGAGCAAAATCTGGGTGCTAAACTGTTCGTTCAACAGTCGAAACGCTCGCATTTGACGTAGCTTAGATCACCTAATGATTAAACCATAACCTCAAAGCCGGAGATCTTAGCCAGATAGAAGATTTTTATGGCCGATTTTACGACAGTCGTGGTCCACTTATTTGAACTGCCACTATACCGATGAACTGCCGGAAATTATCCTGGATGAGGTTGAGGAGGCCCTCAGGCAGCTTAAAAATGGAAAATCCCCGGGTGAAGACGGAGCCATTTCGGAGCTCCTGAAAGCTGGTGGAAAGTCCGTGCTTCGGGAGCTCCAAAAGTTATTCAACTCTGTATTAGACACCGGGAGAACTCCCAAAGACGTCGCAACAAAACCCTATTGAAAAACTATCCTCCTTAATCACTCTTAAGCCAAGTTATATTTTTGAGGGTCATCAGTACACATCGTTTTGAAATAAGACTTGATGAGTTTCAGCCTCCAGAGCAGGCTGGGTTTCGTGGAGCATTTAGCACCATAGATCATGGCCTATCGCGGTACAACGAAGTGCTGAAAATGTCTGGATGACGCGGCGACTATGAGTGTTCAAGTACAGAACCAGCAGTCCAGTCCACCAGTCTAAACATATCGCGTGTGAGACAAGGTGATGTTATATCCCCGAAACCGTTCACCAATGCCTTGGAGGACGTGTTTAAGACGCTGAACTGAAAAGGAAAGACCATGCTTCTGAACCTATTGGTCTCAGGATGAACATGAAAAAACAAAAATCATGTATAACGACACCACTACCCCGGGACAAGTCGTAGTAAATGGTGTAACTGTTAAAGTCGTTCAAGAATACGTCTACCTTGGACAGAGAGTTCGGTTGGGTAAAAACAACTTCGAGATCTCAAAGCCAACAAAAGGATTCGGTTTCAGGTTGTAGTTGCAGTGAAAAAACGCGTTTCACTACTCAGTGTGCGAAAAAATGGCAGAGTTGCCAGTTTTTTAAAGTAATTACCAACTTTCACCAAAAACTTGAAACTATAATCTTTTTTGGAAATTAATAGTTATAGTTTTATTACATGTATGTATTTTATGAACAACCCTTACATAATAACTTTGATTAATGAAATATTTCTACTACTTAAACGTAAATAACACAAATATTTTAAGTCATTTCAGTTCAATTAAAAGTAGATGTATCAGTCAACACATCTTCTCCTTAAAATCGACTCAGACTGCCTGAGTCGATTTAGTTATTTGATATTTACATGTTTTGTTCATATAAAGCAATATCTCAAGTGTTTTGAGTCGTTTTTGATAAAGAAAAATAAATATTTTGTTTCAGTAAACCTATAACTCAGAAAAGATCCAACCTGTTTGAGTCGTTTCAGTTATTTGATCAAATGATATTTGCAATCAAAAGTTATTTCTTAGAAAGGATTCAAACCGTTTGAGTCTGTTCTGGTTAATCGGCCATGGGGACATACTCATAGAAATTCATTACTGAGAAACAATTCAAGCGGACTGAGTTCATTCAGCAAATATATTTTGTGTGCTCTTCATACTGTGGGTTGAGTCGGGGTAGCGAGAAAAACTGGTTTCCGTGTATATTTTAAAAATAGGGTCTTCACTACATGATAGATTCGACCCTCAGGAGTACGATGGCATACATAACTCAATTTTGGCCAAAGTGTGGATTGAGTCCTTTCTGCTTTTTTTTTTTTTTTTTTAGGTGGTAAAATCATCAAATGAGTCCTCCCGCCCTGGGTGGGGCGGAAGGGACTGTCAGACTCTTACTGACTAAAATCCACCCGTGTTCCTTCGGATGCCCTGTACGTTCCGGGGCCGCGGTAACCTGGGTTAAGAAAAAACCCGCGACCCCAGCAGGCATTTGGCGCGAAACACGACGCGCCACCAACCCGGGCTTGGTCCTCGGTCGGACGGCGAGCCACCCATTACTCACCGTCCGCAAGCCCGCTCCGCCGCTGTGCCCTCTGCTGATCAGAGGGACACGCGTTGGAGCGTCCACACGACAGGCTATTCGCATACGGGCAAAGAGACTCCTTAAAGAAGAGTTTTTGCCCGCATCCCAGGGTGCACCGGCCCGAAAAACTGGTCTTCCCCCCGGACGTATCCGAGAGGGAACTCCAGTCCACGGGCGCACGTGGAGGTTTCCTGCCTTAGCACCCCGAGTCCTTTCTGCTTAACTACGTCCAATTATTCCATACCCAAATCATAATTCTATTGCAATATAAGGGCCCAAAACTTTGGGTCCACCAGCTGTTTGCACATCTGGTACCGGGAGTAGGTAACGGCATGACGCACAATTGATTAAATTAGCCCTTCAAGGGTGAAACTAAGCAAACTATTAATCTCGCGTCCTGTTTTGTAAATTGAAATATTTTCTGTATTTTAATGAGAGCTGGTCACTATTAAATAATTATTTTACTAGAATCCTACCAGCGACCAATTTCAAAAATATATTTATTAAAAAATATCACACTGATTTTATGTGTTTTTCTACTAGTAAAATTAACCTTATATCCGTTGAGTACTTCCAGAGATTATGTCCTACAAACTGTTACATAAAATATTTTCTCCCTCCCCGGTTGGTGATAAGAATCGAAGAAAACAATAAATTCACTCAAACGGTTTATTAGCTATAACACCCTGTATTGTTGACTGAATTAATTTAAATAATTATACAATATAATTTTTTGACAATGGTGAAATAAACAACATTTCTTGGTGTTAACTATTTTATACAAGTAACGCTAGCCAGTTTCAACCTTTTAAATTAAGAGCTAGGGTCATGGGGAATTGGAGATAACCGGGTACTGTTCCGATGACGACTACAAAAATAAAATGTTATCAAATATCTGAACCCTACCAATTAAAGTTGCTTAAATTAAATTAATTAATGGGCGCCAGGGACTTGAAGAGTCCCGGATCCTGGAGCTGCAGATGTCCACTATTCTTCGGGATGAGGGTAGAGCAATCCCAAGATCCTTAATTTAAATTCGGTGAAGTACCAACATCAAAACCGGGTTCACCTAACACCGGTCTTATAAGAGGCGGTTTACACAGAAACCGTCTTAAGATAAACCGTAGAAATAATTGAAAGAAAAAAGGAAGTAAAAAAAAAAAACCGTCACGCCTGCGCTTTCGCTAGGCGGGGTCTGCCAGCCGCACAGTCGTCTCTGCAGGAGGCAAACGGCGTGCTCGAGGACGGGTTCCGCGTCTGGGCTTCAGACAGCACTCTGAATCCCAGCGGCGGAGCGAATCACTCGATGGGCCACTCCTGCAATCGACAATACGGAGGGCTAGGAATATAAACAAAACTAATTTGCTTTCCTCTAGGTGACCGAGCAGGGAAATCTAGCTAGTCAAAACAACAACCAATCTTTGGGGAATAGCAGGGGTTAATACTCACAGTTACTGCAGGGGAATAGCCCTTGGACTGTGGCCTCGTGTTGCTCGACTGGCTGGGCCCGCACACGAAAAGACGCAGTTTGGAATCCTGGAATAAGCGTTCAATAGATCACCAACATATTCTCTCAACTACCAGGGGAGCGCTCACTGACTAACTCCAGACCCGGTTACAACAAGATTTCTTACCTTTTAAATTAGTCGCAAGATTTAAGGCGAGCGCTTCCCAGGCTGTCTCTGAGATAAATGACTGACCTACTGTCGCTCCTGCCGGATCTGAGGTCAGGGTTCGGGTGCCAAGCCCCCGCCATTCTTCCAGACTTCCAGTAAAACATAATTAGCCGGTCACCGTGTGGGAAACACTACAACAACACAAAAACTTCACAAAAACTGTCTAAGGTCACGACCAGAAGCCGAAGCCATATTAAGCTTTAAGATCCACCTCAATTCTTTGCTCCATGATCAATATCTCGCAATTTTCAATTAATCTATCCGCTCTTTCATGGGGAAAATACCCATATTTATAACTCGGCAAAATAACCACTTTGAGCTGTCAACATTATGGACGCAAACAAAACCACAGATTAAATATGCATCGCCTTGACGAAGTTTCTAGAAGAAAGTTTATAATGAAAAAATAAAATCATTTCCGTTAATAAATTTATTTTAATTTATTATTAATTTCGTTTGTTTTCCTTTAACTGAAAATTATTAGGAAGGTGTTAATTGATATTACTTAAAAGGTTTTCGATCATTAGGTTAAAATATCGATTAATCGATAGCTGCTAACAAACTTCGCCAGGTGGCGCTTTCACTTGTCAAAACTGACGTCTGACGTAATGTCATGTCGAAAGTAAACAACAGAGCTAGGATTTTATCAAAATATTATTGCGAAACTGTTTATAAAGGTTTTAGAAAAGTGATTTATTGTTGGGAAGTGAAACTAACGATACATAGGAATGGTAAACGGATGCAGGTACTTGCTACTTTGCCTATTAGAAACGCAGCCGTGAATTAATCACCTGAGCTAGGAACAAATAAAACATTGTAACAAAACAAACAGATATTCATGTCATTAAAATGTTATGTAAAATATTTGGTTTAAATTCCGCGAAAAAGATAAAACCACGACAATGAGCGAGTGGGAAATATAATCTGCTTTGTGATTAAAAGGCTCTCAAACATTTCAGCTTTTGTTTGACGTATATTAATAATGAACGTATGCCTTTATGTGGTGGATTGTGGCACACAACGTAAACAGTAAGGCTCAGTAATAAGCTTGTCTCCACGACCACAAGCTGAGCTTTTGTTTGAGTACTTTGAAGAAAGCATGTAGGCAAAGCTCCTGTACTCATAACAACGAGTTTACAGTGACGTCGACTTAGAGTTTTCTACGTACAACTTTTGTAAACCATATTGTGTTTAGGAACATAATGCTGGCTTCTCACGGTGCGCGATATCGCGAGCTGCGACGAGCTTCGTTCGGCACGAGTCGAGTGAGTGCATCTGATCCGTAAATGTCAGAGGAGCGGATTTACAATTAGAACAGAGAGTATCGAAACTGACTATCGTATATTATCGGGTTGAACGTTTTTCCCAACTCATGTATTTCTCACTCGTTACTTTGCATACATGCATCATCTGTCTAGCCTCTAGTAGTTGATAGCTACATTGGTTTTTAGTCAATTTAATTTAATTTATGTGTTTTTATAAATATCTTACATAATTTAAAGTATATAACGAATATCTTTTTTGTGTTTCTCTTTATTTTCCATGGATTAAAAATGTACTTACATTATGTTTGAATAAAAATTGAAACTGAAACAATAGGGTTCCAATTTCCAACTTTGCCAAAGACAAAGCAGTGTTTTATAATCTTCTGAAACGCATTCCAACAATAAAATTCCAAGCATAAAATAACTATTTTCCAATCAACTTTTAAATCAAACTGAATGCGTTTGTCAAGCCAATTGATACAAACTTTCATATGACTTTTGCTTATTCACTGTGCTTACGTGCACAAGTTTGTAAAAGCTGTGCAAAGTCAGACGTAAAACAGACGTGTTCGTGATACATCAATGTTGTTGCAAAGTGCGCAAACTTTACAACACTTTTATTGCAGTTGCACTGTTAGTAAACGTACCGTGACATCACTTTTTTATTCTGCTAACTCGTTCCTTTCTTTTCACCTGCTGAATAAATCCTAGTTATTTCTATTTTCTACTACTGCCGACAAATGGGAATTAGTTTGAGAACTAATGGGAAATTATTTGGGCACGAATGGGAATTTAAGTTAACAGTTATTATGCATTACGATCGCTTTGTTCTTCCGTACTGACTGCGCGTACGTTCGCTGTGTCACACGTTACATTACGCCAGTCAGTAGCCGCCTTTAGAATAGACAGACACGGAATATTCGCTTCTCATTTGAGTCTATTCAAAATTTCTCTTTATACACGCTCTCGAGTAATTTTATCCTATTGTTATATGAATGCTGTTGCAGGAAGTTTTCAATAAAACTTAGTTACGGGAAAATAGGCAACGTTTAAGCTGTGTGCGGGATGACAATGCCTGATCCATTATTTCTGTTCTTGACAACTAGATAATTATTTTGATCTCTTAATATACTCGATATTTCACCCGGGCGGAGCCGGGGCGGGTCGCTAGTAGGGTATATTTAAATAAGCTGTCGTACTTGGAACCTTATGTGATGTTGTATTTAGTTCATTAAAGTATGAAGACCAAGCTCATTTCACGGAAACAGATAGCTTTCTACGCGAATGTAAATCTAATATAATATACATTTTATAAAATTATGTTGCATTGTTTTCCTTCTAAGAAATAAAATCCCTCTAGCACTCTGTCTCGGATATAACACGAGAGAGGAAAGATTGTACCATCACTATTCAAAATTAAAAATTATTTATTTTTGGAAGAGTTTACTTTTTCATAGCCAAAACCCAGCTCTATGTTCGTCCAAATAAGCTAACACACAAAAAAAATCGCATGCAAGTTTATGCTCATTCATAAATAAATCCCAGAACCTGGAATCCCCTGACACAGATATTATGTGCATAACTAGACCAATCCACCAATCAATCATCCCAAATTAGGTAGGCAGGAAATGTAGCACGTTGGCTGATTAGTACCCAAGGTGCGCTACAGTCTATATGAGAATATTAAACGACCTATTAGCTGCTCTACTGCCATGGACATGGAATATTTATCATAGTGATATTACCATCAGCTGCGTTCTAGAAACAGCTTTATGAATGGGGATTACGATCCGGAAAACCGGATCCGGTAACAATATATACTCTTACCGGATCTGGTAAGTGTTAACCTAATCCGGTAAGGATTTATAGGAAAATTTATCGTATTCGGTGTCCTGGTCTCGTGACTAAATATTATGGCAAATTATATAACACCGGCTAATGCTATCTGAAGTTCTTCTAGCAGAACCTATCTAGATTTGCAGTTGCAATACCTACTTGTACAATGTTTTGACTCCGAGAAATCATTAATTTCTCTTTTTATAAATTAGATAGTCATAATTACGACAATTTCGCAAACGATTCGTTTTTTTACACTTCTTTAGCTTAAAACTCATGGGTTAGAACGAAAACAGAAATAAACGACACCGTGGTTAGATCAAATCCGGCCGGATCCGATTGAACACGAGGCCGGTTTGCAATCCCTGTTATAGTATGAATTATGTAGAAGCAAAAGGTATGTAAGGAACGAAGGATAATATTATAATATGCACATTATACGCATAGTGTACATTGTCTAGTAATTAGATTCTTAGTTGTGTAATGTCTTTTGTTGTGGTCAATTCCTTATATGGTAACTATTGAATATTTTGCAATGTTGATGTCTTTGTTTTGTTTACTTTCTGCAATGATATACTGTAAAACATAAGCTATTAGTTCCTAAAATGTTATTTCGTTCACATTTTTTATTGGGAATTGGTGGTTTCGGAGATTAGCCGGCAAACTCGTGATTTATTGACTCTGCAAGGATTCTTATTTCCGAACTTCAACACATACAAACGTTCCAAAATTGTGCGTGTACGTACAGAACGACTGTTTTATAATATGAAATGGATTAAAAATCAATTATATAAATCATATTGTATCATTTTACGTAATGGAGAGGGATAATTTATTAATGCACAACTTTTGAGAGTTTTTTTTTTTACGTGGTAAAATCATCAGAGGAGTCCTCCCACCCCGGGCAGGGCGGGAGGGACTGTCAGACTTGTACTGACTAAAATCCACGGTGTCCTTCAATATCCCTTTATGTTCCGGGGTCACGGTGATGGTATAAGTCCCGCGAACGACTTTTGAGAGATTTGAATTATCAATTGAAAAAAAAAAGGTGTCTGGTAGAATGCGAAAGCCGAATTCTAATATGTTCAAGGACCTCCTTGTTTAATAAGTTAACGTATTTAAAATTCAAATAGCAGGTTAAATCCGGTAGAATTTAATTAAGTACTTTCTCCCAAAATAACTTAACATTTTCTCAATAGCAGTTGTTTTTAGAATGCATGGGTTTGCGGTATCTTAATGAAAATGTTAAAATCTCTACTTAAATTTCTCAGTTTTTAGTTAATCAAGTCTTTTGGGGATTCTCAAAATACAATCAAAATTGGCAGTAAGGATCAGAATTTTAATCATGACTTGAAAATGGCTTCTGGTTGAAACCATAAAATCAGTTATTGGAAGAAAATGTAATTCCATTTTCAAAAGATTTATTTTCAACTAGCTTATTTCAGTGGCTTCGTCTGCATGAAGTTCGTCCTGCTGGTTCGCCATAAAGATACGTTATGTCCTATTACGTTATGCGGGCGGCGAGTAAAGGACAACTCGCTGTCCGACCATGGACCATGCCGGGTCGACGGCCGCGCGTCGTGTTCCACGCGCGCCTCAAAGAACGTCAGCTTAATGACGGGGTCCCCTCTAAGAGGGCCAAAAAAGACAAAGACTCATTCCACTAACGTGACCCCGGAACATAAAGAGCTATTGAAGGACACCGTGGATTTTAGTCGGTACAAGTCTGACAGTAGGGGGTGGGAGGACTCATTTGATTTTACCACTTATATGTAACGTCCTATAATTATGTTAATCCAAGATACAACTCGAATTATCCAAAACTATCCTATGTGTAAATCTATGTTATAAACTATCTGCGTACTCAATTTCATCTAAATCGGTTCAGTAGTTTTTGCGTGAGAGATTAACAAACATCTATACATCCTCACAGACTCACTTTATTATTAGTATTAAAAAGGATAAATTGTAGAAGGTTAGATGGAATTCCAATATAAAGGGTAATGTAGAGTTATAAGTAGCAATTGGGGTGTTTATAATTATGTTGGGAGCTTATAATTATAATTAACTATAATAATAGGAAGAAGGTTTAGTCAGAAAGTAAGGATCAGTTCACACAGAGACGCGAAGCGACGCGGCGTGAAACGACGATACTTGAAATGTCTATTTTTTTTTAATAGTAAATTAAGTTAGATTTTAGTTTCCATTAAAACGTGCGCGCCGTGTTGTACTACGCCCCGGGTTGCGTCAAGTCATCAGTGAAATGTACCTTATTGTGTTATAAATAAAGTAAGATTTTTTATGATTCGCACGCCACGTCGCGTCTCAGTGTGAGTTGACCCTTAAGATAAATTGTAGAGAGTTAGATAGAATACTAATATTAGAGAGTAATGTAGAGTTATATCAAGTATAGCTTATATCAACTGGGTCAAGGCGCCAATAACGAACAAAGTCGGACTTAGTGCGAAATAGCTCTAGCATCCCTATCTATTGATGCGAATGTTAACGACTCTACTTAAGGGCAGCATGCGGGGGAGTTGGAACATAAATGTGTAATAAAACATGGCTGAACTTAAAGAAGATTCACGGAGTGGCAGAGGATCATTACTACTTCTTGTAGTGATTTATTTTATTGGAGTATCCAATGCCCGTTAATTTGTTTTACATATTTAAAGGCTTGTACACACGGCTACACATCAAGCTATACAAAACCTGTATAAGCTGACCGTTGTTTGAGCGGAAGGATCATACAAAGCGAGACCACGATAAACTGACGTGTATATATTCATAGCTTGATGTGTAGCCGTGTGTACAGGTCGCATAATTACTTTGTCATACAATTCAATATGACATATTTTATCATTTCTTTAAAAAAAAAGTGATTTTACAAATTATTAGATGTTGTGTGTCTTGCTTCATACTTACATGTTTTAACCATTTAAAAATGTGTATACGGTTTTAAATAATAGCCCATTGCAACAAATATTCTAGTACTGCCAAAAAATAAAAAGGGGCAAGCGGAGCCCCGGTAAAAAGCTACACAATAGGATATTTTGACAAAAACCTCCAATTAGCCCGCATTAAAACTATAAGGTCTATTGACTTACGAAGATATGACACTTAAAATTAGCAATATTCCACAATCAAGTATATTTTTTAAATTTCTGACGTTACAAGCGGACTTTTGAGTTCTGATCCGTTTTGACTTTGTTAATATTTATTGAAAAGTCCGTTATTTTATTTTTATAAACCGACTGATTGACTAATTAAATTTGCAAATTATTGATGCTTTTACTCGTGACATACCTACCTATTATGAAAAAACGTGTCGAACTGATCTTCATTCCGCAGATAAGTACATGAAAACGAAAATAGATCTAGAGGCCATTCAAGACATTCCTTCAACAAAAGAATACATAAAAACCTCAATGCTGACTCACTTTATGATCGATTAACAGTACTGTTTATAACGACTAAATGACAGGGCAGTTATAGTTATGTATTTATATATCTAACTTAAAATAAGCATGAAAAAGTTGGGATGGATGAATGAATCTTGATAATATTTTGCTCAGAGGTAGGCAAAAGTACTTTCATCTCGGTATAAAGTCCTCATATGATGGCCTACGGTCCTGGAAGTTTTTTTTTATCGGAAAATCATCAATTCGCCTAGAGCGGAATGGATTGTCAAACTCTTACTGAATGTGTCCCTTCAACTTGGAACACTTTGCGTTCCAGGGTCGCGGAACACTCCCTTAAAAATTCGGGTTCTTTACCAGACCCGGGAAACGAAGCTAGAGCCTCAGGCACCGCGTTCCTCTAGATCAATCACCAAAGTCCAATTCATTATGATATGACAAAGCAGTTCTATACTAAATTATTTCTTTGCTTAAAAATTATATAACATGTCTACGCGAAATTAATTTTATTTCAGTTTTTATGAGTCTACGCCAGACTATTAAAGCTATATAAAAACTAGCCGAGGTAGATCTAATGTGAAGTAAAGACAGTGTTTGATTTATGCGTTGCCTACCTTTCAAAGATTTTGTATCAATCGAACTGCATCTACGTGTTTCGTATTTCTGTTCTGTAGAATTCGATGGCGGTTTATAGCAACATTGGGGTGGTAAAATAATGTCGATTGTGATTATATTAATGTTTTTGTGTATAGGCTAAAAACAATTCATACACTCACATATGGTTCCCCGGGGAAAGGCAGAAACAACTGAGGCCAGCTGCCACGATCCTTACATACTCCTTTTGCCTCATCCACATTCATACATCTGGTCATATAACCACAACAACAATTCAATTTACATTTTAATGTACAGTTAATAATAATTATACTTTTAAGTTCCGACAAATCATACCGATATCACACGAACGGGCAGTCAAGCAGGCAAAACAATCTCCGTGCGCAAACAAACCAAATGCGCGCAAAAAACCCGCGTAAATGGACTCTGATCTTAAGTTTAATGTAAATTGCGGACCAAAAACTTGTTACGAAAATATCCAAAGATTCAAAGTCGTCAGTTATTTTTAGAATTCGAGGTGTGTGGAGTCATGGCCGCACTTGAGTCATTTGGCGGTCAATTGTACCTATTTAACATGTTTTTTACGTTCATCGTTGTTTATTACTTTGATATTTAACCTGTAAAAAGATATAAAGTTTGTACCAAACAGCATCTTTTTATGGTTAATGTTTGTTGTGTTTACTTTCGAAAAACCGTTTGGTATTCAAATATTCTAAAAGTATTAAAAAGTAAAAGTCGTTAGCATAACAAGTCCTAAGTCCCATTTTTGTTGCTGTTTTACATTTTTTAAATAGGCATTACAAACAGTCGCGATGGCTCAGAGCTTAATACTTTGCCTGTGATGCAATAGATTGCGAGTTGAAAGTTTAAAATCCGGGTAAGTACCAATGAATTTCCGATAAATTATGTGCCTACTTTACTTACCCTCTCAGTATATGCTAGACATCCCTCAGGACTGCTATGTTTAGTCTAAACCCATGTCGGAGGCCTGGAGGGTAACCTAATCAGAAGCGGCTTTACTAATGTAATAATCAACATATAGAATCAACACCACACCATAACAAAAGTTATTCCCACGTTTTTATACACTCACTTTTCTTGTTGGTTTATTTGTTTGTCGTACCGGTTGGACTTTTGCAACTCAATTTTGAGGCACTTCCCGATAATCTAGCAGGCTGAAATTTTGCACACGCTCTGATTTCAGATGACAATACATGACTAGCTAAGAAACGTCATAAAACATCCAATATGGCGGCCGCCCCAAGTTGGTGGACTAGCTGTTTGAAAACCACCCCCATAATATGGGTATCAAATGGTGACCAAGGGTGGCTACGAATTCCGTTTAGATTTTCTTCTTTATTGAGTACCGACAGTGGTGTATGAAATGGTATTAATTTTATAAAATCTAAGCTAAATAATAACAACCATATCGGTCGATCTTTAAGGTTAAGCCGCACTCACCAAGGTCGACCTGTGGTTGAGTGACCACCTAATATAATTATACTAAGTTTCCTCCATGCTTCGAAAAACATAATAAGTTGTTACAGTACTCCTATCGGCCGCAAGTCTGACAACCAGAATTACCACTTGCTTAATTTAACCCAGTAATAACTGGGTTGTGGAGATCCGTTTCCCCTTGTAAAATACTGGTATTAAGCAGCATCGTGATAGAATGGAATCAGGGAATAACCTGAAAAGAAAGAAGGCAGGAAACATTTTAATAAGCAACGAATACCTTTCCAACTTAATAAAAATACTCTTTGCAATCATTGAGCTATTATTACTACGTGTAGAGACGACACCAGGCATCACCACTGTGTCCCATCCAGGATGAGAGCGCGCGCCTAGAGCATGCTACAGAGCTTTCAAACAACTGAATGAACTTGTGCGCGTTGTCTCATCCTGGATGGGTGGTGGACACAGTGGTGATACGTGGTGTCGTCTCTATACGTAATAATAATAACTTAACACTCTTCATAATTTTAGCCTGAGAACACTCAGCTGAGGATAGGTTTTCCCTATTTCTGCCTCACTTCTGTACTCTGTGCTCTTTATCAACCTGTTCGCCACGATTTTGATGATTTATTTTCGACCCAATGCACTTTTGGACAACCTTGGTTTCTTCGAGTAAACCTTGGTCCTCATGTGCCCAAACCCTTTGTAACGCCAAGCAAGATATCACCTATGCAGCTCAGCCTTGGTCAGTAAGTCAAAGCCAGTTAACTGGAGCCAGCTAGAATGTAACGTCTTGCAAGATATCGCCTCTACAGCTCAGCCTTGGCCGGACTGCCATACCCAGTTAAGCCGCTAGCCATGCCGTCACATCTTTCCACGAGATGATGCATGATCTTGTCAGAGGATGTAACTAAAGAGTCTTTTACAGGTGAAGATGTGAATGCTGGCCATTAACATTTTACTCGATGGTTTGGAAGAGAAATGAGGAGCTCATGGCTAAATAATTACAGCCACGCAGGCCGATCTTCTGGGTTAAGCCGCGCTTGCCTAGGTTGGTCTGTGGATGGGTGACTATCTGTCATAGCAAGTTTCCTCCGTGCCTCGGAAAGCACGTAAAGCTGTTGGTCCCGGCTGTCATTTGTAGATCTTTGACAGTCGTTACTGTTAGAAGCTCTAAAGTCTGACAACCAGTCTCACCATGGGGTATGGTATTACCTAGTTACTGGGTTGTGGAGGTCCGACAGGCAGTCGCTCCATGTAAAATACTTATATCCAGTTGAATCTGGTTTGACTGGAAGCCGACCCCAATATAGATGGGAAAAGGCAGACAGATGATGGTTTGGAAGAGAAATACAGCTGTCATCTGTTGATATAAAAGAAAAGAAAGTGTAGCCTAAAATATTTTCTCCGCTGAGTACTAGTAATATATTGCGTATAATCATCTCCCGTATCGTAGTCCTACACCTTATAACATCTCAGGAAAATCTATTTTATTTTAATCCTAACTTAAATCAAAGTTATGTAAATGCTAAAAAGTTCTATTTATCCCAATTCCCTTAGACACGTCGAACCTATTTCGTAACACAAGAACAGATCTTTCGTTATTACGGACAAATCTGTATTCATCTTACATTCGCTAGAGCCAAGGAAAAATACAATTGACAGACGAAACCTTAGGTATGAATGTGACAAGGTAGTGTGTGGTGTATAGGACAATATTATTGGAACTGTAACTAAACGATACTAGCGGTAGTTGAAATTTAATCATAATTTACATTAAAATTTAAGTTTGAAGCTTTCTGCAATTCGTAATTTTCTTATAAAGGCATACAAAGCTCTTGTTTTTTTTTATTTAACTTTGGCTAATATAAAGAAAAGACTCGTACAAACCAACCGTTCAGACATGGAATTCTATTCCGAGAGTGGAAAATTAAATGATCACTAATTTTTTTTTTGGGTTTTTGTTTTTAACGTTGCCCCCACACTAGAAATTTCAAGAGACACTTATCCAAGGCGCTCTGAAACTTGATTCATACTTAAAGGGACGGTCTTTTCCGAGTCCTCTCACACCATTTGTCTTACATTGTCTTCAGAATTGTTTCCGAGAGCGGGAGAACTAGCAAACTACCTCCGGCTTCGTCTATAAAAAGGGAACGTGGATATGTTTTTTTTTTATTTTTGTGTGGGAACAATGTATGTTGAACTTTTATTGTGCTGCCATTTCCTAGGCTTGGAAGTTTTATATTTATTGAGATTTGGTACGCCCACACTTATTTTCTTCAAATTTATGTGGCTTTGTACTCGTGTATCATAATAAAAAATAAATACAGAGACCTTATTAGTGAGTTACTCCAAAAAGGCCAAGAGTCTAGTGATATTAGCGTGCTTGCAGGACCAAAATATGTATGAAAGTGGGCGAGGCGAAAGTTTGTAATGATCGTAGCAGATGGCGCTTTGTAGGTTTTGTCTACCCACATGGGAAAAAGGCGTGAATCAATGTATCTACGTATCAAGTGTATGAGAATTCAGTCCGATGACTTGTCATGAGAACTTGATATTTTAAATACATCAAATCTTAATAATTATTCGAATTCGCGCACTTCTCTTATAAATTAACATATTTTTTTAGGTTTTTAATAAAATTAATTGATGATAGATAAAAATGTTAATTATAAGTAAAGAATAATCTTATTTATAGTTCGGTTTGACGCCTTTACTTAGGCCTTTTTTTTTTAGCTTCGTTAAATCATCAAATGAGTCCTCCAACCCCGGGCAGGGCTGGAGGGACTGTCAGACTTGTACTGACTAAAATCCACGGTGTCCTTCAATAGCCCTTTATGTTCCGGGGTCACGGTGATAGAAATAAGTCCCGCGACCTTTACTTAGGCCTACAGTTCATTTAGCCGTTCGACAGACGTGGCCATCCCAGTCCTATATGTTAAACTAATAGTTACTCAGCTAATAACAAATCCAATACGCAACTGTGTTATCTCGCAATAATATTCTGCAGAATAAAGTATCGATGGCCTCCGTGTAAACGAGGGGCACGTAAAGCTGAAAAAACGCAAAAATAACTTTGAAACACGTGTATTTTTTTGCTAAATCCTCTTTCGATATAAAGTCATGCTCACGATTATATGCCTATAACAATTTTGCCCGAGACAGGAAGTAATGAAGGACACATTGCACAAGATCTATTTTTACTCACGTCTAGAGCTACAATTTATGAACAGGTTCAGACAAGGTAAAGTTCAGATCAATTTATAAGATTGTATTATTAAACAGTAATGGATAGCTTCCGAGCACCGGTTTATAAATAATATATTTATTTTATGCATTGATTTCTGATATGCGACTCTTATGTAAGTCAGTGTGTATATTTTTGTTTTAGCCAAAATTAAGAAGCAGGTTTAGATAAACAGGTTCTAATTTTAAAAGGATTTGTTATAAGTATATGACAGGCTATTTTAACAGAAAAAGGAAAATAACTCTCCTTTGACTTCTATCTCTGATTATAAGTGATGTTGTGGTCGACGAATAAGCACGATTACTTAAAACTTAGGTTACTTTTAAGTAAGGTGTGCATATAGTAAAAAAAACCGGCCACGTAAGAGTGTACTTTACTAATTATTTTAAATGTTTTTAACGGATCTTTACGAAAATCATCTTGCATTGAAGATTTTTATTAGTATCGGTAAAAATACTCACAAATATTAGTTAGTTTTACGTTTTCAAAGACAAAGACAAAGACATTTATTCGTTGAATATGGTAGGGACAGAGATGTTATAAAATTATTTAGATCAGCATATCCACCGCACAAAGCGGCATACGAATATTAACAATTAGTTATACATTTTATAACCATTATACACATTCTAGTTTTACATAACAAAATAACTTATACCTATATTATTTTTTCAACAAAAATAAAAACAACACAATATCAAACTAAGTAAAAACAAACATCAAATAAAATAAAATACAGAAATAACAACTTTGGCATGAATATAACAACTTATGTGAGACTAATATTTATACTGATTGCACGTCTTCTAAAAATTCTTTTACCGAGTAAAATGTATTTTTAAGAAGCCATGATTTCAAGTTTTTTTGGAATTTATGTAGTGGTAATTCTCTTATTTTTTGTGGAATATGGTTATAAATTTTAATGGCCATCAGGTAACTATTTCGATGATGTAGGGTACTATTGCAGAATTGGTTTTTTAATTTTGTTGGGTCTCTTTTTATGAATCTATTGTCTTCGGCTACAGTGGAAAAGAAATGGGAATGTTTCTTAACAAATATACCTATTTCTAGAATATATGTACATGCCAGACTTAGAACCTTTAACTTCTTGAATATCGGTCTACAACTCTCATATGGAGGGACACCCGTGATTGCCCTCAGACATTTCTTTTGCGCTAAGAATACTCTTTGAATATATGTCGAGTTTCCCCATAAGAGTAATCCGTACCTCAGCACAGATGCTACATAGCCGTGATAGGCATTGAGTGCGGCTTTTTCGTTCGCTGTCTTGCGTAGTTCTTTCAGTGCAAAAACAAATCTGTTTATTTTTTTACATAAATTGTCAATATGCATTCCCCAATTACAGTTCTGATCTAATGTTAGACCTAAAAATTTAATGCTACTTTCTTTATTGATAATTTCATTATTCTGTACTAAATTAATTTGTGCTGGATTTTGTTTGATATTTGCAAATTGTATATATTTTGTTTTAGATAAATTAACTTTAAGGTTGTTATAATTTAGCCAATCAATTATATTGTTAACAGTTTCGGATACTTCTTGTTGGTGTAATGTTTTATTGGATTCCGGTATTATTACTGACACATCATCTGCAAAAAGTACGCATTTATGTTGAGTTATATTTGGTAAGTCATTAATGTATAAGAGGAAGAGGAGGGGTCCAAGGATACTTCCTTGGGGCACACCTGACCCATTGTGTCGAAATAGGGATCTATGTGACGTTGCTACAAGATCGTCGTTAATATGCGTTACCTCAACACACTGTTGTCTACAACTTAGATAGCTTTTTAGCCAATTTAAAGCAGGCCCTCTGATACCATACCGCTCGCATTTATCAAGGAGAGTTTTATGGTTAACGAGGTCAAAGGCCTTGCTCATGTCAAGGAAAACAACGGACACAGGGCGTTTTTTATCTATACTATCTGTAATAAACCTAACCAGAGAGAATGCAGCCAGGGTAGTTGACCTTCCTTTTTGAAATCCATTTTGTTCTTCACGAATAATTTTGTGTTTGTTTATAAAATGAATTAGACGACTATGCATTAATTTTTCATAAATTTTTGAGAATATCGGGATGAGCGTGATAGGCCTATAATTAGACTTCTCTAGGGTACTATTACTTTTATGAAGGGGTTTGACTATTGAAATTTTCAATTTATTAGGAAAGGTACCTTCAAATAAAGATAAATTAACTGTGTGACACAATATTGGGGATATGATTTTAGCACATCGTTTTAATATATCTGTGGAGATCTCATCATATCCTACCGACTTTTTATTGTTTAAGGACATAATTACACGAAACACTTCCGTGTCAGTACATGGATTCAAGAATATGCTTTCGCTGTTCCGTGTGGGTTGGGTTTTACAGGTATTTTTGGCAGGTTGAGTGGTTGTATTAGATATATCAATGAAGAAGTTATTTAATGAATTGGCTATTTCAGTTGGGTTGCTTAAGACAGAGCCATCGTGATTTATAGCATTGATTTGATTAAATGTTTTGTGAGCGTCTGTTCTATTTTTGATGATGTCCCATGTGGCTTTGTTTTTATTTTTAGATTTGAGTATATAATTAAGGTTAGAATTTTTCTTTGAGTGGAGAACGCAAGATTTTAATATTTTGTTATATTTTAAATACTTAGTCCGTATTTCATTATTTTTATTTTTAGAGTAATACATCTTTTGAAGTTGTCTCTTATGACTGCAAGATTTCCTAATTCCTTTCGTGATCCATTTAGGTGATGTATTATTGACAGTTACTTTAGTTTTCCTTAAGGGAAAACATAACTTATAGTACAATAAGATATTTTCGTGAAATATGTTGAAACTCTCATTAGCGTCCATGTTTTCTAGAACGTCGTTCCAAGACAAGTTCCCAATAGTTTCTAAAAATTTTCTGATGTTATCGTCTGAGTAATCCCTGTTTATTTTAAACCAGTATTTTAAGGCAGGTTTCGTCTCATCAACTGGGAAGGTTAATGTCTGGCATGTGTTATGATCTGATAAGAAAACTTCGTGTGTAGTTCCAGTTGAATTTTCTATGTTACTTATAATCTGATCTAGGCAAGAAAGTTGGCGTGTTGGTGAATTAATATGAAGATTTAACCCATAGTTGGACAAAATATCTTTTAGTTTGGTTGTATCATTGTTTACTTTTAATGTATCAATATTTAAATCTCCTGTAATGATAATACGTTTTTTTCGTTTGAATAACTTGTGCAATAGTAAGTCTAATTTTTCAAAAAATATAAAAGTGTTTGAATTTGGAATTCTATAAATACAAATAACAATACATTTTAGAGAAGGTATCTCTACTCCACAACATTCGAAAAATTTCTCAGTACATAAGTCCTTAGGTAGTACTATATTCTTAAACTCAAACATTTTATGTACTAGTATACAAACACCTCCGCGCTTTTCTCTTTTCCTTGAGAACGAGCATGCAAGATTAAAGTTTTTAAAATTAATATTTAGTTCATCGCCTGCTCTTACAAATGTTTCCGAAAAGCAAAGAATATCTATATTTACATCATTATTAACTAACTCATTTAAACACATTTGGACGGAATCAATCTTATTAAGTAAACCTGCTATATTCTGGTGAAATAGCGTAGCTGTATACTCAAAGTTACATTCTATATTATTATTGGTCACGAAAAAGATTATCAGCATTAGAATTGTTATTTATTTGTTTAAAGGAAGAATTCTGGCTTGTATGAATTGAGAAATAATATGGAATAGTGCCTTTTTTTGGAGGGGGTCTGGATACAATCTTAATTACTTTAGGCTCAGTATTCGGACAAGATCTTAAAGCTAAGTTATTAAAGTCACTTCTGTCTATCAAATTATTGATTCGATTACAAGTGTCATACAAGAATGCCTTTTTATATTTTGTGAGATTCGATAATGTTAAGAAATTACATTGCTTATAATTATTGCAAATACCTTTTAATAGGTTATTGAGCTTCCATTCATTTAAGTACGGGTTATATGTAACTCCTAATATAATAATGTTAATAAATTTAAGCTTACTTAATAACGCAGCCAACTCCATCGTTATTTTCGTGGGATTTTTATCGCTCTGGGCAAGACTCAAAATAACCTAATTTTCAGACGCGTCTTCAATATACTTATTACAGTCTTTGAGAATTTCTGAAGTTTGAGCATATGGTTTTATCATAGAAGATATTTTGTATTGGTCTAATTTAATATTCTGTCTCGTACGCACTAAAATGTCTCCTAGCCCAGCACATTGTTGACCACCAAATATATATATCTTCCGGTATTTACTCGTTTCGGGACTACTATCTCCATCTATTGCATTTTCTTGAAACGAATTCGACAGTTTGTTGATCGGTCGAATGCATGTCGCGGTATCGCCATCTGTTGGTGTTTGGTGGGAACTACTCGTGGCAGCACTGTTTTTAGACTGCAATTGTTTTTTATTAAAGGTCTGTTTATCTACATATTGAATATTAAAACTTAAAAGTTTTTCTTTGGTTGGAGAGATGGGTCCAGATTTCTTCTGTTGGTCTTTCTCCTTAGTATTTTGAGAGTTCGCATTAATTGCTTGACTTTGAAATGATTGTGGAATGGTATTTTGTTGTTCCGCTGTTTGCATTTTCAATGCACTATTTTCATGTAGTAAGCTGTCTATTTTTTTCTGAGCTTGTTCTAATTTTTCTTTAAGTTGTTTTATAACTTCGTGAAGCGTTTCGATTTCAGTGATCTCATTCCTAGTTGACAAGTCTGGCAGACTTTTTGACAAGTAATCATCGGCGGATAGTGTTGATTGGAAGGAATCATTAAATGATTCGTTCATCATTGATCTTTTTTTTCTAATAGTTACATTTGCGTAATCCATTACGTTTACTGCACGTATAATTCGAGATCAAAAGAAAAAAAAAATACAAAAAGAAAATCCTTCACTGCGGTTCGAACTTGGACCTCTTATACAACTGCGCTTACTTCGCGGAGTTAGCCACGAGAGCTTCTAGCTTGCGAGCGAAATAGTCGTATAGTTCGCTAGGACATAAGTTCGTTATGGGACGCGTAGGAAAGATCCGTTTTTTAAAAAATTTTGAATGTTTAATTTTTGTTACACAATATTTTGGTAAAATCACTTGAGTTTTGAATTATATCACTTAGAACAGTTAGTTTATAGCATTTAGACGTTTGAATGCAGTGTTTTTTAAGCACTTTCAACATTTATCACTGTTTGATTACAAATGCACTGGTATTTCGTTTATTTTTATTTTTTTTATATGTTATTGTTCATATAAGCTGCTGCAAACATTTTCTTGGGACTATTGTTCGTTTATGTACAAGATGTCAACAGTTTTATACACTTTCATCACTATTTAATATTTTTAAACTATTTTTAATACGGAGCTAGTTGTTCATCGTGACAGTGGCGCCACCTCCCACCTTTCAAATAACTTTCTGTAGTTTCTGCTTACCTCCATGGGAATTTTCTCCAGTCCAGTTGACGACCGTGTTAATCGCATCGTCAGTGGCGTTATTAAGACTTCTTATGCACAGGTGTAAGGCCACTTGAAATACTACAGTAAATGGGCCATGGCCCTTTCGCATTCACAATGCTCATTTTGTAGCTATTTATAAGAAATACATATTATTTGTAAATATCTTTAAAAATTCGCATGAAAGTTCATCCTATTTTTTTTTCTTTATTCTGATCTCTGCTCTTCTAAGACGTGTATAGCATTCACTACGTGAATTTCTTTATCGAAACATTAACCCACACTTAAAATTTCTCCTTTTATGTATAAGGCATCGATACAAATTTAAACTCACATACATGTCTATACAACAGCTAAATATTACGAGAACTAAGTCATGTTTTTCTTCAATTTTCAAAACAGCTAAAATGGCTTTGTTTAATTACATAAACAACAACAAAGAACATAATGTACTTGGTAGATAAATTATTCATTAGAGTTAAAGAGCCCTTTGTCTTATTCCCGCTGATGAAAGCAATTAAAGATAAATAATGTTAATAGTTTTGGTATAAATGTTTTTGTAAGACTAAGTCAAACAACAGTTGCTTCTTGGAATATTTTGATACACATTTAAAATGTTTTCTTCTCTCCTGTAATTTAATAACAATTGTGCCGGTCTAAAAAGGCCACTAAGTTATATGAAAACATGTCATGAATAAAATAAAAAACCGTAAAACGGTCACTAAAATGACAACTGATTTATTACAATTCTAAGCACACAATTCATTTTGTTTCACAGTTTCGTTTTGAGAATCATAATGGTCCACAAAACACATAGTAAGTCTATGTGTATCGTCAAATAAAAGTTCCTAACTATCTAAGTAAGAGACCAACCAATAATGGTAGGACCATCTATCTGTTCCTTTCCGACATAATACCTTTGGCGAGACCATGAGAGTGAGGTTTACCGATTTGAACTCCACCGGAGAGCGATCAGGCGCAGTATCATTGGCTTAACGTGCTTTCTGAGGCGCAGGGGTATCATTCCACCAGTAAAGAAATTCATATTGGGGAATCCCAATGTAATTTTAGCCCGATCCGGTAATCAGGAACGCTTAGCAGTCTCAACTACGTGTCTATACCTTAAATAAGATGATAGATGATTGATTTACTCTATCGGTAAAATCCATTAGGCAGTAACTATTAATAATAATTCACTTTGCCAAATCCGCTTAGGTGTAAAAGCCAAGGCGGCGCTTGCTAAAGCCTGTCATCCACTTTCTGACTTTTATAAGCCTCTGTCAAAGTGAAAATAGCAATGGGGCAAAATAACGGGCAAAGCTACTTTTTCTTTGACATCTGTTTTACATTAACAAACCTGACTTCGTCGAATTATTTTGTTTGAAAAATGAAAATAAAAGGTTTGATTGTAAAATAAATGAGATGTCATTTGGTCCTTATGGTATGGGATATATGACAGGGCCCCCTCACAGAGGGCCATAGCCTGCCGGGGTCGCGGGACTTATTTCCATCACCGTGACCCCGGAGTCATTTGATGATTTTACCACGATAAAAAAAACAAAAAGGTATGGGATATCGAAACACCTTGTATTACGAACCGATTGCCTTAGTTTTATGCATCCTCGCGGACGAGGAGCATAAAATTCCAGTAAAATAAGTAGCTATAGTAATCGAATATTTCTAAAAAACCTCCTAAGTGAAAGATTTTGATAGAAAAACCGGGCTCAAACAAAATCAGCTTTTTATAACTCTGAAACGTTTTCTGAACCTATTTGCATTGGCTTCAGAAATAGGATCGAGAAGATATAGAAACTTGGCTAGTAAAAACTTCACACCAATGTCCTTTTAGGCCACTGAGCAATTTGCATAAATTACTTTTTCTATATTTTGCTTCAAAATCAGTAGCTTTTTGCGGAGATTTGAAATCGGTTTCATAAAACCGGCTTCAACCTTAAGATAACAGATAAGCAGTGATTGATGATTTGTTTAGTTAAATTTTACCTAGCTATAAACATTGTTTAAGTTTGTTTCTTGATTGAAAAACGAATAAAAACAACGTATTGGTAGAAGAAGAGCAGCATATTTGAGATACTGCAGGTAACTTGGAATACCAGGATATCTCAATTAATATAAACGTCATCTGTGTTTTTCTCCTACAATCATAAAGTTACATGACGTACGATCTTGACATTTCTGTAGTGAGCCACATGGGAACGAAACGTCTGTTTTGAAAACCTTATTGGTAAGAATTCAATCCTTGATAATCATTAATGTTGATATGCAAACTATTATTGTAATTGTTTAAACTGTTAAGTGGTCTTATTAGTTTGTGATTTTGCTTTTATTTTGTAAATATTTCTGGCATTAAAAAAGTTAATGTTGTTTTAGATTAGGATGTCATGTTGTTAATTTGGAATACTGGAAGTGAATACAATTTGATGTTGTTAATTTTTCAACAAGCTTGTAGAAATCAGTAAGGATGTTCTGTCATTACTGCAAGGATGATTGTAAGTCCAAACTAAACATGGATCTGAGATATTGAGGTTGATTCCAAAGTAATGATTATTGTGGGCGATTTTGTTACAGAAATATTTAATTTACATATAACATTCATATTGATTACCTACAAAAAGACTGGAACGCTGTTAAATTAGGTACAAAAACAATAGTTAGAAAAAAACGGTAAGCATTTGTTAAAGCAAAGCGGTGAATTTAATTTGGAGTAAGTCTACTATTCCAAATTACCTGCACACTAAGTCAAATCACGCTTTCGAAGTTTTCTATAAAAATTTAAATTTTGAGAAGGTTCCTCATTTTTGTTTGGTTTGATAGCTTGTATTATTAAAGATAAATAAATTACAAACAATTAAATGCATTTTTTATTGGAATAACTCATTTCTTGTTCAAGTTATTCTTAAAAAACAAACTGGTATTCCAAATATGCTTCACTTCCTCTAATGTTAAATTACCATAAGGTGATAGATCATGACATGTCTTAAATTGAGTAACGGATAACTTTGACCTAAGGCTGGGTTCATTTTTGTAAATTGTAAACTATAGAAAAAAAAAACATAACAGCTAGCAGCAGCATAGCTATTGGAGGGCACAGTAAATTTTAGCCAGCACAAGTCTGACATTCCCTCCCACTCTGCACTGGGTGGGACGACTCATTTGATGATTATACCAGACAAAAAAAAAATTGTTACTCTAGTTTATGAACTATCTACGCACCAAATTTCATCCAAATCCTGCTAGTCATTTAAGCGTAAAAGAGCCAAAAACATACATACATTAATCCATCATAGACTTTTACATTTACAATATTAAGAAGATAGATTGTGTAGGAAATAATATGAAAAAAAAAATGCCGTGTCGTTCGACAGGGGAGAATGAAAGAAGAGCTAAACACGTTGTTGAAGCGACGCAAAGTATATAAGGTCAGTAGAGGTTTTACTGTGAGTATTGACCTTAATGCACTTTATAAGCATTGGCTGTATCAAGCTGCTCAATAATATTTGAAAAATATTAAAAATAAGGAGGTATTCCAGTTAGGGCACCTGGCACCTGCGAAAAATTTTGATAGGAGCCTTATGTCGAATATATAAGGTACCAGTAACTCAGGTGCCATTGTCAGCGGGTGCCCTAAAGATGTAGAATTACTGTCTAGCGAATGAAAATAAACAATTGTAAAAAGTGCACGTTCCCGTCGATACGTATTTAAAACTATAAATATTTATTATTAGGATATTATAAAGATCCCACCACAGTACCGTACGCACTGTGTGTGTCCAGATGTTTGATGAAATAGTGCGAAGCAAAAGGATCATACATATGGTTTGATCATTCTAGAAGGCCATGTTTCTGCATGTTCCTATGAGAAGAATGCGTGTGTTTATGTAGATACGTTAACATACACATTTTTACATTACCTACACATGTTTTAGATAAAAACGCGTAAGGTACTAGTTTCTTTTTTAAATTCTGTTTGGCCTTCGAAACCAGCTGAGCGACCGAGCTCAACTCTCATGAAAATAGAGTAAAATTATTTTCCCAGAAATGTATTTGTTGTCTAGTATTTTTCAACCTTTTTCGTCGAAATTTGCAATATTCCTCGGAATCGGTTGAGTCGGTTACGATACGTGATTCCGACTATGTGTATTTTTAAATGTTGCCATATTCTACGTTTTTTTCCTGTGTACCGGAACCGTTTATTTATAAATTCAAATATTCGCAACTGCATTCGCATTCGCGAATGTGAAAATCAAAAATTCGTTACATCACTAAAACCTACACAAACAGCATGACCAGGAACTAGCTGTAATATTTTTTAATCAGTAATCAAACCCGCGATCCATAACGCAGCATTCGATGGCTCAGCCACTGTGCCATCTGTGCCATTGTATATTCACAAAATTCACAATAAAATTAAAATATTGCTTTGTAAATAATATGTAGTATGAAATTACAAACACTACATAATATAATGTAATATTTTAATGCGTAGAAAATTACACTACGTACCTATGCTCTTTACAAAATGTTTAACAAGCTAAAGTATTTTTGTAACTTGTTATTCTAGTATTTTTACTAAAAATGCGAAACAAAGTTTATTTTTGGAGCTTGTTAATATATTGCTAACGACGGAACGTTATATTTTTTTAACTCGCTGTAGTTATAATAATCAAAAATATGTTAACATAAATCAATTTTTTTATACGTTATAAAAATAAGTTATAAATATAATATAATAAATCGTAGACCAGCCGCTCTGTCTTAAAATATAAAACTACTTTATTATTGGTATAAAATTCCATAACGGATTATGCAGATTTCATTTTTAATGAGGATGTCAACTTAAGAAACGAAGTACAACTCAGATTCCAACGACGATTGTTTAAAACAGAATTCTATCTTCGATATACAGGGTGAATTTTTCAACTGGGCGTGGATGGCTACTTTCGAAACTATGAGGAATATCGAAAAACGTTGAAAGGAGTCTCGAGGCCGATTTTGACGAAAACTAAAACTGCATCATTGGATTTTAGAAAAATCAAAAATCCTGACCAGGAATCGAACCCGCTGATTTTGGAAAAAAAATCACAACCTGTATTATTACACCGTTCGATAGTGTTGCTATTAAGGATCAAATTCTGGGAAGTAATCATATACGGAAAACTTAAGGAAATGGCTGATTTTTATGAAATTGCTATTTTTCCATGTTACTTTACATCTACTGAGCCATAATTTATTCGAAATATAAAATTTCATTGTTTTCAATGTCTCACTGGATTTGACGTTTCAACAATCCCACTGTACTTAGCAATACGACATTATTGAGTTGAACTAAAAATAGCATTATTTTAAAGAAGAAACGGTAACTTATGTTTCAAATACAGTCTTTGCCTTGAAGATTAATCAGTTTTTTTTGTAATTATGCTTTTTCCTTAAGTTTGCCGTATATGATTACTTCCCAGAATTTGATCCTTATTAGCAACGCTATCGAACGGTATAATACAGGGTGTGATTTTTTTCCCAAAATCAGCGGGTTCGATTCCTGACCAGGATTTTTGATTTTTCTAAAATCCAATGATGCAGTTTTACTTTTCGTCAAAATCGGCCTCGAGACTCCTTTCAACGTTTTTCGATATTCCTCATAGTTTCGAAAGTAGCCATCCACGCCCAGTTGAAAAATTCACCCTGTATATAAATAAAAACACAAAAAGTGCAAAGAAACTTTCCTTTCAGAAGCCGGTAATTTTGTTTTTATTTCATTGACTGTTTACCAGTGATATATGAAATAAAAGTAATTTGCACTTTTCTGTGTTTCTTTCATTTATCTTTTTTTTCAAAAATATTATTTTGATTTACTCTATTTAATTTTGATATTCCTCGTCAATTATTTAGAGGCTGTGCAGGTGTGATGGTACGATGTGTAATTGAACAATACGTAAATGCGATATCAACAATCGCGGTTAATTTGGGGTTTACAATAAAATACACTAAAATATAAAAAGAAACACTAAGGTAACCTATATTTTCGAACTCTTCAAAAGAATGCATTTGCATTCGTGATTATTTGCAAGTTCTCACTTAGTTCAACAGTACAGTAAACTATTATTTATTCCGATCAGTAAGTACTTCGAGAAGTTAATATTACATTTCAAAGTGAAGACCAATCTTACAAAGTGGGTAATGTAATGGGTCTACTGACATGCTGTCTTAATATTCTAAACACGGGAGCAAACTTTAGCGTAATTTGGCCGATGACATGCCTACAGAATGTATAATAAGAGCATTGTTTAAATAGACACTGGCGATAATTTACAGCACTTACGAATAATTTTTTACTAAGGCGTGGACGCGGAACTGTGAGGTGGACGTAACAGAAGAGGGAGACGAACGCAAGAGGGCTCAAAATTGATTCTTATTAGGCTAACTTAGGTTAACTAATCGGTAATCAAAACGATTGTCTCATTAACAAAAGTTATTGCTGAAATATTAATCTGGTATACGATTATTACTGACTTATCAATCAGACAGTTTAAGGCCAGTATTGCAGAACGCACTTTAAAACTCTAGTGTTACTAAAAACTAGTTTCAACCAATCAAATGCCTTGATTCTAGTTTTAAATAATGCTTGAGTATTGGATGACGTTCTGTAGTACGGGCCATAATGTAAAATTTTCGAACTTATATATAATCTAAAATAAAGGTAACACAGTAAACAAGCGAGGGCAACATACTCGTAGGTAAATCTAATACATAGTTTAAACCAGTTTCGAATCAAAAATTTGTATATTTTGGATCCAAAACTGGTTTACAATGACCGAGACTGGTTTTATTTATCCATTAAAAATGGTGAATACTAGACATCTCAAATTATATTAATAATGTTGTAACATGCAACTTCCTATTTTTTTTCTCTTGCACAACGAAATCCATAATTATTTTCAATAGTTTTATGTAGGTAATGCCTATGAAAAAACTGTTCCGATTAAAAAAAAAATGTATTATTTAAAATACTAACTATGATAAAAGGACAAGATTAACAAATCGTCAAAAACTTCTTATGCAAGTATGTTTTCCGACTTCTTACAGACGCTTGGACCGATGTGCAATATTATATTATTTATTCCTTGAAGGGATACAAAGTCTATGAAATAAAAAACAAGTTAAAATTAAACTTTTTGAAAAATATAAACTACTTTCTATGTAAGTACCTACTTTTAAAATTCGATTATAATCTTACGATATTTTCTTTTTGAGCAAGTTTTTATTTGACATCAAAATATTATTTCTAAAACGTCGCATTTCTTTGACAATTTGTACCTATCTAAGTGAATAATTATTTTAAATTCATTTATGTGCCGTGTATAACTAAAATTTTGCCATCCTTTCATTAATTCAGTGAATCTGGGCCACTGGGCTGCCACAGTGCCACTTGAGTATTCTTGTAGAAAGTGAACACTAAGGAAAAAGGGAAAGGAAAAATCTTTGAAAATTTATTTTCTGAGGAGATTAAAAAGTAATAGATACTCAAAACATTTTCACCAAATTCGTCATAATATAATCAAGAAAATCACATCAAACACGAGACCGTTTTAAGTATCAAATAATTGATACTTTGTCATGTTAATCTTAGATGCATTGTGAATAACATTTTTTATAGGGCTATTATTAAAAAGACGTGCAAAATTATTTTTAAACTAGCGTATAACCTAAATGGAGCATTAAGTTACGAAGCAGGGGAATAGATAAGTAAAACTTTAATTTAACTCAAGCAGCCCCCACCCGGTTTCATAAGGAATTCAATTTTTGACTTCATCATCTGATGATGATGATGAGATGATTGTCAGCCATTAAGGACGTCCACTGCTGAACATAGGCCTCCCCTTTTGATCTCCACATGTACCGGTTGGAAGCAACCTGCATCCAGCGTCTTCCGACGACCTTCATATGGTCGGCTGTCCACCTTGTTGGTGGACGTCCTACGCTGCGCTTGCTAGTCCGTGGTCTCCACTCTAGCACTTTTCGACCCCATCGACTATATTTTTGACTTACCCGGTGGATTCTCTGGTTCTTTTTCATTATAAACACAAAAGGGTTACTTTTCATAATAACAAATCCGAACGGAAGATATTCGTATTAGGGGTGACGACCTTTATTTATATTCGTCGTACGATACCTTAAACTAACCACAATGGTAGAAGATCCAGCAACAAAACTCACTTAAGTAGGTTATGAAAGAGATAACGCTAAAAGAAATTGGCTGATCTCTAAGTATGATATTTTATGTGGCTGGTACCTGTAACACATTTAATGTAACTTATTGTCTTCTGTGACTATGTCCTGTGATGTTAGTATTCATTAAATATCTAGTGCTGTACCAACTATCTTTTATTTCATTTTGTACCGTAGGCAAAACAAGTCTAGGGTCTATAATCTGGATCTTATTTGCGGTTGGTTTAGTATGTCTTCTTCTTTCACATTTATCTTTATTCTTTTACTGTGTATGAATATCATATTCCAACGGGATAACAATAAGACATTATAAATATCCATCGGATACATCTAACAAATAAAGAATCAGTGAGTATAACTTCAAATGTTACTGGAATCTCTCATGATTTTGTAATTATTGCCGATTTTCTTAAATCCAAGTACAGTATTTATAATTTTTGGCAACTGAATATAATAAAATTTATGAATTCTGTGTGATAAATCAATGTTAAAACGAAACAAGAATACCCACGCACAGACTTAAAGATCTTTGATTATATTACTAGCTACAATATATTACAGATTTATCCAACTAGCAACAGGCAATATTTTATGTATTGTTTCCAAAGTTTTTGATTAAGCGAAAAACCTATTCTTAAAACCAGTTTTTTCAAACGATCATCGCATTCAATATTGACAAAATGTTAATCAATTGACAGCCCACACATTACCACAATGCAGTGGGTTAAATAATCTGGAAAAATGATACAATTTTAAAATAAAATGTTAGAGGAGATCGTGCATACGATACTCCCGAGCACGCGGACATTAAGGTGTAAAAAGAAACTATTTGGCAACCGAGCAAACAATAGGAAGAGACGAGACTTAACTACAGATGGAGAAACAGATGAAAGTATTGGAGAACTTAATCTATCTATGGACAATGCTGAAACACACGCGCTTAAAAAACCGAGATTCAAAGTGCCAATATTGATGTCATTCCTCATTTTCTATGTATGTGTTATAAATGTGATAATCTCGTGTGATGTTAGTATAAGTGATGTAAATAATAAAGAACGAAAAGGAGGTCTTTATGACCGCGAAATGATTAGAGAGATGCCGAAATATCGGTATGGACACAAGCACGATGGCTACGACAGTTACGGAAAGAATCTACGGAAAGGTCGAGCGTCCTCTAAAAGACAGACTGATGATGCTAAACCAGATAAGTACGGTCCAGAAGCTCAAGATTTTATTAAGTATTATTCAATTTACTATAAGGATAAAGATGATGTACCAAATGCAACAGAATATCCAAGTTTTTTTCAAATGGGGAATTACATCCAAGATGACTCGCGAGCTGTGGGTCATCCGCATGATCTCGCTTCCCATCCGTATTTTGTGAAAAACATTCAGTTTAACTTGAGGCCAGAAAGGCATTTGTTCAAGGAAAAGATTATAAAACTTGGTGTGTTGTTACCTGCTGATGCGAATCAAATATTTTCGCTCGGGAAAGTTTTGCCCATCATTGAGATGGCAATCCCAGCCGTTACCGGTCCCGATGGACCTTTACCAGGCTGGACTATACTGGTGGACTACAGAGACACTAGGTGCTCGTCGGTAGAAGGACCTTTGGCTGCTTTTGAATTCTACGTCCATGAAGCTGCTGGTAAGCATTTGTTCACTTTAGAAACAATAACTCTCTTTGTGAAAACTTGAATTAAATTGAAAATTTAGTTTTGAAGTTTTTTTTTGTATTAGGACAGTCCAAGATTGTCAAGTATAATATACATTTCAGATGCGTTTATCGGGCCTGGTTGTGAGTACGTGATAGCACCAGTGGCGAGGTATGCAGGACCTTGGGGCATACCGGTCCTGACTGCTGGGGCTCAAGCAGAGGCTTTTGGGTACAAGCAACCAAGTTATGGGACGTTAACCAGGATGATGGGAAGCTACACACAAGCTGGAGTCGCGATCCGCAAAGTCTTTGAGGTAAATCCATGGAAATTATGTATCAATGTTGTAAATGTTAAAATGATTTTCGTTCTTTTTGACATATGATGTTTTATTTTATGTTTCGCTTTGTCAAGTTTTTTTTTTGTGTTTGGTCTATGTTTGTGCTTTGCTTTTAAGATTCAGTGTTAAGTTTCGAGATGATTTTGGATTTAAAATAGTAATATGCTCGTTTTCATAGTCATTTTTAGGTGTGACACTTCCGTTTGTTATATTTTTTTCATTTATTTATTAAGTAGTGTAGCAACAGTAAAGAGAAGTTTTCAATAAATAATAGGAAATAATGCTTGAAAAATATAAATCCAAGATTTCTTAACAAATGGTAATTAAAATACAAACGAGAACATAATCGTTATTCACGACTTGAATAAGAAGTAAGATTTGAATAAAACCTCATTAAAATTCGGGTACCGTACTTTATTAGTTAACAACTGATTTCGTGACAAAAGGATTCAGTTTTGACAAAACCAAGTACCTATAAGGTATGACTGGCTAGCGGGAGTCCTGTAAAGTATACTTGCGTTTTGTTGGCCGATGCTACTGGCTCACTGCCAGTATTTTCGGCAGGTCTTCGGATACCTCTGGTGATGCAAGCGTCAATAAACCAAGACTGTTGTATAACAGTCAGGCCAAACAATTGTTTTAATTCTTCATAAAATTGAAAAAATATTTACCTTAAATAATAAAATATAAAAAAGCTTCACGTTTGGCATTTCAACTAAAATAATTTCACAATGTTATTGAAGCTAAAGTAAAATGTATAGAATATTTATATGAAATTTTTGGAACCATTTTATTGCTTGATAGTTTATTAAAAAAGTTTTACGTTGTTTCCTCGAAAAAAATAGCAAATACATAAAAAAGGAAATACTTGAAAAATGTGTAGGTACTAGGTACTTTAAATTCCGTTTCCTGAAATGTGTTAGTAAAATTCTGCACAATTCAGACACAAACGAGCGAAACGAGTCACGACACGACCGTCCGCTGCGTCGCCTTTACAAATTGCGTTGTCACTTCCATTTCCGACTTATGAGAGAGGCAAGCAAAGCGACCAGAAGCGAATAATATGAGCTCTCACATCCAGGCGTTGTTAATACCGTGTATGCACGTACGAACAAATTCGTAAATTGCGAACATCGAACATTCTGTTCGTCGTACATATTTGCGGTTATTATATTTTCTGTGACTTTGTTCGAACAGCTTTAAATAGAACTTGGCAGGGCAGGGTACAGGTGGATTAAAGGGGTAGCTAATTCTACCTTTATCTCAGTTCCTCTATTAAAATAGATTTTACAACTATTTTAGCGTTCGTATTCGAATATGCGGTCCATATACGCGAACCAAATGTTCAAGTGTGATGTTTGAGTTCGCAATGTTTGCGTTCGTACGTGCGAACACGGCTTACATATACATACATAACCCTGCAGTTGCACTAAGTAGACAAATATATTAGATGGAAGGCAAATTATGAATGCATCGTTTGTGTAGTAGTCGGAACTGAAGAGTTCCCGGGTTTGATTCCCATGCCGGAAAAAGTGTTATTAGGCTTTTCTATAATTCTTTTCCTACGCAGCCTGGCTTTCTTGTTTTTCTCGCCTATAGAATGCGAACATGGTATGAAGGTACTTAAACATAAGTGGCAAAACTGTATCTTACATATATTAATATGTCAACTACCTACGAAAGTAGTAAAATTTTGTATAGAACACTTGATAATTTTTACAGATTACGATGTTTATCCAATGAAAAACCAAAGGATTATTTCTGTCACTGTTGCACAACTTACGAACAACAAAGACAACAAATAGTTGGTAACATGACGGGTATGCCAAAAGCACGTGCTAAGTAACATTTATAGAATTCGGCCTCAGTGCCTGATGACAGGAGCACTGCTCCTGGTTTTATTTACGTAAACTTTACGTATGCTTTTAATGTTGAAATCATTTGGAATTCTGCCCAGTCCTAATGGATAGCGAATGCAGAGATAGTGAGCTTATCCAGAAGTTCATAATCTGATCACGTAAATACAAAAGGAGGACAAATCTATATTTTGATGCTTGGTCTAGATCAGGAATGGCAAACCAAGCGACAAAATATTTTGGGCACGCCTCCTACAAACAAGTCGGTAACTACTTAGCTTTTTTCTTGTCCCGGTAAAATCATGGTGTCCTTTAGTAGCCCTTTACGTTCCATGGTCTCGGTAATTCGGAAAGTCCCGCGACCAACAAGTAGGTTCTCAAAGAATTTTGCAATGTTAGACCGAACATCTACCTAATCAAAAGCAAAGGCTAGTCATTATGTTCAAATATAAATGATTTTTCGATTTGTTTTAAATATATCTTTATATATTTAATATTAGCTGACCGGACAAACTTTGTACCGCCTCAAGATAACCTTTTAAAACTTTCTTGGACTTCCAGAAATAATTCAATACTAAAATTAGCAAATAGGTCCAGCCGTTCTCGAGTTTTAGCAAGACTAATTAACAGCAATTGATTTTTTTTATAAATAGTTATAGATTATTTGACGGACATCTAAAAATGCTTAAAATTTACTTTTAAAAACGGCACGTCTATAAAAGTCAGCCATCTCTGGTATAGATCTAAAAAACAGTGTAGAAATAAATCCTTTTTAAAATTCGGTTTAAAAAATTCCCAAATTAATAAAAGGCTACCTTTAAAAATACCTCAGGTGGGAAGGATACTACGTATTGACGACTGCAGTATTATTTTTAAAGTATTCTTCTAACATTTCTAAAACAAAGACGTGAGAAGAAAACAAAATGTCAGATCAATAAAGAGACATGATCCGAAATAATTTGACTATCCTAACAACCAAGGCTATATACAATAATTCTTCCATCGAAACGTATTATCCACAAAAGCTTTTTTACGTGGTCTGACTTCTATTATTGCGAACGCTGACCTAATATTGAACTTTGAAGTCCACATAATTTGAACCGATTTTCGACTTTATAGAGTAGGTATTGTGTACAATTATTCCTTTTCGCATCAATTTTTAAATGGCGTGTTTTAGTGAAACTTTGGTTTTAGATTTATCTTTAATTAGTAGATTTAAATAACGGTGAAAATCCTTTGGAGACTTCTGAAATGGTTTTTTTTTTGCGTGATAAAATCATCCTATAAGTCCTCCCGCCCAGGGCAGGACGGGAGGGACTTTCAGACTTGAACTGACTAAAATCCACGGTGATCCTTCAATAGCCCTTTATGTACCAGGACTGCGGTTACCAGGTGAGACAGTCCCGCAACCCCGACAGGGACTACTGAAATGGTACAGGAAAATTGTATATTTAACGACATAGATGTATCTTTTGCTGACTGTATAATAATAAGTCTATAAAAAAACATGGTAGCAGCGGACTATAATTCGTCATTTTCAAAACCAAGAAACATTCATAACCGAAATTATCACAGTAAACAGTTATTTTGTTCTTATTAACGAGAAAAGTTGCGCTACACAAACAAACTTTTTAGTTAAAGTAGGTGTTACATGAGACTTAGGGGATCATGAGTTGCTAATATAGGCACTCTGCAATATGTGCAACGCAAGACAAGTGTAAAACTTGCTTAAAAACTTTCCTATTTTCACAAACATAATACTCCTTATGACAGCAGCAATAAATTGCAATTCAATTTAAGCATTACAAAATAAAAATAAAACTGGTCAATTTATTAACTGACGTAATAATTACATTTTTACAGTAATCTTGTCGACATGGTTTAAGTCAGATTTTTCGCGTGGTTGCCATGTATTATTATCATCAGCCTTTAACGTTCCCACTGCTGGGACACAGGCCTCCTCTCATAAGAGAGGGGGCAAGGAAGGGTAAGAGTGGGCCATGATTCACCACGCGGGCCCAGTGCGGGTTGCCATGTATATACTTCATGATACTCGTTATATTACGAGATACTCCAAACCACCATTAAATTAAGACTACAATATTCTGATGCACGTTGTATAATGAGGAAATATTTAATCAAGTGTCAACTTTACCGCGGAATATGCAAAAATAGTCATTGTAATCAAGTTTTATTTTTAGACTTGATTGGTTTTGTTCAAGGTGAATAATAATATAATCGTAATTTATGTAAGAGAGTGTTATAATACCGGACCAAGGCAACTGCTGCATAGAACGGTGATGTAACGTCTACGAGCGATATCTTTGGGGTATTTTGAAACTGAAATTTACGTACAGTCACCATACTTAGTTATCTACAACTAAAATAATGGCTCTGAAAGACTAAATGGACGATTGATTTTGTCAAGCTCGACATTGACTAGAAAATCCAGGCAGCTAAGATTTATTTAAGCATAGCGGCTATATGAGCAAGATCTGCGATTGTTAATCCAACTTTTGAACTATCTATGTGCCTTCCAAATTAAATTCTTTTGTTTTGTGATTGCAGCATGTGGTTCAATTTCTAAGACAAAAAACAAACTATAATTTCCCAAAACTACCCGTTATATGTCTGTTTTCATAAGCTGAAGTTTAAAAAACGACGTTGTTTTCGCTTCAGTGTTGCCGGGTTTTATGCTCGAAAAAATATTGCTTTGGTTTGCCAATTTATTTTGTGTATTCGGTTTGTGACTTCTGTTTACTGTACGTTCTGTTACAGCTATATTTGTGTCTATTCTTGTTCTATTTTTATTTTAGATATTATAGACTGTCTTTTTTATCTAAATGTGAAAAATAAAATGCTTTTCCGTGATCTGTCTTTTGTTTTTTATTTCTTTTTCTTTATTTTGATAAAACTTTCGACACCACTTTTGTATTTTCCCGTGCAAGTACAAATACTTACCCTGTCTGTGATTTTCATTTTAAAAATGACAACTTTTTGATGCAATTTATGTAAATCTGGTATGTGTAACATAATTACATAAATATTACCTTACAAATCCAGATGGGAAATTACAACTTCTCTGTAGGTAAACAAAACCGCATTTTTACTGAAAAGGACGTAAAATATTTTCATATTGTTTCAGGAATTCAAATGGAGCCGCATAGGAATGCTGTATCACAACTACGAGCCTGCTACAGGGAAAGGCAACAGTCCCTGTTTTCTGACATTAAGCGCTGTTTTCACTGTGCTCAACAAGAAAAACAAGGCATCGTCTCTAGCCTCCGCGCTCCACTTTGACGAGACCAACACTACCACAACGAAAATAAAGGAATTGCTACTAAAGTTGTCACAAAACACCAGAAGTAAGTATTGAAGAGATATTTAGACTAACCCGCTTGATTTTTTTAGAAATGGAGAAATAAAATATTTATTCAACAATTTTGGATTGTATTTTTTTACTAACATCTCGATTTTGGATAGTTTTTGTGGTGGTTGTTTTATATATGATAATCATGTGCATGTAACAATTATTATTATAGCACATCTGAACATTTCACTTTTTATTTCGTGTCACCGCCGCCGCTTTAACAAGAACGATTCTATATGTATTATAATGGGATATTTACCATGTTTATTATTCGTGTTGAGTTTCCGATATTTCGGCACTGTTGCAAGACCGCGCATATGATTTATGTGATGAAGAATACTAACGAGGTGAGCTGCTAGCATACGTACAGAAGGTCCTACAGAGGAAGGCTATCCGGTAAAATTCGAACAGAGCTGGCAAAAAACTGGACATAAACACCGGAAATGCGAGGTTGAGGGGCAACCAGCATTTCTGTCATACGTGAAGGGAGTGACAGATAAGGTTGCAAATATTCTAAGAAAGTATGCCTTGAAGACTATCTTCACTCCATTTAAGAAAGTGTCTCAAATGTTGCGTTCGCCGAAGGACAACTTCCCATTGGAAAAACCTGATGTTTATAAAGTAGACTGCAGCTGTGGAAAGGCGTACGAGTATATCGGGCAGACTAAACGAACTGTAGCTTGCCAAATTTCGGAACACATTAGGGCAGTGAAAAATTACATATCCAATCATCAGGAATAGCTCAATATCTGTTGGAATCGGGTCCCAACCACTGGATCGTATTACATTAACCCTCAGGTCATTTCGTCAGAACGCTACTACATACCTAGATTGGTTCGAGAAGCGACGAGTACGCCGCGTACGTCTTGGCGGGGGCACTACCATGCCCCCAAATTGTAATCGTGAGGATGGGTTTCAACTGCCGAGGGCCTGGAATCCAGTGGTCAAATTGTGAAAAAAAACTAAAAACAATGAGTAACTCCATGAATGATATCGAAACAAATTGATGATTCGTTTTTTTTTTTCATTAGTTTTCTGCAGCACGAGCAGGTACAAAAACCTTACTTGACGTTTATTTCCCGATAACATTACTTCATTTATCATATTCAACATTTGATTTAATTTAAATTTGAACACTCAGTAATTTCCAAAAATAATCCTCAAACATATAGAGACCCAGAATAATTTGCATACGGTAGTACGTTAATGTAATCCTCTTACCAACCGGGTTCAATATTTCTAGGCACTCTCAACTTTATGAAATATCAGCAGCAATTTTGTTAGAACTTATTATTGGCCTATTTTATTATTGCTTGAAAACATTATTTCTTTATCTCCGTCTTCTTCATGCCAAAGATTTAAATGAGCATTTATTTTGTTTTTTAATAAAACGTTGCCTCACATTCACGAACTGTCTAGTTCTTCATTCGTAACAAAGAAATTGGTCAAAAGTAGAAACTACCATTTTCACTACATAGCTCCTATTCGGACTAAATGCGATTGAAGAGAGATTATAATATAATAATATTTCACAACGCCATCTAGTCCCAAGCTAAGCAGAGCTTGTGTACTAGAAAACTGATAAACATACTTATATATTTCTAAATACATACATATACACCTAGACACAGAAGAAATGATCATGCTTATCACACAAACATTTTGTCCTGGGTGGGAATCGAACTCACGACCCCCGGCATAGCAGTCAGGGTCACTAACCACTATACCAACAGGTCAGATTAAAAGTTTTTCAGATTGTCAAGGGTGTAAGGTATATGAAAACCTCGGAGCAGTAAGGCAGGCAGACATAGGTATCACTGCAACAAAACATTTACCAAAAGGAAAATTTTCAACTACGGTTAGACTACATAGAGCACTCGGGTTGTTAGACATATCAGGGCTGTTGCAAACAAGTGTTGAAAAGAATCAAGGAAAACCCATTTAGCCAGATTTTGTTAAAACAGCACAATCTTCAAACCGCGTCCTTAATTTAAGCCAGTTCAAGCCCTTTAACGGATTCATTGTTACTGCAATGGAATTGTTTTGTAGAGGAAAACTTTCAACTACCCGCAGCTAAGTTCAGAATTGCACAGATAGTTTAGAGGAATAAGTGCACATTGCCAGAATCGCATACGGGCTTAGACCATCAGCGAGAGTTCGAATGCCTGTTCAAACGAATTGCAGGAAAAGGGGATAAGTAAACAATTCCAGTTCTGGAAATTCGGATTTGTGGGATCTGCGTTTAATGGAAATCATACGACGCATAAATTCTGCCCGATTACCGATGTTTGAAATAAGAGAAAGGTATTAAAATAAAGCTTCTATGAGGAAAGAAAAATTCGACTGCGAGAACAATTTGAATCTGCGACCTTATGATTCAGCAGTACGCTAGACGCTCTAGTTACCAACCAAAGTATCACAAGTTATGCTCACAAGGTCGATTTTTTCATTCCATTTATTAACATGTAATGGTGACATTGACATTGGTGCCATAGTATTGCCTTTTTTTGTCTAACCCACAATATCTTACGTCTTGGCAAAGATCTTTTTTTCTAAAACTTCATGTTCTATTGTATTAAAATGTCTAAAGAAATATTGAAATAAGCTGCCAGCTTTTGTTCCTCTTATAAGATAGCTTTCATAAAAACAATGTAAATTGAAATAGAAAAAAAACCTACTAATCTCATCAATTAATGCTCATGTGAACTAAAAATGTCACATTTAAAATGTAACTGTAATAACAATAAATTAATGTATGAGACTCAGTGTGACAGTAACACCTTAGTGTGTCATTGTGGCACTTAGTCTCAGACATTGCTGGTACTAAACTGCATTCGATTAGCATTATAAATTAAATTAATTAACATAAACGATTTTCTTTCAATGAATGAATAAATAAATAAGGAATTCGTCTTAGTCACCCTGATATCTTTCAATAAACAATCTCTAGTTGCAACATAAAAGTCCCTACAGATTTTCTTGTTAAATTTAAGGCTGTTCTGCTGTGCTTTTGCTTTAAACACACAACAGATCCGTGTTCACGATCAGTGTTGTTACTGAATTGTTCTATGATCGTCACGGCTATCCCGTACGTAAGAAAGCACACAGCACATTGTTTGTGTGTTTAACTCGTGAACATAGGCATCTACTTACAACCTTCATCGTTCCTACCATTTTGCGAAGTGCACAATTTGCGAACTTTAGCTTCCTCAAGCAACGCAGCAGCCTTAACAACTTTTTTTTTTACTCTGTGTAATAATCAAATGAGTCCACCAAAGGCAGAGCGGGAGGGGCTGTCAGACTTCGATATTCGACTTTCCGGGGTCACGATAATTCGATAAGTCCCATGACCCCGGCTAGAGGCAGGGGTTCTCTCCCACTCTTTGAGGCGCGCGTGTAACACAACGCGCCGTCGAAGCCATAAGAACTTGGCGGTATGTCAAAAAACGGTTGATTTATAGGCACGTCAATACGGATATACACAATGCATAACACCTTATACGGAATGATCTTCATTCATTCTCGCCACCTGCGCTTATTTGCATCGACACAGGAACTCGATCCGATAGATACTATTTGAATTTTAAATGTCCTCTTTGTCACGTTTGTATTGTGCGACAAGTCTTTGCTATGCTATAAGAACTTGGTATAACTTGTTCCATGAGATAATGTAATAATTTTGGTGATCTGAAAAGAGCCCGCTTGCCTGTTCTTCTCCATAGAGATCTACTTCTTGGAATGGACATGTACGGTACTTTCACAGTTTTTATGTCGTGTGACTGGGACTGTAGCACCATATTTTTTGTAGTGTTTACTATTATTTTATTTGTCTGTGACAATTCAAAAGTGTTTAACTGGCTTATTTGAAATAAATGTTTTGATTTGATTTGACTGCACGGTTTTCTTTCAAATTAGATGGCAATTTCTTTAGCGAAGTTCAACAAAGTTAGTGAATGAGCTTGTAAAGAAATTCATGCAGTAGAATCTATTTGGTTTTTCTTTTATATTTTATCTGTGAGACGAAAAGTCAGATATATGACAGACAGAAAAGGAAGGCATTTAGTTGAAGATTATTTAATTTTAGTTAAATATTACTGAAAGAAACTTAACTATAAAATGTCGTTTCTCTAATTGAGCAACACAAAAAGAGTTTTTTGTATTCGCACGAAGCCCAAAAGTAATCTAACAAACTTTTAAAAATATTATGAGCTATATTATACCTCTCATTGTGTTTTAAGCAGTTTATGTAACAAGCCTCACGTTCTGCATTTACAAACAGTAGCAGTTTAGTTGTAAAATGTGAATGCAAAAGTCACTTCATTTACAAGCGTTGAAAATGTAGCTGTCTTTTCGAAAATAACCTCAAAACTGCTTTGCAAGTTCACAGCTTGCCAAACTTTAAACGTGTTTAAATCCAATAAATACATTAAAATATGCGTTGCTTATATGCTTGGAAATGTAAATACCAAAGTAGGACGCATATAAGCTATTAAATCATACCTAATGTAACTCTGCACGCGCTCAATCGCGATGTGTAGTAGTGTGGCATAGGTAGATACTTTATGTTATTTTGATAAGTATTAAGCGCGCGAACTTTTAAATACTTCGGGTTTGATATTGATTCTCTATCGACCATTTTAGTAAGTCATGGCCGGGCTTTTGGGATTATATGAAGGTATACCGCCACTGACCAAAACGTGTTTAGAACTTACCTACGACAATATCTGACAACACAGACCGACGCACAGACAGTTCGACTCGTTATATTGTCATGTTTGCAGAAAACTCGTTAACTACATTTAGTACCTACCTACTCGTATTTAATTTCGTTCAAAATTGGGTCTCGAGTCACATCTGAAGTGACATTAAATTTCAGGATAATTTCGACGTAATTAACAGAGTGAAATACTGTTCGCAACGTAGTTATGTACATAAAACATCGTTAAATTTTATTTTTGAATAAATATTTTAAAAAGTTACAAACTTGATGACCAATAAAAATACTAAAGCGATTTTTATTAGAATGTTAAACAAAGTTACAGAATAAAAAAAAAGCAAAAAAAAAATAACAAAGAAGCATGAATAAATTATGTCAGCATTATGCAATTTACAATGCTTTAAGGCAGGTCCACATCTGCGCACGTGAATGAATAACGCAGCTCGCGGAAATCAAACACAACTTTGGACAAGTTCACGAACGGCTATAAGTGTGCTCAGTACCTGTAGCACGAGTTTTCACTATTTTACTTTACAGTATTTACATTTTCTTGTATGGAAAAAATGGAACAGCGCCTCTGGTGTGCGAAGAAAGAACTAAGTTTTACCTTGAAAATTGTCAATGTGAAATTGTTAAAGTTCGAGTTTACTTTACGTTTCAAATACTGAAAACTCGTGCTAAGGGTACAGATCCCATGACGGGGCCCCCTCACAGAGGGCCAAAGCCTGCCGGGGTCGCGGGATTTATTTCCTCACCGTGACCCTGGAACATAAAGGGCTAATGAAGAACACCGTGGATTTTAGTCAGTACAAGTCTGACAGTACCTTTCGCCCTGCCCGGGGTGGGAGGTATCATTTGATGATTTTACCACGTAAAAAAAAAAAAAAAGGGTACAGATCCCGAGTAAGTTCGACCTGCGAAAGAACAGCGCGGTTCACCTGTTTTTAAGAATCATTAAACATTTAGATTACAAACTGGCAGCCATAACAGCGATTGAACCAGTATTTCCATATATAATATTAAAAGGTAGTTTTCACCACTACACGAAAGCTATTTGGAAAAAAGCAGAAAAGAAAAAATAGCGAAATCAAAAAAAGTCGTCGCACTTTGTGGACTGTTACCATTGTTGCCAAGAGATTCAATTGCGGAAGGATAGTGATAAATAGTCTGACTGTCCCATAGTTTCAAAAATGCATAATTTAAAAAATTACATGATTGATCTTTGGCTACAAAACGAATCCTTTGTAGACGTATGGTGTGTAATTACTTTCGACAGATACGAGTATTATTTCGTCGGATTTTCGCATGTGCTATCACAACGAGTGATATATTTTGTTCAATTGAATGAAAACTGTCAGTTTCTATGCTTCTATGAAACATTACATAGACACCTTTGAACGTGTTCGCAAGATATGTTCACGCGTCGAATGTGACACGTCCGTAGACATTCAACGTGCGAAGCGTGCACAGGTCGTGCACACTGCACGTGGGCCTGTGTGGACTGACCTTTAGATGTAACGTTGTTCGAAATACCTCCCGCACATGGAAAATACTCTTGAGAGAAATCAACTTATGTAAAATGTTTTATTCACTCAAGCCTGTGTAGAGCATTACCAAGTCTTCATTAAATGGATTTGTGTTATGGTGTATTCGTCTCTTTTATCCTCAACTGCTGAAGTTTTAAGTTGAGTTACAGTAAGTTTATGAAACGACAGGTAAATAAATTAATATGTTTTGTTGGGAACTTAGTTTCGCCACTTCTTCTCTAAGATAAATAGAAAAAAGCCGAGATGGGAAGGCTGTCCCACGCTTGGGCATAGGCCTCTCGTTATACATTCAGGTCCACCACCAATTTGAATTAATTATTTTTTATTCATTTTTAATAAAGAATTAATGTATGTCGGGAGAGGCCGGCCACCGAGGAGCCTGGAACTTAGGAGCCAACCGGCCCCGAGCCGAGTCCCCGCTGCCGGTGTTTGTGTGCAGCGCATGCGATGGACTCAGTCCATAAACGAAAACGTCATGCGCGCATATTAAGGGTCTAAAGAGGGGGGAACTAACCTCACTGCGTACCGTGTTAGGATGCTGTCTTTGCTTCAAGACCATGAACCAACCATAAATGTGGCGGCCCAACAACTGACGGATCAGGTGCTGGTCATACAATGTAAACACAATTAAATGTTGGACGACGCCGAAATTATTATTACCCTTATCGTAGTTAGAATATCTTTCTCTCATTCATTAAAGATTTGCACAAAATTATTAGGCCAAGTAAAGCAAAATTAAATTCACGTAACAATTTAAAATAACAGAACTAACATAATAATCTGACTTATTTCTATGAGAACCAATTGTAATACAGACCGAGTTAAGGTAATATTATCCGACAATTTTCCAGTCGCACTGAGCAGCCTGAAGTATGTCTGGCACTTTAATAAGCTAGCAATGCGAACGAGCATGCCAATAAAATTATTATTGCATCTGGGAGTTATGCGTTGGTATTCGAACTAAGGACTTCGACTGTGGAAAGATCGATTGCTGTAGCAAAACCGTATAGTTTATTTATACAAACTTGTGAAAAAAAAACAGAATGAACAAGGAACTAAAAACTATGGGTCTGTTCTCTGATCATAAACTTTTGACACAGGTATCCTCTTCATAAGAAGTTTATTAAAATTGGTGCAGTCATTTTGCACTCGTAAACTAAGGTCTTCGATTTTTTTATGGAATGCCATATATTTTTTATCAGACCCAGTTATAAAAACAAATAATGTGTGAGTTACACCTCTTTTACGATAAATTCTAGACTTTTCTAATATTAGGAGTCATAGTCTGATTACGTTGGTTGGTTGGCTCAAGTTGCCCTTTCCTATTCCTTTATGTATATTAGTAGCTAGGCCAAAGACGATCAATTCAGGAGGTAATTGCTTGCAAACAGTGACAGGAAAACCACATAATAGCCATGTTAGACCGCAGCAATACTACTAGTGGCTATGCAATACTATGGAAATGTTAATAGGTGGGAAAGTCTCCATATTTTTTTAAGTGACTGGGCAATTTCCAAATTCAGAAGAGATAACAGGAAAATTGTTCGAAACTTGAACTCTAACTCGGGTTATTTTTCTGCTCAAGTGTGAGTCCTTAAATAGTGAGATAGGCAAATACTTGTTTTAATACCGACCGTTTCGTCTTCGTTTCAGGATTAGTTCATTTTATGGGGAATAATAAAAAAAAAATACAAACCACACAGTTTGTACGAACAAAAAAGAAAAATAATGTAAACAAAAAAAAATGTAATTACGCATATGTCTATTATTGCGATAGCTGTCGCGGTCGGACTGATAACAAAAAATTCGAAAATGTGCCAATAGGCCTGGATAAATAGTCGTTGCTAAGTATTGTCAAAAGTATTACTTTGGAAAGTAATAATTTACTGTCATGTTTCAGAACCGTTCACAAATACTGAATAATTCTAATTTCACAAACAAACGAATTCGCTTTTTTTTTGACTGGCCTGTTGGTCTAGTGGTTAGTGATCCTGACTGCTATGCCGGGGATCGTGAGTTTGATTCCCACCCAGGACAAATGTTTGTGTGATGAGCATGATCATTAATTGTTCTGTTGTGTATCATTAAAAAATACTAAAATAAACAAAAATATAAAAATACAGGACGCCAAAAAATTCATCCACATCGCTGTCAATTTTATTTACAAAAATAGTATTTTAGCCTAAAAATAAATAAATATTAGTACATTGAACGTATTTTAAAATCCCACTGACGTATGGCGTTACCATGGAAATTACTGACATTTTTGACATCACCAAGCACTGACTTCGGCTTGGTTATCGTTGAGGTACGACTATTTATTTGGGCCTTAGACTTTCAATCTTAAATACATAGAGCTGTTATTACTACGTATTTAGACGACATACTACGTATACAGCTGTCAAACAACTGAATAAACTTGCGCGCATCCTGGATGGGACACAGTGGTGATACATGGTGTCGTCTCTATACGTAGTATAGTATAATATAGTCATAATAGCTCAATGCTTATTGCCATAATAACCCTTTAACGATTTGTGAACGTTCGTACTTCACATTTGGTTTCTTTTGATGTATTCAAATATTTATAGTTGTAAAAATATATTTTAGTGTGAGATGAAAGCTTGTGTTCTGAAGCGTGCAAGCAGGTAATAACTGTAATGTAAACGGTCTTAAATTACTGCATACGATGTGCTGATATTTATGAGTCAGCAACACAATTTCGCAAAACCAAAAAAATTACACAAATTCATGAGCAGATTACGAAATGTTCAAAATAATTTTAAAATGTTTTGTTAAATTGAACTTGTTTACTTTGCCTTTAGCGAGAAATGATACGGTTATGCCGAAGGCAAAACTAAATAACTTTGTTTTTCTTTTTACCGAACCTTTTGCCTGCTGTTAGAAAGAGGTATTCCTCGTAGCGCTCCCGTTTTGAAACGCTCCCATTTAAGCGCTCCCGTTTTGTTCCTCCAAGCGCTCCCAAAAGGAGCGCTTCGAGGAACGATTAAAAATATTAAAATGTATTTCCTCGAAGCGCTCCCATGATTAACTTTCGGATAGAGATGGGACTATACTAACTGAAATTATCGATAATAACTAGGCCGTGATCCTGTATGAACACCTTCTTCATGATTCTGTTCTCCTGGTACTTTTTGTTCAGATCCTTCATTCAATTTCGGTACTAAAACCTTCTTCGCGATCCTGTATGAACACCTTCTTCATGATTCTGTTCTCCTAGTACTTTTTGTTCAGATCCCTCATTCAATTTCGGTACTAAAACCTTCTTCGTGATCCTGTATGAACACCTTCTTCATGATTCTGTTCTCCTAGTACTTTTTGTTCAGATCCCTCATTCAATTTCGGTACTAAAACCTTCTTCGTGATCCTGTATGAACACCTTCTTCATGATTCTGTTCTCCTAATACTTTTTGTTCAGATCCCTCATTCAATTTCGGTTTTAAAACCTTCTTCATGATCCTATTCTATTATTTGCGGAAACTGTTTTTTTTTAAATTTTTTTTTAAGATTTATTATGCTATTCGGGGCGGAGACAAATCCAATAAATCAATAACCGTGAATATTGGTTCAGCAGATCTCGAGTTATAAATGTTGTAACAAACCCGTCTTTGTTTTATATATTAAGATTGATTGGATGTATCCTGTAATTGTATGGTGTAAATAATAAAGAGTATTCTATTCTTTTCTATTCTATTACCGCCGCTATTGCGGCATGCCCGAATAAGATTGGTCCTTGTATACACATAAGAGTGCCGAAAGCAAAAAGATATTATTCTCTCAATTTCGTTATTTAGTTAAGCAACTTCGATGTCGATGATGCACACATGAGTTTTTTAAAATTATCGATATAATTCATTACGTTTACTTCATGCTTTTCCCTATTTCTAATCGTGGGAGCGCTTCGAGGAAACAAATTTTAATATTTTTAATCATTCTACCAAGCGCTCCTTTTGGGAGCGCTTGGAGGAACAAAACGGGAGCGCTTAGATGGGAGCGTTTCAAAACGGGAGCGCTACGAGGAATACTTCGTTAGAAAAGGTTAATTTTATTTTAAAGAAAATATAGTACATTTCTAAAACATGTTTTTCTATTTTATGTATCAGAAACATAATCATCTATCCTTTTTACATATAAATGGTTTTAAATTATGTCTAAATTTTACTTTAAGTTCGAATTGAGTAATTAATATTATTGGATTTTCTGTTGACTGACAAGTTAACAAACTTGTCAGTCAAGAGAACTCTGTTGTCACTAAAGTTTTGACACCATTAAACAATAAAACGAATTGACTAAAGAAAGGGTTGTAAAAAAAGTTAAATTACACTGTGAAAACAATAATTGTGACTAAATAATATATATAACTAACAAATGTACTGAAAATTCGCCAACACCTTTGCTCGCGAGACTTATCAAATAGACGCGGGACTTATCGAATTACCGTGACCCTGGAACATAAAGGACTATTGAAGGACACAGTGGATTTTAGTCAGTACTAGTCTGACAGTCCCTTCCGCCCTGCCCTGGGTGGGGAGGACACATTTGATGATTATACCACGAAAAAATAAATAACTATATCTTTGTTATTGATGGTTGCCTCTGGTTCGACTATTGGTTTCAGACTAAGTTCCAACCGAAATTAGGAACCAAGATAGATTATTAATTTCCAGTAGGTATAAATCTCTTGAGTGAGTGGTAGAGCAGTGGTGGCCCAGTCGTATCGGCCTCAACTTACGAGTTGTAGGTCGTGGGTTCGAACCCAGCGAGGCGCATTACTTTGTGTAATTTATTTCATCACTACTGCAGTGCTCTCAAAACAGTGAAGGAAAACATCGTGAGGAAACCGGCATATCCTAGAATAAAAAAATCGAAGACATTGTGACATCTACCAACCCGCACTGGGCCCGCGTGGTAGATTATGGCCCACTCCCTCTTACAGAGAGAAGGCCAGTGTCCCAACAGTGGGAACATTTATAGGCTGATGATGACAATGATGATAAATCTCATGTTGTACGAATCCTAAACAATATTATTATTTGTTGCAGTTGTCGTAGTGTGCGCTAACCCGAGTACAGTCAGGGAAATAATGCTGGCAGCCGACGATCTCAACATGGTGTCATCTGGCGAATACGTGTTCTTTAATATCGAGCTGTTCTCCAAGTAAGTATTTTTACTTTTACGCTACTATTCCAATATACGACAGTGTACCTATATAAAGTATTTGTTGTGTCAATATTTTCTTATATCTACAATAGTTGCTCTAATTATGAAGTCCTCAAAATTGTTGTTTAGACGGGAATCTCTCTATTTTAAATAAAGTACCTAGCTTAAAAGTTAAGTCACTGTATGAAAACATCTTAAAAAGTCAGTTTTGCTGAACTGAAACTTTTGCCAAGCAATAGGATAGCGTTTTTAAAAAAAACCTCACTCACGCTCCATTCAAAGAACACTGAACACAACAAGGTATTCCAGGAATGGCACCCGCTAAAATGGCACCTGAGCGAATGGCTCTTAAGCTATTCCACGAACGGCACCTATTAATTTTTTTTGCAGGTGCCCCTTAGTTGAAAAGTTTTTCATATGGGTAAAAATCAGGATCAAACAGGAAGAGACTGTCAGCTATTTACTGACTAAACTAGACACGGAAGCACTTAAGTCGCACGCAAAAAGATTTGACTTAAGTACCTAAGTAAACAATATGGTTATGTCTGCCGAATCGATGTTTTCTTCAGAACGAGCTGTTTTTGAAGTAGATATTAGGTATTACATACTGTTTGGATATTGGAAATGGATATTTAGAAGTTGGGCAAGCTCTGGGTGGTGGTCCGTAAATATTTTGTTATTTCTATACAAACATTTTGAAAGCTCGAAAATACATTTCAACGTAAAATGTTTTTTTCGGTTGTACGAGTATGCCTGTAATTCATTAAAAGAACAGCGACCGTGACGACGCATTGTTTAAAACTTTTGTGAAATTTTTCTCCAATAGATTTTTTAAACAATGAAAACAAAAAGGTAAAAAAAATAACATGACCTCCTCCTGAATCAGTTAGGCAAAAAAGTAACTGAACAATCAAAAAACACTTTGGTTATTTTTTTACAAGCTAAAATCAATATTAATTGATATATGGATAAACAAAACTTAAACAAATAAAATATTCGATGCAAAACAAATAAATTCAATTGCAAAATCGATCTTATTTACATTACCATTTATTTTCTCATCCACACACCACCATTCCAGATTGTTTTCGCAGTAACAAACAGGCATTATTTTCTCTAACACGTAATAATGTCTGGTCATTCAACTTTGGCAATTGATCTCGTACAAAACAACGTAAATCAAGATTTTATCTAGTGCTTCATCTTATGCCGCTAACTTCAAAACAGAAACTAATGAAGAAAAAGTTTTACCACTGTCTTGCCCTGAATTGGAAATATACGATCTGTCGCGTGACACTTAACTGTGACCCTACTCACATCGAGGTACTTAAAACTACTGAAAAGAAAGTTATCTTAAAACTTTTTTAAGCAAAGAAAAATTCGACTGCGACCGGGACTCGAAACGAGTTCTTCTGTATAATTACTCCAGTCGTTTTACCAATAAGGCTATTATAGTCTGACCCGGCAAAGTCAACTTCATTTCCTTCGTTCATTTCAAGAACGTAGGTTTGAGTCGAAATTATCTTTCTACAATAAAACTTTCCGGTCCGCGACGCAGCAGATCGAAGGTGATAAAGCGTAAAGAATATTGCAAAGCCATGATCATGATTAAATAATAGAAAACATGGTAAATATCCCATTTTAAGTTCTACTGAAACTACACTATTCACACACGATGGCTAATAAGCCCGGTTGGGTTATCATTATAGCCCATGACCTAAAGTCGTAAGTTGGGATCATTACCTACTGGGTCACTACGGCCCTAAGAATAGGGATTTGGCACACAGATAGTTTATAACGTGGATTAACGAGTAATGGGACACAAGACATTAAGTCACGTCATTTATTCTGCTGCCTCGGTGGTCTAGTGATCTCAAGCGTAGCTGTTAAACTTGAAGTTCATGGGTTCGATTCCTAGATCATCAATGTTATTCATCATCATCATCATAATTATGAGCCTATTGCAGTCCACTGATGGACATAGGCCTCTCCCAGGGAGTGCCACAGCGCACGATCTCCTGCTTTTTCCATCCAGCCACTGCCAGCCAACTTTTTCAAGTCATTGGTCCATCTTGCCGGTCACTGTTAACGTTACCGGTCAATTTGAAATGTCTCAGTCCCACGGAGCCTAGACTGGTGACCGGTTGATGATAATAGGCTCGCCTCATCACTTAAAATTATCTGGCAAAATGTGGGTGTACTGTAAAGTTTCGCTTAACGCTTCGCAGATTTGATAAGCAGGCATGATATTATAATCACATTATTGTGTCACGTAGATAAAATCGAGATAAAAACCTAAAAAGGGTTGGCAGTGAAGAAAAAGGTTGTATAGAAAACCCCTTTTAATTATTCTTATTTTTCGAAGCTTCTTTTCATATTTAATTACGTAATTTTGTTAACAGCCTCGCCTCGGCATCATCAAAGGAGCCTTGGAAAGTGGAAGGTGACACGGAGGAACGAAATGAAAAAGCGAAGAGAGCATACAGCGCTGTGCTTACAGTCACCAGTCCGGCTCCAGAAAAGGAGGAGTACCTTGATTTTTCAGATCAGGTAAGATTCAGAGAAATTTTTAACATTAGGTGGTCAACTTGCACTGCCAGACTGCTGCGGCTGACTAATTTAACCTAGCCGCGTGATCTACAAAAACATCGTTTCCCACATGCAGACACTTGGTCTCCGTGACTAACGAGATATGTTATTTTATATGAAATAATTACACGTGCCGCACACTATCTTGTACTTACATCTACGCAACCGCACGTTTTTCTTAATTCAAGTGACGAATCTGATCGTGCGATCTGGCCGCGACTAAATTGATAGTGTGCACCCCCTCCGCCTTATGCGCGGATGAGCTAACATTTGGTCCCGCGTGGACATGCGAAATGAACGCGACTTGTAAAGTTAAATCGAGTCCAGTGAAAGACAAGTGACACACAGGGCCGCGCCGCCCCTATGTGCGAAGTGTGCGGCGCACACAGGCGCCAGGGCAATAGAGGCGCCGGGTGACCATAGTGCCAATGTTGAAATTACTTTTGTCACATAACATTTTAATACTTGAGTATCGATAAGTACCAATCCGCACTGGGCCCGCGTGGTGGATTATGGCCCATTCCCTCTCTCAGAGAGGAGGTGTCTGTGTCCCAGCAGTGGGAACATTATAGGCTGATGATGATGATGATCGATAAGTAAGTAGATGGCGAGAAACTCATAAATTGATAAAACTGATGAAAAAATTCTAGAAAAAAATTGAATTTATGAAAGAAATTTGAAAGACAACGACATAAAAGGCGCTTCATAGGTTTTGCACACAGGCGCTCCATACGTTTTGCACACAGGTGCTGCAAGGGGTCTCTTATTGATTGACGCTAGTCGCAATGATTGAAGTCGTGAGCGAGTCGTTATCGCCCGATTTCTTTCTGGTTAAACCTAACCGAATATCATATTCCAATAAAAAGTTATTGTGTCGGTATTTCAAATAGTTGAGTAAGTAGTAAGCCCTAGTCTAGTACTTTCTAAATAAATAACCAACTTTACTGACACTTCTAATAAAATGTAGACTTAATTAACAAGTCGTAAATTGGCTCGAAACTTTTCTCGCTAAAGCAAAAAGTTTTTTATTCGACTTTTTCTAAAAGCCAACTTTTTCATTCCACTGTTCTTTATGTAAAGTTTCTTTTCTTTAAACTGGAGATTTAAATCACTGTTTCCAACTTGCAGGTAAAAGTCTTGGCTGCTACGAAATACAACTACACGTTCGGTAAAGGCGAGGTAGTGTCTACGTTCGTAGCAGCCTTCTACGACGCCGTGCTCCTCTACGCGCTCGCTCTCAACGATACGCTACGCGACGCTGAAAACCCTAGAGGCCCGCTAGATGGCGCAGCGGTCATTAGAAAAATGTGGAACAGGACGTTTCAAGGTAAAGCGGTTTTGACATATTTGAGTTTATAATGTTTCATATTTGACAAAGGATGTGCCCAGTGGGACTGCCCATCGGCAAATGACGAAGTTCCACACAAACTTTTTTCTCCTGTTAAATCCCTAGGGGATGAATTCGCTTAATTTGTAAAAGCTCGCTTATTTTGTAAAAGGATTAGATTCATTTTATGATTTTTGAACCAGTGTTTTAGACAGTGTGCGTCATTGTCACTGAATTCACAATTAATCATAGACTACTCGAACAATATAATTTCGGTCTGTGATAGTTGATGGTTGATGGTTTTAATATTTTAAGAACTTTATTAAAACTATTGTATTTCCATAAATAAAAGAGTTTGTAAAAAGAATTGCTAAAATATATATACGCGTGTAGCTTTCGAATACCTGCACCGAATTTGATAAATCTGTTTTGATGTATTTTATTCGTTCCTCGAGACAAGGTTTTGATCTAAGACAGTTTTCGGATAAGGATTTCGCACTGGAAAGCTCAAAAAATAAAATCTTATACGAATTCGGGGAGAGGCTGTATTTTTATCATGTAATAACTAGAGAAGTAAAATTTGTAGGAAATAACTACTGAAGAAATACTCTGGTACTACTCAAGCGATTCTTAAAATTCTTTTAGAATAGAATAGAGTAACCTTTATTGTACACCAAACATTTTAAAACAACTGATTTACAATATTGCTATAACTATGGTTACAATGGCGGTCTTATCACTTAAAGCGATATCTTACAGACAACCTTTTACCTTTTACCAATAATATAAGCTACTGTTTGACAGTGCAAAGCCAAGGCGGATCGCTAGTAGCACATAAAACTAGTCATTTTGTTACGAGAAACATGAGGTTTACTATCCAAAGTTCCTTGAAAGAATCGTCATTCTACCAAAGGTAGAAACATCACCTTTCAAGCTACATAAAGTAGTCTAACGATTATTGTCTTCCTGTAGGAAAGTTTTGTGGCGTAACTTCTGACTACTGTACAAAGTTAAACAATGAATGACTGCGCAGTTTGTTAGGAGGTTAAACTTAACTGTGTTACAATAATTAGACTTTTCTTACTTAACGTTAAAGTTGAAAATACGTTAACAGTTTCTGTTCTATAACTTCCATTTTTTTTCTAGAAAATGGTCGATTGCTATCCTCAATTGGATCTTTATGCGTAATCAATCAAAAACCGAATTTGCGTGTCCGAGTCTTTAAGATGTCCAGTTAGAAGCAGTCGTCAATCTGCAGACACTGAATATTAATTTCGGACGCACTAATAGCCCCCGAAAAGGGTATCTTATAATCATATCGTCAGTTGGGACTGGTCATCTCTTAGCTGCCTCGATTTATTTTAATTATCAATAATTTTATTTCTTTTGGACACTTTTTAACTTGCTACATCGTTCTCACATCATTTGTGGTACATTTACCATCTTAAAGGAATGATGTAACAAAGATTCTGTAATAATTTTGGCGATCTAAAAAGAGTGTCCATGGAGTTTCTTGCCCGGTCTTCTCCATAGAGATCAACTTCTTGGAACGGGCATCTACGGTACTTTCACAGTTTTTATGTCGTGTGACTGGGACTGTAGCAACATAACTATTTTTAATTGTTTTTATTTATTTAACGTAACTATTTTTGAACTGTTTTTGTGTTTTGACATTTCAAAAGTGCTATAACTGGCCTACTTGAAATAAATGCTTTGATTTGATTTGATTTGATTTGATTTGATTCATAATTATATCAGCCGTAGGACGTTCACTGCTGAACATAGGCATCCTCTTAGATTTCCAATAGGACCGGTTGCAAATGGCCTGCATCCAGCGCGATTCTAAAGAGAATTAAGACTACACGACAGATAGACAGACGGATTATTATATTTGTAATTCCCCCAGGTATAACCGGAGAAGTGATTATCGACGCCAACGGTGACCGCGTAGCCTCCTATTCTCTTCTCGACATGGATCCAGAGTCGGGCCAGTTTCAGGTTAGTCCTACTTTTTGTAAATTGTTTATTTACACACAGGGGTTATGCAAAAGCACAAAAAATAGGAAAATAAAAGGAATAGCAAATAAGCTTTTCAAATATTTTATGTCTTTGATAACTCATTTTGATGTTATACATATATCTTATCGGTCGAAAGTCCTTTATTAAATTTCATTTACTTCTTATAGCACTAGGTTCTTTCATTTACAAAGTTCGAAGAAACTGGCAAAGTAAATAATTTGCTTTGCAGAGAAATCCGTGTACTTATTTAACGTTCCATAATTCCTTAGGGAAATTGCAGTGTGTGGTCTTGCCATATAAACGGCAATATTTGTAATACCAGAAAAAATACTTTCGGTCAATGTTGAAATGATTAGAATTACCTATTTTAGTTGCGTTGTATCATAATGCGGTGTTATTTAGGGTGGAAAAAATTGTATTGTCATAATTTTAAACCAGTTTAACGCTCAAGAGTGAAAAATAAAGGTTTATGTGGTGTCACATTAGCATATAACACTAGAAATAGTGCAAATATATTTTTATTTTTTAACAAATTAAAGCTTTTCTGACAGGCTATCCTACTTTCAATATATTTCAGGTATTTTATAAAAAGCTTGGGAGTTAAGTAGTGTGAGGGAATTCATTAACTGGTTGAATTTTCCCTGTTTCGACAGTTGCTCTTTGCGTTCTAGAGTCGCATACGTTTTAGAACAATCCCGTAACCTAAATACTTAATCCGGCAATCTAGTTTGATAACGTATAGTAAAGCTGAGATACTGCCGTTTCATATCCAGACTTATATGAGCTAAGTAAATACGAGTATGTGACTGTCATACCGAAAATGGGTGAGAGGTCAATAGCCGCTAAACTTGGTGGCGCTTCGCTTCCTAATTATTTCCATAGTACTTAAGCATTCAAATTTTTCGCCCACAATTTCATTTCATAAAAATTTGACTTAAATTTCCATTTATATTGCCTTTTCCGTCTGTCTAGACTCATTTAATATGTTTTTAGCTCTACGTGTTGAAATTTTCAGAAATCATTATCAGTTTGTATTAGATTCCGGGATTCATTTCAGGCACAGACGTTTTTAGTATGTAAAACCATTTATTTCATTTTTCGGAAACTGACACTCAAAATTTTGTTAAATTAACCTTTTAAGAGAAATTTAAAAGGTACATTTAAATAAATTTACAGGGTTGAACCTTTATGAGGGTTGTTTTCGTTAAGTTATACCCGCGTTATACAGATTTAATTTTAAACCGTTTTGTTAGGGCGACCGAAATCCCTCGTAGTTATACAAAGGGTTTATGTTTTCGTTAAGAGCGTGTAAAGCAAATAAAAAGGGCAATATAGTAATAAGGTTGACTGGTAAATAATGCCTTGTGGCATAAATCCACCTATGAACCAAAATTGTACGTAAAAGTGTAAACATATAAATAAATTATATCAAAACAAACTTTCAAACATTTACTTTAGAAATAAGTAAACCCATTTTAATGAAACTTAATTACTTCTAAAAAGATATCGGAGAACATTTTCGAAACAAAGTTTAAAGCTATATGTTTTACATAGATTCTATGAACTTTTTAACCAATTTAAAAAAGGAGGTTATTTTAAATGAACATTTCGGAAATGTTACAGGGTTGCTGATATATTTTTGTTATAATCAAGAGAATATTATTAACCAGTGTTGAATTTCACATTTTTACAATGAATCACAATTTACTGGCTCAACTGAGATTACATTTTCAGCATAAAAATCTCATAAAGTGAAATACGCAAGCTTCCAAAAAGAGGCTTAGATCCAGTTGTCAGTATATCAAATTCCAAATAACAAGACTGTCGAAATATTTCTCGCTTTATTATAATACTAGCTGTTGCCCGCTGTTTTGTTCTTGACGGAAAGAACTCGAGCCTTTCAGATGGCCAATTCTCGGTTTTAGAGATGGTGTCGAACTCGACAAAATTTCTAATGACGTCATTATTTCGCCAAATTTTAAAAGTTGCTATTCTGGGGATGTCAAATTCGCCATTTGTCGAAAGCTAACGTTAGAGTTCAGTAAAATTTGTTCAGTATAAATGACGTCATTAGAAATTTTTGTCGAGTTCGACACCATCTCTAAAACCGAGAATTGGCTCCCAGCTTCGATAAAGGCAGTTTTACATTTTTATAATTTTAGTAACACTTGTATATTTCTAATTTGAATTATGTATATTATGTAATACGAGTATTACCCAGAAGTATTTAAATAAATACCATTTAACACTTTAAAAAATCTTAGAGTTGTTTATAAAAACCACAAGGACCATATTTGTAGAGATCTACAACTTTGGTTCGAGACGTTTTTTGGTAAAAATTACCGTTTTCTAAAAAAACCCGCAAAATTTGACATTTGACCCCGAATAACTTTTGACGCACAGATAGGATCGGCTGGGATTTTAATATTTTATTTGAAATGGTAAACTCTAGCTGTGCACCAAAATTCAGCTTTCCGGGAATTTTTGTTATTTCAAATGTCAACATTGACCGGACTATAAAGCTGAATAATTTTACTTAATATTAAAATCTTCTTGAACAGAAAAATACACTTTATTTTTACATTGAACAGCGGGTGTGATCCAATGCACTTTTATGGTGAGCGACTTACCCGTACTGTGAAAAGTCATTTTTAATAGTAGATATCTAAACTTTTCACTGAAAATCAGCTCTTCTACTTTTTATGTTCCTCTTAGCAAAGCATTATACTGAGTTAGAAGCCTTTCTTGTCACATCCATGACGTTCAGCTGCCGCCATGTTTTTATATTAAGGTTTATCTTGTTTATAATTTTCTCTCTTTGATTTTTTGTTGTTGTGTGTATGTGTGTGTCTGTGACAAATATTTTTTTTCTTTCTTTATTTCAACTTTACCGAATATTCTCAGAGTCTGTTTCCAGACACGATAATATGTAGAATATTTTCTCAAGAAACATTATTGTAAATCCAAAAATATCTCGATCGATAAGCATTATTTTCTTTATTTACCAAAAAAGCATATCAAATAGAAATTCTAAGTGATCAGAAAATATCTTGGTAGCATAAGAAAGCTGGACAAACCCTTGAGATCTCAAAGAGAGCATTAGAGTGCACGGATTTTAGCGAGAAGTATTTGAAAGGATTTCGAGCAGTTTGTGTTATCAACTAATGGAAATAGAAAAATCCAAAAGTAAAAAAATTCTTGAAAAATCTTCGTTGCTTTTTTCGGTATCAATAATCCTACTTATATTCAAAAATACATAAGTATACTTTTTCATAATGTATGTATTTTTATCCATCTTAAGAAAAAGCGGTTCGCAGTTCGATCCGTATGTTTTTATGGATGTGTATCCGCGATTATCTCGTGTTAGGCTGAACCGATTTGGATGCGGTTTCTGAAAAGTATTCCTAATCTGGATAGTATCAATACAACAATAACAGATATCCTTTGACGTTATTAGTATGAATACGTTATTGCTTACTTGGATGGCGAAGTTTCAAGATTTTTCTTGAAAAAGTAACCAAATTCAGAAACAAACACAAAAACCTGTAAAAAACCAATTCTTTCGGAAGTCGGTGGCAAAATCAGATAAAAAAGCTACCGACTTTCGAAAGTAAATTTATTTTAAACTTTTTTGTGTTTTCCTTTATCTTTTTACGCTAAAACGACTGATTTTGGTGAAATTCGGTACAGAAATAGATGGTACCCTAGAGATGGTTAATAGGTTATGTAGAAAGGAGAGGATTGAAACCGCGGATAGCAGCTAGTTTAAGATAAAATTTTAAATGCTCTATTATATGTATATCATTGACCAAATCGTGTTCGGGCGGCAAAAAAGAAAAAAAAAACCGCATACTACAAATTTTCTTATTAAACTACTCATTTACATTATTAGGAGCTTTTGATAGAAATTTTATTTTTTTAGGCATGTCACATGTTTTATACTGAAAGAATCATTAATGAATGGGGATTTCCATTATGTAAATCGCGATTCGAACATTTTTAAATTTCGGAATCCATTAATTTGCTTTGTTATCGAAAAAGAAAAATCGAGACTTTCATTAAAAGTAACCGGTATTTCCCTTGTCAGCATAAATTCGAAATTTATAGCCACTAACGCCTGAAATTAACATTGTATCTCAATCCAAATTACGTTTCTTTGTTTTTGTCGTCTGCTTCTGATTGTAGACGTAAGATTCGGATCTTCTTTAAGACTCGGGTCTTCTTTAAGACTCGGATCTTCTTTAAGACTGGGATCTTCTTTGAAACTCGGATCTTCTTTAAGACTCGGATCTTTTTTAAGTCTCGGGTCTTCTTTAAGACTCGGGTCTTCTTTAAGACACGGGTCTTCTTTATGACTCGGATCTTCTTTAAGACTCGGATCTTCTTTAAGACTCGAGTCTTTTTTAAGACTGGGATCGTCTTTGAGACTCGGATCTTCTTTAAGCCTCGGATCTTTTTTAAGTCTCGGGTCTTCTTTAAGACTCGGGTCTTCTTTAAGACTCGGGTCTTCTTTATGACTCGGATCTTCTTTAAGACTGGGATCTTCTTTAAGACTCGGGTCTTTTTTAAGACTCGGATCTTCTTTGAGACACTGATCTTCTTTAAGACTCGGATTTTCTTTTAAACTCATATCTTCTATAAGACTCGGATCTTTTTTAAGAACTTTATTGATTACTAAGTGTTACAGAAGCATAGAAGACATTAAAAGTAATGATGCGCCGATCATAATAATTTGGGATACAAGAATTTATTGATGATTTTGTCACTGGGCAAGTTATCAGCATAATGCACGCATGTATGATATTAGCTGATGTTTACGCGTTTTTGCTAATAAACACATTTTCTTTCTTCCTGGTTAAAAAAAAAATCATTTTTCTGGCCAACATCCTGAATAACTGATGCCATAAATAACACGAAATACCAAGGCGGAATTAAAGTAACACAAGAGTTGACTTTCGCTTTATTTCAAAGAAAGAGCAAAGAAAGACAGATGTGCTCAATTCAAAAGTTCTGAAGTTGCGAGCGATATCACGAGACTTAGATGAAACAAAAAGCAAACTAAGTAACGTATGGCTTTAACTTTAGGAAGTAATTATGATGAATGCTCTTACGTTTACCTAAAGTTAAGGCAACAAATTCTTTTGTTGTTGATAAACTGAAGCAGGAAAAGACAATTGCAATTGCTCGATAGCGAGATATTCGTTTGATGGATTACTCGGATTCGGGCACCTTTTGTTGGATTATCCTAAAAAGGGCACCGAAACCGAGAACTCTCTCTTTTCTATTTTATAATTTTCGATACAAATAGAATAGACTTGTTTATTAAGTCTGCTATAGTCGGTTAAATCTGAGAGTCATCGAACTCAAATCTCATAAACGGATAGACCATGAACTGGGTTATTGCGTTCCCGTAGCGATTTATTTCTAAAACGCATCCATACGAAGCCACGGACAAAATCTAGCTGAACATAAAATGATATATTGACTGAGACACTTCCATAGAGATGTCAATTCGATACAATAATAATTATCTAGGTTAATTAGAAGCTTGTATTAATCACGCCCAGAACTAATTGGTGTACTGTAGTGTAATTGTTCGGATGACGTGACATGTGTCATACAATATTAATTATCAGATAATTGTGGGAAGTAATTTTAATTATGACGTATACCAGACAGTTTAATTAAACAATTTGTTTATCGAATACATTATATCCATTTTTGAATCCGCACTGTATCTACCTCACATTAATCGCGCTAATAGTGTCCAAGATCAAGTCACATTCAACGAAAAGGGACACAGTTTTAAAGGCAATTTTAATGTAGTGTAATGTCAATTTTAATGTAATTATAATAAGGTCCATATCCGGCCCGATTGTAGGTTTACATTATCTAGCAAAGTACCCTACTAGTTATATTATTTTGTTAGCTATTTCATATAAATCGACAAACATTCACAGTAATTGGTAGCAGACCCGACCTCCTTCACGAGGGATAAACACTGACTTTATTTGGGCCATAGACAGCATTTAGTTGGGACCTTCGTTCCGCTGGAAATTAACGATGAAATAACATATTGAACCACACCTTCAAGCAAGAAACGTCTTTCTGTCAAGATAAACCTGGAAATAAAGGAAAAAATACAGACAGATAAATAAGGACAATTACAGAAAGATATCTAAGAAACAAAAATACTACTATGCGTTTCAACTATGAATAGATTTTGGTGCCATATTAATAATAATTAAATTCCACAACTCCCAAGATAGGCAGGGCTTGTGTTATGGGTACTAGACAATTGATAAACATACTTATGTGTTTCTAAATACATACATATTATAGATAAATTACACCCAGACACAGAAAAAATGATTATGCTCATCACACAAACATTTGTCTTGGATGGGAATCAAACCCACGACCCCCGGCATAGCAGTCAGGGTCACTGACTACTAGACCAACTGGCCAGTAGACGTTACGATAATCACGATAACAAAATCACAATTATTAGTATCTTGTTAATGCTGTTTGACTATTGTGTGTTTGTCATCGTGTACATATTAGAAGGGATACCTACGCCTGTGCGAAAGTTTTTTGTTCGATTTTTATTTTATCGAACTCGTTATGTCGAATATTCAGTTGTACGATGTTTTATTATATCGATGCTTTATTGGTGCGATGTAACGTTTGTGCGAAAAATCTTTTCGCGAAGAACTTTACAGCGATTGCTCATTTGTTCGATAGTTTGTTAGTTCGATGATATTATTATGTTGATTCGAAACGCCTATCTTAATTGCATTATAAATGATGAGGAAATACCTACATGAATACCATAAATATCTTCACGTATATTTTCGTAAAATGAGAAAGACAGCTAACAAATTCACCACGTGTAACACGTTTAACTGCGATACAGCTCCGTTCCACTCCGCCTCAGAGTAACCGCAGCCTAACTGTGGCATGGGTCAAACATAACATAGACAATACCAGTCCACCAACTGGTTGCCCAATGTTCTGGTACCCTAAGAATACCAAAAGAGGCAAAGAAACTAACTGGGGTACTCTTAACTTTTTTTTTATATTCTTGGACCTTTTCATAAAAGGCACCTAAAATGAATTAACAACACGTAAAATATACTCACATAAATGTTTTATTTTAATAAAAAATCATACAGCAATATTACAAAAAAGATGTTATTTAAGCTTAGATATTTTCAACATAGAACTAATAATAAATATAAAGAAAATATGAATAGTGTATGTAAAAAAACTAAAATATGGTTCTCGATGACGACTGTACAAATTAAAAAAAAAACTTGTTTTAAAGGGTATACGCGCAGATGGTCCCATGGCTATCAATCTGGTCAGGATCTGATGACGGGATTTTAGAGAAATCGAGGGAATTCTTTAATAAATGAGAGTAAATCATCGCGTTATCTGCTTTTCTCATTTTATGAAAATATACGTGAAGATATTTATGATATTCATGTAGATATTTCTTCATCGTTTATAATGCAATTAAGATAGGCGTTTTGAATCAACATATCATCGAACTAACAAACTATCGAACAAATGAGCAATCGCTGTAAAGTTCTTCGCGAAAAGATTTTTCGCACAAACGTTACATCGTACCAATAAAGCATCGATATAATAAAACATCGTACAACTGAATATTCGACATAACGAGTTCGATAGAATAAAAATCGAACAAAAAACTTTCGCACAGGCGTAGGTATCCCATATTAGAATGTCATTCAGTAATAATATTCGAAGGTGATCATATTCTCAGTTGAAACGCAAAGTACAACCTGAAACCGCAACGACAAAAAGCAGCATTGAAAATCGCAGAAATATTCATTTGCGTACTTTCAGAATTCCACTATTAAATTGAAGGCTATATTTTCCAACGAAGTTAAGTTGCAAGCACTATTTCCATCTGGTAGAGGTTTTTCCTAAAATAGCGTTAAATCGAAAAACTCCAACTAAATTCATTCGTTCAAACTCCGGGCATGATTGCGGCAAAAATGTCTGCTATTGACAAGTTTTCGGGTTGAAGTGAATAAGAACTTTAAGAATAAAAGTTTCTTAATACATCACATATTCTTATGTCTGTGTCAGGGAAATGTTGCGTGGATATACCTACTATATAGTATTAGTTTAGTTTTTATACGGGGTCTGGAGTTAATTTTCTCATCCTAAGAAACCTATAAAAAAATATCAGAAAGTCACATTTTCATACAAAATTTCATTCTTTCTTAGCGGATACAATTCTTAAAACCCGAATGCACACTTATGTTACATTTCAGGAACGTATATTATACAAAATTTTCTTTTAAATTTTTCATACAGACAGATGAAACAATACTCAAACCTCTGCAACATGAAGCTATTCTGCAAAAGAATAATAAATATGACCCGTCCTAAATCGTTGGGTTCTTAACAGACTCGAATATCACGTAAAGCAATCCCAATTAGGACCCATATACGTTGTACATGCTTAGAATTGCGAATACTGAGATTTGAGAGTAATCTATGTAGGTTTTGTTATGTCAAACCCGAGCCCGAGTAGTAGGTGTGATATCCACTCTCGCGGGACTGTGTTTGAAATGGTCTGGAACATAACGGGTATGTGAAAGAACAGGGCGGTTTAATTCAACAAGAGTTCCTTCTGCTCCAGCACGCCTTACATGATGAATTCTACGAAGAATACACAAACCAAGATGTATTCTTCCTTCACACAACAAGAACACGAACAAGTCAACGGAGCCCCGCTACGCGGGGCTCCTTCAACTGAGAGGTTTAAAAAAAAACATAAATTATCCGAGTCGGCGAGCCAGCAAGTCCCGAGGCTGCACCTATGTCTAACCGGCTAAACCTAGTTCTAACCGAAGAAAATAGGATACATCTAACTTTAACCGCATGTGGTCGGTTACACCTTGTTTTAGCTGGTTAAAACTAGATGAACACCTATTTCTCTAATTTGATAATAATTTCTAATAATTTCTCGAAAACAATGTCTACTCTAAAAGAGAAAAAAATCCTCAAAATGATAACAAGTTCGCCTAAGGCACGCGCAGAAGAGTTTTCATCGAAACATAACGAGCCACTCCTTGACGGCGAAGCAAATATGAAACAAAGTTAATATAGAAGGAAAAGTAATACAAAATGAAATGTTATGTTCACGCAAAGCTGTATGAAGCTATATAAGACACCAATTTATTCAAGTAGATCTAGGTAGTGCACTCAGCTTTGCTCGCATTCATTTAGAACTTGACAATATGAAAAAACTAGACTACTATTTATTTACTGATTAATTTTGCCAGTGTATGGCGCACGTGTAGTCCCGTTGTTATGTTTCAACAAAACATATTAAAATCAAAATATACTATATTGGTGTATCTATTTAAATCAAACAAAATAAACTGCAAACTATTCACATTTAATTCCTTCCCATGCGGGCCGCACATGCAATGGTACTTTAAATATTTTTTTTACATCTAACTGAAATAAAACTGCATGAAAAACTCATTTTTCGTTGGTTTTAATAGATCAGTATACATACATATACAGTATGGTCGGTTGTTTGACTCGAACTTCAACCTTAATTAATTACCCATAAAGATCAACACTTAGTACGGATGACTAACCAGTGGCATCGGATGCGTCCGGTACGGTACTAAATCAAATCAAATCAAATCAAAGCGTTTATTTCAATTAGGCCATTACAGGCACTTTTGAATTGTCAAAAAGACATAAAAATAAAACTAGTACAAAATAGTTATGGTGCTACAGTCCCAGTCACAAGACATAAAAACTGTGAAAGTACCGTAGGTGCTCATTCCAAAGCGTAGATCTATGGAGAAGAATGAGCAAGAAACTCCATGGACACTCTTTTTCTAAACTAAACACTCACATACACTTACGCTCAGCCACTGCCAGCTGTGCCGTTAATTTACTTCATCAACATCATCATCTTTCTTCTAACCTTATCCCATTACATTAGTGAGTTTTTATCTGAACTGATTAACCTTCAAATCTCTCATCATACGATGTAATAATAATATCGCGCTGCCATGGATCACGTTAATGAGAAATAGATGAAACTTATCCGTCCTAACTATGTAGCTCAGTGATATTTTATGTTGAGTTTGTGTTTAAGGGATAATAAACGTTATTCAGTATCTGCATTAGATTGTTTCTCCACTATGAGCCTGCAAGCAAAGACTGTTTTACAAACTAAGGATTTTATAACTCTGTATAAGTATTTTGTAAGTTGAATTTAATAGATGTTATTTAAGCACTGATTTGACTTTTGATGTAAAGTTGTTACGAGTTAATTAGTATTGTTTAAAGGACACCACGATACACTGCTCATTGCTTAAGTGCACGGCTTTCTCCGCGAGGATACTAGCAGCAAAAGTAATGAGAAAAAAATTGATGGGAATGTCAATTCGTATTAACATTATTATTCCTCTGACTCTAACTGTACTTGTATTTATAGAACATAAATTTACCAATGTGTCTCATATATTATACACAATTTCTAAGTTACAGAAAAAAGTTGCGTGTTTCTGCTCAATAAACGTGGGTTTCTAATAAAATTCTTTAATTTATGACTCTATCATTTCCATGGAAGTACGTCAGCATTTTTCAGCTGGAACAAAAGAATTTTCAGTTTCTAGAGGCTATCGAGAGAGGTAAAATTGCGGTGAAGTGGTTATTCATTGTGTTCTTGAATAGGTTTTGTAGGCAACAAGCAGGTCAGATTGGCATTTTGTGAATGATGATACGATTATTGTAGTGCTGCACTTTAAACAGAATTTGAAATTAATTGTAACATTATCATTTACTTTGATCATTATCTATTTTGATTCATACCATGTTTTTTTTACGCATTCAAATCTATTTTTATTATTTACCTACCTTTTGTTTTCACAAACTATTTTACGTAACAATGAAAATCTAAAATAGTTCTTCTAAAAAAATATGTGTGTTGATTAAAATCTGTTCTTAAATTGACTCTTAGTACGTTTGGATACACATAGAAAATCTTGAAAATCTCCTTCAAATACCCGTAAACTGACATTAATATGTTGCTCATAAACAATAAAATAATAAATAATATCTTCTTAATACGTCCACCAATACTGCGGAGCGTGCCCGCCTGCTGGCTGTGGGTGAGTGGGAATCGGGCCTTTGGCTTCAGGCGCTACCTTCACACAACGTATATGTTGGGTGATACAACATTCAGGGTTGCTACTTGCCTACGTTTGGGCGCTCCCTGTGGTGCTCCACACCGCTGTCTATGTGGTGAAGTAGTCGACTGCCTCGGGCACCATGGCCTTTCCTGCAGCAGGAGTGCAGGTCGGTTAGCACGACATGCTAGCTTAAATGACATAATCCGTCGTGCTCATGTCACCGCCGGGGTGCCAGCCGTATTAGAACCCAGTGGTTTGGCACGCGACGATGGGAAGAGACCCGATGGTATGTCCATAATGCCATGGAAGCTGGGTAGGCCTTTGGTGTGGGATGCAACATGTGCCGACACCCTTGCGCCATCCCATCTTCCTAGTTCAGCGTGTTGTGCTAGAGCTGCTGCTGCATGTGCTGAAAACTCCAAGCGGCGCAAATACATTGGCCTAGCTAGTATGTATTTGAGCCGTTTGGGGTTGAAACTCTGGGGCCATGGGGTCCGAGTGCCCACGTCTTTAAAGATATCGCCAGGCGTTTAGTCGACTCTTCAGGTGACCAGAGGGCTGGCCTATTCCTTGGCCAACGAATTAGCATTGCCATACAACGTGGCAATGCTGCCAGCGTTCTGGGCACTGTTCCCGTTGACAGCGATGTGGACGTATTCTTTGACGCCCTATGAATGTTTTCTCTTTTATTTTATTTTTTAATTTTTATTTTTCCTGTACATATTACTAGTAGGTTTTTATTTATAGTTTGTAAATAAAAGTGTAAATAATAAATTTAAACAATAAAATCGCAATAACAATATCTTCCATGAAATTCTGATTTTAAAGAAAATTTTAAAGGTATCTGCGGTCTGAAACCAAAGCAACAAGGCTGCCTAAATCATGAAGGGCTCATTGACAATGTACCCCGTCATTGCCTAATTCCTAAAATACCATGAAATTTCGAAAAACATGACAGTCATTCATGACGTAAATGTGAACGTCATCATTTACGTCAGATATAGCCGTCACAAAAACTGTGTTTCGAGACCGTCATTTTTTACGATTTCTGAAGCGTATGAATACTGGTTTTTAAAAAGCATTGCCGCGGTCAGAAATAAAAAAAAATCGTAAAAAAAGATGTTTCAATCATCCCCCGCATGAATCGTGACTTCGGCGACCCGACTTGGTTCAATATAACTTTATGAAAGCGTTTTAGTTGATATTGGTACTGCTTTCTAGAACTATATGATACCAATGACGATATATTACTAGACGCCTAATAACAGGCGACCGATGTCTGCCGACACATTAGGCAAAAAAGTCTTATTTCGACCACTCCTGTTAGCCGTAAACATACCTTGAGACAGAACAGACTTTGAGTTAGCAAATCACAACGCAGTACCCCGTCCTCCTCGCTTACGTAGTACCTCAGCGAGTTGACAGAATAGTTTTTGTTCCTTAGATCGTGCATGCGTAGTCTAGTAATACTATATCGTCGTTGATTATAACAGACTGGGTTTTTTAGTATACCATAAAAAAATATTAACTCTTAAGAAAACAATGATTTAAAATGAAGTTCGCGTTGTTAAAGAATATCGTATTAAAGCAAATATTATGTTGCTATTTTCATTACAAAACTTTTCGAGATAAATAACTTTCAGACTGTTCTCAACAAAAAGTTTTAAAGATCAAAACTCTTTCAGAATTCATTTAACTTCAATATTTTTTCAATAAAATATTTAACACATGATTTGGTTTTAATGATTCATTGGTTATATTAACTTTAGTTTTTCTTTCCTGAATAAATAAACAAGAATGAATTAAAATCAGATTTAAAATTACTTTTGGCTGATTTTTCACATAATTATGTCGGAAAGTCTTCTCTTATTTAGGACTTATTTTAACGAGACTCCAATATACTAGGTTCAAATTAATTGTCGCTCAGACATATTTAAGTTATCTTTTTTTTTTAATAACGGTAACAGACACTGACCAATATTCCAGTCTTTGTTCAAAAATAATTTATCTAGAAAACTGTAAATATAATAAAAATTCTTATCCAACAAATGCTAAACGCACATCTAAAACTAGGATCGCTGAAACGCGGCGTTATTCGTTTAAAGATTAATCGAAAGTTTGCGTGAAGAAGTTTCGAGCGCTTCCATTTTGTACCCCTACATCTTTTATGGCAGTCTGTCTTTGTCAAGGGGAGAGCACATTATTCCAACGACCTTTTTCAAAGGACTGAAGGTCCCTTTTTCTAGAGAATTCCGATATAGCAGACAGTAAAAGATTATTGCAGTTTTTTGTAGGAGATAAAACTATCGTTATTTTGCTATTATACGAGTAGGTCACGCGCTTGTCGTTTTGTATAAGGCATTCCGTAGCCTACGACAGGACATAGGATAGCGGTTGAAACATTTGGGAATAATATCATCTATATTATATACAAATTATACAATTTAATTTACAAACTATAAATAAAAACCTACTAATAATATTTACAAGGAAAAATAATAAAAAATAAAAATATTATAACATTATATACGATTTGATTTAAGTATTTCATGACTATTTTGACAAAATCGGTAAATATGCGAGGAGCGCGTTCGTATTGCAATGTCGTAGTGTAGTATCTCCAACGTTCTTTCAAGCTGAAACATTCACTTGTATATAGGGTGACTTTTTAGTCACCATCCAAATTTTAATATATTAATCTTTGGCGAAAATCATTTAATACGTGTTTTTTCTTTTTGTATCACGCAATACAAAAATATCGAGATATCACGTCTCAATGTTATACTATAACAATTTGATGAATCTGGACACCGCGCTGTGACACAGTATAATAATCATACAGTAGCGTAACTCGGCCGCCAGACAGATTTAAATACCTACAGCCGCGCGGTACGTAAACATGCGTTAGGGCTACCCGTCTACAACATTTTAATAACATTTGCCTTTGCGTACTCTCTGTTTCTATTTTAGTTTTGTGATTGTAAATATACTTTTTTATATAAATAAATGAAATACTTTGTATAATGAATAGGAAGTGTTCAGTAAAAATGAGTGTTGTTTTTTGATTGGTAGATTTCATTTAAAAAATCATGTTTTTGTTTGAAAAACAAATCGGGCTTATAAAGTCCGATATATTATAGAAGTATTTGAGACCGAAAAATATTTGCGCCACGACTGAGTCGTACGAAATGCTTTATTCTTAAATTTTAAAGTATAATAAATCCGCCTTCTAATATAAAGCTTAATTAAACTACTCGTCTTATTAGATATGTACTCGAACTGATTTTTAGAGATAAAAACACGCGGTTACTGTTAAAAAACCAACACACCGTCCGCTCGACACTGCGGTACAGCCGTGACTGTCTGCACCCCGAGCGCGCCCCGACATCGAGGCGCGTAGGTATAGCTCGCTTTTCGTCCGTTTGTATGAAGTTGGAGTACTGTATTATTATATTACCGTGGCTGTGATGTGTCGCTCAGGGTGTAGCGGGTGGGGCAGGGGGTATGCGAGATGCGCTCTGCCCGTTTCATGCGCCGGCAAGTGTAGTATTATTAACGTTTAGCTTAGTGACCACGCAGAGTGGATAATTCTTATGAGAAAATGATTTAATATAAAAATTTGACGGAACGATTTTTTTTTAAAAATGGGGTTACTGATTGATACCTAATGCATAGAAAAAATTTGGACGGTGGTAAAAAAGTCACCCTGTATTTTTACCCACGACGGAACGGAAGCAGATAAATGCGTTTAGGGTGAGAGATGTTTGTATGTGCGTTTGTGCAAAGTAATGTGCCCGCTCACCTATCTTCTAAAATAATCATCTGATTTTGATGCGGTTTTGATTAACGGGTTTGTGTTCGATGAGTTCATGTTCTTATTCTTATTCGTGTCATGGCTGGTACTCACTAGAGGGCGCTACAATGTTAGTGTAAAACAATGTTGCGATATAATCAAAACGAAACGTCCGATTACAATTCTGTTTTCAGCAATGTGTACGTGGTAGCTTAATGCAAATTTTTATTGTTTGTCAATTGCAATATTATTTTGACACACACTCGGCAGGTTTTTTTATATCATATGATGATATTTGACACTTTTAAATCGCTTTCACTTTTAAATCCTCAAATGTGTCCACCCACCCGAATAATTATAATTTATTTAAATTATATTTTATTTTAATATGAACAAGAGGCACGAAAATCTGAAGTCGCTGACATCAATGAAATCATTATTGATTATTTCTGAGACCTTAATATGTTATGTTGCTACTAGCGACACGCCCCGGCTCCGCACAGGTGCAATCTCTACTAGGTATATATTATGCATGTTATTAAATATGAACATTCCTTTGCTACTGTATATAATGAAAAATCATTTTTTGCTACTGTATATAATGAAAAATCGCATCAAAATCCGTTATGTAGTTTTAAAGATCTAAACATAATAAGCACCTGGCCGGTACCGCCTAAAACCGCTATGTCCCTGCATTTTAAATCCGTAATATAATATTTACTCAACTTTGGTTTATTTGTAACAATTATCCCAAAACAAACAAAAAACATTAATTTCTCAAATAAATAGTTATTGTGAACCCGTGGACTGACGTTCAAGGCAACGAGAACATTTTTTTTCTAGATGTGAAAATGTTTTTATGACTTTCCGGAATTACTTGTAGTAAACATGATGGTAACAAAAGTATGTACTTAAATAGTGTCATAAAAATTGGTTTTATATCTCTATTTTCTACAACTTTTATAGTGGATTCTGTTTGTTCTGAATTCACGGAAGATACAATAAAATTTGAACTGACAACTCTTTGTAGGGCCCCTGAAAGTGATGTTTCTGAGTTTCAGAAGTTACGAAATTTCAGGTAGCTCAGTTTTCACGCTGTGGAAATTATCTTAAAAGCGCTGCCAACTTCACGGTATAAGAAGCGAAAGAAAAAGTTTCTCATACAAAATTACCTCGAATGAAAAGTCTTTGGAAGTTGTCGCTGAAATTTTAAGAAATGCCAAAGGAAAGGCTTTCGTTTTGAATAACAATGTGCTAAGTACTACCGGCAGCTGTCTTACTTCGCACGCGTCTTCAGTGAACTCTGATGGATTATTTAGACAGCGAAAGATTTTCTATAAGCATGCATGCATTGTGACACATCGTTTCTTATTCCTTGCTTTCCTAAGCATTGTAGAATTCTACATAAATTATATAAGATTTTTCTAAACACATTTTGAAATTTGGCATTTATACATTGTCAGATCATCAGAGAGATGGACAAAGGGCATTTCCGTGCCGCAAATAAAGTACAGTACCCCCAGCACGAGTTTTCACTATTTTACTTTACAGAGTCTTTCCAGTATTTACAGCGTTTCTTGTATGAAAAAATGGAACAGCGCCTCTGGTGTGCGAAGAAGGAACTATTTTTTTTTGAAAATTGTCTATTTGAAATTGCCATAGTTCCAGTTTACTTTACGTCTCAAATACTGAAAACTGCTACTGCTAAGGGTACAGTTCCCAAGAATGAAAACAAAGCTTTCATAATTATGATAAAAGATGGCACCACATGCACGATCCGAATTGATTGCTGCGGGCGAAAGCTAGTGATACCTATACGTTACAAATCAGTCCCAAAAATATTTTCCATATTGTTTTTCGGTACGTACGAAGTTATTTCATGCGTATAAACAAGGATATTGGATTCACACATAAAATACAATATACTTTATGGGGAGAACTCAAGGTTTGCGCGTTTCTGTTATATTAAAAACCTTTTCTTGCTCATGTTCTTCTATATTCAACTTTCAAAAAACTTGTTAAAAAGTCAGAACATGACATTTGCAAAGTTTGAGAATTTTTAGATTTTATGTAGATTGAGCAAATTTAATTTTCTGAAATTGTTTGAGTTACCCAAAACGTTTCGATACGCTTGGTGGGAGTTGAAGTCAATGTTGTTTTTGCTTCCATTCAGATAGCTACAGATCAGTACTGCAAGCTTAAAAAACGAATAAAGAAAATATTAGTATATAAAAATGGTTTCGGCCGCAACTTCGGTCGGATTTTGATCAAAAATTCGTCAAAACCACAGGAACATTTTACATAATATTTTATAATATCTCATCTGTTAAAGAATTATCGATTTGTTTTGTTATTGATAATAGATTTAGTAGCTCCGAAAACATCCTAAATCCAAAATGATACACTTTACCTCTATCTTATGTAGGTAGATCGATACACCACCTTTACATCGCATAAACCAGAGTCTTTTAATTCCTATTTTTTATCCCACAGGTAGTGGCAACATACGTACCAAACACTTCAACGGTCGAGTTCTCCAAAAATCGATCTATCCATTGGGCTGGCGGCAGGACCAAACCACCCCTGGATACTCCCGTGTGTGGCTTTGACGGATCACTCTGCCCGGATAATTGTGAGTATTTTATTGTAACGACGCGACGTGAGTTGTCAGATTCAAACCTTTGGTTCACGCGGAGCGCATTTTGTCGGAAGATAGTGACTGCATTCCAACGTCGAATATATACAAGCAAAACTACGGACGTTAAGTATCTTGAAAGTGATCTTACAAATATTATTATTGACACAGTATCTGGTGTAAATTGTATTTTAAAATGTATGCAAATATCACATCTTTATGTGAATTCAATGGCTGTCTTTCGGTTGTCCACATGAGTCACAATGTCTACTATACAGGATGATCCTGGTATTTGCAGCAAGCTACTTAAACTTTTGAACTCTTATATGTACATCGCGAGACTGTCTTATCAAGTATCCGTGATCCTGGAAGTTAAAGGGCTATTCAATACGAGTCTGTCAGTCTCTCTTTATAAACAAACCGGCTAAAATAAAATTGTTTTCTTAAAATATATGGTAGTAACTTTCCGGTGGTCTTTGCCTACATTTTTTTTCTTAACGTATCTCTTATCTTAGTTACTCTTAATTACAAAAGAGGCACTTCTATATGAGGTGTTCTTTACCTTCTGACTCAAGACACTGAACTTCTTATCTACCAATTATCTACCACTTCACTGTACTTTCTCGTTATACCAGAAAAGTACTACTCGTTATACCAGAAAAGTACCTACTTTTAATTTAACTCCGTTAGGAAATAAGACTTTATTTCGCAACGTTACTTAATATTAATTTCCATAATATTTTAAATATTTATACGCATTAGCGCTCGCGTCGCGAATTGTAAAGCCTTTTTGTGAAAGAGAAATTAGGCTGCGAGTAGGATTTGAAATTGCGTGCAGAAGCTCAGTCAGTAAACCAAACTTCTCATCCTGTATAAAAATCTGAAATCTTTGTGTCTGTAATAAAGGGAATTTTGTATGAACATAATTTTAAAAAAAAATATTTGCCATGAAACGGCCTGTGGCCCTTGAACGCAAAAGAAAATCCTTGGAAAATTCTCTTTGGTTCCTACTAAAAATTTAATTTAGTGCATTCTCACACATCCTACTTATTTTACTGAAATGTTCTGATTTCTGCTTAAGTGAAAATTTAACTAACAAAGCAAGAAGGAGATAATCGACATTGATTTTTTTATATAAACTAAAGCCTTCTTTTTCATAGTCACGAACCTTTTTTGAAAGGTCGTCAATTCGAAATCGTTTTGCACCCACAATAGATGTATACCGACCTTATCCATTTCTGCCCAATGTGGGAACCGCTTTGCCGGGCGATTTCTTTTCTCACTAATATTATCGGATCTTTGAGTAAATAGTGTGCAATTTTCTCCATTGCTAGTTTTTTTTTTTATGTTGTCTAGAAGTCAAGTTTTACGCAACTAACATCTGTTAACAGTTATGTAACACTCATGCAAGATATACAAGAGATAAGCTCAAGGGAAACAATGAAAAGCTGATGGAATAAAATTAAACAGAATTTAAAAAAATACCCACAACGGTAAAAATATATTATTGAAAAAGAATAAAATAACACAAAACCCTCGACTTAGCCCGACTATTATGTAACGAAATATTATAATAGACGTAAAAATAACGAGGAATATCCGTCGAGGGCTGCCAGCTAAAATATTTATCTAGATATCAAATTGGCTGGAATTGGCAGGATTTTATGGCCCTCCAATATTATGGTTACTAGGAGGCGAGTTTAACATCTTTAAATTCCCGCACTGGTTCAAAAATATCTTGTATGTGGAAATAACCTAGGTAATTTCTAAAAGTAATTGAATTTAAGTGCGTTCGCGCTTTACTCGTTCTTAGTTTACATTGCCAACATTATAAGTAATACAGCGATAAATTGATTCCAAAACGTAAATTACTAAACAGATCGTTATTATGGATTTAGTCACACTAGATTATGATCGGATGCATGAGTTGTGTGTAAACGACCGCTCTTTGATGTTTGTTGGCTACTCGCCAATATTTGTGGAGGCTATCGCTTTAGTCGCGAACATGTTGGATAATCAATGTACATTAGTTTATCTTGCGAAATGTAATAGCACTAGTTGTGGGTCGCGAGTTTGAACTATGGACAAATTTGTTTTTAGACACCTGTTTTTAAAAGCTCTTATTGGCCAAGTGATAACTGCCGAGCAAATGGTCGAGTACTCGATACGTATAAACAAAGCGCAGAGAGCTTGCCCAAGCACTCCTCCACCCTCCCGCTTCCTCAAACTGTTTCGTTCGCTCACGCAGCATGTTTAAAACCATATTTTGTGAGTCTGTCATCGGTTCAAACACAGCCAATCACTTTATTTGAAAGCGGATACAAAAACCACCATGTAGAAGTCTAAGCCAAGAACAGAGACTGATTTTTTTTCCTAATTCAATTGATACTTAGTTTATTGCTAGACTAGTATTAGGTCGAAGTTTTACCACAGGCGGTTGGCTGTAGCCAGTCCTAAATAATGAAATGCACTGGACAAAATTCAAGAGCGAAAACATTATAACTAATTATTATGGATATACGTTTTCACGATTATAGTATTTTCGAAGCAAAAATATTATAAAACTAGCTGTTGCCAGCGGCTTCACCCGCTACAACTCAAAAATTGTCCCGCAGGAACATAAAATCGGGATAAAAATCTATTCTATGTGTTAAACCAGGTCATAAACTATCTGTGTACCAATTTCAGCCAAATCCGTTCAGTAGTTTTTGCGTGAAAGAATAACAAACATCCATACATACAAACTTTCACGTTTGTAATATTAGTAGGATAGTAGGATTGGCCTTTTTTAAAGCAGAAATCACCATAACTGCTGCTCATGGCTGGACCATAAATTCATCTCATATTTTAAGATGTATGGTTGTTTATTTCGGCAATACCTACAACATTGCAGACGTTTCGGAGCAAGTCATCAATATATGTATATTTAATCAATTTTGCTTGGTTGACGGAAAAAGGCGCTTTTTCGTTACGAAGAGTAAACATACGATCGCTCGGTAAACGAAAATGGTTATCCGGTGTGTTGTGCGCGCAAATAATGATTTTTTTAGAAAGATGTTCCTACCTTCCGTCCTAAAACAAAGGTTTGAATATGTGAGCTTTTACTTAACGTACATTCCGGCTTGATAATTTAATTTTTTCCTGTACTGCTGTAACTCTGACGATCTTTACGACAAAGGTCATAGAGGCCTTGCAAAATATTGATATTAAATTGCACGTAGTTAGACTGGAAGCTGACCCCAAGTTTGACAGCTATATATTGTGGCTTTCTCTCGGCGACGAGCTCGCGTAGCGTACAGCCTAGAAGTTTTAAAGAAGAGATTAGCTAAACTCATCATGATTGGGAAAAAACTGGGCATATGATACCGCCAGTGAGCAGTATAGGTTAAGAGGCCAAATGGCTTAGCAGAATCGCCTGATACGCCGAAAATACTGCAGCATTAATTTTGAAATAAATACCTGGCAAAGTTGAGGATTTATGTTAGATCTTATGTTTGGCGAAAACATGACTCCATAAAATTTTCTCGATGGAAAAGAATCCCAAAGTTACCTCTAAATCGAACAATAAACAGCTGGCATTCATAAAATACTTAAAATTAGATTCTGAAACTTTTTAAACTAACAGACCTAACTATAAAGCAGGTTTTATGTTATTTAGTTTTTCGAATTCCCTTTTTTTTCGCCTTAAAATAAATAGATTTTCGCGAAGACAACTATAAGAAAGGGCAAGCAATAGTGCGTGGTACGTGCAAGTGCGAGCGAGTAAGATTATATTGAAGTATTGTGCCGCCTTAAAGCGCCATATTGTCTTCCTACTGGGCAACCAGGACACAGGAAAAAATAATAGCGTGGGGCTTTATATGAAAAAAAAAAACAAAAAGATTCCATTCTTTCCTCAGCGCAGTATTTCAACTTTCAGCACATTCTAACTTAAATCGAGTTCTCCATATTTCAGTAAATGTCATTACTTTAGACAAGAGCCAGCAAGCGTTTATATAAAAGGAAAATTCATCTCGCAGACACATTAAATTATCGAATCTTGCTCAGCCTTGTTTATTTTTGCGTGAAATTAACTTTTATCAGATTTATTACGATAAATCACTTGAGGGGCAAACGATACAATAAATTCTTGAAAGAATTTCTTAGTGACAGTATCTAACATTACGGTTTTTTATGAGATGCAAATCAAAGTAGAATTTTGCTAAGGTTTAATGAACCTAACTGTCTTATACCTACATGTTGGTGGGCAGTTAGGTGCATTCTGTGAAATGGGTGATACTAGATACAATTTGCAAAGTTTTAACCTTTTAACTGACAAGCTTTCTGGAATCCACATTTTAACCGATGAAAAGAAGGGAGGAGGTTCTCAATTCGATGTGTATATTTTTTTATGACTGGTAGTGTGTTCGTTTCTCAAACGTAACAAATATTTCGCTGACTGACTGATTTTGTCATTAGGAATTGTCCAGTAGCAGTCACGTAGTCTGAAATTGTGCTCAGTTATGGCAACGGGCTCGCCCCCTATTACCTACATGGGACTTACCATTACTATTCGCTGGTTCCACTCTAGCACATGTCCGTTCCATCGACTGTCTGTCCGCCTGCAGTCATGGCCGGCCCAATTCCACTTCAGTATTAGGGCTCCCACACAAAACTGCGATGCGATGCGATGCGACGTCGCGTCGCAGAAACATGCGAGCGAATTTCTGCGATGCGAATTCGTGCGGCGTATTGCAAGGTTCAGGTGACCATAAGTTCTAGTTTAGATATAATGATTTGTACTAAGTGTTTTTTTAAAGTTTTGCTTATATTATTAAACCATGCGATCTTACTAAATAAAAATACATTGAACTAAATTAAATTACATTACATTCATTACAAATTCAGTGACATGAAATCATTAACAAAAAATATTATTATTGAGTCTATAAATAAATGTTATACATATATTTACAATCAAAAAACATATTGTATTTTTATTAATAGTTCTATTCAAACTGCATAAAAAATAATATATTGTTCAAAGTTTCACAGTACTGTCTCAGAGCAGACTGAAGTGTTATGCCGACACATCGCAGAAATGCACGATGCGAATCAGATCGCAAATATTTGCGATGCGATGCGAATTCGCAGTTTTGTGTGGGAGCCTGTAAGGGCTGCTGTAGTAGTAATTCTACGCGCAATGTTGGTTACTTTCGTTTTCTGGCGAATGACATTTGACATCTCGTACCTAACATTAATAAACAGAATACTAATAAAACCTATTTGTTTCAGCGTTACCTGTGTACGCGATATTGAGTATAATCCTGAGTTCCGTAGTCGTCGTGTTGGCAGTTCTCTCCGTCTTCATATACAGGTATATAAGGAAGGCTTTACTTCTGAAAATTGCTGCTCACCCTCATGATACTTGCAGAAGACTATTTATGAAAAAAAACATATTCAAGTTTCAGTAAAATAGACAGAGTATTGTACAAAAACAGTTTCTCATTTTTATTTTCATATTTCTAAAGTCTATTTCAATATTTGATACGCTGAAATATATTTTCATACGAAAATCCTATTTTCATACTTGCTTCACAAGATCGAGACCAAGACGTCGAAGGTATTATTGCCTTTTTAACTAAAACTATCAATCTATTAATACTTTTCTACCCTGATCCGCATTATATTGATTCTACCATTCTTTTTCTTCAACGCGGCAGTTTTTCTTATATTATGAAACTTATTTTATTTTTAACTAGTTGTCCCGGCAAACTTCGTACCGCCTCAGAAAAAAATAAAAAAAACCTTCCCTGGACTCTCAAGAATAATTCAAATCCAAAATCAGCCAAATCGACCCATCCGTTCTCGAGTTTTAGAGAGAATAACGAACAGCAATTGTTTATAAATAATATAATAGAGAATAGATAGATTCTGCAACGATTCGCCGACGACCGGTTCACCATTGGACGTTTCGTCGACAGGACGATCCACTTATGGCCATTTCATCGATAGACTCTTTCACCTTTGGACTTTTCGCTGATACGACGATTCATTTATGCCCGGTTCATCGATAGAACTTTTCACCTAAGGACTATTCGCTGACAGGACGATTCGTTTTATCAATGACTCTTTCAACAACAGACGTTTTGCCGATACGACGGTTAACCTATAACTCTTTAAACTCTTTTAAACTTATCATCTTCATCATACAAAAGTCCGTTGTTGAAAGAGTCTATTGATGAAAAGGATTTAAACGAATCGTCCTGTTGGCGAAAAGTCCCAAAAGACACCTTTCTGCCATTTAAAAATTATTTTATAAGACTGCCTCGTATAAATGATCCGTAACAAATACAATTTTCTCCAAAATCTGAAACTTCAGACACCACAAACCGAGCAAGCAATAGATAAAGTTATTATCTGAACTTCCTGATGACTAAAACCATTGTTTCAAACTAATCTGTTACATTCATAAGAAGTTCTTGAATTTAGGGTAGGCCGCAAGTCAAGGAGTCTTAAAAGACCACGTTATTAGAATCATTATACGAATTGCGATAACTTGTTAAATTTAATTTTATTGTATTCGGTTGCTCAACTAATAGACTTTTTTATTTGAGATGGGTTTGCTCTTTCTTGGCTCTAGTCTACGACTGAGCGAGCTTATTCACAAGATGCCTGTTCACTCTAACTTTTAAGATTTCGGGTTATATGCATTAATATACATAAATAATAAATTTATCGCAATCTATATTGTGATTCTGCTAAAGTGGCTTTTTTAAGCCCATGGGACCAACAGTAGGCCAGTTCACCTCCAAAATGTTATCACTGATTTGCGGCGGATAGTACCTCAATAAAATTACTGCGATAAAGAAAGAAAGAAAATAAGTTTATTTAGCAAGCCTTAACAAGTGCAATTAAAAATTATAAATTACAAGAATAAATTGAATGTAGGTGCCGTGTGATTCACGGCTGTGCCAAATAGGCTCAGTTCAGCATAAAGCCAGGCTACAGGGAGCCTGACGCTGGTTTTCAACTGAGCCTTGTGAGACGCAATACTAAAACGAATAGACGTTGATAACGTCTTGTCATAAACCATGATCTGATTGGCTCTTTTTATTTTGTTCTTTTTTGGATTCAATGAAATCTATGGAGTTACTTGTCCGTTCTTCCCCATAGAGATTTACGTTTTGGAATGGGCAGATTTATTACCTACTATCTCAAGTTATATTATGCCTTGTGACGGAAAAGATCTTAAGGTGCTTGTACACGGTGCATGTAGCTTGAGCATGTTGAGGCACTTGCGCGGGTTACATGCACCGTGTACAACAACGACGATATATTACTAGACTCCTAATAACAGGCGACTGATGTCTGCCAACACATTAGGCAAAAAAGTCTTATATCCGTCTTATTTCGACCACTCCTGTGAGCCGTAAACATACCTTGAGACAGAACAGCCCTTGAGTTAACCAATCACAACGCAGTACCCCCGTCCCCGTCGCTTACGTAGAACCTCAGTGAGTTGACAGAATCGTTTTTGTTCCTTATATCGTGCATGCGGAGTCTAGTAATATATCGTCGTTGGTGTACAAGCACCCTTGACACTTTGTTCTTTGATGCAAAGCTTATAATTTTGATTTTGACAATTGAAACGTACTTTGAGTTTCAGTGTGTTTTGATCAAACACACTCACCTTATTGATTTACATTTTTTTAAGTTTCTAATTTTATTGATAGCATATTTCAACAGGTGATCCTTAGTATCTTTTTGTTCCGGCAGGCATTATAAATTGGAAGCAGAGATAGCTATGATGACATGGCGAGTCAGTTGGAGTGACGTTTTGCAGCCGGGAGGACGATTGCGCGGGAGTTTGCACTCTTTGGCGAGAAGATACAGTACTGGGGTAAGTGTGTATAAATCATTCTACATTTAGCGGTCACAGATTTCCACTACTGGGACACTGGTCTCCTATCTGTGAGAGAGAGTTTGTTCCAATCCAACGCACGGGTCGTGGGACTTATTTCCCGGAACATAAAGGGCTATTGAAGGAAACCGTGGATTTTAGTCAATACGAGTCTGACGGTCCCTACTGCCCTCCCCTGGGTGGGAGGACTCATTTCATGATTTTACCACACAAAAAAAAACTGAGGTTGTCGTAGGGTAGATGTCACAAGTTTTCGAATTTTTGGTTCTGATTAGCTGTTGCTGACTTTATCAACCTTATTTGAATAAAATACTTTTGATTTTGATATAAACAGATTCCTATCTATAATTTCCTTAGAGTTTGAATCCAATATAACATAAAAGGTAAGATGGGTTCTTATTGGAAGACATAAAAGGGTAACAAAACAAAATAATAAAACTGATGCAAAAAAATCTCGTACACAAATCCGGCTACAGCAAAATGACATTCTAATAAAAAGGATCTAAATAAAGGCATTGGAAACGAATTATTTATCTACCCTCCCCTGAGATTTTAAGGGTTGGAGGATAGATACAGGACCGACAGTAGGTACTTGGGTAATCTTAAAACTACGAATGACTAGTCTTGATACTTAGTAACAGCTCATTTAATTATTTCATTTTTAAAAATAAATAATAAATATTGTTTTATGTTTTTTTAAAGGTTACAATAAATGGTTTTATATTGTATAAATTGCATTCTGAAGGAGATCTCATTACTACTTTTCATTTACATAATTATATGTCCAGTAAAATTAGTTTTACTTCAGATTTCTTTAAAATAAGTCCGTCTTAACAACGTTTTTTTTAGCGGCTTGGAATATTTAAAGTTCCAAAAAACTTAGCTGCTAGAAAAAAATTGCATTTTATGGCAGTTATAAACACTCTTCGTTTATTGCCCGTGGTCCACCCGTTTGGTTCACCTAGGTGTACCACGGGAAATTATTTTTGCCCGTGGTTCACTTGGGTGTACCACGGGAAATTATTTTTGTCCGTGATTCACTTGGGTGTACCACGGGAAATTATTTTTGCCCGTGGTTCACTTGGGTGTACCACGGGAAATTATTTTTGTCCGTGATTCACTTGGGTGTACCACGGGAAATTATTTTTGCCCGTGGTTCACTTGGGTGTACCACGGGAAATTATTTTTGCCCGTGGTTCACTTGGGTGTACCACGGGAAATTATTTTTGTTCGTGGTTCACTTGGGTGTACCACGGGAAATTATTTTTGTTCGTGGTTCACTTGGGTGTACCACGGGAAATTATTTTTGCCCGTGGTTCACTTGGGTGTACCACGGGAAATTATTTTTATTCGTGGTTCACTTGGGTGTACCACGGGAAATTATTTTTGTTCGTGGTTCACTTGGGTGTACCACGGGAAATTATTTTTTCCCTTGTTTCACCTGGGTTACTCGGCTAATATTTATGCCACGTTCAAGAACAAACTACTAAACGAGGTACTAATTCAGACCACCAATATTATAAAATATAAACTTTTAAAAATGAATCAGAAAATATATGGAGATGCGCATCTTATAAAAAAGTTGAAGTGTATAATTTTAAATGTAAGTAACATTTTTCTATACAACGTAATTTCGGAGAAAACTAGTGGGCGGTTCACTGTAGAAGATTTTGATTTGTACTTACTGTGACCTATACTATTTCCTCGAGGTGAATTCTTTCTTATATCCGAAAAACATTTACCTATTTTCAGGACAAATACATAGGTACCTACTCAAAACTCACTACTCATACGTGTTCGCCGGATTTAATCCGCGAACGAAGTTGCAAAAGAAATTGCTCTTTTAAAAGAAAAAGTAAAGGGATCTACTCGCTCCGTACCCGAGTTATATGAGATACTCGTAACCATTCACAAGATAAAAAATAAAGGACTAGATATTGTGACACCAGTGCCATCTATGTCAAGCATTCAACATTCTTTCTACAATATTAGAAAGAAGGCACTGTCTGTCAATGTAACTATTTTTACTAATTGAAGTGCCGTTGAAAAGTTTGTACTGGCTGACTATTTCTATGAAGGTTCACGAATATTTGAGTTTTATTGCCCGTGCACCAAAAAAATAGAAGAATTCAGCGAATTTATAGGTAAAGGAGTCTTTAAATGCTGTCCAAAACCATTTTATCAATTATATTCCAATCACGGAGATGTCGGTGCTCCTTCAAACACTACTAATGTGACCCCTTAATATTCGCGTTATTGCCGAACAAGTCCCAAAGCTACGTACACAATATTGTTTATACTAATAAAATCTAACTATATCAAACTATAGGGCCATGGGGTCCGAGTGCTCACAGCCTCTTCAGAGACCTTTCAAAAAGACTTGTTGACGCTTCCCGTGACCCAGGAGCTGCCTTTGACCTTGGTCAGAGGCTAAGCTTTAGCCATACAAACAAGTAACGCCGCCAGTCTCTTGGGCACATTACCGGCTGACAGCGTTGAGGATGAATTTTTCGATGCCATGTAATATTTTAATTTAGTTATTGGTTTATGTACAGTTTTTTTTTTGTTTAAATATTTAGGTTCAATTTATTTATTATTGTAGTGTTTATTTGTAGTAGTAAGTTAGTATTTAGTTTCATTTATTATTATAATATTACTAATAATTAATAAAATCTTAATCTGTAAAATTTCATTCTGATTTCGAAAAAGCAGCCATGAATGCCATCCAAGATGTTTACCTACCCGGATATTAAAATTAGCGGCTGCTATTATCACTGGTATATACCTTAATGGCGTCAACGCATATTGAGGTAGACCACGGGCAAAAATAATTTCTCGTGGCCCTCGAGGCCCACCCGCATGGCGCTCAGGCTCTTCAAAGTGAACCTAGCGGGTGGGCCACGGGCAATAAACGACACTCTATACTCATCAAATACAGATCAAATTCAAACAACTTTCTTAAAATGTAAAAAAAAAAAATATTAATAGTACTTTTTATTTAATTTAGAAGAAACAAATATAAAAAATAAAAATGAAATATGTAGTTAATTTCAATGCATTGTAGAAAAAAATTGAACTCAAGAATAACCGACAATTTTCGTTTGGTTTCCCGTTTTAAACACAACTATCGGTCTTTGTTTCCATTTCATTTCATCTATTCTTTTGATACCACAAATTGCTTTTATCATTTCCTGTTTTCTTGGAAATGTATCAGTCTTTTATTTGCTACAATTTCAATTTAAAGCGGCCCTGAAACGCAAGGCACAGTGGTTTTCAGTCAATATGAGTCAAACAGTTTCTTTTGCTCCACCCAGAGCGAGAGATTTTAAAACACAAAAAACAATTGGGAAATTGAAAAACAATATCGTTATGAAACTGATCAATTTTGTTGCATACATAGTATGACGACTATGATAAAAAAAAGTAATAGCGACATATTGTACGCTGTCATAAATAATGAACTACATAGTTATACAAATAACATTGCCGAGATAACAACAAAAAATATTAGTATAAAAACTTTTTTACACATATAAAGACATTGAGACAGTCCTAGTAAGTTACGAAGTAACTTATAGATATTAAAAACTAATTAATACAAAACAATTGTTTTTCTTAACGCAGTGGAGGTTATTGACTTTACTTATCTTTATATAGATGCATAGTACATTCAGGAAGCAATGGAAAAGTTCCCACTCAACTTATTGATTGAACTCTTCAAACTCACAATCTATTTTAAAACTTATTTCAGTGCGGAATAAAAGTACAGGAAAGTCTCAAATTGATTCATGATTGACTTTCAGTTCGTGGCGAGGCAAGTTGGCTAAGTTATAAATGTCAAGTATTTAGAGTTCGATTCGAACTTTATCCTTGTTCAACAATGTTAATATTGGATGAACTTTAAGTGAACGCTAAAAGATCTTGTGTCTGAGGTAGTTTCAAAGATTTCTCTGATCTAAAATGTTTGGGCGCCAAGTAACCTTGTGGATTGTGGTTTTCAATAAGCAGCATTATTAAGCAGGGATTTTGGGAGAGAAAATCGAACTTTCAGAAAGTTGGTATTTAATATTAAATCATTTTTGGATTAACGACCTGAGCATAAATTATGGGTCGACTAATTCTCCCGTAAAATCGCGTCGTTCTGTCTCGTTGTTTAGTGGTTTGAAACGAGACTGCCGAGAACGAGGTTCTGGGTTCTGGGGTCGTGGATTTTTTTCATTAGGATTCGATAATATTAGCTACGGAACCTCGACTTTCATTTTTGTTCCCAGCTCCGTATCCCAAGGGACCAATTACATAATTGGAAAAATGTAGGTCCACTATTAGGAACACCTGTGCCTATACCTTCAGGGATTACACAAACGTTCTGTTATGTAATAACAAATATTCTTATTTTCAGACTACATTTTCGGATGAAGCCATATCATTACCTGGTGACAGACAAGTATACGCTCCATGTGGATTCTACAAAGGCTGTCGAGTTGCCATCAAGAAAGTGGACAAACAGCGCATAGACTTAACGAGACCACTCCTTCTGGAACTGAAGAAGATGAAAGATCTGGAACACGATCATCTAGCGAGGTTTTATGGAGCCTGTGTAGATCCTCCACATTGCTGTCTCCTGACGGAGTATTGTCCCAAAGGATCCTTGCAGGATATATTGGAGAATGAGTCTATTAAACTGGACTGGATGTTCAAAGTCAGTTTGATGCACGATATTGTGAAGGTGAGTGTGGTTTTGGTACACTGTAGTTTTTGCAGGATAGTGACTTTTATTCAATTCGTGTTAGGGTTGATAGGAGTACCACAGAAAAAAAAGATGCAGAATTATGTTGCGGATGCAGTTTTTATATAATTAAAATTCCCACGCATAAGTTAACGAGACTCATTACTCAATCAATAGGTTCACAGTTTGACCTGATGTTACTATGACAACTACAACAGAAAAATGAAAGGAGAAGGAAATGGTTCAGTGACCATGACGTATCTAGAAAAGGAGAACATTCACGCTCCATACATTTTTGGGTCTTTTCTGAAAGTTGAATTGCTTGAGGTCGCTAGTTCTAGCAGCTTTTTTCATTATTTGCTATATCTCGGCACTTTCAGAAATTAAAAAATGTATGAAAATTACGAATCTTCGAACTTGTATAACATGGCCGAGAGTAATCCTTCAACTTTTGTGCCATAGTAACTATTGCTCGAAATGACTAGTACTACCCATAGTTATCAATTTTTTTCGTTGGCCCGGCACTTTCAGAAAAGGCTCAAAAATGATCTCCTTTGATACTATCATAATATTATGCGCACCAAATTGCTTGATTCATGAATTACTGATTTACTGGATGGTGAGCTTCTCTGTCGTGTGGAGAATATGAGCAAGTTTAATGCACTGGGGCCAAATGTTCTGACTACCCAATTCAGACTATTGGCTCGTTCTGCCTCCTTAGACTGGCCTGTTATCAAGGATTCACTCGCAGAATCATGTAGGATGGGATATTCCAGCCTCCTTAACATTCTACGCGGGATGAATGTAGTGTATCAGATACAACATTCTAAAGCGTTTAATACCGACATAACCATCAGATCTTTGGTCAACTAGTAGATCAATTTAAACTACAATTAAAACCACGCCAGGAAGCAGACTGCCATGGACCGAGAGTTCAATGAAGGGCTGACACGTCAACTTAACTCTTTCACTAAAAGTATAGTTGATCTTACAGAGAAGCTCGACAACAAGACTTTGGAATTGTCCCGACCAACTCCTAAAAGATCATGTTCTACTGCAACCCCTCCAACGGCAGACTCTGCCAGCTCATCTCAGGCGGCAGTCTCAGGGTATATCCAGTACATCGCCGGGCAACTTACAGATCCGACTTGATAAAAGTGGGGTTTGGACTCAGTGGTGGAGTCTCCATAATGCCAATCACTGCCCATGCTCGCCTCTTATGTTGAAAATATCCCCCATTGGACTGGCGTCAGTCCTCAATCAAATCCTGGCAAGGTCGCCATGTAGAGGGACGTGATAAATAAAAGGCGTTTGTTCACTTCTAAGTATAATTTAGACTGCCATCGTCTCTGCTGTAAGCTTCTTACTAAAACTAAGTACATAATCATGTTCCACGCTACAGACAGTAAACCGCTGGTTTTCAGAGGTGACCCGAAGACGAAAAAAAGACAAAAAAAAGAAAAAGAAAGGGGTATACTGTTTGACCGAAAGTTCGCTGTGTAACACATTACATTACACTTCGTAATGCCAGTTAAAGAATACTAGCCTTTAGGAAACAAATATCGATCTAACAGGAATTGATTTCAGATGTGTTTGGGACACCTGTTTCCGGTACACTGAAACTTCGTTAAACCTTTTTCATGTTTTCGCGAAAGGTTATATATTGGGAAATTTATTCGCATGGTTCATGGTGGTAGGATAGGATGGGAGGAGCTTGTTGCTAAATAATATAACAGCTGCACAGGTGCTTTTGCCGAGGTTGGTCTGTGGATGGGTGACCATTTATCATGGCGAGTTTTCTGCTGTCTTTAATGTCTTCGACAATCGTTACTGTTATTCAGAAGCTCGAATGTCTGACAACTAGTACGAAGAAGAACTTAGGTACGAAGGGGTTTCGTATTACCCAGTTATTGGGTTATAGAGGTCAGATTATCCAGGATGAGTGAGCGCGTACAAGTTCATTCAGTTGTTTGACAGCTCTGTGGCGTGTTCAAGGCGCGCGCACTCATCCCGGATGGGACATAGTGGTGATACGTGGTGTCGTCTGTATACGTAGCAGTAATAATTAGATGATTAGAGAGAGAATTAGATGATAAAATTCAGATAAAGTGCATTCATTTTTTTTCTTTAGGGCATGCATTATCTACATGGCTCAGACATCAGATCTCATGGAGCTCTGAAGTCCAGCAACTGTGTGGTGGACTCTCGATTCGTGTTAAAGATCACAGACTTTGGGCTCCACGCACTGAGGACCTCAGAAAAGGACTCCAGGGCACACAGCTATTGGACTCGTAAGTAATAACTACTTCTTAATTTATTTTTTTAATAATAAATTAAATTATGTACAAAAAAATATGATGTCTGTCAAACATTTATTTATTTTATTAAAAAAACAACTGTGAGCAGAATTGAACTTGCGCTGCGTCCCAAATTTGTTATATCGGCCGTTCTCACCAACCACATTTCTACTTGTAACATTACTAAAGTCACCGTAAGACGTTGGGAATGGATTAACAAAGTTGAGCCTTGTGGGCAAGACTGCGATGGCTCGGTTGGTAAGAGCGTTCGATGTACTGAATCAGGAGATTGGAGGTTTGAATTATGACTGTCAAATAAATTATTATTATAATTATTAATTATGAAAATCGCATTTACCACCGCATGAAAGAAAACGAGACTTTGTGGGTCTGAAACTTAGATGGTAAACTATAGTTTTTTTTAGATATTTTTAAGAACAGAATGGAAAGTTTTTCTGTATTTGCAAAGGGGGCCTTCTGAGGTATACTCCCTGCTGGATAGTCTGACGGACTGACTTTGACAAACCGCTCTCGACTCGGACAAGACCGCTTTCAAGACATGATTTCTATAGGGTCAATTGTAATTTCTATGACACAGAATATACAATAGTCTTACTAACCCAATTCTGCTGGACGCGGGACTTATTTCATTTCCGTGACCCCGACACATAATTATTGAAGGACACCGTGGATTTTAGTCAGTACAAGTCTGACAGTAAGGGGGTGGGAGGACTCATTCGATGATTTTACCACTTAAAAAAAAACAATTGTACTGTAAACAAGTCACGTTAAATCCTGTTATACTCAATACAATTTAGTCTCCAGTCAGATTATTTGACTTGGAGTAAAGTTATATCAATCGCCTCACTAAGTAAGCCAACTTTGCCAAGTTTTAATTTCGTTTTCACTTTGTAATTGACTTCGTCTTTACTTTCACTTTGAAGAGAAAACCAACATTCAATAACATTTACACCCACATTAACTCCAAATTAAATAAACACGAAACTTTTGGCTACTTTGGTATCAAAAGACTTTCTTTCATTGGCGGTGACAAGAGATACAAAGCCCTTCTGAAAAGTTTAAAGAAGGGATTGAATTTATTTCGTAGCTTGCATTAGTGCTTTTATGTATTTCAATAAATCCCGTCTATTTAATAAAAGTGCAAATCGCGGACGCCTTCTGTAAACTGTAGCAATACGGAGAGATACAGTCATTCTTGCAATATCGCTATTTTGATTGCGCTCACGACAAACAAAAGGCGGAGCGTAGCGGTAAAATTTAAGGTTGGAGTCTCCTATCAAATGCTAACGATGAGAACTGCCGTCAGCATAAACTGACAAAATGAAGGAAATTATAATATTTGAAAGCAAATTGGAATAACCTTCAAAAAAACATGATGCGCCTGTGTGTGAATAAATCTTTAGTACATTTTTGACTGAAGATTCTACGTTTGTAATCAATAATGCTAAGGCGTGATCTTGCGAACGGCGAATAATGGAATACTCGCCGTCTGAGAAGGGCCAGCCTGATGCGGTGACTGCGCATTGTCCTTCATATGTCGCACGTCAGTAAACTGACGCGACCCCCATAAGACCAAACGCCTTCTGTGGTTGCGGGACTGTCTTAATAGGTTACCGTCACCCGGGAACGCAAAGGGCAACTACAGGAACAGCGTAGAATTTTAATCAGTCATATTTATCTGACAATCTTTCCTCATCATACCTGGTGGAAGGGCTCATTTAATAATTTTACCAACCAACAAAAGAGTTCAGACAGGTGATACCCACGATTACTTATGGGAAAAAATAGAACATTTCGGACTTAAACTTACCAAACTTTACTTTAATGACCCATTTTACCCGCAGGTCTTCTTTGGACGGCGCCAGAGTTGCTTCGAACGGCAGAACCACCGCCAGAAGGGACTCAAAAAGGAGACGTCTATTCATTCGGGATCGTCATGCACGAGATTGTGAATAGACAGGGAGCGTTTTGGCTTGGTCCTGGAATTGAAATGGCTCCGAAAGGTAAGAAATAGAAAACGTGTATTATCGTGCACAAACCTGCTGCAGGGTCCTCGCATGACTTTACCAATGACCAATTTAATGTCTGGACTTTAAAACTCTGAGTATGTTTCTTCTCAGAGTAATGAAGTATCAAACATCTCAGTTATAAAAAAAGGTGTTTTGTCGTGTAAAAATATTTGCTTAAACCTATTTGCAAGAAACATACCCTGCATCATTTGCATAAAGTATAATCTATTTATAAATAAATAACATTTATTAACTAAGTCATCGCAGGTAAAATATAACAAAATAATATTTCTTTTTAACCGACTTCAAAAAGAAGGAGGTTATCAATTCGACGGTATGTTTTTTTTTTTGTGTGTTTGTTACGCGATTACTCCGGCGATTGTGGACCGATTTTCAAAATTCTTTTTTTATTCAAAAGGAGATGCTTTCGGAGTGGTCCCATATTCACCAAGTAAAGATCTGATGATCAGATCCTGGAGAAATCGAGGGCAACCCTCAAATTTTATAGGCCCACATATAGTTTTTCGTAAATATTATGAAGTAATTTAAGTATTTGCGTATGGTAATCATAATCTCATGTAGCTGAGCTGATGATGGAAGGTACAACTCCTTAACTGTAAGGAGTAGGCATCGACTGATTTAGTTTGTGTTCGCTTATCTCCGGAACCACAAGTCCGATTTAAGTCATCCTTTTTTTGTTATACTAGGTATCGTTCAACTGAGGGAACACTGCAAGTTTCATCAAAATCGGTTCAGTAGTTTTTGAGATAGGGAATTTTATTAGCTAATTTTGTACATGAGCGATGTTATTACCGGTGCTACGGATTACAAAATTCTAGTGCACATGTAAGAAAATTATGTACCTATTTGACAAGAATTTGGGTTGAATATTTAAACTAAAAAGAGTAAAATAAAAGCTTTTTTTAAAAAAAATGTAACCGCCTTCAAAACCAACCACTAAAAGAGTAAAATAACCTACAAAATAACTTTTCTTTCGGAAGTCGGTGGCAAAAAAGACAATAAAAAAAAAACACCGACTTCCGAAAGAAAAGTTATTTTGTAGGTTATTTTACTCTTTTAGTGGTTGGTTTTGAAGGCGGTTACATTTTTTTTATGTGAAAACAGAGTCTTTTGATGTGGTAATTATATAGCCCTGATTGCATTATGTAAATGATAGTGTTTCAACTGAGGCTTCCCCTCACCGCGAACATTCACATGTAATGTAACATAAAAGTGCTCTATTGTCTTCGAATGTTCGAATCCGTAACGTTACATTACAGGAATAAAAGTATAAATATTGAACTAACAGAAATTGTTGGGAACACTGGGAATTTACTTAACACAGCTCCATAAATTCACGAATTTTCCAATATTCCTGGGAACAAGGTTGGCTTGTAATATTGTACACTTAATTAATAGTATCAAATTGCCAATATCCGATGTTTGTTAATTAATAAATAAACAAAATATATGTATGTTGGTAGACTTAGATATATGTTTTAACATGCCCCACACGGTTTAATTTTCTCAGAACCTTTTACAAGGCTTTTTGTTAATGTTATTATTTTTAGTTTGACTAGATTTAAAAAAATATGTATACAAATTAATTGATGTTCACACTCGCGATCACTGAACGTACTGAAGTGCTCGGGGCGTAAATCATGATGTGCAACAGTGTCATTTTTCACAGCCATTTTAAAAGAATTGCAGCAAAAAACGAAAAGTCGCAAAAAAGGCGTCCTTGTGTGAATGAGCCGTAACTTATTCAATATCGTAAGAATAGATGACAAAAATAGCTTCAAATCCGTTTGTTACGTGTTATGAAATTTGAAGAGCGAGATATTTCCATGAATGGGCTTAATGCTGTGAATGGCTCCCAAACATCCATTTATTTTATCACAGACCCCTCCCCTTCAGGCATCGATTCGCCTGCTCGTGACAATGTTTTTATATACAGTCATATATATAAATGAATCGCCGAAATGTATGTACGCACGGACGTCTGAACGACTGCACCAAATTGGAATTCATATGCGGCGCTGATTGGGGCTTATTGTAGCGGTGACTTTATGTCATCGGCTATGAAGATAAACAGAGCGACTTGTAATTCGATGCATCCCTTGAAATTGGTGATCATCATCATCATCATCATCTCAGCCATAGGACGTCCACTGCTGAACATAGGCCTCCCCTTTTGATGTCCACATATACCGGTTGGAAGCGACCTGCATCCAGCGTCTTCCGGGGTCGTCTGTCCACCTTGTTGGTGGACGTCCTACGCTGCGCTTGCTAGTTCATGGTTTCAAATGAAAAAAATGGATCACTTGGAGAAGAAAAAGTCGGACATTAAAGTGCCTGGGCGAACCCAAAGCGGGTCACTCGTTTGACAAAAATATCGTCACGTTCCTGTCATAATGTCATCTATCGTACTTATTGGAACGTGCCAGGAGAAAGTAATGATAGAAATTGATATAATTTATCTCTTTGTAAAATAAATAACTCGATGAAAAGTAAATCATTTTATTGTATGCGTCGTACAGTATAATGTTCGACATTAACTACATATGTATCTCGGTCGCAATATTGGTCCTGGCTTTTGGGTGTAACCAATCGTCGATAGAGATAATCATAAGCAGCCACTACATTATATATAGCTATAATATTTATTTTCCTAGAAATAATCGAGACGGTAATATCAAGTGGTCTTCGTCCGAACACGTCTCATCATCGATCGTGTGAGATTGATGAAGCCACCGAGCTGATGAGGAGGTGCTGGGCTGAAGATCCCCTGGAAAGACCTGTCTTCGCCCATTTGAAGGGAGCCATCCGTCGCCTCAACAAGTAATATATTATGTACATATTATATCTTCATCTTCTGGTGTAGATGTACTGTTATTTTTTCATTTGCGAATTTTATTTTTTTCTAACTCTCTACTTAAAATATATCAGATAAATGTTTTTTTTTTAGTTATTTAAATGTAAAAGATGTGCAAAGAAAAGACACAATAATTTTCAAAAAAAAAAAACTACACTTTGTTTAAGAATAGTAAATGATGCAAATTTTGTATAATGATCATCACACGTCAGCATAAATAATAATATATCAGTTTTATATACAATAAAGAACGCATATAGTAGTATTTCAAACTCTAGCGCACCAGTAAACTCCAGCGGCAATTTCAACATCTACGGTAGTAGCTTTAGTAGTTTTGATAGATTTTCATTAAGATAATAAATACTAGTTAGTAGTTTTGATTGATTTTTCATTAGGTTAATAAATACTTGTCGAACCTCCCTGTCATAGGTGTTGAGTTTGCCGCTACGGCAAAGTATACCTTAATGATTTTATCGCCGTCGCTTCATTTTAGCTTATTTATTTTTAAAACGTTTGCTTTTTATCATAAAATATGTTTAGAACAGAATCGACCTTAACCTTTTTTTTCTAACATTGTTTTTTTTTTCAACAGAACTCAAGAAAGTAGCAATATATTAGATAATTTGCTTTCCCGTATGGAGCAGTATGCGAATAATTTGGAATCATTAGTTAGTGAAAGAACTCAAGATTATTTAGAAGAAAAGAAGAAATGTGAGGAGTTATTGTATCAGCTTTTGCCAAAGTAAGTATCTACATAGATATTATCATCATCTTTTGGCCCTTATACAATTTCACTTAGAGTCGCCGCAACACGTTTTCTTCTTCCATTCTCCCCTGTCAGACGTCAAGGCATCATTTACCCACTCCTCTTTCTTTCAATAATTCTTCTTACAATCCACCCATCTTTGGCCTCTTCTTCTACATAAACATGCAAGCATTTTCATACATAAATCAATAAAAAACTGACTTTTTCAACCAGATTGAACTAATTTTTTTTGACTAAAATAATCAATCAATCCTTTTTGTCCATTTAGAGAAAAATAAAGAAATTTTATCTCAAAAATAATTAATTCTCCCTTTTAATTACAATGTGCTCAATAATATAATAATATTTGGGTTCGATTTCATTTTCTTTATTTTGGTTATTTTTTCTTATTTCTGAAATTCTTTTAATCTGCGGCTGTCAGCAGGTAACAAGACAAAATAAGACAATAAAAATTCCAGTTACAAAGACAGACTTAATTTTATTTTTTAACTCGCTAATTATTTAATTTTGTCCTTCTTATTAATTAACTAGAACACAAAAGTTATGATATCATCGAGCAATTCTTTGGGGAAAATTCTCGCAATTTGTCTTAAAGAAATGTTGTGGGCCTTGGACAGAATTCTTTGATCGTATAAGAAAAAACTGGTCATATTTAATAAATACCATTACTAATCCAGCTGGAAAAAATATGTTTGAAGAAATTCGTGACTCTCAGTACCTAATTTATTCTCTACATAAACTACTCTTAAAGCATTTTTTTTTATTAGGTCTTGTCTCATCTCCTACTATTTGGCGTATTTCATTTTTATGACTTAGATATATGGTTTATTTTTATAAATGTTGTGTATTTACTTGTATACATTTTGGAAATAAAATCCAATCAGTTGTTTTATGTTGTATCTTATTATTGTAGACGTTATTTCTGATATTGCTTACATGATCTGAGGGAAAATCTTGGAACACAATTTTTGACTTTGTATTTTTGTTTAGCCTAGTTAGGAGGTGAACATATCAAAAGTCCCTTTGCTGAAAGTCTTTGAGGCGAACACTGCTTCGCGGAAGAAGGCGACCGCTTCCCACTCCGTCTCGCCCCGCAGTATGGCTTCTACCAATACCGGGCGGGAGAGGTCTCCACCTATCGCTGCCGTGAGTTCACGGCGGTGCTCTGACCAAACGAGGCAGTCCTTTACCGTATGCTCCACCGTGTCCTCCGGGCGGTCCTCGAAGTGGTGATACCCAGGCGTACCTATCCTCCCTCTCCATCTGACACAGATACCTCCCGAAAGTCAATCTAAAAAATAAAAAGTGGATGTTTTCTTTTAACCCAGGTCCGTAACATCCCAACTGATAAATGGCCAATCCGTGGTCGCCGAGACCTTCGAGCAAGTGACGATCTATTTCTCAGACATCGTGGGCTTCACTGCTTTGTCAGCGTCTTCCACGCCAATGCAGGTGGTAGACCTGCTGAATGACCTGTACACCTGCTTCGATTCTATAGTCGAGAATTATGACGTTTATAAGGTGAGAGTCATTTATAAATCATCACTTCTATTTTTTTAAAGCTTGCAACAACACATTTCGTAAAGATATTTTTACGAACGAAAAATACCATACGCCATCTATTGGCACATTATGTATCATTTAAACGTGTAAACAACGTTTCAAAAACAAAGCGAACGAGAAATTTAGCTATGAGTTTAGTGGTTGCGGTGGCCTAATTGGTTAAGGCGTCTGGAGTACCTATCCAGAAGACGCAGGTTCAAACCCTGCTCGCAGCTCATTTTGTCGTTCGTAAAAATATCTTTGCGAAGACGCGACGCAGGCGTTATTGCGTATAAAAAATACAAACACATTTCGTGCTTTGAATATGTTAGGTTAGCACCCGTTCAACAGCTTTTGCGCTATGATACGAGATTAGTACTGTGTAGTTAAGGCGTCCGAACGGCGTCACACGAAACCGCATACTGGCCGTAGAAGCACACGAGCGGTGAGCGTTTCGGCAGCGCCGGCGAATTCCACGCGTTTACTTAGCAGCGCTGCTCTAGCGCGCGACTTTGGAACGGCATTAATGTGCTCTCTAGTCCCCGATTCGTCTCAAAAAGATTACCCTCTTTTTGTGTGTCTATGGCATCATAGATTTAAAAGAAAATACTGATGTTGATGAGGTTTATTGGTTTTGAAAGCATATTAGTTAGAGAGTTAGGACTTAGCAATTTCTAAGAAAATTAGCCCAGGCGTCTGATGATCATCAGCTCATGTTATATTACCACGAGGCTACTTTTCGTTTTAGAATTCTTGTTTCAACTTCGAATACTAAGAATGAGGTCCTGGGTTCGATTCTCAGGTCGAGGAAAGTGTATTGGGTTTTTACTGTAGCAGCTCCGAAGTTTGTATTTGTGCCTATTTGATGGCAATACGTCACGACATAGGACTTACCTGGCAAAATCAAAGGCATCCCACGCTTCGTTAGCCCAATTGTGCTTGCAGCATGAGGTCTTTGAAGTTCTCACTAGCAATAGGCTCGTTCCCTTTTACATGAGAAATAAGGTACATCTCTGCTCCAAAAATTTCGGGGAAATATGGCGCGATATATTTATATAATTATGTATTATAACTTTTTACCAAAAGCACATAACAATGTTCACTACTCATCGGACAGGTGGAAACAATAGGCGACGCATACATGGTGGTGTCAGGTCTACCAGAACGCAATGGCACGCGACATGCTTGCGAGGTAGCGAGGATGTCGCTGGCTCTCAGGGATGCTGTCAGCAGGTTCCGCATTAGGCATCGGCCGCAAGATCAGCTGAAGCTTAGGATTGGCTTGCATTCTGGTGAGTTTTACATTTAATAAAATATTTTTGGAATGGCAACATGACCTTTACTTACAGGGCGTGATCCCTTCATGCGTTCCTCCTACCTCTATCACTCCCTTTATAAACTCGAGCCGACGTTACCCGAACGAGTCGAGTCGTTCGTGCCTGCGATCCGATCTGGCGATGCGATTTGATCGAATGCGATCTCTGTAAAGGCATAACGCGATTGCGATCTGACGCCGGCAGTGAAAAAGCACAAAGGAACGTCCATATGTTACAGAGATCGCATAGGTTATTAGTTTCAGATCGTATCGCCAGATCAGATCGCTTGAAGGGATCGAACCCTGTCGGTAAAGGCCTTTAGAAAGAGCAGTCACGCTCGTTCGGGTAAAAGAAGCTCGAGCTTATATAGGCCTAATATAGATGTAGTCAACGCGACAGTGCTGCTCTACTTAGGTGGCGACTGAAATTATCAATGTCGAGTGGCACACGTCATTTTTTTGTGTGATTAAGTCACGTTCTGATGCCAAAATTAATTCAATAAGACACTTCTAGAAACCCCACAGGCCTCTTACATAATGCCTTTGGACTTTATATACCTATCTTTCAAATCCAGGTTTAGTTTTATAAAAGAATAATTACTTAATATAACAAATTACTTTAAAGCCTGACATTCACAATTCTGAGCATGAAACGGCGAATTTAGACAAATATTTAGAAAAGTAGGTATCTAAATCTCGCAGAAAATCTCTCAAAACTTCGTTTTCTCTAAAACAATAATTTATCACGAATCTGGAATCTGTCTGTAGACAAACCATTTGAAGTTACTAAACTGTCTAAACATTATCAAAGCTAACCGCATTAATATCTCTCTCTGAGGGCTAAAATTTATATTGAAAATCAGACTTTGCTCTTTCATGATCTATTCGAAAATGAAACTTATGGCCATTGCTCGAATACTTTTATATGCGTGATCCAATTGTCCTCGTAGTCATTTGTGGAAATCAAAAAAAGCTCAGCAACCACGCGTGTCGTAAACCAAAAGGTAAAAAAAAACTGTGATTTCACGAAAAAATGTGAACGAAAACACAGCACCACATTTCATTCTTCTTCAAAGTAATGAGCTGAGGCGAAACGAACTTGGAAAGTAAATAAAATATGATACGCTAGCTCTTCTGAGGGCAGAGTAAATGTTGTTTTTTTGGCCTACTAATTACTTTGCCATCATGCAAATACGAAAGGAGCTTGTTATTTAGATATTAAAATGAAATATGCCCTTTGTGGTGGCTTATGTTTATAATTAAACAGTACATCGCTTTTATTTTCTAAGAACAGCCCACTTGTTTTTATTAAAGTACGCAAAAAATTGCGGTACTCTTGTCTATTTTGTGAATTGGAATTTAAAAAATTGTATTTTCCTAGGCAAAGATTGTAATAATATTTTAGAAGCGGATGGGAATGAAATATTGAAACAATTTATATGTTACAAACCTTTATAGTCACCAAACGAAGAAACAGATTAGTATATGAGATGGTCTTTTAAAGAAGGAGCACAGCTTTGAAAATACGGGTCCAGGGTAAACATTTGAATTTCATTGACATAAGGGAGCCCTTTTCTCCCTTTAGGCCTATGTTCAGCAGCAACTTATTTGGAGTACTCTTTCTTTCCACAATACCTTTCATGAAAGTCATCTATCATTTCTTCTACATTCATTGACACCTACTTTTTTTTTATGTCAATCTAAAGCTGTTTACACACCGCATCCCCGGCGGGCAAGGCCGGCGGCGGCCTGATTTTGACGATTTTGCATTGTCCAATCAGGCCGCCCGCCTTGCCCGCTGGGCTTCGGTGTGTAGACAGCATTAGCGTTTGTATTTATTAGTGCGTGAAATCATGTAGGTATTCTTTTTACTTTCCATCAGGTCCTTGTGTGGCCGGTGTGGTAGGTCTCAAGATGCCTCGTTACTGTCTCTTCGGCGACACCGTCAACACAGCGTCGAGAATGGAATCGAACGGAGAAGCTCTCAAAATCCACGTTTCTCCAGATACAAAGGCACTGCTGGACATCTATGGTACCTTCAATTTACAATGCCGAGGCGAAGTTACTATGAAGGTAACATTATTGATCCCAGATTATTTTTTAATGTAGTCGTAAATCATTATAAGCAGAATATGCCTTAGTAACCAAGTCTAGCAGTGGTAGCGGTCTAGCGGGAGCAGTGGTGGCCCAGTGGTATCGGTCGCGACTTACGAGTTGCAGGTCGTAGGTTCGAACCCCGTCAGGCGCATTACTTTGTGTAATTTATTTCGTCATCACTGCTCTCAAAACGGTGAAGGAAAACATCGTGAGGAAACCGGCATGTCATAGAACCAAAAATTCGAAGATATGTGACATCTACCAATCCGCAATGGGCCCGCGTGGTGGATTATGGCCCACTCCCTCTCTCAGAGAGGAGGCCTGTGTCCCAGCAGTGGGAACGTTATAGGCTGTTGATGAACCAAGTCTACACACATATTCAATCATAACAAGGACAAGGTTAGGCAAATACCTTGTTAGAATGAGAAAGAACCGGAAGTTCATGGTCTTCTCAAGGTGTTTGTAAACTTCAGTAATCCATAAAAGTTACACCCATGATTAAGGACCTAAGTACAAAGCGGCATTGTGCAATACCAATTAAATCTGTGTTTTTCATCATCGCTTTACTATATTCACTTTCTCTCTGATTGTATTGAAAATGATTTTGTGAGCAACCACATCACAAACTGAAAATATCGCTAAATTGCTCTTTAACAATATTCCAGTCCATTGCTGCTACTGTAATTGTTTTTTTTTGTTTGAACTTAACTTGGACTTAATTACATTTTCAAACCAAAAATACTGTCAAGAACCAATTAACTAAACCATCTCTTGATAAGTTTTATTTATTTCATTAAAATTATCGATTAGTCGACTATTGCTCCTTTATGAAATATTCAGAAATAAATGGGGCCCAGGAGAATACCCCAGTGGTTTGTTCAGGAGTTTGATAAAATTGAGTTGTAATTTAATTTTAGTCTTTTAATAAAAACGATGGATTTTTACTTTTATTTCTTAATTCATTGTCTGTAACTGTTCACTTAAAAAAGCAATAAAATGCAGAAAAAATATCTACCTACATTTTTATTAAATTTTTGTTTTGTTACAGGGCAAAGGAACTCTAGTCACATATTGGTTGTTAGGTGAAAAAACAGACCCTAACGCACCTAAAGAAAAACCTCTATTAGTCAAAACACAGACACTGTCAACAGAAAGTGGTTCACTATCACATTTGACTCCATTCAGACAACGATTAGATCAAAGTTCTAGATCATCAAGTAGAAGAGGATCAGGAATATTCCAGCAAAAAACAGATATAAACAAATTAGAACGAGAAGCACAACCATTACTACAAACACTCAGCATTCAGAGACAACAATCTGATCCTACAGAACCAGTTACCAATGGGGTCACTGATAACGGAGAGGATGTAGACAAACAAAGCGTCTCAAACTCTATATCATTGAATGTTAATTCTTTAAACCACAATTCTGTTAATTGCGGTCAACCGAGAGTTAAGTTGAAAGACTGTCAGACCACAAACGCAATCGCCAACTACAAGACGAACAAAATAGGTAATAACAACTGGATTTCTAAGTTACCAACAGCGAGCTCATTTGACAACGGTACCAAGAAAGGCGCCGAGCGGTTAAAGGATTACAGTAGTGTCCCATTACTGTCTAAAGCTGATACACCAAACGATTCGATAGTGTAGTTTTATCGTGAAGTTAGAATGGACGTAAGAAACTTTACATCTTTTAGTGTGAAAAGTTGTGCGAAAAATACTTGCTTCCGTGTTATTTCCGTCATTAAAATGGATGTTGTATTTTTGCTCTCACTTCTAGTTCAACTAATAAATGTGGATACTTACATTTAGGACTTATTGTGCGAAAGTGTTAATGAATGAGTCCCTAATGTTTTGTGTTCCCGAAGTCATCTGTCTCAATTTATTAGGACCTTTCAAGGGGTGATCGTTCAGTAGACTCACATTAACATTATCCAGTACGAAAATACCTCTTTTCATAATGTTTTACATCGTATTAACAGTACCTATATTGATTTTGAAGATAAAAAATAAAGTGTTTACTTTTATATTCCTATTTGTGGCACCTTCTTTTAAATAATAATTAAGATATATAACTGAATATTCGTACTGTTCGATTAATCAGTACAAAGATAAAGCGTAGGTGTAGCAAATCGTATCATTTTGGATAAAATGAATGATTTTAAATAAAATTGAAGCAAGGTTTTTAACTCAAATGTTTAGTAAATCAAATTGTGTCATTAATCTGTCAAGTCACGTGTGACTACATTTTTTTCATTTATAAATGAATAAAATAAAAGCTCACATGAAAAAATAAATGTCATTTAATGGCAAATCCACGTGTTTCAAAAAAGCGCATGATGCGTATTGAGCAAAGTTACTAAAAATATTTATAAATGTTTAATAGGTTACTCGGTGTTTTAATAGTTAAGGCAGCAGTAACCTTCGATTTCGAACACAGTGTGTTAACAATTTCGTTAAACAATGCACGGGGTGAAATTAAAATCACTCATCTTGTATCATTTTACTATAAATGTATATTGGCTTTATAGAGTTCATACTATACTTACATTCCTGATGAAGAGCTTAAAAGTCTATCCTGTTGTGCGTCTATCGCGATTCTTTTAAAAACAATCAAAATTCAATGATTTTAATTGACTGACCTACACATTGAGCAATTCTGATCACTTAAATTTCAAGTTAAATTAACAATTGTAAAAATCTCATTAATATTGACAAAATGATCATACAAGGTGCAATCTTGTAATGCCACTGTAGGGAAAGTACTCTTAATACTGCAGATAGAAAATTTTACTCAAAGGAAACATTCCTTTATTTTTAAATTGAAAGCAAACTACATTCAAAGATTTTCGAAAATTCTCTTCTATGTCATTAAATAGCGAAATAATTATTGAATTTGAAGTTATGATTAGTTTTCTAAAAGAAGTACACCGGAAAAAAAATTGTTTGTATGGAGTTGATGGAGTCGACCACTCAATTCGTCTACATTTTTTGTTCGGTGTTTTTGCATAAGAAAACTAATTATACCATCAAATTCTGCAATTGTTTGCCTATTTAATAATAAATAGTTCACCTTTGTTGGGTTTATGGGCCGAAGCTTCAAGGGAAATTTGACAATATCTTTCTTATGCTGTATGTTTTTCGGTAGCTTCCATATTCTTAGTAAAAACTGATAAATGATAAAAAAAAAAATCTGAAACCTGTTGAAAATCCGACTTAAAATCAAATTAAACCAATTTCCACTACTCAGAAATTGAATAGTATATCATGAAATTAGTTAGAAAAAATACGCGTACATGCTAAAATAATTTTACATTTTGGTCATACGCTCGTCATAACATAATTTTGATATAAATTGGAAAACATACACAATTAGCGTTTCTGTTTGCGAGTATTGAAACAGAATTGTGTTCCGGGGATAATTAATCAGTGGGAACATTACAATATTAATTTACGCGGGTAAGAATGAATGTTGGAAAACATAATTTATCTACCGCAAATATAAAGCACTACAGTGAAATCAAACAATGGTGTTATTATTGGTTTTAATTAACATTACATTCACATCGCAGCGCATTTATGATATACTGGAATAATTAAAATCAGTCATGAGTATCGTTAAAATGACACAACAACGACTTCGTCGAGTTTTTACAAGGACCTTAATTCCTTCACTTTAGAGTTCAATATTGACCTATAATTATTTAAATAAATGTGATTTCCGTGAAGTAGCACTTTACAGTATTGTATCTACACGTTTTTTGTTTTAATAATATTTGCACGCATAGTACGACATTGTAGAAACTATGCATGTCGATGTATTCAGCCGTCTATGTTTTGGTGACACATTGAATTTAGGCAATTGTGTCTATAGAAATGAAATTGACTATTTTTTGTTAAAACAGAGATAGAATTGGTTATATAATTGGGTAATAAACGATATACATTGCAACTAGATAAAATGTTCAACAAAATTTTTGCACAGCATGCTCAAATTCAAACATTTATTATTATAAAGCATTTTTTGTAGAAAGATAATTCGTTGCGAGCAGAACTTGAAGGTGCATCTTTCTGATGATGATGATCTCATTTCAACAATAGATGCCGCAGATATGGAATGATAAATTCGACCTTGCTGATAAGGCATCAGTCTGATGAACTGACTCAGATATTCTTTCCTCAAAAAAGATTTTCATAGAATATTTCAATAACATTTTATTATGCTCAATGTGTAGTTCTTTCATAGCCCCAACACTATTTAGGACATTCTATTTATTACAAGTGATGAGACTAGTTTGTAAATATTATGTACTTAATTGTTTATTTATTGTAAATAACGTCTTACTTAAAACTTTGTTGTGATCTTAGAAAGGTATATTTATAATTGTAGACGGTTAAACGAGAACGTAAATGTTTCTTAAACGTTATAGCAAATATAATGAGTGAGAATTATTTTTGTTGTTTTATTGAGTTGATTACTTACCTCTTTATTTCCTACGATGTATTTCAAGTCCCCTTTGCAATAAGCCCTGAGCAACGATACCACAGGATAACTGTAACGAACTGTTACAACCGGGATACTTATTACGTTTAAAAAAAAAGAAATTACTGAATGGTAGAAGTAAGTTCTTTATTGAGGTAAAATACACACACAGACGTGGTAATAAAATTTACGAAAACTTTATAGGATTTACAAGTGATTCAGCTGTCGTCTGGCATTATTTTCCTAACAATGCACAATGGAAGGTAAGGCAAGTAAGTTCTTTGTATTAAAAGAAGATCAGGTCAAAGGTTTACTGTCAAACTTGGTACCCAAGGGAGATGAAAAGTTGCTGAAAGTTGTTTCTTCCTCAGGGTTAGTGATGCCATCTGGGACTCTGTTGATGCCATCCGAGATATTACGGCCTATCTAGGCTTTGATACAAGGGAAATTATACAAGAATTCCTAAGGAAGGCTAAGGCAGAGCCTGCCAGGGACGAGGGTAAGCCTGTCGCCTATAAGAGCCCCAATGAATCTGAGTTCTACCTTTATGAGAAGTGTCATGCAGGCAGTGATCTGTTTTTCTTGATCACCCTATTTCTAGAGAGGCAATAATATTTCGAAGATCCTACTTAAATGTGATCAGGTGGTCGGAAATATTATTAGAAGGAAAGCAGCAGACTATCGAATACCTAGTTATGGACAAGAAGTAATCTGCCACCATTCTGGGCACTAGCTCATTAACCCTGGCCAGACTCTCTCAGGCTTTCCCTATTGCAACTGCTGCTCTCATCTTGAGAAACAACATACCTAGCAAGCTGAAGTCCAAAGCACTGGTTGGAGTTACTGAGTTACCTCTAATCATGCAGCACACCATGTTCCCCAGTCTGATTCCGTCAACTGGTGATGAAGATCTGCGAGAGGATCTAAAGTCGATTGCCCTAGTGCTCAATATTGAGACTTCCATCCTTCTTGCAACTCCGAATAGTGGGGAGTAGGAGCCTTGCAAATAAAGCACTATATAAAATGGAGGCACTTTATTTCGGACACACACAACAGAGTTCCTTTCGTGGTGGCCCGAACGCTGGCTAGATTGCTACTGACTCAGTGGTTCGTTTTATGCGTCTAGAGACGCGCTAGTGATGTGCACCTATTCAATCGACTAACAATAGTAATTTTAGTGTTGGGAATCCAAAACCGAAGGAGAAGAGGAAGATGGAGGGTTAAAACTTGAAAGAGCTCACAGCACAGGCAGAACAGTTTATCCTGGCAGGGTCGCCATGAGGTATGGAGGTGTTATCAAACACGTGTAGTCGGGACAAACGTTTAATGATTACGGAACTATGGTTGCTTACTTTCCACACCGCACACAGCTTCGCAGTCACCAGAGCTGAAAAACAGCTCTTTTATTTTTTTTTTTTTTATTTTTTTATTTATGGTTTACCAACAGATGTTACAGCAATACATACAAAAAATATGACAATCTTAAATCCTAGTTCTAACTGCACACCCAATTACAGGTAAACACAACATGTTAGTTCTATTTTATAAAAGATAACAAAAAGAAAAAAAGTTGACAATTCAAATTCTAGTACAAGGGATTTGGACAGAGATTATTTTAATATAATTTTTTCCTATTTGCATAATGTTAAGAAGGTGTTACATATTTTATGAAAGTCACTAGTGTGTCATTGTGGATATCGTTGAGGTGGCTGTATTCGTTTACTAACTTGCACATCCGTGGTATAGGGGAGTTAGCACCAAATTTGGTCCGACGAAACGGTGGAGCCAAAGGAGTGATGGGTCTACGTGGTGGTCTGCTCTTCGCGCACAGCACACAGCGTACGTCTCAGCTTTGGTGGAGTCTCGGCCTAATACGCGTTACGCGCCATGTAGAGCAAGTTTAACCGCTGTGTGAAGCGACCATAGTATTACTCTGAAACAATTTAGACAAAGACTATGGGTGAGAGTCTGGATTGAATTGCTTTCATTTGTCTTTCTAGTTTCTTGGTCCTAATTTTCTCAAGGCAGTTGGGTACTAAATCATCGATAAAATCGTTATTTGCGTCTTTATTCTTATAAGGTTCAAAGTTGTTTGGCTACTAAAACAATGATTGGCGAATAGTATAATAATCTCACATTTGACTGGCCTATTGATCTAGTGGTTAGTGACCCTGACTGCTATGCCGGGGGTCGTGGGTTCGATTCCCACCCAGGACAAATGTTTGTGTGATGAGCATGATCATTTGTTCTGTGTCTGGGTGTAATTTATCTATAATAATATACATGTATTTAGAAATATATAAGTATGTTTATCAGTTGTCTAGTACCCATAACACAAGCTCTGCTTAGCTTGGGACTAGATGGCGTTGTGTGATAGTTGTGGAATATTATTATTATTATTTATGTTTCATTTATGTTTCTTTGTTAGAAATTAGTAGTATCAAGTTTTTATTTTTTTAAAGTTACGTATTTGGGTATTGTTATTAAGCTTGTTTGATTTTTGTGTATTCGTTACCAAGCTACGTCTTTTATAAACTTTTGAAAACCTAATGAAAATATAAAGGTTCACTCAAATTATGATTTTATTTCATTATTTAGGACAAATTAATGATGTACATTGTTATATAATTATGTGAAAGTAGGTTGAGTCTGAGTAGGTTGCATCCTCACAGAACTTGTCACTTTTTCATAATAAACTGTCAGTGCTAAGCAGCTCGTTGTTTCATTCACACATACATAACAGTGGCGACGAGGATACAAAAATACAAAAATTATAACGCGTGCCAAAATGGCGGCCAATTTTTTCGGTATTTTAAATACTTTCGATCATCTTTCTCAAGATTGGGAGTCATTTAAACACCGTCTTCAGCAGTGGTATATCGCCAACGACCTTGTGACTTCTGACAAAGCGGGTCTGAAACGCAAAGCGATATTGCTTACAACACTCAGTGAGTCCACCTACAAACTCACAAGCGACCTCGTGCTGCCAAAGAAATTGGAAGAAGAAGAGTTCCAGAACATTTTGGACGTCTTAGATAAACATTTTACACCTAAGCGTCAAGGTTTCGCCGAGCGTTTAAAATTTTACGCGGCGTCTCAGAGGGCAGATGAAGGTCACGCGCAATGGGCAGCCCGAATAAGAGGGCTAGCGGCTTCGGGAACTTGGAGGAGTCGTTGCTAGACCGGTTCGTCATGGGTATGATGAGCGGACCCGAGCGCGACAAGCTGTTTTCGAAGGATGTCAAGGAGCTGACGTTGGCGAAGGCGGTGGAGATGGCGGAAAGCGTGCGTTGTGCGCGCGCAGCCGCCGCTACCGCGGTTCCAGCGGCAGCATCGGCGTCTAGTGCGGTGTTCAAAATTACTGATAGGAAAGTGTGGGAGGCTGCAAAATGTGCAGTGTGTGGATTTAAAAATCACAAATCGACCGATGTCGTTTTTTAAAAATTTTACATGTCGGAAGTGTAATCAAAAGGGGCATTTACGGCGTAATATGTGTTCTGATAAGGCGTCTAGTTCAGTGAAACACGTTGAGGAGAATTCCGGTGGGGAAGGCAAAACATCCGTGATATACCACCTACTGTCCCACAAGACAGAGCGAAACGTAATCGTCCTCATGTAGATTATAAACAGTTTTTTTAGAATTAAGTCTTTACTTGGAAGGGAGGAGTGTTATATATGTGAAAGTAGGTTGAGTCTGTGTAGGTTGCATCCTCACAGAACTTGTCACTTTTTCATAATAAACTGTCAGTGCTAAGCAGCTCGTTGTTTCATTCACACGTACATAACATACATCATGTGATGTTTTTACATTCAAAACGCATTTTTTAAATATTTTGATCAAGATGAAAATACACAAAATCACGATACACAGTCCATGTTATGGCGGTCTCTCAGCGCGATCATTCACCTGTAATGTAGGTAACATTACAGATTCGAGCATTTCATCAGTGAAGGAAGAGAACCGAGCATTACAATGCGAACCTTGTATTAAATCTATACTAAATGTACGCGAATACTCGTCAGTCAGGTAGTACACTGTAATATAATACTCAAAGTCAAATCTATAATGAAATGTATAGGTGAACCACCAATCAGAATAACGTCACATTTATTAAATCGTTATAATTATGTTTAACAAAATTACTATTATTTTGGGAATCATACAATTTATTGCACTGGCAAATTTCATGACACGAGCAAGCATTGTAGCGCGAATTTATGAATTATAATAATAGTAATTATATTTTAACATAATGTTTAATTTCTCAGAATAAAATAGTTTATTTGGAAATATCAAGTCCGCATGCCTTCTACTACATCGAGCCATTTTCAGGAAATTTTTTGATGTTTCGATTGAAAATTCACTAGTGATATAATTGTCTTTTCTGCCACTGACAGCCGCAAAATTAAAACGACCAAACAATTTACTGGATCTTTTGTTGACAAATAAAATATTAAAACGGTTGTGGGATAAAGCGTATTATGGTATTTAGTGTCATAGCACTCCGCGTATTTTAAACGTGTATACGACACGCAGATGAAGCGCGTATACGCGCTACAAACGAGATGGAAACGCTACCTTATAAAAAGAATGGCGCGTCTACTGCGCGTATGCGTCAACTAAGTATGTCAAATATTTTTACGCGAAAAATAATTTTACGAGTTTACTTTAAAGCTTTGTATGACAATTTCTGAAAAACTAGCAGGCGACGCCAGGGGCTTTAGCTAGTGATTAATGAAGATCCTAGTATAATAAGTTAGGTCGTTTAAGGTCTGAATAAGCGGTACGCCTGGCATTATGAGACCCCAAATGGGATCTATTTATAATTTTAATCCGTAGTGCCAGGCAATTAGGATTATCCAAATTGTAATTGGCCTAGCTTCGGTCTGTCTCCTATTTAATTTAAATATTAAGTAATTATGTATTGATATAATTTATCCGCATTCGTTTAAAATCCAAAAGAATTGCTGAAACGTATTAACATAATAATGGGACTATGCGAGTGCCCGTACATCAGCAAACACAATAGACTTCACATTGACAAGCACAGAAGCACATCTACTGCCGGCATGGACAAAATAGTCTGCTGTTTGAATTCAATGTTATGGATCCCATATGACTGTAGTTTCCAATTTAATGTAGGAGTTTTGCTTAAAAAGTAGCTTTTATGTATTATTTTACAAAACTTGACGAAATTAAGTTCAAAAAGTTTAATACATGATACTTTGAATCTATAGTTATGAATGGTAATGTGACCTATTTCTAACATAGAACAACAAATAAGAAAAACTTCCGCACTACTAAATTACCCTTGTATATGTGTAATTCTGAGAAAACAAAGACCTAGTCCCGGCAAACCCAAAACCAAAAACAAAGGAAAACTGGTAAAAACACATTCACACAACCCATTTTATGCTTTAAGTGGCAATTGTAGACAGGCGCGGTTCAGTAAATTAATAACACCATTTTATTCAAATTAACTTGTTAAAAAATTAAACGCAATATTAACGCATGCGTAGCGAATTTTCAAAGAATTTATAAAGATATTTTATAAAGTGTTTTTTTTTTTGTGATTTAATTAATTTTATACACATCGCTGTCCACGGTTTCAATTTTCACAGTACTCAAAATGAAAAATAAGACAATCCACGTTTCACCTATTAGAAAGACGTAAAAAGATGGTATTATCAAATGTCCTATTTTCTGGAATAAATTACTCTTACATACAAATTCATACAAACTCTTGTCTACGGTCTTATTTCTCATTTCTCAAGTAGTAGTTAACACGGGAGAATAAGACACAATCCTGATTAGCTCTCACTTATTCAAAGACCGTACATTTTCCAGATTTCCATTATGATAGGTCCAATCAGGTGTTATAACCTGTACACGTGCCAAGCAAAGTCGCATTCTATCACGGTGGCTGTACACTCTCGATCGAGAGATCGCTCTCTGCCGAGACGTCTCGTGGGAAAATCTACTCGGGACAGAGAAAAATCAAGAGGCTCTTTGATCGTTCTGGTCCACTCAGTTGGGACCCGTGGTACGCCGAGGTAAGACTAACAGGGCCGCGTCTTTATTCTATTGCTATCCCTGGGTAAAGCTTGGGTAACTCAAAAATATAAAACTCTTTGAGGTAAGTAAAGTTTTTTAGGTGTATAGTATGTTATGAAGTTTACAGTGACTGAACGGTTGCGGGGCTCTGAACACGTAATTATTCATTTAATTTAAATTCGTTTAAATTTCAAAAATATTGTCACAACACTTCCAATACTGGAAGTGTCATCTTTTTTTGTCGGGACCATCCCACCGTACTATTCCCAATCAACTGCAACTGAAAACCAGAATCAACAGTGACGAACTACAGAAAAGAACCGAGACAATGAAGCTCGACGTGCGAAATGAAGCCGGAGAATGAATATAACTGTCTTGGATCCTGCCACGAAATTAATTAGAAAAGAAAACTGGAAGACTATGAAAATACGTAGTTTCAAAGGTCACGGCCGTATCAAGCGGTTTCTGAGGAAGGATACGTGTTGTAAAATTTAATTTAAATTACAAAAAAAGACGGGTGTCACTCCGGGAGTGCCGGCAGAAGTGAATACTTAAATATTAACGTTGTGCATTTATTTCCATATTTTAAACACTTAATATACATGAATTTTACAAATACACAGCAGTGTGGCCACTACACAGATGGTCGAGCCAACAGCAGTCACCATCCATGGATGCGCGTGGCAAGCTGTAACATAAACACACACGAACATTCGCGCAAGCGCCCTGTGCCGCCTTAGCGAAACAGCAGGCCGGTCACATGTTCGTCTTATGAATATTTCGATCAGGTCACGTGTGTTTATCATTTTTATCCATAACATTTTGTTTCATCTTGTTAGTGTCGTACAGGTGTTAAATCACAAATGTTTTCATATATGCTCGATAGATGGCGTTGCATGATTAAAATGCCAACCTATCGTTTGTTACGCTATCCAACCACGTGCTCGTCTAGCGAATGTCTTAACCATTACAAAAAAGTGTACAACGTCGCTAAAGAAGTTTTCCCTTCAATAACAGTTTCAGTGTCTCGGCTAGAGTGGACAGCCACCATTAGATATAATCAGCTTCTTTCGGAGATGTATTAGGATATTATTTAGCGGAATGACAATAGAGGTCTAAGAAGATCCTTTGTTGCCCATATTGAACTGTAGATTAGATTCGGCGGCTGATTTTATTTAATCTTAATAATTATATTAATAATACAGTCCCTAGCGGGGCGCCCTAACATTACACGAACCTTCAATAAAACATTAAAATGTTTATACTTTAATCTACCTATACTAATATTATAAACAGCTAAAACTAAGCTAAGTTTCTGATCAAAAGCCAGTATTTAGTTTTGGATTCGTTTGGGTTCTATAATAATTATCTTAATATATATAAATCTCGTGTCACAATGTTTGTCCTCAATGGACTCCTAAACCACTTAACCGATTATAATAAAACTCGCACACCATGTGCAGTTCGATCCAACTTGAGAGATAGGATAGTTTAAATCTCAAATTTTAGACCGGGTCCTCCACCCGTGCGAAGCCGGGACGGGTCGCTAGTATCTAAATTATGCTCCAGGGTATGAAGGCTTGAAACTAGACACAAAATAGGCCAAATCTAAACATAAGATACATTTAAAACTAATTGAAAGTTACCACCATTAGAATAAGGAGATTAATGCCCAATTCCATGAATGATGGCCGTTTCGTCTGCTTACGAGCTATTTTATGTGTATTTGCCCGATTAAATGTAGGTACCGATATCCATCAGTTTTATGAGCAATCGACATTTTATACTACAGTTCGCTACTGTATGTATGTGTCGTAATTTTGACAACTTTTAGGAACCAGTTCTAACTATTGAACCGTCCAAGATCCGTACTCGACTTTTCGTGAGGTAGTTAAGATATTCAACCAACCAAATATTATATTAAATATGTTATTAAACGAGTGAGGAACGAGTCATTACCACCATTTATTTTTAACCAACTTGAAAAAAAGGAGGAGGTTCTCAATTCGGTCGGTTTTTTTTAATGTACTTATGTACATCGATTACTACGAGGATTCTAGTCCAATTAGTGTGATTCTTTTGTTCGATGCAGGGTACTTGCAGTGTGGTCCCATAAAAAAATCATCCTATTTGCTTCAGTACTTTTCATTTTGTGAGCATTTTTATTAATTTTGCCTACTTGGATGATATGATGATCTTTACTTTTTGCGTGTTTGTTACGCGATTACTTCGCCAATTTTGGACCGATTTTCAAAATTATTTTTTTGTTGTACTAGGGATCGTTCAACACAAGGAATACTTCACGTTTAATCAAAATCTGTTCAGCAGTTTTTGAGATAGGGAATTTTATTAGCTTATTGTGTACATGAGCGATGTTAATACCGGTGCTACGGATTAAAAAATTCTAGTGCACATGTAAGAAAATGATGTATTTGAAAAGCATTTGGGTTGAATATACTAAAAAGAGAAAAATAAAAGACTTAACCGCCTTCAAAAACAACCACAAAAAAGTGTAAAATAACCTACAAAATAAGTTTTCTTTCGGAAGTCGGTGGCTTTTATTATTATTGCGTTTTCTTTTTTGCCAAGTAATTTGCCTTTTTTTAAAGTAATTTCAGATTGCTTTGAAAATGTATGTGAAAATGACTCGTTTCAGATATTTTTAAATGCCTCAACCTTGCATAGACTACCGACTATCCAAAACCGTATGTCAAAGAAGGATATAAGTTCTATTTACCTTTATTTTAGTTTTATCCTGGTGACATGATTGTCGCGATAGTTGTGCGATCGAGCGGTGGATTTGATTCCTGCACGAACCAAAATAAGTAGTTGTTCCGGGTACGGTTGTTTGTGTAAGTTGGTTAAAATTCTTGTAAACTCGAGACGAAACAGAAAGTTTAAAAAATACTGTACATTTGCTTAATAATCTTGAAAATTTATTAAAAGAATTAAGAATTTATGTCTTATCAAAGACCAGAAACCTCAATTTATTAAGGACTATTTAGTATTATGACATAGCCTTTTGAATTTATTGCTCAAACGAGGTTGATTTTGATCAATTAAACCCCCAGAAAACGGGCACTTAATTTAATTAGTTACTATGCAGAGTTCGAAGAAGTTAGTCACAATTAAATCTGACACTTAGAGGGATGACAGATCTGAAGTAGATAGGCAATTATTAAGAGCAATTTTAACAAAGAAAGGAATTGTACGTTCATTTGCGCCAGTGATTTTCAGCTCCAATGAGAAATTAAGAGGTAACTTTTTAATCACATTTGATGTATTATTATGAGAGTCCTTAAATATTTGTTTTATTTAACTTTTTATTACTAATCTTTAAAGAGGATATGTAACTAAATATTCTGTCAATATTTCAAGTGTCTACCTGTTGCCATTACTCAATATCGATAAAAAATATCATAATTACGAGTTTAAGCCAGACTATAAAAACAAACTCGAATTTAAAAATTATACCAAGATTTACAAAAAAAAAAATTCGAGTTACACAAATAACTCAAAATAACCACTTCTTAAACACTTCCCATAATAAATCTAAAGCTGCATGGCAAGTAATAAACAAATGCAAATATCGCCTACCTAAACAGCTAATCTCCACTATAAAAAGTAGTAATTGCATTATCACTCATCCAGCGAATATCGCAAATGAATTTAATAACTTCTTTGTTTATGTAACTGAAAACAACGTTGATAATCACGTGACTTTTTTGTCTAATACAAATGTTTCTAATATCTCAATTTCACAATCATTATTTATGCAACCAGTTTTACCCATTGACTTAATAATAAATATTTGCTAATCTTAAAAACACAAATACTGATATGTTGGCTATGAAAGAGTATGCACTCAAGTCATAAAATATGTCAAAGAACTTATAGCACCACCGCTAACGCACATTATTAATTTATGTATAACCAATAGTGTTGTTTCCTAGTGCTCTTAAAAAAGTAATTATTAAGCCTTTATTAAAAAGAGATCATAAATTAGATGTTAAAAAGTTGAAAGTTGACCAAAGAACAGCTATGGTCGTAGTACAGAAAATCTGTCAGGAAAATTGTCGCTTTCTCCCTGGTTGACTCTAATGGGCAAGCCTCACCACAGGTCGTCCGGCGCTAGATTCTCGCATGAATAAACATTACACGGTCGGCAACACTGAACGCCCAACCACACACACAGGCAAGTACGCGCATGCAGCTTGCGCAGGCAAAACTGTGGTGAAGCTTATGAGTGTAAGTAAAGTACCTACATACAACGGCACAGGAGAAGAGATTAAGAAGAGAAATTTAGGGTTTGTCTTGAGGCAGACGCAAAATTTCACAAACATTGCGACAGTCAGGGTCCTGTATGATGCACTAGTCAGGAGTCATCTTGAACCTAGTGCGGTCCTATGGAGTCCGCATGAGGCTAAATACTCAGTTATGATAGAACGTGTACAGAACAAGTTTACTCGCTGTTTGTACAAAAAACTTTATGGGGTATATCCGTTTTACCCATTAATGTACCCAAGTCTATTTGTGCTGGGTATGGTCGGGTATAACCAAGTGAAGGTAAGACGGGAATTTACACTTGTAGCGTACCTCGTTAAACTATTGCGTGGTATTGAGCATAACCCAGGAGTACTACGGAGGTTAAATTTGTGTGTACCGGACCGTTACGTGTGGAGGCGGCGGCGGCCGCCACTACTGGCCGTGCCAACAGCTAGGACCAACCTACTAGCTAAGACACCTCTTACCCGTGCAATCCGTGTTATAAATGAACTTCACATCAAAATTGACATATACACCTGTCATTTGAGTGAATTCGCAAAGAGTTTGTTGTTTATTTTATGTTATAGTGAGTAGTCGATTTTTTTATTTTTGTATTGTTGTTTATATTGTTTTTTAAATTGTAATGTGTGTTATAATGTATGTCCTATTAGTTTTAAACTTATTGTAAAGTTCCTGTTGTTATGTTTTTTACATTGTTTATATTTTGCTCATTTTTGCTGTATTTAATTTAAGAATAATTGTAAATAAGCCACACTATCGCATTAGGTACCTAAACCTGTAATGATAGTTGTAAGGAAGATTTTAAATAAATAAAAAAAAAAAAAAATTAAAAATGTTCTACGGCTTGTAAATTTGACGTAAATCTATAGAATTATTAGAAGTTTGTTTTTGTACTTGTACTAGTATACGTAAGACTGTTCCGGCTCAAACCGTCGCTTTCTTAAAATGTCCCCTTCCCGAAACGGCCCTTTTGAAAAATGTTCCTCTCCTTTAATTATTTGCCGATGGAACGCATATTCCACCGGCTTTTGTACAGATCTATACATTCCATGCTGATACTGGAAGTACGGAAGAACACAAAGAAGACAAATGTGATACCCTTGATTTACTGCTGGTGGCCAGATAAAAATAAACAAAAAACAAGAAGAGATACTTCATACGAATGCTTAAGGCGATCAAAATAAAATTCAATAGTTCGATCCAATAAAATTTCATGTCAATTACGAGCAAGCGGCGATTTCTAATGTTTTCCTAGTTCCATCGTTGGATGCTTTATTCTATATGTTCAATGCTTGTGGCTCAAGGCTAAACAATTGAAGCTAAGCGACATAATATAAGGGCCATGAGCACGTTGCAAAATGCACAGTTCTGCTCATTTTCCAAAAAGTCACATCCCAGATTTCCCTGTTTTATTTTAGCTCACCAAAAACAGAATGCTGCCAAACATTTAACAATTATTTTGCCAATAAATGGATTGATTCAACGATGCTATTTAGCTGCTATATGCTAAATAGCATCGTTCGTGTATCAGCACCACCACGCGATTAATTTAGTACAGTAGAGGGGTGGCTCAATAGAATAAATAGGCAAGTAAACATTAAGAAACCGAGTTTATACTTTTCCTTTATATTATTAAAAGAAAGTTACTGTCCCCAAAGAAATAGAAAAAAGCGAGCTGCGTCGTTAGATGCCAAAATTTGCATTGTAGATGTCTGCCTTAAAAGAGGAACTTACATCGATTTCTACCATCCATTCAAATACCGCAACGATTAACAATTAAATTGTAAGAATATATATGTGTTTGTAAGAATAATTAAGCGAGCGACAGAGTCAACAAGCACATGTTTACACTGGATTACATCGATGTCGATGAAAATATTGTACCAGAGATCACCACCTTGTTACCAAATAAGACAGAAGAAACATAAATGTTTGCCTATTTACTTGTTAAGGATTCAATTAAAAATATTCAAATTCGTTTATTAGATCGGGATTATAAATGCCGTCTCATTGACTTTCTCGCAAGCTGAAGTTACGGGTTTCTGCAACACGTTAATGATGCGTTTTGGAGATATTCTAAAGAAATCAAGTTTAATGCAATCAGCGGCCAATAATTCACGGGAAATGAGGCACCAGCGCTATCGCACAAGGCCATCAACGAATAAAATTTCATTTTCACAAGAAACCCCAATTAATAATATTATTTTGTTTATAAATTTAAAAAAAAAATGTGTAATGGAAAAGCCGTCTAAGCCAATCATTCAAAAATATGACAAATAGAACTGAATTTCCCTAACTTCCGAAGAATTACAAAAACAAAACGACAGTAGCACACGTATGTTTAGAGTAAGACAAGATGATGCATATTCGGAACTCAAGCCGATAGAATTTGGAGTACCGCAAGGAAGTGTCCTAGGTCCAGTCTTGTACTTATTGTACACTTGCAATATTCCTGATTTAGAAAACATTGCCATATTTGCAGACGACACAGCTATAATTGCCAAAGGTGTCAACTAAAGAAGAAGCAGTGGAAAAAGTTCAAACAGCCGTCAATATAATCTTTGACTGGACAAAAAAATGGCGTATGAAACTTAACGAATCAAAATCGGTTCACACAGACTTCACAAGCAAAAAGCCAAATTATCATCCGATAAACATAAACGGTCATGTCATACCGTACGAAAATACAGATAATACCAAATACTTGGGCATGACATTAGACGCAAAGCTTCGCTAGAAAGCTCATGTTAAAAAGAAACGCGACGAGCTAGAGCATCACTACAAGTCGATGTACTGGCTGATAGGAAAACGTTCCTCGCTGGCAGTACAAAATACTATTGTAAAAACAAGTCCCCATGCCTATTATATGGACTTATGGTATTCATCTTTGTGGCTGTACCAAACAAAGTAAGATCAAAATTATACAGCGTGTTCAAAACAAAGTACTCAGTACGTCGGAATCGTCAATGAGCGCCCTGGTACATTCGAAATGACGACCTTCAGCGGGACCTCAAAGTAGACCTCGTCAAAGACATAATTAAAAAGAACGCCGAAGCTCATGAACGAAGGCTTCACCATCATGTGAACATCGAGGCTATCCAGCTCATAGTGAGAAGCGCTAGGACATAGTGAGAAGACTAAAAAGGACAAAAATCTTTCGAGTTAGTTTAGTGAAGTGTTAGTGTAATGTAGTGAAGTGATTGCTTTTCATATGCCATAGATACGGATCAGCCGATTAACATGTCAGTATTTCTGTTGTTAATATACAAAATATTCGCAACGACAAGTAAAAATATAAATAACACTGCACGAATTTTCCTTTTAACACATAACAGTAATACAAATCTCCCTAAAAATGTAAACATGCAAAACCACAACACCACAGCTCTGTTGCGAGAATCATTCATTAAAAGTTGTATAATATAATTCTATTTTTTTCTACTCTTCACATTTACAAAACCCAACTTTTATGCTAACATTGAGTTTCAACCCAATTCATGATTAAATTTTTATGAAGCATTCGTTAATTTTTTTTCATTTTCTGAGAAGATTAGAGAAGCCTAGAATTCACATTTTCTAAATTGAGTTGGAAAACAGCGGTATTTCTGTAGTTTGAACTCAAAGCGGATAATGAAAATAATCTTTAAATGTATTCCTAAAAAATATTCTTAAACAAGAATCTAGTAGTTTCTATTTCCCTTTTCTCCATCATTGTCACTTGAATAATGAAAATATGAATACAAAAATTTAATGCAATAGGTTTTGTCTTCCACGAGCGAGTTGTCACGAAGCGAAATAGGGGTTATGAATAAAATATAAATAAAAATGGCACTGTCTCGTACCTTTGATCTTACTTCAGGACAGAGATATTACTTTTGGCTGCCGAGTTATATTTTCGAGTGTTGAAGTAAGTAATAATCAATGGGCCTGTTTCCAATAAAACGGTATAAACCTAAAACGATAATACCTACTTTCAGAAACGACCCAAATTTGACAGACTCTGTTCTAAAATGTTCAATATTTCTTATTATTATATAAAGCTCGATTATTTTTATAAAACTACTAGATATAATATATTTTAGCTATTTAACTCGAGTATTTACTTTAGAATTTAAACATTTATCCAATTTCATGAAACACAATCGCAACTTAGACGGAAATAAATGAATGAAACATAGCAAATTTTGTCAACAGAATTTATTTATTATTACGAAAATATTAAATCAATAGTATTAAAATAATAAAGGCTGTTGATTTTAGCGTGGGACTTAGTTGTGCTCGAGCACAAACGCTATGTACTAATGCGGCGGCAAATAGCACGAAACCGACGAGAAAATGAAAATCCATTGGATTCGGTTGGTGGGCAATTTCTTAACTAATATAGAATATTAAAGGATATGTTTCACGAGCTCGTTATTGAACGAGTAAGAAATAATAACAAAATCACGGTCATATCTCGAAAGACGACGGCCTTACGGACTTATTACCTACAATACGAGGATTATTTATTATTACATAAATTACAGGAACCAGAATCCAATACATCCATGGAAGTGGTGGACAATAGTTTAGGGCCATTCATGTATTGTGCAAGCTGTAGGTTGCAAAAGGGTAAAAATAAAAAGTAAATTGGGTTAAAATAAAACATTGAATTAAGAAATTAAATAGTAACACTTAAAGGAAAACATTTATTAAAAGAGAAACAAAGTTAGAAACTAAATGAAGTAACAAATAAAATGAAAACATATTAATATTAAATACAAGTAAAAAGAAAGAAAACAATTATGTAACAAAGATAAATTATAATATTGGAAATCGCACGTCGACTTATCTATTCGGCCGGAATCAAAATGGAAAAGCGCAAAGAAACTGCAGATCCCAGCAACCTAAGGTCTCTGCGAGCTACGGCAGAGGGACACTGGCCGGGCAGGAGTGGGTTTTAGCGTGTTCGAGTCCCGCACTACCTTGACTGTCTCATGGTCTCAGCGAGCCGGTGAGACAGCCGAGGTGTCCGTAGGGATTTCGCACTCCTGCATCAAAAAAAAAAAAGCTATAGGTTGACCTTACGTTCTATAAAATCTAAAACTATTCCTTCAAAAAGTTTTTGTTTAATACTACTGTATGTAGTGTAACATAGGTGCTTATTCCTGCAAACGTAAAGCTCAGCCCCAAAGTCTACCTTTACAGCTTCATTCTATCGGCACAACATCCGTCGCCTCCAGTCAACCGGTAGTTCATCCGGCTTAGTATTCAAATCATGTTATTGTTGTTCGCTCCTTTAGAGGTGGACACGCTTTTCGAATTCGGAATGGAAGGTTTATAACCCGGCTTTGCTTTTGATCGAAGACATGCTGCAGAGAAGTAAAAGCGAAATCGAGATTCACAGAATAATTAATCCCTTATGAAACTCTAGCTGTTGCAAGTGGCTTCGTCCAAGTGTACCTCGAAGGTCGCGGGTTTTTTCTTAACCCAGGATTTCCTGCGGCCCCGGAACGTAAAGGGCATCCGAAGGAACACGGGTGGATTTTAGTCAGTAACAGTCTGACAGTCCCTTCCGCTCCACACAGGGCGGGAGGACTCATTTGATGATTTTACCACCCAAAAAAAAAACACGTAATTTACAATACTGTGGTATAAAGTGATAAAGTTTTGACTTGATTAAGTAAAAAAATCCAAACATTCGCGTTTATAATTCTACTACCAGTTTCCCCGTCACTACGTCTGCGCGTGTTTCTAACTGCGAACACAGTGAATTTTATTCCCGCTCACCCTCCATATAGGATCATTTTGGAAAATCTAAAAATGCTTTAGTAGTTTCGGAGCCTATTCAATACAAACAAACAATCAATCGTAATAGACAAACTGATTTTCCGATTTTCATCCCGCTAGGGGTCATTATTAAGATAAGATAATCGTTATTAGTTAAAAAAACTAACAACGGCTATCTTTTTTATTTACTTATACTTATATTCGTACCAAGTTATAAGTTTATAAAGCCAAGGAATAAGCTTTTACATATAGGATTTATTTTTTGATGCTCAACATTGTAAACTGCAACCACCATCTAAAATTAAAGTTTCTACGTTGAGCTGTTTAAATATCTCCTCCCCTTAAATTTTGATTATTTCTTTTCACGAACTTGGGGGATGATTTTCGAGAAATCCAAAAACACGTCTTTCATTATTTTTGATGTAGTATATAAATTCTAATTTTCAAATTTATCAGCTTAGTTATGATTTTCCTATACAAAACTTTAACATCCTCTAGATTACCAATGGAGGGTACTTTAAAAAAATAACGATGGCAATCTTTTTTATTTACTTGTGTTCTTATTCGTAGCAAGTTTCAAATTTATAAACCCAAAGAATAAGATTTTTCATACAAACGTTTTTACCCCTTTTTACCCCCTTAGAGGAGGAGGATTTTCGCAAAATCTCGTCTTATTGCTTCCCTACATGGTGGACTGCAACTGCTGCAAGTTTCTGCGTATAGCTGTTTCGGCTGTAGTTAAGTCTTGATAAAAACTTTTGCTGACTATGGTTTCCAAATTCACGCGTGAACGATCAATATTCGAACTAACGTGCCAACAGTTCATTCTTCGGCACGTACGTTCGTGGTCGGAATACTATCGAAAACGGAATAAATTCGTTTGTTTCTAATCCGCTGCCCTATTTGTGTTTGAATGTGCTCATACGATTATCGTATTAAAGAAATGAAGCTAATTTTGTTAGTGAAAACTACGTTTGTCATAAAAATAGTAACTTTTTACTATTTTTATGAAAAGAAAAAGCAAAACCTAGAATAAATTTGCGGAAACGATTGACGCCAGAATCTAAGATTTTGGTCGTGATTTATTTGAAAAACGTTTCCTCCCTAGAGACAAATTTCATATACATAATACTTACAGTCTCTCGCGAGCTGCAACGCTCTCTATCGCCCGATTGGGGGTCGGATACAACGCGCGTGCGACGGCACGAGTTTTTCTAAATACCTATTTTTTTAAATGGCAGCCGCTATACTTTCCTCTGGACTCTCAATCCGTATCCTCTATAGTAAAAGAGTTCATGACATTACAAGACCATAACTGAACGATGTAGCAAGCTGTGAGACCTAAGAGATGACGAGTCCCAACTGACCCATTATGAAGGGACCTAAATGATCCAACGCACGCGCCACCATCAGCGAGACATTTGAGTGAGCATGACGTACTCCTCGCTAGTATTCAAGTAAAAAAAGACGTTGCTTATTTGGACGGTACATTTTCAAAGACCTTGATATTACCAAGACTTCTTAGCCGAGGTTTGTTGAATATCTGAAAAGACTAAAATAAAATACTTTCGAAGCTATTTTTCACGTTTTTGTGTTTGTTTAATAAACATAGAAATGCGTAAAAATAACTTCATAATTGTACAGGAATGCTTTCGTTTGTTTCAGTTTTTAATCCTGGTAATGACTGGCCGGCAAAGCATTGTGTAATTTCCCATTATAGCTTTTCAAATGAAAGCTGAGATTAACAGGTCCCCGGTTGAACAGTTGTTTTTTTTTTTCATTAGCAGGAACAATGCTTCTGTCACGTTCATGTAGTACGAAAATAAAGTACTAGGTTTGCACATACACTTGTATTTTTTTATGAAATAACAGTTTTTTTTTTTTAATCTAATTGTTTTTTGATGATTGCTTTTTTTTGAAATTACTACTATTAAATCTATTATGTGGTCGACGGTGAAGCACGCTTGCCTAGAAGTAAACTATTATACTTGAAGACCCCATGGTTACAGCTATAAGGAAACACAGACCCCGGCAGAGAATTTCACTCCCGTATTGGCAAAACGCTTTGCACATGCCGGCGGGATGTCGACCATGTTAAGATGGCGCATAGCCGTACAAGTACTCACATTGATGTCCGGAGATGAAAATCACAAGTTATAGTAAATTGACGTTGATCCTTCTTCAAAGAAATTAATTTAGATTCTTAAGTAACAGTATGCATAATGATTTAATAAGTGTTTTCTTAATTAAATGCTTTCAACAATTAACAAAGCTTCAGAATAATTACACAAACATAAATTCTGTAACGTCTAAAATCCCTTTTAAGTCGGCTTTGGGTAAATTGTTCAGAATCTGCTTATCATGTTGCCATGATGTGTGAATCTGTTAGATTTAATTTTTGACATGATAATTATATTACAGTGATTAAGGTTCAATTTAAGTTCATTTTGGAAAATTTTTGCTGCCTATATTATTTCTGAAATGATAAAATCATCAAAAGAGTCTTCCCGACCTGGGTAGAGCGGAACAGACTAATTAAAAATGCATAATCTTCCCTTTGCGCTTCAGGCTCACGGTTACCTGGAATACTACCGATGACTACGTGCTGTGAACTTGAGCCCGATCCTTAATCGGGCAGCGAGCTACCAATAAGTCGCCGTCCGAAAACCCGTGTAAGGTGGCCGGAAATCACCGAGCGATATCCGACGCCCAGGGCGTGGTTCCGCGATGACTGGGTTAAGGCTGTCCTCTCACTCACGTGTTTCGCCTCCACTTTTGCTAACATTACTGCAGAAGGATTAAACTTTCCATTTTATCTTTATTAATTCATGATTTTATGAAGTTGAAAAAAATAGTAGAAGCCGCCAGCAATGTCCAAAAAAATGGTTTGGTATCGAAAATAAAAAAGTCGAACTTATGCGTTTCCAACATTTATTTAACTCGAATGACAAAAACAAGCAATAAATGCCTAACTTTATAGAAACTGGAAGGCATTTATTGTTTTTTTAGAATTTCTTAAATTAAACTTGTTTAATAAGGCCAATAGCAATTATTTCTCGAGTGGAGTTACTGTGTTTCGGATGTTTATTTAATAGGTACAAATACTTTCCTTCAAAATTTGACCGGCTGCGCTGGCTTGAATACTGCGCACATACCTAATACCATAATTTTATATTTTAATTTTCATACGGATTAAAGCCGATTACAGTGTAAACGCGAGTACCAAAAAGCGAAGTATAAATACCGAAGCATCGGATTATGGACTTAGTTAAATTGAGTTTATATGAAAAAATAAAAATTCTTTCTACCTTTAATTTTTACAAGGTAAAAGTGAACGTTTCCAATAAAAAAATAATAATAATTACATACATAATTGTAGTGTTTTTTTTTTTAAATATTCCACAACTATCACACAACGCCATCTAGTCCCAAGCTAAGCAGAGCTTGTGTTATGGATACTAAACAACTGATAAACATATTTATATATTTCTAAATACATACATATTCTAGATAAATTACACCCAGACACAGAACAAATAATCATGCTCATCACACAAACATTTGTCCTGGGTGAGAATCGAACCCACGACCCTCGGCATAGCAGTCAGGGTCACTAACCACTAGACCAACAGGCCAGTATAAAATGTACCTAATCCAATTTAATAATTAGTAATTTTCCATAACATGTCAAATGGCCAGGTTACATCAACGTATACTAGAAAAACCGATTAGTTCTGGATACGACACGTCACGTGCATATGAGTTATACTGCCCTTACCTACCTACAAATATGTTTATGTATTAATGGCACGTGTTTTATTATGGCAAATGAGTGGGTACTTCGGCATAACAGGAGTCTATTTTCGACAAGCTTAACACAGCCCGCGTGGAATTTAATAAGTGTCCCACGGAATATTCATAATAACTATCAACCCCAAAAACAACCCCTTAGGGGCCGAATTTCGCAAAATTAGTTCTTAGTGCTCACCTACGTGGTAAAATGGTTTATGCCAAATTTCAAGTTTCTAGGCCCTGTGATTTGGGCTGTGCGGTGTTCGATCTGTCAGTCAGTTTTGAATTTAAATAATTATGTATCATCATCTTTCCCGAAGGAAGTACGAAAGTAGCCAGATGAAATATCTGCCAACCAAAAGCAAACATTATCAATCGAGATTCCTTTTTGTAAAATTCTCGAGGACTTATTCGGAAAATACCTACAGGCACAAAATGAAAAAACATGTAAGGTTGAAAAAAAGCTTCAAGCGTTTTTATTGTCATCTTTAATAAAGATTGTTACTTACTTCAAATCATAAAAAAAAAACAACTACAATGCTGTCAAGAACAAAGAGTAAGCGAGATTAAAGAAAATATTATTATTGTTGCGCTAGACAACCTTATATTGCTTGAATTGAATGCAGTTCTTCATTTAATCTTCTTTTGTAGCTAAAAGTGTGTAGTAACTGTAAGATCCTTTCAGTATCTGGAATTTATTAATATGGTTATTATTTTTTTGATAGTTGTAGTACGTAAATGTTGTCATGACCACCATATTGATGTTGTTGAGAACATTTTTTTTTTCTATACGGATACCCCTGTGATTTAATTAATTTAGTATAAAAATATAAATACAGGGTTACTGGTTAAGTCGACCTAGTCCTTTAAGGGGATAAAGTAGACATCATTCTTGACTGATTTTACTATGGGAACCCCTATCCTAATCCTTACCGTTTTTGAGTTTTTGGACTTTCGATTTTTTCAAAAATATTCCACCTCTGCGTCATAAACTGGTTAAAGTAAGAATTTTACGACGTTTAGGACGCTAAAGTGATACTTTTTCGATAGCTTACGAATGGCTCATTCTATTGAAATATCATTCTAATAAAAGTATATGTGATAAATTACTCAAACCTTGGGAAATAAATGGCTGTAAAGTTCAAATTTTGTTTTATTTTTGGAGCCACCCTTGTCTTTCAAGCCAAATTTCTCTAAATAAATGTACGCTACTATATAGATTGGCAGATTGCAGCAAAAACACTGCTGTCTCATTAGCTTTTTAAAATGGTATCACAATCATCTTCCTGCCCTTATCCCATTTTACTTGGGGTCGGCGCAACACGTTTCTTTCTTCCATTTTCCCCTATCACAAGTCATAGTATCATTCACTCCTTTTTCTTTCATATCCTTACTTATACAATCCATCCATCTTTTCTTTGGCCTTCCTCTTCCTCTCCATCCATCAATATTCATACTCATCACTCTCTTAGTCACATGAGTGTCATCCCTCCTCATCACATGTCCATGGTATCACAATATATAAAATGGTATCACAATATCCACTTATAATAAGAATATAGCCAAAAATAAGGGGTGTTGTTGCCAGAGTGAGAATACTAACATGAAAATCTAAAATCGAGCATCTATTACTGATCACATCTTTTCAGTATAATTAAATAATTTGGAAATATCACTGCAACTGCATTTTCTATTCAGAACTGTGATTACAGGTGTTCATGTTAGTCGCAAAGAATGGAAGTACCTCTTAGGAACCTTTTGTGCTTTATAGTACTACTTATCTTTTTACATTATTCAAAGGAGTTTTACAAAAGAACTGCGCTTTAAGTTTCTTTTGAATAAAAGCGATGAAATTTTAATTTTCCGTGCGACCTTCACCAGTGTGATTTTTGTTTAAATCGGTTGTTAAATTATATAGGCTTTGATGCATTTTTAAATTCAATTTTATTAATAACTAGCTTTCGCTCGCGACTTCGTCCCCCCAGTCGTTTTTACGACATTTTTTTTTCTCAGTGCCTATTACATTCACTCCTATAAATACCAGCTGAATAACTTTGTGCTTTTGAACGAGAAGAAGATGGTCGACTTCAGGGGCACCCCGAGATTCGGTTTGGTTAGGTTCCTGTAAACCTTGTAGACAGAAAAAGGAGCCCCGCTACCGTCGACCTTACTTTAAAAATAAAACGAGCGCGTATTACTTATTAAAAAAATACTGTAGGAGAGTCGTCCATTAGGTATTTCAAGCGTAGTTAAAACAACCAATATCTTAAAAGAACATTAGATGAATCGTTCGTTAGAGAAAACGAGTCAACCGTAGCTATATCGACAGTAGTATAAATTAACGTATTTATTTTGATACGGAACCCTTTTTCAATTAGGGGTGACTGAGAGTGTTATAAACGTAGACAAATTATAATCAGAAAGCTTCGAACTGCCTACCGAGAGTAAGACGTGTTATTGTGAGTCAACCATAAAAGATAGACATATGCTGTCGTGGGGTAATTTTTAAATAATTTAAAGGAGAAAATTTCCGTCACAAATGATTTCAGTATATCTTTAACCATTAAGGCTACACTCGCGACGGAAGCTTAAAAAATGGAGTAACTTCTCCCGTTTTCCCAACATTTCCCTTCACTGCTCTGTTCCTATTGATTGTAGCGTGATGAAAAGTATACTATGACCACCTCAGGAGTATAAAATAATTATATCAAGTTACGAGTTATTAAATACATTTCATGTACAGAATTAACCTCTACAGATTTATTATAAGTATAGATACTACAGTGAAACTTTTAGATTTTTTTTTAATTTCTTCTTCATTATTTATATTCAGATTTTGGTCTACCTTTTCCATATTACGAGTATGTTGGGGCCTGCTGGCTAACTGGATACAACTGAGTACTGCATTATTAATTAACATAGAGCGGCAGCTCTTGACGTATACAACCAAGTTAGTACCGATTAAAACAATGCGTCTTGGTAAGGCTGGTTTTCGGACATTCGGATCGCTGAACAACGGCTAAAAGCTCATGCCAGCGGTTTTACCCGACAATTATCCCACGGAAAGCGAAATCGGTATTAAAACTCCCCCAGTAGGTATTAAACCAGGTCATAAATTGAGTTATTTTTGCGTAAAAGAGTAACAAAAATTCATACATAATATCATAAGTAAGAAATAAGATGGCCACTCGTTCATCGACCAAACTTGGCACGTGCGGTTTAATCTTAAAGATCGACATGTGTGGCTGTTATTATTTAGCCACGAGCTCCTCACATCCTTTAGTATAACCACCTTTATGATGAATAACAAACTCACGGCAACAAACGTAGCCATATCCAGATTCGTGAACGGCCCCGCAGTGAAAGTAATGGGGCGGCGAAGCTGTCCTCCAAGTAGAAGCAGGCTTTTGCGTATGCGCACATTCTGAGACCACCACGCATTGCCATATACTCCATCATCGACTTTATTGCTCTGAAACAAAAAAAGAAATCTGCTATGTGGTGATTGCCTATACACGTAGAAGATTTTAAATTTTTGCAACGACGATATTAAAAATAATTAAAACTAATTAAAAATAATTAAAACTAATTTAAAAAGGCAATTAAAAGGTAGTTTTAAGAGTCAAACTCTAAAACAAATATTATATGACTATCTAGTCACATAATATCGTGGCTTTTTAAACAAATAATATATTGCTCGTTTAATATAATGGTCGTATCCCACTATTACATTAAACGAGCAATATATTATATTTGTATAAAAACATAGCCAAAATGAACAATGTACTTTCTCATTAATGAACAAAGCTTCTAAATTACTTGAAAATGACTGACTCAAGGAAAACTCTTCAACTTGAGACAACATACACAGACCTTTGTCTGTAGGTATGTTGTTTTAAAAGATTGCAGTCCATTAATATGATTGCTCATGCTCCTACGTATGATATTTTCGTTTTTCTCAATGTTTGACGGCACAGTTAGCACGGTGGCTGAGCGAGTGGACTGCTGTGTAGCGGGTTTGATCCCCGCATAGAATAAATATTTTGTATGATGATCTGCAAGAACGCTCCCACGGTACAGAAAGAAATTTCTAGTGTGGGACAAAGATTTAAAAAAAAAAAAACCGAATGAAAAGGAATGTTGACATCTCAAGTTGGAGTTACTGAGAAATACAGACACTTAGCGTTTGCAATTTGCATGTATGTGGCTCTATATTATATTGGCGCTATAATAATATTATCATATTATGAACATGACTGTTGTTTTTCTCGTTTACTTTTTAGGGCTGAAAAATATCCTTTGTCCGTCTCTGTAAACCTAACAACGTATAGGAAAATTTTAAGATGAACGGTACGGTGGTTACAGCGTGAAAAGGTAGCAAAAAAAATTAAAATTTCATTATTGATTAACATAATGTTCCCCCACCATATACAATACGTCGTTGCTATGCCAGCAATATAGAAATAGTTGCGCTATGAGAGCCATGAGGTATTCAGCTATCCAAATTTTCTGCATACTTGCCGTGTCTTCCTGAAAATTGAAATATACAAGTGAAGTTAAGCAAGTTTTTGTCGAAAAACATTACAATGATAAAGCAATCATTGCAACTTTGGTGATTAGTCACATTTTAAACTTAATAGTTTTAATATTGACACAAAAACCCATAACCAAACTCTAACATAATCTCTCTTTTATCAAGACTTCTGTACCCCTAAGCACGAGTTTCCACTATTTTACTTTACAGTATTTACTGCGTTTCTTGTATGAAAAAATGGAACGCGTCTGGTGTGCGGAGAAGGAACTAATTTCCTTGAAAATTTACAATCCGAAATTGTCAAAGTTCCAGTTTACTTTACGTCTCAAATACTGAAAATTCGTGCTTAGGGTACTGTTTTGTAAATAAATGTCACTGAAATAATTGAAGGCAGTGAACATGAATATGAAAGAGTCAACAAAACACATGAGAGTTGTTAATTTTTTTAAACGATCACCTGAACTGCTGAACCATTTTCCAATACAAATCAAGACTTTTTTTCCGAGGTATAGTCATTGAGCTATTATTACGACGTATATGTAGAGACGATACCACGCATCAACACTGTGTCCCATTCAGGATGAGTGCGCGCGCCTAGAGCACGCCAGAGCTGTCAAACATCTGAGTGAACTTGTGCGCACTCATCCTGGATGGGACACAGTGGTGATACGTGATATCGTCTCTATACGTAACAATAATAGCTCAATGGGTATGGTAGATTTTTTCTTTTGATAAATAAAACTGTTGTTGCGGTATTGTGTTTCATGTAGTTTTCGAAGTCAACATTTTACTAATGGGGGATTTGCTTGCTATAAATAGTAATTGGACTAAACTGCAAACAATTACAAAAACAACGGTTTCCTCAGCTGTGCGTTTATCAATCAGTCAGTCAGCCTGTCAGTTTATTTCTTTTTTTGTGTGCTAGTGTCTATACATCACGTCTATGCATCTATGCTAGCACACCAATTTACATCCATCTGTCAATCTTTAATAGATTTTCAATCATATCACAATAGTGGAAGATTAACCAATTCATGACCAATGACGTCTCTGGCGCGTCATAAGTAAACATCTTGGGTGGCCCATGACGCGCGTGGTGCGTCATTTTTAAATTAACTTAAAACATGCTTAAAAATTATGAAATTACGAAAACTATCATTTTTTTATCCCATAATGAACATTCAAGTAATTATTGCGCCTGGCAATTAAGTCTTATACCAATAAGGGATATCAAACTTTGGTAACAATATATAATATTTATTTTAAAATAATAATATTACTCATATTATGTACATGACGGTTACTGTAAAAGTAAAAAATCTAGTTATTATATATAAAAACTAGTCAATTCAGTGAAAGTGATAAATTACACAGAATTAATCACATAAGCTAGTTATTATAAGCTAATTATATATATTTTAGTTACAGTGATTACTGACATAGAATTAATCACACCAACTAGTTTTTAAGGTCTTTCAGACCCCGCCATCACCTTCAAACCTAACCTGTCCGTGTTAGGGTGCTCACAAGTTCCGAGCTCGCTTCGCTCTCTCTTGGATTTCAAGTTCTCCTAATAACGTTTCCAATCGTGTGCAAACAATCGAAGTCCAGAGGACCCGTAATTGAAATTCTTAATATCTATCTTTAAAAATAAAATATCCTTGTCGGGGTGCCCGAAGCTTCGGTTCCTTTCCTTCGGTGTCACGGTTGGGTAAACCTTGAATTCGGATATATTTGAGTTATTATGCAGACCTTACCACAGTCACGCCGAACTGTATTTATTACTTTAACTAACATCAACCAGATATTATGAATAACAACTAGACAAAGTGAATAATTTATCACTTAGTTAGACTCGTAAAATTTGACAGATTGGGTGAATTGACCTCCATGCATCTGTACATTCTAAAGTACTCACCATAGTTAACTGCACAGCATTAGCACAAATCATAAGAGAACAGATGATGACGTACAAAAACATGACGGGAGATAGCAAATTATTCAATTCTGATGAATATCTGCAAAATAAGTATTTGTTAAGTGTTCATGATAATATTTTCTCAGGAGTTTTTTCGGGCCAAGATTGAAGATCTTGGCTATATATCACCAAATATAAAATCCATAAATAGAAACTAAACTTATAAAAAACTTAACTACCATACATACTATTCATAATGAAAGACTTACTTCACCAAGTGAAAATGATGCAAATGACACTCCTTAATCCTCTTTACAGCTTCGTCGTAATTAATCAGCTCATTACCATCGCCAAACAGATTTTCACAATTCGCAGATAGTACTTTCAGTTGTCCAGCAAAAAAAGTCATTAATACTACAGCAGTAGTGTCAAAGTTTGCGACAACTGTGCCTCCGTAGAAACAAGCAAACATTTGGTAAAAAGTTGCTACCCAGAAACCCGGGCCTCTACTTCTGTCAAGAGGAACCCAAGAGCTCATTATCTCTGGGTAGGGTGAGGTCCCGTTCCTAACGCTCTCTCGATAAATTGGAGAGGACCAGTAAATGAAAAGAGGTGCCAGAATAACAGTTAATACTGTGGCCGTTACTAAACACCAGTAGAAATATGTGACCCTTCTAGCGTATTTTATATATTCGAATATAATATTTGGGACTGCCACGTCGGTTTTTGAGAGCTGCGATTTTTCTGTTTCGCATGCATATTCAATGATTTCTTTCCAAGAGTTTTGCCAGAACATTAAATTGCAAGCTTTAACAACGCAAACGGTGCTCAGCATTGTTAAGGACAGATTCCTCATTGCCATTACCATGTTATTCCTAATAATCCACAGTTCTATATATTGGGAAAGCACGAAAAGAAATGCAACAAAATGGACCAATACGTAGAAGAAACTTTTGATGCGATTTTCTTGCCATAAACCTCCATATCGTAGGGCCAAAACTGTTGGGCCTAATAATGGTTTAGTTGGGTCTTCCAAACGATTTAAAAATTCTAAAACCATTTTGTCGTTCTAACAAACAATAGTTTTACAAGTGTGGCAGAAATTAAATGTGATTTTTACGCGATATTGGCCTCTTGGTGGGTAAGGCAAGTGAATCTCATTATTAATTCAATATTGTTTTATACTACTAAGCTAATCTTCTGGCACGGCTTATATCGTATTTAGTTTAAGGTAATATTCCTGTGTTAATATTATTTAGTGTAGGACTAAAGTTTTGGTAGGAATAACGTAATTATAGGAAAAGTTAAAAAAACGTTTGCTTTTAGCTATTTTGAGTAAGAGCTTCAATGAAATAGTAAAAAACCTTAACATGACCTATTAAACAAATCTCATCATTATCGTAAACTCTGTACCAGTTTCTTACTGATGGGAAACATGCGTTTTTTCTGAGAGAAAGAAGTAGGCTGAAATCCATGAATAACTTTAACAACCGCTTCAACACATTTTGGATGGTCCAGTTTTTTAATTAGTACTAGAAACGTATAAAATAAAAAGTACTTTTTCCTCTTCATTTTTATCCGGGTTCCACACTGACCTCCATATTTCCCGAGTTGATATAGTACCGAGTAATAGCAACCGACCCGCGAAATTCGCAGCAGTTTTTATCTCGAAAACTACAGAATGCATGAACCCACTACAGATTCTGGAGGAGTTTTAATCAAGTCTTTTGTGTGAAATCTACGCTGTTTGTATGTCATTAAGAGCTAAAATCCAGCTTCCATTCTGTAATTGAGTTTTAGCCAAATAATTTTGTCTTATTTCATTTATGAACAATTTCTAGTCGTAGAATTGTTTAAGTGACTTAATAATACGTAAAAACGGTTTTGAAATTATTTATTGATTATGTTTTTACATGTTTTTGTGAAAAAGTTTTAAATGATCTGGACGAGGCTCTCCATTTTTCTTTGTTATAAATATTTTAGTCTAGAGTGTCTGTGTAAGGTCTCAGTCTCTCAACAATGGCATTACTATCAAATCAAATTTTTGTGCTAGACTCTAGCTGTCTAGAAGTCAAAAGAAGCAGGAGCAGGTCAAAATCTCACAACTCTATAATAAGTAACAAAATTAGACAAAAATAAATGAAATCACATTTTCAACAACAAATTCAATTCAATATTTTGATGTTTCAATATTTCCACTAGAATGCCGCGAACGCGGTACAAAAATGTTAATATCTGATGTCACAATCAATATCCACAAAGCCTATGTAATAATATCACCACCTCATCCTTTAAATTTTTTTCAATAACGGCGTTGAAAATTTAGAAAAATTGGTGGATTTGAAGCTTAGGTTGGTAGACAGGTAGGCAAAGTACATAGATCTACCTAAAAGTTAGTAGATATGGCAACTGCGGCTCCTGTCTCCTTATTGATATTAGGTCATCCACTTTCACGGGTGAGCAGGCTAATGCAGTCTCTAGAGTGACCAATTTACAAGGTGTTCACCTTAAAAATTAATATAGACTTTGCTTGTATTAAAGCACAACAGTCAGCTATATTTGAATATAATCGCTAAGAGCGAAATATCGCCCTGATTTATCGCTTATGGTAATCAGTAAACCATCAAAGAAAAAGGCAAAAACAAATAATGGGCTAGTGAAAACTAGCACTGCTGATGTGCAAGAAATACACCCCAAAAAAAGAAGAAAAAAATGAATACTAAAAAGACTTCCTAGCGACTTACAAAAAAAACTGCAACAATATCATTGCTTAAGCGAAATATTTTAAAATGAGTTTCTTGCCTGTTCATCTCGATGGAAACGACAAACCCGAACTGACGACTTTATTCTCAACGTTTTATATGTGCCCATTGAGGCCCATGTAAAATAAAATATTTTGATTTTGGCTGAAATCCCAACAAAAACAGTTTATGTAGGTAAAATGTTCCCAAGACGACCACATAAGGTTAGTCTTATGAAAAATATTATCAGATCTCATGTAGAGCCATGCTTCACAAATTCTACATATAGGCTGGCTGTTACGTTAGAAACTAAATATTCGCATCACCTCCACGACCAACGGTAGCGAAACGGCGAAGGGGTACATGACTATATTTACATTCAAGCTTAGAAAACAAAAAACTGTATTACGAACAAACATCCACACACACATGAATTAAGACTTTCGTGACATAGGCGGACACAATTGTCAAAACAGTTGATGTTTTGCATACAAAATAAAACAGAATGTGTATTATGGTTAATTTTTATCACTGTGACAACTGACTATTTCGTTTTTAAAGTTCCTACTGTTTTTACAAATGTGGCAGCTTGATTGCAGGCTTGAGACGTCAAGTTTGACGGTATAGCTGTCAGAAATATAACGAAATATTGGCTAATCAACTTTTCTTTATTACACTATTTATTATTTGTATATTGTATTTATTTATGGGGGAGACATTTGCCCAGCAATGGGACAATATAGGATAAAAAAAAATACATTTTTAACTTCTAAATATTTGGCTTGCTGGTTGCTTCTTTTATTTACGTTAACATGGTGATGATACAATCAACAAGCAAATTGGAAAATATTCGTACACACGTCTGTTTTTTCTGCGAACAATAATTCTCCCACATTGGTGACCCCGAATATTGGACACTACCACGGAACGGAATTAAAACCTTAAGCTAGTGAAACTGAAAACCATATTTTAATTAAATAATATTAAAATGTCAAAAACTGGCAAGCCATCCGACAAACAACGTGACGAAGGGACGTCGCATTCCAAAGAAAGGACATTTGCATCTTCCGACATTTGTCATGTCGGTGTACGACTTCCACCGTTTTGGCCAGAAGAACCAGCCATGCGGTTTGCGCAAATTGAAGGAAGTTTCGCGCTCTCAGACATAAAGGATGACGACACCAAATATTATTATGTCAGCTCGCATCTGGAAAACCGTTATGCCGCAGAGGTGAAAGATATTATAATCAACCCTCCAACTAGTGGCAAATATGACAAATTAAAAAGTGAGCTCTTTTAAAGGTTATCCGCACCGCGCGTGCTGATGCACGAGGAATTAGGAGACAGGCGACCATCCGCGTTTCTTCGGCACCTACAACATCTAGCGGGCCCAAACATACCGGACGATTTTATAAAGACTGTGTGGACTAGCCGCTTACCGGGTAATACAAATAGTCGTAGCTTCACAGCCAGAGTCGTCACTTTCTGCACTCGCTGACCTGGCAGATAAAGTATAAGACCTGGGACCACCCGCCCCTCGAGTGGCCACCACGGGCGCAGGGGGCCAGCTCAATTTCCTAAAAATTGACCAAAGAGAAAGCAGACCTCAGTCGTGAAGGAAAGACCCTCTCAACAAGAGATTCTAGATCCAGGTCGAGGAACAGAAGTCAACGGGGAAGGAGCAACACGCGTTCCCAGTCAAATTATAAAAAATACCCAACCTGTATTTTTCACCACAGATATGGAGCTAAGGCACGAAGATGCCTATAACCTTGTGACTATCAATCAGTATCGGGAAAAGCCAAAGCTGATTTTTTTATTATTGATGATTGCCATAGCTTAACTACAGGTCACTTTTACATAACGAACAGAAAGACAAAAATGCAGTTCTTAATCGACATCTGCGTTTTTCCTTGCTCCGCCCTGAAACAAAGGAGACCACGTACTACCGAGATCAACGTCTTCGCAGCAAATGGAACACCAATTGCCATATACGGTGCCCAGCAAATGGAACTTGACCTGGGGCTTCGCCGTGCATTCTCCTGGCAATTCGTAATTACTGTCGTCAAAAAGGCAATTATCGGAGCGAGACGATTTTTTATCGCATTACGTCGTCGGTGTCGTGATTATTAAGTGGTAGCAAACCCCTGAATGATCACGACACCTCTCTAAGTCCAACCTAACGCTCGAAATGAAATTGTTTCTTTAAGGGTTTTTTAAGGGCTTAAGATTTGACATTTTTAAGAGACTATTGATTAGTTATAGACAAAGATCGAGAACAAGATTACGACGAGAGTAATCAAAAAAGATCACGTCGGGGTCACGAATATGGGAGAATTATTTTTTGCAGAGCAAACAGACGTGTGTAAGAATATTTTCCAATTTGCTTGTTGATTGTGTCATTACCATGGCAACGTAAAAAATATTGTAGCTACGCCACATGTTCATATTCAGTAATTTTCTCTTTTTAGATAATTATGTACCTACTTGCTAAAGTCACTCAAGTCCTGAGCAATCGGGGACACACATTTAAATCTTTAATAAATCCTTTGTCAAAAAGATGATTGAGTCTTTGATATTGAATCTCATAGGAGTCGAAAAATCAGTGTAGTATTTTTTTATTATGTGTACAAAGATTCCAAGAAAGTGAAATTATGTAAGCCTGTCAAATTCCTTTAATAGATTTTTTAACTTTATCACAAGAAAATAAATGTTAGATTGGGAAAGTTTCACAGATTAGGTTAGGATGATGTACTGTACAAGAGTTTTGTTAACTATGAAATACAATATTGTACACCTATTATAATTCTGCCTTCCAGCGTAATATTAACCTAAATTTCCCAAACATCAAGTTAGAATGCAAATAATATTCATTTAATTAAATCGAAGCATGTTTCACAGTTCTCGCTAAACAAGCAAATATACTCGTACGTATATACATTAATCAGTATTTGTGAATTGTGATAGCAATATTAAATATTGCGTTTTTTGGTGAAAATCTTATTAATTAATCTTCTTGAATTTGTGAGAATAGCGTAAAGAAACTGTAGGTGCCTTTCATGATCTGAAATGAATAGAAAAAATATCTTTAATAGAATGAATCTGTTTAAGAAAAACTAAAACAAAAATACTAGCATTTTTTATATTGAAAATAAACATCTTTCTTTCAAAATAAATACGTACTTCAATGAAAGTGGAAACAGACAGCGTGGTATATGGACCAGCATCCAATATCAGCGGGTGATTTAACTTCCCGGCTAAAAGCAATACTTGTTTGCGCACACGCACGTCACTCTGCCACCAGTCACTGTTGTAGATTCCTCTGTCTACTAGCTTACTCTGTGAATGCGAAAAAATACTATAAAATAGAAAGTAAGATTCCACCTGTGTTTGTGTCATAGTATCTCCTGATTTAAAAGGTCTATAAATGGAAATTATAAAATTAAACAGAACTAAACAAGGTATTTGCTTGGACAGACAAGCGTTATGTCAGCCATGCACGATCCAGTTTACCGTCAAGTTTGCATCAAGTTTTAATCTTCATGCAGTAAGTACGCCTATCAGTCTACTTCTGTTATTCATCATACCTTCACCGTGTTACTTGGATTCTGCAACGATTCACCGACGGCCGGTTCACCATTGGACGTTTCGTCGACAAGACGATTCACTTATGGTCGTTTCACCGATAGACTCTTTCACTTTTGGACTTTTCGCCGATACGACAATTCATTTATGCCCGGTTCGTCGATAGAACCTTTCACCTAACGACTATTCACCGACAGGACGATTCGTTTATATCCGTTTCATCAATATACTCTTTCAACAACGGACTTTTCGATGATGAAGATGATAACTATAATACTATAATGGTGAACCGGCCGTCGGTGAATCGTTGCAGAATCGTTTACTTGTTGCCGCGCGCCGTTTTCTCTGCTCTGCATTTAATTTGACTGCAAATTGGATTGTGCATGGCGGGCAAAACATCATCTTTCATCATTGGCTTTGTTTTTTTTATTACATTTACTTTTTTGTCACCTAACCTTAAGCAAAGTAATTTTATGGGTTATTTTATACTTTTTGTGGTTTTTTAAAGTCAGTTAGATTGTTTTTAAACTTAAATATTCAAACTGAATTCTTGTCTTATTCATACACATACAAAACATGGGCACGGTATGCATGGGCATGTACACAACAAGCGACAATGCTTTAAAATAAATACTACAGAACTAAATTAAATATTTAAGGGGTCCGTATCCTGCAAGGAACAAAAACATAATCACACAAATCAGACCAAAATCTTCAGGGCAATCGGTATAATTATTTTACATAAACACATACCGATTGAATTGAGAACAACCTTCTTTTTGAAGTCAGTTAAAAAGGATCTTAATCAGAGGCATACAAGTGGTCCGCAATTAAAATATTCGCGCTATTTTACATTAACACATTATAAATTAATAAACGGCCTAGAAATTCACACGACAGACTTCATTTTAATCAATTTCTTTAATTTTTTTAAAAGTTTCTAAGTTCTGGGGAATTATTTAGGTTTCTAATTAATACCTGAAGTGTTACTTCATTACTATGCCAGCAGTACAAGAAGAGTTGTGAAACTAAGCCAGACGTGTACTGAAAGACCCAGAGCTTTTGAGAGGCCGTGGCTTCTTTCTGAAAAAAAAAAAATGCTTAAGTTACTCCCTATATTATCAGGATGAAAACTTTTGACGGTTTTTCATCTCGATTGGATTCTCACGAGATAGTAGTAGAGTAGTAGAGAGAATATCTGGAAGGTTCATTGCTACAGTCATTTCTTTATACGAAGCAACACATTGCGGTTTTATTGCTAACTAATTTTTCGTACACAAATACATTGATTGTAACATACCGAAGTAAATTGAACCACGCTGCCACAAATTGTAATGGAGCACATCAGAACATACAGAAACATAGTTGGTGACAGCAAAGAGTTGAAGATTGAAGACTGCCTAAAAACAAAAAGGATTCAATTGGTGAATCGTTCCGACGATCGTACAGACAGCATAGCAACCTACCTCAATCTGTCAAGAATTAAAAGATTATCAACTTTATCACAAAAAAGGAAGGTTCATGAATTGAAGTAGCCTGATGTACTGGCACCGTATCCGTTCCCTTCGTATATAAAATTCCGAACATGCCACTAATCTGATACTGCGCGTCTCTTCTAACAGGAAATTATATACGGTCTTATTGGGAATTGATTTAAAAAGATGATGGTTCACAGAATAGAAATCTTAAAGCTTTTACAACATATTTCAAAAGTCAGTGGTCAGTTTGGGAAGTAAGCCTTCGCACAATGACAATTCTGACGTCCTTCGCCTATAACCAATAATATCTACCCCAGAATGCAATGCCCATAATCCAATCGCATGTTGCTCGACCTGAGAATCGAACCTAGGCATATAAGGCAATCCAACCATACTAATATCACGAATAAAAAATATTTGTTGGAAAACGACGTTGTTTTTGGTGTTATATTTTGTTCAGATACCAGTTTTTAATAAAAAAAGAACGTATTGACTTGAAAAAAAAGGGAAAAACAAAATATACAGAATGAGTTTTTCATGTAGGCGTGGTTGCACAGATCCGAAGGGTGGGACAAGGGCTGGCAAAAAATATTCAAAGACTTCTTGGAGCCCAGTTTTGATTCAAAACTGCATCACTGAGATTACCCATTATTATGATCGACATTATTATGGGACCTATGATCTCTTGGTAATTAATTATCTGTACTAAAAATTAGTAATTTACGTAAAAACTCTCCAACTTTATGAGTAAACCAGATCTTATTTGAGACGATCTAGATGAAGATTCCATTACAATTTGCAAAACTTTAGTCACAAACAAGCTTTAATGATACCTAATCATCATTCAAAGTACTAAAACGTGACAATAAAACCTTATGGAGTACTTACTTTATCAAGGAGTTATGATGTCTATGACATTCCTTGATTCTATCTAAAATGTCTTCAGTCGAAGTTACTTCATCAAATAGACTGTTACATTTCTCTTTGAGAATTATCATCTGTCCTTTAAGATAAGACATGATAGCAACAGCGTTCATATCGTAAACGGCTAGTACTCCAGAACCTTGGCTGCCCATTATTACGTGAACCAAAATTCCTCCCAAATATCCGGGAATTTTGTTGTTATCAAAAGGAAACCAAGAACAAAGAATTTGTGGTAATGGTTCAATACCCATTATTATTTCTTCCCGGTAAGATGCCGATGATATGTACTTCAAGAAGGGAGTTAATATTAGCAGGAAATTAGTAATGAACACCATCACCCAAAATAAATACGTGATAATCCTTGTATACGTTGTGTAGTCACGCATGTGTTTTTTTACTATGGGATCCTTTCGTCTGATTTGTCTTAATTCTTCTTCAGAAATATATTGAACCAGCTTTCTCCATTGACCTTGCCACATAACGTAAGAGTAACATTTTGCGAAGCAAATGACGCTGAGAACAGTCAGTGACATGTTGTTTAGAACTTTGTTAATATCATGTCTAACAAAATAAAGGTCAACAAATTGGCTTATAACAAAAAGTAATGTAGAAAAATGTATCAAATTGTAGGCAATGGTTCTAAATTTGCTGCCAGTTTGCCAGAGGCCAAATAAATACAAGCCTTTCAATGTTGGCCCCAACAAAGGATTCTTTGGGTCTTCTAACTGTTTGGTGTATGATGTAATTACTTTTTGTAAAAGCATTTTTACTGTGTGAACTTTCTCAAAGTTCAATCAAAACTGTGCTTCGATTTTACAAGGGAATAATTTATCTAATTTTCTTCATTTATTGAATTGGTTAATGTGTTCAATTTCATTTTTATTTTCCTTATAAAAGGTCTTCGTAAATTGTCACAAATGATTCATTTTTCAGGGTTCCGTTGGCATGAACGTAATAAAGTTTTCAATTGCTCGATTTTCTACCGCCGGGCACTAACCTCATTAGGGAAATTATTAGGTATTAATTATGTTATTAATTTATATTATGTTATTTATAGGATAAGCTCATAAACATTTTTAAGTAGTTGTTATTGTCAAAAAATCGGAATAGCTACAAACTTTTGTGTAGTACATATGTTTTTTCTTCAAATAGATTTAAAAAGGTAGGCATAGAAGATGAAATATCACGCGTGTTATTAGGTTCATGTCAATTAGAGTCGACAATTAGTGCTTGGTTCTACATAAAACTTTGTAGAGAAGCAAAATATTAATGAAAAGTACATTAATTCACGTAAAATGAGAATATATTAGCAAACGCAGTGTGCTAAGTGCATTAATATACTAGACACTCTTTGCTTTTACCGTTACTTAGTGCTTTACCACAACGTTGGTACATAAAGTAAATTAAGAACGACTAACACACATAAATCGCAAAGTACATAATAATAAGGGAACAATGTAGTGAATCTCCTTGCCTGCAACTCTTTAGTGAATTTCGTTGCTATGGGTTGTTGACTGTCAATTAATAATTTAGATGTACAAATTTATGCTGAACTAGTGGCCCGTCCCGGCTTCGCATGGGTGGAGGACCTGGTCTAAAACCCGGTCCCGATGGTTACAAACACAACAAAAAAAGAATTATCCGAATCGGTTATGCCGTTTTCATGTTATGTCGTGACAACGGAAAACGGGTTTCATTTTTATATATACAGATAAAGCCAATTTCTTGGTTATTATAGTATTTTAACATCTAACATTTTTTTTTTCTCCTGAAGAGCCTGGATTAGAAGATTTTACGCTTAAAAAACTTCGATCAGCTGTTGTTATAAAGATTTCAAGAGAATTGGTGAAAAACTCGTAATTACAAGCGGAATTGCTTGTGTGCCAGTCATTCTGCTGAGCCGAAGATTACGAAGATTGAGAATTTCGTGAAGATTTGTGGTCCTGAAGAAATCATGAACATTTTTTTTTATTTGCCCTTAGCACTACATTATATTCGTTCACTCTTGTGCACGATTATTAATACAACGCCACATGAAAGAATGTTTAACCATGCACGTCGCTCACCTACAAGCGAATCCGTACCATCCTGGCTTTTGTCCCCTGGACCTGTTCTATTAAAAAAACATGTGCGAAGTTCTAAATTTGACCCCTTAGTGGAAGAAGCAGAATTGATAGAAGCAAATCCGCTGTACTCTCATATACGGTTGCAAAATGGACTGGAGACAACAGTTTCAAATAGACACTTAGCTCCTCTGCCTGATGAAGACCATTTTAAAGATGTAACCGATGAACAAAATGAAGATCAAGACTTGTCTACACCTACATCGGTACAGCAAGAAGAGATTCTTCGTTCTAGCCGGGAAAGACGACCCCCGCAGTATCTAAACGATTATATTTGTGACGATAATGCTGCTACTGGGTTTTACTAAGAAGGAGGGGTGAATGTAGTGAGTCTCCTTGCCTGCAACTCTTTAGTGAATTTCGTTGCTATGGGTTGTTGACTGTCAACTAATAATAGATGTACCAATTTATGCTGAATAAAGCCAATTTCTTGGTTATTGTATTTTAATATCTAACAAACCTCATATCTGTCGGAACATCTGTCGAGCGTATTATCGAATGTTCTTTGACGCAATTACGGATCATCGGTTGAGTGTGAACGGTCAACTGTTTTACTATACAATTGTCTGCTCTGGCGTTCCGCGACCGATAAAATACGGCACAGATGTTCCGTCAGACCCTCCCTAAGCTTTTTTTAATTTTAGCCGATTCAGACAATGGAGGTTGGGACGATTTAATACATATCGTGATATTAATACATTTATGTAAATTCGAGTAATACGAAACGGCGTGAGTTTTTGAATTATAGAATACGACTTTCTTGTAATATTTGCTCGATTCTTCGTATAAAACACACAAACTGTAACACATTCACAAAAACAAAAATCAACTGGAATGTACACAAAAAACTATAACCACCAGTAAAACGGAACGCAAATCCTTGAGATTTTATGAAGGATTTGACAGTGACATTGACAAATAAAGATACATCATTTTTAAAGAAACAAATTATTTATGTATAGGTACCGACACTCAATATTTAAAAAGCTTTAATAACCCTTAATCAAACATAGGGAAATTATTTCCCACCCGACAATGATCTACATTTTGGTATTTTATAATTAACTGATAATCGATACTTCAAATAATTTCGATCCATCAAAAACTATACCATATTTCTTTTAATTTCTTATAACACTGTCTTAATGAATGTCACATGCCTTAAACGTCAATGTCAGTTCAAACTTCGAGGTCCGTTTTTTCCGTCAATTTAGCTCTAAATTAGAATTGTTGTGAAGTGTTTTTTGTCTAAAGAGCAGAAAAATTCTTATACGTACGTAACTGTCCTTACTTCTGTAAGTAGACTATATTTCTGATATATTGATGGTATAAACAGTGTATAAAAAGAAAACTCCGTGCTAGTTTTGTATGTCTAAACTAGGTGGGAAATAATTTCCCTATATCCATTTCGGTAAGTACTAAATGGGAAATTAATTCCCTATATCCCTTTCGCGTTCATTGTTTTAACAATTTATATAAAATGTTGATTCTGTATTTTTGTTCAAATTTTTTATTTTAAAATAAAAATAATAACGAAGAATATTGAAATCATTATTGTTATTTTTAGGAACGTAAAAAGTTTCGAAATGTCGTTTAAATCTAAAATAAAAAGAAAGAAGACTATAAATGTTTCCGAAACAGAAAAATTACAGAAAATAGTAGATAATTTGTTTCAAAAACCAAGTAAAGTCAAAGGCAACAACTAGTCATGCAGCACAACTAGGCATTGCAGTAAAGGATATAGGGAAATAATTTCCCACCATTGAAACAAAACATATCCTAACCAAACAGGGAAATATATTCCCACCAGAAAAAAACATATATACTATGTTTTTTTATATATTTTAGTTATCATACATTAAAACTATTTCTAAATGTATAACATCTTTGATAAGTCTTACACAGCGCCGCGTTTGTTTAAGGGATAAACTACTGGACAAAAATAACTGTGAAGGTGAACTAAAGGACATAAACCGTTGCAAATACCGACTGTGGTTAAAAGCAAACAAAAAGTTAATGCTAACGTGCAAAACAAGACACGTTGCAAACAGACAATGCAATACACACATTAATTACGTCGGCGCGCCCTCCTTTGGCCTCTTGATGGTGTAGCGGAGATTTCGGCTGGGCTTTTAGGTGAAGAAAGTATGTCAACCTGCGCAGCATCACCGGAGTCCCCAAGAGCCTTGGGGTACCGCGAAACCAGCGTACGAAGTTCACTAGGAGTTTCAATCTTGTGGCGCTTACCGTCGGATGTAATGATCGCTATCTTGCTCTCTACAGACCAGCAGCTCGGCACTCCAAAATGCTTGCGTGCCGTCCATGAATGTACGGTGTCTAGTGAGCGTGAGGAACTCTGAGATTGTGATGCCAGTTCCTTTCAAAAACTTCTTATTCTCCCAGTGGCGGTGCTCGGAGGTATACAGTCTCACCAGGATTGGTCTGGCTTTGCCTTGCGATGATCCCAATCTATGACAGACATGAATACTATCCTTAGTTACCTCGCTCAAACTCATTTGGCTGGTTAAAACTTTATGAATCACGTCACTCAATTTTTCATTGGGTTGTTCGGTAATGCCATGAAATAGTAAAACCTTTCTTCTCATCATAGTTTCATGTCTGTCATAACCAAGCGAAAGCACTCAATCTGCGTCCGTATCAATCCGTATTTCCATAACTTTGGCGTAAATACGCAGAAAACTAATTAATATTATACATAAATAAAGAGAACAAAGACCGGTGTACTGTCTGCATGTTTCTGTTTTTCAAAACCTTGTATAGTTTTCGCGTAAAAAAATCGGAAAGTAACTGAATTTTTAGACCCAAAATCTCCATACATTTTACTATGGCGGAATATTTTATCCGGCCTAGGTTCGAGATCGAATTGCAGAGCTCAGTCGTCCGCAGGATTTCAAGGTGAGAGCACGTCGCTTTTTACCAAAAAATTACGCGGCTAAGTGGCGTGTACATACACAAGAACCACTGTGCGGGGTGCGCACAGTGGTTGGAAATCAGGAATTGAAAATAAAACAAAATTGTACATTGTAAAAATGTATAGTTGTGCGTTTGTACAGGTAGTTGGAATTGAAAAATTCTTTTTGTGATGGATGATACAAAAAAAAAAAAGTCGGGTAGACAGGAAAGTGACAACAGCAATTTTTTTAGCTCCTGTTATTATAATTAAAATAAAATAGTTAATCTAATATTAATGTCATAAAACCTTACCAAGTTCACAAGTTGACTTATCACCGCTACATTTAACTAATTTTCACACCCTTGTGACTTCCATAACAAAACTAAACATCATCATAATGGACAACACTGCACTTCTTGCTAAAAGTGTGGACGAGCTTGCTGAGTGGATGGATTCTCGGATGTCGGAGTTCGAGAAGAATCAGCAGGGAGCGGCGTCTGCAGGTACACCAACTGTGAAAGTCCTTTCAGCGGACTATCTTAACTTTAAATCCACTGTATTAACGACCCTGGCAATGTTGAGATCACAATTGGAATTGCTAGTCAATGGATTGGATCGCCTGGAAACACATTCCCGTAGAAAGGTCCTACTACTTCATGGGGTTCCTGAGGTGAACGCTGAGGATCTCTCTTTAAAGGTTCGCAACATACTATGCGGCCAAATGAAGTTGTCGTCTGTTAGCGCTGATGCCGTCGAGTCAAGTCATCGTTTGGGCATTAAAAAGGACAGAAACCGTCCTATTCTGGTACGCTTCTCTAATGCTACGCAGCGTTCAGTCGTATGGAATGCCAAAACAAAGCTGAAGGGCTCCAAAGTGTCCATTTCGGAGTTCTTAACAAAGTCGCGACAAGATGTTTTCTCCGCGGCTAGAGACCATTTTGGGATGAAGAAATGCTGGTCGTCCGACGGCGTTATAGTGATCTTGCTTCCAGATAATACACGCAAGAAACTGGTCACTTTATCTGAGCTTCAGCAGCTTATCAAACAGTATCCGGACTTAAACGTTGCAGTGAAAGAAACTAGAAACTAGAATGGTTTTTGTCTTATAGTAACAACGGTTCACTATATGTTTTCCTTCCAATATGAAACTTATATGCCGTGTTCTCGTAATTCGTGTATAATTGAGTATTCTTAGCTCAATATTGTGAACAATATTAAGGGTAGTACATTTATTCATTGGTTGTGTTTTTCTCTGCAGATTGTTAATGACATTGACATAACATTCACTTTGACGTATGGTGTGTTTGACAGATTGGCTGTGTTCTTGTCTTGTTGGTCGTGAACGTAGATATGGAGCATGAACTGAGCATTGTTTGCGTATTGAACTCATAATTGCGTATACCTTTGCATACATCTGTCTCTTTCCAGTAAGATATACATTATTTATTAGTTTACTTCTTTGTTTTTTTTTTTTAGATAGTATAATATTTTTTAATTTTTAATTTGTTATTTCAATTTTGAGGGCTCGGTTCATGCTTTAGGTCTGTGATTATAAACCACCATCATATACCACAAACTATTATTTTTCATGGTTGTCTTTTGGAACGCAACTTTTAAGATATTTTTAACGTTCCGTTACACGAATTACAGAAAGAAAGTTTTTGCACGCAATCTTATGTTTTTTTAAGTCGCAGTTGTTTTGTATTTAGTTTAGTGTTCAGATTGATTATTGTTATTTTTTGTACTTTAGATAATGTTATTTCTATAATCTGTTTCAGTCAACTTGTAGCTGGTAAATATTAGTCAAAAGGTATTTATTTAGGTATATTTTGTTTTATCTAAACGTATATATTCATATTTATTATATTCACAATATATGTTGTTAAACGAATATTTCTCTTGCTCGTCCTCTGATGACGAATATATCAGTGCTCATAGTGATTCTAACTCTTCTCTTAGTGATTCAGAGCCTTTAGGAGAAAAACTTTCTTCAGTTTTTCAGTGTAGCTCTAAATTCCTATCCTTAGTGCACATTAATGCACAGAGCATTCCAGCTCATTACAATGATCTTCTCACATCCTTTAGTAACACGGTAGTTGATGCAATTTTAATTTCAGAAACTTGGCTTAAGCCTTCTCTTCCTTCCACATCTTTCGGTTTGCCAGGTTTTCGGCTCTTTCGTAATGACCGTGTCGGCGCGGGTGGCGGTGGCGTAGGTATTTACCTTCGCGGCGATATTCCTGCCACACTAATTACTAATTCTCCCTCTCAATATTCCGGATCTCTTGAATATCTCTTTCTGGAAATCATCCTTAACCACAAAAAGGTTTTACTTGGTGTCGTATATAGCCCTAATGATAAGGTGGTTTACTTTCCCACGTTAGAATCCATTCTGGAACAATTTGGTACACATTATGAACATGTCATAATCATGGGTGACTTAAATACATGTATTTTGAAGGATGATTCCAGATCTCAAAAGCTTCTTTCTATAACCTCTTCACTTAATTTACACGTTCTCCCACTTTCAGCAACACATCATCTTCCAAATTGTAGGCCATCATTGCTCGACGTTATGATCGTCTCCAAACCGGATTCAGTCATCACGCACGGACAGATGATGGCCCCTTTCTCGTATCATGATTTAATTTTTCTTACATATAAAGTACGTCCTCCTAAGATCAAGAATAAAGTCATTTTCCAACGTAATTATCGTAATATGAACCTGGACCGTTTGAGAGAAGATGCAGAGAGCATCGACTGGTCGCCGGTATTCACAGCAGATGATGTTGATGCCAAAGTTGCTGCATTTAATTTAATTATCACCAATCTATTTGATGCTCATGCACCAGTTAGACCTGTTCGTGTGAAGCATTATCCTGCTCCCTGGCTGAATCCTAACATTAAGAAGGCTATGGCGAAGAGAGATAAAGCTAAGTGCAAGCTTAAGAAGGATCCTTCTGACGACAATAAAACAGTTTATAAAAAATTGCGTAACATCTGCAACAGACTGTGTAGGGATGCAAAACGCCGTTATATTCACTCAAATTTGGAAAATCTTTCTCAGGCTCTGACCTGGAGATTCTTAAAGTCATTGGGTGTGGGCAAGGCCATGGATGCTACTAGTGGTACCATGGATCTAAATGCTCTGAATAAACACTTCTCTACCTCTCCTGTTTCATTAGATACCATTACAAAAACATCATCTCTGTCTTACCTTTCTAACCTTGACCCACCTGACTGCACTCAATTTACATTCCATCCGGTCACGGAGGACAATATTAAGAAGAGTATCCTTTCCATCTCTACGAAGGCAGTGGGCAGTGATGATCTGAGTCTTGACATGCTCCTTCCGGTTTTAGGAAGCATTATCCCTGCTATCACTCACATAATAAATTTTTCTTTATGGGTTAATGTCTTTCCTTCTTCCTGGAAAAAGGCTTTTGTTATTCCTCTGCCCAAAACCTCCAATCCAACTTCCCTGTCTGAATACCGTCCAATCTCAATCCTTCCTGTACTTTCAAAAGTACTTGAAAGTGTTGTCCACAAACAGCTCTACTCCTATCTTACTTCCAATAACCTACTCTGTCCTTTCCAGTCCGGTTTCCGTCCTTCTCATAGCACCGTTAGTGCGTTGCTGAATGTCACAGAGGATATTCGCCATGCGATGGATAACACTAAATTGACCGTTATGACTCTGCTTGACTTCAGTAACGCATTTAACTCAGTTGACTTTGACATGCTCCTTGCTACCCTAAGCTCTCTTAACATTGCTCCTTCTGTGATCGGTTGGTTTCGATCTTATCTTCATGGTCGCCAGCAGTGTGTGAAAACCGACGACTTAAAATCGGACTGGGTGAATCTCACTGCTGGTGTTCCGCAAGGCGGCGTTCTTTCTCCATTACTTTTTTCTATTTTCATAAATAATATTTCTCGCGTAATTTCTTCTCCCTTCCATTTGTATGCAGATGATTTACAGGTATATAGACACTCTTCTTTGTCTGAATTCTCCGAGTCGATTGAAGTTATAAATTCCGACCTTTCAGCAATAAAGACATGGGCTCATAACTTTGGGTTGTTGGTTAATCCCACTAAGTCACAAGCTATGATCATAGGAAGCAGTAGACTTAGAAGTAGGCTTGTAATAACTGACAACCATAAAGTTTATTACGACGGTATCTGTATCCCATACACACATAAGGCAAAAAATTTGGGAGTGATATTCGACTGTCACTTATCCTGGTCAGCGCAGGTTAGCGAGGTGAGCAGGCGCATGCATTATTCATACCATTCTCTCAAACGACTCCAGACCTTCTTACCTTTGCAAACTAAAATCATGCTTGCTCAAGCACTTCTCCTTCCTATTCTTGATTATGCTGATGTGTGTTACTTGGATGTGACTGAGGAGCTACTAAATAAACTTGAGCGTCTACAAAATCTTGCTATTCGGTTTATTTTCGGACTTCGCAAATATGACCATATCTCTGAATTTCGTGCTCAGTTAAAATGGCTCCCTATCCGACTTCGTCGTGATGTGCACATCCTATCTGTTCTCTACAAAATCCTCAAAAACCCGTCCACTCCTGACTATCTCCGCTCCCGCTTCCGCTTACTACCTCCTAATCCTCGGCCTAGGCGCGCATGTAACACCAAAGTACTTGAGTGTCCTAGAGCAAATACTAAATTCTTTTATAATTCCTTTACTTTTCGAGCTACACAACTTTGGAACAGGCTACCTAAGACGATCCAAGACTCTCCATCGATAACATCATTCAAACATAGATTGAAAGAGCACTTCCTATCGCAAATATCTTGATATTTATATGTATGTATATATTTAATGATATATAATATATGTATGTATATATTTTTATACTATAAAATATTTGTTTGTATATATTTTATGATATATATTATTAATATGTATGAATATGTATAACCAATTATTAATAATTCTGTGTACTATCTTGTCCCCGTGTATTATCATCTCTAATCAGTTTTACGGGTTGGCTGGAAGAGATCTCTTTATAGAGATAAGCTCGCCTTTGTGAACGTAATTTTAAGTTTGGTTTTTATTGTAAATATTGTGCACAATAAAGAATATATATATACTTTTTGCTAACGGCAAGTTAAAAAAAAACAGGTTCAGGCAATATTGACCTAATTGACATTTAAAATTTAGTTTGTTTTCCTCATATTCTCGTATGCTAACATTGCTCCTTCATTAAAATCCGGTGTTTGCATTAATGTCAATAATCGAAAATCGCTTGCAAATGCGCTGTTTTTTTAACTTGCACGATAGCAAAAACTATCACCCATCGCAAAAAGAATTTTTCAATTCCAACTAGCTCCTGAGATTAAAACCTTCAACCAAACAAAACAAACTTTTCAGTTTAGATAAACATATATTTCAACTAGATGAAAACCCGGCTTCGCTCGGCTGAAACGTGTGCCATACATAATACACATCTGGGTACTAAATGTAGGTGTCACGGTAACTCATAAGTCCCACGACCGCGGCAGGCTTTGGCCCTCAAAGGTGGGCCCCGTCATTGTGCTGACAGTCTTTGAGGCGCGCGTGGAACACACGGAAGGGCCGTCGACTTGGGCATGTTTCATGATCAGAGAGCGAGTTGCCCATTACTCGCCATCCGCATGCCCGCGCCTGTTGGCCGGAGATCGTCCTGCGACTTCCTGGGCGTCTAACACTGCGGCTGGGTCGTGAGGTGCAATTTTGCACCGTACGCTCCTCCGGGCGATCCACACAGTGGTGACACCCAGGCGTTTCCTCAGGTACCTCCACACCCGGAACTTCCGTGTCCGGTGAGGATCTGCGTCAGGCAGTAGGTCAAGACGCGATGCCTATCTAGCCACTCCTCAAACCTTACCGGGGCTCTTACCGCCGCCATCGCGGCGTGCCCGGACCTCTGTTGCGGCAGTCGCTCCCTCCATATTATCGCCAGATGGCTGTTTCCAACAGCATGACTAACTATATGGCAGAACTAGATAAGAAAACTCTCCAATTGTCTAATCTACAAGCAACCACCAAGGTAACGCGGGGAGCCCCCTCTACCGACTCGACTCATAATGCTGACTCTCAAACAGGAACTCCTCTAACACTGACTCCAGGGTCCAGATATCGCTCTAACTATGGCATACTCAACTATACCGTAGACGGAACATCGGATTTATGGCCTCAGGCAACGCGGGTGTGCCCTTGGCAAAACTTGTTAACTTTACTCCAAACCCGAAGGCATTAGAGCATCTTTTGAATCGAGACGTCACAAAATTAATAGAATATCTTAATGCCAATAGCCAGGAATTGGAAGCGGATGCTAAAAACCCTCCTGAATTGAAGGCGAAATTTGCTAATACGATAATCAAATCCTCCCCCAGACTTCAGGATCAGTGGGTTCAAGTAGAATAGACAAAAACCTCAACAACCACAATATAGTTTTATAGAAATTCCTATAATAAGTAAAGTGACCGGTCTAGATTTAACTAAACAACCACACTTATCAACTTATAATCTCTTTATTTTTAAATAAATAAAGTTTAATTTATAAAAAAAAAATGCTTAATGAAATCTGGGATTGGCTACTCCATATCTTCCGAAGTTTTTCCGAGCTCGCACCTCAGGCAACACCCCAACAAAGAATCAATTATTCTGATATTAGACCATCTTATCCAATCAACATGGAGCAGTTCGGACACAATAAGGTCTCATTCTCCGCAGCCGGAATCGATGAGGGTGAAATGGATAGTTTATGTGACTTGTTTACCTGTCAAAACCCTATTATAAAAGAAATTCCTTGTGGAGCAGAAGAAGCCAGTACATCCACTATACCACAACTTCTTGGGGTATTGAAGAATCTTTGGATCCAACTGGAAGATCCCTTAGACCAAAGAATTTTAAGTACAATCGACACTCTGTGCATTTTATGCCAGGATAACAGAAAGGATTTTCTAAACAAGTACAAACACCTAGTAAAAATAACCGGCGATGACATTCCTCAATTAATAGACGAACTGCAGCTCAGAGCAATGGATGGCGTCCCAACTCTCACGGGAATGATCAAAATATCAATTGTTGCCTACTCAGCGGCCCTAGCAAGGAATGCAAAAGGGGCAATCTCAGACATCTCAACATTAGCCACTGACCTCTCCGTGATGACTGAAGAAGCGTGTAAACAGTACCAAGACTTTAAAACCTCTTTAGAACACATATCCGGCTCGAAGGACCACAAATATGATTGAGTATCGCGTATTGCCAACGACGCTTTTTGAAGTTCCTACTTGGAAACAGGCTAAACGAATTAAGATATCGGGTACTCACGGGATGCTGGGAGCCAGGGGATCACCAACTGTATCACTTGCAGTCTTTTTTCACCAGATTTTGGTGGGTTTTCACCGCGCGCGCGGATTTGTGGCCGGCCGGCACGTTGGTTGAGTTCGAACTAGTAGTTTTTTTTGATGCCGCCAGATGGCGCGAGAGATGCGTTGTTTTTGGTTACACTCTCCGCGATGAGCGAATGCGAGTGGCGGCAAATTTAAAACAGTGAGGAAAAGGAAAGGAAAGGTAGGGACTGGGACATGCATCCTGAAGCCTGTTCACCATTAATTACCCCATTTTCGAAAACGACAATGTGGGCTGGCTGACCTCAAGGTGGAGTCGGTCCCTGGTCCCAGTTTCTAAGTTTCTGGCATTCGAAAATATAATTTTGAGGAATGGAAAAAAGATGTCACAGTCACTTTAATAACTCGTTTGATCTAATACTTAATGTAAATACGGATCTAACAAGGATGCCACACCTTTCTTCAGCCAAAGACAGCCATACCTTTACTTGAGATTTTAAAACAAACTTTATTGCTACACGTGACACTATAAAATAGTGCCTGAACCTGTTAATGGCTGAGACATCATTCTGCAACGAGAGCTTAGAACAACACCTACAGAACCATATCATACAAAGACTGAACTCAAACCCACTTATTCGATCAATTCTGAATTCCGCAGTAGAATCGTTTAACAAGCTAATTTTCACGTAAAGAGTTGATTAAATATTTATGAAACATGGTTTTCCAGCTTGTAGGTAAAAGGTAAGCATTTATGAACTCTGTTCTGCTTTAATTTGTAAAATGTAGCTAAAATCATAAAAATCATACGTCTGAAGTTCGTGTTGTGGGACTCTCTAAGCAGAGTAATGCGGCTCTGGATCGTGATGGACAATCGAAGTAACATTGTGGTTTTTTATCAGAGTCTGTCAGTCCCTTCCACTTCAGCCAGGGCGAGGGGAGGTGTCTATTAACATCAAAAATCAAAATCAAAATATTTTATTTTACATGGGCCACAATGGGCACTTATAAAAGGTCGAGAAGAAAAATAAAATTGGCTCGGTTCGGGTTGGTCGTTTCCAAGGAGAAGAACCGTCAAGAAACTCCATGGTTACTCTTTTAACCCTTAAAGTCACTTTGCATAGTATACTATACACTCAAATAAAAAAAAAATATTATCGGCAAACTAATGCTTTAAAATGAAATATTTTTACCAAAAAGTTATGTCAGAGCGCCCCTCTCTCCAATAGTAAGTAAATGAACGTATTATCTTCGGTATATTTGACAATAATGTCAAAAATACAAAACCATGCGGAGGAATCCCGATAAACGTCACTGTAAAATTTATTATAATTTCTTATTCATTATGAAAATCTGTTCTGCGTTCTGTAAATTCAAATCATAAACATATTGAGCTCCTGTTAGTGCTAAATTATCCACGTTATATACAATTTTACATAGCTTTTTACAACCGCAATCTTGGATGTATAGCATACTATACATTGCCACTGTTTCCTAAAATGATATTTTGTTAATGATGTATATCATTCTATACACTGCCAACTTATGGGTGGTGGTGATGTTATGGATTATTCGTCATTCAGACTCGGAATCTAGATTTTTGAAACCCCAAAATTTTGTCCGAAATCGGCAAAGATCCAACACCACTCACACTCATTCATTAGAGAGCATTTCCTTGTGATACGTAATGCAATTTCAATGATATACCATCTTTCACATCGCTACCCTCCTTTCAGTTAAATCTTCGCTATTTACGCTGCAAACTACGTCAAAAAGGGGCCAAAAAAAATACAGAGGTCTGCTAACAGGATAAAAAGACATAACATAAAAATACAAACAGAAATTTTAACTTTTTTTGCAATGGATTAAGAGAATATTTCAATATGCAGTTGTCTTATCAAGGCTTAAAGGAACCTGTTTCATGCAATTGATTAACGGTGACTACTGCTATTGATTTTTCCTGAAGGCTTTACACCTGATATAGCAAATAACACTAACTTATATATCATTCTAAACGAGATAGTCAACACAAGCGCTTAGAGAGGATATAGTTGTTTTTTTTTCCATCAATATATTGATGGGAGACGTTGATATGCCACTTGTGTAACACTACAGGAATTATTGGTAGACTACGGCAAGATTACAGACGTTATGGTTTTCAAAAGTTTTCAACTGAAAGGTCACTGGATGGAACATAGCAAGTATTTGTGGTGCAAATATTGCAAAAAAAGGCCAAAGTAGTACTCGTCGAACCTAGTTCAATGTCCACCTTTGTTACGGGGTTAAAAGGAATTGTTTTCTAGGTCATCATAAGCTCTAATTGTCATTTTTTTATTATTATTATTAGCAGTTTTATGTATATCTTATTTTGATCAACCTATGTCAAAAGTGTATTTTGTATATTATACTATACGCTCCTTACGGTTGAGAATTACTTAAGTAGGTGGCAATGTATAGTATAATATACACTAATTATCTCAGATTGCCAGCTAATTAGTTTTTTTTCACTATTTTTCCTACCCTTATTATAGGCCAAATAAACATAAGCAAGAATAATTTTGATGTTTTACCTCGATGAAACGTCTTGCGACTTTAAGGGTTAAAATAATTTCTGTTACAATGTTATTGTTACAGTTATACATAAGTAGATATAAGAGAACATCGTAAGCACGATAAGAAGAGGGACCTTCTTACCAAAACTAAAAAAAAAAATGGTTTTATTAATACACGAGTGAAATTGCGGGAAAAAGCCAGGTTTCTTATAAATCCGCCAGCATCTAGAATAAAAATAGTAAAACTAAGCTACGTAAGATCTTGGTGAGATCACACCATAGAATAGAATAGAATAGAATTTTATTTTGCAAACATGGGTGGTACAATAAGGTGTTAAAAAAGTATTATACATAGTTCTGCCATATTTTACCATACGGTATGCAAAAATTTACAATAGTAATTATAGAAGCACAAATTACAAACTAGATAAACAAAAAATATAAAATTTAAAAAAAGAATAATAGTAATAAAAAAAATATTTGTAATATAAACTAATAAACAACAACATAGGTATTCACATTTTAATTTTATCTGTTAAGAACTCAGTCACACTGTAGTAGGTTTTGTTTGTTAGGAATTTACGGAGTGTACTTCTAAATTGTAGCAGATTTAAGTCTTTCCAACCACTCGGTAATTTATTATAAATAGTTGGAGCCATGCAATAGACACTGTTGTGCATCAAAGTGGTTTGACATGTTACTTGAAGTAGTTTGTTATTGTCACGCCTATTTCTAGGGACTACATCAGCAAGGCGCTCAAAGCGATTGGGATTATTTTTAACAAACATAGCTACTTCAAAGATGTAAACGCAGGGAAGCGTCAAGATATTATATTTCTGAAAATAGGGCATGCAACTGTCTGTCGTTTTCAGTTTGAACATTGATCGAAGGCATCTTTTTTGAGCCTTGAATGCTGTGTCTCGATCAGTTGAGTTCCCCCAGAAAATAACGCCGTAGCGTAAATGGGATTCAACTATGCCGTAATAAGCAGTGAGAAGCACTTTAGTGTCTACTGTGGAAGATAATCTATATAAGGCATATGCAGACGAGCTCAATTTCTTACATAATAAATCTATATGCGCTTTCCAATTCAAACTGTAATCTATTTGCAATCCTAAAAATTTTGTTTCTCTTGCTTCTTCAATATCTATATTTTTGTTATGTATGTGGAGATTAGTTAAACCGGGTGTTCGTTGTCTAAAGTGCATTATCTTCGTTTTATTTAAATTTATATTTAGATTATTTCTGTCTAGCCATTTAATTATAGAGGCAAGAGAAGTATTTATATCATTTTCATAAGTTATTTTGTTTTGACAAGGGATTGTTATTGTGCTGTCATCTGCAAACATAGTTAAAGGTTGTTCAACAGACATGGGAATATCATTAATATATAAAATAAACAAGGGCGGGCCCATTACGGAACCCTGGGGTACACCATAAGTAATTTTACGTTCTTGTGACCTTGAAATCTCTTCATGCCTGTTGACTACATTAATTCGACTAATTTCGGTTATTTGAGTTCTGTTTCCTAGATACGATTTTATAAGTTCGAGCACGTTACCTCTTATTCCATAAGCTTCCAATTTGTTTAATAATATATTATAATGCACATAATCAAACGCCTGAGTCATGTCACAGAAAATTGCACAAATCGGGGAACGCTTATCAATATTTTTAGTAATGGTGTATAAAAAATCATAAATTGCCATATTAATGGTTTTGTGCTGTCTGAATCCTTTTTGTTCTTCACAAAGAATGTTATTTTTTTCAATGTAATTACTTAATTCCCTGCAGATGTATTTTTCAAATATTTTAGAGATAACCGGTATGAGCGAAATTGGTCTGTAATGTTGCATTAACTCCTTATCTTCTTTCTTGAATAAAGGTTTAATTATAGATAGTTTTAAGGCTTCTGGAAATATACCTGTACAAATACTAAGGTTAATTATGTGACTTAGATGTCTGCATATCTCTGCTGACACTGACTTCAGAATCTTTGTGGCGATTCCATCATAACCTACACTACTGGTGTTTTTGAGAGAAATTATTATTTTATATATATCGTGTGGTGTGCTAGGTGCCATAAACATTGAATTATGTTTTGTGAATGAAATGCCAGTTCTCGGCTTGCAGTCAGCATCAATTTTTGGCTGAATTTTATCAACGAAAAAATCATTGAAAGCATTTGCGATATCTGAGGGTTTGTTTATAATTTCGTTACCAATTTTAAGTTTTTCAATTTGTTGTTTAGGAATATTGTATTTTGTTTCATTAATTACTTGCCATGTAGTCTTTGATTTATTTTTAGATTGTTGTATTTTGTAGTTATTCTGAGCTTTTTGTGTTAGATTAATTATTTTATTATATAGTTTAGAGTAAGTACTAAATTTATTTTTGTTTTCATAATTAGGCTTTAATCTGGATTGCCATAGAAGTTCCCTTTTTTTCTTGCTGCACAATTTAATGCCATGTGATAGCCATTTAGGTTTATTTATTATGTTGATTTTTATTTCTTTGTATGGAAAACATAGATCATAGAATAATTTAAATATGTTGATAAATTCGTTGTAAGCTACGTTCGGATCTTCAGTACTATAGATTTCTGAAAATTTAAGACTGTTGATACAATTTTTAAATTTTACCACATTCTCGTCCCTATAGTCTCTTCTAGTTATATACCAAGATTTTATACTGCACACATTTGGTACTGGGCATTGAAGTAGCTGTGCTGTATGGTCTGATAGCGCAAATTCTAAAACGTCCGTTTTACATGTCTTTTTAAAATTATGCGCAAAATTATCTATGCATGTTTTATTAGCCATTCGAGTTGGTTGTTTAAGAGCAAGTTTCAAGTTAAAAGCTAGTAACATATTCTCCAGTGTAATTGAGTTGCTATTTAATTTTAACATATCAATATTGAAATCACCTGCAATTACAACATTCTTTGAACATCTATTAGATATTATAGCTTTGAGTAACATTTCGAGTTTGTTAAAACAATCATTAATATTCCTAGCATTAGGTACTCTATAGATACATACAATTATCAATTTATAATATATAAGCTCAATAGCACAACACTCAAAAATCCCTGGTGCCGACATTTTTGCTATTTGAGGTATATCCTTCCATTGGTGGCAATTGTTAACAATAATACATGCTCCTCCTCTTTTCTTTTCCTGTCTACTATAACATGCAGCTAAACTGTAATTTGGTATACAAAGTTGTTTTTCATGACCTTTCATGATGAAATGTTCTGTAACACATATAATATCAACATTTATGTTTTTTTCAGATAGTTCATTTATGCATACTGTAAGGGCACTTGATTTATTAATTAAACCTGCAATATTTTGATGCAAAATGTTGAAGTACTTATTAGAGAAAAAACTGTTCTTTTGTTTCAATTGGTTCAATTTCTGGGTGTTGAGAGTTTTCTTCTAATATTTCCAGTTGAAGGTTGAAAATGTCCTCAAAAATAATTCTCATGCTGTTGTTTCGCAAGGCTCCCGAACTAGTGTACGTAGAATAATTATAACTTAGGTTCAAATTGGAGTCCAGAAGATACGAGTACTGGTGCGTTATATTGTCCATATATAGCATGTTGTTGAACATTTCCAGTCTTGAGTTGTATAATGTATTATAGTTATTATTATATTTATATGTTGGCAATGTAATAATTATATTCGTGTTCTTCAAGTCCTGCAATGTGTTTCTGATGTATGTGATTATATCATGGTAACATTTGGTGGTTTTAAAATCTTCCTCGCCGATCATTATGATACAGAAGTCATTCTTTGTGTAACTGCTGAGTTTTTTTTGTAAGTCCCGTATTAGCTGTATAGTACTAACATTTGGTGTGAGGTAGTGACAAATTTGATATTTGTCTTGGAAATATTCTTCTGCCAAAGTTAATACATTATTGTTAGTTTTATTAGTACTTAATATGCATAGCTTATTGTTCCATTTATTTTCGTTTGAACTTTGTTCATTTTTTGGTTGTGGCGCCATCTGTGGACTGGAATGTGTACAGTTAATTTTTTGTTCATCATTATTTTTTGTTAAGTTTTCCTTCGTTACTTTATCAGAAACAGTCTGTCTCTGTTTATTTTTGGATCCTGCTTGTTTGGAGTTATTTATCCCTTTTTTTCTAGTAACGATGGCTGGAGATTGATTTATGTCTATTGATTTTTTGGGTGACACAGTTTTTTGACACAGTTTTTCATTTTCTAAGGTTAAGGAATTAATTTCTATCTATATCACAGGTATAGTTGAAAACCAGCGATGAAACACTAGTTGTTCGACATTTTGCTGAACTGGGTATGACGCAGCCGTGGGATACACAACAAATTGCTGTTAATTTAATTTTGTTTTGTTCATGTTGTGTTTTTTTGTGCCCAATAAGTGATATTTTTTCATTGTTTTTCTTTAGATAACAATGAAACTATACCTAGTTAAATCAAACCACAAATAGTTTACGTTTCTAAGGCTAGATTTTCGAACTTCATTAAGAACTTCTTATACGGCTTTCACAAAATATTTTCCTACAACTCTGCCTATTAAAATTCTCGTTACGATAAACAGTTTAATTGGTAATTTCGCGAACTTGACATGGGTTTAGCAAATTGGTTGTTAAAACTTTGCTAAGAGCCGAAATGGATATTAGGCCCCCGTCATTCCCTTGGCGTGGTTAATGTAATTAACATAACGCTGTTTTGAAATTCGTTTTGTTCTTCTTTACCGAAGAGGCTGGATATAAAGCGTGTAAACATTTTTCTGAATAATGGAGCATATATCGCTAAATAGTTAGCAAGAGTCGTGATAGGTGAAAAGTTATCAAGTAATATTGTTTTCTCAAGATGATAACTGCACATGTCTCGTGTTTCGTAGCGCGTTAGACAGAATTATCAAACTGTAACCATGCAAGTTGTGCTTGTTCTGAATCAGCGAATGTAATATTTTTAAAACCTATGGAAATATAATGTCCTAGTGGTGAATACTGACTTTTATTCATCATCAAGTCCACTCCGTCCTCTATATGATACAACGGCCAAAATTATATTTTTTTATACTAGGTATAGAGGCTCGCGATACCATACAAATGTGCAACTTTTCTTTACTGAAAGGACATTTAAGTGGGTTTCTCTTCCTTTCAAATAGCCTTATCAAAATAAATAAAATTACTGGGAATAACCACTAATTTATTGTTAATGCCTAACAATGAGCAGTACCCATTATAATATGAAAAAGACAGGTTGCCAAAATAAAATAATGCTATATTCACTAACGGATTTTGCAGTCACTGCAATTAATGCTGCTCAAATTATTTTTCTGCAACAAATATAAAGAGAATCTTTTTCCACTAAGCTCAAGCTGTAAAAAACAAAGCAATGAAAATTATATCATATTTAAGTAACAATCAGTCATCACGGAAAGCGAGTATTGGATAGCTTGCCGGGTAATCAAGGACCAGGCCCGAGTTTTTTAAATTTTTAATCATATTTTCAATAAGGACTATATGTCTAAACATTCAGGAAACCAAGAAATTATGAACCTTAAATATCAAATAATTATTTAATTTTCAAACATTTTGCTCAGAATTACAATCTAGTTGCGCAAGTATTGCAAATACGATGGACTCCCGGATTTAGTTAACTTAAATCCAATCAGTGCTAGGTAATTGAACTCCTATCAATAGAATATTATTGTCTTCATAATGTTCAAACCCGCTGACGTCACTGACTAAAAACGGGTAGTGTCAGACTGCATGTGACAGCGACGACTGCCAGCGGGTGTTCGCTTCATACGCCATGTCCACGCAAATTGAAAACGATGGAGATTAATAAAAGGATTAAATGGAAAAAAAATCTACGAATGTTTTAATTTCCTCACCTTAGCTTTTTTACCCAATTATTAACTTCCAGTAACTGCAATTACACATTTAAGCATTAGCAGCTACCTAGTACAAAAAGTAATGAAATCGATCTTCAAAAACAAACGTGTAATTAGAGCCAAGTTCTAATTTCACATTTATTTTCGTTTTTTAGAGCACTACACGTATCCGAAACAAAGTAATGTTCAATGACTTCTAATATTTATGATGTTAAGATATATTTTTTCTTAAAGCTGTATTAGTCCTAAGTAAGAAATACTACTAGATAATATTAGCGGCCGCTCAGGCCTCATGTCGGTACTAACGTTACAAAAAATGCACGTATGTGCTGAAAGTTAATTATGGACCTACCTGACCTGTAAGACGGACAAGAACGTACCTATCAAAAACAGAAACGAAAATTTAAAGAATTAGATGGATTGATTGATTGTTTTTCATACACTACTACCCATAATTAGACAAAAGTATATTAGAAACACCCCCCTCCTATCATTATCAATAATTAAGTAGGTATTAAAAATGGAAACTCCTTGCAATAATATCTCACAGTCTCACACTTCTGCTCATACAAAATTAACCTCAAAACGTTTGTTTTTTTAAATATTTCTAAAATAGTGGCGTCAATTTAAATATAATTGACAGATATCCTATATTAATAAGATTATAAAACACTCCATATTTAGAGTAATATTTGATGTCCATCTTGGGTCAAGGGCTCTATGGAGGCTGGGCATTCCCCTTTAGCTTTAGGTTTAGGTCTAGTTCCATATTGTTTAGATATATTTATCAATATTATTTAATCTAGTTTTGTATTGTTTAGACATGCTTGTTTACTCATGTTATTTAGTTTTAAAACTTGATTTACACTGTAATTTAAATGACGAAAGCATAGTTGCTCTAGATATATTCTAATTTGGTGTCAGAAGTGAGGGATAAAATGCCAAAACTAAAGGACGACACGGACGGTATTTGAACCAGGAGTCAGCGACAACAAGACATGGACCAAAGACACTAGCGCCGCGTCACAAGGACTTGAATCGTGGCGTGCAATAGACTACATGATAACCATCAATATTACAACAATCACTAAAGTGTTTAGATTGCAGGACCGGAGTTACAACTGCGGAGTCGTGATGTGTTTATCAAAATTGATCTTTATAACATCAGTATAGAGTTTAGAACCGTCACAAACACATTAATGCAGATTGAAGTGAATATACTGCCACAAGATTGTCATGGCGCTGACTCCGCTCACAAAAGCACCTCTCGTTCGGTGGCCGAGTTTCTAACAGTCGTGTTCGACCCTTGTACTTAATTCAAAGGATTTCAAACCTTATTTCTTTAACTTAGGGTTCATGTTGCTGACCATATTAGTCAAATCTAAAAAATATTACGACTCATCATACAGTAGAAGTGGCGTTTTCGAATTCGAATGACACTTAAGAATTTGCAATATCATTGGTTTCAGTATGGTTTCTTTATAATTAATGTATTCTGTTTCTAACGCTTTGCCCATTTATATCATTAGATTTTTTTTTTTCGAGAATTAGATTTTTAGATACCAATATCAAATAATAGAATTTGAATTGAATTAAGAAGTTTGTCATCTGTTCAGCCTTTTAATTTATCGCAGAAATAAAAATACATATTTTTTATCAAGGATGGTGTTCCTGTTCATTTCTTACTTCGTTGCTGATACCAAAAATAAAATGAACAATGAACATAGCAATTAAAAATGTATGAATGAATGTAAGTTTCCAAAAGAGTATAAGACAAAGGTCTGCATTAAGAATTGACCATGTCCACAAGTTAATAAGGAACATGATATACTAGAAAATTCTTAGCTAAATTATTATTTTTTTTCTTTCAATTGACTAGACAGGTACCACTGGCCCTAATAGTTCTCAAACTTTTGTAAAAGCTATGGACCATCCAAACTAAATTTAATTAATCAAATAAATAAAAGATACAATTCAAAGAAGAAGACTGAGATTGGCGGACAACCCGCGAAAGTAACTTTTAGAAATATTAATTTATTTAACTTTCAAATTATTATTTTACCTTTGTAGAATAAATCTATACCTACATTAAAACCCACAAAGGTTCGATTTAAACTTCAGCAATAGATTTCTGATGTTCAAATCGTGGTGGGTAGATTGTGTGGAAGATCTATCTTCAGGAAACTACAGATCAAAAAGAGTATTCTGAAGAGAAAAAAAAAAAACTGAAACACTTGGGCCGCGCGTCCCGAACGGTATTGAAAAAGTTCGGCACAAAAACTGTCCACAAGTTTCTCCTACTAGTATTGCAAGGCGGTCTTTACTCGGCAAAGTTTTACAAAGGATTAAACATAAATAAATGACAAAGAATGTGAAAGTGAGTTGGTTTCTAACTATAAAGACCGTGGCCAGCTAAATATTTATGTACCTAACTCTGAATTTTTAGGTGTCACACAACATGTAGTCTTGTCGTTATCTTCCGATCATCATCTGCCTAGCTTTCTCCCAACTATATTGGGGTCGGCTTCCAGTCGAACCAGATTCAGCCGGATATCAGTATTTTACATGGAGCGACTGCCTGTCGGACCTCCACAACCCAGTAACTGGGTAAGACTGGTTGTCAGACTTTAGAGCTTCTGACTGTGAGTCGTTAGACTGTCAAAGATCTGCAAATGACAGCCGGGACCAACGGCTTTACATGCTTTCCGAGTCACGGAGGAAACTCGCTATGAAAGATGGTCACCCATCCACAAGGTACTATAAACGTTTAAATGTAAATAAAAAACCTTACGATTGATTACGATTGATTTTTTTAAAATAAGTTCTAGTAACTGAAATCTCAACAAACAATCTTTTGTCGCATGCAGGGTGTACTCGTATATGATAAATCGAAGAATAGAATTTCTCACATATTCTTTATATGCAAGGTATACAAGAAAATGCAGTATGTTCGTCGCTCTATAGCCGTCCGCCTTGAATCACATTTTCCTTCTCGACGCTCGAAAAGCTCGAGCAAAGCAATTTAAAAGCACTTCGGTTTGTTTGAAACTGAATAGCGGAATCTTTTTATTTCTAACAGTTTTTTTCTAAATTGTACTGCGATGGATTGATCAATATGTTGTGTCCTTCTTAAGGTTCCGTGTCAAATGGAAAAAAAGCGAAACCCTTCTAGATTCGTGATGTCTGTCTGTCTGTCCGCTGTAACAATATTCTTTATTAGGATAATACAATTTTATTCTAGAATATAAAATACAATTTAGATAATATAAAACACCGTTCAGCACTTCACAGTTCACTGTAGTACCTACACAGTTCAACGTTTAATACACACTGAAGGTTAGGCTTTAGAAGTAGCCTCAGCAGGTTAAACCTCAGGAAGTGGACCTCAGTAGTGTCCACAGTAGGAGAGGTCTCAGGAGTGACCTCAGTAGGAGAAGTCCCAGGAGTGACCGCAGATGGAGAGGTCCCCGGAGTGACCGCAGCAGGAGAGGTTCCAAGAGTGACCTCAGTAGGAGAGGTACCAAGAGTGACCTCAGTAGGAGAGGTACCAAGAGTGACCTCAGTAGGATAGATTCCAAGAGTGACCTCACAGGAGTGACTCAGAGGGCAAGAGGAGATCCCTCAGTTGAGTGACTTAGAGGGTTGAATAGAAGTCTGGGATCGAGTCCAAGCTGTTGACCATTCAACAATCCGAGATAGAGAGAGATGTTCTCAATACAATAGTCCAAGATAGAGAAGCCCATTCCTCTGACGACCTCCGCTTTTATATCCGTCAGATTGTTTTCGTAATTTCTTCTTTTCTATTTTCAAATATTAGTTACTTCAAAGGTCTGGACATATCAGACCAAGGAGGTCTGCGTGCGTTTACATAATGTAAAGTTATTTAATACAAACATAATAATTATAAAAATAGAAAATACAATATTGCGATGAAATCAATAAAATAAATTATATAAATCAAAATGTAACAAAATAGACTAATAAGCTATAAGCTAAAACAGAAAAATAAAAAGAAACTGAAAGTTGATATTTGACATAAGTGTCACATGAAAATGATCAAGTAAACAAATTACAAAAACGATTATAAAAGGGATGATAAATAAGATGAATAGTATGATGGATGCCGTAAGTATGCATAAATACTATATTTCCCCAACGACCCCGAGAAAATTTTTGGCCTAGGACAAAAATTTTGTAAAGGTTAAAATATTACCACATTCACAAAACTTGCATAACTCAATCAAACACACCGACATCTTACGTTAAGTGTCAGGTAGGATTCACATTCAATGATCGCTACTCAACTGATAAATCAATAACTTTAAGGCTTATTTTCGGAGTTGTAATCCGCTCGCGTCTAAAACCTTTAATGAGATGAGATTTTAACAGAGGCTTATTTTTATGGAGTTGTCAGCCGCTCCAAAAGATACCCATAGTTTAGAGCCATAGATAGCGGTAATGATGGGATAGGCCATCATACCGTAGAGACTATTGGGATACACCAATAGTATAGAAGTCAACAAGGGCTTATTTAAGGAGTTGTCAGCCGCTCCAAAAGAATACCTATGGTTTAGAGCCATAGATATCGGTAATGATGGGGTAGGCCATCATACCGTAGAGACTATTGGGATAGACCAATAGCATAGAAGTCAACAAGGGCTTATTTAAGGAGTTGTCAGCCGCTCCAAAAGAATATCTATGGTTTAGAGCCATAGATATCGGTAATGATGGGGTAGGCCATCATACCGTAGAGACTATTGGGATAGACCAATAGTATAGAAGTCAACAAGGGCTTATTTAAGGAGTTGTCAGCCGCTCCAAAAGAATATCTATGGTTTAGAGCCATAGATATCGGTAATGACGGGGTAGGCCATCATACCGTTGAGACTATTGGGGTAAACCAATATTGTAAAAGTAATAGCAAAATGAACCGATGAATGAATTAGAAAATAATAGAGTTTTAATATACCGAAAATAACTCTATTAGAAGAAAGAAGACAGGGAATAAGAGCCATAAGTATAAAGAAAAAATATTATAATATTAAAATAGTTGTATAAATTAACTATAAAAAATTCTATCGAGGACTCAAAGGGTGATTTTGTAGAGAGCAGGAGTATTGTGAGGACTCCAAAGAGTTTTTAAAGCGAGAGTCAATTAGTACTTAATTTTGCCATAGCAAAAATATCCATACCAAAAAGTCAAAACAATAGGAACACTATGATCCTGTTGCCTAGCAACCAATGTTTATATTAATAAGTCAGAAAAATCTTTTCAAGAGCCCACGATAAATGAATATAGTATGATATGTATGATTTAAATAATAAGTATATAGAAATAGATATTTGTAAAAGGAGTAATGTAGTTGAGTAGGTATGAAAAAACGTCCACAGGATATTCTCCTGTTTCTGTCGTAGAGTGTCTCAACAACCAACTTGGGAGTGTCCACGAATGGATTAACACACCAAGCGGCCGTTGAGTACGAATACCCGAGGGGTAAACGTTGTGGTGTGCAAGTCTGTGGGATGTAGTATTTCAATGTTATTGTTAAGTGTTAAGTAAGTAGGTATGAACGACTACGGGATATTGTCCAATAGACGTCCGAGAGTAACCAATCTCCAACCTTGGTTGTGCCCACAAGTGGGTTAACACTCCCAAGAGGCCGAAAGGGTGCCGATTATCTTACGATAATGGAATGTGTGAGGGGGTGTAGGAGTAGTATAAGTAAATAAATAAATAAATAAGTGGATGATAAGATGAATAATAAGGTTAACCAAATATATTCACTTGGGGAAGTGTAATTTAGAATTTAGGGAAGGCTGGGTTAGCCAGTTGGGCGCCAATCTGTAACAATATACTTTAATAGGATAGTAACATTTTATTCTAGAATATAAAATACAAGATAGATAATATAAAAACACAGTTCAGCACTTCACAGTTCACAGTAGTACACAGTTCAACGTTTAACTCACACTGAAGGTTAGGCTTTAGAAGTAGCCTCAGCAGGTTAGGCCTCAGGAGGTGGACCTCAGTAGTGTCCACAGTAGGAGAGGTCTCAGGAGTGACCTCAGTAAGAGAAGTCCCAGGAGTGACCGCAGATGGAGTGGTCCCCGGAGTGACCGCAGCAGGAGAAGTCCCCGGAGTGACCGCACCAGGTGAGGTTCCAAGAGTGACCTCAGTAGGAGAGGTACCAAGAGTGACCTCAGTAGGATAGATTCCAAGAGTGACCTCACAGGAGTGACTCAGAGGGCAAGAGGAGATCCCTCAGTTGAGTGACTTAGAGGGTTGAATAGAAGTCTGGGATCGAGTCCAAGCTGTTGACCATTCAACAATCCGAGATAGAGAGAGATGTTCTCAATACAATAGTCCAAGATAGAGAAGCCCATTCCTCTGACGACCTCCGCTTTTATATCCGTCAGATTGTTTTCGTAATTTCTTCTTTTCTATTTTCAAATATTAGTTACTTCAAAGGTCTGGACATATCAGACCAAGGAGGTCTGCGTGCGTTTACATAATGTAAAGTTATTTAATACAAACATAATAATTATAAAAATAGAAAATACAATATTGCGATGAAATCAATAAAATAAATTATATAAATCAAAATGTAACAAAATAGACTAATAAGCTATAAGCTAAAACAGAAAAATAAAAAGAAACTGAAAGTTGATATTTGACATAAGTGTCACATGAAAATGATCAAGTAAACAAATTACAAAAACGATTATAAAAGGGATGATAAATAAGATGAATAGTATGATGGATGCCGTAAGTATGCATAAATACTATACCGCCCGTCTGTATGTCGCAGCCACTTTTTTCAAAAGTATAAGAGGTATCTTTTTGAAACTTGGTAAGTAGATGTATTAAATGAACCGCATTAGGATTTTCACACGAAAAAAAAACAAATATTTGTTATTTTAACTTAAACAATACAGCAACTTAAAAAATATTTTCACCTTACCATACTTATTAAGTCTTGTCCAACATTCCATGCAGTATTCGCTTAATTTTAGTAAGAGCTTAACACGACTGGTCCCATCCCTATGAACGGCTTGTTATGGATGGATCACTATGCATTCAGTCACACAAATGTTCGAGTGGTACACTCATGTTCTGTGCCCACGCACTTAGGCCTGAATTCCTCTTTTGCTGTATTGGAACCGTAGCGGATAATATTGCTATCGAGCATTTAATTAGTTACTAATTAACTGAAATCCATAGCTGAAATTCCAACCCTACGCAGCGAGGTACATCACTAGCGGAGTGAGCAGAGACAAGTCAGAGTGTCGTTTGAGTGCATCATTCGTGGTTTAAATATTTGAATGTTTTTGGGTTCATTTGTTTTAGTGAATATTATAAGCAGCGTGCCCGATTTACAATAAGTAAGATTTTAAAAGTAGTAAAGAGTAACAAACATCCATACATCTAATCCATATGGATGCATGAATGGATCTTCATCCATCTAGAAATCCATAATCACAAACGTATACATTTATAATAATATTTAGGTACATAGCTGTAGGCAGAAAACACATTCCCGCCATTTCGAAACTTGGCCCAAAATTATCCCTTGTCAGGGGTCATTATCACCCTTAATACTAGTGGGGACTAATTTAGGAAAGTTAACCTAATGTGGGCAACTGGGTCGGAACTTAAACACAGTTGAACAGTTTGATAATAATAGGATGCCCAACATTGTGAACTCAGTTAATGTATACTAATGACCACCCCCATTGGTCAAAATTTAACCATATTTCTTAATAGAAAAAAAAAACTAGCTTCTTGTAAAACTTTAAGTTTGTTCGCATAATTTTCATAAGTTTTGAGTCACGTAAAATTCAGTCTAAGCTGTTTTATAGGCGTAAGGAAAGAAACATATTATTGAAACAATAAAAATAAACAAGAAATTAAGCAGAATTCATCATTTTCATTTTATTTCTATCGCGAAAGTTACTCAGGTAAAAATAACTTATTGTATGATTTATTGGCAGTTGGCGGTTGATGTAGAAAGTTGCTGAGTCAAAGAATTGACTTTTATAAACTTTATCTTTGAAGGTTAACTAAATATTGATCCCTACATGTTTTTACAACTTCTGAACTTTGCTCGCCCTATTTGATTTTATTCAGTCTATGTCGTACTATGACTTAGGTTATGACAAAGTTTCAATCAATTAAATCAAATTGTTTATTTCAATTAGGCCAATTGTGAGCACTTTTGATTTCAAAAGACATAAAATAAAATAGGTACAAAAATAGTTATGGTGCTATAGTCCCAGTCACACGACATAAAAACTGTGAAAGTACCGTAGGTGCTCATTCCAAAGCGTAGATCTATGGAGAAGAATGAGCAAGAAACTTTATGGACACTCTTTTCAATCGACAAAATGTTTACAGAAATTTTGTTACATCATTCATCATCAGACGGTTCATTATGTGAGAACAATGTGGCATGTTATTAGTGTCCATAGTAAACTAAAAAGACAATTCAAAATAAAGTTATTAATTATTAAAATAGACCGTGGCAGCTAAGAGATGACTAGTCCCAACTGACAGCACCCGTTCACGAACATGACACATATATCAGCACCATTCAGCTCAACCATTTTGAAGGGAACTGAATGATCCGACATACATGCCACCATCAGCGAGACTTTTGAGTGAGCATGACATACTCTCAACCGCCAGAGTCATTCAAGTCAAGTGACAGACGTAGGATTTTAGTCAAAGATAGCTCTGAAGTACATGGTACTCACACAATGCTGACAATGACTCAGTTAGCAAGCATCCTATCTATGGATGCTTTTTATTCTGGTTATACATATACATATATTTTAAAAACGTTGCCCCCACACTAGGAATTTCTCCTGTATCGTGGGTCCGTTTACAAACTTATAGAAAGTATGTACTTGTATGTAAATATGTACCTAGTTGGCGTTTCCATTGAATAGATTTCGTCTACCCATGAAATCGCGAGTAAAGGCTAGTAACACTATAAATCGATCATGCATTAACATGTTGATGGTTGAATAAACAGGTATTTCAATTAAGCCTTTGGATATTTATTGACTAGAAATGACAATTATATCAAAACCTATACGAAATAATTAGACTGGAAATATGATATTGACATTTCGAGCAGTATGAATATGAAATGTTAATTAAATTCGTATGTAAAATCATTATTTAATCAGCTTATTATGTTCCTACTGCTGGGATATATCGCTGAAAATAGATACTTTAGACACAGAACTGGGTATTGAAAAATCATTAAGATTACTCAAAGAAAAATGTGGGTTTTTTGTTCTTTGTTTATTTGATGTTGTGATTAGGGTATCTACACAGGGTGATTTGTAATTGGGTGCTTTCTAGTTCAGATGTTCAACGCAGAATTTTCTAATCCGTAGATAATTAATAACATCACCCACATAGCAGTAAGCAAAAAGTTCACAAAATAAAAAAATAACTTCCGAAGGTAATTGAATGAAAATGGGATATTAAATGACTAAATAGACTTACTGCAGCGGACAAAAAAGAATCACAGATATTGGACCAGAAACCACGGAGTTATCGACGAACATGAATAAAAAACACAATTTAGAAATTATTCCTTTTTGAAGTCGGTCGGAAGTTAATAAATACCAATCAATTTCTCACTTTAGACACAGAACTGGGTATTGAAAAATCATTAAGATTACTCAAAGAAAAATGTGGGTTTTTTGTTCTTTGTTTATTTGATGTTGTGATTAGGGTATCTACACAGGGTGATTTGTAATTGGGTGCTTTCTAGTTCAGATGTTCAACGCAGAATTTTCTAATCCGTAGATAATTAATAACATCACCCACATAGCAGTAAGCAAAAAGTTCACAAAATAAAAAAATAACTTCCGAAGGTAATTGAATGAAAATGGGATATTAAATGACTAAATAGACTTACTGCAGCGGACAAAAAAGAATCACAGATATTGGACCAGAAACCACGGAGTTATCGACGAACATGAATAAAAAACACAATTTAGAAATTCTTCCTTTTTGAAGTCGGTCGGAAGTTAATAAATACCAATCAATTTCTCATTACCGTGACTAGGTACCTATTCCAACTAAGGTTTCTTGCAATACGCCATCATAATGCAATTTCCATGGAACTTTTAACGAGCAATTTCCTAGTCGATGTCTGCTTGCCGGATTAATTAAATTTCGCTCTACACTCTACGCCCTATTATTTTAATTTTCTGGTATGGTCTTAGTGACAGTGATATTCAGTATTTTACTACTATCGTATAATTAACTATCGTGTAATTATAAAGAGGATGGATGGATGTATGGATATTTGTTACTCTCCCTAAATACACGCCCGTGACTGGCAACACAGTTAGTCGAGCAAAAGCTTGATTTAAAAAAGTTAGTGTTACCTACTTTCTATCGTTTTTAACTGTGTACTTAGTTTTACTTGTTTTGTTTGTTTGTTTTTTTTTATATTATATTTCTCCTGTATCGTGGGTGCGTTTACAAACACAGAAACCCACATACACAAACACCCAGACCCGGAACAATTACTTGCAGATCATACAAATATTTGTAACGTGCGGGAATCGAACTCGCGATACACAGCGAAGCAGTCCAACTGCTCAGCCACTGCGCCAAACGTGACGAAATTCAACATAGAGAAATATTTTGAATAATAAAATACTGACGGCACGTGACGATGGGTAAACTTATACAAGCTAAAACAAAAATTATGATCTAAACCGACGTTTTGTCGACCTATTTAAGTTCATTTTCCTTTAGCACACACAAGACATGCAAATAAAGTGCCCTGGGTAGTAAAACACACTTGGTGCCTGCATCACTGAGCCCACACCCAGCTCATTGAATTCCACACAAATTAACAACGCCTCACAAAATTAATTACATTAAGAGCGCAAAATGAGGTAAAATATATAATTTCTAATGTAAAAAGTACAGGTCTAGTGCCTATTTTACCTTTAATCGGAATTCAAGTATATTGTTACTTGCATCAATTAAATTTAGCCCAAAATAGTAGGCCTGATATTGCGCATGTCGTTAGCGTTCTATCACTATTTATTTCGTGTAAGAGCTCTTACACACGAGCGGCATGTTCCCAACGGCAGAGGTAACTGCAGCCGTCGACGGTCGTCGGCGGCATGTTGACGGCTGCCGTCGACGCGTCAACGGAAGCCGTCGCTACAACTGCAAGTGCCGTTTTAAGTCGACTGCTGCCGTCGCCGCGTCGACGGTTGCCGCCGACGCACTGTGGGCTGAAATCAGCGTTTCATAGACATACAAATCATTTTTTTGAAAGTGTGGTTTTTTTTCACATGGAATGATAGAGGAGACTAATTACATGCCTAAAAATATATTTTTCTTGAAATGGGTACGTAAATGCAGGTGTGAGAATTTTTTCTTTAAAAATTTGTATGGAGACAACAATAAAAAATAAGATAACTCTGCTATCATACAATTGGCCCTAATTCCCTTCTAGGAGATTAATCCTTGAATTATTTTGGATTTTTTGACATACTCAGTATGACGGCCTCAGGTGCGCTTTTTTTTTTAAAAATGTATATATATTTTTTTTATTTTAGTGGCAATTTCTTTGGACTAATTTGGCTTAACATACATGAATATGATCGGAACAATTAACTACAACAGTTTTATTTAAAAAAAACCAGTCATACCAATAAAATAATTTAAAGGAGATCATTTTGTTGGGCCTTTTCTCAAGTGCCGGCCAGCGAAAAAAATTGATACCTATGGGTAGTACTGGTTATTTCAAGCAATAGTTACTATGGCACAAAAGTTGTAGGATTGCTCTCGGCCAAGTTATACAAGTTCGAAGATTCGTAATTTTCATACATTTTTTAATTTCTGAAAGTGCCGAGAAACACCAAATAATGATAAGTATTGCTAGAACTAGCAACCTTAAGCAATTTAACATAAAATATCATCACGCCTGTAATCTTTTAACGGTTGGGCAGAGGTATACCCAAGTAATAATCACTGCATTTTTTGTGGAAAGAAGTAAAAACCTGTTGATTTCGGCTGATTTCAGCCCACAGTGCGACGTGCGTCGACTGCTGCAGTTGTAGCGATAGCTGCCGTCGACATGCCGCCGACGCCCGTCGACGGCTGCAGTTACCCCTGCCGTTGGGAACATGCCGCTCGTGTATAAGAGCTCTTATAATGAACTTCAATAAAAGTGTGGTAAACGCGTGCTTGGATATTTAAAAGGGACATAAAAAAAAGAAAAACAATGACTGAGAGGACAAAAAATCCACCAGGGTAGTAGGTATTAAAATTTACTGTTTTTTGTTTAAGGATTGTCAGACAATTTTCAGTGTTTCCAAGAGTAAATTTCATTGAATGCTTAAAACGGAATTACCATAAGAAAAGTTTTTTTTTCATATTATATCAAACATTTAACCAAATGGAAAATATAGTCTTATTTATAAAAAAAAATAACTTATTCTGAAACGTTCTACTGACGAACTTTAACTGATAAAGGATGACAGGGTGGATATGTTATGAATTTTTCGAGAGGTTACCTAGATCCTATTTCCAAAACATAGCTTTGTTTTTATATAAGCAGTGATATGGCAAAGGTCAGGTGTGTTCCAGAACTCAACTACACGAGACTTTTCATGGACTCGACTTCCAGTAAGCCTTCAAATGAAGTGACTTCACATTGCCACAACCCATTTAGCCCTTGATAAAATGATATCCTTTTTTTGAGGCTGGTTTACAGATTTTCGGGCCTGTGACAGCATGTCATATTATGTTAACCAATATTACAATAAAAAATAATATAAACTAAATCCATTGCAAATTTACTGCTAGTGTAGATCCCCCTGCAGGATACGTCCTGCTCCTCTGACCTGCTCCTTCCAAGATTTGAACGACGCAAACAACAAAAAGCTGTTCAAGTGCCCAACGTATCCCGGGTCGACGGCGCGTCGTGTTCCACGCGCGCCTCAAAGAGCGTCAGCAAAACGGGGCCCCCTCACAGAGGGCCAAAGCCTGCCGGGGTCGCGGGACTTCTTTCCATCACCGTGACCCCAGAACATGAAGGGCTATTTGAAGGACACCGTGGATTTTAGTCAGTAAAAGTCTGACAGTCCCTCCTGCCCTGCCCGGGGTGGAAGAACTCATTTGATGATTTCACCACGGAAAAAAAAAGTGCCCAACTTATTGCTCAGATAAAATTTGATTCCTTCGACGCGCCCAAAGAGCTACTGAAAGTTTTCTCGCAAGTTTTAGTTATGATTCGAAATTAGTCAAGGATTTCGAAGATCAAAAGTCTTTTTATTCCTGGATAGTGGCATATCATGCCATTGCACACACTAACACCATGTAAGACACAAATAGGGTATTTTACTCAACAAAAAAATATAAGTCCGAATCAGAGATTATTAAAAAATATTAGACCTGTATTTTTTCTTTTGTCACATAAATTAATAATTACGGGAGATACAACGCTTCTTAAAATCACAAAACGTCACTCGGTCATTACAATTTTATAAGCGTAATGACGTCACAAGCCCTCTCCCGAATTTGGAACCGTTTTATCTTTGTCAATATTCATTGATTTAAAAAATAAAAAATACGTGTCCATTTTTTTCCAATATTATTACGGACGGACTAAATAGACTTTGAATTTATTTATGTAGTAAAATACCCTATTGCCCGTCTTACTAAAAAAAAGTTAAACATCGGTTCAACATTAATAAGTAAAAGTACTGTCAACTGAAAAAAGGCATTTCATTTTGTTATAGGGTTGTTTTGCAGTTAAACTTTTCGATACAAGAAATAATGATAATTGTGCCAATAGTTGTGTCAGCCCATGGCTTAATTACCAGGAGCCTCGACCAACATCTAAGGAGGCTCTCCTGGCCTGATTCAGAAAACAGTTCTTCTGGACACGGCGCGCATTGTTAAAAGGTTTCTTGCTTTTTAGCTTGGACCCTGGTTCCCGACACCAGTGGGCCACTATAGTTTATATTTTAAGTAAGTTATATGGAAAAACGATGAATAAAGAGATAATATTAATATTCCAAAACCAACTGGGTGGTCCCTGGCAAGACAAACATTTGGTAAAATGGTCCCACATTACTTAAAGGTTAAGAACCACTGCACTAGACCAACAGGCCAGGACAAGGTGTTCAACAGATTTTTGCTTTTTTTAGTAAGTTGGTAAAAATCTAGATTTTGTGCAAACTGATAGGTATATCAGAGCAGTAAAAGTTCCAAAAGCAAAATTGCTCATTTATTAGATTAGACTCATCGATAGAAGGAAAAACGGTGACAAGAAAAAGACTGAGGGCCCTAAAAAAAAGTTCAATAAAAGCTAATCTACTGAATAAGGACAGGATATGCCACCTATCGGGCAATAGCAATACTAATTCAAACATTTTTCAACATTCAGGTGACATGAGTTGTTTAGTTCAGCTAGTTACCGCTAGATGTTAGCACTATTCAGTTCTGGTTGCTGGCAGTTCGTCCGAAGTTGATGTTTTGTTTCGAATCACTAGTTCACGATAAATTAAATAGATGGCATGAAAGGGTAAAAACCAAACTGTAAAATGTATTGATAAAGTAATAAAGATTCAAAACAGATTTTGAGTAGTTTTTAGTTTTGTATACCTGTTAACGATATTTATAAAAAACGAAATATAATAGTCGTTCTGTTTTGTCGAACTATCTTGAAAACAAAATGTTTTTATTTTCTAATTTAATGGCATAATACAGCAATTCATATCGCATTGTTCTTGTGCGTCAGGATGAAACTGTGTCATCGTCTCCATAGCCAATTAGCCACAATACAGACAGAGATGAATAATTATAGTTCTATTACTACAAGATTATTACATATCTATCCAATCATTGTAACTAGTGCTGACAACGAGGGCTATCGTCTACTAACTCATTAAAGAGCAACTGTAAGTATGATCAATAATAATTATACTTTCTCTTATCTCTTCTACGGATTTTTTTTACTTAAAAGCCTACTGCTTTCCAACCGCCTCCACTATTATCATTCCAACTCCTCTTTCGTGCGTCAATTCTATACTAACAATCGCAGCGCCTGGCTATGTGCATGTCGCAGGGAGATGAAGAAATCAGGGATTTCACGAAATCCCGGAAGATCTTGAATATAATTCTTGTTTATTACGTCTTCTTACTAATAGTATTCAGTGATGTGACAAAATACTAAACATAAAGTCAGAGATATTATATCATTTCATGAAACTAAATGTAGTGAAATAAAGAATACGGTTGATGATTTTTCTGATTGTCCCTCACCGGGAGCATTAGCGTGTAATGTAACAATATAGGTTCGACTGACGAACATTCGCGTACATTTAGTATAGATTTGATACAAGGTGCGGATAGTGATGCTCGATTGTTCTCCCTTACCGATGAAATTAATATTAGTATAAACAGACTCCTCAGAACATCAAAATATTCGATAAACTCTAAAAGACAATGGAGGTAGATAATCCTGCAATTCCTGGGCCGAGCAGAAAGAGAACAGTGGACGCTGATAACAACGAAGCGGAGATTTTGGATCCGAAAAGACCTTGAATAAATTTAGATAACGAGGCTAAGACCAAGATCCTCAAATACATTGTATATAGTGGTCTTGCACTGTATGAAAAGCTCAACACATGTAGTTTTTTGTCCAATATAACAGTGAGCCATCAGATTATGAGTATCCTCCAGGGCACTCACAACATCTTACGCAAGATGGCAAACTATAAGATGTCAACTCACCCTAATTTAAATTTGACTGCCACTGTTACAGTTGGATCGAGTAACTATAACATCTTATATAAGGATGTGACCACAGTAATAAAAACGATTGCCTCGGACTTAGGATTAGAGTACACACTCACCAATCGCACAGATAACAACCATTAGTATGGTATAGCTAATTCTCTATTTAACATCATCTCTGCATTTAAAATGAGGTTTGACGAGATACGCATCGGAGTCTCCCGGATTCCAATAGGTAAGAAAGGGAATACCACTGACTATTTAGACATTGTACAGTATGGTTTAAGTCCCGCTCAACACGTTCTGTTAGAGGGGTCCACTTACAAACCGGAAAGGCGATCCGCAATGGCGCAGACTCTATGACCCTCGACTGCTGTGTTGGCAGCGTATAAGTCTAAGGATCCATACAGGAACAAGTGGATTGAAGCAGCTAAAAGAGACCTCGTGCGTGTCCCTAATGCTATAAATTTATGTAATGCCATGCAAGGAAAGAGAGCTGAAGAGGTGGCGCCGGCGTTGAGCGCATTTGCTGATGTAGTTTTGATAGCAGGGGCAAGGAATGCTCAAAGAGCTTTTTTCCCATTAAACTTCATCATATTCTCAATAGCCACCTAGTAACAATTGAAGGTGTGTAGAGAAACTAGGCCAAGTGCAGCTTTGACATCGAGTGAAGTGGATTTCTCTGGCAAGGGCATGTGGAGAATATAGAATGCTCAAAGATGGCATGGACTTAGAAACTGCGATGGTGATATATCTGCTGCTCAGGTATATCATGCCATTTTTGGAACACAGAATGAAGATCTAGGAGTCTTACAGACTATAACTGACATGAAGACCCCATGGAAATTGAGATCTGCGATCGCAGAAAAGTTCAGGAGTGCGGGCAAAGCAGTCAAAACTTTAAGACTACCTCAGCAGCGACTTTATGCCAAAATGGCTCAAGCTAACATGACAGGCCTATGACAGAGTCAGCGTTTCAGATTAGGTGTAAGCAAGTGTTCGCCGGGAAGAGGACGGTTAACTACATTGAAGCTTTCTACAAACATATTAATTCTGACGGGCCTCAAGCTATACAAGGAGGCTTGACATTGCATGCCCTCGCCGCCTTCTACAGGAGTTTAAAGGTAGAATTTATGACCAAGAAGGATGAGAACTCCACGCACGGGACGGTGGAATGGAGGGAGATTTCAGGACTGGGAGCGGATCGCGGGCCGGTGTCAGGGGAAGTAATAAGAGAAAGCGGGAGATATTTTTGCGGAAGAATTTAACGCAAACCTTTCCATTTATTCCATAAAAAAAGTTTCCTTTACCTCTTGTCACACGGTGTGTGGGTTGTTACATTTTTTTTTTTTTTTTTTTATCGTGGTAAAATCATCAAATGAGACCTCCAACCCCGGGCAGGGCGGGAGGTACTGTCAGACTTGTACTGACTAAAATCCACGGTGTCCTTCAGTAGCCCTTTATGTTCCGGGGTCGCGGTAATAGAAATAAGTCCCGCGACGTGGGTTGTTACATGGGCGTCTTTTGGATGAAGTCCTTTAGTCCATTAATATCTAAGCATAGGTTTATTAAATGATCGAATCTGTAACGTTACAGGTGAATACTCGGGGTGAGGGAGCGCCTTTACAGAATAATAAAAATGGTGCTAACTTTGTACAAGATGGACGCTAGTCCCCCTGTTCGAGCTGTGTACATGGTGATAGAAAAACTAAAGATTCCGAATGTGAATTATGTTGAAACGGATCTTTTTGCTGGTGATCATCTTAAGGAAAATTTTCTTAAGGTAAGCCATCGAAAATATGCCAAACCAACCAATCCAATTTTATGTGTGAGACAGATTGTCAGACTCGTAATTACTAAAATCCACGAAGTCCTTCAATAGCCCTTTACGTTCTAGGGTCACGATTACTTGGTGAGACAGTCCTGCGACTATAATCCTAACTATGCCAGTTAGGCTAATGCACGCGGGACTGTCCAGGAGAGCCTTGGAATCTATAGGAGAATTTCATAACAAACTTATATATTTCAGATCAATCCACAACATACGATTCCTCATTTGTCTGATGGAAATTTCAATATTTGGGATAGGTGAGAAAGTATTGTTTTTAAATACAGTAAAAAAATCCTTAACCTAGTTATTTACAGAGAGAATTTTCTAACTGATTTATGGGATTTTAGAAAATCAATAATCCTGTTCAGGAATAGAATCCGCCTATTTTTTATGTTAAATCACAACCTGTAATATTATTAGTCCACCATCTGATAGTGTAAAATCAACGTGTCCTAACATCCAATGATGCAGTTTTAGTTTTCGTCAAATCTGCCTCGAGGCTGCTTTAAGTATTTTTCGATATTACTCATAGTTCCGAATATATTTTCCACGCCCAGTTGGAAAATTCACCCTGAATGCTCTATCGCTGTGTGCATTATTTCTAGCCAAGCAATAATAACTTATTTGGCAAACAAGTATGGCAAGAATGATTCCTCTGTATACCCAACCGATCCGGAAAAGAGGGCTCTCGTCGACCTGAAGCTGTACTTCAACAGTGGAATCTTACACCCGACTGTGAGAGAAAATGGAGGAAGTATCCAATTTTACTTTTTAACAGACAAAAAAAGTAGTAATTCGTAGTAGTAATTCTGGTGAAATCAAAGCTTACCAGCCACTTCTACTGTTAGAAGTATAGGACGACGGTACATTGGTGATTAGTGGTTACTCTTCACCATTATGAAAATCGCGACCACGATAAGGTTGAATCTGAGTTTTGACCGTATTGTGACGCCATGCACGTTTAAACTAACTTTAACAATATGACAACATCTGTTAATCAAAATTATTTTGCCAGTTCAAAGTTAAGCGTACTTTTGACAGTCGTGAGATGGTTGTAGTTTAATTTTCGTAGGAAAACCTTCAGATAAACGAGAGGTTAAAATCAGGAAAGCAATGGCAATTGAAGGAAAATTTGTAGGCCCTTCGGCCCTTCCGCTCCTCTAAGGCTGGAAGAAATTTGTACGCTAAAACAAGTAAGGAAGAAAATATTAAAGAAATGGGGTTAAGCTATTACTACTACGTATATAGACGACACCACGCATCACCACTGTGTCCCATCCAGGATGAGTGCGCGCGCCTAGAGCACGCCACAGGGCTGTCAAACAATTGAATGAACTTGTGCGCGCGCACTCATCATGGATGGGACATAGTGGTGATACGTGGTGTCATCTCTATACGTAGTAAGAATAGCTCAATGGGTTAAACAATGGTTCTGCCTAGACCGGTTAATATTCTTCTCCTTTTTATTTCGTAGGAGTCTATATTCTTCGGGACAGCCAAATCCTTAAAGCCTGAAGGTGCAGCCAAGATCAGGTCAGCGTATGATTTCACGGAGAAGTTTCTGACGGGGACGCAGTGGCTGGTTGGAAACGAGCTGACCTTGGCAGACATCAGCTGCGTGGCTACAGTCAGCACTCTTAATGAGTTGCTGCCCATCGATGAGAAACTGTAAGTGCTAAGTAGTTTAACCTTTACAAAGGCAAGCAAAGTTTTATATACAGGTTTTAGTTTTAGATTTGTAATTGGATGCGGTCCTTGAAATGGGTTATAGTTATACTAGACCTTATTTGCAACAAAGACCTTATTAACCCCGACAATATGGGGTCTAAACTTACTGGTCTTCGAAAAATCTTTATATGTTCGATACATATAAAGATTTTTCAAAAGAATTCCACCTGTCCCTCATTAAGTACTTATTATTAGAAAGTAACGATAGTCTGATAGAAAATGAACGACTAAATCTAGTGAATATAAGTTTGTCATAAAACAAGATAAAGTTTGTTTCGAAGTTTTTTGAAAACTTTTCTTATTTTTCAAAGCATATTTTTCAAAATAAATGTATGACACTTGGTGTCAAAATTACAGAAAACACTTCCTTGCTCATATATTTTATGAGCCAATTGAGTATAAATTGAAACGTGACATCAAAAACGCAAATGAGCAGTCCAAAACTCAAAATAGTATCTACATAAAATTTGTAACTTGAAGTTACGAAAAACAATATCCATAGAATTTAGAAACAAGCTTACAAGTATTTTGAAAATCAAATAATTTTTCTTTCTTTCTCTTTAATTAAACAGACCTGGCTAACTATATTAACAATAAAAAAGTAAAAATCAAAGGCTAGAAAATTAAATGTGAGGGTGCAGCCAAAATACTTGCTTCGGCAGTACATACATAAACTAAAATTACAACTAAAGTTACAAAGAAGATTCATGACCCCTGCGCGTGCAAAGGATGAAAAGCAAAATCGAGAATAGTTCAAAATTTTTGTGACACTAGAATGAAACAACCAGCTAAAAGAACAGACTATTACTGCCTAAAAATCCACCCCGAATTTTGAGTCAGTAAGAGTCTGACAGTCCTTTAAGCCCAACTAAAGTATAGGGGTACCGCGACAGGATCATGCCGTGGCTGTGCTCCATTATGCTCTGAGACTTACCCAGTGAAAACTGAAATTTCTCCGGTCGAGTCTAATTTATTTTTTTAATTCTATACCTTTCAGGTACCCGAACCTTAGTGCTTGGATCAAACGCTGTTCAAAGTTCGAGTTCTATAAGAAAGGGAACCAGCCTGGACTTTTGGAATTCCGACGTCTGTTGAAAGAATTTCTGGCACGCTGAATTATGTAACAAACCATGTGATCAATAAGTCAAAAAAATTTTTGGGTATTGCAATTTCTTAATATAATAAGTTCTGTAAAGAAACTACATTTCTTTTTTTTTATTATTTTAACAATGTTTCCTGTTTCCTGTTCCTGATACCTGTAGACCACTAATGTTTATTTATAACTAACGGTCCGTTCCGGCTTCGCACGGGTGGAAGTCCTCTAAAACCCGGTCCCGATGGTTACAAACACAACAGAAAAAGGAATTATTCAAATCGGTCCAGCAGTTTTCGAGTTATGAGCTTAGCAACACATTTTGCGATCCATTTTTTAGAGATGATAGATAGAAAGATAGAAGAAAGATGTTTTGTCTATGGAGCATTATGACATGCGAGTGAAAGAAGAAATGTGAAAAGTATTGTAGTATTGTCCTAAATATTTTATAATATAATTAGATTATGTAAAAGGGAAAGGAAAATGTCATGCGCCCATATTACGGGTCTACAGATGGAGAAACTAACCTCAATCGATACCGTGTTAGGAGACTGTTTCTGTTCCAGGAATAAGCTAGAACCAATCCTTAACATTGTACCGAACTCACAGTGTTACGAATGTATTAGAGAGAGCCTTTGTCCATCATCGTAACAGCATAGAATACAAAAAAAAAACAAAAGGAATCTTCAGTTTATTCCATAATTACCATGGATAAACGTTGAATCAATAAGCTTACGCAACCCACAATGCGACAAACCACTTTTTATACAGCTCAGGTGCATCCTGCAAAGTGGTCAGGCAGACCTTGAAATAATTATAATGATTGTCAAGTAAGACATTAGTTTGCATTTATGATACAATCAGAACGAAGAAATTTTCTTGGATGAGGTATTTTTGTGCATTTTTCAGTCTGGTAGGAATGTAGGATAATAAATAATAATAATAATAAATCTAAATGCTGACTAGAAGCAGGACACGACGACTAAATGCACACCTACCATCTCCGGGCTCGTCGCCGAGCTCCGCCTCGCAGCCGCCGGCACGCGCCTCAGCCGAGAGCGCTGTGTCTCCGGTCGCTGCAGTTGCGTCGAGCTCGAGCGACGAGTTTTTCTCCCCGCCGTCGACACCACCACCACCGCGACGACGAGGAAGAGGACGGCCACCAGCGGGCTTGGGATCTCGAGGCCAACAGGCCCCGAATAGGGTCCCCGCTGCCGGTGGAAATGTGTCGCGCATGCGATGGACCCAGTCCATGAATGAAAACGTCATGCGCGCATATTATGGGGCTACTGAGGGGGGAAGCAGCTTGACTGCGTACCGTGGTCGGATGCTCTCTCTGTTTCAGGTGCTTGAGCCAGGTATCAGCGTGTCGGCGCAACGACTTTCGGATCAGGTGCGGGTCATTCAGCGTAACTGTATGCTGGATGACACCGTACTTGATCGACTACGCTCGGATTCACGGAGTAACCGAGTTATTCCTGCTTCGCCACTGATCGCGGTGCAGCAACAAAGTTCTTCTAGTATGCCACCGCAACCCGATCGTGATTGTGAAGAGGATCATAGCGAAGTTATATCCGTGAGTACCCAATGCAACGCACAATTGAGGAGCGCTTTGGAGAGTGCGTTTCGGGAGTTCCGCTCCGTACCACCGGAACTTAGACCACGTTTACCTCGTTTGCCTATGCACAATAAAAACAAGGCGCTTATGTGTGCTCTAGACTCGGAACTGTCAAATTGTTTTGACAGTAGTAAGGATCTTGCCGATGCCCACTCAATCTTGTACTGTGCAGCTGTAGCGGCATGTCGTGTAGCTCAAGTCAAATTCCCTGACAGTGACAGAGCTACGCGACCAAAACCAGCAGCTTCCGCTTGGCAGTGCAGGATTGAGCGGCGTATCGGTGAGGCTAGAGCACTCATCGGCAAATTGCACTGCTTCAGGGAGGGTAATACTCGTCCTAGAGTGATGCGTTTTGTGAGGCGGGGCGTTCTCGGGAATCGATATCGATCCTCGTGATTATTTGGCCCGCGTCACAGAACGTATCGACTTCCTGAAGCAGAAGATTTGTGCATGGGCGAACCGTATTCGTCGGTACAAGCGACGAGTGGAGCGGTACACTTTGAATCGCACATTCCAAAGCGATGAAAGGTGGGTCTATAGGGCTTGGGAGCGACCGGACCAAGGTTTGGCTGACACGCCCCTGCCGGATGATGACGCCATGAGTTCATTCTGGCGCAGCATCTGGTCGGTGCCTGTCAGTCACACTGAGGGCGATTGGATCCGGGATGTTGAACGAGCGTGTGATCACATACCAGAAATGGGGGCTATCACCATCAGCCCTCAAGACGTAGCTTGTGCAGTCCATCTGTTGCCGAACTGGAAATCTCCAGGGCCGGATGGGCTGCACAACTTCTGGATTAAATGGTTCAAAAAATCGCACGCTCGTTTGGCAACTCTTTTCCAGTCGGCCATAGAGTCAGGATCGCTACCCGAGTTCCTGATGACAGGAATAACCCACCTGCTCCATAAAACGGGTAGTACTGCGGAACCCAAAAATTATAGACCAATAACGTGTCTTCCCACACTCTATAAAGTTCTTACATCCATTTTGAGAACTAAGATTAGCAAACACATTTATGAAAACTCTACCATGTCTGCCTCTCAAAATGGATGTAAGAATGGGTCCCGCGGTACTAAGGAGCTACTCCTTATTGATATGGCCATTAGCCAACAGGTTCGCCGTTCCCGAAAGGATCTATCGACATGTTGGATAGACTACAAGAAGGCCTATGACTCGGTGCCACATACATGGCTCATGAGGGTGCTGGAGGTGTACAAAGTTGATACAACTCTGTGCACTTTCCTGATGTCATGTATGCAGCAATGGAGGACAGTCCTTCTCTATCCAGGATATCGGCATATCCAGAGAACTAGCGAACCGATAAGGATTGAGCGCGGCATATTCCAGGGTGACAGTCTGAGTCCTTTGTGGTTTTGTCTGGCCTTGAATCCGCTCAGCACATTGCTGGAGGGTTCGGGGCTAGGATATCGGTTGAAGAGAGGTGGTCAGGTTATATCTCACCTTCTTTACATGGATGATCTGAAACTCTTTGCCCCCAACAACTTGCAACTGATGAAGCTACTGAAGGTAACAGAAACTTTCAGTAGCGCCATCAGGATGGAATTTGGTGTGGACAAATGTGCAGTAATGCATGTGAAGCGAGGGGAGATTATGGAATCAGAGGGAACTCAACTCTCGGATTCCATACACCTTAGATCCCTCTCTTCAACAGAGACCTACAAATATTTGGGTATGTCGGAAGCATTAGGCATCAATAATGCTGACATGAAGCAATCGTTGAGGGAGCGCTTCTTTGGCCGCTTGAATAAAGTGCTAAACAGTCTTTTATCAGGTGGCAATAAGGTGCGCGCTTTCAACGGTTGGGTCATGCCGGTGTTGATGTATTCTTTCGGCATACTCAAATGGACCCAGACGGAACTCGACGCCCTGGATAGGAGAGTCCGTTCACTGCTGACTGCAAATCGGATGCATCACCCACGATCGTCGGTGATGAGACTGTATATCCCGCGGAAGTGCGGGGGTCGTGGGTTCTTAAATGCTAAGACCCTGCACAACCGTGAGGTATGCAGTCTCAGGGAATATTTCCTGGAAGCCGACGTGGGGATGCACCGAGATGTGGTCACAGTGGACAAAGGTCTTACCCCGCTCTCCTTGGCTAACGAGAACTGGCGCAAACCTAGAGTACTAGACACTAATGATCGTAGGGAGGTATGGCAGAGCAAGGAGCTTCACGGACGCTATTACCGGGCACTACATGGACCCGATGTCGACTTTTTAGCGTCCGTATCCTGGCTGCGTTTTGGTGACCTTTTTGGGGAAACCGAAGGTTTTGTCTGTGCAATAATGGATGAAGTTATGATGACGAATAACTACCGGAAATACATTGTGAAGGATGGTACGGTTGACATATGTCGGGCATGCCACCGTCCGGGAGAATCGATCCGACACATTATTTCTGGGTGTTCTCGTCTGGCTAACGGCGAATATTTGCATAGACACAACCTCGTTGCCAGGATTATCCACCAGCAACTTGCTTTGAAGTACAACCTTGTGGAATTGGAAGTGCCGTACTATAGGTATGCGCCCGACCCAGTTCTCGAAAATGGCAATATCTCGTTGTATTGGGATCGACCTATCATCACTGACAGGACTATTGTTGCTAATAAGCCTGACATTGTGGTGATAGATCGACCGGAGCGTCGCGCAATAATTGTTGATATAACCGTCCCACATGACGAGAACCTCGTGAAAGCGGAAAAAGATAAACAATTCAAGTATCTTGATCTGGCTCGCGAGGTTGTTGACATGTGGGATGTGAATACGGCAGTTATTGTGCCGATAGTCGTATCTGCCAATGGCTTAATTGCCAAGAGCCTCGACCAACACCTAAGGAGGCTCTCGCTGGGTGGCTGGATCAAGCGCTTGATTCAGAAGGCAGTACTTCTGGACACGGCGCGTATTGTTAGGAGGTTCCTCTCTCAAGAGCCCTGACCACCGGTAGCCCGGACCCTGTTCCCGGTACTGGTGGATTGCTATTTTTTATATTTTTAAATGTTTTTTAAGTCTTTTTTGTAAAAATATTTAAAAATGTAATTTATAAGGTATGAAGATGAATAAAATAATAATAATAATAAAATGTTTATTTGTACATAAAACAACAACACAGAACATAGCATAAGGATATAGCAGGTTGTACAATCGGGATTAAAACTATGTCGATTTTCCAAGCTCCTAAACTAGGTACGCAGACCTGTATCTTAGGAGTCGGAGATTTTGCGGCTTCATTTATTTAATACAACCGTGACATTTTCATTAATTAATAACTAGTTGTTTTAACACAGCAAATTTAGTAAATGAATATGATTTTGTGTATAATGTTGAGTATTTGAGTGGGATGTGTGTATGATGTATAATATGTTGTTTGTGTGTGTGAGAATTACTTCATGGGAGGTTTGGTCTATCAGCTAATTGTCAAAATATTTTCTACTTCGTCATATGTCAAGGGTTGGAGCCATTGACTTAATTTATTCTTAATTTCATGTGAGTTTTGTCTATATAGATTGATAGTCTTATTTATTTTATTATATATGCGTGAGCTTTGGGCAAAAAATTGTCGGCTTGCAAATACATATCGACAGGGGATGGTGTTGCAAATAGGAAAACCTTGGCGTCTTTGGAGTAATTTTTTATCTATAGGTAGACTGGAGTGTCTTCGTAAGATAGAACGAAGAATGTATAATTTCCTCACTGTGAGAACTTTGGCTTCAGAATATAATTTTTCAGTGGGGTGGTCTCTAGATTTGAAGAGCATGACTTTCAGTACCGCTCGTTGTGCACGTTCAACAGAAATCATTGCGGTTTTAAAGGTACCGCCCCACACCGGGATGCAATATGTAATTATAGACTGGCATAGGCTAAGGTATACTAGAGTCAAAGTTTCGGAATTGGCAGAGTGTCGGAGTTCTTTAAAAATGTGTATAAGGCGTCTGATTCTAGTACAGAGTGCTTCTATATGCGCGCACTAGTTAAGGTTTTCGTCAATAATAACTACCAGGTACTTAATATTAGAGACCATGCTAAGAATTATACAGTCACAATTTGCTGATTGATGGGGGCAACATGTATGGGTTTTAATGGTGTTAGATGAAGACGGCGGAGTAACTGAGTGAGGGCGGCAGAACCTGATTAATTTTGTCTTTTCCAAATTCAACGTCAGTAAGTTAGTGGAAAGCCATTTCATGATTAACCGTAATGCGTATTCTGCTCTGTCTTTGACTTGTGCCCAGTTTTTGTCATACACTAGAAGTGCAGTATCGTCTGCATAACAGAAAATTTCACAGTTTGTGATAGAGAGCTTGCACAGATCATTTATATATAGCACGAAAAGTGTCGGTCCTAATATACTACCTTGTGGAATGCCAAAGGTGAGTTTATCATATGAACTAGTGACAGAATCAATGATAACACACTGACTTCTGTCACAAAGATAATCTGTGAATAATTTAAGAGCTACTCCACGCACTCCTAAGCTTTCCATCTTCGATATAAGTCGAGGGGCAGAGACAGTGTCAAACGCTTTAGTTAAGTCCAAGAAGATGCCGTAACAGTTAAGCTTATTATCTAATTTGCTTACCAGACTATTATTAGGATACTGGCACCGTTAGCGCTCACATGAGCGCAATGTGGCGCAAAGTGGCTCGACATTGCCCGATGCAAGAGTGGCGTATCGAGCGTGGCGTGAAGTCAAACGAGCGCAATTTGTGAGTCGCAGAATTTTTGTCCCTTTCACAGAAATTTTGCAACGCGTCTTTTGTTTTGTATGAAAGCGACCGAAATTCTGCGACTCACGACTCGATAATTACGCTCGTTTGGTCTCACCCTAAAATAACTGACTTCACGTCGAGATTTCATGTCTTGAAAGGCTGGGCGGCAGGCAAGGCATAACACGTCGCACTACTCTTTGGTGCGAAAACAAACAGCGGTGCGAAAGCGTGTTGTGGCGTGATGGCTGTGCGAGGCGGGCCGCTAACATCTATGTTGTAGCGCTATAGTTTCTATGATGAAGATCAGTACACGGAGAGTCTAAAGCAACGTGATACGGCGTGATAAATGATAGATGACAAAGAAAATTCACGCTGAAAAATTTATCACTGGTATACGACGGCATAATGACAAAATACGAAATATTACGTAGCTGGCATTGAATGGGAAATTATTTCAAGAAGGGGAAATAACTTTACGATACCTATAAGAGTTAGTCTTTTCATTTGATCCATTATGTTTAACAGTTTGCTAGCTATCTGCCCGTTATTTTCATTTTTATAGAATTATTTGCGCATCCAAACTTTAAAATACATTACTAGATGAATGTAGTTCCATGACTGCAAGATAAAATTATTTATCCAATAATTGTAACTAGCGCTTGCGAGTCTAGAGTCGTCTGTTGAATATAAAGGTATGATTTTTAAATTAATATCTGAGTACAATAACAAATTATAAAGACAAAAGATTTATGTCTATGTTTGTATCTATGTCTGTTTTAAAACATATGTCTAAAAACTTCTATTATAAATATGACACTTTGTCAAGATTCTATAAGGGTTCATAGCTTGTTTGTTACAACTGGAAAAACTACTCCTAGGCTTATTTTAAAAATTCTAGATAAAATTATAATTTATGTCGATATTGTTCTCGTACCAAAAAACACGGTTTAGTCTGTTATTGTTAAATTCACTTCTGATAGATCCGCCAAATCGTATAATTCTTCCTTTATTTTTAATTTTTGTGTTAATGTTAGGTATACTGAATCAAATTGGTTAATTATTAAAATTTAGACTAATCATTACGCTTAAACATTACAATTTTACAAAAAGTATTTTAATCTAGAAATATTGAAATATGAATACATTGAACGCATTTTAAAAATCCCACTGTCGTATGACGTTACAATGGAAATTACTGATATTTGATATCGCCAAGCACTGACTTTCTTTTTTGGTTACAAGCACGCAACAGGTCAATTATATTATTAATTTTATCAAAAAATAGGAACTTGTGAAGAAATAACTATTAACAAGAAAATATTGCTTAATAAAACTAGACCGCCTTATCACCATGCATTTATTTGAATAGAAGAATTAAAATTTTTTAATCGAAATTCATAAAAGAGCATGTTTTAAGTTTTTTTTTTTCTATAACAGAATAACTGAAATGGTGCTAACTTTGTACAAGATGGACGCTAGTCCTCCTGTTCGAGCTGTGTACATGGTGATAGAAAAACTAAAAATTCCGAATGTGAATTATATTGAAACGGATCTTTTAGCTGATGATCATTTAAAGGAAAGTTTTCTGAAGGTAATCCATAGAAATCATACATTATATTAAATAACAAAAACGTTGGAATTGTACATGTGTAAGTACAATTATGTTAAAAGTATTTTAACTTCATAAAAAATGTTATATTTTCAGATTAATCCACAACATACGATACCACATTTGACTGATGGAAACTTTAATCTTTGGGATAGGTGATTTTTATTTATTTTGATACTCTATCCAATACTTAAACTAAAACAATATGGTAACACCGGCAACAAAAAGTGCATTATACGAGTATCAAATCACATTGATATTCTCTGTATATGTTTCCTAGCATCATCTTTTACGAGCACACCGCTATCGCGAGACGGAGTGGGAATAGCGATGGGCCGAGTTGACGTTTTGGTAACTCGAGTTGCTCGAGTTGACTCGTTAACCAACTCGAGCTGCAACTCGAGTTGACTCGACTCGGCCTGCCCGCGTGTTCGCGTCGTCCGTCCGAGTCAGTAAACGCTCAACTCGGAGCATTGTTCCGCGAGTTGCGAGTTTGTTACGTTCACTGTTCATCATGTCGAGTCCGACGGGCTGTGTGACGTCGAGTCAATGATAGTTCCGTTACCGTTCCAAAATCAGACGTCACAAAACGAACTACTTTTATACTGCAAAAGAATGTTAACATTTTTACCTAGTAAATAATAAGAAACTAAAGAACTTCCACGCAACATTTTTTTTCACTTCCATTAGCCATTCTAAACTTATTAAAGTTATCAAAACAAACAACAATTATACTAATAAAACTGCAACAAAACAATAAACAACGTAATAATAACAAAAAAGTAAACAAAACAAATTAGCGAGTTGGCTTTCTAACTCAAAAAGAGATCACAAAGAGATTTAAAGAATTGCTCGTTTATATTTTAATGTCCTTGTCGTCTGATATGAAACCACCAACGAGAACTATCTCTTTCACTCTCGTCTCGCACGTTCAGTCGTTCGGACTGACTCGGACTCGCTTGACTAATCGCCGCACGCGCGCGCTCTTCGGGTCAACTCGAGTTGCAGATATATTGACTCGGGCTGACTCGCTCACGGTCTAACTCGAGTTACTCAAGTTGGATAACTCGAGTTGCCCATCGCTAAGTGGGAAGCGGTCGCCTCCTTCTGCGAAGCAATCATGCTCGCGAAGAAGGAGGCGGGCCGCGTGTGAGAGAGGACAGCTTCCTCTCTCCGCCCCAGCAGCAGTGGTAGACTCCCACGGCGACGGACGCGCTAGAAGACCGGCCACCGTAGGCGCGGGCATGCGGGCGGCGAGTTATGGGCAACTCGCCCTCGACCATGGACCATGCCCGAATCGACTGCGCGTTGTGTTCTATGCACGCATCGAAGAAAGTCAGCAAGATGACGGCCAAAGCCTGACGGGGTCGTGTTATCTCATTACCGTGATCCCGGAACGTAAAGGGCTATCGAAGGACACCGTGGATTTAAGTCAGTACGAGTCTGACTGTCCCTCCCGCTCTGCTCTGAAAGGCCAACACTACAAGCTTTATTCTTCCATTCTTCCGAGTGACCGTCATGACATCGCACTTCCATTTTCTTTCATCTCTTTCTAAGCATCGATCTGCATTCTTTTTTGCTGCTATCTGTACATTTGTAATAGAATATTATTAAAAGATAAACGTAATTGCTTACGTGGAAAATAATGTAAAAATAATTTATTTTCAGTCACGCTATCATAACTTATTTGGTGAACAAGTATGGCAAGAATTTTTCTTCGCTATACCCAATCGATCCGGAAAAGAGGGCCCTCATCGATATGAAACTGCACTTCGACAGTGGTATCCTGTACCCCGCTCTGAGAGAAAACGATGTAAATATTTGACTACTACTTAATTTTCAAGAATTGCGGGTGGCCAACCAAAAAGGGCATTTAGCTCGGTACGGGAACAGTTTTCAACCCAAAAAGGATTGAAAAATCCGTTAGCTGCCCTTTGCATTTGAAAGCACCAGTTTCGACACATTTCTGTGCCCCGACGGTAGCGAGTGGTCATGATGGTTGATTCATTTGAATGTAGATATTTTACAGTCGTCACTGGTAGACATCAGTTTTAAAATCAAATTGGGTTTGTCATTGTTGTTATGGTCCACTCATACCTCGAAACCAAGGAGTCTAGGTATGTCTGATTATTTTAAGACCTTAATATAGGTATGTTTTTTTTTTATAACTGGTAGTCAAGAAACCTGAATTCTTCCCAGTATTTCGCCATTTTCACATTATCGACCCATTCCACATTATTATTAACATTCCATAAATAAAACTTTGACGCATGATAACTACTCGGACCACACTCACTTTTTATCAGCAGTTAACACAATAATAATAAATGTGTGAGCAACTGCATAATATATTTTCCATTTATTTGGAGCACAAAACTGATATCTAATCAATGTTTATTTCTCGTTAATGTGTGTCGTACCATTCATTACAAACTTTATTATTATAAAACGAATAATATGTCGTTTAGTCTTTTATACCCGAGTTTTATTTTTGGTGAAGAATCGACGTTAAGAGAGAAAAATCATTTTTTGTGTCTGATGAAAATAGTGTAAAAGTAAAATCGCAATATTGAAAGATGCATTATTATCCATTTTCTCTATTGTTTATGCCGCACTGCAATTAAATCTAACTGTTAAGCGGTCAATAGTTGGTGGGAGGTCAGCAATTGGGTACTTTACCCTATATTGGCATTCATTGAAACTAGACCCAGACTAGGCTGGGACTGCATTTCCTTTCTGACTCTACTTAAATACATAGGCACAGGGACAAATGGATTGTGACAAGTTTCATGTTTCCCATCTAAAAGTCAGTAATACAAAGTGAAAAACTGTACAAAAGTGTAATAAATGGTACCTTACTTAAGGTATTTTTGCTGATTTTTTTATTAATAAACTGGCGAATATGTTTATTTGTAAAGGGTCAGGACCCATTCGTACCCTAAGATTCGCACCCTGTGCCCGTTCGTACCCTGGAACTTTTGAGGGGCCCATTCGTCCCCTGAAGAATATTTATTTTTATTCATTCTTCTAATATAAGTACATGTATATGTGTATACTGCAGCTTGGTAGTCCTGGTACAGTCGCGCAGAAAAGGTCAAAATTAAAAATATAGTAATTCGGTGGATACCATGTTTATTTTAAATAAGATTAAGTTTAATAAAATGCTTCTAGGCTCTAGGCATCGCGGGCATGCGGGCGGCGAGTAAAGGGCAACTCGCTGCCCGACCATGGACCATGCCCGGGTCGACGGCGCGTTGTGGTCCACGTGCGCCTCAAAGAGCGTCAGCATAATGACGAGGCCCCCTCTCAGAGGGCTAAAGCCTGCCGGAGTCGCGGGACTTATACCATCACCGTAACCCCGGAACATAAAGGGTTATTGAAGGACACCGTGGATTTTAGTCAGTACAAGTCTGACAGTCCCTCCCGCCCTGCCCGGGGTGGGAGGACTCATTTGATGATTTTACCACGAAAAAATAAAAAAGAAAAGGCTCTAGGCATTAAAGTGAGTCTTCAAAAAAATTAATCAACTTTTGGTTTCTTGTACATTTTTAAATATTTAGCAAAATATATGATAACTTCTACTTTATGTAGTAAAATAAAACTGTGTAAGTATTTAAAAAAAAATCCCAGTAATAACTGAATTTTAGATTAATTTACATCCAGTGTACAAACAAATAACCAAATATCACCAATATAACAAAAATAACAATTAATTGTTAGTACTTCGTACAGTCAATGAATATAAAAAGTAAAACCAGTCTTTATCAACTATGTAAAACCAAAATTTTTACTAACAATAAATACAAGTCTTTTACAAAAATCAGCCTTGATTGACCATTATATAAATCAACATTAAATATACAATATGCAAAAAATATAGAACACATATCAACGGTAAATAATCACTTCTTATTTTTTTGTATGTTTACCAACTACATACATGCAAAATCATAATAACTTAAATCTAAAAAAAATATTTCGTAGAGAATTCTACATCGTAAGCCTATCGACAGGTTATATTATTATCATGACGGATTATCATTCATCATAGCTCTTTTTTTAATGATCTGTTATGATTTATTAAATTAATTCCGTTAATAAACTGTTCACAAGTGTACTATGTTAACCGTTTCTTATGTAAAATATAGCTAATTTTATCTCAGGGGACCAATAGGCACCTGAATAGGTGCCGAATCTTTAACTTATATTGTATTTATATTAGAGGGGACGAATGGGTACTTTAAAAATAATATTTTTTATTGAAATATTAATTGGTCCCCTACCAGGAGACCAATGGGCCCTTAAATAGGGGCCGAATCCACAACTTTATGCTGGGGGACGAATTTTAGGGTACGAATGGGCCCTGACCCTTTGTAAAGCTATTGGGCAGAAAATCGTCTAGGTGCGGCAATCGTGTTCATTTTGGAGGAAAAGAAAATTTCAGTTCTGATAACGGCTTAAAATCGACTTAGGAAGGGTTCATATCTGACGAAACATCCATCCCGTATCATGGGCCGTGGAACGCCGAAACATACAAATGTATAAAAAAACAATTGACCGTTCACACTAAACCGATGAAACGCTCAGCGGATATTCCGTCAGGTATGAGCCCTTCCCTTCCTTAAGGCATTATTAGGTTTCCCATAATGTGGAAAGCACTGCCTGCTTCTGAATTCCCGAACGCAAACATTACCTCAAAGTGAGAGTGAACTTTTTCTGGATAAGCTCGCTCCATAGTAGAGTATAATCAAGAGCAAAGCCCAATCAAATTTTAAATCTAAGAGAAAACTTCAAACAGATTATTTTACTGATTTTTAATTCTAGGAGCCCATATTCTTCGGAACCGCCACATCTTTAAAACCCGAAGGTGTAGCCAAGATCAAGTCAGCGTATGATTTCACGGAGAAGTTTCTGACGGGGACGCAGTGGCTGGTTGGAGACGAGCTGACCTTGGCAGACATCAGTTGTGTGGCGACAGTCAGCACGCTTAATGAATTGCTGCCCATCGATGAGAAACTGTTAGTATTAATCAGGTTTCTACACATACTATTGAATACAGTAGTGAAACAGTGTCACATATTACCAGTGTTACAACAGAGATATAGCTACCTTTTTTATCGTGGTAAAATCATCAAATGAGGCCTCCCACCCCGGGCAGGGCGGCAGGGACTGTCAGACTTGTACTGACTAAAATCCACGGTGTCCTTCAATAGCCCTTTATGTTCCGGGGTCACGGTGGTGGTATAGGTCCCGCGACCCCGGCAGGCCTTAGCCCTCCGAGAGAGGGCCTCGTCATTATGCTGACGCTCTTTGAGGCGCGCGTGGAACACGACGCGCCGTCGACCCGGGTATGTTTCATGGTCAGACAGCGAGTTGCCCTTTACTAGCCGCCCGCATTTCCGCGCCTACGGTGGCCGGAGATCGTCTTGCGACGTCCGACGCAGTGGGCGTCCATGGACATTGTCCTCTCTTTCACGCGGCCCGCCTCCTCCTTCGGAGATATAGGGACCTACTAACAGTATGCGAAGTAGTGCGGCTTTCTGAATCAGATCTTTAATTCAATTGTATAACTAGAGCTTCCTCTAGTGTTAGTTGATAATCTTAAGAATGATCGCTTACTTGAAATCCTATTATGTCATCACTTTTGAATGAATGAAAAAAAATCAGCTTATGCTAGTATTATAAACTTGGTGTGTGTATATTTAATCTACTTATAGCTACGCAGCTTTATTAAAAATAAATAAACGTAAACAAGGACAAATGGTCTCTCCTGAATTAGTCTCAGTACTCACGCACAATAAAATATTACCTACATTAACTTTTTGTGAAATTTCAGGTATCCCAACATAATTGGTTGGATCAAACGCTGTTCTAAGTTCGAGTTCTATGAAAAAGGGAACCAGCCTGGACTTTTGGAATTCCGGCGTCTATTAAAAGAATTTCTGGCACGCTGAATTATGTAACAAAATTAAATTTGATAAAAAAATCAAATTAAACAACTTTGCAATAACAATATTTCTATGTGGTATTATTAGTATGAGGAACGGGACGAATGAGCAACAGAATAGTATGAAAAACAGGGAGTATATAAGAAACAGGGAAAAGGAGTAAGTTTTGTCAAATTTTGTTATTATTCGTTGCAAACACTTTTTTTTACGTATTTAACTCCCGAAAAAGCAAATAAATTGTGATATTCGCTTTTCCGGGAGTTAAGCAAGGTTATTGATTTTAGTTCTTCATTGGCTTAATTCAAATCACATTATGCTAAATTTTAATATAAAAATATTTTATTCACTAGCAATTTAATCATTACAGTCTCACACGAGAATTATCTGAATAGTTATTAAAAGAACTGGAATTTAATTCTTAATAATAATGGCTTTCTAAAACATCTGACACTTTCTCACAAACCTTTTGACATGCCTGCCGTATAATTACTTTAATGAAGTAATTTCCTATGACCTAATTATGTGTTGCAACGCTTAAATTATTACCAGCATAATTCAAGCAACAATAAATAAATGATCAAATAGAAGACTGAATGGAGTCTTTAATGTATTAATTTAGAAAACAGCGCAGTTTTAAAACAAACTTTGGTATCGCTTTCCATTCTTTCAATTATTCAACAGGGTATTTCTTTTAAATGCCATGTTTCTAGCATTTGGCCTTGCACTGGCGATTACTGTCAGTAGGACTGATGATAATGTATGCAATACGGTGTGGCGTGTACTCAAATATGATGGGTGAGAGGACTTTGGATGCGGCAAAATTATTGTACCTATTAAGGTGTGTCCAAACACGGCGTGCAAGGTGCGCGGCAGCTACGCGCGGCATTCGCGGGATACAAATTTGCCGCGCGGGTAGTTTAGACCTTTTGCGCGGCAGTGCTGCGCGGCATGTCCGAGACACGCGTGCGGTGCGACCACTGTTGTCGCAGAGCTCGCGCGTGTTATCTATTATATTTCATGTTGTTCGCAAATAAAATTTGATTCCCTTTTGATTGAATTAGACCCAGTTTAAAATAATTTAATGATTGATAAGATAGTTTTTAAATGAATTGAATTACGCGTTTCATACATGTTGGATAATTCGAGAGCAACTTGAAAATTTGTTTTTTTTTTGTTCAGATATCTTAACGATCATGGTGTCAAATGAAAGATCTAGGTCTAAAATCATTTTATCAGTTTGAATCATGTAAATCGGTTCACGCCTTTAAGAGATAATTAAGAATTAGTATAGTGGAACCTACTGTAATAAAATGTAATAAGATTAAACTTACCACAACCAGTGACATAACTTGTTTTTTCTCTGTTTCTCTCCCTTCTATAAGAACTCAAAAGACTTTTCATTTTCAATTTTTAAGCTGCTTTTGGTTGTCCGATTTTTTTTGCTATTTCATCCCATATTATCTTCCCTCACGTTATTATTGTGATATTCTTTACGTCTAGTATCCCATAATGGACTATGGGAGCCATATATTTCAATAAGACGAATTGCTGTTTCGTTATCCATTTTACTTGATAAAATACGTTCGTGAACATAACCATGTGCGAACCAACACTAACACCGTTCGCGGCAGGGTGCTCGCGCGGCAGGTAGCTCGCGGCTGCCGCGCGTGGCCGTCGTCCAATGAAAGCGCGGCGGGCCGCGCGCGGCAGCCGCGCTCGAATGCCGCTCGATATTTGGACACACCTTTAGCAGATGTCCGCGGTTTCACCCGCTGCTCGGGTCCTATTGTTCGAAGCGTGAAGTTATGTTATGCCTATATCCTTCCTCGATAAATAGAATATCCATCAAACAAAGTTTTGTTTTCAAATCCAGTAGTACCTGAGATTAGCGACTTTACTTACTGGATTTTGTCAGCTCCGCACGCTCATACCACGGGGTAGGTCCGGCGCTCAAGCCTATGTCACTCCGTGACAATTTAGTATTCTAGTGGCAAAAGACTAAAGTTATTTAGTTTTAAATTAGTGTTATTTCGCTGCCCTGTGTGTGAGTGTTTAAAACTGTAACATGCCAACACATAAAATGAACAAACAAATATAAACAGCAGCTGTACAATCTTACGTTAATATATTTACCTATTTTCCCACGTTTTTTAGTACCTCACATGTAAATTAGAAGGCGTTGTTAGATTTTCTTAATCGCACTATGATTTCGTTACCATGAATAGTATTATGTATATTACAAAATTTTCATTCAGTAGGTATATAAGCAAACAAACAAAATCACTTTTACATTATTTAAATTGTTCTATCATCGTTAAAATTTTAAATTTATAGGGAATTTAAATAAAAATTAACTTCTTTATTCAGTTAGGAAATAAACTGCCGCATCTAAACTTGCTTAGTTCGGTATAACGGTATACGTCTCATGCGATCCGGCTGCATTGACCTCGATGTTGGCATTTCATTCGACAACTTTATACGATAAGGTTGTGGAAGTGACCAAATTGACTAGTTCTTGGACAGGAGCGTTTGGGACTAAGGTATTTTTTTATTTCTTTTAATTGTGTACAAGTAATTTCGGTATTGACTGGCCTGTTGGTCTAGTGGTTAGCTTGGGTCTAGATGGCGTTGTGTGATAGTTGTGAAACATATTATATTATTATTATTGATTGCATTTCTTGTGTAACAATCGAGATATTTTTTGAATAGTAAAAAGTTACTTAATATCCAATTCGATAGTTTCGATGTGTGAGTAAAAAACTTCTGTCAGTAAGACAGTCTTTTAAACGTTCCCCCACTATGAATTTCCATTTATCGTGGGTGCGTTTACAAACATAGAAACTCACAATCACATACACAAACACCCAGACCCGGAACAATTAGGTACTAGTAGGTCATACTAATATTTTTTCCGTGCGGGGATCGAACTCGCGGCACACAGAGCAGCAGTCCAATCGCTCAGCCACTGCACTAACTGTGCCATCAACATTATTTTATTGAAATAGATCAATACTATCACAAGAATATGAATAAAAATAAATGTTCATCATCGAAATGTTGTGATGATAGTTCTCAAGTACAAATCCTTATGGCTCGTTAATTTTTCAACACCCCAAATGCACCCAGTTCTATTCTTTGTCCTGGTAATAAGCTAGATTATGCCCGAATGTTCATAGTATGCATATTTGTCGATCTTTCACAATTTTTGACTATCATGTCGGTAAAAGTAATATTAGCTTAGAACATGCATTCTAGCGCAGTGGGTCAGTGGCCAAGCTTCACGAAGTTCACGAAGTGAAGAGCGGTAAATCTGATGTCAAATAATACTATTTCTTTCTACAATACCGAACGAGTTAACGACTAATAAATAATAATAATAAATATTCCAGAAATATCACACAACGCCATCTAGTCCCAAGCTAAGCAGAGCTTGTGTTATGGGTACTAAACAACTGATAAACATACTTAAAAGATAAATTACACCCAGACACAGAACAAAAATGATCACGCTCATCACACAAACATTTGTCCTGGGTGGGAATCGAACCCACGAACCCCGGCATAGCAGTCAGGGTCACTAACCACTAGACCAACAGGCCAGTCAAAGACTTCGCAATTATCCTGACAGATAACTACCCCGTTGATCGTTTTGTTTTTGAAGGCGGTAACATTTTTTTGAAAAAGTTTTTTATTAAACTCTTTTTAATTTAGATATTCCTTGTTAATCCGGATATTATATTAAACTGGTCTTGTGTTGAGATCGTGTAGCTCAAACTTCCTGCAGCATAGAGCGTATTGATTGAAAACGACGAAGCATCCGTTCCGCTTATATTAGTGGTAACATCCGCACACTTACCAAATTATACACAGAAACTATGTTTTCCTTGAGGCCAATAAAGTTTTTTTTTTCAGAATTAATTAAAAATGGTGCTGACAATTTATAAAATAGACGCGAGTCCCCCAGTCCGTGTTCATGGCTATTCAGGCCCTTAACATTCCTGATGTGGAGTATGTAGATGTAAATTTGATGGAAGGAGAACATCTAACTGAAGAATATTTGAAGGTAATTTACTTAAACCTACCATGTTAGAGAACACGCCTTTTCACACACAGATTCACTTCCTCAAAAAATACTTTTTCATTTCATCATTTGCCCTATTGTTTTACGTGGTAAAATCATCCTATGAGTCAGGACTCATAGGATGATTTTGACAGTTGTTGTTGTTGAGTCTGACAGTAACTCCCGTCCCGCCCCAGGCCCAGGGGCCTGGGGTGGGACGGGAGTTACTGTCAGACTTGTACTGACTAAAATCCCCAGTGATCCTTCAATAGTCCCTTACGTACCAGGGCCACGGTTACATCATTTGCCCTTAGCTGCACTTTGAATCTGTTCGATATACCGTTAAATATTGAAGCCATCTTTTTTTAAAACAGTCTCTAGTTAGATTAACATGGTCGCGGGACTGATACCATGACCGTGATCCCGGAACATAAAAAAGGGGTATTGAAGGACACCGTGGATTTTAATTTACAAGTCTGACAGACCCTCACGTCCTGCCCGGGGTGGGAGGACTCAGTTGATGATTTTACCGCGATAAAAAAAAAGTTAGATTAACATAAGTGCTACGTGCGCGTGCTACACGCAGTTGTTGAAAGAAAGAGTTCGTTTCACTGTTCTGATTCATCACTACTAATTTCCTGAATCTATTCTATGGGTTGGTTTGAAACTTCAATCTTGCCGCTGTAGAATAATCCTACAACAGATCTAGCTCATGACCGTAAATCATGTAGATAGAAACAAAAAAAGAAATTTCAAATACAATTTTTTGTTGCTCTCACTTTTTTATTGTCTTTTCACGTTCAGTAGATATATTTGTCTCTTCAATACGCAGATTGAAGCGACAAATATACATTATAAAAACAAACTTAAATTATAAATGATTATATTTTTAGTTTTGCTGTAATTACAAGTCACGATTATGAAAAATGAAAATTTTTAATGAAAAATTACATATGAAACTTTTTGACAGGTAAATCCCCAGCATACTGTACCGACGCTGAAAGATGACGATTTCTACATTTGGGACAGGTAAGACGATAAATAAATGTATTGACTAGTTTAATAATAGAGCGTATAATAATGTGTGGCTGAAGAAACAATTATGCAAAATATATAAACATTGGAGCAAAATAAAAACCTGGATAATACTCGTAGCGTAAAACCAAATTTAATGATATTTGATCTTGAACAACTTTTAAGAGGCAGATGCAAAAATTTACAAAATTTCAGATAACTTTAAAAACGAAAGTGGATACAACTTTTTGCGCTAATTTGACTGTTTTAATTATGAAAAACCCAACAGCACTTTTGGCAAACCCGGCAATCCCAATCTCAGAAACCGTGCTACGCCGTGCTAACCGCGTACGAGGCAAACAGTGTTGACAAACACTCGATAACCGAAATTTAAATATTTGTGTTTATTAGGATATTTATTTTTCCTTTTCAGTCACGCGATTGCCACGTACTTGGTGACACGATATGGAGAGAATGATTCTCTATACCCAATCGATCCAAAGAAGAGAGCGATCATTGATCAACGCCTTCATTTCGACAGTGGAATACTGTTCCCGACCTTACGTGGGACTGTTGTAAGTCATCAACATCTGCCTAGCCTTTTTCCAACAATTTAGGATCGGTTTCCAGTCGAACCAGATGCAGCTGAATATCAGTATTTTACATGGAGAAACTTCCCATTGGTCCTCCACAACCCTATGCAACCTTATAGCAAAGACGTCGACACCCCTAGAGATCAAATGTAGCTAGCGGCAAAGCGACCAAACTGCGGGCAATTGACTTTTTTACTCTGCCTAATAGTAACGACTGTCAAAGATCTACAAATGATAGCCGGGACCAACGGGGCTTTACGTGCTCTTCTCTATTTGGTATAGACAGTAAAGAAGAAGTTCGCTTGCTATCCTGCATTCAGCCAGATTTACACTATAAAATCTTGAACTAAACATTGTATTTTTCAGGAACCAGTATTCTTCTGGGGAGAGAAATCGTTCAGTTCTGATAACCTGGCTAAAATTAAGAGAGCATATGAGTTCACGGAGAAGTTCTTGTCATCACCGTGGTTAGCTGGTGATGAAATTACTTTGGCAGACATTTGCTGTGTTTCTACTATAAGCTCTATGAATGTGGTTATACCTATTGATGAAAATGAGTGAGTACATGCATGAACAATTTTCTAACTCATTGAAATTAACATCATACGACATGTTAAGTGTTCAGGTGTACTGATTTGATTTCTGAATTTGATGTAAGAAAATTATAAGCCGTATAGTCACCCGGCGCGTTTACCCATGTCTGTCAAGCATGAGGCTTTCCCACTATGATTTTTATAACGCACGCGCAGGACCCTGCTGTCATTAATTTTGTACCTTTTGCCAACTTCACGAATGACACCAAATTATTCGAGAATTATTTTCTTACTATTCATGCCATTAAGAATGTGCCAATTTAAATTTATTTTTCAGATTCCCGAATCTTGCAGACTGGCTTGACCGTTGCACCCAACAAGAGTTCTACAAGAAAGGAAACGAATCTGGTCTGCAAGCATTCCGTGGACTAGTCAAATTGAAGTTGGGCTAGACCATAAAATACCAGCGCACTTTTATCTGGGGAAAGAAAGCTTGCACTATGCAATTTTATTATAAAGGATATCACTATTTTGATTAATCTTTCAAATTTAGTATTTATATACCTGGATCTAGGTACTCGTTAAACAGTTCGACCTCTAGAGCGGGGAATTTTTCTCGAAAAGTGCTCGCGGGCATGTCTGCAGATATAACTGGTAGGCCTCATTATAGTACTATATGTTTGTGCAATGTTTTTGTAGTCCTACACTGGGACTATCGCAGTCAGTGTGACAGAGTAGCCCTATACTTGTCCAAGTGGTTTCAAATTTGTCTATGGGGTACATCACCGTGAATGTTCATCCGTGGTGCTAGGCAACTGGGGTTCTCCCATTTGTAATGTCACGTAGTGCCTATTAGCCTTGTTTTGTTCAGTCTCCAGCTCGATATGGAGGGAAGTGGAAACTACGTGTTATTCCTACTCCTCCAATATTCTTTTCTGATTCATTTCGTTGCAAGATCTAAGACAGGTAAATTCATTCTTCGGGACACGTCGAGCTTCATTGTCTCAGAGCTTTTCTGGTGGTTTCCACTGTTGATTCTGGTTTTCAGGAGTTGCAGTGGTTTGGAAATAGCGTTGTGGGTTTATTCATGGCGGGTCACCTGTTCTCAAACTCGAGAGCGACAGCGACAAATACAAATATTTTATTTATGATTTATTATATCGAATAGTGTAAAGTTAATGTTCAATTAAACAGAAGCTGGTAGGTTGACCTGCTAGTATTTGAACAAACTTTTTTTAATTATTAATGTATTTGTGTTTGGAGTATTGAACAAAATAGTTTGTTTCTCCTGACGCATACAATTTTTGTCTAGTTCTATGTTACGTTAATTATTATTTTAAGTATTTAGGTTTATAATAATTATGTAATCATAATTCTTAGCACTATGAAATATTTTTTTGTCGTACAAATAGAATTTGCTAGAGTTCCATTCGCCTGTGATACAGGTTTATCCTAGTACAGGCATACTTTGTGAGATCTTTATGTTAAAATTAAGATTAATTTTGTATTTTACCTTTAATTCTGAATAAAGATAATTTATTTATTATAACTTTGGAGTAGGTACTGAAATAAAATGTGTTTTATTTAAAGTTAAATTATTGGGAATACTTTTTAGCCGAGTATAAAAAATATCAATGTTTAAGGAAGATAAAAAACAAAGAGTACATGAACTCTTAATTACGAAATGGCAGATTCATTACCAAAATTTAATTATGGGAATGAACCCGAAGCTGGTTTAGTTTATGAGCTTATATTAAGAAAAAAATGGGAAAGACTAAACCAGGTCGCCAGTTGAGACAGAGATAACACCCTGTGTGTGTAATTGCGGCACTAACAAGCCCGTACAAACTTCCCGCGGGAATGCCCGTCTAGAGAATTCCCCGCGAATGTGGTTTTATTTATTGTAACGACACCAGTACATCCATGATTCATCTGCCTCAATCTATCAAACTTTTATAGATTTCCATGTTTGTTCACAAGGTGTTGTTAGTCTTGCTTTCAATGCATTTCTTATGTATTCTCACATTACACGCTAATTAGTAGGCGGCCTAAAGTCGTATCAGTATTTCATGAGAATTGACACACTTCTGTTGCCCAGACATTTTTCTTCCCATACAATGAAAAATGGTCCTTACATGAAAATTAATCAAATGACATCATAAATAAAAAATAAATTAAAAATTTAAAAAACCCCCGACGCAAAAACCAAGTTCCCTTTAAAAAGTAAAAAATAATAAAAATACGTCGCGTTGGGGGACTGCTCGAAAGGACTTATTCGTCAACTCGCCTGCAATTAACTCGCTCGCTCGGGCGAGTTGGCACCTTCCGATTTTACCTATTTTTGTTGTCGTCAACTCGCAACTGACCGAAAAATGGTACAGTCATCTATAAAAGTGTTATAATACATTAATATAGAAACCTACTTTATAGTATGAGGCGCTGTAAGATTTGAGTATGAATATTTGCAAACGTACCTACGATATAGGAGAAATCCCAAGCGTGGGGCAAAGACACCTTGTCAACTATCTGGTATTTTATATTAATTGTATTTTTGTAAAAACAGTGTAAAATACCTGTATACTATGAAGTACCTTTATTTAATGATTTAAATACCACCTTTTCGTGCAAGCCTAGTACTTTTGTGATAAATAGATTTTGCCCAAAACTTGTATGTTGAGACAGAACTGTTAAAATGAAAAATACCACCTTGATTTTATGCAGTCCTAGTACATTTTTGGGTATTTAGTATTCGCCAAAAGAATTTTTATTTTTGAAGACCGTTCGTTGTGCGGCATGAAAACCTTCAGCATGATTCTGTTCTCCTAGTACTTTTTGTTCTAATTCCTCATTTAATTTCGGCACCAAAACCTTCTTCATGATCCTGTTCTCCTGGTACTTTTTGATTAGATTTCACATTGAATTCTAACTTATGAGAAAAATCATTATTACATAAGTCTTTGTGCTTTTATTATATTAATGATCTCAAATCCGCCCCTAAGACGACCCACTGGCCCTCAATTAACCTACTTTACACGTTTAGTGTCATAAAAGTGTGAAGAAGGTTTAATTAAATTAAATGTTAAATTTATAGAAACACTTTTGTAGACGACTGTAAATACGTCAAATTTTCGCTTAGTTGCGAGTTGACGACAACAAAAATAGGTAAAATCGGAAGGTGCCAACTCGCCCGAGCGAGCGAGTTAATTGCAGGCGAGTTGACGAATAAGTCCTCGAAAGTATTCATCATCTCCTGTTTTTTTGCAGTCCCCCAACGCGACGTATTTTTATTATTTTTTACTTTTTAAAGGGAACTTGGTTTTTGCGTCGGGGGTTTTTTAAATTTTTAATTTATTTTTTATTTTATACTTTTTATAGATACATACTTATATTTTTTTTTGGTGCTAAGGGTACTCTCGATTAAGTCATCAATATTCCCTTTCAGTACGCTTTCATTTGATACCCAACTCGAGTATATTTGCAGACCCTCGGTTACCTTTCCCCACTTTCATCCCCATAACTTCTAAACGGCTCAACCGATTTTCATCAAACATGTCTAAGAACACTCGCAGGTAAGTCACCTTTCATACAAAAAAAAACTAAATTGAAATCGCTTCATCCGTTCGGGCTCTATGATGCCACAGACAGACAGACAGACAGACAGACAGACACGTCAAACTTATAACACCCCTCTTTTTCCATCGGGGGTTAAAAAATGGTATTTTTTCGCTCATACAATTTGTATCAAAAAATATTTTTCTAAAATTGACCAACTTCCGCCGTCCCGATTTTTTTCTTCCAATACAATGAAATGATCCTTATATGAAACAGAGTCGACGGCATAAAGTTTTTTTTATTTCTTTCACTCATTTTTGTGGACAACTCACACTTGACCAAAAAAATAATAAAACATCAAAAAAGAGCTAAAGGTTCATAAGATAGTTTCCCGTATCTCTTATGGATAAGGATTTCTCCCTTTTGGCCAATTTAAAAGAAACATCCTGTATTTCCAAAAAAATGTTTTGAACAAGTTTTGCCGAGTTTTATGGTAATTATTGAAAATGATATGGTTTCCCTACGACTAATAATGCAATTTGGCGTATTTTTCATTGTTGTTTATTTTAGATATTTTTTGTGTGGTGTCTGGGCATTTCCCTTTCTTGCCTTTACTTCAAGCTCATCGATAAATGAACGCCAGATCAACAGAACCGTACAACTTTTTTGCAGTTACATTACAAGCAGATTTCTCAGCTGCAAGACAATAACGAACGACCAACGTTTGGAGTGCAAAATTAATTAAGTTTCTTTCTTGCAGCACTATTCATTTTCTTTTAAAGAAAACTTTAATCTTTACCAGGGAGATAACTTATCTGCTCTGTTCTCTAATTGCAAACGTTGCAATTATTTTAAAGGAAGTTTTTTTTTAGCGCAAGTTCTTTCAATTTGACGATTGGTTTTGTAGGAAGCTCGAAATGTTCTTTGGTTATAGAATCGTTTTGAAAAATGAGTAGTCGTTGGGAATATTACTTGCGATATTATTTATTTCGTTTACTGGCAAAGTAAGTTTAGACTTGTTTTTTTGTTTGGTAAAATTATCAAATGAGTTCTCCTGCCCAGGGCGGGACGAGAAGAACTATCAGACTTGTAATTACTAAAATCCACAATGATCCCTCAATAGCCCTATATGCACCAGGGCCGCGGTTACCAGGTGAGATAGTCCCACGACCCCGGCAGGCTTTGGCCCTCTTAGTCCGTCAGATTGCTGACGGCTCCTTGAGGCGCGCGTGGAACACAACGAGCCGTCAAGTAAGTCTATACTTAGGATCTATAAACAAACCAGAGGTCACAGCATGAATTTTACGTATTTGGCCGATATTTGGCCGTATAGCGTATTTGAAGCTTTACTATATAAATTGTATAAAAAATGAAAAAGCGCCTCTAGTGTACGGATGAGGAGCTAATATTATTTACCAAATTAAAGTCAAATCTTCGTTTAACGAGCGTTAACTTGTAATGTAACGTTAAAGATTCGAACATTTCATCAGTGAGTGAAGACAATCGAACATCACAATGCGCACCTTGATAAAATCTTGATATGTTTTCAGCTTTTGCTCTGCGTGTTAACGAACTCAGACTAGGCCATAATAATATACCAACAATTACAGTTACAAAGCAAGATGGCATACTGGAAAGACCTTAGTACCAATGATAAATATTCTGACAAGTACTCTTGAAGCCCTAAATGATCGGCCAAAGAAGTAGAACGGAAAACTGGAGATGGGAACAACAAGCTGGAGAGATATGGGGTCACCGGAGCTTGGTACTCCTGGTTTGGAAGAGGAAACCAGAATTGAGGGGAGAAACAAAATGTTCTTTGGAAAGAATTAAGTACAATCTATACATTACACAAACATGTGCTGTTGACAATTAGGTACATCCTTATTTTGTCTTCTTCATGCATGCATCTTCTTTTATTTGTGTCACTAAAAGATTATTCCCTATCTAAATGTACGCGAATGCTCGTCAGTCAGGGAGGTATTATTGTAATGTAATGCTCAAAATGAAATCTACACACATTATAATGTTACATTACACGCGAATGCAGTGAGGGAGCGTCTTAACGTTCAAAAAACGTAAAATTCGTGATAAGGCCTCAAAACTTCATAGACAGCAGTAACGCTTCGGTCACTAAACCAAAGAGAATCACTAATAGTCGTATATTTCAATATTTATCACTATTTCATACCAATTGGACCAAATATCCGCTTCAGTCCAGTAACACAAAGGCCGGGGGCGATGGATATCTTGCAAAGGATCCTATTTCCGCCTTCATGCTTTTAACTACATCAATAATTCAATGAACCTGATGTTAGATGCGATACGAATATTTATAGCATCTCAGGGAGCCTTATTTTCTACTGAAGAAAATGTGGAAATAGTGTACGCCAGCATATTTTTACTCCTCATTTTATCTATTTTTTTTTTTGTTTTTTGGTTTTATACTGGAGCCATGTCTGATCTACAAGAGTATAACTTATATTAAAAATGCAAAAGTTACCATGTATGGATTGATTTCGGATATAGTCTGAAATAATTCATGCATATAATGTATACAGAGCGTCCCACGCCTATGCCACATACATGGAGGGAAAGAGTACCTAGGTACCTGGAATATTGTAGATGGCACATTTTACTGGAAAAATACATTATTTTGATTTTAAAAACAATTTGAACTGCATTCATAGTTTTTTAAATAATTACATGGTTGAACCAGGAATCGAACCCGTTACACGAGAAAAACAAAAACTTGTTGTTTTATTATACCGATCGAAAAAACGCTTCGTCATAAGAATTATTTTGTTCTTAATAACATAGTGTCTGAAATAAAAAGAAGACATTTAAGCAAGCAAGATGGCAAACATAAGAGTTTTCCTGTGGCCAAGTACGGGCTATCCGGAGCACATCATGTCCTGTTGGAGGGGGCCTCATTTCCGCCAGAGAGACGCTCGTCCATTGTTCAAAGCGTGGGGCGTATGACTGCTTGGCTGTGCATGTTTCGGAGTGAAGGCATCTATCTTAAGAAGTATGCAATGGCGGTAAAGAGGGCCATGTCCCATGTTCCTTGTGTCGACGAAATAAGAGAATTAACAAAGAATACTAAACAGTCGTCTGAGACCGCGACTCTTACAACGTTAGTTGCTGAGATATTATTAATCACCACTTCAAGGCAAGCAACGCGGATGTTCTTCCCTCTCACCATTTTTGCCAGCGTATGGATTGCTTGGTAAGAATCCAAGAAATAATGCGAGTTTTTCAGCAGCACAGGGGCTGGTGGTTATATACGTACAAGCAGGCGTCTCATAAAAGATTCCGCTTCACCATTTGTGGAGAAATGCAGAAAGAGATGGCATCCCAGATTGTATTTCACGGCATATTTAGGACGTATAAAAAAGACCTGTCTGTTTTGGCGCAAATAACTGATGTTGCAAACTGGTTCACTAGAGAGGACATGGGAAGCTGTTTTAGACAAGCAGGAAAAGGCCCGTGCAATACCAAAATGATTTTACCTGTAGTGCAATACTATGCCAAGATGTCATACGCAAATCAAACCGGTTTGCTCTCAGGGGCTTATAACCAGGTAGTGTTAGTGCCTTGCTTCAGTGGTCACAGGACATATCTGTTTGATTCAACATTCTTCGAACATATCGAGAAAAAGAGAGTAACGAGTAACACTGGAAAGACCTTAGCACCAATCATAAATATTCTGACAAGTACTCTTGAAGACCCAAACGATCGACTGAAGAAGGAGAACGGAAAACTGTAGATGGGAATGACAAGCTGGAGAGATATGGGGTCACTGGAGCTTGGTACTCCTGGTTTGGAAGTGGAAATTAGAATTGAGGGGAGAAACAAAATGTTCTTTGGAAAGAATTAAGTACAATCTATACATAAACATTCTATTGTTTTATTGATAAGTTTTAAGAAATAAGTGCTATTGACAGTTACATCCTTGTTTTGTAAGGGTTTCTTTTATTTGTGTCACTAAAAGATGATTCCCTAACTAAATGTACGCGAAAACTCGTCAGTCAGGGAGGTATTTTTGTAATGTAATGCTCAAAGTGAAATCTACACACATTATAATGTTACATTACACGCGAATGCAGTGAGGGAGCGCCTTTACGTTCAAAAAACGTAAAATTCGTGATGAGGCCTCAGTAATTCATAGACAGCAGTAACTCTTCGGTCACTAAACCAAAGAGAATCACTAATAGTCGTATATTTCAATATTTATCGCTATTTGATAGCAATTGGACCAAATATCCGCTTCAGTCCAGTAACACAAAGGCCGGGGGCGATGGATATCTTGCAAAGGATCCTATTTCCGCCTTCATGCTTTTAACTACATCAATAATTCAATGAACCTGATGTTAGATGCGATACGAATATTTATAGCATCTCAGGGAGCCTTATTTTCTACTGAAGAAAATGTGGAAATAGTGTACGCCAGCACATTTTTACTTTTGATTTTATCTATTTTTTTTTTTTTTGGTTTTATACTGGAGCCATGACGTAAAAATGCAAAAGTTACCATGTATGGATTGATTTCGGATATAGTCTGAAATAACTCACACATATTTTATGTATACAGAGCGTCCCACGGCTATGCCACATGGAGAAAATGTACCTACCTGGAATATGGTAGATGGAAACTGCATTCATAGGTTTTTAAATTATCACATGGTTGAACCAGGATGCAAACCCGATAAACGAGAAAATAAAAACTTGTTGTCCGATCGAACCGATCAAAACGCTTCATCATAAGGATTATTTGTTTTTGACACTATGCTATTTCGAAAAAATAATTCTTATAATGAAGTCGAGTTTTCTCGTGTAGCGGGTTTGACTCTCGTGTAGCGGGTTTGACTCCTGGTTCGACCATGTAATTAAAAATTTATGAATGCAGTTAAAATTGTTTTAAAAATTAAAACATTGTCTTCTTTCAGTAAAATATGCCATCTACAATAATTAAGGTAGGTACTTTCCCTCCATGTGGCATAGCCGTGGTCGCGGGACTCATTCCATCACCGTGACCCCGGAACATAAAGGGCTATTAAAGGACACCTTGGATTTTAGTCAGTACAAGTCTGACAGTCCCTCCCGCCCTGCCCGGGGTGGGAGGACTCATTTGATGATTTTACCACGATAAAAAAAATGTAGCATAGCGGTGGGACGCCCTGTATGTAGACTATATGGAACGTGAACGGATATTAATGTTTCTCAACGGCTAAACAGATTTGAATGATTTTTTTCTCAGAAAACCTGGAATAATCACAATGATATTTCTACTCTTAAATCAGCCACAAAAGGAAAGCCAAGTAATCCAATTTTTCATTCATCAAATCAAAAGAACGACCTAAATTCCTTGAAACCTCTCAACGTACGCATTTGTAACATGTGTTCTTAGTTGAAACAATTGTAAACATCTAGTAACTAGCTCATTAATATTAATTCCTTCCAACTCATGTCTTATTCATCGAGCGGCATCCACTTTATCTTTGAAGAGTTTGCTTACTTGTTTCACTTTGAATATAACTGAGTTTAAACTAGGTTTGAGGAGTGATAGCTTAGTTACTGTTTAGGGAAGCGTAACTTAAATCTAGTGACGCTTTCAGATTCCTGATCTAGGGTAGGTATGATTGATATTAGATGCGTTTGTTCAAAGAAAGGTGAATAATAATCGATTTTTTATAGAAATGGTCAGATTATATCTCATCTACTTTATAAGCATAAGCATAGCATAACCAGTCTATATAGTTCTCACTGCTAGAACACAGGTATCTGTGAGAGGGAACGAACTGTCATCTACTACGCTGGCTCAGCGTGGGTTGAAGATGTCTCATTTTTTTTTTGTTCTGATGTTTACCGTTTCCCTCTTCCTTTGCATGGTTGACTTGAAATTCTTTGCCCCCCCCCCCCCAACCGCTTACAATTGGTGAAGCTACTCAAGAGGACATTCAATAGTTAGAAAATAATTTGGTTCGGAAATGTGCATGTATAGGAGAGTTAGTAAAAACTGTGAAAACTCTCAGATTTCATAGGTTTCGGTTATTGAGAAGATACAGTATTTTTAGTAGAAAAAACAATCCTGCAGACTTTGAAAATGGTTAACAAATAAGATATATAATATACATAAAAAATAAACAGAAAATAGAGATAGCAAATCTAGCTGCCAGTCTTTTAAACACATTCCAGATGACAATGACATATTCAAGTACCGAATTTGATGAAGAGTGTCACTCAGATAACGTTCACAAATTTTGTTTCTGAAAATGAAAAATTTAATCTTAAATGTAGTGTGAATGAGTGTAAATTTTTAGTTCCAATAAACACATCTTTCGTCCTTATGTATTCTTTTTTTAAAATGCTTACATCGACTCATTCAATATTTTTCCAGTCAAAAAAATTTGGTATAAATTGAACTCTCGAAAATATGAGTTGAACTCAAATCCGGCTTTCATTTAGCGTCGCCGCGTATAAACGACCTAAATGCGACGAAATTTTTTCAGTCAAAAGCTTAATTTGAATAGGAGTGAATGTGTGAGACTCGTTAGCGGTGGGCACGAGTGCACCGACATGTCATGGTGGCAAAGTAAGCGGATAGAGATGACATTTTAAAATTCACAAAAAAAAATATGATCTTTCATACTGATAGGCCTAATCAATTTCTTATTTTGTAAAAACCAAATTTTTATTTTGCGAATTTCCAAAAGTCTTAAAACAAACATTGTTCAGTAACATGGGCTGAGTTACCCCACGGGAGGTTTTGTGCATTTAACATTACACGTTGTATACATAAAAATATGAAGTAGCAAAAACTAACAAAATCTGGAAATGTTCCGCGAAGGCCCAAATATGTCAACCGTTTTAAGTCTGGGGGTGTTAACGGCGGGTGGCGGACGGCGAGTAATGGGTGAGTTGCCCTCCGACCATGGACAGGGGGTAGAGTTCCAAGCGCTCCTCAAAGAGCTGTCAGCAATCTGACGGAGCCAAGGCCTGCCCGGTTCGCGGGGCTGTTTTATCAGTTAAACGTGACCCTTTGTCGAAAAGGGCTACTGAATGTTACCGTGGATTTTGGTCAGCAGGAGTCTGATAGTCCCTTAACTGCGCGGGAACACTATTTGTAGATTTTACCACAATAAAAAAGAGTGTTAAGGTATACGGACTGACTAACCCGTTACCGCGGCCTAGAAACGCAAGGAACAAGTAGAAAAGGCCCAGGGTGATTTTTAATAAATATGGGACAGGCATGCCTGTGCTGCCGTATTTAACGTGCTATGGTCGATAATGTCTCCGTTTATCATATGATGGAGCGAACAAAATTGGCGCCCGCAACGCAGATGCATTTTACATTACATTCGCCACGCTTTCAGTGCAACCAAACACTTATACCAAAACCGGTTCTGATTCATGCGGACTCATGTTCCTTTAATGAAATCAAGGAAATTAAATGTCTGTGCAGCCTGCAAAGTTCGTTAACTTAGCACGACTTGCATTTCTAGCTATGTTGGGTGGCGATGACATGTTATGCAAGATATTGCTGACGTTTTTAAGGTCTTAGGAGACCTTGATCTATTGTCTAATATGAGGAGAAAGTAATGTGGTTATTACCGAAAGGATGTTTAGAACGTGTAGCGATATATGTAAAAGACTAACCGTACATTGAAAAAAGTATTCGATAACTTTAAAATCGAAATCTTTTTTGTCACAGCAGATATTATTATTTTTATACCTACGTCAACCAAGTGAAAATCAAGAAAAAATTGATCATTTTAACCATGACTGAAAACGCAGTGACCACTGCGAAGGTATTCTGATTTTATGATAATTTTCAAAGTCAACCTAGAAAAGAGAGTTCCTTCTGCAAAATTAATTATTAAAATGATAGAAAACTGATTTTTAAGCTAATTGGTTTTTACTTTGTATTTCACAAATATTTACATTACCTACTTACCTATCAAGTTTTTAAAGAACTTGCTAAATGTATAGTCCACTCTTCGCGTGACCAGATAGCCGGCTTTTGTCTTGGTCAAAGAATCAACATTGCCATCCAACGTGGTAATGCTGCCAGAGCGTTCTGGGTCCTTATCCCGTTAACAGCGATTTGGATGAATTTTATGACGCTCTTTTTTAGTTATTTTAATATTGGGTTAGTTGATTAATTATTTAAATAATTGTACGTTGTATACTTTTGAATAAATATACCTAATGCATAAGCTAATGCTGGCGCAAAATGTGCATCGTTTGAAAGGGCGCGCGGCGCAGCGGTGGCGGCGGTTGCCAATAAGGCGTTGATTATCTTGAACAGTTTGAAATTGCACGCCCTCTAATTTTGATTTGGGCTAAGATACAAGAGGTTGTTGATCGAACATTTGATACTTACTAATGCATCTAGTTTTAATTTGCAGCTGTAGAAAAGAATTAACATTATAATACAGACAATTTAGTACTTTTCTGTATTTTATCGTACTATCGGGCTACGGAAGGAAGAAACTTTAATTTTTTGTCGTACCGTGTGGCTACTGAAGCAAGAAACTACGTACCGTGTTCGGGAACGAACAATGGATTTTATAATGATGACAATGTCGCATTTTATAATAATAATTATGATAAACTTTATAAAAATGGTTTTGTTATATTTTGATAACCGGCATATAATTATGCTACCTGAATTCTCGCTGTCATAAGTGAAATATCGTTAACTGGAGAAGCAAATTGACGAAAAAAAATACAAAAAATAGTAAATCCAGTACCTATCACACAATCACGTTCGCGTACAAAACTGCGACTAACTCCGATACATCGAAATTGAAATAATGAACCTGATTGCAGCAAGTTGTCTTGATTAAAGGCTGGATTAATATCACCTGACTAGGCGTGTTTGTTGGATCGTCTTGCGTTCAACTTGGATCTTGATCCGATCGTTTGATTAGTGCGGTTAGGCTAACTTCTTCAGCTCGTTCGAGAACTTAACTACATAAATGAGTGTTAGAATAACTTTAAATACAAGAATAGATGACGCCTTCTGAAAACCTAATTCGTCAATCAGAAAAAAAAAAGCTTTTATGCTGGGATGTTAATACACTCTTCTGACTTTTCAGATGTAATACACATCAATGATGCCACTAAACACGGAAATTATACAGGAATTTAACCATCACAAATTGTCTTAGACTGACTTCTTAAGAAAAGATTAGTTAATCAGGAATCAATTTATTTCTTACTGCGCTGCATTAAGAAATAAATTGATTCCTACGATTCGTTTCATCAATAGACTCTTTCGACAACAGACGTTTTGCCGACACGGTGATTAACCTATGACTCTTTAAACTCTTTTATACGTATCATCTTCATCATCGAAATTCCGTAGTTGAAAGAGTCTATTGATGAAACGGATATAAACGAATCGTCCTGTCGGCGAAAAGTCCCTAGGTGAAAGGTTATATCGATGAACCGGACATAAATGAATCGTCGTATCGGCAAAAAGTCCAAAGGTGAAAGAGTCTATCGGTGAAACGGCCATAAGTGAATCGTCCTGTCGACGAAACGTCCAATGATGAACCGGTCGTCGGCGAATCGTTGCAGAATCAAGCGGCGAAACTCTTTCACTAATAATGTAGCAGACCTATCAGAAAAGCTGGACTCTAAGGCAAAAATAAATAGTCGTACCTAAGCCAAAGTCAGTGCTTGGCTATGGCTTAGGTACGACTATTTGTTTCGGCCCTTGAACTATGAGGCTGAACTCGGTACTCTTGAGTTTGGTTGAGGAGACTGCTTTGGGAAACCCCAAAACCTTCTCAATATCTTAAACCAAGCCTTCATTAACTCCATCTTGTATAGGCTGATAACCATTCCCCTGATAACTTTCGCGATTGAAAAAAAACGTAAATGATGAATTCTGCTTAATTCCCTGTTTATTTTTATTGTCTCAGTAATATGTTTCATTCCTTACGACTGCCCACGGTGTCCTTTAATAGCCCTTTATGTTCCAGGGTCACGGTGATGGAATAAGTCCCGCGACCCCAACAGGCTTTGGCCTTCTGAGACCAGGTCCGTCATTATCCTGACGCTCTTTGAGGCGCGTCCGTCGCTCTTTCAGACCCGGGAAGTCAAAAAGGCTGATACTGTTAAATACGATAATAATGCCATTAAAGAACAAAAAAAAACTGCTTTTCAACTGAATTACACATTCCGACTAGCTTGACCATTAATTTCCATTGCGAAATCAGAATGAAAATCCCTAAAAGAAACAGTAGATACAGAGGTATATCAGCAAACCCAATTAAAATTGCGCATATAAATAGACAAATTATTTTGACACGCACAATACTGGATTACAAAGTTATTTCGTTCGTTATGATGATAAACCAGCTTTTGCGGTAGACCAACGAAACCCGATATTTTGGGATCCGGTTCCCCGTTTACCTTATTTAAATGGCGCTCTGTGTGTAGAGTTCGTACGAATTTTTCAGTTCAGTTTTTTTGACTGACGCGTAATTTTGTTGCTCTGATTTGACAATCAACTTGGCGATTTGAAATGAACAAACCCGGTTTTTTTACAATTAAGAAAAACAAGTATAGTTTTTTACCCATTTTATCGCAATTGACTCGCACGCTGTTATGGCCTAAGACTGGTGTAACGTGTAATGTTATCCACCGTGTAATGTAATATGAATTCTGTGTACTACGAGCGCTAAATGCTCGTAGTGTCGTCCACACGTTACACGGTGGATTACATTACACCTTACACCAGTCTGGACCCGGGTTTACATGAGACTTGAATGGTCGAAATATGTTGTAGTATTAGTTAAATAATGCATTTACGATTGTATTATTATGCGCCTCGCTTTATAACATGTCAAAACTGACCGCTGAAATGTTTGGAACGCGGGGCTCAGTCGAGCTACCTTAGGTGGTAATCAGCAATAATTTGACTAAGGATGCAAGAGTTATCTCGGAACTTGGGGCACCCACAGTCAGACAGGTTAGATTAGGTTATGATATGATATGGTGATTTAAAAGTCAAGACGAAAAGCCGCCTGTGTAAAAAGTATATGCAGTTATACACAAGGAGGGTTTTCAGGTAACGTAAAAAGAAACTTATTAACCTAATTGCATTCTCCCTTAACAACATAAAAACTAGTTTTAATTAAGGCAAGTTTCGGTTTAAACTCAACGAGACAAGCACTCAAACAACCCAAGGCATGGTACGTGAGAAAACACACCAGCACACAATTACTGTGACATTGTTAGAAACAAACGTCTTTTGTGACGGCATTCAATGGTGTTTTGATATCAAAGGGAGATATGGTGTAACGCCTGTCTCTATTTGATGTGAAAATATCATGAAGTTTATTTCTTGTGTAAAAATTGTGTTATTTGATGAATAAATAAATGTAAAAGAATTGCGCCAAAGGAAACAATGATTTAGTAAAGGGTGGGCCCAGAACCCATACATCCAACGACGATATATTACTAGACTCCTAATAACAGGCGACCGATGTCTGTCAACACATTAGACAAAAAAGTCTTATATCCGTCTTATTTCGACCACTCCTGTGAGCCGTAAACATACCTTGAGACAGAACAGACATTGAGTTAGCCAATACAACGCAGTACCCCATCCCCCACGCTTACATAGTACCTCAGCAAATTGACAGAATAGTTTTTGTTCCTTAGATCGTGCAAGCGGACTCTAGTAATATATCGTCGTTGCATACATCGGTTTCCCTATTTCCTTTATTACAAACTCCTATTCTCATACTATGACGTCTGAAAGCCAGAATAGTCCCAGTGAGAGAATGAGGTGGCACTAGACGACTTGTGTTGGTTCTGTCTCTTTTCCACACTGCAACTACTCTGGCTTTAAGACATCATGGCCATCTGAACGTTTCCGTTTATCGCTTGCGCACGTTTATCGTTTGCTTGCAGATGTTCGAGTTTTCATGGAATTAGGATCTATCTTCAATATGAGAATCAAAACAGGACAGCACTTTGGTCACTATACCTAAAGCTGAAACTTTTTTATTTTCTAAATTTTTATGCCTTAATTGCTGATCAGGCTTTCATGAATTATGGTAGAAGATAGATAGAACGTAACGACCCCTAGAGACCATTCCAATACCTTACTTCAATAGACATGAACAACAACAAGAAATGTCTTATAATCGTAAGAAAAAAAGTCTTGTCCGACTCAAAAATCTCAAGGAACTTAATGTTTGTTGGGACGTAGAATTACAAAAGTTTCTCCGTATTTTTGGGAAAATTTTCTAATTCGTAAAAATCGACACTAACGGACGTCGTCGCTTTGTAATGAAAAATGTAAATAATGATGAAAACATAAGTAGAATATACGTAGATATCAGGATAATTAAATAAAAACTATTTGAAATTATGGAAATATTTATTGTTGTTCCATTAAGATCGTTTTATTATCCCATAGAAAGTAAAACATCAAAATATGACGGTGTAAAGTAAAAATATGATGTTGTAAAGAAAATCAGTCCTTTAAAATTAGGATTTTCACAAAGGAACTTTTTGATATAAAAGAATCGAATATAAAAGATTCGGGTCCTTACTTGGAACTCTGAACTTATGCTTACATGAACAACAATAATGCATTATTTTGGGCGGTCCTCGCAGTGGTGAAACCTGGGCGTTTTCTCCTTCTTTATCAGACACAGGTGCCTCCGCTTCATGTCAGGTGAGGACCTTTGTCAAGTGGTAGGTAAGGCCGCCGTGGGACCTATCCAGCCACTCCTCAATGAGGAGTCTTACAGCCGCGTTTGCGGCGTGCCCGAGATTTAAGTACCTGGGCCACATAATTAAAAGAGTTCTAAAAGATGTTGAGAATAAAGAGGGAGTGAGCGAGCGTTGCAGTAACGAGCAACATAATAATATTCGCCAGGATTCACCGCACAGGATTAATTGTTGTACGTGCGAAAAGACGGACTTGAAAGAAATGGAGCAAAACTATCCCTAGCTAGATCCGCGAACGTCCCAATTTTTAAATTTATGTAATTATTTGGCTGTAAAAAAAGTCCGGTATTCGTTGAATAGTCGTCGATAGTTAATCAAAAGTTTTTATCAGAAGGAAGACTTTTGATACAAAACACACATAAAATCCATCGTACTCAATTACCCAGTGTATTTACCCGACACTAAGCTTCGTGGAGCTGATAGGTCGCAATCCATTTCTGATTACAGTGCGGATTCAATTGGCGTGTTCCAACAATGCGGTGTGTCAACACTGCGTTCCGCTTCTATACAACGTATTGAGAATTTATAGCGACACTGTGTTGGAATTGGACAGCGGCGGTTAAAGCTAGATTACAAATACCATAGTGCCACAATAGAATTTCACAATCGCAGCAGAGATCAGAATGCAATTGGTACGCAATTGGAAAGTAACGCATAATGGAAAAGCTTGTAGTTATTCTTTTTTCTTAGGTAGAATCTGCCTGAACGTTCAATTTAAGAAAATCTGCTTATTCGTAAGTTGGGGGTTTATGAGTGAAAAGCTGCATTGATTGGTGAGTGACGTAGGATCATAGGATATAAAAGAAGCATGAGTGTGCAAAGTCGCTGGTAAAACCTAGTATTAAAAAAATACTAGGATGGCCAAAAATTAACGACAAACATCAAAAGCTATTTTGTTTTAAAGAAAACTCATATACTTATACCTAGACACCGCAACGCATACTAGGTTAATTGAGAAATATACAACATATACAATATACAAAACTACAAAAATTATAGTGCTGTAAACGTCTTGCCGAACGTCTTGCCGCGCACCGTGATGCCGTCCAACGAGCACGGAGCCATGTTTACATTCCGAGCGTTAGAGCATGAGCAGTACCAAAAGATGACGATGAATGATGATGATGACGATGATGATGAAAGACGAAAAGATGGACCAATCTCTGATTTGGTCTTCCTTTTGGTGAGGACGTTTTTGTCGCTGACTGTGTATCTAGTTTGTTATTAATGATCGAAGCCTTTGAACGATAGAAGATACGAACAATGAAAGACCACAGCATAAAACACCTACTCAGTTTTATATCAACAACGCACCTCACCAAATAACAATAAATATTCTGTAACTTTAAAGAGGACGGCTTATTGTCACATGCATCAGACCATTTTGATTCCAAAGTGAACTTTTTAATTATAAACGTATGTGATATGGCTGTACTATTTCTAATGAAAAAAATAAACGGTTTGACCAATCCTAAGACGACCCACCAATCAATCTGACCATTCCTTTTTTGTTTGCCCGTTAGATATTTTTTCAAAGATCCGAATCCTCAGTCTGCACCTACTCCAAATAAATACATTTAAGGACAAAAACATCAAATATCAACACTTTCACAAAACTAACCGACATCGACGAAATCCGACAAGAAAGATAAAATATACAATAATAGGTTATTGTAATTCGCTATCGACGCCATCACACAATATCGAGTTCGTGTAGGTAACTATTTCATAACAACAATAAGAATTACCTATCTGTGTTCGAAAACATATTTGAAATTTATATGAGAACTGGATACGATAAACGAAACAGCTCGGGAAAGCAATTTGCAGGAAGTTTATTTAGTTAGAAAATTCAATGGCTAATGAAAAAGCCCTAACACAAGGAGAAATCTTTAACGGCATACATTTTTTACTTACACTCATTACAACTTAGTTTTCAACACTTTTACATTATATCTCATATAGATTCCAACACTTTTACATAAGTAAAATAAAAATAATATGACGAGATTTGGCAATAACACACTGATTGCAATGCAAATCTGTGAATGAACACGCCTTAACATTCAAATTTGGAACAACCAAAAACAAAATAGCGGCGGCTTGGAGGGTGCATGTGATAGTTGTCGGTTTCGTATAATTTAAAATGTATGTTCAATATTTGTTTTATTTTATTTGGCCTTGCCTATATTTAATGTTTTATTGATGAATTATATTTCATTTACGAACTGTTAATTACAATTAAACAGATAAAAGTGAAAAAAAAACAATATTTATTTTATTGGTATTGATCACTATAGTGATCCACGTGTGTAATATGTTTATGTTTGATTTAAAAAAATAGGACTTGGTTTCAATATTTATAAAAGTTAACTAAACATAATAGGAAATCAATGAAATATGTGTGTTTTTTTAAAATTCCGCTATGAACATTAAAGCAAAATAAAAAATACTGAACCGGTAATTGGTTCTCACACCCTACTCTTTTTTAAATCCTTTTTTATTTTTGCGTTCACTATTGCTGCCAGTATTATTTTTACTCAATAAAAAAAATGTAAAAAGGTTTAATTAAAAAGTATTTATTACACAAAATTTAAACGGAGATTCCCATTTTCTCCGCAATTATTTCGGCTTTTTAGCTAGAGCTATAACAAATTCTGATGATGTCCTAGATTCAAGTAGTTCCCTCAACATATCTGTTCCTTGTTCAGACATAGTTTCTCTGTTGAAAATAAGGTCCATTAATATATGGAAAAGACACTGGAATCATTCAGTTCAAATTGAAAATAAGGGTATGTGGTATGCAGTATACAATACTCCCATAGGAACCATGCCTTGGTTCTGTAAAATCAATACTTACATGAACAGGAAGTTTTACTCCACCATACTCAGGCTTCGTTTTGGTCACTGTCGACTAAATTATCATTTGTGTCGTCTGAAAATGGTACACAGTTCTCTCTGTGATCATTGTAATTCCCAAGCAGAGCAATCTATTGATCACATTTTCTTTGAGTGCTTATCTTTTGGCATCCAGCGCCTTGTGCTAATGGATGAGCTAATTGAAATTTATGGTAGCGTACCGCGCTCCATTCAGGCTCTTCTTGTAAATAGCTTGACTTATTTAGCTTTGTTTAATTTTATTAATAATACAGTTGGACAAATTTAACTTGTGGTGTAACTGTCATGTGTATATAATATGTACTTACATTGTTTAGATATATTCTTTCTCATTGACTGTCTTAGGATATATTTTGTATTAATTTTATTGTATCACAAATATTGATGTCTGTTTGTAAATAACATAACCACAGACTACATAGAGATATGAACATAACACTAGACATAACACTATAAATATAACATCTTTCTTCTATGACATTACCATCTAGTTGCGCCTGCTCAAGGTCAGCTGAGTGGGCTATATTTAAAAAAAAAGGATTTGACACTCGACTCTTACAAAATATGAACAAAATACATAAATTGACAAATTACTTGGACTTGACTTACTTGATTTTATGGAAATAAATCTTAAATATGGATTTTAATGAAACGGACTGAAGACTTATATACGGATAAAATTTACATGGAAATTAAGAAACTGATGAATTTACCTGGATTTGATTACTTTGGAATACTAATGAATTAGACTGGAATCACTTATATAAGGATATGTAAAACTAATGAATCATTGGACTTTCCTATTTTACATACTGATGAATTGAACTGGTTAACTATACTCAAGAAAACTACCAACTGAAGACTAGGCAGCATGGTCTCAGACCTTAGCCTGTTCTGTAAGGAACAAAAAAAAAAAAAAAGCAATTATTTCGGGGTGGCGCCACTGTCAATAGTCGTTTCGAGTTTAGTTCTAAATAATTTGATGATGCAATGATGACAGAGCGATCCCACTGGCGGTGGTAGGATCGTCTGGCCCGCGACCTCCATTCTGTGGAAGTCCGGTGCCAAACAATGTTAGTGTGTTCCGTCGTTGGTGCGAAAGGAGTTCCAGTTCCTTCTGGGTGAGCTCTCTTGATCATAGTTCTGCTCATTTTTACTTCTGGGATAGGTCAATGCCAAGAGAAAACCCATAGGGAGTGAGGTAGTGGACAACGTCGACCCTACTCCCCAGCCGCAGTGGTAGACGCCCACGGCGATGGACGTCGCCAGACGATCTCCGGCCACCGTAGGCGCGCTTATGCGGGAGGCGAGTACTGGGCGACACATGGACCATGCCCGGGACAACGGCACGTTCGTTTAGAGGGCCAAAGTCTGTAGGGGTCGCGGGTTACTACTTACGAATTACCGTGACCCCGGAACGAAGGGCTATTGAAGGATTCCGTGGATTTTAATCAGTACGAGTCTGACAGTTCCTCTCGCCCTGCCCTGGGTGGGACCTGGTGGATACTCATTTGATAATTTTAATACCACGATAAAAAAACCGATGAGGAATAGGTTATTAACGCATCCAATGCGTTGTTCTAGTGAATTCGATTCAGTTGGTCACTTTCGCACCCTACATACCTTCCGTAGTTCTAATGTGCCCAGAGCCTTAATGATGGCCGACGGTGCGAAGTAATGGAAGCATGCAAAATATATTGGATTACTTAAACAGAACGATGAACATTAGTGCAATCAGAGATCGGTGAACGAACCTCAATCATTAATTAATTCGGTACTTTCAGGGCTTTCTAAATTAAAATAATGTGCTTAGTTTAAAAAAATATATGCCAACAACGCATTGTCTCCTATTTAGGCCATCTGGTGCGCAGAGGCGATGAAAGCTTGGAGAAACTGATTGTGGTTGGGAACACTGAAGGCAAACGATTGCGCGGTCGTTCACCAACTCGATGGATAGATCAGGTGAAGGAATCATCATCCTCTAAATTCTACTCGGTGGTTAAGGATGCACTGGACAGAAACCGGTGGAGGCAGATCATCCGCTCCAGATGCAATTCAGAAGCTGACCACGATCCTCAGACATGAGGGACCGACTACAGAGAGAGAGTTAAAAAATAATAAATACTAAGCCTGTTGTGACAAGGTTTTCGTTTTTTTTTAATTCTTTTTGAGGAAAAGTGACAACTTTTTGTGGGTTAAAAGGAACCAATTCAGTCAATTTATTTTAAAATTAGCAATATTGTAAGACAAGCCTTTGCCTGAAGGTTCACTCACATATTTTATAGTTAGGAAAAAAGTTTACAAAGCGTTTTGATAATCAACGTCAAATTAATTTAATCTTATTTCGGGAATTAGAAAGCGACTGAGGTATTTAATACACTAAATTTAATTTTCTTTTGTAACATACGAACTTGATTCGTTCTATAATAGGGTTGCCGCTTATTACCAGTATTATGATTGCAAACAACGGTTAAAAAGATCTATAATCTAAATAATCTTTGTTTATAATATCATATATATATATATATATATAATTATCTTAATATATATAAATCTCGTGTCACAATGTTTGTCCTCAATGGACTCCTAAACCACTTAACCGATTATAATAAAATTCGCACACCATGTGCAGTTCGATCCAACTTGAGAGATAGGATAGTTTAAATCTCAAATTTTAGACCGGGTCCTCCACCCGTGCGAAGCCGGGACGGGCCGCTAGTAATATTATAAAGCAGAAGAGTTGTTTGTTTGGTTGAACGCGCTAATCTCAGGAAGTACTGGTTGGAATTGAAAAAATATTTTTGTTTTTGATAGTCCATTTATCAAGGAAAGCCATATAATATGTTTAAAACATCACGCTATAACTAATAGGAGCGATGCAGTAATGAGGGATGTTTCAAAATCGAAAAAATGTAATCGTTTTTGAGAGCTTCCGTTGCGTGCGCTGCGTAAACGATTAGAGTTACGCAAAAAAATGTATTACGGAATTATTCCTCATAAAAAGTTCTAAAATAAAGTCCGCGAGAGCATGTATCTATCTTTTAAGGTTAAGTATAAGTTTTTTTTTAAGGTTAAGTCGCTATAACCTTTTTTATCGAATTAGAAGTTTTAAAGTTGTTCCGGTTGTTTCGAGAGGTACCTCAGGGATATGGCGGCAGGGTAGGGGAATGAGGATCGGTCAGAACGCGTAAGGGAAAGGACATCCTCTACCTCTCACCCCAGTCACCGCTGAAGACGCCCAGCAGCTCGCCCGGTAGCTCGCCGTCCGACCAAGGACAAGGCCCGAGTCACAGCGCATCGTGATCCACGCTCTCCTCAAGGGAACTGATGGGGACGGGGGGACAGGACATTAGTGCCAAACGCCTTACATGACGCGAGTGAAACCGCGGACAGAAGCTAGTTATCTATATAATTAAGCGCCGCGTCAAAAGGGCCTCTTGGCGTCTTGAAGTATTTGTCTAGTAGTCTTGGCGCGGACTCTAAAACGTATTTATTTTGCTTAATGTTTTACTAAAGAAAAAAGAAGTAAAAAAAACTAACAAATATTGGCTGACTAGGTGCTTTTTTATTATTTTTTTCATCCTTCTTTTAATATTAAGTGAATGGTCTTCATCAGACATGGTGATTTTGGAAGTGACGGGTTGTGTGTGTGTGTTCCGGATTTGGCGGCAGCATACGCCTTGTTATCACGACTTTTTGGTCACACAGAGAACACGTTGGAGGTCTACTGAGCGGGGCATCACCGTATCCTCATGGTGACGATACGAGGTGGTGAGTTTTCCCGTCTGGTTTTGATCAAGGCCATGGTACAGGGCGAGAGCGCTTCAGTTTACATTTCAAAACAGTACAAGTAGAAATACTTTTTTTTTTTGACTGGTGAAATCATCTAATGAGTCCTCCCACCCCGGGCAGGGCGGGAGGGACTGTTAGACTTGTAGTGACTAAAATCCACGGTGTCCTTCAATAGCCCTTTATGTTCCGGGGTCACGGTGATGGAAATAAGTCCCACGACCCCGGCAGGCTTTGGCCCTCTGTGAGGGCCCCCGTCAGAGGGGGCCCCGTAATTTTGCTGACGCTCTTTGAGGCGCGCGTGGAACACGCCGCGCCGTCGACCCAAGTAGAAATACTTACTTCCAATTTACTAGACTTACGTGGCTACATAAATGATTTGTCAAATCAAATGGTCCATGTAGCAAGTCGAGTAAATGAATTGTACAAGGGTTGTAGTGTTCTATAGCCCTTTACGGTAGATATGCCACGAATAGTGTTTTACCGAATATTCGGAAAGGCCCTCGGCCGAAAGATATCCGGCCGTAGACTATTCGGCAACACTTAGTATATTTGGCGGGTGAATGGGTCGGTTGAATTGCATCATATCGTCGTATCAAATCGTCGTGTTGCAAAACGCATATAACTGTTGATTGTCACAATAAATTGTGCTACTTATAATATCATTTAAAAAAAGTAGAAATATAACTGACTGACGCGATTTTTTATGCAAGGAGGCGAGAGTACAAAAATAAAACGCTACTTCAGAAACACAACCCGTTTTGTTTTTATTTTATTAGTTTTTTCCATGATTTGATATTCCGTATTCGGCCAAATAATTTCAAATATTACGCCAAATTCCAAACAGTCGCCGAATATCCGTGGCATCTCTACATTATGATGCCCAGGGGAAATGAAAGGTATTCTACGGATCTCCGCACTAACGGCCCTTTCTTTTATTTTAATAGAACTTCGATGGCATTAATACTTGCTGATATAACTTACGACGTAAATGTAATAATAAGAAGCCACAAGTGGCACAGTAGCTGTACGATTAGCTGTTGCGCTATTGCTATCACCTAGGCACTAAAGCCCTTGTCAAATAAATTATCAAAAAAAAAAGATTATCGTACCGCTTTTGTTTATCAATGTGACTGGAATCAAACAATTCCATACGTTACAAATAAAAACACTTCGGATCGCATTCGCCGCGCCTGTCTGTTTGGCAAATTAAGGCTTAAATGACATTTATTTTGGAAATCTTAATACAACCTGTTTTTTTTGATATCCCATAACTCTAGGGTTATAATATTCTGTAGGTAAAAATAATACTAAAACTCCTAGAATAGGTGGTCCAAGAATGCATCGTTTCGTAGATATCATCAATCATAGTTAAATTAGGTCAAAAAATGTCACCAGTATGACGAATCTTTACTTTTGCGAGGTTGCCAAACTTCGCAGTAGAATAGACCCTCGATGTGTCTAGGTATCTAAGTTTTATTGATAAATACAAGTAATTCATTTTTATAGTAAACCAATCATTCATATTTAAAGCTAATAAAATGCGACGTTGTCATATTTCACGTAAGGGTGTTTTACATTAATAATCGTGACTTTGCCGAATTATTTTGTATGAAAAATGAAAAAAAAAATAACGAAGGTTTGGAACATAACTCATATGCCAGTTGATTCTTTGATATGGCCTCAATCATACCCTAGAGTTATGGGATATCAAAAAAAACACGTTGTATAATTATATAAATCTCGTGTCACAATGTTTGTCCTCAATGGACTCCTTAACCACTTAACAGATTATAATAAAATTCGCACACCATGAATGTGCAGTTCGATCCAACTTGAGAGATAGGATAGTTTAAATCTCAAATTTTAGACCGGGTCCTCCACCCGTGCGAAGCCGGGATGGGCCGCTAGTTGGTTATAAAAAACACTTTTACACGTCACAACCACTATTTTATAAAGCTAGATGAGGCCGGTGTTTCGTACCTGACTACAGTCTACGACTAATCTCGACTCCTCGGCTGCCATTGGGACATTCAGTGTTGAAAGACCCAATAATACTGCCCTACGACTCGAACCGTTGACCTCAAGCTTAGCAGTTCCAAACCACAAGACGGTTGCAATTTTTTATTATTCTTTTTTATAAATAGCTTTTTCGGAGGTTAAAGAGACAGCTCCAACGACGATATATTACTAGACTCCTAATAACAGGCGACCGATAACTGTCAACACATTAGGCAAAAAAGTCTTATATCCGTGTTATTTCAACCACTCCTGTGAGCCGTAAACATATTTTGAGTTAGCCAATCGCACAACGCAGTACCCCGTCCCCCTCGCTTACGTAGTACCTCAGCGAGTTGACAGAATAGATTTTGTTCCTTATATCGTGCATGCGGAGTCTAGTAATATACTACTCAAAAGAAAATAAGGGCCAACTGATTTTTGTCGATTTATTAAATAATATTTAAATATTACTTGTTATAATGACTGAATCTGATTAATATTAACGATTTTACTTGGAAATACACAAAAATTAAGTTTGTATTCCGATCAATCGTTAAATTAAACGAAATTGAATGAAAAGTGGGGAATTGCAGGAATGTATCAACTTACACAAAACATCAAAAAATCGAAAAAATAACGTCTTTAATGTTCCTAAGTGTTCTTTAAAGCTTGTCTTTTAACTCTGTTCTCTCTGTGCTACTCATTTTAATGGAGATGGAATGTTCAGGATTAAATACCAAACATTTTCTTTGGGATTCTCTACCAGAGGGTTTTCAGACAATTAATGAGATCCAGCTGGGTGTTGATGGGAATTTTACTTTTTTTTGCACTCCTCTTTAACTCATCTTTTAACTGCTGAATAAAACTTAGGTAAAAATCCTGAGTAGCCACTGTAACATCGTAATTCGAACGTCAGCGAATGTATGCACTGTTAGTCGCGTCGTGTCCGCTCGACCATTATCCTGCTTGAAGATGAACTCAAGTACTCGTTGCTGTGCGAATGGGATAATGTGGAGTTGCACCAAATTCGCTACGCAATTTTGAGCAGTTACAGCAACGTTATTACGAAGTGCGAGCTCAGTTTTGCGTGATTAGAGACAACCGCCCCAGAACATAATTCAGATCTCATCGGAACAGTCTGTTTCAAGAGTGCAAGGATCTGAAACCTGTTGTTTAGATCTTCTCTACACTCTAATGAATCAGTCTTTATTAAAAAAAAAATAAGCCTGCAGTCATAAATAAAAAGCAATGAAGCCCATTCAAAACAGTTAAGTAATTTTTCTCTTTGCAAATGTTTTACGATCTGCACCATACGCTCTAGTTAACTGGAGGAGAACCAAGCATCTTCTTGAGTATTGTTAGTCTTCATGGAGTCGATTCGGAACAGTCTAGTCAATTATAGGGGTGCCTGTAGCTCAATGCAATGGAATATGTACGGTCCGCGCGGTAGATTTTCGCTCTATTTGCGCGGTTAATCAAACTTATTGGTATTCTTAGGCTGTACTTACTTACTTTCTTCCTGGATCACGGCGTCTGGTGATATTACCCGTCTTTTGACCAGTTTCAAACTTTTTGAACCACTGGTTGCGAATATTCCACCATAAGACCTACCTGTTCCGGCTATGTCTCCCCTGGATTAAGGTAGCACCCCAAGTGGTTGTTTTTGCATCCATATGTCTCCGAATAAATGGCATTATGAGATTAAACAATAGTTATAGCCTACTTGCTGTATAAGTCGAAGAAAACTCCGTTAGAAGTTTGAAAAATAAAAAGCACCAAAGCGTAAATTCTAAGAAAACTCAAATATCTCATTAAAAAAAAGTTATGAATTTCCAATTATGCATTAGAAACAATATTAATACTTGAAAGAAACTATAACAAGGTATTTACGATCTATTATGTACACAGAATAAGAGAGATACTTGATTAAAGTGCAATTTAATAAGTGGCCCCTATTTTGTTTTGACGAGTATATATCGTCGTTGGACAGCCCTAACCACTCCGATAGGTCCAATTTACTTTCGGGTATTATTGGCTAGTCAAATAAATGAGAATTACGAATGGGAGTATTTATGTAAAACAGGGCACCTTTTGCCCCATTTCCCTTACCTTTATGTCTCGTAAATCTACAACTAGTCTCTTTTGTGGTTTAGGTTATGTCATTTAATTGTGAGCTAAATTACATAGTAAAATTGATCGTGTATAGGCAAAGTGGATTGAAAAAATAGTGTAGGTCCATTAATGGGAGTTCTCAAAATTATTTATTTAAAAATTCACAATAAAGCCTGATTTACAATTGTCTGACGTGTTGTGTTGGGACTCATCAGAACAGGCCAGTATCATACATTTAATATGACGCATTAGTCCAGTCATTTTAGTAAGTTCACCTCGGAATTCGAGATACACAGCCGTAAGTCTGTAAATACTTGCATATTGACACTCTAAAAGTTGGCTCAAAACCATGGTAGGATGTACGCAACTATTAAATTTCAAGTTCACAAAAATCAGTTTTTTGCGTTTTTTGTTGTAAATCTCATTCCCTATGAAATATGAAATCGATACCATTCTGTTCTGATGCATCACTACACAACACGTCAGACAAATTTAAGCCCAGCTTCAGTCACTTCTAGGTATCGTCTTTCATAGTTCTGACTTCACGAGCCCCTCTCCCGAGTTTTCGAGCCACTTTGTCAATATACATTAATTTTAAAAATGTACATATCCAATATTTCTTTACTTCAAACTCTAACTGACGAACCAATCAAATTAGTTACATTTTTATACGCAATAACGCCTGCGTCGCGTCTTCGCAAAGATATTTTTCAAGGAACGAAAAATTGAGCTGTGAGCAGGGTTCGAACCTGCGTCTTCTGGATAGGTACTCCAGACGCCTTAATCAATTAGGCCATCGCAACCTTAATGTTTTTATGAACGCTGTTTACACGTTGCGCCATCTATTGGTAATGTTTCAAACTACTTACTTACGTTCATAAAATATCCTCATATTCCAATTCCCTCAAAATCTATCTTCTTGAAAACATACAAACCTACTTAACAACAAACCTATGTTAATTTTGTTCCTCCTCGAGGGATAGACTTAACCGGATAACACACTTTCTACATAGTAAAAATAAGGAAAAATAAAGCGAAAATACTCAGCGGATATGTTCACATTAGCTAGAGATGTAAGTCTACCATATATTGCTTATGGGTGTGAAGAAACCAGGCGTAACTAATGCACCTAACGCAAACCATGTACTTATTTATCTTGACGATATTTTTTTTCAGGGCCGATTAAAGGTGAACGCAGAGATATAAGCACGGTAAGCGTAACTCGCGGGTCGCGAGCGTATCAAGGGTAGCGGGACTATCGGGAAACTGTGGCCCCGTAACGCAAAGGGCTGTTAAAGGCTACCGTGGATTTTTGTCACTACAAATCTGACAGTCCCTCCATTTGATGATTTTACCACGTAAAAAAACTATTTGTGTACATTTTTACTTTCAGATATCATTATGTTTTTGTTAATTCCATTTAGAGGTGTACGAACTAAAGATTTTTCCTGAAACGAGGATGCGACCGGCTTGTAGATTATTCCCACGATTTTATAAACTCACTTTTCTTGTTTTGGGTAGTAAAATCATGAAATGAGCTCTCTCGTCCTGGGTGGTATGTAAGGGACTCTCACTACTATTCGTAGATCATACACCCCCGGGGTCGGGGGACTAACGAGCTACCTTGACGCCAGAACGTAAAGGGCAATTGAAGGACACTGTGGATTAGTCAGTACAAATCTGACAGTCCCTCCTGCCCTGTAGATGATTTTAACACGATAAAAAAACTGATGGACTATTTCTATAATTATCATTATTGGAATCTGACATGCATTTGAAAACACCTTAAGACATTTAATTATAACCTAAAATGTACAGACGCTGATGTTATCGCGAAACAAGAAGGTTCACGTTCAATTGGCAAAATTTGACAAATTCGGGTAGGTTGATGTGCTGACGCCTGTACAACCAGTGCACTAGGCCCGCGTTTTACATTTTTTACTAGCTGTGACAGTGGGGTGCTAAGACAGGAAATCTTCACGTGCGCCCGTGAACTGGAGTTCCCTCTCGGATACGTCCGGGGGGAAGACCAGTTTTTCGGGTCGGTGCACCCTGGCATGCGGGCAAAAACTCTTCCTTAGGCACTGTGTGCCTAAGGGGTCTCTTTGCCCGTATGCGAATAGCCTGTCGTGTGGACGCTCCAACGCGTGTCCCTCTGATCAGCAGAGGGCACAGCGGCGGAGCGGGCTTGCGGACGGTGAGTAATGGGTAGCTCGCCGTCCGACCGAGGACCAAGCCCGGGTCGTTGACGCGTCGTGTTTCGCGCAAAATGCTTGCTGGGGTCGCGGGTTTTTTCTTAACCTAGAATACCGCGGCCCCGGAACGTAAAGGGCATCCGAAGGAACACGGGTGGATTTTAGTCAGTAAGAGTCAGACAGTCCCTTCTGCCCCACTCAGGGCGGGAGGACTCATTTGATGAATTTACCACCTTAAAAAATAATAATAATAATAAATGCTGTGACAGTGGCTTCACCCACGTGTACCTATGTCAAAAATGATGTCACGGGAACATGAAACAGAAAAAAACCTGTGTTATGACCAGGTTATAATCGATCACTGTAGTAAACATCTAGAACGATTCAGAAGTTATTGTGTGAAAGAGTAATAAACATTAATCCATCCATTTAACCTTACCAACTTTCGGATTTATGTTGTTACTTAGATATCTATCAAATAAGCCTATAGCTGATGGAAACTAGTCACCTTAGCGCGGCGCCTGGGGCACGCCGAAATCGCGGCAGTAAGACTCTTCTTTGAGCAGCGGCTATAAAGGCACCACGGCGTCCTCACCTTCCGCCTGACGTAGGTTCTCATTGGACACGGAAGTTTCGAAAGGCTCCCGTATCTTTTTGGAAGGGAAGAAACTGTCAAAATTCTGACGGGGTCCCCCTTAGAGGGTCAAAGCCTGCCGGGGTCGCGAGACTGTTTCATCAGCTAACCGTGACCATGGAACGTAAAGGGCGCCTGCAGTGTGTTGACGGTCCTGCAGAAAATGTTGGTCTCACATACTTATAAAAACGACTTGTAGTATCCCAACATCGTTCCCACTTATAATAATAAACTTGCGAAGGCAGCTGACAGAGACTGGCGTACATGAGAAGAGGCTTATGTCCATTGTTTACCAGTAGACGAATATAGGCTGATGATGATAATTGATAGGTATAATAGAATAATATTGTAAAAAAAAAAAAAAATTGGACGTCTTAGAGAAATAATAGAACATTTAAAATTTAATATGGACATGAAATAAAAATTACCCACCATCCACTGCCGCTTTTCAACATCAAAGGTCTCAAGTCCATGGTACAAAGTCGTCAATGTACTGCGCACGTTACGAAAACGTGATCGTATCGCAACAATTTTCCTCCAAGAGGTACCCGTATCTTCAGTACGGCTTCAGCTTTCGAGCTGGGCGGATGTGTGCGGGAACGAGGCGATTTTGTCCCTCAAACTTTTGAATGCAATACACGCGATGGTATAATTCTGAGAAGAAAAAGTAGTTTTAGTGATTTTGGACCGTGAATATATTTAAAAAAATATTACGTGTGTGGTGGTCGACTTGTGTTCTGTTTATTTTAATGAAACAGTGATGAAAGAAAAATATCTGTTTTATAATGAGTCCCGGCACAACGGTTCGGGGTATCCCGGTTTAGGTAAATACTCTTTATTAATTTTCGTTTGTTAAGTTAATAAGCAGACAGATATTTGCTAGAACTTTTGCAATATTAATTGAGGCGTCGATTTATTTCGCCAATGAGAATTTCGAATTGATTGTGAGCTAGCATCTAATTTAATATTGCAAAATATTAAAGCTTATTTATTTATTTTGAGTATTACTTATGCAGGTGCCACACTAACGGGAAATGCCCTTAATATTCTTGATAATGGAATGTAGATGTTCGTATAAACTTCCATCATCGCGATAATTACTTGTATTTCCCGTTTATCCACATAAACGGGAAATACAAGTAAATGCTGGGTCCACACCCAGCATTACGAAAAAAATAGATTTCAGAAGTTTGAATAGTGATTTTGTGAGTGCAATTGGCATTCATTTCGGCTTTTTCGACATGAAATAGCAAAATGTTCTTTTTTTTCGTATATGAAAATCCAATGGTGTTTGTTAATCTCAGAAAAAAACGGGTAGACCGATTTGAATAAAAAAAAATATTCTTTTCGTTACCTATTGTTATTGTATAGAGTTGTAGAAAATTTATATACAATAATCAATTAATAATAAAATATCTATATCTATGCCAGGGCGGGTCACTAGTATAGACTTTTAGAAAAACATGACAGAATTATGATTATATATTCCTGAAAATACAATTTGTGAAGAACCTCTGTTCATCAGTTTTTACAGTAAATACGAACCCCCTTAATTTAAAATTAAATTGTGTTTCATTTCAAAACTGGTAAAACTTGAGTTGTCTGCTAAAATTCAGTTTATTTTACGACTTAGAAATCAAATAGGTTTGAGTTAGGCCTACGAACAGTATAAAATATCTACGCAGTATTGTAGACACACCCTGTTTAAGCGTATTCTAGACTAACTACCATCATAGATAAATAGAATACTTTTTATTATGCACACCATACAAATAACAGTAAATATGCCCCAATGAGAAGTTCTATCTGTAAAAGCGATCCGTTTAACCTTTGAGTATATTGAGAAAGTCTAGTAAAGGACTTCAAAAAAATATACACTAGTGAGCCGCCCGGCTGCGGGTGCCATCTCTACTATGCTATGCATGTTACATACAATTATAAACATTCCTCTTGAATATTCCCATTCCTATTTATAAAAAAACGCATCAAAATCCGTTGCGTGGTTTTAAAGATTTAAGCATACCTACTTAAGGAAGACAGACTGCGGGAAGCGACTATGTTTTATACTAAGTAGTGATATGAAGTGCTCAAAGGCCGGGTGCTTAGTACTCGCAATCGGCGTTTGTGTATGACCAAATTTATGAATATGGTTGGGGCGAAACGAAAATGTAACGATTGTAGCCGGTGGTGCCTTGTAGTTTCTGCCTACCCCCATGGGAAGAAAAGGCGTGAGTTTATGTAAGTCAAAGTCAAATCAATCATTTCAATTAAGCCATCAAAGAGGCACTTTTAAACGTTGATTATTAAAAAATATAGTAAATGGGATAGGATGGGAATGATTCTACACCCATTCGCAAAGGTAGGTTGTATGAAGAAGAATGGGCAAGAAACTCCATACTTACTCTTTTTAAAAACGTTTTACTATATTTTTATAACATATTTTTTTTTAAATGGTGGTCTCCAATTAATGGTTTAATCATTTTATGTAATCAAAATAAACATTTTTAATTTGCGATAGATAATGTGAAAGCAATGTACCCTGAAAATCTAAACCAAATATTATTAAAACAAAAAATAATAAAAGACAAATAAAAAAAATGTTAATAAAAAGGTACATCGGTGTTCACACGTAGTGATACTTCCCTAATCACCACTTTAGGCAACCGGATCATCGATGGTGGCAAGTGTCTTGTGCCATTAGCTGCTGCCACTCACTTTTGTCGCGAAAATGCTTAGTAAGCAACATCAAAGGAAAAAGCGACAACGTTTAAACAGACCGTTGAGAAAACTGTTATTTTAGCGGTGGACTTATTTATAATAGTGTAATGTAAGTTAAAAAAAATCGACGTCACGGTCGGCGCAGTGACTGAGAAATCGATTGCTGCACTGAATGTCGTGGGTTCGATTAAAAAAAAACATATAAAGCTGTTTGTGTGTTTGAGTTTTAATAAGAAATTCCTTAAGTATGGAGCAAGGTTATTTTTTTTTAAGTAGTAATTTATGAATTTATTTAGTGTTTAGTTATCTGCCAGGTTGATTGCAAGTATAGTCTTCTTTTGTTACATGGCAAAATGTGGATGTAGTATAGAATGATAAACATCTGCTTCACCTGTCTGGGTTTTTACGATGTGATATTATTAATATGAAAAAACAACAAAAAAATTAAATGAATGAAAATATTTATTAACAAAAAATATAAAGTTGTTTTTTAAAAAATGTATCGTCTCACTACTCGGCCTAGCCTAGTCATAGCCAAAGTTTCCTCTGTTTTTATATTTAGCGATGTGAACTCTTTTTTTGCACTTTTCATGTTCAGTATTCGCCGCACTATCTCACAAAAACACGACATCAGTGTTTCCATTTACACTTTGATCTAATTTTAGCTTCTCATTGAAGGATATGTAGTTAAAGGCTCAAAAGTCTGACAACGAGGCTCACGAGGATGTTTCGTATTACGCACCTCTAACAATGGGTTGTGTAATACACAACCCAATTAGTGGTGCGTAGAAGTCAAAGACATAAATAATTTACCTCCCTATTTTTATTTTTCCACAATTGCAGTCATAGTATGAATGAAGCCTTTCCTAGTTTAAATAATAAGCCGGTTCAAAATCTAAGAGACGTTAACCAATCCAATTTCTTCCAACTTTTTCAACCCTTAACCTTTGAGGGGATAAAACCAACCCACGTGAATTCGGTAGTCAGATATTTCAGCGATAAAATTCTAGTACAATAAACAAACAACAAGATTGAAAGACAATATTGTGGTTGTTGTTACGAAAAACAACTGAAGAATTGAAAATAATATATCAGTCTATAATCTTTTGTAGGTAGTGGTATATATGGATAGCGTAAACGGTAAAAAGTCTGGAAGGATCAGTCGCGAAATGCCAGTGAATGTCTTGTGTCACAGTAGCGGAAGCAACGAATGTTAATTATATGATATTTACGCCATTAAATCAATTACGAACTAAAAACGAATAGTTTTCATAAATTAACTGAAGTATAAAATAATGGGCATGCGGACAGCGAGTAAAGGGCAACTCGCTGTCGTATTCCACGCGCGTCTCAAAGAGCTTCTGCAAAATGACGGGCCCCCACTCACAGAGGGCCAAAGCCTGCCTGGGTCGCGGGACTTCTTCCCATCACTGTGACCCCAGAACATAAAAGGCTATTGAAGGACACCGTGGATTTTAGTCAGTACAAGTCTGGCAGTCCCTCCCGCCCTGCCCGGGGTGGGAGGACTCATTTGATGATTTACCACGCAAAAAAAAAAAGTATAAAATAATACAATTCGAATTTTCGATACTTCTCGTTTTAACCTAGATAACATGTCGGGATTTTAACAAACATTGGCAAAATAGAGCACGAGTTTATGTTAGTGAACTAGTTATTTTATTCAAAATATTGTTGGTTCTATTCGGGCGTAGTTTGTAGTGTTAGTTCGCCAGTACATTGTCCAATCTGTCAGTTAGAACACCGGACACCGTGTGGAGTTGGAATACCGATATCTCCCAGATAATTGGACTGTGGACTGAAGGGCAGATGTCAGATAGATTGTCAGATATATTTACATTTTTTTTTGCCTAAAAGTAGAATACTTATTGTATAAAAAATTAAAACTGTGCAATGGGTCAAATCTTGCAATTGAATTTCAATCCTAATCCCCCGCAACTGATGTCGCATCCTCACAAGAGAACGGTTAGTTAATAACAGGACACAAAACTAATTATTTTCAAAGATAAACTTAAAACTTATACAAAAATATTCTTTAAAGATTAATCAACTGAAATAGTTTTATGGAATAATACGAAAAAATTTACCTTTACATTGTTAAAAATTTTCGTTTGAAATGTATATCAACTGAAATTCTAAGAGTAAAACACTCGATTTGGCATAAAACTAATGAACGCCCTCTTTGTCGTCTAATTAAAACAACTTCACCATAGAAAAGTATTTAGTGCAAAAACTTTAAAGAAAAACTAGAACAGAGCAACTACTTCATTATGAAGAAACTTAAGAAATCTTTTTCATTTTTATCAACTCGTTACAATTAAGAGTTTTTACAATAAAATATTTCTTGGTGTTAAGAATAAAAATGAAAGAAATGGAAAAAGTATTTTTGCTTTTGCTTTAAAACTTGGAAAAGAAAACCTTGACTGTCCAGAAACTTTTACCTTTTTTTATTTACGAGTTGTTTTTTTCGTAAAAAAATCAGAAGAATCCTTATCATAAGAGGCCTATATCCAATAGTGAGTAAAACTAGACTTTTTTTTAAATTGTAGAATCATCAAATCGAGTCCCGATTGCACATTTCTCCCGTTTGTGATATAACATAAGAAAAGATATTTTTCAAGGAACGAAAAATTGAGCTGCGAGCAGGATTCGAACCTGCGTCTTCTGGATAGGTACTCCAGACGCCTTTACCAATTAGGCCATCGCAACCACTATCAGCAATCGCAATATCTTTGCGAAGACGCGACGCAGGCGTTATTGCTTAAAAAAATATAACTACATAAGAAAATACACTTTTATACGCCAAAATATACATATTCTTTAGATATAGCGGCAATGGGATCATTCTACCCATTGTCAAGTAACTTCGATGAGTATGCATGTTATGCTTGTTTCGTATTATGAAAAATGGGCTTCAATTCTGAAGTGGAAACAAGTAACATTTTTAATCCTTTCTTCTCAATATTCGTAACACCTTTTGTCGTTCAGGAACAAACAACATTCCAATATCTGTCGTTACAAACTGCTAACTAAAATCCGTTGGAATTGCGTACGGATGAAGAATGGTGTTAAACGAAACGTCACCAGCCAGACGTCGACAAAAATAAAAAGTGTATCCGTTCACGCCAGCCTTTCATTCTTCGCCACTAATTGGAATTGCTTTGCGGTCTCTGACGGCGGCGAATTTACTGTTTCTGTATCTTCATACCCATTTTCTTTAAAGGGTTTCGGTTTGTGGCTTGGACTTTGTATCGACTTTTGTCTTCATTTCTAGCCATCGAATTAGGTCAGGACGTTTGTGAATACTGGTTCATTTTCTAAGATTGTATGTTTTGAAATAAACACGAGATATGAAACTATAATATTATGGTACGTTAATTGCGTGTTTATCGCTTGATTTAGGGACAGTTTATCAATAATGTCTCATTATTTTCTTAATGAAAATTTGATATTGTTGCCATATTTTTTTTTCGTTAATTAAAAATACAACTTCATTTATGTTGTGTTTCCTCGTTTCAATAAAAACCAACCCTTACATCTAAACTTCCGAAATATAAGAACTGATGGAATATTTTTCAGCATGGAAACACGCCAACGCTTCATTCTTTTTCGCTAATTGGAATTGCTTTACGTCTCCGTCGGCCTCGACTTTTAAATTGTTTTTTTTTTAACACAGTAGCATGTAGCTGATGTTTTACTTGGTACGTGCTACATAAAGCCATTCAGCGACGGCGTATATGCTATTAGTAAAATGAAAACATAAATTTTGTGAACTGGATTTCGTCGAGTAAATGTATTATGGACTTGTTTTTTGAATTTTAGACAAAACCTGATGCTTTTAACGAGGTGTGGCTCCACGTACCTATTTCTTTTTTATTTCTGGAATTCCTTAAATTTCAGCTGTATTTTTTTTTCGTCGCTATCTTTATTTTAGAACCGATAGTTACATACAATCGAAAGCAGCACTAGGGTCATGATTTATGTGACACCATTTTTTACCCAAATTTTGTGATTTATATCAGCATAAAATACTAATACCACTAATACAATTGATTCACAAAATTTGGGTAAAAAAATTATCATTCTCTATTATACACATACTCAAGTGAGGACTGCCAAATGTTTTGGTTTTATTTATCTTGAAGCTTGAGTATTTATTACTACATATTATAAAACAAATATTCCTCCACGGCGTCTATCTGTCTGTCCGTTATAAACTCCAAAAACTACTGCATGGATTTTCATACATTTTTTACTAAAAGACAGAACTTGAATGTATTGTTATATTTGTTTGTGAACCACCACTACCACCGTCTCTTACCAAGCCATCTATCCCTCCAATCTAAGACCATCAACTGCTTTAGAAGAATCAAATAAACTTCCATTACACCCTAATTTCGTCTTACGAAATCACTCCTTACGTTCATTTATTCACAACATAGATCCCCACCCTAATAAACTCAACGAAGCAAAGACATTTCCTGGCAAAAGGAACATTTTCCCCGATTCCAATAAAATACATCAGGTAGGAGATATACTGTCATAGAGATTTTGTTCCACAACTCTCAACACTCAGTGGATGAAAAGTAGAAATGCCATTCCTGAACGAATTCCTGAGGTTTTGCGGACGAAACTTTTCGATGTATCTGTTGGAAGCTTAAAGCCTAACATTTTGCGGTAACGTATGTAGATTTAGCGGTAAATCCGATGTAGTGTTTTGTCGAGTTTTGTAATGCTGTTTAAAGTTCTTTGAGTTAGATCGGATTGTGAGTAACATTGTTTCGAATATACATTCTTGATTTGTTATGCATAATTTACAGACTGAGTTTTGAGTTAGGTGAAAATTAATTTATGAAACCTTGATTGTTGTGAAAGCGGAATACCTAATAATTAAACGTTTTGAAATCATTTTATTGTTTGTTATAAGAATGACATTTTTAGCAAAGCGATTAGCTTACCTCGTTCAGTTCTGTAATCATCTCACGGGAACATTATATCGGGATAAAAAGTATAGTTTGTGTTAATTCAGGTCTCATTAGTATTTATGCCCGTCTAAATCCATTCAGTCGATTTTGAATAAAAGACTTATAAACAAGATGTTCTGGTTTGGAAAATACAGTACAAAAACTATTTTGCACTGTTCTAATCCCAAACAGTCTTCGAAACACAAATCCTTTGTACCTAGTTCCAAATAGATGTGTCAATGGCTCCTGTCATTCGTGTCGTAGGATTAGATTTGTTCCTCGTCCCTACCCGCTCGTACCGACTTTGTTACGACAGAAAACGAAAGTATTCAGGATAACTTACCGACGTGTTACGCAAAGGACATTTTTCTCTATTCACCTTTTTTTTCTCTAAGTAATAATCTCTTGTGGGTTTTGAGGGCACTCTTCGTGTTTTCTTAAGGACTCTTGTTGGAGTTTGTTTCTTTTTTGATAATCTTGATAGTTTAGGAATGTATCTAGTCTTTTATATTTTTGTGAGTCTTTTTATGGGTTTTACACTAAAAAAGTAACAGAACTAATAATTAGGTATAATAAAAGAGGACGGACATCATATAAGTTCATTAATTCATCAAAAAACCGTCGGTGATTTTGCTTCCATAGTTAATCCGCATTTAATGTTTAGTACGTACACACGGCTATATTGCCTTGCCTGAAGGACACAGTTGATTACACGATGCAGGACTGCCCAGCTTGGACAGAGCACCGCCCTGTGTCCTCACAACGGCGATAGGCGGAGACCTCTCACGCCCGGCATTGGTCGAGGCCATGCTGCGGAGCGAAACTAAATGGGAAGCGGTCATCTCTTTCTGCGAAACAGTCATGCTCATTCGAAGTAGAAAGCGGGCCTCGTGAGGGAGCGAACAGTGTCCTCCCTCCCCGTAGTAACAGTCCGGGCAGCGTATGCGCGGCCATGAGATCGGCGAGTAATGGGTCCGACCATGAACCATGCCCGGGTGTAAGGCGCGTTGTGTTCCACGCACGCCTCAAAGAGAGTCAGCATAATGACGGGGCCTCCATTTAGAGGGCCAAAGCCTGCCGGGCTTGCGGGACTCACGAATTTCGGTGATCCCGGAACGTAAAGGGCTATTGAAGGACACCGTGGATTTAAGTATGAGTCTGACAGTTCCTCCCGCCCTTCCCTGGGTATGAGGACTCATTTGATGATTCTACCACGATAAAAAAAAACCTGTTGCTGCCACTTCTCGCTCTTATCTAACCGAGATACAATAATGTAATTTAAGCTTTGAGATAATATTGATTAGTTGAAAACCGTTCCCATTTTTCATTCTAGGACATGCCGGTTTCCTCACGGTGTTTTTTTAAGAATAGTTGTTTTAATGTGGGCAGGAATATTTTTTGAAGAGCGATTATTAAAAGGCCTGATTATTAAAGTGACTCAGTCGGAAGTCTGACAGTCAGTCTCACTGAACTGATTTATAGTAACTTATTAGGTAGAATTACTAATAAATTGTGTTGAGTATGTGGAGGTCTACTAGCACACCATGTAGTTAACTGTTCCCAGTTAATCTGATATTGATTATTATCAAAAAGCTTCACGACATTAGAAGTGAAATCATGGGTTTTTTTTTATCACAAATATTCGAACAGCAGAGTATGGCTGTTCGAATATTTGTGTTTTTTTTGTGTAGTTATATTTTCAGTGTCAGTGCCAACAACAAAACTTATTTCAGACTAAACAATTATTAAGTGCAATAACATACTTATCCGATCGCACCATGAAACTGTAACTACCGCACTGCGTACTATACAACGTGTAACGTTAAAAGCGCAAAACCTCTCGTGGGGTAACTCAGCACATGCTACTGAACAATGTTTGTTCTAAGAATTTTGTGAATTCGCCAAAGAAAAATTTGGTTTTTCATACAAAATGAGAAATTGATGGAACCCATCAGTATGAAAACCCAATTTTTTTTTTTTACGAATTTCCAAAAGTCTTGTAACAAACATTGTTCAGTAACATTTGCTGAGTTACCCCACGAGAGGTTTTGCGCTTTTAACGTTACACGTTGTATATTCATATTTTTGTAAAATAATGTAGAAAGTATGTTTCAGTCCCGTCAGTGCTGAAATACACGTGCAACTGAAATATGTTCCGCGAAAAAACTGTGCGTATACAAAGGCTAAAATGTTTCGCTCAGTTTTATTTTTGTTTATGGGCTCAAAACATATTTTGTATTACGAGTCAAACATCATTATTTTCTTCCTTTCTATACTGCCATTGACAAATTAAAACTAAAAAAAAACACAATTTTCAAAATACTTGTGCTACGTTAGTCAACTATCTGACGGCTCCCTTAGACCAGGGCCTGCTGGGGTCGCGGGACTGTCTCATCAGGAAACCATGACCCTAGAACGTAAAGGGCTATCGAAGGATCACCGTGGATTTTAGTCAGTACGAGACTGACAGTCCCTCCCGTCCTGCCCTGGGCGGCTCATTTGACGATTTTACCACAGAAAAAATAAGTACGCTTTGTAAAAATATGCGTAAAAGATGCCAGAAAATAACTTTTCGTAGTAAAGATATTGAAGATTAAAAACATAAACAAAGTCAACACTCAACTGCAGCGCGGGTACGAAAATGCCGCGGCACATAAAAACGATTCTGAAACTGGAATCGAATTTCCCGGAGTGTCGCTAGATTGAATTGTTACGGCTATATCTTGCAGACACAGGGTAACTAGAGCCCCAACATTCACGACATTTCCGTACGAAACTACTTGATATAGTCTACACAGTTGAAATGTTGCCGGAATAAATTCTTTGTGTTTTTGAAACAAATAAGGGAGATTAAAAAAAAACGATTCGATATTACTAACGTATATTTCACAACGTTCATAAATGTTTCTATCGTTGATTTTTAGGGTTCCGTAAGTAATCTGCAAGAAATCCCTTCATAGTATTTGAGGTGTACAAAACATCAAAACAGGCCAGCACAACTCTAAACTCCATGTCCATGTTGTATTTCTCTTTTATCTAATCGCCACGCACGCTTGCTTACTTGGCCCATATGATTTTTTTTTATGTGATTCTATAAAAATATTCCAAATTACAGAGGTTAACTAGCGGACTGCTTAATTACTCGAAAAATATTTTCCCATGTAAATAAATTGCCGTCGCTTTATCTAGCGTATAAAATCGCTTAAAACTTAAATTATCAAGCTCACACCTCTACGTTTGATGCCAGTTATAAAATTCATCCTCGCCACGCTCGGTAGCACTATTACTGACTGCGTTTACCAAACCCGACACCTCATTACTGTACGTCACCCTACGCCGAACAAAGGCACTTCTCGACACCTGGGAACCTATCCTATGGTAAATATGTTTTTCATCCAGCTTAGTGCACTTTTTTTGGCAGCAGTTAACTTTTTATACCTGACTGCTTCAATAGGAGGGTTAATAATTATGATATGACTTCTTTAGTATCTACTTAATTGGAATATGATGCTCCTGAGCTTGCAGTCCTGGGTCCAATAATTAATTATGGCAGGAATGTCTCAGTTACAGCAGCGTAGTTTGAATTTGAAACTCGGTTTATAGCAATTGGATGCTTTTTAACCCCCGACGGAGAAAGAGGGGTGTTATAAGTTTGACGTGTCTGTCTGTCTGTGGCATCATAGAGCCTGAACGGATGAAGTGGTTTCAATTTAGTTTTTTTTGTATGAAAGGTAACTTACGTGCAAGTGTTCTTAGACATACTTGATGAAAATCGGTTGAGTCGTTTAGAAGTTGTGAGGGTGAAAGTGGGGAAAGGTAACCGAGTGTCTGCAAATATACTCGAGTGGGGTATCAAATGAAAGCGGACTGAAAGGGAATATTGATGACTTCATCAAGTGTGCTCTTAGCAACATAAAATGATATAAGTACGTACCTATAAAAAAAAATTAATAAACCCCCAACACCAAAATCAAGTTCCCTTTAAAAAGTAAAAAATACCATCAAAAACAATACTTGTCAAAAAAACCAAGTCTCGCAACTCAGTTGTTCTACGGTAAAAAGTTGTGAGATCCATGTAATACGAAGTCTTATCCATGTAATACTTAAGCGACTTCCTGTCTTAATACGTCCACTCCCTAAGAAATCTTTAATGTTTTATATAAATATATTGACTCGGCCATCGCATGAAAACACGTGTTAATTAAATTATTTAGTGCGATGACCAAGTCAATATAATATTTATATAAAACATTAAAGATTTCTTAGGGAGTGGACGTATTAAGACAGGAAGTCGCTTAAGTATTACATGGATAAGACTTCGTATTACATGGATCTCACAACTTTTTACCGTAGAACAACTGAGTTGCGAGACTTGGTTTTTTTGACAAGTATTGTTTTTGATGGTATCTCATTTCTTTTTGTATTTTGTAGCAATTCTACTTTTTTTCTTTTCGGTATATTCTACTTATATGTACCAGCAACGAATTTTCTATAAAACTGGACCAAAATTGAAAAAAAATACTCGACTTGGCGGGGGCACTACCGTGCCCCCAAATATTTTAGTTTTTCCTTGATTCATACACCAAACACTACTTATATTCCAAATTTGAAGCTTCTAGGTCTGCTAGAAGTGCCTTAGAATTTTGATGATCGGTGAGTCAGTCAGTGAGTGAGTGACAAAATTAAGAAACTTTGACCCGTTATAATTCTTAAACTACTGGTTCAAATTAAATGAAATTTGAAATATACCGTGTCTTTACAATGCCTGCATGGTTACTGAAAATTCAGTCTTCTAATTTTATCCACAACGAAGTTACAGGGGGTCGAAAAAGGCCTGAATTGCTTCGAGAAAAGGATGGTACGGCCGTGCCGCTTTTTTGCTCGACTTGGTGGGGGCACTGCCGTGCCCCCAGATAATAAAAATACGTCGCGTTGGGGGACCGCAAAAAAAAAGTAGATAATAAAGAATTTACACTGACTGATTCGTACATACGTGTTTTGGCATTGTCGGTCATTGTTTTGGTATTCGTTATATTTTTACAGTTTTTTTTTTAATACTATCTTTTAAATGCTCAAGATCGTGATTTAAGCTGCCTGAGCTAAAGTAATATAGCGGTTTTACTCAAAAGTGGTAATAAGTAAGTGGTAAAAATGAAACAAATAATTATAATTTAAATAAATAACGTGTACATTTAACCACTATTATATAATAAACTTGTACATTCCAAGTCTTGGCCTACTTTTCTAATAATAAATTTTATCTGAGTTAAGTTACTTTCAAAGCTTCATTCCGTAAGTATCAATTAAACATTCACAAAGGAAATCATTAATGTTAAATTGCGAATAACTTTGCGATTAAAAGGTTAATTTATAACTGAAGCTTTTTGGGTGTATTTATGTGCTAAAGCGATGATGAATTTGTAACAGACGGCATTTAAATATTATGTTTATTAATTTATTTCAACATTATCATCCATCATTTATATTTAGGGTAAATCAACGACGTTATAAATTATTAGACTCCGCATGTACGATCTAAGGAACAAAAACTATTCTGTCAACTCGCTGAGGTACTACGTTAGCGAGGGGGACGAGGTACTGCGTTGTGATTGGCTACCTCAAAGTCTGTTCTGGCTCAAGGTATGTTTACTACAGGATTGGTCGAAATGAGACGGATATAAGACTTTTTTGCCTAATGTGTTGACAGACATCGGTCGCCTGTTATTAGGAGTCTAGTAATATATCGTCGTTAGGGTAAATATATTGATATTCCTTTCCAGTTTTTCAAGCGGTTCTAGCAGAAAATATGTACTTCTTTCGGTGATTATTAAGTCTAAAAGTTTCAATCCGAATAGCCAATCAAGGCCACTATAAAGCTGAAAGCCTATGTAAAGTACCGGAATTACGTTTCCAGATGAATAATTATATACTTTAGTGTAAATACACTAAAGTACATTATCTTGTATCTTCTAAATTACGAGCCCTTAAATTTCACCTGAGCGAGGATGCTCGTAAAAATATTCAAACTTTATACTGTTCATAAAAACCTTGACATAGTTTGTAAAATCAAGAGCAGTTGCATTACTGAACGCGGTTATTTATTTTTGTTTTTATTTTTTAATAGATATGATGACAAAATTGATAAATTACTTCGTAGTTAGTTAATCTTCTTCTATAATATAAAAATGGATCGCAAAATGTGTTGCTAAGCTCATAACTCGAACACGGCTAGACCGATTCGGATAATTCTTTTTTTGTTGTGTTTATAACCATCTGGACCGAGTTTTAGAGGACTTCTACCCGTGCGAAGCCGGGACGGGCCGCTAGTATTTTATAAATATTAAAAGTATGAATCGTGAATTCCATAGAATTTCTTTGCAAAGAAAATTTCGAAACGTAACGCCATTAGAAATGGATTTAAATAATTCGACGCAGTAGGCATGAACCTCGTTGGCTCGGTTGGAAAAAGCGTCGGATGTACTGAATCCAGAGGTCAAAGGTTCAAATCCTTCACGCGGTTCGAATTTTTCTTCTCAAAGAAAAGCTTTGAATAGTTAGTTGAGGTTTTTAAAAATAATGATAGATCAAACTAATTAAAACTTAGGAGTGGGAGACTCTTGATCTCAGAACGATGTAAGAATTATACCTAGAAATTTTGTGAAATTAAAAGTGCTGAATCTTTATTGATCTTGGTTTATTTAACAAGAACAAATACGGATAAAATAATTTTTGATTATCCAACGTTCGGTGTAGTGGCAATAGTTCGGTTGTCAGTCCGGTTGACCGAATTAATGCAACTATTTTGTGACAGAATACTGTACTTTACTTTGGTGGTAGTAGTTACGAGACTCTATATATGACTCTTCCCGTTTTTGTGACGTAAAGAACACTTAAAATATGAAAAATCTTTGCCGTTTAATCGATGGAAAAAATAGTTCCTCGATCTTACACTAGAAGCGCTTTTTAAATTTTCCATATCGACAGTAAATACTTCAAGTAAGTTGCAAAGTAAAATACAGAAATCTTGTGATAAGACTACGGTCACCATAATTTGTCATTTCCTTTAATGGTTTTATTGTGAAAGATTTTTTACACTTCTTATTAAATAATGTACATGATATCTTTTAACATTTATTATCCTTTAGTTATTGTAGCTTTCAACAAAATGAGACCTCAAGGAAAATATAATTTATCTTAAAAGAATTTTCAAGACTTCGCTAAACATAACTTTGAAGGTTGCATTGAAAAAGAAATTGATTGATTGAGACGCTCTCAAAAGCCGATGTTGGCACGTCACTCATTGTAACAGATAATGTATGGAAACAAAAGTTTCTCTTTGTATTTTATGATGATGAAGCGTGTGTATTTATATTGTAAGTAACAGTATAAATGGCAAGAGGTTTATTATGGAGAGGGAACACTTTTTTTTACGTGGTAAAAACCATCAGATAAGTCATGCCACCCAGGGCAGGGCGGGAGGGACTGTTAGACCTGTACTGTCTAAAATCCACGGTGTCCTTCTATAGCCCTTTATGTTCCGGGGTTACGGTGATGGAAATAAGTCTCGCGACCCCGGCAGACTTTGGGCCTCTGTGAGGGGGCCGCGTCAATGCTTAGAGCAAATTGGTGGAATAGCAACAAGGTAGGGCTGATATTTTGCTTTAAACCTATATGTCGATGATAGACGGCGCATGGTGCAGTAGATAATGATTAAACTACATAAATTGGTATTTTATATTATAGGAATACTAGCGGTCCGTCCCGGCTTCGAATGGGTGGAAGTCCTCTAAAACCCGGTTCCGATGCTTACAAACACAACAAAAAAAGAATTATCCGAATCGGTCCAGCCGTTTTCGAGTTATGAGCGTAGCAACACATTTTGCGATCCATTTTTATATTATAGAAGATTATAGATAGGCCTTCTAGGAACCGCTTAATAAAGGTAAATTATTCTCAGATATTCCGAGCTATTAATAACAACAGCTTGTTTATTCAGCGACCGTCTATAATTATGGTATCCTGGGAAATACTAAACGGGTATCTCTAATTACCTCGTCCAAGAATATTTTCCGCAAAAAATAGGTTACGCTGTTTCCTCTAGGGTCGTAAGGGCGAAGATCCATTAGTATTATAAAATATCAAAATGATGTAAATAAAGTTCCCTAAGGGTTATGGAGAAGGTAAAATGACGATATAATTACTCATCAGTGCGTTTATAATTATTGTGAAAATGTTTCGTAAAAGGTGTTTCTATTGGCCAGGCATTTTTGAGGGTGTGAGGCAAGAAGGAAGGCGTCGTGGCGATAGTTAATTTATGTGTAGTTTTGATGTACGGAAACGGACATAGGAAAATAACTATTGCGTTCTTTTGATCATAGGTGGCGCCTAAATTGTCACATTATAAATTAAAGCGAGCAAAAGCCGCGGAACAAACTAGGAAAGATGTTGAAAATAGAAAAGAAGAAAGTGAAAAAGATTTCATGTATGTATTATGGAGGTTTCTTTTGGGGTTGAAAATCAGTCACGAAGGACTCTTTTTCCCACTCTTGATGGAGCGGAAAGGACTGTCAGACTTGACTGGATAAAAACAATAGAACTTACTGTTCAGTCAGCTGCCCTTTGCAGAACAGAACTGTAGTAACCTCCTCTAGCGAAGTTAATGAATAGCATTCAATAGTTATTTTTTAAGTGCTTATTATCCAGAAAAATGTTAGTAATGGGGGAGGCCTTTACCCTGAAGTAGGACAATAAGCTAACCTTTTAAAAAAAAGTAATTCACTAATTCAATTTATCATACATTTTACTAGGTCGTTACATCAGTGCGTTTTTCTCTTTACTGTTTAAAGCAGCGTAGCTTTTAAAGACAACAATACACATTTTATGATCCTCTGGTACTTTGTATACGAATTACATGAATAAAAAAAGTATAAAATTCAGATAGGATGACTCGTCATCACGGGGAAATTGTCTTATAACAATAGCAGTAAAATGCTTTTTAGGGTGCAATTTTGGAGAATACATTTTAAGAAGTGCCTACTAACAAATAGTTTTTATTAATTAATAAGTATACTCATACAAGGGCGTACTTTTTGTTTGTATGTACAAGAATATTAAAAATGTTAATTCGATTATTATTTTGCCTGACGGACATCTTTACGATTTGTCATAACTTTATGTTACTATGACTAGTTAGATTTCTCAAAAAAAGAGTTCATTATGAGATTACATTTCCTTGTCGCTTCTAATCTAGTTATAATAAACACCGCACTGCGACTATTGCTTCAAATTGCCGCCATCTTAGAAGACGTTCGGCTATCATCGGCAGATCCACGAAAGCAACCGAATAAACCTTGTTACAGCGGTAATTAAATTAGTCGCAATTTGTTAGACTTGTTCACGATAGCTCTATTTCGTTATAGTTTTTTTTATTGGATCGTTGTAATTGAGATTAAACCAAGTGCTTTTAATAATTAAGTCGTATTTTCGTTGATTTAATTTTATCGAACCATTTATAGGGACTCAAACTTTTCCTGCTTTTGAAACTGGGATAGATTGCCGCATCGGGAAAATTAACTAAAAGATATATTCAATTAAACTTTTTCCTAACTTAAGTAGTAATTAAATTGACAGTCATTCTCACTTATTTTGCATAAAGTGGGTTTCAAATAAAATTTAGTTTATAATGAAATGGGAGCTTCAGTTACAGTAACATAGTAATTATAAACTGTTTTTTCTACAATCTAAATCGTTAAAAAACATTACGCGATTATCGTTTTCAAAAGTGTCCATTGATTTTATTATCTGTATTTAACTATGAATTATCGGTATTCCAGCATTTAATATGCAAAATAAATAAGAAAAATTAAAGTATCAAAAATCTCGTCTGACTAATCGCAGTGCTCAATAATTCTATCTGGAAATGTTATGTCTAACTTTTACTGAATAGGTATTGTGTTAAAACACTATAAATAATTTTGTACTTACTTTAAAATATTAAAATAACAGACTAATAATTTAAATTCCAAAGAGATATGGTCCTTACCTAAATAAAAAAGAAACCTAGATATTGCGATGTTTTAATATTCTCAATAAGTCGAAAAGAATGTTCCAACTTTGTAAAGCTCTTACGAAAATGAGAACCGGGTATTTAATGAAGTATAATTTTCAAAGTTATTTGAAAGTTGAATTTTATCAAGTCAGTATCAAACTCGTATAAGTAGGTAGGTATGTACGAGTATATTAAACTTGCTTTTCATGTTTGTCTGTGTGACCGCGATGTTATAAGTTTATTGTAATACAAACGATTATTTGCGATTTTTATTTTCATTTAAACAGATAATGCATATCGGATGGTCCATATGTTGCATACATTTCATGTATCTTACGTAACAGACTTTTGCCAACGGTCCCGTCCAGGATTGGTCTCCACCACCAAGGTTGAGCATCGGCACACTTGGCAAAGGGGTCAGTGCGACAGAATGGGACATTGAAGAATTTGTGTTAAGAGCGAATTATTTGTACTTGTCCTTAAAATATGTTTATTCTAATCCGAGTGGCATTACTATATTTCCATAGTCATAATATACTGCAACATGTAGGTACCTACATGTATGTAGAGGCATTTAATTCGTAACTTAGAGACTATCTAACTATGTAATATTTGGCTATGGCCATGGCTTACTGCTAATCCCTCTTGATACAACATAATACTAAACAATATTACATTCTCGCATAAATAAACATAACATTAATTGCGAGCTAACTTTGAGTCATGGAATAGTAAGAAAATGGAGTGCCAGTATACTTGTTGTAGGGTAAGCTGCAGGGAAAAGGTAGCGATATCACTACCAAAAGTGGTTCCTTTTCTGTGCAGCTGAACTGTATCTAGCTTTTGTAAGTTCAGAAAACATGAGTGAAATGCTGCGATTTGAATAATGAAATTTAATAAGTTATGATATCTTTGAATATCCGTAGAACCTATGGGTTCAACGGAAACGATACAATATAATTATGTATGTATATTGTTCATTTCGTTCGAGAAATTAATTTTATTAATTCTGGTATTGTTTCTCTATTTACGAGATAATAATAAAAAATAGACAAAATAGAACGATATCAGGATGAACATGGTAGGACATGAAATAGACTTGACGTTTACAATTTTCAGTGAAATTCTTCCTATTACAGATATGGTAAGCATCCAAGTCATTTAACTGTGTTTTTTTTATTTTTAATGTTCTATTAGAGCTTGTGCCCACAAAATCCAGAACATCGTTATTTTATTAAAGCTGTCATGTGCATTGTGCATGCAATACAAATAGCATTGTTACGGTTGTAACTCCATTAATTATTTCCTCTGTGGACGTAACCAACAAAATTGATATGACGTAGCTTATTTGTCACCAAACTATCCGCCATTGTATGATGGCGTGATACGAACACTCCCTGTATTTAACCTCACCCTGTGTAATTATGTTAGGCGTACACAATTAGGCCGAAGTTGGAAAGTTTATTGATATTGTCCTAATAATAGAACAAATTATACACACAAACATGCCGACATTTTGAATTCTCCAAGGATTTCATAGGGCCGTTGTGTTTGTGAAATGATAATTATAATTTTTTTACGCAAGTAGGTTTTAAAAACACTTCGGTATTTATTTTTACAAACTAGACCACCTCTAACGAGGTCACCGGACAGCTCTGTCAAGAAACAGCCGATAAACAACAGATAAACTAAGAGAAAATCGGGTTATTCCCAAAATGCTCCATTCCATTGTTCTAAAAGATAAAAAATCTCATACATTGATTCCCAAGTTGCTCCACGGAATTTTTATGTTTAAAAAATACGTTTTATTTTGTACCCATTCTGCTCCATAGGTATTTGGAATCATTCTCAAAGTAATCCACTGATTGTTCGTTGTCTCTTTAATATATGTACAAATAAACATTTATTTCAAAATCACTTCTATATTGTAAGTTACAATACTAAACTCATGAGTAATTACTAAATATATATCCTAAGGTATTCCACGAAGGGCACCTTCTGACAATGGCTCCTAAGCTACTTGCACCTTACATATTCGACATAAGGCTCCTGTCAAAAATTTTCGCAGGTGCCAGGTGCCCTTGGTGGAATACCTCTAAATATCGTGAAGCTCACCAGTGGACATTTTTTTTGTTGATTTACCTACTCATAAAAAAAGTCTGGACTTAATTGTGAAATATCAAACATATTGCTATTTACAAGGCACTGTGGTATCCACCGGGTTTTCCAATATTATGCAGATTGAGTAAACTATGACTGGTATTTTATAAGACGGATAGAGAAGTAATTCTTTCCGTCGCAGAGTACTATTTATAGTAAACGTTTTCAATTTTAGATTAAAATTTGAAAAATATGCTTCCACTAGTTATTATTTCTTTAGGTTTCATTTTCATGTACAAAATATGATATTAAAAGAATACTTTTGACTACAATGTTTTATAAAGTCTGGCACAAATAAAAAAATATTATAGTAATACTACCTAATATTATTTATAGATTCCTCGAAAAAACGTAATGTAATACTATCTTAATTGGTTAGTTTCTTCAGAAAAGTCAGGTGCATTTCTTCTCAACTGTTTTACATATTATAAGACGAGATGTATGAAAGTTGAGTGAGTCTTTCATTTGATGATTCTACCACCTCAAAATAAAAGTAGTGTAACAGGTTTTCATTCCATAGTCGTTAAAAAAGTAAGCTTAAAAAAAAAACAAAATATGTACATACTTTGATGGAGTAGGTATATTCTAAAAGTAGAGCAGCATTTTCCTAGGTGATCTACATACATAAATGTGAAACGTGAACGTGAAACATTTGCAAAAACTGTGTTGTGTGTATTTTATACCTACCCATTTTCCATGTTAGTAGGGTAAACAAAAACTACAGCCCGCTATGTGTTACAACCCTGGCATACTTTTACGCTTTTTAAACATTTGATAACACTAAATATTAAAAAAAAAACTATATGCTGCCGTTGCGTCGTCTGTGTGTCTGTTAACGATGAAGTTAAAAAGTAATGAGCTGATTTTCATCAAATTTTCAACAATAGATAGAGTGGTTCATAAGGAATATTTAACTGAATAATTTGTAAAGCTTTTGTGTAAATTGGTTGTAATATGAGGACAACAACTGTTTTTAAGACGTCATTCCTATACAGATAGGAATGACGTCTTAGACAGAGTTGTTCAGCATTATCTATTAATGTTAGGGCCTGCAACCGGGAAATCCCGGTACCGAAAATACCGGGAAATCACGGGAATTTTTTAAACAATCCGGTACCGGTTCTTCATCCCGTAGTCCCGGTACTTTCGATACTTTTGGTACTTTTTTATTTTCCTTATTCTTTCAATATAAAGCAACAAATAATATCCAATTAACTATTTTATAACAGTATTATTAACATAAAACATTTTTAATTGATACTAATGAGAATTTTATTAATAAAAATTTTGATGAAACTAATCAAAAATCTACTTGAAAGACAATAACTTTTATTATGCTTAAATTTTGTGTGTTTTATAATTATTTGGCAAATTGATCTGTAATAAGTCCTTTAAAAAAAAATCAAACCGACGAAACATCGAACTGAAAAGCAAAAAATAACTTTTGAGGCGGCGCCAAACAAACAAACATACTTATAAATTAACCATTAGAGCAGAATAGCTCGTTGTATAGCTTGTCGTGGTTGAATAGCTCGTCGTAGCTATTCGTTGATTGTTTCTTTGGCGCCGCCTCAAAAGTTTTTTTTTTAAAGGGACTTATTTTTTACTTTTGAGTTTCCTATCTCGTGTCATATATATTATACAACAGAGATGTGGAGAACATAACATGATGGCGTCACCATCATCAGACCAACTCCAGCTGTTAAGGATCTCTTGCTACTGCCCTCTGTTGCCATCCTCAGACCCTCAATGACAATTATACCCCAGCTAGATATAAAATTTTCATCAAGACTAGTAAAACGAGCCCGAACACGATAAAGGTGCTGTTAACTGTTGAGGACCTCTTGCCCCTGCTATCCGTCCCCATCCTCAGACCCTCGATAGCAATAATACCTCAGCTAGGTCTAAAGTTCTCATAAAGCTAAGTGAAATGAGCCCAAACACGGTATAGCTGTTGTTAACTGTTAAGGAATTCTTGGTACTGACTTCACAAAATAACAGTTATCTGGAGTTGATCTGATGATGGTGACGCCATCATGTTATGTTCTCCACATCTCTGCTATATAATAATGTCCTCAGAACTACGATTGTCAACTTTATTTCAACAGAATCGGTTCATAATTGAAAATTCTGTAGGAAGATTGACAATTAATTCCTTTTTTTCTACCCTCAGAGGCCGATTTTAGTTTTGAAATTTAAATGGGACCAACTTTGAGATATACTCTTTCCAATAAAAAAAGAATTTTTGAAATCGGACCACGTTAGGAAATGTTATGCCTGGTCATACATAAAAAAAAATATATAAATATACATGTCGAATTGAGAATCTCCTTTTTTTTCGTCGGTTAAAAAGCATTTACTTTTTTTAATGATATTTCCTTTCGCGTTTTCTACATTCAAATTTTATTGAATTTTATATTTTTTCACTTCGATAAAGCAATAAACCTAGTTTTGTTTTGCTGTTTGCTTAATGATATTTATTTATGGTGGAAGGAACAAAGTGATTAAATGACGTAAAAGTTAAAAGAAATAACAAAGCAATCACGTGACAAAGATAGGCTTCTTTATAATTCAAAATAGACTATATAGGAATTTAAGTTTTATTTGATTTATTTTCATTATAAGATATAAAGAGGATTTAAAGGTTCCTTGAGATTGTGTACTGATGATTATTGTCAATTATAGATTTACGAATAAAACGAAGTTTTTTGAACTGCACCTTCCCACTTTTGTAATAAGGACATTATTCAAACGATTAAGATAATTATATGTAGTGTGCACACACTCGTGCCTTTCATACAATATGTTAATAGCGATTTGTACGCGAGTACCGAAAGTACCGAAAATCCCGGGAAATCCCGGTTCCAACTCCAGTACCGAACATCCGGTACCGGGTCTTTAAAAAGTACCGGTTCTGCAGGCCCTAATTAATGTATAAAATCTGGAACACCTGATGTGGAAATCAAAGCTATCACTAATTTCACTGTATAATAATTATAAAATAACATAAGCTGGGCTGGGATTATCTTCACGCAGTAAAGGCGGTCGCAGTTGATGAATATCTTAAAAAAAAATATTCTACTGGCCAAACTCCCATTAATTAATTACCCGGGCTCTTGGAATTGGGTATCAGACTTTGCAGATCTACGATTTTGATGACCCCGTTGTCATTGGCATAAGCAACAAGATTCGCGTACGAAGTCGCGGGCAGAAGCTAGTATGAGGATAATTGTTAAAAAGTCAGGCTGCTTCATTCATCAAAAACGCTTTAACAAAACAATTTATTGCGACCGTAAAAAAAACATGTCGTTGGTAAAAAATGCTCAACAACCCGTGAGTGTTCAGGGCGGATCACTAACTTTCCTATAAATAAACCCTTGCATTTAATAATATAACAATATTATGTAAATTCAATTTTTATGGTTATTATTTACTGCTGACTCCATAGCTAGTATATATCGTAAAAAAGACCCAACATTTGACTTATACGCCTTGAAATTGCTGATCTTAGAAAAAATATTCAACACCTAGTATGCAAAAAACAAGTGGATCTGCGCGATGAGGCGGCAAATCGCTCTTGAAGTAAGTAGCGTTACTTTTATATGAAATCGAGAGCTTAACTTAGTTTCCAAGAATATAAGGACGGGGGATTTCAGTTCATTTCTAAAGGGAGTGATTGGGCGTAAATAAAATGATAATATTCCACAATAATAATAATATTCCACAACTATCACACAAGGCCATCTAGTCCCAAGCTAAGCAGAGCTTGTGTTATGGGTACGAGACAATTGATAAACACACTTATATATTTCTAAATACATACATATTATAGATAAATTACACCCAGACACAGAACAAATGATCATGCTCATCACACAAACATTTGTCCTGGGTGGGAATCAAACCCACGACCTCTGGCATAGCAGTCAGGGTCACTTAACCACTAGACCAACAGGCCAGTCTTATGATTAAATAGCTCTACATATATGTAGGATGAGTGGAGTATGAATGTGACTTAATAGACCTTGTTCCAAAACGAATGAAAGTGAGAGTAAAAGAGATGGAATGAATGAGACCAAAAAATATAAGATGGCGTTGGTACGATGCTAAGACGATGTGTGTTTTTAAAGTGAAATAAAAATAAAATAGTAAATCAAGAGCTTTATTGTTTTCTTCTGGATATCCCAACACTACAACTTGGGGGCTCGTCCGGGATCCAGAAAAGCAAAAAAAAAAAGAAGATTCCGTTGTGTACGGTTGATAGCCGCGGTAAGGTGAGCCGCGACCACGTGCGCCGGGCAGAAAATTTACGACGAAATTGACGAAGATATTGTTTAAATACAATGACGACGATGTCCGACGAGAAGAACCTCGTACCAGCATACAATTACGGTGATATAATCCCGAAATATAACGGCGTCGACAAGACGTACTCGTCGACAAAATGGGCGCAGGACATAGAGGACAACGCGGAAATATTCGGGTGGACGGCGCAACAAAAGCTCATCATCGCAAGGAGATCATTGACGGGCACGGCAGAATTATGGCTAAGATCCGAAAAGGCTTTTAAAAGTTATGAAGAATTAAGGACAGCGTTACTCAAAGAATTCCCGGAAACGGTCAACACCAAAGAAATGCACGAGCTAATGGCGTCACGCAAAAAGAAAACCACCGAGACATATTACGAGTACATGTTAACGATGAAGGAACTGGGTAAGCGTGCGAAATTCCCAGATTACGTGGCCATTCAGTACATCATAGACGGGATACAAGATTATGAGTCAAATAAAACTATCTTGTATGGCGCGACCACATACTCATTGTTAAAAGAAAGGATACTGATCTACGAAACCATGAAGGGTAAAAATAAGAAAAGGCAAGATGATACGACGAAGCAGCAAAAGCAGGACCTAGAAAAAAAGAATCATTCCGAAAAGTCAAGTCGCCGATGTTTTAAGTGTGGTGAGACAGACCACGTCGCCAACGCGTGCAAGAAAGGTGTAAAATGCTTCCGATGCAACTCGTTCGGTCATATAGGGCGAGAGTGCAAGGAGCCAATCTCAAATACCGATTCGCAAGGTAAGAATAAAGATGGCGGCGGCGGTCATAATTCTCGTACAGCCATGTTGTGTACGAAGATTTCGCCGGAACTTGGCGATGGCGTCGCGGATCCGGAAGGAAAAGATGGCGGCTTCAGTGAAGGTGAACGAGGAAAGAACGAACGAGTGATACGTGTGAACGAGTCAGTGTTAACGTCAAACTTCTGTCAATCATGTCAGTGTCAAAAGTGTCAAAGTGAGATGGTGTTAAGTGTAAACAAAGAATTAGCGAGTAACAAATCAGTTAAAAACATTAAGATTAGTGGAATAAATGTTAATAGCCTTGTAGATTCAGGTAGTGATTTAAATTTAATAGCTTCTAATTTGTTTTTCGAGTTAAATGTAACATCTTATGAAAAGGTAAGAGTCACGTTGTCAGGACTCGGTTCCGCAAGCGTGTTTTCGCTCGGAAAGTTCAATGTAAACATAGAAATTGATGGTTATTGTTTTGATGTTTGTTTTTATATTGTTCCACAAGAAGTAATGCCGTATAAAGTCATTTTAGGCCAACCATTCTTAGTAAATGTTACTGCTGTTATTGATAAAGGTTCAGTCACTGTTACGCCTCACCAAAATGATGTTTTGCTGCAGTGTATGCTTGCCGACGTTCCAGAACCAGTATGTTATGTTTCTGATCCACAGATACGAGAAGTAGCTCAGAATTTGGTTGACAACTACCAACCTAAGAGGATAAAGGAGGCTCCGATAGTAATGAAGATTATATTGAAAGATGATATTCCTGTTGCACAGCGTCCACGAAGGCTGTCACTCGCTGAGCAGAGAGAAGTAGAGAAACAGGTAAGTGAATGGCTACGAGATGGTATTATTAGGCCAAGTTTTTCTGAATATGCAAGTCCGTTAGTGCTGGTAAGGAAGAAAGATGGATCTACGAGGGTATGTGTTGATTATCGAATGATCAACAAAAAGATGGTCAAGGACGAATTTCCACTTCCAGTCATAGAAGATCATATTGACAAATTATCAGGGGCTAAAGTGTTCAGTAAATTGGATTTAAAAGATGCATTCTTTCATTTGAGGATAGAAGAAAGTTCAGTTGGATATACCTCTTTTGTAACACACCACGGCCAGTTTGAATTCCTTAGAGCACCATTTGGATTGTCAATTTGTCCTAAATATTTCACAAGATTTATAACAATAATTTTCCGTGATCTCATAGCCAAAGGTCACATCCTAATATTCATTGATGACGCCATAATTCCAGCAAATAACTTTAAAGAAGCAGTTGAGAGGTTACAAGAGGCACTACAAGTAGCATCAGATTATGGACTTGAAATAAACTGGAAGAAGAGTGAAGTATTGACGACAAAAGTTGAGTATTTGGGTCACATTGTTCAAGATGGTGAAATCAAACCCTCCACTGATAAAACTGAAGCGGTCGTCAAGTTCCCTGAACCCAAGACGGTGAAACAAGTACAAAGCTTTATGGGACTGGCATCATATTTCAGGAAGTACATACCTCATTTTGCTAAAATAGCTAGTCCATTGACTGACTTGTTAAAGAAGGATCAGAGTTTTACATTTGAAGATGAGCACAGGTACGCATTTAATATTTTAAAAGAAAAGTTAGGAAGCAGTCCAGTACTGAAGATTTTCAACCCAAAAAGACGTACGGAACTACACACAGATGCCTCCAGTATGGCTTATGCAGCAGTATTAATGCAGTGGTGCGAAGACAGTGGTCTGCATCCTGTATATTACATGAGCCGGAAGACTAACGATGCAGAAAAGAAGTATTCTAGCTACGAGTTAGAAGCTCTAGCTATCTTAGAAGGTGTAAAGAAGTTTCGACACTATCTATATGGCATTCCATTTAAAATTGTGACAGATTGCCAAGCCTTTCAGATGACCCTACAGAAGAAAGATCTCTCAACTAGAGTTGCCAGGTGGGCATTGTTATTACAAGAATTTGATTTTCAGGTTGAACACCGGTCTGGTACAAGGATGAAACATGTAGACGCATTGAGCCGCAACCCATACATAGGAGTGACTACTCAAAGCTTACATGAACAAATAAAGAAGGCACAAGAGCAAGATGAAGGTTTAAAAGCTATCATGGAAGTACTCTCTGAAAAACCCTATCTTGATTACTACTTGGAAGGCGGTCTGCTGTACAAAGGCCTGGAAAGAAAACTGGTAGTACCTAAGAACATGGAGATGGAGATCATAAAGAGAGTGCACTCGAATGGACATTTTAGTAAAAAGAAGATGACAGAGCTTATAAATAAAGATTATTATATTAAAGACTTATCGAAGAAATTAGAAGATTTTATCATCACTTGTATTCCATGTATACTTGGCAGCAGAAAAGAAGGCAAGCAAGAAGGATTTTTACATCTCTTAGAAAAAGAAGATACACCCCTACATACAATTTACATTGACCACCTTGGTCCAATGACAGAGACGAAGAAAATGTACAATCATCTACTCACAATGGTGGATGCATTTACAAAGTTTGTATGGATATTTCCCACAAGGAGTACTACAAGTAAGGAAACCATTGAGAAATTGAAGATTCACCAACAGCAGTTTGGAAATCCCACCAGAATCATTACTGACAGGGGAACAGCATTCACAAGCCAAGAGTTTCAACAATATTGCGAAGAGGAAGGAATTAAGCATGTCAAAATTACTACAGGAGTGCCTAGGGGAAACGGGCAGGTAGAAAGAATGCACAGAACCATAATATCAATCCTTACGAAGCTATGCATTGAAAACCCTACCCAATGGTACAAGCATGTCAGTCACGTGCAAAGAGCATTAAATAGTACTTGGCAGAGAAGCATCAATTGCACCCCATTTGAACTGCTTGTAGGAACAACTATGAAAACCAAAGAAGACATTGAAATCTACGACTTACTTATGCAAGAGGGAAGAGATATCTTTGTTCAAGATAGAGAAGAAAACAGGCGAAAGGCGAAAGAGCACATCTTGCAGGTGCAGAAAGAAAATATATAATCATTTAACAGGAAACGTAAAGAAAGTACTAAGTATAAAGAAGGCGACTTAGTAGCAATCAAACGAACTCAGTTTGGGTCTGGAATGAAGCTCAAGCCTAAATACCTTGGACCTTATAGTATCACTAAGGTCAAAGGGAATGACCGGTATGACGTACAGAAGGTGGATCCCACTGCAGAAGGACCAGGTAAGACATCCACTGTAGTTGACTTCATGAAGAAATGGCCCAGCGACTGAACCATTATCAGTTAAGCTTAGAAAGCTTTTTTATATTTTTTTGAATCCAACAATTTAAGTTAATAAAACTTTAACAATGTGTAAGACTGTATTCTTGTTAATTTTAGAGTGTATTAGAATAAGTTGATAAAACTGTAACAATATGTAAGACTGTATTCTTGTTAAGTTTAAAGTGTATTAGAATAAGTTGATAAAACTGTAACAACGTGTAAGACTGTATTCTTGTCAGTATTATTGTGTTAAAGATAAGTTAGTAGGACTGTTTTATTTCTGAGGTCAGAAATACCGGCAGGATGGCCGAGTTGTAGGATGAGTGGAGTATGAATGTGACTTAATAGACCTTGTTCCAAAACGAATGAAAGTGAGAGTAAAAGAGATGGAATGAATGAGACCAAAAAATATAAGATGGCGTTGGTACGATGCTAAGACGATGTGTGTTTTTAAAGTGAAATAAAAATAAAATAGTAAATCAAGAGCTTTATTGTTTTCTTCTGGATATCCCAACACTACATATATTAGGATCACATTAAAAAGTTAAACCAAATTCTATTGTATTGATTAGAAGGACGCATCAGTTACTTGATCTATTTAATTTTTGCGTGAGAGCGTTTTTGTTAAACATACTCGGATTCTGTCTTTATTCGGTTTTTAATAGTAGTTGTTGTAATAACTCTGGTCGTATGAGCTGAAATATATTAAATACATGCCATAAATAAAGATTTTTGAGGAAAGAAAAATCAGTTGCGAATGGGGCTCGAATCCGGGTCTTCTGGATTAGTACTCCAGACGCCTTAACAATCAGGCCATCACAACCCACTCGTTTGGAGCTGAATCTTTCATTCCCTTTTTTCACCGTTATATGGCAAAAAAAATATTCACATAAACGTGTTTTTTTTCAACAAATAATATACAATGTTAAAAAGGATCGTGTAAAATGTTTACGTGACAATATAATGTTGAACTTTGATTCCATTAGGGTCCCACATTGGGTGGAGCGGTAGGGACTGTCAGACTCGTACTGACCAAAATCCGCCGTGTTCTTCCAATTGCCCTTCACGTTCTAGGCTCACGGTACCCTGTTCATACAGTCCAACCCATTCCATTAGCCTCTAGTTAGAAATTATGCATTATTCAGCATAAAAGCCGATCGCGTTCAATGAAGCAGTAAATCACAGTTCATAAAGTCAGCTCTCTAGGTAAGCGATTGGCGAAGTTCACTAAGTTTGAAACACTGAACTTAGGTATTAAGCACCTCGTGAACTAGTCATACTAAGTAGTAAGTATGTAATAAGTAGTCTACGTGACGTGGAGACTCTATTAACCCTTGGCCATGAGCTACTTACATGCGACTGACGACTGTTACTGCAGAAAAAGGCAAATGAAAAAGTTGCTTGGAGTTTGCCGCAATAGAGCAAGCTAGATCCGATAGGCATAACTTATTTTCTGACTAGGTTTTACCGACGGCTTTCTCCCCCCCATTTAAGTTATAAAAGAAAGAGAAGTAGTCTGTAACCGTATCCAGAGTTTCATTACCAAAATTAGTAAGAATCAGTTTAATTCAGTGGTCTAGGAGAAACAAATAAGAAAATATTTTTGTCGGCATTCAACTTAAACTTAAGTTACGACACGTTGAAGGAGCTCGTAGCTAAATAATTACAGCCGCATAGGCCGATCTTCCGGGTTAAGCCGTGCTTGCCGAGGTTGGTCTGTGGATCGGTGGCCCTGTCATAGCGAGTCTCCTCCGTGCCTTGGAAAGCACGTAAAGCTGTTGGTCCCGGCTGTCATTTGTAGATCAGTCGTTACTGTTAGTCAGAAGCTCTAAAGTCTGACAACCAGTCTTACCATGGGGTATGGTATTGCCCAGTTACTTGGTTGTGAAGGTCCGACAGGCAGTCGCTCCATGTACAATACTCATATCCAGCTGCATCTGGTTTGACTGGAAGCCGACCACAATATAATTGGGAAAAGGCTAGGACGATGATGTTCTATGTGGCTAATTACTCAACACAATTCGGGTGGCTAATCTCAACACTGGAAGTTGTGTTCGGAACTTTAAGTCGATAAATACTGAAAGAAATAAAAGATCTTTCATAGAAAAGAAATGTTGAACAAAGTTTTATTTAACGGAGACGTGATTTTTTCTTTAGGGTGTAAATATCATCAAATGACTTCTTCCGAGTAGAGCGGCAGAGACTTTCACACTCTTACTGAATAAAAACCATCCTGTTTCTTCATGTGCCCTGTCGCAGTACCGTATTAAGACACTCCCTCGACCCAAGTCATATGCCCTGAGGTCGTGAATGCAGCCTTATTGGGAATTATCTTGGGTACAATTTCCACGTACCTATGAGAAGAGGATTACATTAATAACATTGAATCAAGCTTAATCTGCTGTTGTGAGTACTGGATGTGGTATTGGTGTGTGTATAAGCAATTACCAATAGTAATTAGTATTGGAAACGATAAACTGAATCTATAATCATTTCCGATGTAATTATGAGGTTTAATCAAATATGATGACACAAATGATACCATTAAGTGCATATATTATATGGTCCAAGTCCCGATGATTATATTACAGATGGGACCGCTGATAGCTTGGGACAAATATCCTCTTTAGGTTGCCAAACGTCTTTGATTTGTAGAGGAGATTTGCCAAATGTCTTTGATTTTGTGGTCATAAGATGTCTGGTTAGGTCGCCGGAAGATGCTGGATGCAGGTCGCTTCCAACCGGTACATGTGGAGACCAAAAGGGGAGGCCTATGTTCAGCAGTTGACGTCCTATGGCTGAGATGATGATGATGATGAAGATGTCTTCCGTTTTTTTACGATGTTTTTTGTCCGAGTAATTTAATTACCTAACTAATATTATAAATTAAAACGTTTGGATGTGTTTTTTCATACCATAAATTCATTCACATTAACATTTCATAATCATTTGTTAATGACATTCACCGTAGCCTATGGACGCCTGGTCGCGGAACTTATTTCATTACCGTGACCCCGGAACTTATAGGGTTATTGAAGGACACCGTGGATTTTAGTCAGTACAAGTCTGACAGTCCCTCCCGCCCTGCCCGGGGTTGGAGGACTCATTTGATGATTTTACCACGTAAAAAAAAAACCTATGGACGCCTGAGGCCTTATTATGAATATATAAACTAATATATAAACTGGAAATGTAACATTAATTTCAAGGAAAAAAATCCTTCCTACTTCGCACACTAGAGGCGCTGTTCCATTTTTCCATACAATAGACTCAGTAGATATTTCAAGTACGAAGTAAATAAAATACTGAATTCTTGTGATAAGGCCTTTGCAACATTAGACGTATCGCTTGCGCCCTGCAGTCATTACAACTTTGTCACGCCCTTTTTGGGGGTGTGAAGAAATTAATTAGTTATTTTATTACCAATCTTATTGAGTAAAGTATTGTACTAAAGTATTGTATAGGACATTTGTTACTCACACTACGACTGAACAGATTTTGATGAAATATGACTCAGATATAGGTTATAGTCTAACGCACACATTAAACTGTTCGAATCACACGTGGGCGAAACCGCTGGTGATGAAATATTTCAGACAAAGTAAAATAATTGATTGGATCATCATCATCATCATCATCAGCCGGAAGACGTCCACTGCTGAACATAGGCCTCCCCCTGAGACCGCCACGCCGAACGACAATTCGCCACTTGCATCCATCGATTGCCCGCGACTCTCACGATGTCGTCGGTCCACCTAGTGGGAGGCCTACCTACGCTGCGTCTTCCGGTCCGTGGCCGCCACTCGAGAACCTTTCTTCCCCATCGGTTGTCAATTCTACGAGCGATGTGGCCTGCCCATTGCCACTTCAACTTGCAAATTTTACGAGCTATGTCGGTGACTCTGGTTCTTCGCCGAATATCCGTGTTCCGGATTATATCCCGCAAAGAAACTCCGAGCATAGCTCTTTCCATTGTTCGTTGAGTGACTCTTAGTTTCTCTAAAAGGCCAGCAGTCAAACACCACGTTTCAGAGCCATATGTAATCACTGGCAACACACACTGGTTAAACACCCTTGTTTTGAGATACTGCGGGATTCTCGATGAGAAGATACAGACCTCAAAAACAACATGAAATTAAGGCCATTATTACTGAGGCACTAATGATCTGATTTAACGAAGTATACAAAGAAGAAACTAAAATACCCGATTTCATCGTAGACTTCGTCTTTGAAGTCATTAAAAGTTGGCTTCAAAGAAGAAGTCCTAGTGGCTACAATAGATCTTTAAAACTAATGAGTGTTAGCATGCCTCGTTGATTGAATAATCGTATCGCTAAGCACGAAGTTCGGGTTGCTTTCTCCAGAACGGTCACAGAGGTTTTATCAGTAGCCTTAGCACGAGTTTTCAGTATTTGAGACGTAAAGTAAACTGGAATTTTGACAATTTCAAATTGACAATTTAAAAAAAAAAATAGTTCTTTCTTCGCACACCAGAGGCGGCCTGTTCCATTTCATTTCATTTCGGATACAGGTTGGTTTCAAAAACAGAGTTTGGATATATTCCCTGTAAAATTGAAATAGGCTCATACTCTTGAATGTGGGAGTTGAAAATAATTTGTAGGTGTGATTTTAGTTCAACTTTCGGGTATTACGGGTGTGACCGATTTAAATATTTTGGTATTCCATAAAATATAAATTGTATACTTTAAACTGTATACTTCTGAAAGTACTTTAGTAGATTTTCAGGACTAAGTTTCGTGAGTTTAGGGTGGTTTGCGTGCTAAAATTTATTCAAAAAGAATTTAATAGTTCCACTACAAAGAAAATAATTCAGCAGATTTAACAACCGTGTAAACACAATTCTCAGATTGCGATAATTATTATAATGACTAAGTCATAATTGTCATCAAATTAGGGGAAAATTCAGGAATCAGCCAAGTCGAAAATTGTTTGCGATCGGCCTTATTTCAGTTGATTTGTGGTTGTCTCCAAATTGGGGGCAGGTCTTTTGAAATGGGTCGCATTCATCCTGAGTAAAATCGTGAAAAAGCAACAGTTGTTACTCGAAGTTTGTGTTAAAAATATAACGCAGCAGGTAAGCTAGCAGTTTTAGATAAACTGAATTAAGATATCTATTGATATATATGCATATTCAGAATCTACATAAAAGTATTGTATGTACTGCAGATAAAGTTTTTTTTTATATAACAAAGCAGGAGAGTGTTTTTCGAAAAGTTTTTTTTTTCAACGTAGCTGATAACGTTGAAAAAAAAAACTTTTCGAAAAACTCTCTCCCGACAGACTGGCGGCGTTGTCTTGTTGTTTGCTTAGCCTCTGGCCATGTTAAAAATTACTGATAAAATAAATTTAAGTGTAATTTTTTTTATATCCAATTAATGTACCTACATTGATGGCATTTTATATGGCTGTCATTTAGATCTTTGAAGTCAGAAACTCGAAAGTCTGACAACCTGTCTGACCAAGGGGTAACGTATTGCCCAGTTACTGGGTAGGCAGTCGTTCTCTCAAAATGCCATTAAATAGCTGCATTCAATTTGTCTGAAAGCAGACCCCGACATATTTGGAAAAGGTTAGACAGGTAATGATGACGATAGCATGGTGAACATCTATAGAATATCGCCTACGTTTAGCAATACAATTTGTAATAGAAATGCCTTACTTTCTAAAAAGGTGCCTCACCTTTTCATGCCTCAACACTATCTACTCACACACGTTCAACTTATAATGGAACGTAACCAATTCCATTCCTTTTAAACAAAAATTGCGAAGTCACACTTTTGATTAGTAAATTGCCGCTTTCTTCCCCAACGGTTTAATGGTAAGAAATAATTTGAAGTTAATTCCATGTAACCGACCAACGGTTCATTAGTCTTGATGGACGTTATCGCTGCTGTCTCACTTTTGGAAATTGTATGCTTCAGCGAATTGAGTTAGAAGCGGTGGACTGGTGACAGGTACTGGATTCAGAGGGGGGCAAGACGCATCAGCGAGGCCCTTTCTTTCTGAACTTTTTTTTTCTTGGTGCAAATAAAAAAATCCCGATTTTGGGCGCCATATTGTAGTGTAGTTCTCCATTTCTGAAGTCCCCAATTAAAAATAAAACATATTTTTTTTATCTTGCAACAAGAGGTCTCTCGGTGGAGGCGATAGACCAAATGTTATTGTCGGAGACGTCTGCTTTGGGAGCCCGCTTTGTCTGCTACAGTCCGGTTATGACTGATCAAGTCATCATGTGTAAAGTAGATACGTCATACTAAATTTAAACTTTGAAGCTGCTGTACTGCTTTAATCACTAGAAAAAAAACAAAGTCACTACGCGCGAGGCCCCTTTAGCGAGACCTAGAGCTAGTGCCCAATTCGCTCTCCCCTAGCTACGCCACTGGTTTTAAGAATTCATTTCTTTACTTTTATTTTTATTTTTCACATTTGAAAGAATCATGACTTTTGTTTCAAAGTAAGTAATGAGTGTGATTATTGTTTCTGACGCTTAATTTGTTTTATTTGCTTGAGTGAATTTAAATTATGATAATTTATGTCAAAATTCGTTTTCTTTCTGTTAACTTATTATTTCTTTTAGTAATAAATAATATTAATGTCACTTACCGTCGTGTTAACTTTTGTTAAGATGATTTTCTTTTTGTTTGTTGTTCTATTCTTATTACTACGCGTTTCTATTAATTGTCATTAATACTTATTTCATTGTTAATATGTTCTTTTCTATCAATGATGATGACAAAAAAATAACGACACTCATTGTCACAATTTAAATTCTTTTCTCTTTGTCAAAGATTTCATTGTCAATTTTTTAAATTTCCTATTTCCCGTTGCCGTCTCAATAACAGCAAATTGTGAACAGTTACTAAAGCCAATGTAAACAGGAAATGCTTGGAGGAAAACGTTAGAAAAGTAAAGGCACGAAGTGTCATGTAAAAACTCAGTCCCAAAGGGCTATGTTCCATTTCTTATAAACGAAGTTAAAAGGGTACCTTGGTCCCTTGAGGTGAAACTTGGTCGCAAACATCGGAGGGTCTAGGAACGAAACGTTATTTAAATTAAAAATATTGGGACCACTTTGTGTGAAGCTGTTCGATTTTGTATATTTGGAGAAGTTTGGCTGCTTTGCAAAGGTATTAATATATTTACTCGGCTACCAGTATTAGTTGTAGCATGAAGTTATCTAGACAATAGCCTTTCCCTATAAGTGGACTATCCCCCACAAAAACATTAGCGCGTACAACTAGACAAATGAGCATAATAATATTGATGATAAATGGTTAATCAATATTCAAACCAACTTAAACTAAAATTTATAAGAAATTGGAATCTGGACATCACAGTCACAAGCTCAACGTCAACGTCACGACTGTTGTATAAGATAAAAAATCCAACAAGGCAATACCAATAAAATATTTACGCATCTATTTGAGTATCTAGTGTTAGTGAAAAGGCGATAAAAGCTACGAGCGTATGCGTGAAGTACTTATTCTGGAGATGACAAACGTTAGTGGTCTGGAAAAATATGTCAAGATGGAACCAAATGGGTTTCGATTATGGACGGAAAAAAATGGCGTATGTTTGACGTCCTTGTTTCTTTTGTTATAGAATATTTCTCAGAACGTTGAGTAAAAGGAAAAAGTGTGTTTCCTTACATACCTGCTTGTTATTCGGGGCATGTTATGAGAGTCATTTTAGAGGCGTAAGGATGTTACACTCGTGTTACATACTTTGTTCTTTTATAAAGGCACTGATAGCTTTTTTTTAAGGCGTACAACCTATGTAGTACACCTGCCTACAATGAGATAGATTTATCGGTCCATTTCCTTATCGAATAACTACTATAAGAAGGTTAAATAATAAAGTCCAGTTTGTTTCATTCAACTAATGTTACTTTCGTTTACACAAATATCAATAAACCTTTCAGTAATTCGGTTGACATTAAAATTACTTCTAATATTGACATAGACAATTGATTGTTGCAGCTTAAACTAGACCAACGCCGCAATTAATAACATAATTATGTCTTGCAATCTTATTCCCAATGTCTGACTGTAACCAATTAATGACCGAATTCACCTATTTGAGTCTTAAAGATATCCAATCAGGAAAACAGGGAACGTATCGGGATTTTGATTGAGATACCATATTGACTACAGACGCTAAAAAGTAAGTATTAGAGTATTATTTCAAAAACACGTAGGTATTTCCAGAGTTAAATACTTTTTTTATTTTTTACGTGTTAAAATCATCAAATGAGTCCTCCCGCCCTGCCCGGGGTGGACTGTCAGACTTGTACTGAGTAAAATCCACGGTGTCCTTCAATAGCCCTTTATGTTCAGGGGTCACGGTAATGGAATAAGTCCCATGACCCCGGCAGGCTTTGGCCTTCTAAAGTTAAATGCTTGATGTGTGTATTCTACATGATAAGTTCGTTTCCAATGCGACAATTCGGTCACTAACCCGAATTTTCTAATCTCTTATGTGGCGGTCAGAGTTCCCTCCTCCAATTTTGGATTAGAATACTAAATTGGTACCTTTTCGTAACAAAATTACTCGAATTGAATAATTCCTTTTCGTGCTGAATGTAATACCAACCTCCAATTACAGTAATGAACAAACTCCTAGAAACTATCAATTTTAATAATGTTTCTAGTGTTAATAATATCATGACCTACATTTTGTATAATAATTATGACTTAGTAATTACCGTCTTGCTTCAACAGTCGGTTAATTTAACTAGCTACGTTGTAATTGTTTCAGAAAATTTAATTTCTTTGCCTGTTATAATGTCGTCAAATGTTAATTTATTTTATGTAATTTTGTTTCATCTGTGATTATATTCGTACAAAAAGTAATAAATTAAAAATATTATTTTAGTATAAATAGCATAACATCACGCCTGTAATCCCCTTAAGGTTAGGCAGAGGGTATCTATAAGTACCTACGTTTTTTATTCCAACTAGTAGGCGGCAATCTACAAGGTAAGAATTTCTAAAAAGAAAAATTCCAATAACACATTGCTGAACCTGGAAACCTAACGCTATTATAATGTTAAAGCCCAATGAAGCAAAGGTGTGTTTCTTCTCTCAGGAGTAAGCAAATTGCGTTCTGGGACTGTCTTTGCACGATACTAAGAGCTGTCTAATGGCAGCTACACACCTTTTTTGTTTTTACTTGGTAAAATCATCAAATGAGCCCTCCCAACCCGGGCAGGGCGGGAGGGACTGTCAGACTTGTACAGACTAAAATCCACGGTGTCCTTCAATAGCCCTTTATGTTCCGGGGTCACGGTAGTGAAATAAGTCCCGCGACCAGCTACACACCTTACGATAAGTCGTAACGATTGTGTATGAGAAAAATCGAACAAACTGTACAGTTTTTCTCATTTACACTTGTAGATTTATCGTTGCAGTTTGAATTGTACCGTCCAATCGTAACGATTTATCGTAAGGTGTGTAGCTGCCATAACAGCTACTAAGCAGGGTGGTTTTTAGTCAGTCTGACAGTTTATTCCGCTCCAGGGTTCGGCAGCTCATTTGATAATTTTAACACGCCAAAATCAATGCTTGAGCAATTTCGAAATAACTGTTTTGAATTTCAGTTAGGGAATGATTTTCTTTCATTACTATGTGCAAAGAGAACTTTGTATATTTTAGGCTTAGTTTTTTTCGCCATTACAGAAACTAGGCAAGTCGAACAATGGAATTCTAGGGAGCCATCTGCGTAAAACGAGAGTAAAACAATGCTTCGTGAAAATTAATGAACTAACGCTAAGTTATTTATTGCATAATTTATTTCTATTTACTTCCGCGAAGTTTATGAATATTATGTTACACTAGCTGTGCCCGCAACTTCGTTCGCGTGGATGTCGGAATTGAGCAATGTATTTTTTAGTTCTAAGCGCTTAATTCAGGCCAGTCCATTCCAGTCCATTCCAGTCCATTCCAGTTATTTGAATAATCTAGTTTTTCTATTCGAAGTTAGATCGCGCGACTGACGTACGAAATCAATGTGTGAGACCAAAGAAACTTCTGAAACTCTTTAAATTCAAATATCTTTTGATAGACTGAACCGATTCCAATGAAACAAAAACTAAGTTCCTCTCCAAGTTACGCTTAATCGTTGTGTATAAAAGTTATCTACATTAATTTCGTATATTTTACGTGATACCTGGACAAATTCACAGACAAACAGATAAACAGACAAACAGACAAAAATTCTAAAAATGCTAGAAATGGGTTCTATTGGTTGTCCTTTAATACCCTGGCTATATTTTTTGAGTTTTTATTTAATGTACAAAAATATTTTTTCTACAGTTTTATTATATGTATAGATAGATATAGATACTGTCTTTTATTAAAAATGTTACTGCTAAACTTTTGTCGTCAACCGAAGTATTTGCATACTGATGTTTTGTAACAGTTGTTTAATATTGTTTCTTGCTTTAGAAGACATTCACATTTTCGTAGAGTACTAACAAGCAATATCACATTAAAAAAAACACTACTGGTCTTTGAATCCGTCATAAGATACGACATATAGGCAAGGATAGATTATTACTATCGACCTATCCAAATCCGTTCTGTTGTTTTTGTATGCTAGAGTAACAGATATTATCGGGTAACCGTGGCCCTGGAACGTAAAGAGGTATTGAAGGACACCGTGGATTTAAGTCAGTACAAGTCTGACAGTCCTTCTCATCCTGCTCTGGGTGCGAGGACTCGTTTAATGATTTTACCACGTAAAAACCGTAAAAACAAAATGGTAACTGACAGAAGTCCATCCATCAACCCGCCATAAACTTTCACATTTATGATATTAGTTCAATTTTAGGGCTTTTATTGTATAATTATCAGCCTATTATGTTCCCACTGCTGGGACACAGGCCTCCTCTCTGTGAGAGGGAGTGGGCCACCACGCGGGCCCAGTGCGTGTTGGTGAACGTCACATGTCTCCGAATTTTTGGTTTTAGTACATGCCGGTTTCCTCACGTTGGTTGTTTTCTTTCACATGATGAAATATGCGCCAGGCTGGGTTCGAAGTAAATTAAGTCTGGTCCATGGTCGGACAACGAGTTGCCCTTTACTCGCCGCCCGCATGCCTGTGCCTACGGTGGCCGGAGATCGTCTTGCGACGTCCGTCGCCGTGGGCGCCCACCACCGCGGGTGGGGCGGAGGGACTGCTAACATTTTTTTTTTGTGTATAAAAGATTCATATTCTAGCAACAGCCATTCGATTTTTATTCATGCGGGCGGTTGAATACTGCAAATACACTGAGTATACAATGACGATGCTTTTTCAATAGCTGCAGACTGATTGAGCGCTTTATTTACCCGTTGCATGCTGAAAAAAGAGCCGCGAGCTATTTAAGTGAAAATACTAGTGTGTAAAACGGCTTTAAGCTTTCATTCACCATTTTTCATGCGAAAGTAAGGCACTAGTGTCAAAGCTAGTAGAATATAAATTAAGTCCTGACGATGTTTTCCTTCACAAATGTCTTGTTCAAGATAAAATTAAAAATAACAAATGTGCATTGAAAAAGATATCGTGCAACTATTTCAAATATAATTATATATCGTTACCAAGCCCTTCTATCATTGACAGGACTACTTTCTATGTCATTTTACGAAATTACTTCCGCATATGACGTAATTGCCATTTTCAGAATTGTACCGTGCCTACCTTAGGTCACCATTCTAACTAGCTTACATTTATCAAACTTTTACTCGTTCATAACATGTTGCAATACAGTGGTAACATCATCATCATGATCATCATCATCAGCCGGAAGACGTCCACTGCTGGCAAAGGCCTCACTCTCGTACCGCCACGCCGAACGCCAATTCGTCGCCACTTGCATTCATCAGTTGCCCGCGACTCTCACAATGTCGCCGGTCCACTTAGTGGCAAGAGGCCTAGTAGTGTTTACAGGATGCAAAAAAATATGTTTTTTGTTTATTTTAAAATGTAGAACAAAAAAAATTCAAAGACAACAAACAAATCATCAAAATCTAAAAAACAAACCAATCAGTGAATTACTTTTTAATCATTCTGTGCGAGGCGAAATGGTTTTTATACAAGGTTACATAGCAAAAATATTGGAGGTAAAACGTTTTTAAAAGTAACGAACACATTACTGCACCACGGGTTCCCAAAGTTTTTTCAGTTCGCGATGTAGAAAATGTACATTTTGTTTTCACTTTTATAATATTTGTATGTACTTAAAATTATATACAATTTTGTTAAATTTGCAAGACGATTCACCATCTTCTCCTAATTCGCATTAGCGAATTGTTCTATTGCCTGGTGGTTTCAATTCAGTATTTTGTTTCTGTGCCGTATCTAGTCGATAGCAGATCACAACGATACCTAATTGAAAACTCTTACTAAATCGGAATCTCTTCTTTTTTCTTGTAAATTTGTGGATAGGAAATTTCTTAAAGCCAAACAAATCCGATCCGGAGAATGGTCAAGTAGATCGATGCATCTCTGTACTCTGTATGACGCAGAAGTCCGACACTGTCCGCCACACAAACACACACACGCCACGCATAGTTTGGGAACACCTACATTAGTGTAATAAAGGCTAGGGCACGCCCTGAGCGCGACACCGGAATTGTAATGAAACCTTCAATTATACCAGTAGGTAGATTAAAAGCATAAATGTTCAAAAGAACCAGGTTTTGATACAATTTACTTGTGTTGTTGGTTGAAAGAATTTCAAGGCTTTTAGTTATATGATTCAAAACTATCTAGGTACACTAGCTAGCTAAGTAATAGTATTTTTTATTAATTTTCTCATAATATGTATAATCATACAATTATACAGGGTGTCCAGTATATAAGGACACCCTGTATAATGTAAATATTATTTCTACTATATCAAAACAAACTGTGTATGCAATGCTTTGAATCTCAGAGATACAAGAGAATGAAGCACAAAGAAGTCATGGAGAAATTGGAGAATGAATTCTTTTATCTTTGTTTCTGCATCGAAATTAAATAGACAGAATAGCGAAGGAGTAGAAAAACATAATTTCTTCATATCAAGCATGAGACATAACAAAACAAGAACAGTTAGCACAAAGGGACGTTAACAACTCGTTGATCTTTCTGGTAGCGTTTTTACTGAGTTTGATTTTGATGAGATGAGTTTGATGGTTCGGTTAGTGTAAGGTTTTTCCATCAGATATTTCTTCACATAGAACGTCTGCCTAGTTCCATCAACTACAATAGGTTGCACGTCACACAGAATATGTATCTTTGCCTAATCCTCCTGGAATTAAAGAATTAAAATAAAAAAGTTCATAAATATACAGTTCTCGTGAAATTAGTTTTGCTAAACAAATCCGTTCAATGCTTATTTATACGAATTTATTTATTTTAAAGCCAATAGATCAAATTATAACTTATCCAATTCCACAAGAAAAGCAAAAGCCATACAATATGAAATCAAAAATAAATGAAAATGCAAGTTAATCTGCTTCGAGAAAACTTCCTGAAAACTTTGTAAGGTTTTCTTTCCCTTTTAATTCAGAAGCCGTCAACCTGGTTCGTGTATTGAGAAAGGATGAAGTTTTTATAAAATGGATTGGGATCGACCCCTCGCAGGTTTGTGATAGACGCCAATAGGGTTGTTACTTCGAAAATATAAATGTAAACCGTTTTTCGTAAGAATGGATAAAATGTGGATGGATTTTTTTGGCGGACAAGATTTATGAAGTAATATTATTTTATCGGACTATTTTTATTAAGCTTCTGAGTTCAGAACACAAACCGAAAGACGTAGTGTTAGTAGGCCTTCCACGAGTGGGCCAATGACATTATGAGATTTGCCATTGGATGCAAGTTGCTGATCATTGTTGTCCAGTGTAGCAGTGGACGTCTTCCGGCTGGTAATGACAATGATGACTTATAGATTATAGAATTTTGTAGATCTTTAACAGTTACTCTTTTGCAATGGTATACGTCTGCCGTTCAATCCGATGAACTTGAAGGCTATCCCATGAAACCTCAAATGAATAAAATGATGAACTATTTTGTAAAAGAAACACAAAAAACCTCCATATTTCTTCATAATGTACACTTATTTTACAAGTTATGATTAAGTCCCACGTAGTTACTATTTCTTATTTCATGAACACATTATTAAAAGAAAAACTTAGTCGTTATAATACAATAATAATTAAACTTTATTTTTAACAAGAAGACCCTAGTAAAAGCGATATTAATAACGCCTGGCTAAAAGGAGTCGTTTATGAATAGGCTATAGAACCCCGACTTTCAAATTTCAAAATAAAATAAAAATTAGATTTCTCGGATTGAAATGATTCATTATAGAGACTCGAAAATTTATTGTTTATGAAATAAAATCAAATCTTATCTTAGTAATTCTAAAGTCAAATGCCATTTTATAAATGATTTTAGTACAAAAATATATTTTCAAACAAAAACGTCAGGGTAACAAAATTTTCAACGAGTCATGTGAACACGTTAACAATAAATGTCGCCGAAAATACATTATTTTCTATCAAAAACGAGTCAAAAACTTTCTCGTACACATCAGAACCGTATTCTCGTTTAAATGAAAAACGAATGGTTTCCAAGAGCTTTTAAACTTCATATTTCCAGCACAAGTTGCACGTGAAGTTTTAAAACGTTGCCATATATTAATTTAGGTTTCGGCTATTCAGCTAAATGTGTGTCAAAACTGTTACGAACAATTCTATTTCTGAACATTGTAATGCAGTTTTTGATAGCGTGTTGTCGGATTTATCTGATTTTGCTTTTAATTTCTTTCGTATTTGATGTTTGTTTTAGGCAAAGTAAAGTTTGCTACTATCACCGTCTGCCTAGCTTTACAACACGCAGACGCCCAGCACGCGTAGCATGGCGATTCTATCTCTATTCTACCAAGAAAAGACAAAGCTCTTTCTATCCCACTCGATTTGTCTTCTCCCCGAGCATGGCGCGGCCTGTAGACTCGTGTTTCTATGAAGACAAGACACAAGTTTTCTTTCCATAGCAACGGCGAATGATTGAACTGTGAATGAACTAAAGCGTTTAGTTAACCAAAAAAACGTGTAAAATACTCAAGTTTTGAATACAATTAAAATGATTTATTGGAATGAGACAGAATTATCCTTAGTTCTAGTGATATGTGTTTTCAATTTCAATTAAAAAAAAAACTTTTTGCACATAAACCAACGCGACAACAAAACGCAAAAAGTATCCAAACCATAGGCACACAGTATGAACACGAGTCTTTCCAAGCAAAATGTCAAATAACAATAACATACATTATAGAAAGAGAGAAAAACAAGTGGACAACGTTATCTATGTGTTATAGGAGACAGATATTTATTATATGATAAATTATGAGTATGGTAGTTTTAGGCAGATAATATTGGGTCCATGCTGCATGCCTATGACTGATGTCACGTAGATTCTTGCAAAAATATTTTGTCTAGTAATAAACATTGGAAAGATTAGCTGTCTGCATTATTTCACTGAAAGTTTCTCATTTTATATTTTTTCATGGAACTCGAAAAAAGTTTGATGCACTTTCCTTACAAGTTTCATTCAGTATTTTTTATTCTTTAAGGCTTAAAAACTAAAGCGATTGAGTTGGGAGGACCCTTACTTGTTTATAAAACAAATTTAAGTCGATAAACATCAAGAATATTAAAAAAGGAACTTGTCTAGGTCTGATTTGATGTAGACAAGTTTCTCTTGTAGAGTAGAAATGTGTCTTCCCCCAAGTGTCAAAAGTAGAGAAAATATTGTCGGCATGCTCGACGTTGTAGACTTCTTTCTTTCGTAGAGAAGAAACATTTCTTTTCTACGTGTCAAACATCGCCATGCTTAGGACGATAGAGATCTTTCTTCAATCTGTCAGTTTGTCGATTCTCCCGTCGATATAACTCGTTTCTACGGTGGTCATGCTACGCGTGCAGGGCCCATAACAACAACTTTTAAATCATACTAATATCTTTTTCGTTCGGGAATTGAAACCGCGACACTCAGCGCAACGCTCAGCCACTACGCCAATAGTGCAGTCAACATTATTATTATTTTTGTAACTGAATACGCAAACGCGTTTTAGATAAAAAGGCCTTGTTGTAATTTTACAAGCAAGCTGTTCTTAATTTAAACAATTTTTAAAACTTAAAGTTATACTTGCAGACGGCTAGTGATGGTTAGGGAGCTGTCTGCGAACTAATGGGGCCCGGTCTATAGTTACAGCAGCTCTGAAATGCAAAGGGCAATTGAAGGAAGGGGAAGACTTATAGTCCACTTTAAAAAAGTGTATCGAACTATAACATACATTAATATACATTATATTCATGTAGTGAATAATATATAATTATGTAATATAATAAATAACCGCATCAAAATCCGTCTCGAAGCTGGCAGACATGAAAAACTACTCCTAAAAAATATAAATACATTAAGATGAATAGAAATAGGTATGTTTAGGTATGTAAAGAAATACCAAATTCCAAATAAAAATACTCACTGCTTTTATATTTAACATACAAAGTTTCAACCTCATCGACAACGTTTCTAGATAAGAAACCGAAAATATTTTCAGCTGTAACGATCGACAGTTATAAATAGGTTGCTTGTGCTTGAAATGTCCCAGAGACTCAGAAGTAACTTTGACATGTCTATACATATAGTTTCGAAGTATTCATAAAAAAAGGTTTGGTGTGTTACTTGTAGCGAGTCGCCCATCGCTTATGCCACACTAGTTTGTGTGGCATAAACGATGGGCGACTCGCTGTCCGACCATGGACCACGCCCGGGCCTCAAAGAGTGTCAGCATAATGATGGGTGCCCGGGACTAACGAATACCGTGACCTCGGAACGTGCAGGGCTATTGAAGGACACCGTGCATTTTGGTCAGTACAAGTCAGACAGTCCCTCCTGCCCTGGCCTGGCTGGAAGGACTCATTTGATGTTTTTTAAAAAAGTGTAGCTTTAACGATAAAAGATTTTATAGCGTTAACTGTCTTTTTTTTTTGTTTTTGTAATCTCGACTTAATACATTGTTAAGGTAAAGCAGTATAGTCTAAAAAAATGTTTTTAATAAAAAACAAACTAGTTTAAACCTTAAAAATATTTTTTGTTTTAGTACTTTATTTTATCCTGAAAACTAACTTTGTTTCATTTGTTTATAAGCTTTGATACCTACTGATATTCTCAACAAAAAAAGTACGATAAATACTCATCACAGGAAATATCCATAGTTTTATATGTTTACTTGAATGTAAACAAAACTTCGTAGCTACTGTACTGATGTTAACTACAACATCGTAGCGTAGTCTGCTACGACGTAGTAACTGCATAGCATTATTATTTTTCTATTGTGCCTTTGCTATTTGTGTATTTCGGATTGATTGAGTTTCATAGGTTTCTCCTAACTACAAAATTGTCAGAATTGTAATATTTTTATTTAACGGAGAGACACTTTTGAATTTAAAAGACAAAAAATGGACAAAAAAGAATAGCTTTAATAGGTTAGTCACAAGACAAATAATAACAGAAAGTTTCCAATATTATTAAAAAGCCAAATAACAAACCTTCATTATGTCTATATTTTGGCTACACACAAAATATTACCCACAAAGCACAAAATATTACTACACGCAAGAACTCAGAATTAATTAAACGAGCAGGGCGTGATCAGTTCCTGAGGGATTACAAAGGGAACTTCGTACATGCATAGCGATGGAATTGTATTTATTATGGCTAGGGCTGGTTGGTGCAGACGGGCAAGTATTAAGGAATGTTGTGTATCTTTTCTGCGAAGCAGAATGGGGGTTGAACGTGGAACAAATGCATTTGAAAAATAAATTCCACTTTTAACCCTGAGGGGTCGAATATGGAAACGTTTAGGGGTCGAACGCGGAAGCGGCTAGAAAATCTTGGGCGTTGAACGCGGAATAAACCATTTTATGATCGACCAAACCTATATGAATTTTTCCCGTAACTAGTTTAATTTTTTAATCATTTGGAGTAAGTAAGTAAGATAATGCCGATTCAACATCGCTTATTTATTGACCATTATCTAGGTATTAGTTTTTCGCTTTCATTCGTTCAGTTTTCATATATTTTATGTCGAGTGGAAGGCGCTAAACAAAATATTTGTTAGTTATGATTGTTGCTACCTCTTTGTTTTATTTTCAAATTTTCGTCTGGTGTCAGTTGAGAATAATTCGGTGCCGTTACCTGTTTCTAGATATCATCTATCTATCTTCTTATCTAATATATAAAAATGGATCGCAAAATGTGTTGCTAAGCTCATAACTCGAAAACGGCTGGACCGATTCGGATAATTCTTTTTTTGTTGTGTTGGTAACCATCGGGACCGGTTTTTAGAGGACTTCATCCGTACAAAGCCGGGACGGGCCGCTAGTGTTTTTTATAAATCAAAATTCAAGTATACAGGGTTACTGGTTAAGTCGACCTAGTCCCTTGGAGGGGTTAAAGTAGACATCATTCTTGACCGATTTTACTATGGGAACTTCTATCCTAATCCTTACCGTTTTTGACTTATTAGACTTTTAATTTTTTTCAAAAATATTACACCTCTGATGCATAAATGGGTTATTGTAAGAATTTTACGACGTTTAGGACGCTAAAGTGATACTTTTTCGATAGCTTACAAACGACTCATTCTATCGAAATGAGTATATTTGATAAATTACTGAAACCTTGGGAAATAAATGGCTGCAAAGTTCAAATAATGTTTGGAGCTACCCTTGTCTTTCAGGCCAAATTTCTCAAAATAAGTGTACCGTACTAGATGTGCAGATTGCAGCAAAAACACTGCTGTTTAATAAGCACTTTAAAATGGTACCACAATATCCATTTTTAGTAAGAATATGGCCAAAAAATAAGGGTTGATACTGGCGAGGTAGTTTTTTAACCAAAATCATCAATACACTTTTAACCGATTTCATTAGAAGAAGGAGGTTCTAATTCGAATTTACATTTCTATTTGTCAATCGACTTCCTCCACTTGCAGTTCGATTTTTCTTACTTACTCTGTTGTGGATTTTTTTGTTACCTATCGCTATTTTATTCTTGTTTCTTCTTTCGCTCTATAAGTACCTACATGACTCTACCAAATTCTGACCCACGGTTGTGACAAAACACAACGAATTGGCCTGATCTCATTGACCATGCGAGGTATTGAGTAGAAAAGCTAAGACCACATAATGATATCAAGAAAAAAACGTAACAAAGAAGATACACCAAATAAAAAAAAAACAGTCTACAATCAGTGGAGAATATCATTCACATTAAAATAAAACAGTCGAATTTAGAATAGGCTCCTTTTTTTTGAAATTCGTCGCTAACTGATGAAACGAAAACTTGTTCGTACAGAACAAGTTTTGTTGAAATACCTACCACCTTTTCAGTATCAACCCTTATTTTTTGGCCATATTCTTACTAAAAGTGGATATTGTAGTACCATTTTGAAAAGCTAATGAGACAGCAGTGTTTTTGCTGCAATCTGCACATCTGGTACCGTACACTTATTTTGAGAAATTTGACCTGAAAGACAAGGGTAGCTCCAAAAAAAAATCAATATTTGAACTTTACAGCCATTTATTTCCCAAGGTTTGAGTAATTTATCAAATAAACTGGTATCAATAGAATGTGTCGTTTGTAAGCTATCGAAAAAGTATCACTTTAGCGTCCTAAACGTCGGAAAATTCTTACAATAACCCGTTTATGCATCAGAGGTGGAATATTTTTGAAAAAAATCAAAAGTCTAATAACTCAAAAACGGTAAGGATTAGGATAGGAGTTCCCATAGTAAAATCGGTCAAGAATGATGTCTACTTTAACCCCTCCAAGGGACTAGGTCGACTTAACCAGTAACCCTGTATAATACCGAGTTGTTTAACACACAGTCTTTTACCTAACAGTATGCACTAAATCGACAACAATATTATTATTATTATGCTTAAATGCTTCATCATTTCTTTTTGAGAAAATGATATACTATCGCTTTTAGTAGCTCGCTTGCTCGCTCTCAGGAATTAATTACAACATTGTTACCTTTATCGATGGCAATATTATTATGAACGTTCGGCTAAATTCTATCGGCGAGTAATTAAAAGTTTGATCTCTGCAAGTTAGATTAGGTGGCTTCGTTCCGGAGGGAGCAGAATGTGTTCTGGAAAGTAAATTATCTTGGTTTGATTTATTAGATTACACTGTGATGGTTTCTGTTTCACATGTAATTCGACCATAATACGAATGCATGTGCGTAGGTTTTAGGAAATAGTTAAAACAATTCATAAAACGGTATTTAAAAATGAGAACGGCAAGCTATCCGTTATTCTCCGTCCGCTTGCGGTGGTGGTTGGAACTCAAATCGCAGTGTGAGGTTGAGGCTGTCCTCCCCTTCACGCATTCCGCCTTTTCCTTCGCTGGCGTAACTGCTTTGCAGAATTATGTGTCTGCTTCCCATTTCTCCTAGCCACGCAGCATGACTTCAATCAATGAGTGCGAGAATCGCCGCTGAATTATCAAGCTTTAATCTTTT